>OZ010795.1:476895593-479295593 GCA_963932465.1 Maratus speciosus | reverse complement strand
ATAATATCCCCCTCACACACTTCAAGCGAAGAAATTCGTGAAATAGAACGGTAGTTGATGAAAATATTCTCTGATGAAAGCTGCGAATGCAAGCCGAAAATACCCGGACGTTAAATAAAACGTATATTTTAAACTTTTAACATCTATATTATTTTGTGTTAACTTTTAAGTAAACGAGGAACTTTTAAAATTCACATTATATGTTTTACGATAGGGCTAATATTCTTTAAATCGGGTTCACAGCGAAAGTTGATGTAAAAAATTAGCGATTCTGGCAACAGTGTCGTTAAAAGTGTATGAAAGTTAAATAATGATGTTAATGATGCGGCAAACCCCGCTCGCTCAATTGCATCAATCGATTGTGGATTAGGTTAGGACTATTTCACAAGGCATAGTATAGCAGCAAAACCCAGTTTAATAATAAAAGTCAAAATAGAATCAGCATCGATTTTCAGACTAAAACATCCTGCATATGAAATTTGTTGCAATTTCATCCAATAGATGCTGATGTATAGATAACACGAGATTCCTGATATCACAGCATCGAAGCGGCACCTGTAGGACTATCTAATACATAAAAATGAAAATTTGTCTCTCTGTCTGTCTGTAATGCTATACAAATCCGCAGTTTAGAAGCCAGAATTGTGAAACGTTACGTACATGTGTAAAAACACGGCAGTAATAGGGAATCGGAATAATTTATAATTAATTTTTAATTCATAAAAAACCACAAATTTAACAGCAATTTCTAATCAAATTGAAACATTTTTCGTTACAACTGTTGTCAAAAATTAAAAATCCACAACAAAATTCTTACCACAACAATTATTTTTCTTTTGCAATATTTCCACGTGCAAAAAGGAAATAAATGGTTTGACGAATTTAAAAAAGGGAATATTACATCGTAACTTTTATACTGCAAGATTTCCACGTGACAAATGAAAATAAAATAAATAGTTTGACGAATTAAAAACAAAAGTGGATGTCACGTCGTAATTTTTCTGTTTTATGATTTCCTTGTGAAAAATTTACAGTTATTTAATTAATTTGACGAATAAAAAAATGGAATATTACGTCATATTGGAAATATAAAGGACATGGTGAATACATAACGTCATATAAGTGAAAAAAATTGTATTGAAGCGTGATAAAAAGTCAATTATGGAAATAGCGTATTTTAACGTTATTGCTCCCATTATGAATGGAAATAAGTTCATTTATAGCTGTATTATTTGGCGTTTGTTATATAAATTTATACATTTTTATATTTGGTTTTCATATTATTCGTGTGTACAACACTTCGACTGTTTTTTTTTTTTTTTTATGTTGTATGTTAAATTTTGAAATTGGTTTTTCAAAACAAACATTCTTAAAATTCCATTAAACACCGGGTACTTTAACCAGTATACACTAAAATGTCATCAATACTAATTGATGTCAAAGTCTAACATAATATGTAGATTAATGAAAATTTGTGCATTTCAGATATAACTTTCATGGCATACCTGCCAACCTTCTGGTATTTTAAATCAAATAAACATATTTCAAATAAAAAAAATTATATAATAAAATGTATCTTGTACCTGTATAGTATTCACGGAAAGTTGCTAGCAATGTCACGATAATCGTGAAAGACAAAACATAATAGTGCCACTTCTTGAGCGATATACATCAAAGCTAAATTACCTTACATTTAAGTCTAGGTCCAACAGAGTAAGAAGTTTACTGAAATTCCTTTTTTAAGGTATAACTTTATCGCGGAATTTATAAAAGCACAACATAACAGCGCTACCTGTTGAGAGATATACACCAAAATCTAATCAGCTTCTAATCATGTTCTGATCTAAAAGAATATGCAGTTTGATGAAATTATCTATATTAATTTTTGAGATATAGGTATCACTGAAATCGTGAATAATGCAACATAACAGCGCCACCAGTTGAACGATATATATTCAAACCTAATCAGCACCAATTTATATCTAGGACTAACTACATTTGATGTTTGATTCAATTCTGTGCTAATGTTCTTAAGATATAGCGGCCACAAAAAATTGTGCCACACGCAGAGTAACAGAATAATTGACAGAGAGACATTTTCCAAAACTAGTGAAATCGTACTTAGGATACAAAAACGTGTAAATTGATCAAAAAACGGATGTCGAAATTTTTGCAATTGCAATACTTTCTTCTTGAGTATACTGTAGAAAGTAAAAACTACCATAAATCGACTTTTCGTTGTTTTGGAATGCTTTATTATATATTTAGTGCGCTTTCTTTTATTATGTAAGTTTAAAACCAACACACATTTAAAAGATTTGGAATATTCCTTTTCCTTCTTATATAAAAAGTGTATAATACCAATTATAAAAGAAACGTCTGTACTTCTTATAAGGATGATTAAAAGAAACAAATACCGTGTAAAAATTTCTTAAACCTTCCATTTAGAGTTTTTCTTAAATCTTAAAATTTCTCTTTGGAAATAATACAAAAACGCTAAAGCATGATTTCTTTTGCCTAAAGAAATATTTGTTAGACAGTAAATGATACTTTTGACAGTTCCTATTTCCGTTTTACTGGTTTATCAAGTACTTTAGGATATATTCAACGGTTTCGGAATAGCAGTTGAGACATAAGCTTCTAGTTTATTACTTTAGAATGCGACAGTGAATAAAAAATGAAATTTAAGGCGTGACGCGTTAAAACGAACATGATCAGTTTAATAAAAGAGAAGTTAGAAATGTTACCATTGTAATATCATACTATGTCACGTTTCAGACATACTTCAGTACATAACTTTTTTTATTCTTCGAATTCGGGGTCTCAAAAAAATACAGGTGTATCAATAACGATTCCCTTCAACATCAAAGCAGATTCAAATGTATACGAGAAATGTTGTAAGGAAAAAAATGGGATGACAAAGTTACCCCGGGTTTTTGGTAACTTTGTTACCTAACTACAAATAGGCTTTAAATGCACGAAATAAGTGATTTATGACAAAGTTACCTCAGATATCTATGTAAAATAAAAAAAGTACACCCGAAAGACCACCATTGGTGGCAGGCAAAACTCCACTGACGCTTCCACAAACCATTATGATTATGGTTTCTCTGGAAAAATTTTGAACACATTCCACTCTTTTACAGTTGCGGTGGACAATGACCTTTCGAACTCCGTTTCAAGCTCCTGTGACATCATTTCGCCATGATTATAAACATGAACTCCATTGCCCTCTTACAAAACTGGAATGTTATTACAAAAAAAAAAAAAAAAAAAAAAAAAAACCTAAGAACATCATCTTGGTCAACAGAGGACCAGAATCGTTTAATATTATACATGCTATTCTCACTGATAGAGCGTTTCTCTGGATAAAAGCATTGATCATATCATCACCTGGAGTGTTTTAGTCAATATAGGTATATTACGACTCTTCCTGTTAAGGTATTGTTTAATTACTATATTGACAATGTGCTTGGTTAAGGGAAAACCCCCAGTCAGCCACGACTCCCAGGTTTTGGAAATAAACTGCTCTTCTTCATGAGTAAGGATTGTCGGTCTACCAACAGACTTTTGGTGTGTCTTCCAAGGAACTTATTGACAAGAGTACTACCTGATATTTGGAATGTTGTGGTAGCTAGTGTTTTTACTTACCCCATTAATGACAGCTGCAACTACGGTTGCCACATTCTCTTCATCGTAATTTCGATAATGCCGGGCACCTGCTGTTTTTTCGTAGGTCCTCATTTTTCACTTACTGACTAAGACCTGTAAGAAAAGCGATAATCAATCACATGTATAAAACACATTAATAATTATATATGAAACAATAATAAATCCGTCTGCCCACGAGGTGACAAAGTTACCCCGGGATGTTAAAGTCGGTTTATGGTAGTAAATAATAAAATTAAAGGATTGTATAAATACCAAAGTAAACGAAATTATGTAAGAACAAAATACAACAGTGTGCTTTTTGGACACATATTTTTTTTTCTTTTTGTGTTTTGAGATATAAGAAGCAAATCATTGGATCAATGATCATTGATCAATGATCATTGGAAATTTACCATTTGAAATTAAGAAAAAGCTGCAAAAATTATATACAATGATAAGAAAAAAAATAGGGTAAAAGTTTCAATTGCTATATCAAATCTACTACAGTATTTCTAAACAAAATTATATTTTTATTTTTATGTTGCTTTAATTGTATTTACAGGTGCAAAAAATCGGAAAAAATGACAGGAAATGTCAAGAATTCAGTCAAATTTAAACTAGTAATTAAAAAATATATATATCATTATTATCATCTAGTTTTACCATTTTTTTAAGTTTTAGAATATGAGAGATTATTTAAATGAGTTTTTGAAAAATTTTCTCCATGATATATTTTTTTCGATTTGAGTTAATCTTTATTGGCATTTCACTTGCTTTTGCACAGATATATCCCACTACCATTCCTTAGATGTTTTTTTTCTTTTTTTCCTGATTAGTGTAAGGGCTCTGAAATGGTCAGTCTAGCAACGAAACTCTGCATGACTCTTAAAGCTCAAGTCTAAAGATCTCAAGGCTCTTAAAAGCTTCAAAAGTTTAGAAATTTTAATTTATTTAGATGTTAAACTCCTAATTTTTTTTTTTTTTTTGCATTTTAATGTAATTTTTTCTTGGAATTCCCATTACAACAGAAGTTATGGCTTTCAGAATTATACCTACTCAATAGCTGAAGCAGCATTTCCGAAACTTTGGGGTCATTTTGCTCAAAATGACGTTTTTGGACATAACACCCAGGAATCTCAAAAACTTCTGAATATTTCTTCATGAAACTTTCAAAACGTATGTTACATGTTAGTTTGTATAAATCAAACCTAAAATTATCTTTTTATTTTACAAAAATATATTTTTCTGGTGATTATACTGTTGAAACTTTCAAAATTTTGTATTAGCTGAATCCAACTTTGTATTAAAAATATAAAAGGGTGAATATCACAAAATGAGATATTTTGAAAACAAATATTTGATATAGCGGAATAAAGGAATTTATATGTAAAATTGTTAAAGTTTGAAGAGCTTAAGTCCATTTTTATGTAATTATATTTATATGTCATTTTCTTTGCATATGTATGCCAGTAAAATGACAATTTCATTTTAAAACATTTTTCACATTCTTGCTAGGGTTTCGTTCATCTGACGAAACCCTATTCGTCTCGCTCCTCTGTCTGTCTGTCTGTCCGTCTATCCGTCACAGAGCCTGTTCTCAGAAACTATGTATGTTGGAGACTTGAAATTTTGCATACTTATAGCTGAACACCTCACATAAAACAACAAATCCTAAAATTTTGAAAAAGTGTTATATTTAACCCTCTGGGCTCCAACTTGTGTGTTTTAATCTTTTTGTTCTAACTAAGCCCTAATTAAGTTGAAGATTTAAAATTTTGCATACTTATAGCTGAATACATCGCATCAAACGACAAATCATAAAATTTTGAAAAAGTCTTATATTTAACCCTATGGGATCTAACTTGTGTATTTTAATCTTTTTGTTTTAACTGAGCCCCTAATTAAGTTTAAGACTTGAAATTTTATATACTTATAGCTGAACACCTCATATTAAGCGAAAAATCCCAAAATTTTGAAAAAGTCCTACATTTAACCCTCTGGGCTCCAACTTGAATATTTTAATCTTCTTGTTCTAACTGAGCCCCTAATTAAGTTGAAGACTTAAAATTTTGCATACTTATAGCTGAACACATCATATAAAACGACAAATCGTAAAATTTTGAAAAAGTCTTATATTTAACTCTCTGGGCTCCAACATGTGTATTTTAATCTTTTTTTTCTAACTGAGCCCCTAATTAAGTTGAAGATTTAAAATTTTGCATACTTTTTCTGAACACATCATATCAAACGACAAATCATAAAATTTTGAAAAAGTCTTATATTTAACCCTCTGGGTTCTAACTTGTGTATTTTAATCTTTTTGTTCTAACTGGGCCCCCAATTAAGTTTAAGACTCGAAATTTGTCACACTTATAGCTGAACATCTCACATCAAACGACAAATCCTAAAATTTTGAAAAAGTCTTATATTTAACCCTCTGAGCTCCAACTTGTGTATTTTAATCTTTTTGTTCTAAGACTCTAACTAAGCTGAAGACTTAAAATTTTGCATACTTATAGCTGAACACGTCACATCAAACGACAAATCGTAAAACTTTGAAAAAGTCTTATCTTTAACCCTCTGAGCTCTAACTTGTATATTTTAATCTTTTTGTTCTAACTGAGCCCCTAATTTAGTTTAAGACTTGAAATTTTGCATACTTATAGCTGAACACATCATATAAAACGACAAATCGTAAAATTTTGAAAAAGTCTTATATTTAACTCTCTGGGCTCCAACATGTGTATTTTAATCTTTTTTTTCTAACTGAGCCCCTAATTAAGTTGAAGATTTAAAATTTTGCATACTTTTTCTGAACACATCATATCAAACGACAAATCCTAAAATTTTGATAAAGTGTTATATTTAACCCTCTGGGCTCCAACTTGTGTATTTTAATCTTTTTGTTTTAACTGAGCCCCTAATTAAGTTTAAGACTTAAAATTTTGCATACTTATAGCTGAACACATCATATAAAACGACAAATCGTAAAATTTTGAAAAAGTCTTATATTTAACTCTCTGGGCTCCAACATGTGTATTTTAATCTTTTTTTTCTAACTGAGCCCCTAATTAAGTTGAAGATTTAAAATTTTGCATACTTATAGCTGAACACATCATATCAAACGACAAATCATAAAATTTTGAAAAAGTCTTATATTTAACCCTCTGGGTTCTAACTTGTGTATTTTAATCTTTTTGTTCTAACTGAGCCCCCAATTAAGTTTAAGACTCGAAATTTGTCACACTTATAGCTGAACATCTCACATCAAACGACAAATCCTAAAATTTTGAAAAAGTCTTATATTTAACCCTCCAACTTGTGTATTTTAATCTTTTTGTTCTAAGACTCTAATTAAGCTGAAGACTTAAAATTTTGCATACTTATAGCTGAACACGTCATATCAAACGACAAATCGTAAAACTTTGAAAAAGTCTTATCTTTAACCCTCTGAGCTCTAACTTGTATATTTTAATCTTTTTGTTCTAACTGAGCCCCTAATTTAGTTTAAGACATGAAATTTTGCATACTTATAGCTGAATACCTCACATCAAACGACAAATCCTAAAATTTTGATAAAGTCTTATATTTAACCCTCTGGGCTTCAACTTGTGTATTTTAATCTTTTTGTCCTAACTGAGCCCCTAATTAAGTTGAAGACTTAAAATTTTGCATACTTATAGCTGAACACATCACATCAAACGAAAAATCATAAAATTTTGAAAAAGTCTTATGTTTAACCCTCTGGGCTGTAACTTGTGTATTTTAATCTTTTTGTTCTAACTGAGCACCTAATTAAGTTTAAGACTTGAAATTTTGCATACTTATAGCTGAACACCTCACATCAAACGACAAATCATAAAATTTTGAAAAAGTCTTATATTTAACCCTCTCGGCTCTAACTTGTGTATTTTAAGCTTTTCTTTCTAACTGAGCCCCTATGTAAGTTGAAGACTTGAAATTTTGCATACGTATAGTAGAACACTTCCGATCACACAAAAATCATAAAATTTTCATAAAGTCTTATATTATTTACCCACCGTGCTCTAACTTGTGTATTTTAAGCAATTTTTCTAACCTCCCCCCATTGCACACGGTGGGTACTTTCGTAACTTTTGCCGACACCACTTTGACCACTCTTTCATACTATGCACATAGCCTTACATATTTCAGTTCCACTTTCTACCACCAGGGGGCGCCTACCCATCTCGAGTGCTATACACCCGATCCTCTCGACTAATATACCTACGGATAGTTGTAAAATGGTGTTTCATTCGGATAGATGTTTGTGTAGAATAGTGTACGCCCCTTGGTTGCGAAATGTGGAACTAACAGATTTCGTAAAAGGATAAAGCGTTTTGAAAGGAATATTAAACGAAATTCTCTGTGCGATCTGTGATCCCACTTACCACTTGTTTTTTTTTTTTTTTTTTTTTTTTTTTTTTTTTTTTTTTTAAGTCTAACATTTTAATTTTGTTTAAAGGAACATTTTTCCTCAATAGTACCTCAAATTCTGTGAAATGTTCAGTTTTATTTGCAATTTTTAGAAGCCAGGAAAATGACATAATAAAAGTCTTCTCAATTTTTACAAAGCCTTTAAACACATTATTTTCAAAGAAATATCTAAAAGATCTTGCTGGTAGCAATGATTTTACTACTTTTGACTCGAACTATGTCAAGAACAAGAAGAATTACTCTGCAGCGTCATCTTTATACCTCATAAAGAACTAAAATGAGCAGGCCAGGACAATGACATTCAATTTCAGTGACAATCATATTTCATTTATGTAAAATTATTTGTAAAATACAGAACTTGTTACCTTCCACATATATGTGTTATATAAGGTATAATTATTAATTAGAAATTAAGAAGACTAGAAAAAGATATTTCTACATGATAGAAGAAAGCCTTTTACTTTGCACACATCATTGTGTGAAATGCCAGGTAAATGACAATCTGAAATTTCAAGTCTTTTGATTGCTTTATTTTTGTGTCGCTATGAATATAATATCTCTTGAAAACATTTCTAAGAATATTTTTTATTAGAATGTAAAAAAAGAAAATTTGCATTATATAACATTATATAGAAATTTTATTGTACGGACTGCAATTTCCGTATTTTGTGAGTTTTTGTGGTTTTCTTCGAACCTTGGTTTTCCAAGCGTAAATACGGGTTAGATTCCCTTATAAAGACCCCCTACGAAGGTCACTTCCCCCCTTAGCCCCTATATCCCTCGTGCTGATAATTGGCTGTCATGAACATAACCAACCGTATTTTGTGATATTGACCCAAAAATGCTTTAAATACAAATTTGTTTAGGTCCAGGGTAATTAATACAATGAGAAGTATAATTAAGAATAAAAAAATTAATTCTAGTTGCAAAATTTATTTTGTAATCTTGCGCGTAAGCTTTCATACCAATATGTTGCTCGACAATTGTTTGACAGTTTGAAGCCCCTTATAAATACTAATTCTGCATCTTGTATTTTTTTAAATACATGAAATGAAAGAACATACTTACATCTTTCATCCCAATAAAATTTGCGTTTTAAAATCATGTACATTTTAAGATAGTAAATGTTGAAAATGGTCTTTTTTCTTTAAATTTTTTCCAATTTTAAGAGTCCTGAGATCCATTAAAACATGATTTTGATAATGATGAAACATGGATATTGATATTATCTTGCTGAAAGACGTATTATCCATACAAATCTCAAGATGCTTCAGGAAATGCATTTTCAGAAATGATATCTTAAAATTCTTTAAAATGTCTTTTGTAATTTAAAAATGCTTCAGACTTAAATCACAAAACTTCCACCTGCTTATTGCTCTTTTGCAAATACTGATTTTTCACTTTTAATATCATATTGTACTATTTTCGTCGAGAAAAATTTTAGATGAACTCGATGATTTCTTTTATCAAATGCATGATCTTTGGCCTAAAAAGCAGTATTCTTTAAACGGAATAGGAACTTTTATGATTTTGAAAGGTTTTGACTGTTGCTGGATAAGATCAATACAATGTTTAAATAATATAAATGATATAAAGATATTTTTTCTGAAACTATATGGCAGATGAATCTCGTATTTCAATTAGATAAAGCAGTTTCTAATAGGAAATGCCACAATTCATATTTCGTCAACATTATAAACTTTCTTTATAAAATTCCTTGTTAGCCTGACCACCACATAAGACTTACCTAAATCTAGTAGAAACCCAGTAGAAAATAATAGTGTAAGATATTTATACAAAAATAATGTGCTATGAAATAAAGACGAACTATAGTGGTGTCCAAAAGTTAAGCAATAAACACAAAATGCTATTTTTCGAACACAAAAGTTAATTCTGACTACTGAAAAGGAAATGATATTAACAGAGGGCACAGGAAATAAGTATTAGCCTTATAGCATGACAAGGTGATGTGGCGTCTAATTGGCGTCATAAATGATCAAGAGTGTCACAGTCACTACAATAAACAGAAATGCAATATCTTTCATTCCTCTCATTATTACTCAGAAGTGAACGTCATTTGGACACTTAACTGTGTAGGACCATGACTGCTACTTTGAGACGAGTCAGCAGATGACTTTTTGAATAAAGTCATTCTGTGACTTTCATTGAACTGTCATTTGGAAAGTATCTTGTAAAAAAATGTTGTTTTGAAAGAGTCCAAGTGACAGCGAAATGAAGTCATCTGATCACTTGTCACAAAAGGTGCTCATGATGACTTCACAATGAAATGTCCAAATGACGGTCACGTGAGAGTCCGAAGGTCAATTTATTTATTTATCACCAGTAACAGTCACAGTAACTTCTCAGTAGAGTCAGAAAATGACGATAACTAGAAAGTAATAATGAGACGAATAAGATCTATCACATTTTAATTCACCGTAGTAAATATAGCACTTCTGACCATTTGTGACGTGAATGTGATGTCAAATCGATTGGCTGTGTTGTTTCGATAGTACTTATGTACTAGGCTTGAGATTTATGAAACTTTCTTTTGATTATTCGTAATTAACTAATACTCAAAAATTACTATTTTGTGTTTGTTTTTTAACTTTTTGACAACTTTGTAAAATCTGATCTAAAAAACTATGACAAAAAAAAAAATTATTAAGATTTTTTGAAACATCTGAAACTATTTAAAAACTTTCAAAATGAAAAGCTGAAAAAAAAAGAAATTTTTTTAAATTACTAACTTTATTTTGGTCAAATTCTAAACACTCCTTAGTTTTTTTTCAAATGCCTTCCTTTAAGAATGTAGCTAAAACAACATAAAAAAAAATAAATGTTTGGCAGAATAAAGATTTTTATGTCTATTTTCTTATATAAAAATAGAATATACATTACATACAGTACTTTAGATTTAGAAATAGTTTAAAACATGTTCCTATGCTCTTCTTTCATCACTGTATATGTTCATTATTTTGTACTGCACATAATTACAAAACGCATAACAATACATAAAAAAATTACTTGAAATTCTATGTCATTAACCTTTAAACTATTTTCCAGTAAAGAAAAAAAAAAAGACTAAATACGAAAGTGTATAAAATTCAAAATTTACAATTTTAATAGTCGCAGATATATTTTAATGGTCGCTAAAAATAACATTATTTTTACAAAGTATATTTCATTCCCAAAGTTTACACAAAGTTCATTCCCACACGGAGCAATGACGTTTTGGAAACTGATATCTATGGATTTGTTCAAAAGTTCACATAAAATATCTATTTCATAATTTATTAATAAAAAAAATCCCAAATGTTTTTTTTTTTTTTTTTTCAATAAAGAGATGTAAAATTTATAGTTGGATGGAAAAGATTTAAAACCGAAATCGTTTAATGTAAAACAAAAGCCTCATTTTTGTCAAGACTTTTTCAAAGAAATCCCTTCCGTAAACAAAGAAAAAAATAAATAAATAAAAATAAAAATGGAAGTATCGTTAAAAGAATTATGAATAAATTTTATTGTAAAACAGGCAAAAGTACTATGTTGGGCTAAAGAATTTATTTCAGAATGTTTTTACGATTATCTCAAAATCTCCAGTAAACTCTTGCAATAGATTTTCCTGCCCATCGTGGACAGACAGTCACGCACGCACAAAAGCAAGGCAGTTTTGTAATATGCATTATTAAAAAGACAAATGTTTCTTAAACTAGGAAAATATAACATAATCTCGATTAAAAATACACAATAACCTTTCCGAATTACTCGCGATTCCATAAAAAGTTCTTTATCTTTAGAAACTGCACGAACCAGTATACTTTCGAGATTTAAAGAAGCATTTATAGATTTTTTCCTTTGCTGTCACTGACTTTTGGATAAATTTTCGAGTGGTTTTTATGGTGTATTAACTCTTTATATACTGATTATGAATTCATGAAAATTTTATCTTCTAAAGCATTTTTTTTAAACTTTAAACTACATTAGAAGATTTACATAATCATTTAATAAATTTTAGAAAAATTTTAGAAGGTATTGAAGGAATTAAACGGATTAATTAAATTTGAATTTATAGGGATTTTGTGCAATATTAAAAACCTCATTCGAATCTTTTATTTTGAATATTTTTCTTAGAATTTTATAGAATTAGGAAATGTACAAATATAATGTTCTTACAACAGAAATATAAAATTATTTCCGAATTGAAAAATCCCCCCCCCCTCTCCCTAACGCCAAAAAAGCTGAAAATATGCAAAGGCAAAAGAAATCATCCTTTTAAAAATATTTTTGTTTTGTGTAACCCATAATGCTTTTGGAACAATATTAAGTAATGTATCTATAACTCATTCTAAACTGTATTACAACTAATCGATGTATTAAATGAATTTTATAACGATTTATTTTAATGGTATTTATAAGTACCGTCAGTAGATAAAGGGTTAACCCGTCGCAGGCCGGTTGGCATTTTTAAACTTCTGAATTTTAATCTCAAAATGCCATATTGGCACTCGTATTTTGTAATAAGATTTTACATTTATAAAGCACGTAGAGAAAATTACTTTTTTTCAAACAAATTTGTTCGCAAATTTTGTTGTAATTCAATCATGTTAACATTTTAGAACCAGAAGTGCTTTGCTTCTGTAAGTGTTTGTAGGTTTTCTCTCAGGATATGGGTTTTTTGCGATGCGATATAATCTCAAGTAAATACTTTTCCGTTCAACAAACATGTTTTGCAGAAAGTTCCAGAAAGCTTGTTTTTGTAGGTTAACAGCACTAATATTACCTTAAAAACGTTTTTGTCACTCTTGTATGTATAAACTTCTCGGATCGGAAGTTTCACATGTGATACTTCCGAACCGAGGCGGATATAAACTAAACTGTTTGATTATTTAACATTTTTACTTTACTTCTGTATGTTTTTGACTTTGGACAAAAACCAATAAATGGCAGCACTGATACTTATTTCCTCATAAAAATAAATGTTATTTTCATCTGAGTTTTCAAAATGATTACCAGGCAGTGTGCCCAAGAAAGTAAGAAATTATTTAACTGAAACGAGTTACGATAAAAAATTTTGAGGATTTCTAGATCATTCATTTGATTAAAGGCCTTCAATTTTCTATTGCGTGCATTTAGGTTATTGATAATTAAATTGATATATTAAGGTTGTTAGTAAATTTAAATCTGTATTTGTGAACCTAAATTGCCAGTCCCCTAAAATATCAATTTCGGATAAGAAGCTCTTTTGTCATCTATGGTGTCTTTTTGTTTGTGCAAATCAATATATGTGTACTCGTAGTGTTATCCTTCAGGACTGAAGAGGATAGATTTAATTACGCAGCTGACAATGTTTACTTAAGAATTGGTGGCAAATTCGAAAAACCTTCATTCCGAATGCGAAAACTGACTAATACTATATAAAAATTACACAAAAACATTTTAGCAGATCAGCGGCAGCAAAAAGAAAGCTTTGTTTTTATAAGTGCTTCTTTAAATTTATAAAATACAGTAAACATCCTCTAATCCGGCACGTTCGGGACTTGAAGCATGCCGGATTATGAAATTTTCGAAACAGAAAGAACGTCGGCAAAAACGTGTAGAAGTTAGAATTAAACAAAAAATGAAAGTAAAACATGTTTTTTATTCTTTAATCAGCTTAAATAGAATAAAAAAATACTCAATAATGTAAAGCACAACATGAACTGAACATATATATGTACAATCGTAGAAAAAAAAAAAAAGTAAACACCCCCTACTAACTCCTCAACAAATTGTCGTAGACGAAAGTTGCTGGTACCTAACGATTGGAAATAAAGGCTACTTTTAAATGACGTATACAAAATTTGCTTAGGGGGCCCTATACATATTAAAACGAATCCAGATTTCATTTTTTTCAATGGCAATACCCAATTTTAATGAAATATTTCAAATCTTCGGTTCAAACTATGCCTAGACACCAAATTTCAAGTCATTTGAATAATAAGGTTTTGAATTATAAACATTCAAAATTTAGTGCTTCTAATGTTAAATTACAATTTCATATTTCTATTTATAGCTCCTGAAATTATACTCCTAATGTGCCAATTTTTGTGTAGCAATAATACTAATATACCCAAACATACATACGTTGAATTTGCAATATTTTTATAATTTTGTGATTTGAATTATGAAATTAATATTCGAAAAAATTATGAATTGTAACCTACAATTTATTTAATGGATTTAGATTAATTAAGTCCTGCTTTATAGAAATCAAAAATTTCACAATTTTTTTCGAAATAGTTTTCAAATTATGCCTAAAAAACGGCAAAATGATGGTTTAAAGGACCGTCTATGATAGAAATGACTAGATATTTTGAAATTTCTTCTGCTGTCGTGTAATCTCTCAGTCTTCCTTGACTGCTTGAGTGACGCTTAAGGTGCCTTGATCAAGAAGTCAACTCTCTCGGTTAACAATCGAGTACTGAACTTCAATTTGGATACAGCCCTTAAAATACGCTCGTTTTAAATTAATTAATTTCTCGGAAACTTATGGTACGAATTGCATAAAAATTTGTTTTTAGGCTAATTAAATGGTGTAGAATTCATTTATGCTGTCATAATTGTGTACTGCTATTTAAAAGTTATGGTTCGTTTTAATATGTAGATGGCCCCTTAAGCAAATTTTGTCATCATTTGTCATCATTCTCAAAATACATCATTTAAAAGTAGACCTTATTTCCAATCGTTCGGTACCTGTAACTTTCATCTACGGTAATTTGTTGAGGAGTTAGTAGGGGTGTTTACTTTTTTTCCCCACGACTGTGCATAACTATAAAATGAAAACATGCAGTATAGGTCTACACAGTAGAAGCCATCTTAAACAAATCTCTGATATCAGGTTGTTTTGTAGTAGTCTTCACTCTTCTTTTTTTAGGAGATCATTTCTTATGATGTGGAGTAATAGGTGGTGACCCTAGACACATGCCGATATACCCTGTTCGGCACGATGTCTATCAATCGCGAATTCCGATATTTTCTATGTTTTGTCTGATATAAATTTGATTGTACTCCGAAAATTCATCAAAATTACTTTATCTTTCGCAAAAAAAAAAAAAAAAAAAAAAAAAAAAAAAACTGAATTAAATGATCTATTTGATGACTTATATCAATTTCTGCTTCAAGTAGAGCAATCTTTTCTGAAATGAAAAAAGTATTTAATTCTGATGATAAAAATTTATTTTACATTTCAAAAATTCCGCAAATTATTCACAAAAAGATTTTTTTCCCACCCCGGTTCCACCAGATTATTATAAACACTAGGTGTCATTGAACAAGAAATAATTTTTATTTTTAAAAAGTCATGCCGGACTGTAGGATGTCGGATTAGAGGATGTTTACTGTATATTGTTTTCTGACATTTCTGAAGATAAAAGAACGCTTTTTGGAATCGTATGTGACTCGGAAGAGGTTGTTGTATATTTTCATTTTTCGACATATTATATTTTTTGTTGATTAAAAAATATTTTTATTCTTTAATAGTATAGATTCATTATAATAAAACGGTATCTATCTCGTGTAGTATAAATGTATGGATAGTAGAAAGATTTAATTTTAGTTTATTATTTAAGCAAAAATTAGTGTATAACCAAATGTATTAAAGCATGTTACAGTAGCTATAGTTTCCTTTCTCAAATAAAATAAAATTTGCACAAAAAAAGTGACTTATATAAAGAGCTTGAAATTTTCAAAAGGTTATGTTATTTAGACAACTTGAAGATTAATTTAGAAAACTTTTTCTTATTCGACTTCTATTACTTTTAAGTCAGGTAGTTTCCTGGATTTTTCTCATCTTTGTAAAGTTATCATTCTTCTTGGCAAAAAGTTTCTTTTTCATATTCTTATTTTCTTGCGTTTTTTTCCCTGTATAGTTTTAAAAATCTCAAGTACTTCAGTTATTCTCAGCGACTTTCTGGTACTTTGACTTGAAATTTGAAACAAGAAGTGAAAACGGAAACGTTTAAAGTAATAGAATTGAAACTCAACAGAGAAACTTAGAAAAATATATCTTTATTTTTGTTCATTTTCCCCCCCTTCTTAATCTCTTTTTTCGGTAAAAGTTCTACATTTTCCACAAAATTTAACCCAAGATTGCATGGAAGGAAGGAAAAGTGATCATTTACAAAACACAGAAGTTGAACAACTTCCTTTTTGGAACATTTTTTAAGGAAAAAACTTTAAAATGTTATATTAACTTAAAAGAACGTGATGTTTTGTTTTAGTTTATAAAAGGTTGTTATGTAATTTTTAACATATTTTAAGAATTTAAAGATAATTAGAGTAATTTTTATTTCTGTTTTAATAAATTAATTTACATTTACGTTCCCTATAACGACGACCATTATAGCGACCCTTCGATTATCATGGCCGATCCATTAAATCTATATAGGGTAAACTGGATGAAGATGCCTTAGTTTTTTATTTTATTATTTTAAAAATCGCCTGTTGTTTTTATTTGTTATTCATTGATTTCTTGTTAAAGTTTGCACCCTTTTGAATCATTTAAAACCTTATTTCATTTTACAGATATTATAAAAAGTATAAAAACTTTTGTTTTTGTAAACACTTGCATTTCGGCATCGTACCCATACCTATGGGTAGGATGGCCAACTATCTAAGGGTAAGATGCATTGTGGAGTTTCAATGTAAACAATAATTTCTGTGAAGTGGTATAAAACATAATGGGAGGAATAAAAGTAACTCTAATATTTTAGACATACTAAAGTTGTTATCTTACTTAATATTTGGAAATTACAAAAATATGAATGTAGCAAACGTTGGCAATTTAATAAAAGGACAAAGTAATATTTGAAAAAAAGAGTTATGTTCTACTTAATATTTAAAAGAATTATGGCTCTTAAGTATGCCTATTTTTAAACATTATAATAAGTTTAAATACGATAAAGCCACTGTGATAAAGTGCTTTAGAGTGCAGTTTTTTTGTTGGTGTTTTTCATATGTACCTTTGTTCTTTTCAGCTATAACTCAGATCTGCCACAGACTACACATTTGTTTAGGAATTTGGAACTACTTTTATAAAACCAACAGTTTCACTGAATGCATTTGACCCAATCACATTTTTCAGAGGTTTTTATTGCATTCTGCTAGACACTCGAAACACAGATTCTCATTCACTTAAAAAAAAAAAAAAATCCTCACCTTCTGAATCTTGGTAGGAAATTTAATCCGTTATCTTTTCAAAGCAGATCAAATTAGCATGTTTTTACCGTTTGCAGTGTCTTGATGGACGTTGAGGAGCGTAGCTCGTAGGGGGCAGACGACCCTAGTTATCTAAAATTATGTTACATACTACCGATATTTACATTTATTAAATTTATTTATAACTGCATTTAACATAAAATTTTTAACAATGATTAAAATTAATATTTATTAACCAATTACTTTTAAGGCCAATAATGTTTATTTATAAGGCAGAAGACGTATAGAAATCGTTTCAATTACGTTCATCTTAGATTTTAATTTTTCTTTATGCCATTTTAAATATTTATAAAATTTATGATTTTAATCAATGATTTTTTTTAATCATTGGATTAAAATCACGATTTAACCACTGATTTAAATTATCTAATTAACATCCTCGACAAGTTAGTTAATTGCTAAGAGTAAGTAATCTAAACAATGAAGAAACAACCAGGCATTTAACCGCAACGGAAAATAACCGTCATCTTACCCCAAGGGAATACAACCGGTATCTTACCTCCAAAAATTTTCGTCGACTCAACCCAAAGTATTGGACAAGACTCCGGTACCCCCACTGACGCGAAGAAGTGGGAACCGACCGCCATTTATGATTTGTAGAAAGTCCAGGTACCAGTACTAAGTCTCTAGAAACATCAGCTTTATTTCTCCGGTGTTCAAACTTAGACTTATATAGACAAATAAAGAACTCATGTAAAAGATTTTTGTCACTTATACGAAGTGTTAAGACGAAATAGCAATAAAAAAGTACCGCTTAATTTTATTTATTTTTTTTTTAAGACCGCAAACGGAAATTAAAGTATCACCAGGGAACTCTCTTCCTTACAACTGTTCAGGTTTTCCGTACAGGGCCTGCGCATATGAAAAATACGAGATCTTGTGCAACACAGCATCTCACCTCAAGTTACCCTAATTAAAAAAAAAAAAAAACAGTGGCGATCTTCCTGTAAACATTGTTCTGTTCATTTCCCTTTGGTTGGGCAATTTTAAGGCCGGATCAGCTGCTGTTAAACATCTTCTGGCTGTTTTCCTGTTTCATTTAATACGACTAGTTAAACATTTGGAGTGCACAGAGTCTTTTCCTCCTAGTATTTTTTCAACGATGCTGTAAGAAAATTGTTTTAAATAAGACATTTTAAATGTACCTTTTTAAATCTGATATAATTTTCACCAAAGTTTTGCTTCGCTTTTTAATATTGACATGAAAATACATTTGTTGTTAGAAAGGAAATATTATTTCCGCTAACTTAGAATTCACAAAAATAGTTAAAAAGAGCATCTCGAAATATGAAATAAATGTCTCGTGTAAATATATATTTAAATTTAAAATGTTTTGTAATATTATTATTTGGCCATTTTAATTATCACGTATTTCTTCCATTTCTTCCATTTACGACTTTTAACGAATGTTAATGAATTTATTATTTAAAAATTTTCTTTCTCTTTTAATATTCACGTGTAAATATAATTTTTATGACGTAATATTCAATATTTCACTGCCTTTATTCCGTAATCATTTAAGTCTAATTTGAAAGGTTTTTTTTTTATTATAGTACTCATAGTAAAGGCAATGTAGACCGTATAGGGGCTCTACCTAGCAAAATTCATGGTAGTTCTAGAAAAAGGCTTACTAAATGTTTTTTTGGTCGCTGAATCCGAATTTTTAACTTCCCACCAAAATTTCCCCCGGCAATCCCCCAAATTTTGGTAAAATGCCCCCCAAAAAAGATTTTATTAAAAAAATCTATTTATTTATTATTTTAGGGGAAAAGTATCTAGAAATTCAGAAAGTAGACAAAATTTGCAACAAATTAGATATATGACATTATGACTTAGGATGAAGGGGAAGGGGAAATCTGCCTCGGAACATGCGCGCGGTGCTGCGTGAACTAAGGTGCGCAATTATACTTAACCACTCATACGTTTATATTCGCCCTCCCATCTCCCCTTCGAACTTTCTCTATAAGGTTTACTTAAAGTTTTTTGGGTAGCTGAATCCGAATTTTTATCTTCCCCCCAAAATTCCCCCCCCCCCGACCGCTCCTCCAAATAGTTGTTTTTAACTTAAATTTCTTATTGTTTTAGGGGAAAAGCATTACGAAATTCAGAAACTAGACAAAATTTGCAACAAATAGGTTATAGGACATTATGACATAGGATGAAAGGGGAGGGGGAGGGCTGCCTCTGAATATGCACTGCGGTGCTACGTGCAGTAAGTTCCAGGCAATAGGGGATTTTATCTGGAAAAATTAATACCACTTCTGAATTTCGACTCACTTTATGTTTTTTGGGTCGCTGAATTCGAATTTGTAACTTCTCACCAAAATTTCACCCGGCAACCCCCAAAAAATTGATTTTTTGAAAAAATTTGGTTTTTGAGAAAAGCGCGCGGGGAATGTTCTGAGGCAGCCCCCTCTCTCCTCGTTTATCCTACGTCATAATGTCATATATCCTATTTGTTGCAAATTTTGTCTAGTTCCTGAATTTCGTAATGCTTTTCCTCTAAAACAATAAGAAATTTAAGTTAATAACAACTATTTTAGAGGGGGGGGGGGGGGTTCGTGGGGAGAATTTCGGAGGTAAGTTAAAAATTCGGATTCAGCGACCCAAAAAACTTAAAGTAAATCTTATACGGAAAGTTGGGGTTTGCGGGCGAATGTAAACGTGTGAGTGGTTAAGTGGAATTGCGCAACTTAGTCCACGCAGATCCGCGCGCATGTTCCGAGGCAGATCCCCCCTTTTCCTTCATCCTAAGTCATAATGTCATATATCTACTTTGTAGCAAATTTTGTCTACTTTCTGAATTTCTAGATACTTTTTCCCTAAAACAATAAAAAAATTGATTTTTTTTAATAAAAACCTTTTTTGGGGGCTTTTTACCAAAATTTGGGGAGGTTGCCGGGGGAAATTTTGGTGGGAAGTTGCAAATTCGGATTCAGCGACCCCAAAAAAATAAAGTAAGCCGATTTCCAGAACTACCATTAATTTTGCTAGGTAAAATTCCCTATTGCCTGGACTATCACGTGTAAATAAATTTTTAATTTGAAGGAAATATTATTCTTTGAGCTGTTCTAGGTAGCTTTCTTTACAAAAAGCTACCTATTGCAGCCGTTCGGAGTAAAGCGATTTCAAAAAATTTTGGTATATTTCCATCGATCATCACCCCCAGACACCGAAACCACCCTCCGTTCACAATTGATATATATATATATATATATATATATATCCATATATATCCATATATCCATATATATATATATCCATATATATATATATATATATATATATATATATATATATATATATATATATATATATATATATATATATATCTGACCTATGTCACACTGTAACTCTCGTATTTATGAACCGATTTGGATGTAATTCGGTGTGTACATAGTACATACCAATGTCTCGACCGAGTTCGTTCGTCAGCTTCATCCGCCATTTTGTTTCAAAATGGCGGCCATTTAAAAATTTTAAAAAAATTTAACATTTGAAATGTGGTACCAAAAAATTGAAAATGGAAAAATATTTTTTTCTTATGTATTTGACCTTTATACAAAGACTCCGTAGCAGTTTTTGTTTCGTCTATATCTTAAAAAATGGCTGAGTTATACCATTTTGAATTTCTAGCGAAGCTGACATTTTGAAACGTCCTGAAATTTGTCACGCGATAAAAGGCGTATTTATGAACCGATTTGGATGTAACTTCGTTTATACATAGTACAGACCAATGTCTCGAACGAGTTCGTTCGCCAGCTTCATCCGCCATCTTGTTTAAAAATGGCGGCCATTTAAAATTTTAAGAAAAATTTAAATTTGAAATGTGGTAGCAAAAAATTGAAAATTGAAAAAATATTTTTTTCTTATGTGTTTGACCTTGATAAAAAGATTCGGGAGCAGATTTTGTTTCGTCTATATCTTACAAAATGGCTGAGTTATAGCATTTTGAATTTTTAGCGTGGCTGATATTTTGAAACGTCCTGATTTTTGCCACGTGATAACAGACGTATTTATGAACCGATTTGGATGTACCTTGGTGTGTATATAGTACATACAAATAACTCAACCGAGTTCGGTGACCAGCTTCATTCGCCATCTTGTTTCAAAATGGTGGCAATTTAAAGAAATTAAAAAAATTTAAATTTAAAATGAGATACCAAAAAATTGGAAAATGAAAAAGATTTTTTTGTATGTGTTGGACCTTAATACAAAGATTCCGGAACAGGTTTCGTTTCGTCTACATCTAAAAAAATGGCTGAGTTATAACATTTTGAATTTCTATTGTGGCTGACATTTTAAAACGACCTGATTTTTGTCACGCGATAACAGGCGTATTTATGAACCGATTTGAACGTAACTTGGTCTGTACATAGTACATACCAATGTCTCGACCGAGTTTGCTGGCCAGCTTCATTCGCCATCTTTTTTCAAAAGGGTTGTCATTTTAAAAAAAAAAATGTAATTTAAAAATTAAAATGAAGTATTAAAAAATTGGAAAATGAAAAAGATTTTTTTTTATGTGTTTGAACTTGATACAAAGATTCTGGAGCAGTTTTTGTTTCTGAAAATTTGTTCTTTTGTTTATATCTTAAAAAGTGGTTGAATTATAGCACTTTGAATTTCTATCATGGCTAACACTTTGAAACGATCTTGTATTTGTCACGCGATACCACACGTATTCGCCTATTTCGATGGAAGAAGGCATGTGGATAGTATACATCAATATCTCGACCAAGTTCGTTGGCCAGCTTCATCAGCCATCTTGTTTCAAAATGGCGGCCATTAAATTAAAAAAAAATTATATTTAAAGTGAGGTGCAAAAAAATTAGAAATTGAAAAAGGTTTCTTTCTTAAGTATTTGACCTTGATATAAGGATTCAGGAGCATTTTTTGCTTGTCTTTATCTTAAAAAATGGCTCAGATATAGCAGTTTCAATTTCTAAAGTGGGTGACATTTTGAAAAATCTGATTTTTTGCCTGCGACAGCACTCGTATATATCAACCGATTCCAATATGAGTGAGCATGTGCACAGCAATTACTAAGGTCTCGACCAAGTTCACTTGTTAGCCTCATCTACCATGTTATCTTAAAATGGCAGGCACTTTAAGAAATCGCCGAATTTGGCAGCCAAATATAAGTGACTTTAAATAAAAGCAGCTTGGATAAAGCTGACTAATTTCGGGAAATTCTCATTCATAATGATTTAGTATTGATAAAAATTAGTATTGAATCTCCTACATTCGGTTTCCACTTAATTGAGCTTCGTGTGTTTGAATAATATAAGTTGGCTTTTTAAAAATAAGGAATATGAAAGCTACCTCTTCCTCCCGGCACTGGCCGGAAGGACTTTTTATAATTGACTACAATTTAAAATAATAACCTTTTCTTAAATATGTAAAATATATCTCTCGAAATTCTGAAAATTTTAATATAAAATAGAAATAAAAGATCATAAAATTAGTCAAATAGAAAAAATAAATGCAGTCTACACAACCGAAGCTTGTAATGTACAGTGGCGGTAAAAGTTTCCCGACAGCTTAAAATTTTTGGTTAATTTGTAAGTATACCCATATGAAGAGGAATCTCAAAGTGATATTTATGCACTTTATTGATATAATAGTTAGGAACATCTTTATGGAATAAAAAATAAATATCAATAAATTTAATTGACAAAATTAATTGCAAAAGAAAACGAATGTTCTCAAAAATTTCCGGCCATCTTGGCAAGTTTGGAAAAAAATGGTGTTATAACAAAAATGACAGTGATCAACAACATTTATTATCAGTATTTTCTCTTCGTACATTTCAGAATAAGTACTGCGGCGCAGCGACGTGGCATCGATTCAAAGAAAGGTTAAAAATCGTCTATGGTAAGATTTTTCCACTCTTCTTGCAATTTTTGCGAAAATGTCAGCTGAATTTGAATATTTTAAACTCCGCATGCGTTTTCAAGTTCCTCCCAAAGATTTTTATTGTTTTCTGGTCAGGTGATTAGGCTGTTCATTTCAAAAGCGGAATTTTTTCTTTGACGAGTTTGCGTGTATGATTTGTCTTGTTACAATGTTGATACAAATAGTTGCGACCATAATTTTTCCTCCAAAGAGGCAGAAGATGATCTTGCAAGATATATTTATGCATTACAGTGTTCTTCTTGCAGCGAATTTCAACTAACAGACGGACACATTTTCCAGAAAATGCTCCCCACAGCGTAACGTGTCCTCTGCCATGCTTCATTGTAGGAAAAACATATCCCGTATTTTTAAGTTATCGAACGTATTGTCTGCCATCATTCCGAAAGAGGTTGAACTTCGATTCATCGAAAAATAGTACTTTTTTCCAGTTTACGCTTGATCAGTCTTTGTATTCCTTGACAAACGCTAATCGGGCTTACAGATTTTTTTTACTTATGAAAGATTTTTTAACACCAACTCTTCTGTAAAGTCCTACGTCACATAAGTATCTTGACACGGTGGGCCGACTTATTTCAACAATATTTTAACACGGCAAATCGAGGGGAGTTGCAGCGGTTTTTTTATGCGGGTCATCAACTGCTTTTCTCCTGATAAATCTGCCCACACAAATAGTCCTTTTTCAGGGTCTCTCGGACCGTGGTAAGTCCTGAAAGCCATGGCCATCTTAATATATTTTTTAAATATCGTTCACAGTAAATTTTCAAATTGATAATTTTGCCATAATCTCACGAAAGGATTGGCCCTTTAGCGACAAACAAATCACTCATTTACGAACATTGATTGTTGAACTTTTAATTTTTGAATTTCAAATACATTATTCACGTTGATTAATTAACAAACTTTAACACTTTAATGATAGCAAAAGCAAATGAATGACGAATGGCCGGAAACTTTCGCACTCGCGGATTTTGAAAGTGCTTATGACTTCGGCTTGTCTGTCCGTCTGTCCGCACTCTAACTCTCGTAAAAATATACACGGATTGCTTTGAAATTTTTGGATGTTATTGACGTTTACCATGGCACGAATCCTATTGCAAATGAAGTTTTTAGCATGTTTAGTTCATTTACAGGGACAGTCAAAATTATTCCGTTACATTACGGCCATTGGAAAAAAATCGTTTTAAATGATTTTTAATGATGTTACACGCATCCAAACATAACAAAATTGATATGAACTTATGAAGTGCACTAAAATATGCTTTCTGTAGAATTTGCGGTGCACAGAATAGTTATTATTCATTTACATGGCCACACAAATTAATTCCGTTAAATAATGATATGGGGGGATTGTTTGCGGCGTATTTTAATTCGGTTAAATTATTTCATATATAATTAATTTCATATACGTCGCTGTATAAGTTATTTCATGTATAATACGAAGTGCATTGCATTTACAGGGACACACAAAATAATTCAGATACTATATCGTATCAGAAGTACTGTACATTAGCGGTGATTGCTGGAAATGCATTTTTAATTATGATATGCACTTTTATGTTTCATTATATTTATGCATACTATATGGTGTGGATAAATGCTATAATTCATATACAGGGCTACACACAAAAATTTCGTAAGGGTTACTGGGTTTGAGCTCAAATTGCTTTAAGGTGGTTTTTAAATCAGTTATGAATTTTTACGATGAACTGCATTTAGTTTATTGAGAAATGTTTGTAGGATATAGATAAACTGATATACAGGGTCACGCAAAGAATTGGATACATGCCGTCTTTGGATGATAATTTCTGGAAATGTGATTTGAGTAGTCTCAAGAGGTTTTTAGTTTGAATTAAAATTTAGCTAAACAGTGCGTGTAATAAAGGTACTGGGGAAACTACAGGGCTGAACAAAAGTATTCAAGTATTTTTCTATGTATTAGTATAAATTGCTGAAAGAGAAATTTCAAACTTTTACGCGTTTTCTTGCTAAGCTAAATTTTCCCATTATATAGTATATATATCAACATACAATTAAAATACAGGGCTGGTCAAAAGAATTGGAATACATATTTGGCTATGGACGGTAACTGCTGAAATCAGTTTTTTGAATGTTTACTTTGTTATCTTATTTACCTTATTTAGCTAAATAACGAAGTTTTGTTAAGTCTTTCAGAGAGTGTTGGAAAGTGTTTCATAATCTATGCCGTACGCATGATTTTCCTCACTTGTTTTAGAATAGAGTGGTAATATTTTAAATACGTGAATACATAGACTTTGAAAATGGTACCCTTTAAAACTTTATTTTTTACTATCCATACATACTTTTATCAGACATATTTCTTGTGATGAGCCAAACATCAAATAAAATCTTAAATATCAAAACGTTATTTATTTTTTGGTACAGTGTAATTTCCAATCTCAGTTTTTTTAATTAAATAAACCGAGAAATTTTATTAAACAAGTGAAGTTAATGTTATAACCACGTAAGAACAAGAAACATTCCATTAAATTGATTTCCAAATTCAAATTATCTTTATTTTACTGGAAAAATACCTGAAGTTTGGAAGCTACGTTGTTGTAATTCTTAAAGTAAATTTTTCATGTTCATTTTTTTAGTTTCCACATTCCTTCTTGTCTCTTTTGATGTCATCTCAAAGGACTGGACAAATAATATTCGCTTATACAGAGACCTTTTTTTTTTTTTTTTTTTTTTTTTTTAAAGAAAAATTAACTTCGATTCCAATCTTTTACTAATAATTGAATGTAATAAACTTAGGAAATCAATATGGCTCATTTTCAGTGAAAACTGAGAGAAAATAAAACATATATATTTTAATTAAAATAGCTTCTCTAGCTTTATTCTCATTTCAAACCTTATCGCTTTTTTTTAACACAACAGTAATATTTAGTAATTTAAAATTCACATTTTTGAAATAGTAACAATTAAAAATATTTTAGCAGTTAAATTTTTGAAATAGCAGCAGTGTGCGAAATAGTTCAACACTTATTTTTGTTTTTTCTACACATAATAATTTTTTGGCAATCAGCAAAGTATGAAATATGAACAGTATGAAATATGAATTGAAAAATATGTTTTTCCTAATTTTTGAAGGAAAAAAAAAACTTAGAAAATTATTTTGATTTCATTTTTCCGAGAGTAATTTCCTAAATTTGTATGGATTTCATGCACTAAACATTGCAGTGTAACATTAATGTATATGTTTATATTACAACCACGATTTAAGAATTATGTTTATTTTTAACTTAATTTTTATTCTTTTCCTAAAACAAAATAAAACAAAAATAATAATCGTACTTCGGTGCTATGTCAGATATGCTGCTCAAACGATGCGCCGCCCGATGTTTAGACTAATTACAGTAACCATTTTTTATACACTGTGACTACATTTTTCATTCTGATGTTATAATTGTGACGCCTGTATTAATTTTTCTTCTACTTTTTTTCATATTCCGTATTTTAAAATGATGCATTTGAAGTATTTTGATAGAACTGGAACAGTGTATATTCTTTATTTCTAGGAATATAGTATTATAATGCTAACCCCTTCTTGATCGGATTTTTTTCTTTTTTTTTTTCTTTTTTTTTTTTTTTTTTTTTTTTCCGAATTTCCGATCCAAAAAATCCTTTTTTTTTTAATCTCTGAAAATTAATGTATACTCTATCCTGTATTCAAAAATGCAAAATATTTTTATCAGTAAGCAGTTTTTTTGCTTGATATACTTGTGGCGTACATGTAATATCCCATGCATTCCCAGTTTTTCACCTCAGTTTTAAATTAAAAAAAAAATTAATCTGATAGTGATACTATATTTATCATATCTGTTCCTTTCCAGTATTTATGATAAATATTTGCATAAAAAGAGTTATTAAAAATGCGTAAAAAAAGATTGGCAATGGTTTTACAACTTTATATTGAAAATAGCTTCGCAATCTTTCTTAGCCACCACAGATAAAAATCAGATTGAAATCATTTATTGCATTCACTGCCCTCTAATGAAGATATTTCGTGTGTATCCACGAATTTCACGTTATATCACAATTCACGATATTGTTATAGGGAGAACAATATTTGAAGAATTCATTATTCCTTTAAACCATATTAAAGTAATCATATTTCACAACTGAAAGTTTTTACGCTGGTGTTATGCAATGTAAATAATCACAAGAAGATTAAAAACTTTGCTAATTCTAATTTTTACATATTTAAATATACACAGCTATTTACAGTGAAACATTTGGTTAATATTTCTATAAATACATATAAATTCCTCTTCAAGAAATATTTTATAAAATCAGAAACATTTTATTTTCTTCCACTTTTGGAAGATCGAGAAATAAAACTGCAGCGTGTATGCTGCTATCGAATTTCACATTCTACTATAAATCTAAAGAACAAGAAAAATGTTTTTAATATCAATTATCTAGTCAAATCACGTGACTATCAGCTCCGTTCAAGTCTGGCTGAAAGAGGCCCGCTCAAGGGGAGACCACAAACTCCTCCCCGATGAACAAGGGTTCATCAAAAAGGGGATTCAAAATAATTAAATTAGAAAAAAAATATTCTAAAACAACATCAATAATAATATACACAAATACAATACAAATAAAAGAATAAAGTTAAATTATATCAATATTTGCTGACAAATGTCTGCTACTAAAAATAGAAAGAACAATTTAAATCTATTCAATAGTTATTGTAAAATAATTGAATACAAAAATTAAACTAAAAATTAGAAATTTTAACAAGCAAAAAACATTTTTTTTAAAGTCAAATGACAGTTTTGAGTCTATTAATAACAGTTTTTTTTTTTTAAATTTTGCAACTCTAAGTTGTAAAGCAAATTTATGGGTCTTTTAATAAATGAATTATTTGTTTTCAATTCACAAGACCTTATCTTGCTGTCTTTGCCCATAAAGGTTTTGTTAACTTTGCCCAACTTCCACAAAGTTCTTGGTAAATGTTCATCACGTACAAGAACCACATCGTCTATTTTAAAGTCAGAAGTTTTATTTTGGTCCGTGTAGTGAGCAAATTTTAAGTTGAGAAGATATTCATTTTTCCAACCCTTCCAAAAATGATTTAGATGAGTCTGACGTAAACGGAAGCATTTCAACAAAGATTCTTTGGATGCTGGTAAAATTAAATAGTTCACTTTTATGGATGGTAAACACAATATACGTTTTCCGATTAAATAGTGCTGGTGTAAGAGGAGATGGTTCTTTTAACTTGGAATAAGTGTAAGTCAACGGACGAGAGTTAATTATAGCTTCTACATCAATTAGAAACGTTTCTAATTCACTCAATGTTAAAGAAGATCTTCCGATAACTTTACGTAGGCTAGTTTTCACTGAGCGAACCATTCGCTCATAGAAGCCAGCCCACCAGGCTGCACGCTCTACAATATACTTCCAGGAAATTCCGTGATTGGCGAAAAATTTTTTAACATCAGGGTGGTGAATTACTTTCCACATTTCTTTTAGTTCAAGATCAGCTCTTTGAAAGTTTTGGCATTGTCTGAATAAATTACAGTACACAGTCCTCTTCGTGAGATACACCTGCGAAATGCTAACAAGAATTCTGCTGTTGACATGTCTTTTACTAATTCTAAATGAAGTGCTCTTGTGATACCAAATGTAAATAATAAATATAAAATTTATTTTCATTCCCCTTCATATATAGGGGCCCCGCATAATTAAAACCTGTTATTGAAAACGGCGGAGGTTCGTTAATACGGTCACCTGGAAGAGGGGCTATAACTTGTTGACCAGGGCTTGCGTTAAATTTCTTGCATATAGTACATTTGTTAAGTACTGATTTTATGCACTGCCTAGATCTTAAAATCCAAAAATTTTCCCGAGTTTGTACTAATGTACTGGACACTCCTGAATGAAAAACTTTTTCATGTGCATCTTTTGCAATTAGTTCAGTAATCTTATGTTTTGCCGGAAGCACAATAGGATATTTTTCATAAAATGAGGAA
This sequence comes from Maratus speciosus, assembly GCA_963932465.1. Classification (NCBI taxonomy): domain Eukaryota; kingdom Metazoa; phylum Arthropoda; class Arachnida; order Araneae; family Salticidae; genus Maratus; species Maratus speciosus. The sequence goes on along the minus strand of OZ010795.1, from coordinate 479,266,311 downwards.
TCGGGCTGTTGTAACCGTCCTCGTGCAAACAGAAAACCTTCATCTGACAGCATAGGATTTAACTGAACAAGATTCAACTCTTTAGGAATACTCTTCTTATATTTCAAGCATTTTATAACTTCAGGAAAACTTTCTTCCTGCACTAGTTTTAACCAAAAATTTTCAGCATGTAATATTTAATCGGCTGATAATTCTGAAAAATCTCTTTTTTCTACTTTTACTTTGATGTTAGAAATAAATCTAAATACACATGCAGTTATTCGATACAATTTCTTTAGGGAGCTATACTTTTCTAGATTAAAAATTGGAATTTTATAAGCGATATTTGTTTTAACTACACAAGAAATGGTTGCTGCTTTTCGAGACTTCTCTTCAGAAACATAAGGTAACTGTGTTACAGCTACTTTAATCGTATTCAACTGATCTTCAAGCAAGGGAAGAAATTCAGGACCATATACATTAGAGTTAGCATAAGGAAAAATATGCAAATGGAGATGATTTGTTTACCAATTAGAATAATTGTGTTAAAATTAACCTAGTGTAATTTCGTATCCAGCGATTTCTGGAGTTCCATTACCTGAGATTTATTCTGTTGAGCTGAACCAGGTTTCAGACCAGATGCTGTAATCTTCAAGGTTAGCTGGGTGAAAAAGTTCGACCAAAATCGTCCGGGATAGCTCAGATGGCAGAGCACTGGCGGCTTCAGCCAGGAGGTCCCGGGTTCGAATCCTGGTCCGGACATTTTTCGCCCAGTTGGAAATTTACATCTAATATGATTTGTTTACCAATTAGAATAATTGTGATAAAATTAATCTAGTGTAATTTCGTATCCAGCGATTTCTGGAGTTCCATTACCTGAGATTTATTCTGTACAGCTGAACCAGGTTTCAGACCAGATGCTGTAATCTTCAAGGTTAGCTGGGTGAAAAAGTTCGACCAGAATCGTCCGGGATAGCTCAGATGGCAGAGCACTGGCGGCTTCAGCCAGGAGGTCCCGGGTTCGAATCTTGGTCCGGACATTTTTCACCCATTTGGAAATTTACATCTAATATACAAGAGCTTCGATCATTGATAGGTTGCACAACACTGGATAATTCAAGAGCAACAACTTTGTAACATGATTCATAAGGGCGTCTCCGCCCAAAGGGATAAACTAATAAATTTTTTGTTCACAATGGCTTCAATTTTAATTTTTATACTAGAGATCTCTTCACAAAACATTTTTCAGAACCACTATCGCATAAAACGTGAGCCAACAAGCATTGTTTACCAGCAGACACAGAAACTGTACAAGTCTGCAATAATGTAACTTTATTTTGTTCATATTTTAGCTCTGACATCATAGATACAATGGCACTTCCGTTTCATTTTCAGGATTTTCTTTTATTGTTAACAAAACAAATAACTGTGTGTGTTGTTACCACATTTGGAACAAGGGTTAATTTTTGTTCCACAATTAACTGATAAATGCGATTTGTAAAAGCATTTGTAACAGCGACCTTCTTTCTTTAATTTATATCGTTTTTGTTCATCCGTGAATTTCGAACAATTTAGTCCTACATGATCAGAAGACTGGCAAAATATGCAAAACTGTTTTGTAGATGTATTTAAAGCAGCAGTTGAAAGTATATATTTCTTTTGAGAAATTTTTTGATATTTACTTGAAGAATTATCATATTTGGTTTTAGAATTTTCATAAATCTTGCAATGGGAATTATTTACTCAATTGGTATCTTCACGCATCTTAATTCCGTTTAAATAAAATTTATTAAATCGATTACTTCGCAATCCTTATAGGGGTCACATTTTCGATGGAAATCTAGTATGAAATTTTCTGGTAATAACCTTAAGAAGATGGGTAGTAACAAATGGCCGTAGGAGACTGATGTTACTCCTAACTCATCAAGATTTCTAACACTTATTTAAATATCGTACAATTATCTTAGAGAAGTGACATTGTTAGTAGATTTTACTGGTTCAAGATTTAGAATTTTATTCATAAAACAGTTTATTATATTTTCCTGCTTCCCGTACCTTTCTTCTAACACCTTTAAACATGTAGAATAATTTTGATCTGTCAATTCGAAACCAGCTACAATATTACATGCAGGTCCAGACAACAAAGATTTAATAGATTGGAATTTTTCTATTTTTGATAACGATTTATTTGAATCTATTGTACTAGTAAATAAATTGAAATATCCTAAGAAGTGGCTTGCATCACCAGAAAATTTTTCTCTGTTTAATTTAGGAACCCTCACTGCCGACACTGGTTTACTACTGGTTTTAGGTAGTTTTCATAACAAAAAGCTACCTATTGCAACCGTTCGGAGGAAAGCGAATTCAAAAAATTTTGGTATATTTTCAGAGATCATGACACCCCAGACACCGAAACCACCCTCCGTTCAAATGTTGATATATATATATATATATATATATATATATATCTGATCTTTGTCACACTGTAACTTTGGTATTTATGAACCGATTTGGATGTAACTTCGTGTGTACAAAGTACATACCGATGTCTCGACCGAGTTCGTTTGCCAGCTTCATCGCCATCTTGTTTCAAAATGACAGCCATTTAAAAAGTTTTTTAAAATTTAAAATTTGAAATGTGGTACCAAAAATTTAAAAATATTTTTTCTTATGTGTTTCACCTTGGTAAAATGATTGCGGAGCAGTTTTTTTTTTCGTCTATATCTTTAAAAATGGCTGAGATATAGCACTTTGAATTTCCAGCGTAGCTGACATTTTGAAATTAACTGACTTTTGTCACTCGATAACAGGTGTATTTATGAACCGATTTAGATGTACCTTGGTGTATACATAACACATACCAATGTTTTAGCGAAGTCCGTTGGCCAGATTCATCCGCCATTTTGTTTCAAAATGGCGGTCATTTAAAAAAAATTAAAAAAATAAAATTTAAAATCAGGTCCAAAAAATTGGAAAATGAAAAATATTTTTTTTTTTTTTATGTCTTTGACCTTACTACAAGGATTCCGGAACAGTTTTTGTTTCGTCTATATCTAAAAAAATGACTGAGTTATAGCATTTTAAATTTCTATTGTGGCTGACATTTTGAAACGACCTGATTTTTGGCAAACCGATAACAGGCGTATTTATGAACCGATTTGGATGAAACTTGGTGTGTACATAGTACATACCAATGTCTGGACCGAGTTCGTTGGCCAGATTTATTCGCCATCTTGTTTAAAAAAGACTGCCTTTTTAAAAAAAAATTAAAAATTAAAATGAGATATCGAAAAATTGGAAAATGAAAAAGATGTTTTTTTATGTGTTTGATCCTGACACAAAGATTCCGGAACAGTATTTGTTTCGTCTATACCTTAAAAAATGGTTGAGTTATAGCACTTTGAATTTCTAGCATGGCTGACATTTTGAAACCATCTGATATTTGTCACGCCGTAACACGCGTATTTATTAACCCATTTCGATGTAAGAAGGCATGTCAATAGTATATAGCAATGACTCGACCAAGGTCGTTGGCCAGCTTCATACGCCATCTTGTTTCAAAATGGCGGCCATTAAATTAAAAAATATATATATTTAAAGTGAGGTGCAAAAAAATTAGAAATTGACAAAGGTTTCTTTCTTAAGTATTTGACCTTGATATAAGGATTCCTGAGCATTTTTTGTTTTGAATTTATCTTAAAAAATGGTTCAGATATAGCAGTTTGAATTTTTAATGTGGGTGACATTTTTAAAAAATCTGATTTTTTGCCTGCAACAGCACTCGTATATATCAACCGATTCCGATGTGAGTGAGCATGTGCACAGGAATTACTAAGGTCTCGATCAAGTTCACTAATTAGCCTCATCCACCATGTTTTCTTAAAATGGCAGGCACTTCAAGATATCGCCAAATTTGGCAACCAAATATAAGTTACTTTAAATAAAAGCAGCTTGGATAAAGCTGATTAATTTCGCGAAATTCTTATTCATAATGATTTAGTATGGTTAAAAATTAGTATTGAATCTTCTATAATCGGTTTTCACTAAATTGAACTTCGTGTGTTTGAATAATATAAGCTGTTTTATAAAAAATAAGGAATATGAAAGCTACCTCTTCCTTCCGGCACTGGCCGGAAGGATTTTTTGAACTGTTACTTGTTTCTAATAAAGTTTTTGGTTCAGTTTCGATTTTACATTTTTGAAGCCTTATCTTAATTTTTAATCTTAAACTTGATATTTTTTCAGAATACACTTCTACCGATTTTAACTCTCTTTCATATTCAGTTTTTTCTTGAATTAGTTCATCTATTTCGGAATCTAATTCCTTGCGTAGAACTTTCTTTTCATTTATGAGCTCTAATGATTCCATTAAAGAATCGCAATCAGTCTTATAAAGATCAACTGACAACAATGAATCACATTTTGTGATTAATTTCGTTGAACTTTTCTAACTTATCGATGTTGAAATTTTAATTCAATTAGAAAAAAATATTTATTTTCAATAAATCAAAGTCAATAGTCATGCAGAATAATAAATGTATTTCTTACCTTTTTTCCGTGTTCAACAGCTCCAAAATAATGAAGATATTATATGTGTATCTACGAATTTCGCGTTATATCACAATTCACGATATTGTTATGGGGAGAGTCTTATTTGAGGAATTCGCGAATCCTTGCTGGTGCTGTTCTATGTAAATATTCACAAGAAGATTAAAAATTTTGCTAATTCTAATTTTTACACATTTAAATATATACAGCTATTTACAGAGAAACATTTGGTTAATATTTGTATAAATACATATAAATTCCGGTCTGAGGAATCTAAGTAATCTATATCTATACTCATCTATCTATACTCATATTATAAAGAGGAAAAAATTGTTTATTTGTCGGAGATAAGCTCACGAACTACCGAACCGATTCCAAAAGTAATGGTATCAAAATGATGGTGTTCGCCCAACTTAGAACATAGGCTATATCTTATGTCGGTACCACTACCCCAAAGGGGGTGTAGGAGCAAAAAAACGTTCTAAAAATGCGATTTTTGCGTTACTGAAGGGCCTAGAAATATGAAATTTGGAATATTAGTTACTTATAAGATATAAATGGTGTCTAAGAACAGTTCTTAAACAATTCGAAATTTAAAAGGGGTGAAAATGCACAAAAACCGTTCTAAAAAACGTTCTAAATGGTAGTTTCTACATAATCTCAGGAAATACTAAACCGATTTTAAAAATATTGGTGTCAAAATGATAGTGACAATGTTTGCTCCAACATAGGCTATGTTAAATGTCGGTGCCACTACCCCAAAGGGGGTGTAGGAGCGAAAAACATTCTAAAAATGCGATTTATGTGTTACTGCTGAGCCTAGAAATATGAAATTTGAAATATCAGCTACTTATTAGATATAAAGGATTTCTAAGAACAGTTCTTAAACAATTCGAAATTTAAAAGGGGTGAAAATGCGTGGAAAGCGTTCTAAAAAACGTTCTAAATGGTAGTTTCTACACAATCTCAGGAAATACCAAACCGATTTAAAAAATAATGGCGTCAAAATGATGGTGAAAATCCTTGCTCCAACATAGGCTATGTTTTATGTCGGTGCCACTACCCCAAAGGGGCTGCAGGAGAAAATGTTCTAAATTGCGGTTTTTGCGTGACGGAAGGGCCTTGAATCGTGAAATTTAGAATGGTAGTTAGTTATAAGATATCAATGATCTCTAAGGACATTTCCTAAAAAAATCGAAATTTAAAAGGGGGGTCAAAATGCGCAAAAAGCGTTGTAAAAACGTTCTAAATTGCAATTTCTATGCAATCTCAGGAAATACTGAACCGATTTCAAATATAATGGTGTTAAAATGATGGTGACAGATCTTGCTCCATGATAGGCTACATTTTATGTATGTTTCCTCTAACCCAGAGGAGATGCAGGAACAAAATGAGCAAAAAGCGTTCTAAAAACGTTCTAAATGCTAATTTGTCACCAATATCTCAGGAAGAATCAAACTGATTTCAAAAGTAATGTTAAGAAATTGATGCTGACAGCCTCTGCTCTAACATAGATGCTATTTTAAGTCGGTATCACTATCACCTAGACGGTGCAGGAGCAAAAAAGCATTCCAAATTTCGATTTTTGTGATCGGTAGGGGCTAGCAAATTAAAATTAGGCAAGGTACATATGTATTACATATAAATGATCTTTAGGAACAGTTTCAAAAAAATTGGAAATAAAAAGGGGTGAAAATGCGCGAAAAGTGTTCTAAAAACGTTCTAAATTGCGATTTCTACTCAATCACAGGAAATTCCAAAGCTATTTCAAAAGTAATGGTTGCAAATCAATGGTGACAGTCCCTGCTATAACATAGGTTATATTTTATGTTACTTTCACTACCATCTGAGGGTTGAAAAAGCAAAACATGTTCTAATTTGCGATTTTTGCATAACTGAAAGGTCTAACACTTTGAAGTATGGTATGTTATTTACTTACAAGATGCAACTGCTTTCTATGAACTGTCGAAAGAAAATTTCAAATTTAAAAAGATGAAGTGAGCGAAAAGCGTTATAAATTACAATTTTTATGTAATTTTTTAAAATACCAAATCGATTAAAAAATAATGATAACAAATTGTTGGTGATAGAACCTGCTCAAGCATAAGCTATATTTTATGTCTGTGCCACTACCACCAGAGGGTTGCAGTAGCTAAAAACTTTCAAAATTGCGATTTCTGTGTTACTGAAAAGGCTAGAAACTTTAAATATGGCTTGGTAGTTACTTATAAAATACAAATGCCCTCGAAGGACTGTCGAAAATAAATTCGAATTAAAAAGGGGTGAAGTGGAGGGGAGGTGCGAAAAGCATTCTAAAAAAGTCCTAAATTACGATTTCTACGCTATTTCAGGAAATATAAACCAAATATAAAAGTAATAGTTGCGAATCAATGGTAACAGTCTCTGATCCTACACAGGCTATATTTTATGCCGATGATTCTACCACCTGGGATTCACAGGAACAACAAACGCTCTAAAAAAGTCCTTTAAAAGCTTTCTAAATTACGTTTCTGTGGAATATTAGGAAATAACAAACCAATTTCAAAATTAATGTTGGCAAATTAATGGTGACAGCTCCTATTTCAACATTGCCCTTTATGTTTATAGATGGTGGTGGGACTTGGAATTTGACATGATGGTTAATTTTAAGATGTAAGAAGATGGTTTCTAAAAAATGCAAAACTTCAAAGGAATACTGAAATGAGCGTATTAATTGAGCATAAAAGTTTCAAAATATTTTCTAAATTATTACTTTGTTTTATTTTGTTTTATTAATTTAAGTCTCATTTCTGCCTTATGCAGTGTAACAATGATATTTAATCAAACTGTGTTTTAAATAGTAATTTTTTTTAATTTTTGCTAAAAGTAATAAGTACCTTTTAATAAAATAAAATATTACCTTTTAATAAAATAAAAATTTAGTTAGTACCTTTTAATAAAAATTAGACATATAAATATCACTTGGCATATTTCAACTATTACGCTAGCAAAGCCGCGGGGTTTGCTAGTATTTTATAAAATCAGGAGCATTTTATTTTCTTCCACTTTTGGAAGATCAAGAAATAAAACTGCAGCGTGCATGCTGCTAACGAATATCACATTCTATTATAAAACTAAAGAACAAGAAAAATGTTTTTAATATCAATTATCTAGTCAATTCGCGTGACGATCGGTGCCGTTCAAGTCTGGCTGAAAGAGTCTCGCTCAAGTGAGTTGTAAAATATTCCACACCCCCAGACTCCTTCTTTGAATCCATCATAAAAATTATTTTAACATGCAACAATACTTATCGAAACATGACACTGCAGAAAGAAAGTAGTAGGGCTAAAAATAAAATAATAGGGCTATATTTACGCCATCGCTTATCAGTATTCAGAAGAAAAAAAATCGCGGAATATAAAAAGACATACCAGTACCAGCTTTATGAAAACGCTAACATTCCTCTTAAAATAAGAAGTTAAAAGAAAAACTATGATCACACATGGGTTAAAGGTTATTAAAGATAATATTTTGACACTCATCTTATTTGTAGCTCTTATCCCGATTGTTTCACTATAGGAAGTTTAGAGAGTTAAAATTTACACAGGAAAAACGCTGTTTACAAACAAATCCAGTGTTGCCACTAAAAATTTAAATTAGCCCCAAACTATTCAAATACCTTATAATAGGGTATAAAATATTTTTTTAAGGACAAAAACTCCAAATTATCTTGTATTGTTTATTCAATACAAAGAATAAAACCCTTTTTTATGGGATGAACCATAGTATGAAATTATTACTATACATACAAGGATATACTATACATACATACAATACAAGGACCAAAGTAGCCCCGGTTGACGTTAGCGCTGAATTCGTCACTGTGAAACACTTAGTGTAACGTTACTCCATAAAATAGGTGGCAGCATCGCTGTCTCGAATTTTATGCAGTAATTTAACCGTTATAACTGGAGAAACGTTACACATCTCATGTGGACTGTTACATCATAATATTGTGAATTCTGATATTTTCACATTATTATGGTACCTTCCACAAAAGATGTGTAACGTTGCACCAGTTAAATTACTCCATAAAACTGGATGCAGCAATACTGTCACCAATTTTATGGAGTAAAGTTACACCAAGTGTTTTACACTGCATATTCAAAGATGCAAATTTTCTCTTCGTCCCATGACATGCGACGCCGACCGTACGTGCACAAACAAGCCGAACGCATGACACGCGGCGCCGACCATGATAAGGATAACCCCTTGAGGGATTAACCACCTAATATTAATCAAGATTCGCACCGGAAAATTTCAGTTAAATTTTAGTTTTATAGCTTTGGAGGAATAAAGTTCACAAATTGTTTGCCTTATTTAAAAAAAAAAAATCATAAATTCCGGTGTTAATTCAACATTACATAAACGCAATTACATTCCTCTGAAAGGATTAAAGCAATACATAAAAATAGATATTTGTCTTTCAGTTGTCAGATGCTAGTTGTTTAGTCTCAGTTAATTTTACGATACTTAATAAAACTTTTTGTTTAAAATTTGATTGATAAATAAGCCGTAGGCATAATTTTAAATACGTACTAAAATTTAACATAATGAAACACCATGATATTTAGCGAAGTTTGCTTATTTTTGTCAATATTTATATAATTTCACAATCTTTCATATAAAATTAGTTACATCTTTTAATGAGTTTTAAATTTCTCGAGAGCAATGTAAAAGTGTTTTGAATAAGAAACAGACACATAAATATGATTGGCGATTGGCGAACATTTTTGCCGTTCTATCTTCCTGGCACGATTAGTACGTAGACACCAAATAATTTCTAGTCTTGTTACTTATATTTATAAATAGGTTTCTGAATTTCTTTACAGTATATTAATATTGGTTGCTGGAAAATAGATTACCTGTTTATTTTGTTGTTTACCATTTTGTTTTACAGAATTTATAAAAACAATGATGTATGCAAATATCTAAAATCAAAAACACAAAAACGTTTAAAATGCACTTCCAGCAATTATCGCTAGTAGACAGTATTTCTATTGTGTGCCCTTTAAATGAACTATGCATGCTACCACCCAATATGTTGTACAGCAAAAGTTTTGTAATGTAACTCAGTAATATCTATAAATTTCCTTATGACTGAAGTAGTGTAATTTCATTTCATATCTACAAAAGATTTTTCCCCGTAGATCCCTATGTAACATAATTCTTTTGTAAAACCCGTCGCCAAGACAACAGTCTGCCAGTCAAAACAGCTGAGCAAGGAAGACACGAGGACAAAACCACACCAAAGAACTTCTTAAAGTCTCTGCAGCGGCATGATTTTGTACATTCGCTGAATGTTTTCACGAGTCCAAGATTCCAGGAAACATCTGTACCAAGGGCGCGATGCCGCTACAAAATGCGACTTAGCCAAAACAGCCGAATACACCAGCGTCACACCGCTGAACAACAGATACCGTCAAACGAACAGTTCTCCGTATTTCAAATCTTCTCACCATAAGTCTTTAGAGTTACACCTCGAGGGGACGCGATTAACCCCTCAGGTACACAAGTGCCATGTACAAGGGGTACCTCGCTTAGAGGACTACTCAATGAACAGGGCGGAACGATCGCTCCATCAAGCCGAAGGCAAACACATGTTAGATTGACTGTCACTAGGCATTACAACTCGAGGGGAACATGACAAAGCCCCTCTCCGTGTTCCCTCTTCCGTGTTAACAGAACAAGTTCGAGATACCCTGCCTAGAGGCATACGAGAGCGGAACGAGTGGTTCATGTCTCCTCTAGACCACTAGCCGAAATCAAAGCCATGAAAGATGGAAGCTCTCGACCGCAGCCAGATGCAAGGAATCATACTAGACAAAAAGATTTCACACCGGAAGTGAAAGTAACTCCTAATCTGACCAGCGCGGCGGTCTCAGTAACCCTCGCCTTCACGTCGGATTGGCTTGCACCCTAGAGACATGGTTCCGGCAGTCCAACTCCCAAAGCAACACAACACAGACATAAAACGGGGAAGAATCCAACAGAGGGGCTTGATCCCGGGCGACACACACCTCCTGACAAATGGTGAGGCTCCGTGTTAAAGCTACCTTCACCAGCCACAGTAGGCACAAGCCGTCCGCACCTCACCGTAACTCAAGGAAACACCTTAGATAAGGCATTCTCAGGAAGAGAGTGGTTGGCGCCATCCAACACACACCTTCTGCAAGTCGGCGGGCCCACGAATCAAGCCAGACTTGCCTTCCAGTGACTCAAGGAGAAGCCCCATCTAAACAAACATCAATCACACACAATACACTTTTTACAGATTTTCCACATTTTCTACTTTTCTTTTCCTTATTTTCTATTTTCTGATATGTCATTATTTTCACTTTTACACACACAAACACTTAGGACATCAAGGCTTCGGAAGGGATCACCACCACCACCACCACTTTTTCCGAGAAGTTTGGCAGTATCACAAACCAGCCCACCCTCCTCAATCGGTAGACAAGAAACACCAGTGCCTGCCCCCCGTCAGGGACACTGCTTCCGGTTTCCTTCCACACTCAAGTGGCCGGTTCGATAAATGATGAAAATAATGTCAAAAAGAGAAACCTAATAATTCCTATCGTTTCCCCATTTTTTCCTTTTATCCACAAAAATTCAGCAATTTAATTACCATCTTTACAGAAATGTCATTAAAAGTTACGAAAAAAATAATATCTAGGAAACTAATTGAAATTTTAAAATTTTAAGAGCACTTTTGATATACTCGGATCCCTACGGATAATTGGTGTTATTTTGATCACGCAATGTTCTATGTTCTAGGAGGAGTTGTTGCGAAATATAAACGGACAATCTAACAGACGTCAGTTTAATATAATAGATTGATGATTTTTTAATTTTGTTATGAAAAATTAGCCAGAGACAAATGCTGAACTATTTATACTGCTTTAAGTGGAATGGTTTTTTCCGTAATGGAGCCTGCACGCAATGCAGAGAGATATTAAAAAATTCTGCTTGAAAATTATTTTAAAAACCATAATAAATCAGTCAATTAAGATAGTGCTTTCAAAAAATTTTCATTTGAAAGTACATTTTTATCCCACTATGACGGTGAAAAAAATTTAAAATGTACGATATTTAGAAAAAAAAAAATTCTTTATCAAAAATTGTAAAACCGAAATTTCATCGTCAAGTGTTACTATTCGCAAAATGACACCAATGTTACGCAGTGACACGTTTGTTATTTATAATGTAGACATATAGATAAATACTGCAATATATATATATTCTAAAAGTAATACTCCAATGACATAAGAATAAAATTCTGAGCATTTCATTTTGGAACACGTGATATAAAATAATTATATTTATTAAGCTTAACTATATAGATAAGTTGCATCTTAAAACAAGAAATGTATATTATCATTTTAAATAACATATCTTTTAAATTCCAAAATTAACGCTACGTCTAAGATTAATGTCATTAAAAATTTATTCTTATCTGACTTTCTTATCATAAAAGTGTCCTCAGAAATTATAAAAGGTGGGAAGTTTCTAAATATTTAACGCTCAATTACTTATCCTATCGATATTATATTATTTTCATCGATGATATGCGGAGAGATATAACGCTTATTAATTTTGTCATTTTGTGAATCTATCATATTTTTTTTTTTTTACTTACAAGGACCAGGGTCCATACGCTTCAAAGACTTTAAAGCGCCTTTTATCAGAATTTTCATAAAGAAATATTTGCCTTATTTAATGAAAAAGAATTCTATCTTCAGATACAGCGACCAGTATTGTACGAAATTTCTTGTACTGAAATACTTAAAATTTCTCGAATCTCTTGATGCGCACGAACCGTGAGGAAGATCTCCATACGCGCATACCAGAAAAATCTGAAAAAATTACCGGATATTCTTCTCATGTGGGTATATATGTTTATAAAAAAATTTCCCGCGGAACCTCGATAGAGGATTCGTAAAAAAATTATAAAAATTTCGTTTATTTGGTGATTTATCCCCGGTTAGCGACGGAATAAAATAAAACAAAAAATACGTTTTTATGCCAAATTCTCTTTAAGGAAAAATGTTTTCATGCTGAATTTATTTAAGTAAGTTTAACTTAAATAAATACACTTTAATAACTAAGGATTTGTCATATACATTTGTCATATACATACGTGTCAATAATGAAATTTAACGATCGTTTTATACAGTTTAGAACAAAATTTAGTGGGCTAAAATTGTTTCCAGAGTTGGGCAAATTTACAATCTCAATTATCTGCAGTGTACAATAATTACAGGTTAATTGGATGTAATTGATTATAGTTATACATATTCAAACACAGAAATTTTTCAAATAATGGGATCGGGGTGGTTCCGGTTACAGTACTGCAAAAATTTTTTACGGCACGCAATTTTAACTACAATTAATTACATACAATTAAAGTGTAATTAAATTGCAGATAATTGGAATTACAAATTTGCCCAACTCTGCTTCAAACTCAAAATTAAGGTCCGATTCTGAGTACTGTCAATTTGACTTCGATATTGTTTACGTCGGAGACAAGAGAATAGTATTGTTGCCATGAAAACAACGACTAAATTAATATAGAAATTTACATGCATAAGCAGACCTTTCTTAACCCCTTTGGGACGAACGACCGGTATACGTGCCGCGTAAGGCGCCCAGAATCCGTGATTAATCTCGCCAGTAAAATTTTATTGTAAATTCTGTCTTATTTAATCCGAAAATTTTCCCGATTCAACTAGGCAAAAAATTTTGTTTTGAAAAACCGATTATTAAAAATTAAAAATTCTGTAAAAGACGCTCGTTCCGAAGAGGTTAATCGGACAGTTACTTTTAAAATCCACTTAAAACTTACCAGCCAGTAAAACCGTGTAAAATTAAATAACTTCAACAATACGCAACAAGAATACATTATATAAAGTTATAGCAAAAATAATAAACTGTTTCATCGTTTAAGTTTAAATTCATTAAGTACTGCGCATTTAAGCACTCATTGAACTAGCAATTTGAAAATGCTTTAAAATCGCTTGCATTTGGCGAGGAGAAATATTCTCTAAATCGCATGGCGCGTTTGTCCTTTCACGCAAAATATTCCAAAGTATTTAATTTGTTTACAGATTTTCTACTGGGCTTCTGTAGCTAAATTTGACTGATCCTTTATTACATACATAGGTAGTTTCATTAGCATTTTTGTTTTCAAAATATTCTGAGTATGCGGCCTAAGGACACCTCCCTTGTTAAATATTACAGTGTTCATTTAATTTATAATACAGTGGGGGATCGGTTAACGAACTGTTCGGTTTACGAACAGATCGGTTAACGAACACTTTCGCGAGAGGTTTTTATGTTCCGATAACAAACACCTCACGAAATAAAACCAGGAATAGCCACAAAATGAAGCATATTATGCTGTGTTTAAGATTTGACGAGCTAAGTAAGCTGAATTGCATTGCATACATTGTCGACTAAGAGAACGTTTTAACAGTTGTATGCGTATGGCCTAATTAATTCATGGGCTACCGACAGTTCTGGCCCTTGCATTTTAGGGTCCCAAAATTAAAATGCACACATTAGAAACAGTAATTTTTATATTTTGTGCCCCTTTTTAAAGAAATATTTTTAATTGTAGATTAATTATTTTAATTGAAATTTAGTTCACAAATTATTAACAGGCTCTAGGTTCCATTTGAGATTTATAGGGCCCTGCAGTAAGCACGAACTTTTAGAGAACCGGGGAATTTTTGAAAGGTCAAAGAGACAGATTGTTATGATTTAATGTCATAGTCAATGAATGCACTCCTAAAAAATTTTACAAAGGGCATGTCATTTTCTTTTAAATACGCAACGACATGGAAAAAGCCGTCCAAAAATACGATCTATGTCCATTTAAATAAGGATGTATATTATCTCTATTATAAATAGAAGATTTATATTACTTTTTTATACTTTATTTAGCTGTTCAGAACTAATTAATTGAATTCCCGTCCAAATCAATACAAAATCTATGATCGGTTAACGAATTTCGGTTAGCGAACACTATTTTGGAACGGATGATGAGTAAGTTCGTTAACCGATCACCCACTGTATTAGAAAAATGCATCACAAGTAAATATTTCCATAAATTTAGTATCCAGGTATAAAGAGTTTAATTAAATAACGCCTTACCCACGATTTTGACTCCGAAATATTCTGAATCGCTAAACACGAAGCCATTAGGGTATATATCTATACATATATTTCTCTTACGTAGCGCTAAAAAAGGGCTGTATTTGTAGCTTGCTATTTGGCAACAGCCAAAGCGACGATTCTCAGTGGTTAAGTTATGGTCGCATGTCCCAATCCACTCAGCAAATCAAAATTCAGACAGAATCTCTCCTTTAACGCAAACCATTTGAACAATAAATGAATGACAATTGCCATTGGTCCGTTTTACGGTGACGTGAGGGATTCAGTGAATCAGCTTTTTGATCCAAGGTTGTATATAGACACAGGCGAAAACGTTTCGTTTACAATCCGATAGCATGTTGCGTAGCATCTTTTATAGCGTCTTATTATAGTTTTAAATTATTTTAAGCCGTGATTTTCAATACTATAGGCAAAATGAAAGGAGAAGGACCCCATCTGACACTAACATGCTATTTAAATTTAAATGGCCTCAATTTCCTGTTCGCTTAGCTTTCTCAATGATGATCAACAAGTCACAGCGCCAAACTTTTGATAAATGCATTTTTATTTATATTTTCAACAAAATTTTCAGTTACTTGTTTATGAATTAAAATATTTGTAAATTTCATATGTTGCTTGCTCGGATCGCATCACGGCTCCACAAAAAATATTTTTTATTGTGTTTTCACTAAGGTTTTAAATTAATTTTGTTTCCAATTTACATTTTTATTTACATTTTCAACAAAGTTTTCCATTACTTTTTTATACATTAAAAATATTTGTAAATTTAATACGTGGATCGCGTAGCGATCCCAATATGAATTGCGTAGCAATTCATGGGGGTTGGCGAGCGTTAGCGAGCAGGGGCCTGAGGCTCCTATTATATATATATATATATATATATATATATATATATATATATATATATATATATATATATATATATATATATATATAATGTTACAATAACAAAAAGTTACACCCTGATTTAACATATATGTAACATGGATAACTTGATATGATAAAATTTGGTTTGGAAAAAAAAAAAGTCAACACTTTAAAAGGTGTAAAATTGCATGGACAGGTATCACATTAGATCAAAAGATAAACCGTAAAAAAGAGTTAAAAAAATTCTTATATACGAGAAAATGTATCTAAAATATGTATAATATACTAACAAACTGTGTAAAATTATGTATAATGTAGTAACAAAAGTACAATATCACGAGTAAAGTGTTTGACTACTTTTTTAAATTTCAAACGTTATATCAAATACTTTAATTTTTACATTATTATCGATATCTAAATTGACATATTAAGTGACAACAAGTTTAAAAAAATCCCTGCCAGCTCTGCCTACAGGCGCAGGTAGATTTCGAAGCTAAGTACTAATTTCACCAACACAAACTAAATCATGATTAGAGATAAACACACTTTAACAATTTTATCTGGCCGCTTTTGACGAGTTTTTAATTTCATTTTTATACTAGCTGAACTGCCCGACGTTGCACGGGCAAGTGATGAATGACCTTTAAATTAACCTCAATTTTGTATCATTTTATATCTTAAGACTTCATTTTATCTGAATTTATGTTTTAAACGAAGAAATATTAAATTTAAAATATATGCTATTTGGTATTTTATTTTCTGTGTAATTTGATTTTTGACGTCTATGCGCACAGAAGGCATTCGAAACTGCGACGAAAAATTCAGGTGTTTACTGATTTCGCCGAAATTTCACATATTTTATTTTCTAAAAAATATTTCAACACAACCGAACGTTTCAAAATTTTTGTAGGTGATGTAAATCTGATATATTGAGATGCTCTAAAATGATTGCGTTAAAATGCGGATGTTTACATTCTTTTTGTCTAGAAAATATCGTCTCTGTTAGGCGCGTATTGACCTGTGTTGGCATGTGTATTTGAAAGGATTAAAATTCATATAGTTTAAAACTGATCGCACTACCGATTAGACGATGGTTTATGCTTTAACAGAATATTTTAGGTTTGTCGAAACTTCTAAATTTGCGCTCTGGAAAGGCAAAAGCGCGACGAAACATTGAATCCTTTACAGATTTCGTTGTAATTTTCACACATTTTATTTTGTAAAAAAATATTTTTAGCCGTCAGAACGTTTCAAAACTTTTGTAGCCGATGTAAATTTTGTCTATTCAGAGGTTATAAAAATAATGTGTTAAAATACAGACGTTTAGTTACTTTTAGCGTCTCCGTGAAGTACGAAGTAACCTGAGTTCGCCGGTGCATTAGAAAGAGTTAATATATATATATATATATATATATATATATATATATATATATATATATATATATACATATACATATACATATATGAAAACAAGGTGTTTTTTCATATGTTTTATATGGACTAATCGTCCGCAATGTGCTAGTTAATTAGTGGTATTGTGCTTGATTTTGTATTACAAGCCAACTTTATTTTGTATAATGTCAGTGTTATGTATTGGAGCTAAATTTATTAATTTAATTTTAGTAATTGGAAATAGATGATGAATTGTAATTATATAATGGTTATATATATATATATAAACCGATTACACTATAGATTAGAAGAAAGTTTTAGCTTTACGACCATATTTTTGGTTTGTCCGTACCTTTAGGCCCCACCAGTGGCTGAGAGGTTCCGCTCTCGAAGCTGGTAGACGGAAAGTGCTGGGTTCGATCTCAATCGCTCCCGTCGGCCTCATCGTTCGGAGTTTTCGTGGTTTTCTTCGAGCCATGGATTTCCATGCGTAAATACGGGTTAGGTTCCCTTAGAAAGACCCCCACGAAAGGCACTCCCCCCCCGGGCCTATAAAACTAGTGTAGATAACCAGCCGTGAAAAATCAACCAGTCTGTACCTTTAAAATTGCATACTGGGGGAGGGGATGCAATAAGGGAGAAAAAAGTTTTTCGGTAAAACGACCCTTTTTTATTGTTTTTTTAAATGTGTTAACTGCGGTAAATTTTTTAATTGGTTGCAGCATTTGAGACATAAAGTACGATCTTTCAGAATATGTCTTCCGTTTTTAACTTTACTGAGCGGTTTGGACGGTCTTAGATAATAAATAATGACAAAATATTCCCGAAATTTTATTTTTCGCTCTTCAGTTTCAACCCTTTCTTAAATAAGCCTTCCGCGCATGCGTCACGGCTTCTCCCCTATAGTAACGACCGAGATGAGTTTTAAATGAAGATGAGTTGCGATTGTTAATTAATAATTCAGCTAATTATAAGAATATCAAAAATTCTTTTTGGCTTACCTTTTGGGCATTCTAAAATATATAGTAAATGCAAAAAGCTTTTAGTGTTTTAAATTAAAAGCTATATTTTTTCGGCGCTGTGAACATCATTATATAGCCATCTTTAACCATGGATATTCCAGGGTGGATTGCCTGATTATTTTTAAGCGGAAACTTTCGTTCATGAAAACTAAATCTACAGCGATTAACTTGAAAATGGCATCAAATTCCATAAGCTTCCAGTCCTGATGTCTAATCTGGAAGCTTTCTTTTAAAAGAGAAGGACCTTTTAAAAGAGAACTCTTAGAAACATTTGCTAAATTTCATTTTCTAATTAATGTAAATCTTAGAAAAATCCTATTTTATGTAATTCTAAAAATATAAATCACAGAATGCTCTCATTGCATTTAAAGTATTGAAACACTTAGTTAAAGGGAGGTAATTAATGATATAGCATGCCAAAAAATAGGAAATAAAACGTAGCAACCGTATGTATTTCAGAAAAATATATTATTTTGACATAATTACAGTAACGTATTTCAGCTTTTAATATCAGAATGCCTGTTTTCTTCAGCAAGAGCGACAGAAAAATACGATTTCTCGAACAATAGGCAGAAAAATACAATAAATACCCCCAAATGACTTTGCATGTACTGAAATTTTAGTTCGCGTGGCTTAAAAATAATGCCTTTATGGATGATAATAATATAAGAATTAATTTCAGAAGATCAAGAGATCCCCCCCAGGAAAAAAAAAAAAAAAAAAAAAAAAAAAAAAACTTTAGTAGAAAGTGATGTCATAGCTAGCAAACGATTTTTTTATTATTATCTTTTTCCTAAATTGATTTCTTGATATTGAAACGACTTCATTAAAATAGATTTTTTAACTCCAGAATCATTCAATTAAGGTACTACGCCATTTTAACATATGCTTAGTTAAAGTTTTCACATATATATACGAAAAATGTGCATATTCTTCTGTGGATGACGTCAATTTCAAAAACAGCAAAAATATAGTGAGACAATTGGCATTTTTATTGGCTTATAAAACAAAGTACTCGAGTTATCATTTTTTAAAATTATTGAGCAGTTTTTCAGATGTGTGGCAACAGGAAAGAAACGATTGAATTATAAATTTAAAAATGGCGATATTTCCATGATGTTAAATTATGGAAAGTGGTAGGAAAAAGGGATAAATAGTTGTCTGATGATTTTTTAAAGTAGACAGTGATATTTTCTACGCTCTAAAATGTATGTACATGAAGTTTCGTGCAAATCGGTCAAAAATTGAAGATTTTTATAAAGGACATACATACAGAGAACGGCTTTTATATATACTAGGGGATCGTACCCGGGCTTCCCGGGTTAAAGAATGTAGGCGAAAACATTTTTTTAAATTGAAAACTAATAATTTTTTTATATGCAATAAATTTTTTAGATTGACCACTTACATTAAAAAAGCATTTTTTCATATGGAAAATACGAATTAGACAATCAAATAAATTTTTGAAATTTATCAAACGCGATATTTTCTTATTAGCCGCATGCTAAGAGTTATTTGCCAAGATTTTACTACTTATGGCATTCTTTTATATTCTGATAATTTCAGAGCTTATACATGTCTGGTAAATTTGTGTTTTATTTATATTATTATATTTATTTATTCATAGGGAAGTTTTTTTTAATGGAAATTAGCCGTAAGAAAATGATGAACTCTTTATTTTGTTTTAAGGGCAAACGGATTAATCTTTCGTAATCGAACTCCGCACGATAAAGATAAATTAAAAAATATTTCATGCTTTAAAATTGTTTTTAAAACTATAGACAATCTGTAAACTGAGATGAACTTTGCAAACAAATTCCATTTGAAAAAATTGGTGATCTAAATATTTAAATTGTACGATTACAAATATGTTAGATTTGTGTTTTTTCAGTATTATTCTTTGATTTGTTTATAAAAGAAGTATTCATTTCGTTAATTTGTCTTTCACAAATATGTTAGATTGGTGGTTTTTTTAATATTATTCTTTTATTTGTTTATAAAAGAAGTATTAATTTCGTTACGCAAAAATAGTCAGAAACAAATGCTGAAAAATGTTTGTTGCTTTATGTGCAAAATGTTTATTATTATTATGTATTGAAACCGGCACTTGATAAGATAAACTTAAAAATTAATCATGCTTAAAAATTATTTTAGAAAATATAATACATCAGTCAATGAATACAGTTTTTAAACAAATTGCATTTGAAAGTAATTTTTTTCCATATGCGACGAAAATTCAAAATGTACGATGGTCAGAAGATCAAAAAATTGCAGTAGCGAAAATTTCAAGACCGAAATTTTATCGTGATGTGTTGCCATTCGCAAAATCACGTCAGCGTTACGTACAGATACGTTTGTTCTTTATAATATAGATACATAATCAGTAAAATATAATAAAGATCAGTTATTAGGATGTGGTTATCAGTTGAGGCTCTTATGCTTGGATTTCCGGAATGAAAACAACAATTTTCACCTTCTCAAAATTTGCATACGCACTTCTCATATCCATATTCATAATTTAAAAATATTTGTATTTTGTTTGATCATTTAAAAATCATTTTAACTCAAAACTTGAAGTCACGATTGTCAGCAACATCTTTTAGGTGAACAGACGCACTCTTTATTCGAGATTGTAATCTCAATTTTGGAAAGTAAAAATTTCCGTAATTTATGTTTTTTTAGACGCATTTGTGTTAAAAGGCTTAGTTTTATCTAAAAAAATAATTGTTTTCTTTTAAAAATGACTTCATTTTCACTTAAATAAGCATTTCGCCTAGTGTATGAAACTTAGTATCAGTACACACGCAGAAGGGAAAACAATATAGAAAATTTATGAGGAAAAATGCGTGTTTTCAAAAGCAGTATGTCATTTTCCGTTATTATGCCCCTAATATAATATTCTGCTCCTAATGGGATTTTGCGCCACTAAACCCTATACAACAAATTTTATCAACAATTTTGAATTTTTGTCAGAAAATAGCATGAATAAAGATAAAAATACCTCATTATTTCTCTCTAGTCTGCAACAATGAAAGCTATCTAATTTTCATCATTCTGAAGAAATTTCATAAAATGCTTTTAAAATTAAAATATAAAAGTGGGGATATTCAAAAAAAAAAAAAAACAGTAGTAGTGCGAGTGTGCAGTCACATCTACAAAGGAAGAGCTTTCAGTTAAAGAAAAAATATATTAGAAAAATTGGTTCAGCTGAAAGATCAGGGCAGATAACTAAAAAACACACTTGTGTTTTAAATATATAGATTATATAAAATTAGGAAAAATTAAATTAAGCAAATTATGTTATTTTGATAAAATTATAGTAGAATGTCCTAAAGAATAGCATTAAAATTTTATTGTTCGATAGAATTTTCGAGAAAAACTTCAGGAACACGATATTATTTTAAACCACGAATTATTTGTTTGCTTGTCTAATGGTGTTATTACTCGGCTAAGCAAATGCATCCAGGCGAGAATCAATTTCTGTAATATAAATCGCTATTATTTGCATGTCACCTCTCTTTTATAAAGACACTCTACATTTTTGTAAAATATTACGTTTTATCAGTGTGTGCTTTCGATTACATTATTTTCAAAAGTGAAGCATTTTCACCTGTAAAGAATTTCAAAGCAGCTGGGCTGTGAAAATGACGCACTTCTACAAAACATAATTCAGGTTTAAGAATTAAAATACGCGCTTTTTTATAAAATGACGTCATTTGCATCCGCTAAAGCGATCTACTTTTACAACCCAGTCTTAAACTTTATCTATAGAAAAGTGTGTATATGACGTCATTATCACGGAATAACAGACAATATTCTTGACATAACCCATATTTTATTTTCAACTATTTTTTCAGGTTTTATGAAAAAATGGCAACAAAAAGATACAGTATCTCCTATTTTCGATTATTTTCCGTTTACTTTCAATGACTTTCAATAGAAATGATGTACTTTTGTTGCCACGATGAGAAAAATGGTATTAAAAACTGCAAAAAATTAATATATCAAAAATTAATTTAGATACAGCTTTCAAACAAATTACATTTAAAAGCGCATTTTTTTCCGTATACGACGGTGTAAAAATTTAAAATGTGCGATGTTTAGAAGTTTAAAAATTTGCAGTACAGAAAATTTCAAAACCAATATTTCATTTCAAATTTCAAAGTGTTGCCATTCGCAAAATGACGTATGCGTTACGCACAGATATGTTTGTCCTTTATAATATAGATAGATAAGAACTGGTTTTATCAGAATCATGTTAAGGCAGTATTCAAGAAATATATTTTCATGCTCAACAACTTGAAATTTTCTGACACATTTTCAGATTCATTTTTAAAAGGAAAACCCTGAAACTTACTGACGTGATTTATAAGCGACCTATGTTTTTATTTTTCGTTCAATTAATTAGAAATTGATTTATAAACAAATATTTTCTCAGTAGGACCATATTTTTCGTTTCCAATACAATTGCTTCGAGAAATTCGGTTCAAAATGACCACTTTGACATCATTTTAAAAATATATTCTGCCTCTATTAAAAACATGATCATTTCGGCACAGTATATAGTTTCTGAATACCAGAATCTACTAGTTGGATGCGTTTGAAAGCAAAAATTAATTTTAAAATGAGTCAGAAAATAAGCAGTTTGGATTTGAGTACATCTTTAATACGATATTTTTTTTCTTCAACCTCTATGTATTTTTAATTTGTTTTTGCTGTAAGAATTAGTCCTATCAAAAGCTTGTCAATATAAAAGTTGTAGATAATGTTAAGAAGATATATAATAAATTCATCCGAATTTTATATCTTGTGAATTGACGAAGGTATAAATTTTTTTCTTCTTCAACCCTCGCTTTTTCATTTCGTATTTAATTTTTTTTTCAGTAAGAATTCGTGATATCAAAAACTTGTCAATATAAAGTTGTAGATAATATTAAAACAATTTATTATAAATTTAATTGGATTTGATATTTTGAAAATTGACGAAGTTATAATTTTTTTCTCCCCAAAACCTTATTTTTTTCGTCCCTTGAGCCCATTTTTAGTTTTATCAAAAATCTGTCATACATAAATTTTTAGTCCACTTCTTAGAAATAATAACTTTAAACTGAGTCGATATGTACTATAAGTTATGGGGTTTCTTCGCTTTTCACAAAACCACTCCCTATTTCCACCCCCTTTGTCCGATTTTGCCCATTAACGAACTTGACCGAGATTTTATGCCCTTGATTTTATGTATCAGTTTGGAAAAGATTTGTGCAGAATTATGGTAGTTATCGTGTCCATAATAAAGTAATATATATACGTATATATATATGTATACATATATATTTATAACCATTAAACTAGCATTACCAACTACCTACAAAAAACTGTGAAATTACGAATAATATATATAAAGTTTTTTAATGGCGGTGGTTTTGTGTTCTAGGGGTAATGATCGGTGTAGATCTGCCAAAAGTTTACCGAAATTCCAACATAGGTGAGATCCCAATAGGAAGTATTTCATACGAAATCTGCCTAATATTTTATTCGAAATCTACCTAAAAATACTGGCTGTCGCTAGCGGACAATTAAGTAGAAGCAAACAGCGGTCTGATTTTTATAATGCAGATTTGCAGATAATAAAAATGATACATATTTTTAATTGAAAAGGGGAATGGTTTCACTTCAACTTGTTACCCCTTTCACCTGGAGAAGAAATGCAAAGGTCATTAAAAGTTCTTTAGATATTCCTCATAAATAAAATATATGTTGATGTTTTTCAACGAAATTTTTTTATTCTTTCATTATATTACTGTAAAATTTATGTAACTGTTTGAAACTTTGTTTCAAATTAAAGAGAAAGGTATTCTTTTTACCATAAATATTGGACTGAATATTTCTGTTTTGTTATTCTACGATTCCAACAGAAATAAAAAAAGAATGTTAGTTAAGCATGCAGAATTTTTCGTTTGGGAAGCATTCAGAGTTTTAGAAATTCTGAACAACAGTTTTTCTTTTTGTGTGAAATTTTTCTTAAGGAGGTATCTCATGTTAAAATGAAGTACACAATTTAATTTTTTAAAGAGTGGCTTTCAAATCACGTGCAATAAATAAGGATACACAGAATATTCGGTATTTATTCAGTATTCGGTCATGTTGCCAAATATTTGGTTAGCCCTAATAGCAAAATATTCACCCAAACCGAATACTTAAAAAATATTTAAAAAAAATACTTTTTTTACACAGCTTCTACTTTTAATACTAGAAAGACAGAAATTTTACTCAAGTTTTATAAAAGTGTTTTACACCAGAAATTTTATTTAAAACTGTTTAACATATTTATAAAAACTTTTTCTTCTTTCTTTCTTTTAAAATTATTTTGTATTCAAATTTTTGTTTCGAACCGAAATATAATCATTCGGTAGGGCTCAAAAGGACCACTCACGGTCTTTCAAGTATTAGCTGTCAATTAATAAAGATATTCAGAATAATTAAGGAATAAAAAATATAAGATAATGATTATACATTATTTATTTGTTGCTAAAAAAGTATCCCTTGCAAAAAGTAAATATTAATGACATAAATGTGCAAATGAAACTTCCCGAATATTGCCTGGTAATAATATTTTTGGGTACTTGTTCCCCGTCGACCAAATGACTGTCGCCAAATTGTAAGATTAAATGCCAATAATAGTTGAACGTAAATGTCACATTCACTTGACAACACGTGTTTACGTCATCAAATGATTTTTATTTCGACATTTTATTTGTATTTTTATTAATGTTATACTAATTTATTTGTTTTTTCGTTATTTAAAATAAAAATTATGTCAATTTGTATAATTTGGCTTTTGGTTTGGCGATTTATATAATTTGGCGAAATTGGTCGACGGGATAACTAACAAGTAGCATTTTTTGCTTTTACAATGACTTTTGTGTATGTTGCAGATAATCAACGCGGTGATACAAAGTCTTAAACATAATTTTGTATTAAATAAAGATACACAACCTTGCTTAATGGTACACAAAACACGAACTTTATAAGCTAAAAGTTAAATTCTACGTTTCGAGCTGTTTCTACAGCCGTCTTCATGAAAAATATCGTGGTAAAATGGAAAAGCTCAGAAATGAAGGCTTCCTGTATGAGAGACAATTTGTCGAACATTGACTAAAGATGTGAAAACAAAAATTTAGTGGTGCCATCTAGTGAAAATAAATACTTATTAATGAAATGAGTCCAAATAAATCAAAAGTTCGATTGAAGAAATCACGAGCGTCGCCATGTACGCATGAGCGCCAAAACCACATTCAACAAGTTTCCATTCAAGTTTTTGGCAACCTGAATCATGTTTAAATGGAAATATTGCAACTAGATACATAATTATGACTTTGTGATATTATGCCAGATTTTTGGAATATTATAGGATAAATTATCATTACAAGGTTTATTCTCACGTGCAATGATTTCAATTAATTCTCACATTTTACTCTTAAAATGTAAGCAAGATTGTGTGTCTTTATTTATTATTTTTTTATGATGCAATTGTCCAGTATGTGTTAATAATTTTGTATTTTGTCTGTTATTATCTTTTTAAATAAAGTTGTAAATTAAATTTCTAATTACCAAAATCTATGTTTCTATTAAGGGACAAAACGGTGAAAACGATATATATATATGTCCATTAACATCTCAAAACTACGTGCTCCCTACTGGCAATGAAATATTTCATTCGTTACGTCAGAGTCAGCCTCATTCCGCTCTGATTACAATATGACTGATTTTGAGAATATGAGAAACGGTACACTTCATGACGCAACATACTCATAGCGAGGTAAATAGTTCCGGATAATAACTCATAGTACTGGGGAGAAAATATTTAACACATATGAGTGATTCATTTAATTCAGGGCTGCGAATTGTTATATGCTTTAATCCAGTTCAATTAAAATAAAACATACCATTTCTCTTCAGTTTTGTTTATTATCTGCATTATATTTTCGGTTAAGTTCCTGTTTCCATCCGATTACATTTTTTTTCTCGGTTTTTAGTTTTAAGTTTTCATCCAGTTGCTAGCCCTGATTTTAGTAAAATATGTACACTACATTAATACAAGATATTATCATATGACAAATTTTTCTGTCCATGAGTCAGCAACATTTTTTACCTATGCCTTTTATACAAAATGATTTTCAAATGTGTAATTGATGCTACTTAAACGGTGCTACTAAAATCACGAAAACAGGTATCAACTGTCGCGATGCTGTGGTTGTCGCCTTGTAAATAGAAAAATAACCTAGTCAAAGAGAAATGAATGGCAACTCGATTATTGAAGATCGCCAATGGTCATAGTAATATTACTCAGTCTTTCGTAATTGTTTAATCTCTTAAAATAAAGCAAATTAGTTCCTTATGGGTTCCTTAGCCTATGGGGTATTGCAGTTGGCCGATATTTACCACTCTATCAATATATAGTGTCAATCGCTGTACCTTTTCAGATTTTCTCAAAATCAGATAAATTGTAATCAGAGAGGAACGAGGATGTTTCTGATCTAAGGAATGCAATATTTCATTGTCCTTTAGAGAATATGTTACCTTGAGAAGTTAATGAACATGTATATGTCCCGTACTAATTATTCCATACTTAATAGAAACTTAGATTTGGCAATGACAAATATTATTTAAAATTGTATCCAAAGAGATAATAGCAGTAAAAATTTAAAACTATATTTAACTTATACATAAGCTACAAATTTACAACGTTTACAATGTGAAACGCACAAATTACACCACCATGACATCAAAACATACGGCCTTTTCAAGGTTACTTCGATCCCGAGTATCTCTAAGGATACATAGATCTAAGTACAATTGAAACAGCCGTATGTGGTTCGATGTCATGGTAGTGGTATTTGTGCGTTTCAACGTTGTAAATTTGTAGCTTATGTATTAAAAACTCGCAAAAAGTGATTTCTTTATGAATATATTTAACTTATTTGTAGCAGCAATTTCCGTTTTCAGCTCTTTTAAAAGCGTATTGAAACATAAAGAAATGGAAAAATATATTTATCAGAATCTATAAGCATTAACATATTATAACTATTATGTTCTAAACTGTCAATGGATCATAACATAGCTTTTTAAATAACAGATTTTTCTTCTAATAAATACACTTAAATCAGGAGTAATATACAGGGTTATTCTAAATGATTCATCGGGGTTCAAAACACATTGTATTGAGAAGTATACGACCTACAAAGACTGGTGATACATGACAATATAAAGAGCGACTTGTGGATCGAGTGCTGGAACGCACCACTGCTGCAGTGACCGACTTTGACAGAAACATGCTATTGAACGTATGGACGGAACTGGAATATCATTGGGGATGTCTTGGGGGGATATTTTTGCACTACATTTTCGACGATATCTCTGCAAATATTATAACTAAAATTAAAAGAAGTGTATTTTTGAGTTCAGAGTTAGGAAAGCTTTCACACGATATACAAAGAAAATACTGTCTTTTTTTTTTTTTTTTCAATATAATTTTAGGTTTCCGTACTTAAAAAGTAAAAACGGGACCGTTATAAGATCACCCCTGTGTCTGTCTGTCTGTCACAACCATTTTACTCGTAAACTATGGAACGTGGAAAGTTCAAATTGAGGAAAGTAATAAAGACTATTGACCCACATTTTTACAGACTATTAAACATTCACAAATATATTTGGGAAAAATGTAGACGGACTAATTAAGTTATTTGAAAAAAATATATAGATATTTTCTTTGTATATCGTATGGAAGCTTTCATAACGCTGAACTCAAAAATACATTTCTTTTAATTTTAGGTATTATATTTTCAAAGATATTGCGAAAATGTAGTGAAAAAATTATGTCCCTCCCCCCCCCCCACACCCCTTCTATTTCCGAATCTACTGAAACTAAAATTATGAAAAATTAGAGGTAGTAGACGTTAATTTAAACCTTGCAGGAAAATTATAGCGAATACCCAAGGTCTCATAATTTTTTAGAAAAGCGCATTTTTCCGTTACACACAAATTCCGATTTGCGGGCATTCAGGAGAAGCGCTGGAGGTATCTGTCGTAGCAGAAGTAGAAAAGCATTGTTGATAATGATTTTAGAAAAAATCATCGATAATTAGCCGAGATATTAACCCTTCATGACACGGACGGTTTGGATATACATAATGACAGGGGCGGCGTACTCTATGTACCATCGGTTTTTTAAACTTAGATAACAACTTTTAATGATATATTTGTGTACTGCAATGCCCAGCAGCAGTATAAAAGCAATAAACGTCAAATTGTTAAAAACAGATTAATTTAATTAGAAATAATCACATAAATACTATGGGATTCGCGACTAGTTTGCATTGAGTGGATCTCTCAATACGCCTCCCTTATCTTTAAAAATTAATTAAAAACCTATCTGGGAAAAAGCGACAGGAACCAAGGCGGCGTTGCAATTTTGCGACCTCATTTCAATACGCGCTTAGCGCAAAGCACAGTTTTAACTTTGAACAAGAGTTTTGTTTTAGGTACTCTGCAAAAAGAAAAGATTATTACTACGCCGAATTCAGTTTTATGAAATGCCAAATGAAGTTTAATTATGCACTACTTTTACTGTCAGTACCGAATTAAGTTCATCATAAACATATTAGGATAAGATTAAATAAAGAGTTTTATACAGAATAGCAATATTTGATATTATTTAGGCTTCATATCATTTTGAAATTATCGAAAAACTATAACTTTTATGGTATACCTATTCATACTTTTCTAGTAAATACAGCTATACCCAACCATACATTGAATAGCTTTTACAAAGCGTTATTATTCTTTTAGCAACGATTTTTTTTTTTAATAATACAGTTAGGAATTCATGTATTAATTATACTGAACTCTCTGAGCGCGAGTAATACTCGCACTTGACTGTTTATTCCTAAATGTATTTGTGAATGTTTAATAATCTATTAATATGTGGGTCAATAGTTTTTATTATTTCTAACAATTTGAACGCTCCACGTTCCATAGTTTACGAGTAAAAGGGCTGTGTTAGACATACAAACAGCCACAGGAGTGATCTTATGATGGTTCCGTTGTTACTTTTTTAGTACGGAACCCTAAATGTAATAAAATTCACTTTAAGTGACTTATACACCCCACATTTATACTCATTGGAGATAATTTCCTGTTGTTCAATTCACAGTAGGTTATTATATACATTTTGTTTTTACTTTTTTCAGTAAAATAACAAAAATGAAAATTATCCACCATACAATGGCTATTTTTAAAAAGTATATTTATGTAACATAATCAAATTTCATGGCGATCGGCTAATTCTTATAAAAGTTAGATTCTATACCAACAAACAAATAAACAGGCAGAGAAACGTATAATTATTATTATTTTTTTTGATCCTGCTGGAATTTAGAAAGGCTGATCTCTTTCCAACAACAATAAAAAACTAGTATGTTGTGGCCATCACAAAAGTTTCTTCTATGTAAATCACGTCAATTAAATCATTTAAATGGTACAAGAAGTTACATCAATTTAGCACCAATTAATATCAAAGTGTATCTGAATTTGAAGTTTGATAAAAATTCGTGCTTTAGTTCTTGAGATAGAGCTATAGCGGAAATTCTGAAAAATGTAGCATAGCAGCGCCACCTGTTGAGTGATTTACGCCAATACATAAACAGCAATAACTGATATCCAGGTATAGATCTGAAATTCGTTGAAAATCCAAGCATTGGTTCTTGAGATAAAGCTATTGCGGAAATCGCAAAAAATACAGCATAGCAGCGCCACCTGTTGAGCTATTTACACCAAACTGTATAAAATGTCAATTCACGTCAAGAACTAACTGATTCTAAAGTTTGATGAAAATTCATGCATTAGTTCTTGAGATGCACCTATAGTGGAAATTCTGAAAAATACAGCATAGCAGCGTCAACTGTTAAGCGATTTACACCAAAATGTACAAAATTTCAATTCATGTAAAGGATTAACTGATTCTGAAGTTTAGTTAAAATTATTGCATTAGTTCTTGAGATACAGATATAATTGAAATTCTGAAAAGTGCAGCATAGTAGCGGCACCTGTTGAGCGATTTGCACCAAAACATAAACAGCACTAATTAATATCAAAGTATACTTGAATCTGAAGTTTGATGAAAATCCAAGCATTAGTTGTTGAGATAGAGTTATTGCAGAAATCGTAAAAAATGCAGTATAACAGGGCCACCTGTTGAGTGATTTACACTAAAATCTACAAAACTTCAATTCATGTCAAGGACTGAGTCTGAAGTTTGATGAAAATCCGTGTATTAGTTCTGGAGATTGAGCTATTGCGGAAATCGTGAAAAAGGCTGCATAGCAGCGCCACCTGTTGAGCGATTTACACCAAAAACTGATCAGCACCAATTTATGTCAGGGACTAACTGAATATAAGTTTTTATTAAATTTCGTGCATTAGTTCTTGAGATAGAGAGCCCACAAAATTTGTGTCATATACATACATACATACAGACAGACAGACAGACAGACTCACAGATGCACAGACTCACAGGTGCACAGACTCACAAGCAGACATTTTGTAAAAATATGTTTTTCGGAATCCCTGACCCCTAAAACGTGTAAATCTGTCGAAAACCGAATGTCGAAAATTTTCACGAATCCCATATTTTCTTCCTGTAAAGATAGAAGAAAATAATTACATAAAATTTTTAGCATTCATTCAAAAGTTAAGCGTAGACACATGATTTAAAAACTATACAAAAAAACTGTAAAACCTCTTATGACCCGGTTTTCGACGGAATTCTACGTTTTAGAATGCCCAGAACACGATTTGATGGTTTTTAGAAAATGTCTGTCTCTGAGTCTGTCTGTCACTCTGTCACCCTGTCACTCTGTCACTCTGTGAGTCTGTATGTGACAAAAATTTTGTGGGCGCTCTATCTCAAGAACTAATGCACGGAATTTCACAAAACTTTATATTTAGTTAGACCTTGATATAAACTGGACCTTATTAGTTTCTGGTGAAAATCGCCCGACAGGTGGCGCTTCTATGCGGCATTTTCCCCGATTTCTGCAATAGCCATATCTCAAGAACTACTGCACGAATTTTCATAAAACTCCAGATTCAGTTTGTCCAGGATATAGTTTGGTGCTGATTACGTTTTTGTGAAAATCGCTCAACAGGTGGCGCTGCTATGCTGCATTATTCATGATTAGTGCAATAGCTTTAACTCAAGTAAAAATGCACGAATTTTCATCAAACTTCAGATTCAGTTAGTCCCTGATATAAATTAGTGCTGTTTAATTTTTGGTGTAAATCACACAACAGGTGGCACTGTTGTGCTGCATTTTTCACGATTCCCGCAAGAGCTGTATCTCAAGAACTATTGCACGGATTTTCATCAACCTTCAGATTTAGTTAGTCCTTGACATGAATTGACGTATAAATTAGTGCTGTTTAATTTTTGGCGTAAATTGCTCAACAGGTGGCACTGCTATGCTGTATTTTTTGCGATTTCCGCAATAGCTTTATCTCAAGAACTAATCCTTGGATTTTCAATAAAGTTCAGAATCAGGTATACCTTGATATCATTTAGTGCTGCTTATTTTTGGTGTAAATCGCTCAACAGGTGGCGCTGCTATGCTACATTTTTCAGAGTTTCTGCTATAGCTCTATCTCAAGAACTAATGCACGAATTTTCATCCAACTTCAAATTCAGATATACTTTGATGTGAATTGTTGCTAAATCGTTGTTATTTCTTGTACTTTTTAAATGATTTAATTGACGTGATTTATATAGAAGAAAGTTTTGTGATGGCCGCAACATACTAGTTTAATAGTATATTTGAAATCACCTCTAACCGTTTTTTACTTTCTTCTATCTTTACAAGAAGAAAGTATTGGATTCGTGAAAATTTTCGACTTCCGGTTTTCGACGGATTTATACGTTTTAGAATGTCCTGAACACGATTTGATGGTTTTTAGAAAATGTCTGTCTGTGAGTCTGTCTGTCACTCTGTCACTCCGTCACTCTGTTACTCTGTCACTCTGTCTGTCACACTGTGAGTCTGTAAGTGACAAAAATTTTGCGGGTGCTCTATCTCAAGAACTAATGCACGGAAGTTCACAAAACTTTATATTTAGTTAGACCTTGATATAAACTGGTCCTGATTAGTGTTTGATGAAAATCGCCCAAAAGGTGACGCTGCTATACGCCCTTTTTAGCTATGCCTTTTTAGCACAATAGCTATATCTCAGGAACTACTTCATGGATTTTCATAAAACTTCAGAATCAGTTAGTCCATGATATAGTTAGGTGCTGATAACAATTTGGTGAAAATCGCCCAACAGGTGGCGCTGCTATGATGGATTATTCATGATTACCGCAATAGCTCTAAATCAAGAAAAAATGCACGAATTTTCATCAAACTTCAGATTCAGTTAGTCCCTGATATAAATTAGTTCTTTTTCATTTTTGGTGTAAATAGACCAACAGGTGGCGCTGCTGTGCTGCATTTTTTACGATTTCCACAACAGCTGTATCTACAGAACTACTGCAGGGATTTTCATTAAACTTCAGATTTAGTCAGTCCTTGACATGAATTGACGTTTTATACATTTTGGTGTAAATCTCTCAGCAGGTGGCGCTGCTATGCTGTATTTTTTGCGAATTTCTCAATAGCTTTATCTCAAGAACTAATGCTTGGATTTTCAACAAACTTCAGATTCAGGTATATCTTGATATCAGTTAGTGCTGTTTATGTTTTGGTGTAAATCGCTCAACAGGTGGCGCTGCTATTCTACATTTTTCAGAATTTCTTTTATAGCTCTATAAGAACTAATGCATGAGTTTTCATCAAACTTCAAATTCAAATGTACTTTGATATGAATTGGTGCTAAATTGGTGTAATTTCTTGTACAATTTAAATGATTCAATTGACGTGATTTAGATAGAAGAAAGTTTTGTGATGGCCACAACATACTAGTTTTTTTTAGGGTTCCGTACTCAAAAAGTAAAAGCGGTACCATTATAAGATCACTCCTGTATCTGCATGTCTGTCTGTCACAGCCATTGTACTCGTAAACTATGGAACGTGGGAAGTTCAAATTGAGGGAAATAATAAAGACTATTGATCCACATATTTACTGGTTATTCAACATTCACAAATATATTTAGGAAAAATGTAGAGGGGCTAATTAAGCTACTTAAAAAGAAATCTTTTCTTTGTATACCGTGTGAAAGCTGAACTCAAAATACATTTCTTTTAAATTTATGTACTATATTTTCAGAGATATTGTCGAAAATGTTGTGCAAAAATATGTCCCCCCCCCTCCATCTATTTACGAATCTTGTGAAACTAAAATTATGAAAAAATTAGAGTTATTAGACGTTACTTATAACTTTGCAGAAAACTATAGCTAGTCCCTAGGTCACATAGTTTTTGATAAAAGAGGATTTTCCGTTACACACAAATTTGAATTGTGGGCATTCAGCAAAAGTGGTGAATTAGCGCTGAAAGTTCCTATCGTAGCAGATGTATAAAAAGATTGTTGATAATGATTTTCGAAAAAAATTGTTGGTAATTAGACGAGTTATTAACCCTTAAAGACACGGACGGTTTGGACATACATAATCACTGGGTCGGCGTACTGTATGTACCATTGGATTTTAAAGCCTAGATAACAACTTTTAATGATATATTTGTGGAATGCAATGCCCAGTAGCAGTATAAAAGCAATAAACGTCAAATAGTTAAAAAAAGACTAATTTAATTTGAATTAATCACAATAAATACTATGGAATTCGCGACTAGTTTGCATTGAGTGGATCTCTCAATACACCCCCCGTGTCTTTAAAAGTTATTTAAAAACAGCGTAGTAATAACCTTTTTTTTTTTTTTTTTTTTTTTTTTTTTCGTACAGCGTAGCTAAAATAAAACCCTTGTTCAAAGTTTAAACTTGGCATTGTGATAAACGCGCTTCGAAAGGAATATCGCAATAGCAATATTTGATATTATTTAAGTTTCATATCTCGTTAAACTTATGGTATGCTTATTGATACTTTTCTAGTATATACATCTATACCCGATCCACCGTTGTATAGTTTTTTAGAAAGTCTTATTTTTCTTTTAGCAACGATTTTTTTAATAATACAATTAATAATTCATATATTTATAGTGCGGAAAACTTTGAGTGCGAGTAATACTCACACTTAACCATTTATTTTTTTTAAAGATGCTTTCAGTTTTGGAAGCCGGTTCCGAAACTGAAAATGTCCCCAGAAAAAATGAGTTCCAAGTGCAAAGAATTGAACAGGTTTTTAGGGATGTTTGCAAAAAGTTAATCCTACTTTATGATTATGCTTAATAACTGCTTTTGTATTAGACCAAAGAGAAATTTTTAAAGAGTTGTTTCAAAGGTTAAACTTTAAAAAGCAGTGTGAGAATGTATTATACATATTAGTATTTTCTAGTTGCTTGTTAGGAGATATTTAAAAAAAAGAGGGAAAAAAGAACTTGTTGAGTTGATGGTTTCTTCATACGAAAAAAAATATCCCGAGCACAAGGAATTAAACGTGTTTTTAGGGATGTTTACAAACGCTTAATTCTGCTTTACATTTATGCTCAAATAATCAGATTTAAAACTGCTCTTTCGTTAGACGAAAGAAGAATATTTTAAAAAGAGTTGTTTCAAAGACTAAACTTTAAAAACACACTGTGAAAATTTTGTATCATAAATTATATTTAAGAAGTATTACATTATATGTATGTTCCAGATAGTGTTGTAAAATAGTAAAAGGATTTTTGAAATATACAGTGTGTTTCTGATCTCATGCGACTTAATAGGTTGTTATACACGTAAATACAAACAATTTTGTTTGCGGGAAACTATGTCGCAATGAATTTATCCATTGAAAATACATGTTACAGAAACTGCAAAACTGATACCGTACTTTCGATCATAACTTTAAAAATAATGAAGATATTTCATCTAAATTTTAAATATACTAACTTGGAAAAAATGATCACATTTTGCAGGGAGTAAAGTAAAGTCTTTTGAAAATCTCGTTTGGCGATATTCATTAGATCATTAAACTTATGAATGAAAATCCTTTTTTATCTTCGAATAAGATATCAGGGAGTTTATATTGCATGTGGATTGTGAGCGTAGTTTCGAATGCAAAAATAATTTGTGTTGGCATTTATTGTACCCTAATGTTTCTTCCTTAAATTTTGCACCACGCTGTGCTTTAAATTAAATTATTATATGAATATTGATTTCAGGAAAATATAATCCACGACAAATTAGTGTCTGAAATCTTTATCCATGTCTTTAGTTTTTCTAATATTATTTCTAAACGCAAAGCAATGACAAAAATTTACATGGTTATATTCTGTATAAGAAATACTAACACTATTTATCCCATTCTTCATAATAAGAATGCTTATTCTTGAAAGAGTAAATGTCATTAGCTCCCTATATGCTATTTCTTTCAAACAGCAATTAAAATGTTGTTTAAAAAAAATAGCGTTACGTTATATAAGCAAGACGTAAAACAAAGCAGATGTATCATTGGACGGTTAAATACGAATAATCTCTACTGCAATTTTTTAAACTTCTAATCATTGCACAATTTTCAATTTTTATACCGTCGTAACGAAAAAAAGTACTTTTAAATGCAATTTGTTTGAAAATTGCATCTCAATTTCTTTTTGAGGTATTAATTATTTTGTAATTTTTAGCGCCATTTGTTTAATGTTTGGTAACTGAAGTACTCCATTTCTGTAGAAAGTAACGAAAAATAGTAATTATATCGTTCTGTTGCCCTTTTCCTGACAAAAATGCAATCAAAATACGTGGTATTTCGAAAAGATATAAAGGTAAAGATTTCTGGTAAAACATGGATCTATTATAAACTATGTTTTTAAGTATCTGTATTAATGTTACAAATAAATGAAGGGATATGAATCATTAGATAGCTGTTTTTTTTGTCGAGTTACTTGAATGACGACATCGCTTTTTGCTGGATTTGTGTATTATGCAGCGATAGTGATGTCATATGCATACTTTACTGTTGATGTTCTTTAAGATTGGACCGTAAATGTGGAATTCTTCAGCGGATGCGAATGACGTCATTTTATATAAAATAAAAGCTTGTATTTTAAGTCTTAAAGCTGAAATATGTTTTGTACTATCTATATTTATATACAAACATTTTTTTTTCATCAGGAGCGACGCTAAATTCTGAAAAAGGAGAATTACTGTTTTTCAGTTCTATTATTTTCCTCAACACAATGAAACTGCGATTTTCTAGTTTTCTTCCTCTCAACAATTCACAAAATATCTATTTATATAAAATCCAAGTCTCTGTGTGTCCCTCACAATTCCGGTAGGACCGCCTCATTGAAATGAGTAATTGTTGAAAAATACTAATGCAGGTTTACCATAGTTGCGCCAAATGGTGGCAACAAAAATTAGTTGTCATATATGAAGCCAACTTGGCGATAGCTGGCTAATTTGGCGAAATTCCCATTTAAAATCATTAATCTTTCATAAAAGAGGTCACTGCAATTTAATTTAAACTCCGCTCTTTTAAGTTTTTTTTTCTTCAAAATCTATGGGGGAAAATTTAAAGTGTAATATACGAAAATGTACATCTTTACATCTTTCTCCCGATGCTACTAATAAAATAATTGCCAACAGACGACGCTGAGCTCCTAACTGCGCGATTTTAATGTGCTTTAGATACTTTTCCAGTATAGGTGCATTGGCTAAGAAGGAAATTTGGTAACATATTTTTGGGAACCTATGCACTGACACGCATTTTTTTCAATATTTATACGATTTATTTAACATATAAAAGCCATTTATCTAATTTTATACAGAAACAGAAGTAATTTGGGCATAAACAACATAACATCAATAATATACATATAAAATACATGGTACTACTTAGTTATCCCGTCGACCAAAAATTTATCACCAAACTATAAGATTAAATGCCAATAATGGTTGATCGTAAATGTCACATTCATTTGACTTTAAGCAAGTTACACGTGTTTACGTCATCAAGTGATTTTTATTAATGTTATACTAATTCCTTTGTTTTTTCGTTATTTAAAATAAAAAATATGTCAATTTGTATAATTTCGCGAGTGCTTTGGCGATTTATATAATTTGGCGAAATTGGTCGACGGGATAACTAAGTAGTGCCAAATGCATATATAAGCAAACAAAAAAGCTCATCAAGTTTGTTTTCATAGCTGTTTATATGATTTGACAACAAATCTCTCTTTTTGATGCCTAAATAACACCAAGCTTTTAAAAAAAACGTCAAAGCCCCAATAGTGGAAAATTACCAAATTGTCTATTATTTTGCGCTATCTGCGCTATAGTTTGTACTACATGAAAGGGGGGGGGGCGAAAAGTTAAAACATTAAATATTAAAGTTTCTGTAAAGCAGTATAAGACTAAAAAATTAAGAATAAAATAAATGCAAAATAAGACTAAACAAGAAAGAAAAATCATTCGTTAAGCATAGAATATGAAATACTTTCCAACACTTCCTGAATGCTTAAACAAAACTTCGTTATTTAAGGAAATAAGGTAAAAAAAAAAAAAAAAACTAAGTAAACATTTTAGGGATGAATCGTAGAATACTCTACTTCTCCCCAACTTGGCTATAAATGCGCCAAAGTGGCAACCTTCTTATTTAGTATTAACCTGGTATTAAGTGGCAACTTTGGGTGTTATAAAAACGCGCCGATTTGGCGATTTTTTGAAATCGCGCCAAAGAAGTAAAGTATTCTCCGGTCGCACCCATTTTAGAAAACGAATAATTTTTTTTTTTTTAATTTATTTCAGCAGTTACCGCCCATAGCCATTAGCCAATAGTACCGTTATTACACGTCACTATTTAGCTAAAATTTAATTTAAAATAAAACACCCTTAAAACTACTGAAATTACATTTCCAGACTTTTATCATCCATAGACAGTTATGTATCCAATTCTTTGCGTGACCCTGTATATATTTTCATCTATATTCTACAAACATTTCTTAGTAAACTAAATGCAGTTCAGCATAAAAATGCATAACCCCTTTAAAAACCATCTTTAAGCAATTTTTTCTCATGCTCAGTAACCCTTACGAATTCTTTTGTGTAGCCCTGTATATGAACTATAGCATTTATACACACAGTATAGTATGCATAAGTATAGTGAAACATAAAAGCGCATATCATAACTACAAAAGCATTTCTAGCAATCATCGCTCATTGACAGTACTTTAGCGAAAAGTTTCTTGGCGAGAAAGAAGTTTGGCAGCGTATTTCCTAACAAGCTATTTACTGTTTCATACTCACAAGCAAATTTTTCTATATCTATACAATTTATTTGGTACTACTTAGTTATCCCGTCGACCAAAAATCTATCGCCAAACTATAAAATTAAATGCCAATAATAGTTGATCGGAAATGTCACATTCACTTGACTTTAAGCAAGTTACAAGTGTTTACGTTATCAAGGGATTTTTATTTCGACGTTTTATCTGTATTAATGTTATACTAATTTATTTGTTCTCTCATCATTTAAAATAAAAATTATGTCAATTTGTATAATTTGGCGAGTGGTTTGGTAATTTACATAATTTGGCGAAATTGGTCGACGGGATAACAAAGTAGTACCATTTACTTAATATAAAAAAAGCTATTTATACATTTTTATAAAGAAACAGAAGTAATTTTTGCAGACATGTCATAAAACGCATCGGGTTTGGCGTGATTTTTTTTTCTGGCTCCAATTTGGCAAAAATCTCGCTTTCGAATACCAGTTACATATATATTTTTAAATTATTTGCTATTATTTTGAAAGGGAAATAACAACAAATAAATAAAAGTTTAGACACAGATGTCGTATACGATTGGCGCGATTTTTTTCTGACGCCAATGTCATATGCGCAACGGATACTTAACTGGCACCAAAGTGTCGTTATTTTGCTTGATATGATAACCCGGATGTTGTTGTTTATGCTGTTGATGTTTTCGCCAAATTGGCGTCGGAAAAATATGGCATATGACATCTGTGCCAACGTTTAATTAATAACTATAGAACAAAACAGTTTATACAATTAGAAAAAAGGCACAGATGTCATATACGCCTCATATTAGCACAATTTTTTTTACGCCAATGCCATACACGCACCGGGTACTTAACTGGCGCCAAAGTGTCGTTATTTTGATTGATAGGGTAACCCGGATATAGAGCATTTTGTAACTAGGTTTTCCCCAAATTAGCGTCGGAAAAAAATCGCATCAATATGGGTCGATATTTACATGACATCTCTGCCAAAGCAAAAGAAAAAAAAGTAAATAAACAATTTATTAATATATAAAAAAACAATAGCCGGGTTACCATATCAGGCAAAATAACACCATTTTGGCGCCAGTTAGGTACCCCGGTGCATATATGACATCTGTGCCAGGTACAGATGTCATATTCGCCCCATATTGGCGCGATTTTTTTCTGTCGCCAATATCATATAGGCAACACGTACTTAACTTGCGCCAAAGTGTCGTTATTTTGCTTGATGTGGTAACCCGGATTATGTTGTTTATGCTGTTGATGTTTTCGCCAAGTTGGCAACCGAAAAAAATCGCGCCAATATGGGGCGAATATGACATCTGTTCCCTGTGCCATAATGTGTATATGTATATATAAATATTACATATATTTAGAAATTATTTTTTTATGTAAAGAAATACACATATAAACAAAAATAAAAGTTCATTAAATTTGTTTTCATAGCTGTTTATAAATTTTGGCAATATATCTCACTTTCTGATGCCCGAATTGCACCAAGCTTTTTTTTTTAAATGCAAAGTGCCGTATAGTGGAAAAATACCTAAATAAATAATTACTAATAATAAATACATGTATAAACAAAAATAAAAATTCATCAGGTTTCTTTTCATAGATGTTTATATATTTTGGTAACATATCTCACTTTCTGAAGACCGAATTGCGCCCAGCTTGGCACAGATGTCATATTCGCCCCATATTGGCGCGATTTTTTTCTGACGCCAATGTCATATACTCAACGGGTACTTAACTGGCGCCAAAGTGTCGTTATTTTGCTTGATGTGGTAACCCGATTATGTTGTTTATGCTGTTGATGTTTTCGCCAAATTGGCAACCGATCGCGCCAACAAAATCGCGCCAATATGGGGCGAATATGACATCTGTGCCCCCAAGCTTTTTAAAAAAAATGAGCTATAATGGAAAAGTACCTAAATAAATAATTCATTGAAATAACCAAATATATAAACTAAAACATTTTATTTCAAGATCAAAGCATTGTTTTTAATTTCGATTAAAAAGTACATGTATCCTAGGATAACTTCAGATGAAATTAGGTTTATTTATTTATTTATTGAATAACAAACATACGACTTGTGTGCTTGACATGAGAGCCCGCTTATAAGTGAGAGACAAGATAGCACAAGGAAATATTACAACACAAGAGAAATACACCCTGGGAGTTCCACACAAAGTGTGTGTGCAATGGAACCAGCGGGAATCGAACCCACAAACTCTTACGCACAAGTGATTAGCTGACTGACTGGTGCTTTGACCACTCAGTCGCAGAGCCCCCGAAATTAGGTTGGCAGCTTAATGTCTCATTCCATAAACCTAAACAAACACAAGTGATTCATTCACCGTGAACCGTAAAAATTATTAAACCATTGAGGTAATCATTCACAAAGTAAGTTCTCCAACAATGAATGGACATCTTGTGACGTCACAGTGGGTAAAATGTTGGCGGTGTCGTTTGTTTATGGTTTGAATTCACAAACATTTTATTTTGCATTGTCTCTTAGTTACATTACTTTATTGTCAAACTCATGAGCTCAGAACAAAAGCATATTTTTTCATTATTTAGTTATTAAATAATTAAAAAATATATAAATGTATGATTTTAAAAACTAAATAATTTTCTTTCTTAATACTAAAAAATAACATTAGCGTAACAGCGGGTTTAAGTTAAATAAGTGCAATTGTTTAATTCTGTTGTAATATTCAAAATAACTGTATTTATTAGACTTCAGTAAGCAACATCAGAGCCCGATTAAACTTTGAAGATAGAGGAATTACAATGGTATTTCAGAACCTTTCTTTTGGCGAAGCTTTTCTAAATTCCACATATACATGGAAACTCTTCAGTGTTACTAATATTATTCCTAGGACTGACATAACATCAGAACGGCCGGCAATTTAACACAAGTTTTTGAAAACTACTTTATATCAGAAATTTTATTAAAAACTGGTTATGTCTTTGTTATAGCGGCCCTCACAATTATGATTATGACAAGTTGTAGCCAATTTCGCCAACGCCGTAACGAAGATCGTGAAGCACACACGTATAATACCATTTCATTAAATCGTATGCGATAGTTAAATAGTTTGTACCTTACTTCAAGTGTGTAATTTATTTATTTTTAAGAATTAACAATCTAAATTGTCTAATATATGAATAATTAAAAAAAAAATGTTAACAAAGGTTGAATAGACATGACCGCAAAAAAACTCAAATCCTCCGCACAACACTTGGAACTAAACTGTGCAGTTTAGTGGTCTTCTACTGTACACAGTTTTTCATAAATGTGTTTCGTTCTTAAAATGTGTTATTTTCATCTATCACTGCGGTGCAAGCGAGAAAAACTCATATTCTTGCACATGAGTTGTATATATCGTTGTATATATCTTTATATCTAATTTTCCGTCATTTTTGACGGGCTACCTTTCTAGTAAAATTATAATTGTATGCAACATTTCTATATCTACATTGACAAGATTTCTACAAACATGCAGTTGTGGCTATGCTCGCAATTTACAAACGAATTATTATTTTGTGTTAGTGTAAGATACTAGGGATTTTGTGTTATATATATATTTTTTTAGTAGTACAGATAAGTGGATTTTGCGCGTTGTTTCCAATGCAAAAATAATCCGTATTGACATTTATTATACCCTAATGTTTCTTCCTTAAATTTTATATCACCTTGTATTTGAAATTATTATATAAATACTGTTTTCAGGAAGATATAATGAACGACAAATTTGTGTCTGAAATTTTCATCCATATCTTTAGTTTATTTTAAAATATTATTTCTAAATACAAAGCAATGACATTAGTTAGAATAGAGATGAAAAACGGGGAAAAATAGTTTTCTTACAATGGCTATATTATGTATAAGAAATAACTAATGCCATTTATCCAATGCAACACTGCTTCATAATCAGAATGCTTACTCAGGAAAGAACGAATTTATTCCATTATGTTGCTTAATGGGCAATTCCATCGTAACTGACGTAACATTTTTTCATTTCATCGAATTTTGTTTTCAAATCTGTGTAGAAAATTTACTAATAAAGCTAGAATAATTTTTTACAATTTAAAATATTTCTTACTAAGGTTTTAATACCCAAATACCTGCAGATTATTTCAATCTCTCTTTGAGTCCCAAAAATTGTAATTCAAAATTCTGTAACTGACGCAACATAAAATATACAAACATTTTTTCTGCCTTCATTGAAGTGTAAACATTATCAATACTATCCAGTTAAAAAAAGTGATTTAACGTTCTCCAAAACACTAAGTAATGCCAAATTATAACAGTAAATTGCTTAATTAATTTCTGAATAATAAAAAAGAAAAAAATTGCATTTACACGTGTAACTGACGTATCTTTTATTGTGTAACTGACGTAACATTATGACTTTACAAAGACAATAATGGGTACTTAACTTAGTTTGTAAACAGTAATTTATAATGCCTTTTTATTAGGATTTTTCTATAGAATATAAAAATATCAAGTTTTCCAATCATACAAATAAATGAAACATATTATAAATTTGATTTCCCCCACCCCCACCCCTCAAAAAAATGATGATTTTCTGTGGAATTGCCCTAATATAATGCAACTGTGATTTCGTAGTTTTCTTCGTTCTCAACAATTCACTAAATATAAAACTGTAATTGTAAGCAATATTTCTATTTCTATATTGAGAATATATTTACAAAGATGCGCTTGTGACTATGTTTACAATTTTTTGTTTGTGTAT
The DNA here is from genome assembly GCA_963932465.1 of Maratus speciosus. Taxonomy (NCBI): domain Eukaryota; kingdom Metazoa; phylum Arthropoda; class Arachnida; order Araneae; family Salticidae; genus Maratus; species Maratus speciosus. The sequence goes on along the minus strand of OZ010795.1, from coordinate 479,223,147 downwards.
GTGTGTTAAATACACCATTTTATGGAGTTTCATTGAAACTGAATAGAGTAGAATATTTATTATTTAATAAATTGATTCAATATTATTAAAAGAGAGAAACGTACACGATTATGAATGCAGATAAAAGTGCAATTTGAGAGCACTTAGTGATTGAAAACGACACCAATATTACACAATGTCTGTAAATTTTATTTTTTTCTTCTAAATGTTATAAAAGTCCTTATAAAAGCCAGCGATATTTTTTTTAAGCCAAGGGATAGTATTCAGTACAAGATGATTTTGAAATGTATAATTAGTGCTACTTAATAAATTATTAAAACAGCCACCAGCTCTCAAACAGCTATGTATGTGACCTTGGGAACCAAAAAATACCCACAGTGAAAGGGGAATGAATGGCAACCGAATTACAGAAGATCGCCAATGGTCTTTATAATATCATTCAATCTTTCTCAATCTGGTAATAATTTTTAAATAAAGCAAATTAGCATGTTTTAATATCCCGTGGAGTCTTGCAGGGAGCCAATATTTTCCGCGATATCAATATACCATATACTTGGTGTATCTTTTGTGATTTTTCCATATCAGGTATATCGTAATCAAAGAGGAAATAGGATGTTTCTGATGCAATGAAGCAATTTTATTGATCAGTAGATAGTTGGCCATTTTGAGAAATTAATAAATATGCATTTCCAGTAGTTATTTTCACACTTAATGAAAACTTTCACTTTTGAAATAATAAATTTTATTTAAAATTTTATCTAAAAAGATAATAGCAGTCAAAATTTAAAACTATATTTAGCTACTTTTTGGCAGCAATTGTCAGTTTCCATCTTTTTTAAAGCTTGATGAAATTAAAGATATGGAAAAATATATTTATCTGGATCTATTATCATTAACACATTGCTATTATCTAAATTGGCAATGTTTCATGACAATGCTTTTTAAATAATATAAAAAAAATATTTTTAATAAATGCACTTTATGCAGTATAATAAAGTAATGAATCAGTTAATATTTATAAATTAAAATAATGAAATGTTTTTAAGCATTTGAAACTAAAAAGTTTAGTCATCGTCATTGCAACAAACTTATTTGAAATGTTTTGGGATATCCGCAGTATATTTTCCTCTAATCGCAAAATAATTTTAGTGTGCGTGTTAAATGCTTTCATGCGTATATGAGTTAATTATTATCGCCTAAAGATATTTATCACATCATCAATATACCGTGTCAAGCGGTGCATCATTTTTCATTTTCTCAAAATCCGTCATATTGTAATCAGAGCGAAGCAAGGATGTCACTGACAAAAATGAATGAAATATTACATTGCCCAGAAGGGAATATGCAGTTTTGAGGACTTAATCCACATGTATTTATTCCCATGCATATCGCTTGTCGCTTAATACAAATATTAAAGTTTCTGATAGTTAAAATTTGAATTTAAAATTTATGTTAATCTGTAATTAAAAAGATAATAAAATTGATTTTAAGTGACTTACACACTCCACATTCATAATTATTGACAAAGAATTTTTTTTCTAATTATTGAAGTCATTTTCACTATTATATAAAAATAAGCCATTGCGTATTTTTTTTTTCAATATATTTATTGGAGGCCGTTTCCCGTATTTTAGCGAGTGATTTGCCATGACTGAGAGTTTTTGCCTTATATTGCAATCTACATTTGCTTTAAATCAATTTGTTGCAATCATTGATCACGTCGTGTTCAATGTACAATATACACAATAGATGGCCGTATACAATTTTTAACTGTTTTCTCAAAAAACAAAAACGGAAAAACAAAAAAACAAAAAAACAAAAACCAAACAAACTTCTGCATCATATGGTGATAATTAAAAAAAAAATTCTCTACGATATTCAAATTCCATGGCGACCAGCCAATATTTACAGAAGTTAGAGGCTATGCCAACAAACAAGCAAGCAGACAGGCAGACAAACATATCGGTTTTAGATCCTACTGGAATTTATACTGGACATCTATTAAACTGATCTCTTTCCAACCAAAAGAAAAATATATCAAATTCTTAGCATCCATTCAAAAGTTAAGCGTACAAATGCATTAAAAAACACACGAAGGAATTGTACAACCTCCTACGTTTGAAGTCTGTTTGAAATACCGCAATAACGTAAAATTAAATTTTTAAGACCCCACACAAAGCAACATGAAGACACTTGTATGCTAAAGTTAAACCAATGGTACTGTTCTTTTTTTTAAGTTTCTCGCTTCATTTCAGTATTTTTCAATATTTTTTTATTTCATCAGATAGGATATCTAAGATCAATATCTAACCGGGTATTTTCTTTTTTCTTTCCTTTCTTTATTTTTTGAGTATGTTTTTAGTTTTGGAAACCAATTCCGAAACTGACAGTGTCCTCAGAGGAAAAAAAAACTGCAATCGAAAGCAAAATAGTACGAAGATATCCGGTTAAACATCGACCTCGTATTTCAATGCAAAAAAGAAAACTGTTTTTTTTTAAATAATTAAATACAAATGAGAAAATTGAAAAGAACGTTGCTATTGATTTAACATTAGCTTGTCCGCCTCTTAGCATGACTATGGTTGGCACCTAATAGCTCCCGCCAAAGGTTGTCTCAAAAGTAATTATCTGATTTTCTTTTCTATAAAAATATTATATTACTACATAAGTATGATAAATTAGATTTAGGTTGTTTCCAGTGTGTCATAGCATGCAGATATAAACACAACTTTTATGATTTTTTGTTCAAAAAAATATTTTTAGTTAAATTTTCTAATTTTTAACTTAAGTCCTATCGTTACGCTTCTGAAGGAATTAAACGAACTTAAATGTAAGTGGATATGCGCTTAAACATGAAAAAACAAAATTCAAAATTTTCTCTTTTTTTCTTAATATTTAATCTATTTTTCGCTATATTCAGATATCCAAGCAGATTGCTCCTTCTGTTTAGCTGCTTCCTTTCCTTTTTATGCAAATATATTGGTCGAGAATAAAACTATGATTTAAATCAGCTTTTCCACTGTTTCAGAGAGCAAAATTCCATTATCATTTTTCTCTGATGGCGGTAAGCTTGATGCTAGCGAAACTGGCCTGAAACGTGAGTCATCTAGTTTTTTAAACGTTGCTTTATATATTAGTAGTTTCTTTTGTTTTTTAACCTTGTGGCAGTCTTGCAAAAGGGCAAAATTGTAATGTTGTTTAAATCTACATATATAATTTTGAAAAAATTTGTAGAAAATTAGCGTGGTTTCCTATTAAAAAATAATTTGTTCTGGCGTTCGTTATACTTTAGGGTTTCTTACTTTAATTTTACAGAACCTTGTATTTTAAATTATCTTAGTATATGAAAATTCTTTTAAGGAATAATATCATCTAAAACAAATCTGAGTCTGTAATCACTTTATATCTTTAGTTTCGCTAAAATTATTTCTAAGTGGAAAGCAATGGCAATAGTTAGAAGATAAAAATTGTAAAAAAAATCTTATTCTCACAATGCCTATATTTTATATAAGAAATACAAATACAAATTTATCCAATATAATGCTTCTTCGGAATCAGAATGCTTACCGTAAAACGGGGTGAATAGGACAGTGGGGTGAACAGGAATGAAACTTTCCAGTCATACAAATAAATTCAAGATAAATGTACGAGGGGATATTTTTAGTTGCTAATTTTTTTAAGAAGGTAATATCATGAAATGTTTGGGAAATTCAGTTTTGTCATGTTGGCACCACTACTGGGTTATATAAAGAAAGCTGCCAGTGGATCCTCAAAAACCTCCTATTTTCAACATCTGCAAAACTTTGTATGTAACTACAAACTTTTTCGTATTCCAAACCTTTTTATTAGACCTATAAACGATATCTTGTATTAGATTTTATATATTTCTAACACTACATAATGATAAAGTGGAAAATGTCTTATAACATCATAGGTTTAAGATTTACGGGGTGAATCGGAAGACATTTTTTTTTTTTTTTTTGTCATGGTTTATTCTTCCATACAGTAATATTTTCATGTCATATCATATTGCAACAATATTTTGTTTGTTCCAGATACTTGAAGAGTTTAAAGATGCCAAGAAATTACTTAACTGAACGAAAAATGCTAACCCGCAATCCGAGAGATATGGAACAGGCAATAGAAGAATTAAAAAACTTCAAATCCCTAAGAAAAGCTGCAGAGAAGTATTCTCTGTCAATCACAACATTACACGGACATCTCAAAAGGAGAAACCAATTAAAAAAGACAGGAAGGTAAATAGTACTAAGTGCTGAGGAAGAGGCCGTATTAGTAGATCGTATTAAAACATGCATCGATTTAAAATGACAAAAAAAAAAAAAAAAAAAAAAAAAAAAAAACGAAAGAAACTATCCAGAAGATCCTCGTCCAAATTCCAATTATTCGGTTCAAGACAGTGATAAAGAGTTCAACTTGCCTACTACTTCAGAAGAAGAACCAGATTTTGGAATCCCAGAAAATCCTCAACTTTCGAACAAATTTGCTCTAGGAGACTTCCTTCTCGTTAAAGTGCATGGAAAAAAGTCATACAGACTCTATGTGACCACAGTCCTGTACCCAGAAGATGATGGTTATGTGGGGAATTTTTACAAAAGGGTCCCCATACCTGGAGATTTCAAGAAATGGTGGAAGAGGAGGCAGCATTTCTTTCAGAAGATGTCATAAAGAAACTTCAGCTAAAGGACAACATTCAAACAATCGCTCTTTTCAAGGATATGATAACTTTGGTGAACGGCATAAGTGAATTGAATTTGTATTAAATTCCATCTTTCTCAATTCAAATACATTTTCTTAGAATAAATTTTAATCTTTCTTGAGTTCAAAGTTGTTTTATAATTTTTGAAAAGTCATACCTTTACTTGTATAGAAAATAAAGGATTTGTTTGATAGTAATTACGTTCTTCTATTCATCCCTAATCATCATTGCCTATTTTTATTAACCCCATTAAGGTCTTAATCGGAACAAATAAAGATTATAACATTTGTTCCGATTCACCCCTACCTGCGGGGTGAATCGGAACACCATTAGAAAAGTAAAATATTTACATAAAAACTGTAAAAATGCTTTGTTTTTGCTGAAAATTTCAAGAACAAAACAAGACCGAAGTTTCTAGCTAAAAAATAAAAGAATAAAAAAATCGGTAGTTACCTTTTTTGTGTGTTAAATTTGAAAAGTGTTCCGATTAACCCCGTTTTAAGGTACTCATGAAAGAATAAATGTTATTCCATTACGTTGCTCAACACAATGAAACTACGATTTTCTAGTTATCTACGTTCTCAACATTTCACAAAATATAAAATAATAATTGTATGCAATATTTCTATATCTACATTCACAATACCTCTACAAAGATGCTGTTCTGGCTATGCTTGAAATTTATAAATGAATTATTACTTTGTTTGTGTGTGTGTCAAAGACTCCCCTTTTTGGGATGTTTATTGAAATTGAATAAAGTAAAATATTTTTTTCGATTTTACGAAATGATTCAATATTATTACAAAAGAGAAACGTATATGATTATGGAGGTAGATAAAAGTGCAATTTGACAGCATATATTGATGAAAAGGCCGTCGATATTATACTATGTTGGAAAATTTCGGGCAAATTGCAAAACTCATTAGTACCATTTTCCATCCAAATATCCAAGTGAAGCGGCATCTGATCACTACTTGGGAGGATCACTACTGCTAGGAACAGTGCATTGCTGTTACTTCAATGCATAGATTACCATACAATATCGGACATATCCATAGAGCGTAATGGTAATGCGATTGCTATCGCAGCGCTTTTAGTGACAATGGGGAAGTAACTTCCAATCTTTCTAATATTTTTGGTATTGAGCGTCTTCCTCATTGTGATATTTCTTTTTTTTTAATGTTGCAGGTTTACGTTTACAATAGAATGTTACACCGATACATGAACTTAGAATAGATATTCTATTCTTACATCTAATATCTATTTTATGTTCATGCACGGATATATGCTTTTTTTTTTTTGGTACATTTATGAGTGAACAATTTAAGTGCAACGAAAAACAAGCTAAAAATTTCGTCTTGAATATTATACGTCAAGTAAATACGATATAATTGGATTTAAAGCTACATAATGCGATGGTGTAATGTAAAAACATATGAAATATTGCACTCTACGAGTCCCAAAAAATTTTATAAATATCCCCATTAGGTACAAAAAATTGACAGCTAATGTTTTATTAATTTATGAAATTTAATGTATTATACAATCGTTACAATAATCTTTTAAAATTCACGCATTTTCACTTTCTCACAGATAAAATAAAAAGATTGTTTTTAATGTAAATAACGTACAATCAGTTCAATAAAATTTATGATATTAACATATAAGAGATAATAATAAAATTACAGATAGGAAAAAATTCCTTCTTACAAATTTTTAGAATTATATAAATCTAAAAAATAAAAAGGCAAAACATTGAGATACTGATATTACACATAAAATTATTTTTAATTGTTTTATGTCAAGTACTGTTGTCATTACAGATTTTGCCGTAAATATCCCATCTTGTATGTTAATCTATGGTTCAATGTAGATGCAACATAGATTCATGCATAATAAGTGGTCACATACATCAATCAGCACATAAAATCAGTCCTCTCACTGGAAAATCGATAATCTTGACAGAGGTTCCAAGCTGGGAAGGTTTCCTACTTTCGGTGTGAACCAAACACGTAAGGCTGCATTCAGAAAAGAAACCCATTCTATTCCCTCTCATTCTATAACAATAAAATGGGATTTTTTACAACAGGCCTGGAAATTCAACAATGGATTTAACAATGAAAAGCAGATAAGTAGATTAGATCGAACTTGGAGGAAAGGGGCTGTGCATACATAACGTTATCACTTTAGGGGGGGTGAGGGGCCTGGCGCATGATATCATAAGATATATCTAAGCGGAGGAGGTTTGTATTTTGATATCGCTATCATTTTTTATCCAACCAAAATTTTTTCTTTTTATTTGTATTTTATTCTTTGCATCAAAATTTTCTCTTTTTATTTGTAACTTGCTCTTTACATCAAAAAAGGCTGCAATCATTTTTAGTCTGTTATCTATTTTTATGAAAATACAAAGTTATTATTAAAATCATTAAATGATTGTAAAATTATTTAATTCCAAAGTATGGAATACCTCACCGTTTGGCATTACTATTCCTTTATCATATGTGCATGCATTTATAATCCGCTGTTCGAGAAACCAAGTGCGAAGTATGTTTGAAATGGTACTTGCGTGTACCAGTAAAGAAAAGAGAAAGAATGTTGTGTAGCTGTTTTGTTTATAAAAAATTCTGCCTTCCCTCCCCCCCCCCCCTTACGGTGGCAAGTTCAAGAATGCATTATTACTGTTGAATGCATTATGTAACAAAAATGTATTATGATATACTTTTAAATAGTAGCTACTTCTTTTTTAAGTTTTCTTTGATATAAAATTATTTCATATATAATAGTGATATTTTATTGACTTCTCTTCATTTGAATTAATAAAGTATGCAAATAATAAATGTATAACCGTATCTGTATATCACTGCAAACAAAAGAAAATATTGCAATAATCAAAATAATTTTTAGACATTGATAAGGACATCATTGGTCGGGGTGAGGGGGGGGAGGGGGAGGATCTAGGAATAATAACGTATGATATCGTAAAGGAGGTGGCGGGTCTAATATTACCAAAACGTTGATAACGTTATATATGTATAGCCCCAAACTTTTACTTTCTGCAGGATGTCCACCAGTTTCCTTGTAAAGTCATTAAAAAATGAAAAACGTCACGTGATCAGAACAGAGAGACCGCGATAGAATAATACGTCTATCTAGACCTTAAGGAATCTTTGAAGTTCATCTTTAAAGTTCACTTTCATCTACGTGACGTAAGGAAGTTCATTTTTCAAATTCCTTGGTGTAGAAACTCTTTTTTCTCGCGCTTCAAAAGAAGACTGTCCCTATCATTTATACAACCCCCTCAACACACACACACATTCCCCGAAAATAATTTATCTTATTGATTTTGTGCGCTTTGTTTCCAAACCTCTAAAGAGCAATAAAAAAATGCTACAACTACCTTGGAAAAGAAACCACAGATAAATAATTTCTGACTCTCATCGCAGAATTTCATCTGTGCTGAGCCCTAAAGTTCGTGTCAACATCTATGGAGGATGGTTCTTTTTTCGCATTTTTGATGTGGGGGATTTTTGTTGCATTGCAAGGAATGCGGGGAATGGTGGCGAGAGTTTATGTCTATAAACATGTTTAGTAAAATGTTTATAAACATCCTCGGGGGAAATTTTCTCTTGCTGATTTTGTATGCTTTGCTTCAAAATATTTAAATTGCAATAAGTCATGTCCAAACTGCCATAGAGGCTTTGAAAAAGAAAGCCGATAGAAATATGTTTTGACTCGCGTCAAAAAACTGGATCTCGGCCGAATCTTAAGGTTCAAACATAGAGAACCCAAGGATCGCGGCGTCTTTGTTGTGGCCACACGGTACTTTTCATCTTTTATGATTCTGATCAAATGTCTATAGTTCAGAGGTCAACGTCATTGACATGCCCATCTTCGTCTCTTTTATCTGTTAATACATCTTTTTCTTTTGTAGATGAATACATAACGCTTTGAAAAGAAAGACTAGTTGACATATTTATAGATTTCGTAAGAAAGATTTGAAAAAAGTACTAAACGCACCTTAAGTTCACGTCAGTCTTCCTCCTTGGAGCACCTGTTAACCCATTTATGCCTAGCGCCCCATCTTTGGGACGTTTCGAATTGCAATAAACATTTATAATTTTCTTTTTCTTTACAACATTAAAATTGCATCACATAATTGTCTATAAATGTCCTTATCTATTACCGGGAGATGACAGTGTAAGATTGATAATTATTTGCTTAAATGAAGGCCTTTTTTCGGTGTTTATAGATTTTTCATTTTTCAAGATAGCGAAATGTAAAAACCAACTTTATTTGTGTTTTTTGTATCAAGAATCCAAATAAATAAGTCATAATTTTAGCTTGTGGGCTTCTTTGAAATACGTATTTTTTTAAATTTCGAAATTATATGTTTAAGCCTATTTTTTATGCATGTTTGTAACGAATAAAATATAAGGCGCTAGGCGGAAATGGGTACCAATTTCTATTAGCCATTTAGGGGACAGTCATTTATGGAAAGTCCTTTTCAAGAAGATTTTGAAATAAATTGTTTTCTAGCCTCAAATACGATTATTCTTAATTTATTATTAATAATACTTATAATGTTATTAGTCTCTGTAAAAAAATAAATATATTTTTTTAATAGTTCATAGAAATACTAATTGTAGTATATAATATACGATTAAAAAGCTTAATTTACATAAATTTAGACAAAACATATAATTATGCATTTTCTCACATATAGATATTCCCATATTTAGTCCGTTTACATTTTATTGAATATATACAAAAATATTTTAACGTATTTTTTAAAGTATTTTTCTAGTTAATTTTGCAACATTTTAAAGGAATTTTACCACCAAATTTGAGAAAACAAAAATTCAAGCATAAATGGGTTAAATGGAAACTAACTACACCCCCCCCCCCCCTCACACACATACACTTTTGGCACATGGCTTGCCGTTCAGCAGTCGTTATAAACAACACAACAATATTGTAGGCACGATTAATTAAACAATATAATTCTAAATATAAGTTTACTTGTGGCGTACGAAAAAAAAAGGTCTATGATAGGTCAAGAATGCAAAATGATTTTTAAAAAGAAGAAAACTGAACGTATTAATATAAGTGAAAATTATTTCTAGTCATTTCACACACCTTATTTTGAAAAAAAAGATGTATAAACTATTTTATCAAAATTTCTCATAACTAAATGATTAATGGCATTGTGAGATAGAAGAATTTCATTCAGCGAATTTAAAAATTAATGATCTTGAAATGCTAAGTGAAGTACTGATTTTTCTCGGATTGAAATTTGAATAAAAGAAAATAAAGAGGTGAAATGTGAGCATTTATGTATTATTCACAAGTGGACTCGAAAGTAATTTTTACCAGTAGAAAATAATTGATAATGTATTTTCTGTAACTGAATAAATTTATTGTAAGCAGTATGTATATTATACTTGTCGATATTAACGTAAATTGTCTTGATGAATGCATGCCTTATCATTTCCAACCAGAAATTATTCCGTAAAATACTCATTTTGCAATCGTAATTGGCTAACGATGGAAGACAGAAATGAAGTCATTGGGAAGATTTTCCCGTTCAACCAAAAAGAGGTGACATAATCATAAATGAATATATTTAAATTCACATGTCAGCACAATTTCACTAGTCATCCAGTTGAAACTCGTATCTGGGATGTACTACGTCATAGCAAAGAACGAAAATGTTAAAACGTATTAGAACTAAACCATTTAAAAAATAACTCCATCGAGTGACAGGTGTTTGTTCGCAGACTAAAAAACGTACAGTTTCCCTCTCCAGGTCTGTGTAAGCTATATAAATGTCATGAAAACGCGCAAAAGTACACTGGCATGCGCTACGACAGAGCCAACAAAACTCAAGTTAGGGGGAAGCTAGGGAAAGGCGTGCTTAACGATTGGTTGAAAAGGATGTGTAGGGTGGGCAAAATTTTACATAGTGACACAACTCTTTCTTTACAGCGAATAATTTAAAAGTTGAAAGCATTAGACTCGCAAGGAATGTTGGGATATCGAAAAATAATTTTAATAAAAATAAAAATGGTATTAATAAACATTCGAAAGAAATAATAATTTAATGTCTCAAAATATGAAGGAATACATAGATTATTGTTTTTTTTTTACAAAGAAGTGTAGCTTTAATATTAAGGTTTTGAATAAGAATAAAAGAATACGCTAATTAAAGTCATAGGGTTAAAATGTAATTGATATTTAAGATATTATTAAAAGACAGGGAAAAAAGGTAGATATCGTAAGAATTTAGAATAATTTAATTAAGGCAAAATGGCGAAATTTTTTTATTATTACATGTATATCAGTTTTTTTTTTTTTCTAAAACTGGTCTCGTCTGTATGCAATTATATTCTCCACACTTTGAACATATTGTTTGAATTTCATAAGCAGTATAATGACTAATCATCAGTAGCCTTTCTTTTTTTAAAACTGAAACTAACTGTAACTGGCTGAAACTAATTACAATTTTAAACTTACAAAGCACAGAATGTTACATCAACATTTAACAAAACCTTTAAAATATTTTTTATATGAGATTCAAAAGAGAAATATTGCCGTTAAAAACAGAATTGCATCTGTTTTTCTTTAAAAAATGTCCAATCTGTAAATATGTGCTTACTTTTTTAATTCTCTTTCTGTCTCTCTTTTTGAAATATATATATATATATATATATACATTAGGGTGGAACTAAAAATCGAAGTTTCGAATTTTATATTCTAATAGTGATTATTTTTTTCCTTTTTAACTCCATAAAAAGAAAATATTTTTCTTTTAATTTTAAAATGATATTTTCCGGTTCCTCAAAGCGCCTGATTTTCCATAAAAAACGAAAAAAAGGCAATAATTGCATGAAAAGTTTTTTAAGCTTATTGCTAAATTTATATTTTGCAAAATTAAATTAATTAAGTGTTAATGTCCTGTAATAAACAGAATAATTTAGTTTGAGTGCCTTAGAAAAGTTAGCCTCACTTTATTTGACTTTTGTAGAAGCCAGCGTCGTGGGCGTCGGCTTTCATTGTCTCTGATTTATTTGGCTGCGACACATAACAATTTAGTCCGATTTAACGGGCGTTAACAGTTTCTCTAATTATTTTTCGATAAACATTCGGTGTCAAAAGTGACAAAGTCTGTTAATGTACCTAAATCTAGATAATTGTTGAAGTGTCCTGTATTTCGTGAACCAAAACAATTAACATTAGACTGTCATCTTTGACGAACATATGAAGAAGTTATGAAACATTATTTTTGGGTTCAATTTAACTTAAAATCTGACAGCTGGAATCTGGTACACACTATTTCTAAAATATCTAAAGCTGTTGATGATACAATTAAAAGTGTATTGCTGAGACCTTCAATTCCAACGGTTTCTGATACACAAATCATAAAAAATGATTAGAGACTAGTGCGAGAAATGTCAAAATTTGAAGAAAAATATTAAGATTAGAAAGAATAATCCCACATCCAATATAAAATTGCAAAATGTTAGGTAATCCTGTAAAAAACATTTCTTTGTGTAAAAGCACTAAATATTATCGTGTATCAGAACAAGAACGTCACTTTCTCAAAGACCAAAGAGAGATGGGGTGATGACAATAAGATCAATAGATATAAAAACTACAAAAAATGTGCAGCAAGACTGGAAATGGAAATATCAAGGAAAAAAGTTATTTTAAAACAAAAAAAATGATGTTTTGATTGAATGATCGTCAAGTGTAAAAAACAGTTCGGGAGGAAATAGTTCAATTGGTTGTTTTTCTAAACCTGAATTTGATAATCAACACGGTGAAAGAACCGGAGAATTAGACAGAACTGCAAATATTATTGCAAATGGCACCTTAGAAGATATGGGTATTTCTGATGATAATAAAGAAAAGGTAACTGAAAGAAGGACTTGAAGATGACAAAGAGAAAAGAAAAGGAAGAATTTGAAAGAACGGGAAAGACGAAATGAGTTAATTTTAGAAGGTTAGTATTTTTATGGCAGAAAGGACAACGCTATGATAACTGAAGCAGACGGAAAAAAGTATAAAGAATCATTAAAGACGAACATCTGGTCTCAGTTCAAAAACCAGGATAAAAATATATTGGTCATATTTCATTGACATCTTCTTCTTATATTAGTATAGCCACTGCAATTTTGGTGTATTTTCAAAATAATAATATAGACATTTCAAGTTTGAGAGTTATTAAGTGAAACAGAAACACCTTTAATGCAGGATGCAAATCTGGAGTTGTTAAAACATCAGAAGCAATACCCTAAAAACTTTATAATGGATAATTTGATTATTACATGCAAATGAACTTTTTTCTTAGATACTTATTTCAACATCTTGCTGAAAAACTATGGGTACAAAAGGATTTTCTGGACCAGTAAGAAAGCGACTTGAAAAAATGCGAACATATTGAAATTATAGACTATAAAAACATTGATCCTATCTTGACGGTCTGATCGGATGAAGAACTTAAAAAAAGTACAAACAGCGGATACACCTGAATTTTCGATTTTGCTTATCATACTCAAACAGTGGAAACGTGTGTCAAAATTGTCCCGCGAGCTGCGTCAACCGTCTTTAAATATTAAGCAAAAGACGGCTTAATCTTGGGAAAGTTGAATTCCCACAATGTAATGACAAAGTTTGCCTAAAAAGACAGAAGGTTGAATATCCAATTTAATTAATTCATAACAAAGGGAGGTAAGGAGGGTGGAAGTCGATATTTAACCACCTCCTTGTGGTGACTTCTGGATAGTATTTGCTAAATAAAAGTAGATATGAGCCAACAGCTACGTTGCTTACTTTCAGTTACTTTATACTGAAATTTCAAAACTTTGACCTCCTTGAGGAACCGGAAAACAACTTAATTTAAAAAAACCTTTTCAGCCAAAAGTTTAGACATCCAAAAAGGAAAAAAGTTTTCACTATTACACATTAAAATAAAAAAGTTTTTTTTTTTTATCCTATACTTAAGTTGCACCCTAATATACATATATATATATATATATATGTATATATATATATATTAAGTATATATTTTGGCGACAGTTATGAGTTGGTTGGATTTGAGTATAGGCGAATCATCGGGCATGTGTCGGGTTTGCTTGTACTTAGTATATATGATTTTGGGAACTTCGGTTCGTAATGATATATATATATATATATATATATATATAAAGTATTAAAATGTTCCTGGGTATATGTCAATTTTCATTCAATAATTTTTACAGCATGGTTTTGTAAAATTTTCGTTTGTTATATTAAACACAATTGCTTAGCGGTCTTATAAATGTGTTAATTATAATAGTAAATAGATTATTAATTATTATGGAAAATTCTTTGTTTAAATTTTGAACATATACATGACAAACAAACTTTAGCATACTTTATTATACTTACGAAGAATATTTCGGACATTCCAGTATTAAATGATACTAAAATGCTACTTTAGTTTTCATAACAATAATTGTGACAAAAAAAATCTACATTAATTAAAATAATTCACTTTTTTTTAACATTAGGATGTCATTAAATAATTTATATCTATGTAGATACACACACATACACACACACACACACACACATACACATATATATATATATATATAGCATTTTTTGAGCTTCTATATGTGTATACACTGCAAATAGAAGCGTCTTAAATTTAGACACATATGTGACTGAAAAAGAATTTTAGACACTTAAGTGTCTTAATCTGAAAATTAAGACACTATAGATGTCTTAATTTAAGATACATAAGCGTCTTACTATGACCATGGTGTAAACGAACTGAGAATAATGTCTAAAATATCCGCAAACGTCTTATTTTAAGACACTTCATTGCTTTAAACGTGTCTTAATTTTTGATTCTTCCGACGCAATAACCACCAGGGGGCACTAGCACTCCCAGTTGCGCATGCGTTTTAGATGTCTTCGTTCGAAGTGGTATACGTTGTAATTCAAACAAAGTTTGTTTTTATGTACGCGTGTATTTTAATTCGTTTTTTGCGAAATGTGAAGTACTGTGATTTTAATTCGTATTAACTTGGATTATGTATTTATTGAATACATACATCTGACGTGTGTGCTCGGCATCAAATGTCTCTTAGAAGCTGTCGTCGATACAAGGGCGGGATAGACACAGAACAGAAGTAGACGAAGGTTGAAGATTACACCCGGAAATTCTACAAAGCGTGTGCAATGGGCTTAGTGTTAACTCGTATCAATTTATATCAATAATATTGTGTTATTCATCTTCGTCCTGTCGAAGCTGGCAAAAAAAAAAGAAACTTTTGTCTGGCGGGTCCTGTTTTTAGGATGAAACATCTCATCCTTTAAATATGGCTAGTCGGATGTATTATGGATTACCTTTTAAACTGATGAAAGTCTTTCTCCCTCACTGTGGTTGTGGTAGTTTTTAAAATTTCAAATCGAGGAATATTTCTTACCTCTTGCAGCAACTCAAGTAAGTTTCTTTATAGTAGTAAAATTAGTGTATTTTATGATTTTATTTATTGTACTAAACAAAATCCTGCATGAAATTTAATTAGTTTTGAATCTGTTCGCAAAAAACCCCACTAATTCTAGAAGTATATATTTTTAAACTTATGACGTTCTTTTTTATTACGAATTATATATTCAATGTCAGTTCTTAGTTTAAATGGATAATTTTTATCTCGCAGTAAATGACGGCCACAAGGAAGTAAAGATAAAAAAAACTTTGAAAGATGACCTAATGCTTTCTTACTTCCTGGCATAAAACCGCAGATTAAAAAAAGATAAATAAAGTAAATGAGACTCGTCTATTATATGAAGCTGCCTGTAAAAATATACATATGTATTTGATTTGCAATCAACTCTAATACTGATTTTTTTATTATTTTTAATAAAAAAGTAATTTGAAATTTATAATGGGAAAAAGTAAAAACCTCTAACTAGATTTCGTATTTAAAAGTGTGGTAACTTTATTTATATGCACTTATACGAAAAATACAAAAATGACAGATGTTACTGTATATATTTAAGACGAAAGAAGTTTGGAAATCATAAGTTATTTTTTCCTCATGTTTTTAATATAGAATATGTACTTGTTTTTATTGATAGTTGAATAGCTTTTGTGAGTACCCTCTGATCTACATAAAAACTTGCCCATGTGGAAATATAAATTTTTTAAAAACATAATTTTTAAATAAGTATTTTCATTTTTTGGGGGGGAGGGGGGGGGATTTTGCATGAATTTTTGTAAAGCTGATATCTTAAATCTTGCACTGATTATAATGAAAGTTTTGAACTTTTAGAGTAGGACAAGTTTAAAAACGCAAATATATTTAACAAAATACCAAAGTCATTTTTTCCCCAATGTTATTAAAGTAGAATATTTATTTATTTATTTTCATTATTCATAGTTAAATGGCTGTTGTGATTATCAAGTGATGTATATGTAAAATTGCCTATGTGGCAATATATTTTTTTATATTTTCATTTTTTTTGGGGGGGGGGGGGGGGGATTTTTGCAATTTTCGTACATCTGATATTTTAAATCTTTTTCCACATTCAACCGAGTATAATAAATATTTTGAACTTTTAGAGTAGGACAAGATTATAAAATATATATATATATATATATTTATCTATGTACCTTAAAAGCCCTTAATAGCGAACACTTCGGGAACGCGGAATTTGTCCGATAATTGGAGATGTCTACTTTTTTGAGGTAAAAATATACAAATATGTATGTCTGCTGATTAAAAAAGTATTCGTTAAATAGAGGTGTTCGCTATTCGAGAATGTTCATTAACCTCCACAACGGATACTCCCGAATATCGGACATCTCAATTTAGACAACTATAATGCAGGGTTGCGTTTTTTGCAAAAGTACTTCTTGATTAAAGGAAGGGCAAACTGGGAAGTGCCCCGTCCCCCTACGACTGTAGTGCCCCCAAATTTGATGTGCAATATTTGTAAAGCTTATATTTTAAATCTGTTTCGAAATTGTACTGATTATAATCAATATTTTGAACTTTTAAAGTAAAATAAGGTTAAAAACAAAATAAATTTAAAAAAATCTAATATTTAGATAAATATTTTTTGTTTTTTAATCTTGTTCTACTCCTGAAGTTCAAGATATTGATTATAATCAGTACAATGTCGTAAAAGATTTAAATTATCAACGTAACGAAAATTGTATACCAAAACTGAGAGCACCAAAAAAATCAGGCTGTATTGGGGGGGGGGGGGGGAGGGGCAGGACCACAGCCAAATATTTTTCCAGGATTCAACGTGGTCAAACATGGCTACGTATGATGCTTACAAAGAAAATGGATGCGATTCAGACGTTTGAAGTGTCTGAAATTCAGACGCAAAAAGTGTCTGAAAAAATTCAGACATTTTAAAATGTCTGAAAATTGAACACTCCATTTCAGACACTTAAGTGTCTGAATTTCAGACATTTTAATTTAGAGTGTACTAGAGGGCTCTGCCCCCTGCGAACTACTCCCGCAAACTCCCGTTCGCACTTTAGAAACATGGTAATTTTTTTTTTAAAGAGTTACCAGATTATGAAAGAGGGAATGATATTATCACGAACAAAGATACAGTTATATAATAAACACTGTTAAAAAAAAAAAAAAAAAAAAAAAAAAAAAAAAAAAAAAAAAAAAAAACGAGATTCTACTGGCAGTCTAGACGCTAGTACTATTTACGTTTTTTTACGGACATTTGTCCCCGTGAATTACAGAAAAACGGAGATTTTTCTGTAATTTATGCGGAAAACTAACTACTAATTTATACGGAAATAGTACTGGAGTCTAGATTGCCAGTAGAATTTCCGTTTTTTAGTCCGTTTTTTTTCAGTGTACCTACGTTGTGACTGGAAAGAAAACTCCGAATCTTCCACGACTACATCCTACATGAAGTAGAAAGAAATATAAGGGGAATCCTTTCATATATATATATATATATATATATATATATATGTCACGAAAAATCGATGTTTTGAAGGAGTAATGTACTATAGTAGATGAGTGAGCTTACCCGCTAATAACTCTTGGAATGAAATAACTAAATATAGGCAGCTGACGTGTACCATGTGGTAATGCAAGGCATTGAATGGAAAAAACAGTAGAGTTTCTCCAAGAAAAGAATCAGTTGCAGCAAAAGTATTTATTTAATAAATAAACGACAACAATAGGTAGATTGGAGAGTTCTTTTCGAGACACAGTCAGTTTTAAAGAATTGAACATATTCAATATAAACTCGCTGCAGGTTAAGTAAAATTATACCAGAGCACAATCAGCAAGAAAAAAAAATATTAAGCAGCTACTCTACGGCGTTGACATTTCACTGAAATTGGTATATTGATACAAGATTGAGACATATTGAGGTATAGATTGAGGTATAGATAGTGAGGCAGGAGAAGCAAGAAAAAGTTTCATTTCGATACAGTGCAATGTAATGCATGCCTAGAAATTCAAAATCCGCAATGCGGAAGGTTGTAGTCAATAGGAGAGTCCAATTTGCGGACGGGGAAAAGAAACAAAAAGACACCAAAAAACGCACGATTACATCGAAGCGTCCTTCGAAAAAAGCTCATAATTAAGAAAAAGAATATTCTAAAATTAATGACTTCAGGGTTTGGCGTGCGTCCAAGACAAAATTTCAACAGGGAAATGTAAAAAAGAATAAAAAATACGCATTGTAAATGGAAAACAATAAATTAAAAGAAAACAAATTTAATTAAATAGGATAAAGAATTTAGAATAAATTTAAGATAAGTTAAATTTTTAAATATATTATGTATTTATAAATACACTCATGTTTGTGAAAATGGCAACACAATGAAGGAATCATCAGAATTAAATGAAATTTAATACATAAACTACTGCTATTAGTATAAGCAAACGATTACATTTTCAAAGCAAAAAAACAATATTAAGTGTCCGAAATCAGTATTTGGTGTAGCCACCACGCGCTGCAATAAGTGCTGGTATGGAGATAAATAGATTTTGAATGTTTGCCTGTGTAAGCGCATTCCTCATTTTTTTGTATGCGTACCAAAAGTTCATCTGTATAAGCTATAGGAGGAGAATGACGAGCAAGAGGCCGATCAACGAAATCCCCACAAGTTCAATGGGTGACATATCCAGCGAATACGCAGATCACGGAAGAAACTGCATGTGTTCTGCTGACAGGAAGTCTTAAACATTCCTTGCAACATGTTGGCGGCAATATCCTGTTGAAAGATATAGCTCCTGGAATGCCTCGAAGGAAAGGAACGACTTCGGTCTCCGGCACTTCACTGATGTATATGTTGCTGTTCAGATTACCCACAATTCGTAGCAGCTGCGACCGTCCATGATGCGCAATCGCATCGCATACCATAACTATCGGTGTTCGTCCACTAGGACGATTGATAATGCAACGTTTCGGAAGGTAGCGTTTGCCGGCATAGCGTTTAACACGAATGCGGTCATTATGGTACCACAAATTAAAGCGGAAATCGTCATATAAAACAACTTGTTGCCAATCTGCATGCCAGTCTCTATATTCATGAGCACAGTGCCGCCGCGGGCTTAGATGGCTTTGCAGGAGGGGAATCCTGTATAAAGGAGGTCTTGCACGCAGTTCACGGTGCAGCAGATGCCGACGAATTAATTCGGACAGTGATACACCTGTAGCAGTTGATGAAGTTGCTGCCAACTGTCTAGATGAAGCTGTATGGTCTGTCAGCGCCATGCGGACCATGTGTCTATCATCGAGCGTTGACGCCAATATTCGGGGTTCTGTTAGCAATATTTAATCTTTGCTAACATAAAATTTGCGTGATGTTCGTTTTTTATCCTCAAAATTAACTATCTATTTCTCAATATAAAAAGCATAGGCAACATAAATTGGGCTTACCTTATATTTATGTATATCCTTTTTGACATCTGGTATTTTTCTTTTCCATCGGATAGAGTAAATAAATCTATATCTTGCTCCTGTATTTCTTATTTATTCCGTATATGTGACTGATGGTCTGAACTTCATGTTGTTTAAAAAGACGCATATTTTGAGTGTCTTATGAAGTTAAATTAGAGCCGAAACTTATGAATAGAAAAGTAAAATTACATTTAATAAGAGCTTTAAGGCATACATCTCTCAGTTTGAGAGTTTTAGTTACAACTGGAAGTAGAGAAAAAAATACATGAATAAAATATTATTAACAATAAAGAAACAGGAAATTAATCCCATAAATCAGCATAACAAATAATTTGTATCAATATTTATATTTACGGTAATTTAAAATTAGAGTTAATAAATGTTTTATAGTTCTTGAGTATTGCAAAAATGTTTATAATAAAATATTTGTTTATGATTGTGCAATCACTTTTCAGTTTCACTTCCTTCTTTTAGATCGTAAACACTTTCGATAATTACTTTTGTAAATCACATTTGACACATGAAAAGCAATTTACTTCACTTCATTATTTTTATGTCCTTGTTTGAAGATTATATTTCACAATATATCTGTCAACAATTCCCCCCCCCCCTCTAATCTCCTAACGAGGATTGTTCTGTAATTTCAGTGTGTTTCTATTATTTAGAAATTCAGGCTTGGGCTCTGGTTTTGTAAGTATGTCAGCCGTCATTGACTTGCTTGGGCAATAACGCAATTCAATAATTTTATCTTCTTTCAGCTGTTTAATCACATTATATTTGATGTCAATATGCTTCGATTTATTAGAAAACTTTTCGGATTCTATCATTTTTATGCAAGATTTATTATCTTCATAAATTACTATAGGCAATCTTTGTGATATATCGAGATCTTCTAATAGTTTTAGCAGCCATATCAATTCCTGTGTTGCGCTCGCCGCTGCAACGAACTCTGCCTCTGCAGATGATTGTGCCACACACGTTTGTCGTTTTGTTATCCACTGTATTGGATTCTTTCCTAAAAGGAACAAATTGCCTGTTGTCGATCTTCTTGTTTTTAGATCTCCACCCCAATCCGCATCAGTATATACTTCTAGGATGGGTGGTTATTCTGTGCTAATTACTAAATTTAAGTCTTTTGTTGAATATAGATATCTTATTAATCTTTTAACACCTTTCCAATCTCTTTCAGACGGCGTTTCGTTTTTTCTGCTCAAGATGTTTACTCCTACTAAAATATCGGGCCTACTTATTGTAGCAACATATAACAGCGCACCTATTGCTTGTCGGTACTTAGTGTTGTTTGGCATTTGTGTTTCTTCATCGTCTAATCGTTGAAAGCCTGTTTCCATTGGAGTGCCATATGGCTTAGAATCTTCTAAATTAAATTTTTTTGCGATTTCTATTATTTTTGCTGTTTGATTTAGTTTAAAGCCGTTGTGAGTCTTTTATATTTTTATCCCGAGGTAATTGGAAATTTGACCTAAATCTTCAAGTGCGTACTTAGATTTTAGTTTATTTATTATCTCATTTATATTCTCATCTTTTCCTGCGATGAGGATATCATCCACGTATACTGCTATATAAACCGTGTTTTCCCCTTCTTTTCTTATAAATAAACAATTGTCAGCATTGCTCTGTTTAAATTTTAATTCCTTTAGTGTTTCACTAATGTTTGAATACCATGCTCTTGCAGCTTGTTTTAGTCCATATAGCGGTTTCTTTAACTTACAAACCTTATTGGGTTCTGTAGTGTTTATATACCCTTTAGGTTGTGATACATAGACATTTTCTTCCAATTCACCATGTAAGAATGCAGTTTTGATGTCAATCTGCCTAATATTGAGATTGTGGTATGCTGCGGCAGTTATGAAGACTCTTAAACTTGTGTGGGAAACTACTGGCGCATAAGTTTCATCGAAATCTACTCCGTATTTTTGTCTAAATCCTTGTGCGAACAATCTCGCTTTGTAACGCTTGATTTTTCCGAATTCGTCATATTTCGCTTTAAAAGTCCATTTCGATCCAATTACTCTTGCTCCTTGTGGGGGATCAACTAAACACCAGGTTTCATTTTCATTAAGGGAATTCATTTCCTCTTCTGTCGCTTTTATCCAGTTCTGTTTTTCTATAGGATTTTCTATACTCATCATATCTTCCCAACTGTTAGGTACATATACTGGATCGTGCCGGACTGCATAAGCAAACCTGTCCGGCGGCACACCTCTATTGGTTCCCTCTGATCTTCTCACTTGTGGAATTTGTTGTTGTGACGCGGGTGGTGGACTTAGTTCATTTTGTGTTGGTGTCAGATCTATTTCCATTTCATTCGTGTCTTTCTGTTGTGTTTGTTTGTTTGTTTCCGCGATTAATTTTCTTCTATTTAGATTTTCGTTAGTATCTGGATTATTTTTATTTTCTATAAATTTTACACTTCTGGCCAATATTACTCTTCCGTCACTTGTATAGATTCTGTACGCCTTAGAGCGACTGTCGTATCCGACAAAAGTGCCCTTTTCCGCTCTATTATCTAATTTTCCTCTCTTTGATTTGTGTATGTAAGCGTATGCAGTACAGCCAAAAACTTTGAGATATTTCAAATTTGGTCTCCTGTTCATCCATAATTCATAGGGTGTGGTGCTTACCGATTTTGAAGGTAGCCGGTTCTGTAAGTGATTTGCGGTACATATGGCTTCTTCCCATAATTTGTGCGGGAGATTTGCTTCATTTAGCATACTTCTAACCATATCAAGTAGGGACCTATTCTTACGCTCTGCGACGCCGTTTTGGCTTGGGTTAAATGGTACGGTAAGTTGATGATGAATCCCATTTTCTTTTAGATATTTTTCTATTTCGTTCCCAGTATATTCACCACCGTTGTCCGATCTGATCTCAGTAGGCATTTTTCCGAATTTGTTTTTCTCCATTGAGACGTATTCTTTCAATTTTTCTGAAGCCTCACTTTTATTTGCCATTAAATAAATTACACAAAATCTTGTATAATCATCGATAAAAGTGACGAAGTATTCCCCCCCCCCCCCAATTGTGGGTGTATTTATAGGGCCGCATACATCAATATGGACTAACTCGAGCCTTTTTGTAGCTCTAAATGCACCTAATTTAGGAAATGGGGTCTCGCTGATTTTTGACTTGATGCATACCTCACATTTAGCGTTATGTTTGCAGTTGTTGATTTTAATTCCCTCAACTAAGTCCTTTGATAACATGGACTTTATTGTGTCGTAGCTCCTATGCCCCATTCGCCTATGCCACAAATCTATGCAATTTGCGTTTAAGCAGTTGTAGGTGACATTTGCATAGTGCTTGTGATTTTCATTTTTACTAACATGTATTTCGTACAGATTGTTTTTAAGTTTACCTTGAAGTATAACGTTGCCTTCGTGAATTATATCACATTTATCTTTTTCAAATTTAACTTTGCAACCGTTTTTAGTTGCCCTACTCACTGACAGCAGGTTAGTTTCTATGTCAGGAACGTATAGTACGTCACGCAATATAACTTGTTTGTTTTTATTTTCGGTATGAATTATTACCTCTCCAGATCCATATGAAATCAGTTTATTACCATTAGCGACTGTGACGTTTGTTTCATTATTATTTGTAATTTTGGTAAAAAATTCTTTTGAATTTACTATGTGACTGGAACTGCCACTGTCCACTATAAAAGTGTCTTTATTTTCGGACTCTTCGGTTAGTAAAGCGACACTGTTGTTTTCATTTACTGTGTCTTTTCTTTCTTCATGTTCCGCATTTTTATGTAAATTATTTTCTTCAAAAACTAGTGATGTTGAATTGTTTTTATTTTTATAGTGTCTGTTATTAGTGTAACTGTTGTTGTTTTCGTTTTTAGAAACCAGCAGTCTTTATTTGAGTGGTTTTTCATTTTACAGTGTGAGCAGTACTTATTGCTGCCTCTTTTCTGTTCTGAATGATTAAATTTACCTTGTGTTTTATAGGCTTTATTGCTGTTTTCGGAGTTTTCACGATTATCTACTCTACGAGTATATTCGTACGTAAGCTTGCTTTTTATAAATTGTATGGTTAACTCGGCTTCATCTCTGGCCTAGAGAGCAGTAACTAGGGTATCGTAGGACGGCGGCAACGAGCACAGCAGCAGTGCTGAAATGTGCGAGTCAGTTATGTTTTCACCAATCGCTGACAGTTTATCCACTATCTCTAAAATTTTAGTAATGTGGGCTGTCATAGTGCCACCTTCAGTTAATTTTGTACTGTACAGTTTTCGTAGCAAGTACAGCTTACTAGAGAGATTAGATCTCTCATGGATTTGTTTGAGTGCGTCCCATGTTTGCCTAGCTGTATTTAAATTTTTGACATGCACTATTTGGCTGTCCTCAATGGACAAATTTATTAAAGCCCTTGCTTTTCTGTCTTTCTTGGTCCAAGCATCATTCAATGGAGTGGGGGCCTCTTGCGTAATAACTTCAATAAGTTCGTCTCGAATTAATAGCATTTCGACCTTGAACCGCCAATTTGTATAATTGTTGGCGTTCAATTTTTCAATGGTCGTGCTATCTTTTGTAGATGAAGCCATAATGTTGCTAAGATTCGTTTTATTTTTTTTCTAATAAATTACTCTATCGGACTATTACCAGATTTGTATTTTTATTGAGAAATTGTTTTTTTTTTTCGTTCTCATAATCAATTTGTTAGCAATATTTAATCTTTGCTAACATAAAATTTGCGTGATGTTCGTTTTTTATCCTCAAAATTAACTATCTATTTCTCAATATAAAAAGCATAGGTAAGATAAATTGGGCTTACCTTATATTTATGTATATCCTGTTTGACATCTGGTATTTTTCTTTTCCACCGGATAGAGTAAATAAATCTATATCTTGCTCCTGCATTTCTTATTTATTCCGTATATGTGACTGATGGTCTGAACTTCATGTTGTTTAAAAAGACGCATATTTTGAGTGTCTTATGAAGTTAAATTAGTGCCGAAACTTATGAATAGAAAAGTAAAATTACATTTAATAAGAGCTTTAAGGCATACATCTCTCAGTTTGAGAGTTTTAGTTACAAATGGAAGTAGAGAAAAAAATACATGAATAAAATATTATTAACAATAAAGAAACAGGAAATTAATCCCATAAATCAGCATAACAAATAATTTGTATCAATATTTATATTTACGGTAATTTAAAATTAGAGTTAATAAATGTTTTATAGTTCTTGAGTATTGCAAAAATGTTTATAATAAAATATCTGTTTATGATTGTGCAATCACTTTTCAGTTTCACTTCCTTCTTTTAGATCGTAAACACTTTCGATAATTACTTTTGTAAATCACATTTGACACATGAAAAGCAATTTACTTCACTTGATTATTTTTATGTCCTTGTTTGGAGATTATATTTCACAATATATCTGTCAACAGGTTCACTTTCAGATTTCCGAGCTGTCCGATCCTCGTCAGTCCACTGCTTCCAAATTCGCATCACTCTACTGATGTTAAGCTGCACACGAGCTTCTATTGCACGTTAGGAAAACCCTTCTTCACGAAGGCCGATGATTCTCACCTGTTCAAGCTCCATCAGTTGTTGAAATGCCGCCCTCTTTTATCGAAGAGGCATAGTTACATCTCACCTAACGTTAACCCTTAGCAAATAACTATAGACAATTCTAAACGTTTCGCTACAGCCCTCTATTTATACGGTTTCAGCAGCAGTCCAGCGCCGCTGCTCAACCCACCCATGCATGGTTACTCTGAAGCTGGAATCATTTGCATAACATACTATACTTTGCATTCTCAGAAATTTTCAGATAAATCGCGTCATTCCTTCATGATGTTGCAATTTTCACAAACATGTGTGGATATACATGTGTATCTGTGAGGCTAAAAAAATTGGTGATACATTATAAATCAAATAAAAAATCAAATATTATAAATTTATACACTTCGTCTAGTCCAAAGTTTAAATATTACTAGCAAGAATGAGATTATATTGAATTTCAGAATCAACATTCATTCAGTTTTTAATTTACGGCTGTTTGTAGAAACAATTAATTTCATGTTGTAAATTTAATAAAAGAATTTGAGCAGGATGTAAAAAAAAAAAAAAAAATATTTCCATATTAAAAAAGATTTACAAACACAAACCTCCCTTTTCAATTTAATAATACATTGAGATTAACATTTGCTGTTTTCATGGACAAAATACGAATTTTACGAAAGGGATTTAAATAAAAGAATGAATTTTATAAATGTTTGAAAACCATTGTTTCATATGTTAAAATGGCTGTAGACAATAAAATTTTTAAACAGAATTTTATTTTAA
The DNA here is from genome assembly GCA_963932465.1 of Maratus speciosus. Lineage (NCBI taxonomy): Eukaryota > Metazoa > Arthropoda > Arachnida > Araneae > Salticidae > Maratus > Maratus speciosus. The sequence continues at coordinate 479,197,161 of OZ010795.1, read as the reverse complement.
ACCATAGAAAGAAGTGATATTAAAGATATTATAGCATCAAACTGCTATTAATAAATATATATATCCTGAAATTTACAAGCACAAATTTATGCTTATAAAAATACAGGAAAATCCTCGGACGGTAAAAGTGTTAAAGAAACAAGTATTTAATAACTTATATCGCACACACACAGTGTGGTGCACAGAAACATATTTTTGGACTATTACCACTTATACTACATATAGTGAATGTTATTTCCTGAAATAATAATCAGAAATAGATTCGTACAATATAATTTCACTATACACATCTCTATTTATATAGTTGTTATTTCTATATTAAAAACAAATATTTTGCTCTAAGACCTATCAAGAGTTTTATTTTTTTATCAACATATTTTTCCCTTATAATATTTATTGAAATCCAATTCAATGCTTCCTGAGTAAAAAAAGTAATTCTTATGCATAAAAGAATATGCGCGTTTATACTTTGTTATTCAATGCGTACTTACTTTTGATGAACTTGTAATAGCGTGAGCGGGGCTTGATCCTGAAATTTTGGCCTGTGCAACGCTCACCTACAAGAAAAGTGACGCATCTAGCAAAAATTCATTTTGCGTTTTATTCCACCAATAGGTGTGTCTTGCTATAGGAAAAGTTTTACAAGTGTAATTATCCAGAAAATCGCTTTATTACGCTATATGTCCATTCGTGACCACAGAAAGGGTGCAAATTGTGCGGTGAGGTAAAATTACTGAACCCTCCAAACTTCATCTGCGCCATCATTCTCAAACATCATCATTCTTAAAGGGGCTCAGGACTCTTAAAGTTTCAAAATTTTCGAAAGTTAAATTTTTTAGATGTTAAACTACTATCTTTTCTGAACATTTTGATATAATTATTCCCTTGAAATTCTCATTAGAACAGAAGTTATGGCTTTTAGAATTATACCCACTTAATAACTGAAGCGGCGTTTAAGACATGTTGAATAAGAATATTTCTCCAAATGACGTTTTTGGGCATATTGTGCACGATATCTCAAAAACGTCTGAATATTTTTTTCATGAAAATTTCAAAAAATTCGTTTCACTTTAGTCTGTATAAACTGAACCTAAAATTTCCTTTTTATTGTTCAAAAAAAAAAAAAAAATAGGTGGTTATACTGTTGGAATTTTCAAAATTTCGCATTAGCTAAATACAACTTTGTATTTAAAAATATAAAAATAGTACTTTAAATAAAAATGTATTTAAGTTCAGAGTAATTATTACAATATGAAGTATAAGTAGGCACCAAAATTTTCATTATTGTTGCAAAACTTATTTTGTTATCATGCGCGTAAGCTGTTATATCAATTTTTTAAATACATGAAATGAAAGAACATTACTTTTATCTTTCATCCCAATAAAAATTTTGTTTTAAAATCATATACATTTCAATATATTAAATGTTGAAAATAGTCTTTTATATTTCATTTTTTCCAATTTCAAAAGTCCTGAGACAAGGGTTTTATGTTTTTATGCATGTTTTTACTTCAGCATGCAGAGCTAAGTGCTGTAATTTCATGTTACAGTAAAAACATGCGAATCTTCTTTTGCCCCCTCCCCCTGTGAAATTGACTTTTGTTGAGATGTGCCACTTTTCTTGCTGGTGAGCTATTATCACGCACTACAGGGTGTCCGGTCTCAACGGTGTCCAATGGCTAATTCCTAAACCCTTAGTCATAGACATATAGTTCCAATTACAAAAATGTTTAAAATCAGGTAAAGAAATATCTTAAAAGCGATTTGGGTCAATAAAAACATTTCTTAAAAAATTACGAAATTTAAATTTTTATACGGTCCCTCGGTCCTATAAGTTATATTTAGTAAAATTTTCCTTTTACACTGAGAAGTAATACACAAAAAGTCCCGTTATTCTACGATTAAAATTGACCGAGTAATAGCTGTTTAAAGTTGGAGCATATTTTTCGCTGCAAATTGGGGGTCATTCACAAATTTAGTCGAAATATAATTTCGTCAGATATATTAAAAAATGGTTGAGAGTAAAATTAACATTGCAATATAAATTTGAAATCTTTAATCATTCTGACATATTAATGCTAAATATACAATTTGTAATAAACATTTAAGAAGAAAGAAAAAACAGAGATTTTGTTAAATAAAGTGATGCTAAATTAACAGCCTCAATTCTTTACAAAATGATACGTATTTTAAAATATTATTAGATTACACCAGCCTGCAAAAGTTGGGTTATGTCATGTTTTTTAGCTTTTGAAAGTTGATTCTTATGTATTCTGTACCAATGAATCTGAAATTGACCTTCATTTTTAACCATCACATCAGGATTTTTCGCAAAATTCAAATTAAAATTGAATCTCCTCCCACATCTCATCGAACCACTCAGCTATTTAGCTGTAGGAATCCCAAGATAAGTAAAAATATCGAATAAATTGTTGAATAAAATAAAATAAAACAAAACAAAAGAAGTTTTACATATGTTTTATAGTATGAGATTTTCGCTATATTTTAACTTACACATTTACGATTTGCAAAAATATTCTAACGTGATGGTTAAAAATGAAGGTCATTTCAGATTCAGTGCTAAAAAGTACGTAAAAATCAATTATCAAACGTTAAAAAACACAACCATCTCCTCTAATTTACAGTATCCGATTTTTGTTATTCTTTAAATTTGACAATTTATGATTTGCGAAATATTCTGACATAATGGTTAAAAATTAATGTAATTTTCGGATTCAGTGCTAAAAAATACATAAAAGTTAAAAAAAACCCAACAATCGCAGTCTTGTATTATCTAAAACTTTTTCTTAAACTTCTTGGCGGAAATATATCCGAAATTTTTTGTGTTATCCAGTAAAATAAGTATAAATGGTAACCACCGAAAATCATAATAATATTAGATTGTTATAGGACTTGCGCCAGTATGTAAAATGTAATCTCGATCGGATATTTAAAAGTGAGTTAAAGTTCGGGTACAAATTTTGAACTGGAAAAACATACATATGATAATTGAAGTAACATAAAAACTTATAAAAATAACATAATTTTTGTTAAAAGAAATCATAAAAGAAACAGTCTCAAATCCTGACAAAATAAAATATATGTTATTTTAGCCAATCTGAAACTTTATAAATGTTAACTTAATCGTAATACTTGTACGATTTTTTTCAAAGCGCAGATACACATGAAATAAGATCTTCGAATACTTTAAGCACTTGGTATGTGATCCCTCAGAGTCAAGCCGAACTCACTTGTTTTCAGAGCAGAAAAGTGGCATAAGTCATGCATTTTTAAAGTTTCATAACTCGCTCAATTTTAGAGTTATATGAATGGGACTTTTTTTGTCTTACTTGTCAGTGTAATAGGAAAATTTTGCTAAATATAACTTATAGGACCTGGGGACCGTATAAAAATTTAAATTTCGTAATTTTTTAAGAAATGTTTTTACTGACCCAAATCGCTTTTAAAATATTTCTTTACCTGATTTAAAACATTTTTGTAATTGGAACTATATGTCTATGACTAACGGTTTAGGAATTAGCCATTGGACACCGTTGAGACCGGACACCTTGTATATGTCTGACCGCAGTCGTAGATTATCACGTTTTTACAAAATATTTGTAGGAAAACAAGATTAGATTGGTGTAACTCAATGTATTACTACATTCTCAAATGTAAATAAAAGATTAAAAATTATAGTACATACAAATTAATATTATTATTTGCATTCAATAAATAATGAATTTGGGATATAGAAATAAAATATTGAATGTAAAGTACAGATAAATTAATAGTACAAAATCTTTAAAAACATGTTGTAGAAAAAAAGACTCTATTATTGTATTATTGTTATAACGTTCTTTCTAATAAAATCACTACTGAAGATATAAAAAAAATTGATATTTTGATATAGGTTAAAGTGCCCATATTTCGCCCCCTCTACTAATTTCGTCCCTCTTAACTTCTCCGCTTCTGCGAAAGTGGCGCCACTTATGACATCAAGGCACAGGGGACGGAAGGTAAAAGGGGTGAGTATTGAAAGTTTCGTTCGCCAAACCGCATACGTTAATTAAAGACGACGAATTTCCTATTTTTAGAAGACCTGAGTTCTTATTACGTCGCTTGTAGAACGTTATTTACTGTACTGTAAGTATTTATTTCTTATTCATTGCATGTATTTTACGTTGGTAAGATACTGACAGTAGCATATAGTGAGTTTTAGCACGCTGAGTTCATCTTACGGGAACTGAAGATCCGTAATATTGGGAAATAGCGTGGTTCCAATTTCGTCCCCCTTGCAGTTCCTATTTTCGTCTCGGGGACGAAATTATGAATGCCTTTTCATGACATTTTTTTCAATTTTTTCCTCATGTTTGGATGGCTAATGTATAGTTGCTAATCTCTCGAATTTTTGGATACCAGCAAAATCTTACAAAAATGTTTTCTTTTCTTAATTGCGTTAAAACTGCGATTGTATAAAGCAAGTATTTCTGCATAAAAATATTGGTCTGAAAAAAATCGGGAGGTTGGCACCTATGTAACAAACAATGTTTCGTTATGTTATTCTTCCACCGATAATCAGTACATTTCTTTTTGCCTTACTTTAATGTAAATTAAATTACTTACTCATTTAGGAATAAATTTTGATTTAGTTATAATTTAAGCCTCGGCGTATTGGATTTTTTGAAGGGACGAATTTGGGACCATTTTTTTCTTTTGCATTTTTTAGATACTTTTGGAAAAACAATTTTTCGCATTATTAATTTTTCTTGTAGAGATATTTGTCTATGTTTCTATATGCGTGGGTAGTTAGTCTATGTAAAATCCAAATTTGGTAGATTTTCACTGAAAATTACAACTTCCAAGGGCCTAAAAGTGACTAGGGGACGATAATAGGGCACCTTACCCTAATAATAATTGAATGTATAATAACGGGCCTTCATGGAATTAATTTCTTGAGAGCCTTTTTATCAACACAAGTAATATTTACACTAATGCAGTAACACATAAAATATTAAAGAAACATGCAAAAGATTAAATTTACGGATGTAAATTACAAAGGTTCTTGAAGAAGGAAAGTCGATAAATCCTTGTCCGTAGAATTTCGATTCTACGCGTGGGTTTCTGGGCTGGGTACTAACTGTACTCTAGCTTTAATATCTCAAAATGAGGTGCCCACCAGAGATTTTCTAATTTGTGCAGCCTGCCCTGCAGGTCGAACAGAACCTATGCCTTTTGGAAAGCACATAATTGAACCGCTTTCTAACGCGTTCTAAGTTAAAATCACTCAGAGGCTCCATGAGTTATTAAATATATTCGGAAGCGGATTTATTTGCTGTTTGCTACTACGTGGCACATAGATGAGTGTTCAGAGATTTATTATATTCAGCCAGTATAAATTACTACCAGAGTTAATATCTTGGTTTAAGTTATATCTTTTATGCTGTCAGATGCAGAGTCAGGAGTGGAATTTAAAAGTAGTGAGTAAATAATATTTAGGTTAACAACGTAGTCTATTAGCAGTGTGATATTTATTAAAGGCAGGCAAGATTTTCCAATGAATACTGTTTTCTAAGCAAAGCATTTGCATGAAAGTGTAAGCGGGTTTATAATATGTTGCCCAATACATTAAACTTGCAACTGATTTTTTTTTAAATATATAAATTAGGATACGCTATAAAAAGTCTAAGAACGCTCCTAGGAAATAATAGACAGTTACAATTTTTTTGAGTAAGTGAAGTGGGGCACCGTTTGTTATGTGTTTGTTGATTATGACTTGAATGACACCATCCGTAAATCGAAACGATTATTCGTTACAGAGTTACTACAAGTTTTAAGAATACAATGTCAAAAATTATACTTTATTGCAGGTAAAATAGTTTTTTACAGGAACAACTGATGGCCATTCACGAAAATTTAGGAAGTACTTTCTTTTTGCATTCTAAATGAAGATCGGCTAAGTCCCGCCAACAGAAAGTTTCTTTACTATTTATTTATTTAATATGTTTTTTGGGGGGAGTGATGCGTGCAAAAGGAGACGTTTTAACTCTGGTGGAGAACTTCACTTTTTTATAAATAGGTCAAGCGCCGTATTGTTTATATGTATATTTTAATTCTGAATCGCATTACACCATGCGCAAGTCCATACGATCATTCCTGACAAAGTTACGGCGGTTTTTATGAATACAAAGTCATAAATGGTTTTATGAATACAAAATTATGAATACATGGATTTTGATAACTTTGATGGCCTGGAAGAAGACTCAGATAATCCTGATTTTGATTATTGTTATTTTGAAGACATTTAATAAGTTTGAGATTATTTAATATGATATAAAGAACATGTTTTGAACGGAAAAAAAATGTAACAGAGCTGTACTCAATAATAAAACATAATTTTCGACTTTACATTCTTAAAACCTGCGTAACTTTGTAACAAATGATTCTATCGACTTACAAATGACGTCATTCGATTCAAAATTAAAATATATATAACAAACGATATCCCACTTTACCTATAAAAAAAAGTTGAGTTATCTCTCTTCCCGCCCCGATTTTAAATAACCTCCTTGTCGCTCATCAAAAACATGGTAAGACAACTTTATATTTGGGGAGCTCATAGGATATTCATTTCTAGTACCAAAACGAAATTATTTCCAAATTTTTTTTAATTTCGTCCAGTTGTTGCTGTGAAAACCGATTTTACCTGTACAAACGCATAACTTTCGACTTTGTACTCATAAAACCTGATGCAACTTTTTAGCAAATGGTCCTATCGACTTGCAGAAGGTGCCATTCGATTCAGAATTAAAACTTTCATAAAAAACGATACCCGATTTGAGCTACTTAAAAATTTTTGAGTTCCCCCCTCCCTGAGTTATTTTAACTCAGAAGGGGGGGGGGGACTCCCACAACATATTAAAATAACTTTATTTTGAGGGGACTCATCAGATCTTCATTTCTAGTGCCAAAACGAAGATCCTCCCGAATTTTGATGAATGAACGATAAATGCTAAGAAAGCCCTATTCTATAAGTAATCATCTTGTAGTGAATTTCAGTAATATATATAAATTTCAATACATTTGAAATAGCATAATGTTATTAAAATACACTGCACACGCACCCCCTATTTTACCTGTACTTTTATTAAAAAGATAATTTTTGTTAAAGTACTCTGGAAGTGTCGGAAAGTATTTCATATCTTGACGCATGATTTTTCTTTTTCTTTTATTAATTAAAAGATTAAAGATATAGACGCGAAAGAAAAAAGTTGAATTCAACCAGAATATTTTCCAAAAAAATGAGCCTGAAGTATTCAAATGAAAAATAATAATTGAATGATAGCGATTCTCCACGATAAGTATTTTTAGGAGACAAAAGTAATGAGACGAAAAACGAATACTTATATAGTATTCTAAAGCTTACACAAGTGCATATTTTGTAAAAGAAATAATGGCTAATAAATTCTCAGTAATTGGATAAATTATTTAAAAAAATATTAATATTATTTTCTTAAGTTTTTTGTTTGTTTGTTTGTTTAACGAAAAGTATAAATAAATATATTTGAATTGAGCACTTAATGTACTGATTCGTATAACTTTTAAGTATAAGATTTTTTAAAACTTTCAATGAAATAAATTAACAAGAAAGAAAAACCATGCATTAAGCATAGATTATGAAACACTTCATAACACATTCAGAAAAATGTAACAAAACTTCACCATTTAATAAGTTGAAATATGTTGTCTAATTGAGCCATTTGGTTACGCATAACACATTTGAAAACCCAATTTCAGCAATTTCCATCTACAGTCAGAAAATTATCTGACTTCTTAGATGAGCCCTGTATATGATATATAGATTTGTATCAATATATAGATTTGTATAAACTACATGCACTCAAAAAATTATTTCTATTAGGAAATACATACCACAGTTGAAAATTCCCCTTAAGCAATTTCCTGTAATAAGGAAAATGGTACGTGAATTGTTTTGTGCAGCCCTGCATACGAGGTATATAATTTACACAAAACGAGTAAAATGCAAAACATTAGTTAAATTTTAAAGCGCATACCAAAATTGAAAACGCACTTCCAGCAATTGTGGCTCAAAGACAATATTGTAACCGATTTCTTTTGTGTGACATCTGTAAATGAACGATAAATGCTATGAAAGCCCTATTCTATATTAATCATCTTGTATTGAAATTCAGTGTTATATATGTATAAATTTCAATACGTTTGAAGTAGATATTATTAAAATACACTGCAAACGATTTTTCCCCATCGACCATAATGTAACAGAATTCATTTGAGCGCCCCTGTAAATAAACTATTAATGTTACACTCTACGTATTCAATACCAAATATGGCATGGTAAGCATCATTAACCTTCTCACCGCCGCGAACTGATATATCCGTTCACTAAGCTGCAGGTTTCACTGCAGTAGAAGCATTATTTAAATTAATATAACTCTACAAATATAATGCAATTTTAAAACATTTTGTATTGATTAATACTCTCAAGGCTTACATACCTATAATTAATTAATTTTTTTACGTAGTGTTGGAAAAATCCTCTTTTTTTTAGATTTATTAAATAGTTAAAGAGAAAACAACATTACAATTTTGCCCTTTTGCTCGGCGGTCAGGGGTTAACATACATCAATTGCATGAAAATCAGAACATACTTATGTGGAGATAGAGCGTGGACGGACAGACTAATCGAATTCATAAACATTTTTCAAATTTGTTGGGATGTGTTAATAAAAATGTTATCGCAAAGCATATATTTGGATATTAATACATAAAATATAATTAATCATTAATTAGTGCAAGGCGTTTTGGTAACGAACCTCTCATGTCATGATGTTACTGTTTTATTGTCAGCATTTAGTGGAACAGTTCATAAAAATAATGAACCTGAAATTCTTTAACATAAAGCAAAGTGAAGATCGTTAATATTTTAAGATTTTCATTGTAAATAGGAGAAAATAAAGTAAAGGAAAGAAAGAATAAATATTAATTAGTGCAAAATTTCATTGTAAATAGGAAAACATAACATAAAGGAAAGAAAGAATAAATATTATTTAGTGCAAGGTGTTTGGTTAAGGACCTCTCATGTCATGATGTCATTGTTTCATTGTTTGTATTTAATGGAAATGTTCTTGAAAGTAATAAACCTGAAACATTTTAACATAAAGGATAGTGAAGCTTGTTAATATTCTAAGACTTTCATTGTAAATAGGAGAAACTAAAGTGAAAAATATAAGAAGGAATAAATATTAATTAGTGCAAGATATTTTGTAAAGCACGTGTCATGTCATGATGTCACCGTTTCATTGTTAGCATTTAAGGGAAATGTTCTTGACAATAATTAACTTAAAATACTTTAACATAAAGGAAAGTGAAACTGGTTAATATTCGAAGAATTGCATTGTATATGTTACACTGTAAAAAATCTGTAACTCTACAGATGTAAAGTTACAGAAATCTGTATGCTTACATGCTTACTAAAATTTTATCTGCACACTGTACAAAAAAATATGTAAATCTACAAAACTATTCTTTGTGAAGCTACAGAAATCTGTTGCTTTTTTTTCTAGAAGGATACAAAAATGTATTTAAAAATATATGTTACATTTTTTATTTTTGTATTTATATTTTCTATATTTTAGTGTTTAAAAAATTTCTATTTTGCAATTTCACAGCCAATTGGCTTATTTTGGCGAGAGTAGTTTCATGCATAGATGCCCAGTAGCGTAGTGGTCTGCCACGCGTGGCGAGTTCTGCTCCCGGCTGGGCAAGTTTCACTCAACCTTTCATCCTTTCGGGGTCGATTAAATGAGTGCCAAGCTTGCTTGGGAACTAAATACCGATGGTCTCGCGTTGGGTTGACCACTTGGCACATGCTGTATAACACCTCGGAGCCCAGGGTCAAGTAAACAGAGTTAGGCACTGTAGGCCCTGATCCTTCATGGACCGTACACCCACAGGTTTAGTTTTTTTTTTTTTTTTTTTTTTTTTTTTTTTTTTTTTTTTTTAGGTTTTATGGGTAATTTAATGTATTTTTGTTGTAATACAGTTGTAATTATAAAGGTTATTTGACATCTCTCGACGGCAAGCAGAAACATGCCCTAAAATTATTTTATTAATTTAAGAATTAAGTTCTAAAAATATTAGAATGCTGTATTATCCTTAGACACACACACAAAATTTATTAAATATTGGCATGTCACTTAGCAAATGAAATATCGATAGCAAAACTCCATCTTTACATCCAGAATCCAAGTTAAGATAAATAAAAGAGAGCAAAAACTTTTAAATAAATTTTCAGTAAATGAACAAACATATTATGTAATTTTTTTTCGTACAACTGATTTTTAATTTTAACATACAAATATATTTGAATTTATTGCCTGACCATTAAGAATTTTTAAATCTAAAAATAAAATGTCTAATGAATTAAATTTAGAATTGACGTAAAATATATATTTCCATATGAATATGTAAAATTTATAAGAATATTTTTCTATGGTATGACAGTGATGATGAGAAAAGGTATCCGGTCAAACATTATATGCACATTATGATGTCCCAGTCGCATTGTTTACTTTGAGAGGAAATGTTTATAACATTATGAACTTAAAATACTTAAACAGACAGATAAGGAATGAATGGGTGTTTTCCAAGAGATGCATTAAGTAAAGATCTAAATAAGATAAATACAATTATTTATATGGTATTCAAAAGTTTACATGAGATTAACTTTGTTCTATAAATAAAACAATCTGCGTTGTTGTTTTCTCTAAACGGGTACACTTATTCTAAACTCGATATAAATTAATTTTCAAATATTAAATAAGTCCGAGTTTGATTTTAAGCAGATGCACCTACATTATAAATCAAAAACATGTCCACAAATAACGCTGATATCATTTAGACTAGACGTATGTAACAACCTGGACAATTCATTACGTATTTTTCGCAAATTTCACCCCTACCTCTATTCGTTCAGCCCGATTACTGTAGATTAACGCGCTTGCACTTAAAACGATAGAAAGAGTTCAGCATTAGTTCCCTATTAACATTCTGTAAACAAATTTAACTTCCATCGATAAATAAATAAAATAAAATAAATAAAACACAAAGTTAAAAGATATGTACTTCAACTATATGGTTAAACACGTAAATAACACAGGCCTGCGATGAAATAAAATACAAGGGTATTGATGGCTGAACTTTATGTATTTCTTGGTGCTAATTAAAAAACAAATGATGAAAAAAGCCTATCACGTCACATTTTCTTGAAAAATATTTGGTTGGTTGGAAATTCGTGTCGTGTTGGAAAAATCAATTCGTACCGGTAAATTCTGGCAGGTAATTATTAGACATAAGATATCGGAATCAATATCTAATAATTAAATGATAGAATTTTCCGGTACGAATTGATTTTCCCAACACGACACAACTTTCAGATAGACCCAGTTATTTTAAACCGCTTAAACCTATAACAAAATAATCGATTACTGAAAAATCAATTTACCTTACCGAGACTCGATTTTTTTTTACATAGATTTACATGGATAAAATCACTGTTGCCAGATAGTACATGCGAAATTGTCCGAGAGAATTCCTTTTCAAATAGGATTTTAGCAAAAATATCGATATCGATGTTACAAAAAATTCTGATGTGATGGGGGAAAATGGAGGTCATTTTCGAAATCAGCCCACCAAATAACATAAAAATCAGCAAAAACTTCTCTTGAATTTTTCAAAAACTTCAATTTCGCTGGCCTGTGTAATTAGAATAAAAAATGTTGCTGTGAATTGTGAAATTTTTGGCAAATTTTTTTACTACTAACCTACCGTATACGGATAATACGAATGTATCGTAAAATTTCAATACATTTTCTTAATACATAATTCGTATTTTTCATATAAAAATATTTTAATGTTTTGTTAGCAATGTGAATAAAAAAAATTCACGTTATTAAATTCTTATTTACTATTTCTCGGGCGTAATTCATCGTTTAAATTATCTATATTAACAAAAGAAAAGTTTCGTTCTCTCTCTCTTTCTTTCTCTGTGTGTGTGTGTGTCTATTTGCGATGGCTAGCAAAATCTACACCACGTACAAGGCTGAAAATTATCGTGAGACTAGCCCAAAGTATCTCCTTACAAACCTGAGTCTCAGAAGTTTAAATTTCTAATAATTAACTTAGTTGTTAATAAAAAACACCAATTAAAAGAATGTAAAAGTATTCATAATCCAGCTAAAGCATAGATTTCTATCAAACCGCAGAAAATTTCTTTGAAAACTCGAAGAGAGCGGGAAGGTTCGCTAGAATGAAGGGTTGCTAACGGCGATAAATGTACTGGGCCTTTTAAAAGTGGGCCGTATTTTAAAATCTACCGGAGCTAATAACTCGAAAATTGCACAGCCAGACGCACAAAAAAATTCTTCGTTCAGAAATTCTAAAAAATATTCCGATAGTCCTGTAAAAAATTGAAAAATCCATTAAAAATAAATTTAAAAAACCTCTTATTATTTCCATTGAAATACAAGCCGTAGAACTCAGATGTTTGTAATTTTTTGGAGCGCAGACAGCTGTCGCCAGGAAAAGTAGGATTCTTTCCTGGCCTATAGAATTTTTACAAATATTGAATTTAGAGATTAATAATTAATACCTCTATGTGTAATATTTTTCGCTGATTACAGATATTAATTTTCGTTAAAGTACTCCATGCAGAACTCTAATTAACAATGAAAAATAAGATTTAATGAAAGAATTTATTTTGAATTTAATTTCCTTCTTCCCGACGACATATTTAGCACCAGTAGATAAAACCACAAATAATTTTTGCACTATGATTTTTTGCTGGGCATTGTTACAAATAATGCATTTACAGATTTTAAAGGCATGGAATGTATTAATATTTTTTGTCGGTTTTCCGAATATCTAATTTTCTTAAAAATCGATTAAGAACTTTTGCTTTTACCAAAAAATCGATTTTTAAAGATTTTTGGATCGATTTTAAAATTTCATATAATTGGTAACACTTAAAAATTTTAATGAAAAAGGCGGAGTTGCATTTCGGGGGGCGGAGGGGGCGTGCGGGAAGAAATGTTTAAAACCGAAAAGTTTTGTACAAAAGCGTTTGTCCACTAATTATTATTTTACGTCCGTTTTTTTGGATCGATTATTACATTCGATGTATTTGATAACACTTAAATATTTTAAAGAAGGCAAAAGAATTGAATTTCGGGGGAGGGAGGGATGCGCGAAATTTTTTCATAAAACCGTAGCATTTTCAACAATAAGTTTCCTTTATATGATGTTTTCTGACTGAGACCACCGATAAATAGTATTTATTTAATGTAAAATTTCTAAGAGTGGGGTGGGTTGGGGGGGGGGGTGAGAGTGGACTCACTTTGGAGCAATTTTCAAACATTTTCAGAAACCCACATGTGATATGTAATCGGAAAGACCTTGGACCACTCTTTCATATTATGAACCATTCTTCTCCCTTCATCCCAATTTGACCCGAAGGAGGGGGGGGGACAATTTTCTAACTCAGCTCCTCATAAGCTACAGCGAGATTCGACCGCATTAGATAACTTGACAGAAGGTGAAACACCTCACATACATTTGATTTGTGGGGGCTATTTTGACCTCAGACAATTTAGGAGTCATTTTTCCCCGGCAGGGTGCGAAACTGGATTATTTCATGTGACACACCGTTTTAAAGCTTTTGGCCTGTACATTACTAAACACCTTCTCCCATCTAAACTTATTTTTCACTTCTCGAGGGCGTTTTAAATTTTAATTTGTTCATTACAATTTCCAAAAATTAAGAAAAAATTTACGTAACAAATCTCAAAAATTAGCAGTTTCTCTCCCATTTTCACATAGTGAGCGGGCCTGCATTACAGACAAAATCGAGTTAAATATAGAGAATCATACAAATTTAAGGCTTATTTAAGACTATTTTCACGGGCCCGGACAACGCCGGTCCGGTCAGCTAGTTATATATAAATTATCGATGCTGGATGAATTTCGAATCATGTTTGCCTCAGGGTTGTGGTTCATGAAGTTATCCCAACTTGCGCTGCGATTGCAGCTTTACAAACATATAAGATTGAAGGGTACCAGTTTAGGTGTGTCGTTCCAGGTGGCTCAGTTGGTCAGCTGAACCAAAGACCCTGTTCGAACCATGGCCTGGATACTTTTTCAGTCTGTTGGTTTTACGCCTTGGTAGCAATCTGAATTACAAAAAATCACGTTATTAAATTCAGATTTATTGTTTCTCAGGCGTATTTCATCGTTTAAATTATTATATAAAAATGTTTTTTTTTTTTTTTTCAGAAGACACTCTAAAAAGATATATTGAATGTAAAAACACCATCAGAATTTTCAAATAAAAATTATTTTTACATATATTCTATATTTCAAACGGTATGTTGCGTAACCGGGGAATCCGGATCGGAACTCCTGGTATTATGTAATTTTTGTAATCATTGTTCGAAATATTCTTCAGAAACAAAACAATTGTGAGTGAAAATTGTTCTCATTAGTAATATTTTAAATAGCATTTAAAATACTGGCATTAAATGTACACACAACATTGGAGTGTTTACATTTTGCCAATATTATAAAATTATCGTCAAAGAAATATTTGGCCATTTCGTTGCTGATCTTTACAATGTAAAGCTAATTTTTCTGCAGTACTGCAGTTTAATTGCAAAAATTTTCAACCTAAAGACAGTTTTTTTTGAAGTGGGATTAGAGACCTTCTATTTATTTTGCAAATATTCTATAGTTAAAGATACGTAAGAAAATGAAATAAATTTACGATCTTTAGTTCTTCCATAAAAAAAATATATATATATATATATACATTAACGATGTATCTGAAGAGAAAAGAATGCTTTCAATGAGACTGTTTTTGAAAATAATGAGTTCAAGTACACAAATAAAATGATAACTAAAGCAGACAGTTTTTTTTTTTTTTAGATAACTGTTGTAAAGAAGAGAAAATAACTAGAAGAAAATGTGATTATTTATATGGAAGTTTAAAACTTACGCGAGGGAAATATTTTTGACAAGGGGAAGCTTATAATAATCTCTAAGTAAACGAATAAATTTATTGTAAAACTGATTTCGAGTAGATACAGGGTGATTGTAAAAAAAAAAAAAATTCTATATATGAGTCCCTAACTATCATACCGCCCACAGAAATTGAGTAAAATTTTAGTTTAAAGTATTTCGAGGTATGCGCTAAAGAATCATATGACAAACAACAGTTAAACACTAACAGTTACGGTTAAATTGAAAAAAATTCGAAAATTCCAACCTGCAAAACCTGCTTTTACTGTGGCGTTCATCAGAGCACTACTTTCTTTTCTAATCTCATCAGATTTCACACTGTGTATTCGGCTCTGATCCCAGCCTACTGAATCTCTTTCGAAACGAGAAGAACAGACAAATGTACGCAAATTTTCTGGTTTGACGTAATACACCGCCCTGACTGTCGTCGTCGCACTAAGTGAAAGAAAAACCACTGTGAAATGCGTAGCGCGTATCTTGCTTTCTTGCACTCTGAACTGAACATTCTGCTTACAGGGAAAGAACTTGAGGAAATTCTAAGGCTAATGTCAGACGAACTATTTGCACGCTTTTTGTTTCAACATGAAGAAGAAACACCTTCGCTAACAGGTGTTTCTTTTTCATGTTGAAACAAAAAGCGTGCAAATACACGTTCGTATGACATTAGCCTAAAGATTTATTGCCTGAACGAACAAAATGCCACAGAGGCATTGAGTGTCTACCGCTGAAAACATAGGCTAAGCCAAGACCCGTGTACTGGTAAAGGTGTACGGGACATGATATACAAATTTGAAGAAACTGGTTGCACATGCGATTCATGTTAGACTGGACGACTTTCAGTTCCTGTCGAGGCTGTTGCAGAAGACTATGAGAGGATAAGCGAAGTTTCTCTTGCAAGTGAACGCGGTGTTTCACGCGTTCTGAAATTGTCGGATTCTACGCTCCGTTCTCCACATGTTTACTTATCGGTTCTAGCAAGCCCGGATGTTACAAGCTAGTAACCACGGCTAGATTTTGCGTACGAATTCTTCATTCGTTATGACGATGATGATAGCAGACCTTTACGCTTTCTGTGGACTGATGAGGCTCATTTCTCGTTGAGAGATAACGTTAATTCGAAGAACTGCATTCTGTGGGCAGACTATAATCCCCATGATGTAGTTGCACTGCCGTTACACGAAGAAGAAGTGACTGTGTGGTATAACAAGCACCTTCATCCTCGACCCTTTTTTTTAAAGAGGTTACTGCCACAGGTCTACACACGTGAACGGTAATGTGTGCTCTCTACCTAGAGATGTTGACAAATTACGTGATTCCCAATTTACAACAGCAAAACGCTCTATCTGCCGTCGCGTGCATCCGAAATGAATCTCCCCAATGTCGGGTCTCCTATCAAACGTTTCTTAACACAACAGTTTGGTGACTGTGCTATCTCCCTCCATTTCACGTTTCCGTGTCCACTAAGGTCTACCGATCTCACTACCGTGGATTTCTGACTGTGGAAATACCTGAAATCCAAAGTGTATGCCTTTAATATGCAAACTTCATCTGATTTAAAAGATGCCGTCAGACGTCAAGTTTAACAGATTCCTCCCTCTTGCCATGGTACGTGCTTTAAAACTATCCACCATCTGCCGCATGCAAAGTGCCATCGTGTGTGATGGAGGTCACGAGGAAAAAATTTAAAGACAATAAAATGTTTTGCTGTCTGTTGCTTCTCTGTCCTTATTAATTTTTTCACTTTTCTTCTTAGTATGTGGTAGTCAGGGTACCCGGCGATTTTCGTGCTACAGGTACCCTTCTAACGCTATTTATGTTTTTTCACTAAGGAGATCACATTCCAATTAAAAATGTAGGTGTTGCTATTCGAAATTTTCGAAAGTTCTTTACTGTAACCATAAATGTTAGAGTTTGACATTTGTTTTTCATATGATTCTTGCTCACATACCTTAAAATAGTGTAATCCAAACTTTCATGCGGTTTCTGTGAACGGTATGATAGCTGTTGGCTCATATACCGGGATATGATTTTTTAGTCACCCTGTATATAGTTAATCCACCCAGGGATAATATCTATATATTTAAAACGCGAAGAGTTTTCTTTCGACAGGTCCGTGAGAAAAAACTACTGCATCAAATTACACCAATCTATTTTTAAATGAAAGATATTTGGCCACAGATTTATTATCGTCCATTCCTTTGTTCAAATATTTTATTAATTAGCTGTAATTTTAAATTATAATTCTACAGTTGCGCATGCGCAGTATATAAGCACAAGTCTACCTTTGGAGTAACGCGCTGCACATGCGCAAAGATGCTCGCTCAGTTGAACTATCACATCACAGGTCGAAGTTGTTTTAAGTTCGTCTGATATTCGATCTTACTGTAAACAAGCTTTTCTTTCTTTCACAAAGTTAATATTATTTGGCTCTTTAACCATTATTAACAATTAAAAAACATATTTCGTCTATATTAACAGCTAAATACAGTTTATTTCGGGGGTGTCATATTGTTTTAGTCATATTACACATAGAAGATAAACGCAGTGATTTAAGGCTAAAAGTTATGGACTGTAATCCGTCTTATGAATTTGCAATAGATAGGCACGAAGGTAACTAGCATATTAAATTGTAGCTACTTCTTTGAATAAATAAGGTATCATAAATATTAAAACGCAAGACTATTTCTGTAAGATCAGAACTCAAATTCGAGACATTCGTATGCGTCGTCTGTTTTTCGAACCTCCTCAATTTAGAAGGACGTTAAATAAGTTCTTGCTAGCATAGCGGGTTAACGCAGCAGTTTAAAGCTCTGACTTTTTGTAGACGACACAGGTTCGAGCCCAAGCACGGTAAAATGTGTAATATTTTTGCCGATAATTCATTTTAATAATGACATATTTTATTAGAAGAGAAGTTATAGGATTTTATTATTATTATTATTATTATTATTTGAATGATTTATAATTAAATAAAATTTAACACACAATAATATTTTGAAAAAATATTGATTTTAAATTTAAAATATTTAAGCTAAAATATTTTGCATGTAATTATCAATTAAATAAATTGAGCTGATCTAAAATTTTCGTTATTTTTCTGACCATTATCAAGAATATATATGTGTGTGTGTCAGAAAGAAAAGTTTGCCATTCGTTTTCGTAAAAAATAAAACGGAAAGAAAAAAAAAATTCGTATAAGAGCTATAAAAGAAATTACCTTGATATCCAGGTTTAATATTTAAAAAATGTAAAATAAAATTGAAGTAATAAAAAATATATATTATAAATCGTTCGCTGCATCAAGTTTCAAATTTAGGTTTTTAAAGAATGAAACAGATAAAAATACAATTCATGGCAGCTTTTAATGGCCGTGTAGTTTTAATATATAAATAAATCAAAATAGATATTGCAATAAAAAAAAGAGGTCGTAATAAGTAAAAATAAATTCTGTACGTGGTGTTTTTAGATGGATTTCTAATAAAAAGCATTCACAATTGGTTGCAAATTATAAACTTAAAATTCTTTCACTTCATTGAATCGGTTAGACTGACAGCACCATCTAATGCCTTAAAGAAATAAGAATCACTTACGCAATATAGAATTCTTCACGCAATTCGTCTTTCAATGATTAATTTAAAAGCAACTAATTAAACATTCAAGAATTTTTCTAATGAAACATTCAAGTTATTTACCATCAAAACTTGACGGGCACTAACTAGTGACTCATTAATTTCTAAAAGGTATTAAATAAAAACAGATCAAAACCGTAAAAAAAAGTTTAATACAGAGTGTCTACAAATTAGTTGGAAAATTTCGTAAGTTAAAAACTTTCGAAATATTAAATGAAATTAACTAGTTGAAAGTCAGACTAGTAGTAATATTGTCGAAATTTATTCATAGATGGCGTTAGGTGTTATAACTGACGTTATCGCTTTGCGAGCGGAGGTGTAAGTCAATGGCCACCGCGATCACTGTTTGATTTCGGTGTATGGGCTTTTTAAAGGATCAAGTGTATTAGCCGCCACTTCCTTCATCCATTCCTGAACTAAAATCAAGAATCTGCATTGCAATTAATTTGATCGACGGACACATGCTGACATATTTGTGGCAAAAATGATTTACCGATGGGGCATTTGCAGAGTTGCGAAAGGAAGTCACATCGAACATATATGATAATGGTAAAACTTGCACTATTTTTCTATCTTACAACAATATGTACTTTAATTTTTTTTCCTGCCAATTCCATTCAATAAATCATTCTTTTTGCTCAACTAATTTGTAGACACCCTGTATATAAAAAGTAATTTTTTATATATCAAAAAACGCCATTCAAATAAGTTTTAATTCTAGCAAAATATCTTTTCCCTCCATTCTATACCATCCACCCATTACTAGAGAAACCACTGAAATTATAACACTTAAAAATGCAATATTTGACTATACAGCATCATTTAACTTACCAAAATTATCGATCGTGTTATGTCCTGGTTACGAATATAGAAATCCCAACAAAACGTTTTCGGTAAAAAAAAAAAAAAAAAAAAAAAAAAAAAAAAAGCGCCAAGTTTTCCTTAATATTTCGGCCAGAAAAAGTAGTGATATCTGAAGTTCGCAGAAGTTAAAAGCCAAACATCCCAAATCTTTCATTGAAAATGGCTTCCTGCGACTTGGCCGTTAATGCCTTCTACAGCATTTGAAAATTAATGATTAGAAATTACGTATTTATGAATTATTTAAATATTAAAAGTAATATTAAAATGCAAAAAGGCAAATTCACATAAAGACATTATAAGTAAAAGATTTCTGATAAATACCATTCATTTACAACAAACATTATTTTTAATTACAGATCATTTAGTCCACTAGTGGTTTAATTGCCATTTTGTACTATCTAAAGCTAAACTCATTAGCGTAAAACCCAAGAAATAAAACAAAATTTACTTACTTCAAATCTCACAATATGTTACATTATATTTTATTGTATAATATTGAAATCTTGTGCATTGACGAAAGAGATTTTATTCGTTTGAACATTTATTATAGTTTGTTTGCAGACATTAAGAGGTATTCGATTTATAAACTGTTAAAAGCTTATACTAATTATGTTTTAGCAATTAGGGATATTATCTTCTGAATACAAGTGTTTTGTTATTTTTAACTTCTAAGCGTTTAAATAGACTGAAGCGGTTTAAATGCATTTTTCAAATGTGTATTTTATTTATGTACTCTGTGCCACAAAATGCCTAAAATAATCAAAAAATGTAGTTGACATGTAGCTCATTTGTGCATATTTTAAAATTTGAAAAACTCTCTTGAAGGCATTAACGGCCAAGTCGCAAGAAGCCATTTTCAATGAAAGATTTGGGATGTTTGGTTTTAACTTGTGCGAACTTCAGATATCACTACTTTTTCTGGCCGAAATATTAAGGAAAACTTGGCGCTTTTTTTTTTTTTTTTTTTTTTTTTTTTTTTTTTTTTTACCGAAAACGTTTTGTTGGGATATCACTACTTTTTGTATGTTTTTTCAAGTTTGTTATTCTAAACTATATTAATATGAAAAAACTTAAATTTCGGTACTTTTATGTTAGCTGGGAGCAAATCTCCTCATTAACCTTTTGTTTTTTCGCCAATAGCAGTTTTCATTTTTCACATGTGTAAATTAGAAACAATGCTTTGATTTTCAAATAAAATATTTTGGTTTATGTTATTATTTCTTATTTATTTATTTAATTATTTCTATGTTAAATATTCTATTAAATAAAATGAGGGAAATGCATCTATTTTAAATGAGATGACTGAAAAGTATATATCTTTAAATGAAATGAATGCAATATGAACAATGGAGTTGGGAACATTATTTGGCGATTTGCCACTTGCGACCGGCTAACATAAAAATACCTAATTTTATTTTATTGAGCTTTACAAATTTATACTTTATTTCTTTTTATATTAAAGTACTAGCCGCCTCTAGCAAGCAGTATTTGCTCTATTAATTGCATGCTAAACGTTGCATCATGTTACTGTTATTTATAATTTAATTTAATTGCCCATTCTTTCGCCAAGTCGGAAGCTTTTGATAGAGAAATCAAGAACTCTTTACGATCATGGAAGCACATCATATATTTTGTGCTGTTATGTATTTCATCTTTCGGGACAAATATCTCTTAACTCACTTATGCATGTTTCCTTATCAGTTGCGATTCGTTCTCTAATGCGGAAATTTTTAATCCTATTAAGAAATCTTTTCTTGTTGGGATCACTGCCAATTGTTGTATTTTAACTGATACGATTGGGTACAAGTGAAATGGTTCTTATGAAATCCTTTGACAATATCTGCATTTATATTAAACCATATAAATGCTAATATCTTTTTGTTTCACGTTAACCTTTTCAATAGACTCGATTAAGGAAGAATAGAATGTCTACGGGCTCACTGCCATGATCCATTTGAAAATCTATCATTCTTCTCATCTGATCGTGTTGAAGAATTAGCCAATAATGTGCCATGGTTTTAAGATTTTAGCTAATTTTATTCGAAAACTGAAAACTAAAATGCGAGGAATCGGATTATGGAAGATTCATTCTAACGTACATATCGATTAACAGGTTACATATTATAGAATTTTAATAATCATAAGGAGAACTGGCAGTTTCGGTGCTTTAATAGTTGCCGTAAATTCTCTTTATATAATACAGAAGTTTTAGAAGAGTAAAGATTAACAACATAGTCACAGTAAGTGTAATAACAGTACAATATAATAACAATAGCAGAGGTTTTGTGCAGAGACGAAACTATTGGCACTTTGGAAATATTCGTACGTTATACAATATAACTATTCAGCTGATATTCGGAAAAATATAAATAGATGGCTCGCATTAATAATTATTTCATTGAAAAATAGCCACTAGCGTCAAATACTTGCAAAGCTTGGCGACATTTAGCGAAGTGTCGCCAAACTTGGTAATATATCATGTCAATTCTCAATTTTGGCGACAAAAATGTTTTCTTTATTCTGACATCATAATGATGCATATGTATTATGTATTATACACATACTTATAATATGTATGATGCAAATGTATTACGTATTATATGCATATGTATAATATGTATGATGCATATGCATAAAGTTCATAACATCACTAAAGCGCACTTAACGGAATAGTGTTCCATAAATAGTACGGATATTTGACAGATTGACCAGAGTGCTATTGAGATTAGAATTCCGACATTTATAACAGACCGGGAGGCGTCTGCACATACCATCACCTCATCGAGTTTACACCTGAAATTTTAGGATTAGTTAAAACTAGATTAGCATATTAAAGTGCAACTGGCCTGTAAAGTCATATCTTGGTAGAAACCACCTGAAGACCTAATTTTAGTGGTTGACTGATAGGCTTACTATTGTATTTTCCTGCATCCAAAAGTATGGAAACATGGAGGAATGGGTGCAGGAAAACACAATGGAAAATCCATCAATTAACTGGTAAAATCGGGTCTGTCCCTCATAGCATGCATGGTCACAGTGACGTCATTGTCACGTCACTGTAAGTCACTGTGGTCACGTCACATCTGTGACCAAAATGCCACCACTCAGTGATGTCACATTGTGACTGAGATGTGAACTTCCTAGAAAACTTAAAAAAATTACAAAAATTATTAAATCATGTTATTTACTGTAAAAAATATTTTTCTGTCGGATTTAAAATTTTTTTAAACCGTGGTCCAAGTTGCCTCTGTGCCTCTAACCGAAACTTTTTATTTTCATATAACATAAAATGTAATTAATTCATCAGCGACACAAAAATATTTCCTAATTATGCGAATTTCATATTATTAAAAAAATGGTTTAGGTAAACAGACCCCGACTTATCTTTTATAAAGATTTTTGTAAATGATCATCTGTTATAGTAGAAGTTTCTCAAAGAGTAGTCGAAATATTTCTGTGGTTTCAAACTAAAAACTTTCTATTACAGTTAAGTCTGCAGCTTTTAATGAGCACGCAGAAAGCGTCTTCAAAGTTTAGTCATATATGCATTTCTTGCTTTATAATTTGCATTCAAGTCATTTTTTTTTTTTTGCTCTTAGTGTTTCACTATTTTAAGTAACCTTTTTTTTTAATTCTACTTCTTTCAGACGTTTAAAATAAAATTGACATTTTCCGAATATAAAATTAATGTACGAAATTTAGGCAAAGCCCATGACATAATTAATTATTCATATTTTATTTTTTGTTTTCAAAATATATCTTTAAAAATTATTTTACAAGATGTTTTGTTCTACAGAAAATTAATATTAAGATAATGACAGATTGGAAAAGAAAAACTCATCTCTTCTCGATAATCTTGTTGTATTTTTTAAGAAGATATTTTGTATATATTACCTGTGATATAAATTTTACTTTTAAAAAAAGGAGGGGGTCATCATTATTACCATTAAATTAATTTATACACATTTTGAAAAATTAAGCAATATTTTATCTAGTAAACTCTAATTATGGATAATATTATTATTATAACTTACGTAAATGAAACTTTACAATTCAATAAAACGGATAAAAATAAAAGGTGAAATACAATAAAACATTTTCAAACAGGAAATTGAATTAGAGACAATTTGATAAAATTATTACGCATTTAATTTCCTTCCGAAACTGTTGTATAGAAAAACAAATAAAACCGAAAAAACATCTGCTTCGAACTTCGAAACTTAAAAATCGTCTGCATCTGCACTATTTCAGTTGTTACGACTCACCGCAGAATAACGGATAAAAGTAACAGTGAAGCTTTTTAGAATAACGCGGGAAGTTATGTGGACACTGGACAGCATAGACGTTTTGACACGGATTTAAAAAGTGAAACAAGAACGTTCTCAGGATCCAAGTTAGTTCAGCTAATAAAATATAAACCCGAGAAAATTACGGTAGCTTTGACTTGTTGAAGATGATTCAAGTCATTGCTATGGTACTTATTATCGGATTTAATTGGTTCCCCAAAATCAAAGTATCACGTACAACGTCAATGAAATTAGGTAAGTAAAAATATTATTTTCCCTGTTTGCTTTTTTTTAACCGCAACAATTTTAGTTAGCTTCTCATAAACATGCTGTAGAACATAAATATTTCACTACATTTATTTTTTATTTTGTTGAAATAACTAAAATATTATTTTCCCTGTTTGCTTTTTTTTAACTACAATGATTTTAGTTATCTTCTAATAAATATGTTATAGAACACAAATATTTCATTACATTTATTTTTTATTTTGTTAAAATATCTAACTTCCTTTTCAACAGCTTTGATCAGATTATTAAAATTAGTGATTTAAATTGCATTTTAATCTGGTTTATATTCTTATTTAAATATTCGGTTAAAACCACATAGTGTCCTAAATATGAAAGTATATGGATAAGTATTATAATCAGTCATTAATATAATTAATAAACATTTAAAGATAATTAAGTTATTTGAAAAAAAAGTTTTTATGGAATAAAATTATTGGCAAACAATTTTTTAATTTTGTATTAAGTGATGGTTTTAAACAATTTGAATTGCATGTTTTTATTTTTTAAAAAATTGCATCTGCTCAGAAGAGGAATTTATAAAAAATAAGACACAACGGAAACGTATACTATTAAAAGAGATCGTATATATGTAATGTTAAGAAAAAAAATGATTATTTAATGTATTATTCAACCTGAGAAATGTTTTAAAATCTATAAAGAAATAGTCATAGCGGGTGAAAGCTTTTCAGTTGTTAAACATTCTTACTGAAATGTTGTCTGTTGGCAAATGAAAATATAGAATATAAAATAGAATCGCAATCAGTAAGTGTTTAAATATGATTTTACTTTAAAAATAACGCAAATACTTGAACGGTATGAATCTAAAATGTAATAATCATCTTTTATTATTTACTTTTTTTTCTGGATAATTTTATCATTTTATCTCCTGAATGATTTTATCGAGATAAATTTCAAAGTATCGATATTATACACTCTTTATAAACAGCGTGATTAAAATGGATTTCTTATTTATAATTACCATAATCTTGTAAATAAAATATTAATAATAATAATGAACCTATGTGTGGCTCTATTTTGTGCTTATGGGCTCAATTTTTATACTTTATTTACATTAAAAAGTAGTTAACCATTTGATACTGAGTTCATTATTTTGTTTTATTGTGTCATATAAAAATAAATATGATTATTTGTAATTCTAATACAATATATACAGTAGAACGCCGATTGTCCGAACAAGTCGGGACCGACCCTAGTTCGGATAAACAAAAGTTCGGATAAATGGGCAGACAGTTTAAGGGATGTTCCTGACTATTCTAAAACCTTCACACTTTATCTAGGTTTAGGACTGACAGCATCAGTTAGTACTGGAGTGCTTAAAAATTGTTTTGTTTTTTTAATTGTTTTTTGTTTACTTATTATTTATTTTTTTTTCTTTTATCATTTTCTAAACTTCAGAGATTATAATTTAAGCAAAAAATAAATTGGAAGTTAGGTGTTTTTTTTTCTTTTTTAGAGAGACAAATATTTGGATAATTGAAAATTCGGTTAAAAAGAATTCTTTGAGAGAAATATGCTGTTCGGATAATTGGAAGTTCGGTTAATTGGAGTTCCAATAATCGGCGTTCTACTTTATTTATAAAACTTTCACCAGACTTTATTCTAAAAATTTCGTTGTAGATTCTAATCTGTTTGTACTATTTATGACACTATCAGAGTTATAGATGTCATGGCAACATATATCCAGCCAGATAGATCTTTGGCAAAACATAAAAACTTTCACATTAGACGCAAAATAGAGTAGCTGCGGTGCTGTGTTTTATAAACAATAAGGTATTATTGTTTTAAAAAATCATAGATAGTAAGAGTTATTTTTATAATATATAATTTCATAAATAGAAATGTAATTTTGGCAATCAATTATTAAAGTTATTTTTTAATAATCAAAAAGTTGTTTTATATATGGATTTTACTCCAAGCAAACCCTGATGTAAAATAAATTAACCCTTTGTATCACCGTTCTATGCATACCTAAAAGTTTTATTTACTTTTACAGTGAGCATAAAAATACGATTTTATTTATTGCTGCTATCTTCCAACATAACGATTATTGCCAAAATTGTTCTTAGAATTCTCAACATAATGATACTGGTGATACTCAGTTAATTTTCTATACCAAAGCTGTATTTTTCATTTGAGTAGTTTCAAATGGTTATTGCTAAAATGTACTTCGGAAATTTTGTAATGCATGTATGGGGCATAAAAGACGTAAACAATACATATATAATGACTATATGGCACATGATGAGCGTTTCGAGTGTATATATATATATATGTGTGTGTATATAACGCATGCATAAACTTCACAATGATCTTAGTAATGTCGTTACTGCAATTTTTGCGTAATCAAATTTATAGGGGCCTCTATAACAAAGAAGTTTCCTATTTTCTCAGCCCCAACTTGTTTGAATTACAATCATATATATATATTTTTTATGGTAATCAATATCATAAAACATATAAAATTTAATTACTTAATATCGGTATTTCTTTTTATCTTTCATTTTTTTTTTATTATAAATGTTGTGTAATCGAAAAAAATTCAACCTCACCAGTGACTTCGAGTTTGTAATGCGTATTAAATGAAATAAATTAATTTCATTCAGTATTTTCTATAGTTTAAAGAATATAAAAAGTACTGTATATATTATAAAATATTATATTTTCAACACAAATTTTATCTTGATAAAGATTTGAAAATTTAAACAAATTGTTTCTTTGGTAATTTTAATGCTTTTAACAAATAGCTAATTTTGAAAAAAAAAAAAATGTGATAGATCGATCATTCAGTGGTCTTCAATATTCTCATTTATTGCAATAGGAAAGAAAGGTGCAACAAAAATTGAAGTCTGCGGGGCATTGCATTTTGATTCAATAAAATTCTTTTGGTATACCCTTGTTATATCGGCCCCCAAGTTTTAATTGCGATGTATCGCCGAAGTATATTAACGTTATAGATGTAAATGATTTTACAACATGCATAATTATGACTATGTGTGACATGCATACGTGTTTACAACTGTACAAGTATGTCATAGTGTGACTTCACAACATTGCCGCTAGTCACATATTCGTCACAACGTTAATGACAAAATTGTCACAAATCATACAATTTTCACAAAATTGTCACAATGTGACTTAAAAGCAGTGTCGCTGTCGTCACAGAATCATCACAGTGTTGAAGACAATTTCGTCAAAAATGACACATATTTCACAAATTGATCTCAATGTGACTTTAAAGCATTGTCACATTCGTCACAAATTCGTCACAAAGTTAATACCAAAATAGTCACAAATGACACACTCTTCACAAATTTGTCACACCGTGACTTCACAAAATCGTCACAATGTGACGTCACAAAAGAGCTCTAAAACGGCCATAACGACCTCACATTCTAGTCACAGTGACTTCACATCGACGTCACGTGACGTCACATCGACGGTCACAATGTCACAGCGTGACGTCACAACGACGTCGACGTGACGTCACCATGCCTTACGGGGTAGATGGTTTCCACGAAGATATGGCTTGGCAGGGGAGTTACATTTTAATACGCTTATCGATTTTTAACTAATCCTAAAATTTCAGCCGTCAACTCGATGGGGTGATCTGTGCAAACGCCTCCCGGTCTTTAATAAAATTTGTTTTAAGGATGTAAAAGATAGTAAGATGGACAGATAAACTAAAAGATTTGCCTTATTAAGATTTTTGTAAAAGCATATAAAAATTTATTCAGCTTGAAATCATGTAACACCTTTATAACTCAGGCTAATTTTTTGTAATCGGGTTTTGGCGACCAACATATCTTATCTATAACTATAATCTTTCTTTTACAGGTTTAAAATTAACAATAAATTAACAGTAAGTAGGCTAATAATAGAATATAATAACATCAGAAGCGGACTTCGGACGCCGCATCTGTCGCACATCGTTAAAGACAGTTTATTAGTTACACATTTCATTTAATTAAAAGGAGATTTTTAAACTTTCATATGGAATTAGGATATTTTTCCACTATAGGGAACTTGGCATTTAAAAAAAATCTTGGCGCAATTCGGACTTCAGAAACTGAGATATGTTGCCAAATGATATAAAAAACTACGAAAACAAACCTGATGAACTTTTATGCTATTTATGTATTTATATGCAAGTAAATATTTTATTTATACATGTATAAAATATTGTTTTTTATAAACAAATCATTTATGTTGGTATATAAAAATAAATAAACGGGTTCCTTAGATTAAATAAATTGTATGCATATGGAAAATATTGCTTGTGTATATGACGCAGTAAATAGGTTGCCAGAAAATACGTTACTAGGACTTCCCTCAAAGGGATTAGTCTGAGCAATATTGCCGAGAACATAGATTTAATAATAACATGTGGAAGCAAAGAAAGTGAGATGTTATCTTTAATTGTCCATATTCTGCGATAAATTGAAATGATGAAAATAAACGAATCGTAGAATTACAAAATCTTATATATAAATTCGTATACGCTGTTTAAAAAAATAGGAAATCAAACCATGCAAGACAGCCATGCATGGATATAAAATTGAAAGTACGCAATATATTAAAAATAAAATAGAAAATGAAACACTAAATTATCTTATATCGGAATTTTAACTGTATAAAATGATGTCAACAGCATAATCAGACGCTCCGCACCAATTTGAGTAACTTTAAATGACAAATATATGATGTTTAAAAAGAATGGATTATACTATATATAGTGTGTACTCCCCCGGAATAGTTAATATTGTACAATATCTGTTTTCCACGGATGAAATGAGGTTGTCGATAACAGTTAAGGAATTCTCTCCTCAAAATCTGATACAGTATCAAATTACCGAATACATCAACAGTGGTATGCAATGCTTCGTTAGAATGTGTTTTAGATATGCTCGATCGGATTTAAATGATGAGTGTATGCTGGCCACTACATACGCTGTATTGTTTTGTTTTCAAACATATTCTGCACAGGTTGAGCTGTATTTAGCATGTATTAAATAAAAGAAATCGGCAATGATTGCAACATGAAGTAAGACATAAGATCTGAATATGTCGTCTGCATATCTTTTGAGCTGTCAAAGTGTCATTTGAAGTAATTTACAAATCCATACATATTTATTCAGCAAATCATGCAAGCTAACATACGCCAATATGAACCCAATTATGAAATTTCACCAGAATAAGTTAATATATAAAAAATCTACTAATGATAATTGAGAATATGACCTTATGATAAAATGTCTAGAAAAATGAATCAGATAAAACATTCATATCACATTTAAAACGGCACTTCCCTCTATTAGTGACGTTGGCGAGAGAGAGAAAAGCCTAGAGAAGGAACACTTTAACAAGTACTTTCGGGCAACCTACTCACTGTTTCATACAGGTCTTTATTCAATATTTACACAATTTATTTAATGCTAGGTGGGTATCTATCAGTTTTGTTGCATTTAAATTGCATGTTTTGCGGAGGAAATGCAGCATTATGAAATATTTAAAGTTGCTATACCTAATAATTCCAAATTAATGGTAATTGAGATCGCTTTCCGTTAATTTCATCTTTTTAAATTTTAAATTTTTTAGAAACCATTCATAGAGACAATTGTATATTTTAAAACCAACCCGATAAAAATTTCAAGATTTTGGGCTCAGCAGTAACACAGAAATAGAAAATTTTCGAAAAATTTTTGTTTCTGCACTGTTTTATATAGAGACATTTTTAGAAATTGTTCTATTGCGAGAATTTACGTCGTGATAAATACAGCCATGTCAATTTTCATGTTTATATTCCTAACAATTCCATGTACTTCGTTACTTAGGTCATCTTTAGATCTTTTTCCGCTTTGTTTAGTCTTTCGATTTTTTAGAATTCGTTCTACAACGAGCATTTACATCTTATAAATTACTACCATGCCAAAGTTCTAGTTTCTAACCCCAACAGTATCCAAAAATTTCAGTATTCCAAACAAATCATAGTTTAGAAACTTTCTAGAAATTTTTACGTTTATCCGTCAAATTGAACCTTTTAGAGAGCGTTCATTACGAGTATTTACACCTTAAAAGTAACTACCGCACAAAATTTAAAGTTTCTAACCCAATCAATCTCGCAGAAATCGCAATTTTAGAACTTTTTTGCTCCTGCAGCGATGTAGGTTGTTGCACTGACATAAAATACAGTCTGTTTTTGGAATAGAGATGGCCACCAACATTTTTTTTAAGTTGGCTATGTAGTTTCAGAGATAACACCTCACAAACGTACAAGCATTAATAATATTATACACTTTACAATATTATAACGCTTTATAGTATTAGGATTAGATATACAGATACAAAAGCCATTTATCTGTTACATACTAAAGTACCCAGCATTGCCCAGAATTTGAAGGATGTTTGATCTGAAAAATCAATTTCAAAATTTAACATACAACACAAAACAAACATTAAAAAAGCAGTCGAAATGTTGTACGAATGAATCATATGAAAACGCTATATAAAAATCTATAAATGTATATAACAGACGCAAAAGAATACAGCTATAAATTAACTTATTTCAATTTATAATTGGAGCAATAATGTTAAAATACGCCAATATTTCCCTAATCGGGTTTTTATGATGCTTAAATACATTTTTCACACTCATATGACGTTATACTATATCCACCACGTCCTTTATATTTCCAATATGACGTAATATTTTCCTCTTTCACGTGGAAACCTTGAAATAGAAAAGTTCTGAACTTATATTCACTTTCATTTAAATTCCTCAAACTATTTATTTCATTTTCCTTTTTTACGTGAATATCTTGCAATAGAAAAGTTATGATGTAATATTCACCTTTTTTTAAATTTGACAAACTATTTATTTCATTTTCATTTTTCACGTGGAAATCTTGCAGTAGAAAATTAATTGTTGTAGCAATAATTTTATTGTGTATTTTAATTGTTGGCAACTGCTGTAACCGAAAATGTTTAAATTTGATAAGAAATTGCTGTTAAATTGGTAGTTTTTTTATTAATTAATAATTAATTATAAATTATTTCGATTCCGGTTTACTTTAGTTGCCTCGGCCATGTTTTAATACACATGTACCTATCTTTTCTCAATTTTGGCTTCCAAACTGCGGATTTTTATAGAATTACAAACAGACAGGTAGACAAGTTTTTATTTTTATATATCCCTCTATTCTAAAAAACGTAACTAAAGCTGTCATCGCCGCCGTCGCCGGTTTTGAATTTTTTGTGACCGGAGGTCTTTCTTCGTTAATATTAAGAAAACTATTGCATACAAAAGTATGAAAATCGGTGGTATTATAGAGAAACGTTTGATCAACACGCTGATGCATACAGTTTTCAAATCGAATAATTATTTTAAGAGATATTTAATGCTAAATTTGGACAAAATCGTTCCACTAAAAACATTTTATAGGAGAAAAAACTATACATGGGAATTTAATCATATTTAGATAATTTTATTCAATAGAAGACCTCGGTGTACAGATTCCATTAATGATTTTTAATTTGATTCATTTTTTGAGGTTTTATTTCTATTTTAAATTCAAATATTCAGCATTTCGACAGATATTTTTTACATATTTTAGAAAATGGTATTAAATTAAACTGTTGCCAGCTGTATAAACAGCGGAAACAATAATGTTTTCTTCAAATAAAAAGAAATATTTACACGTTACTATTATAAACAGAAAAAAACCTTCAAATTAGAATTGAATAATTAGGTATAAAAAGCAGGCACTTATTGGAAATTACGCCGTAAAAACTATATTTACATGTGAATTTTAAAAGAAAAAGGATATTGTAAATTAAATTCATTAACGTGCGTTAGAAGTCTTAAATAGAAGAAAATACGTGAAATTACACTTCTTATGCAAAATGAACAAAAAATAATATTGCAAAACAGTTTAAATTTAAAAATTGCGCGAGACAAAATATTACAGGTTAAATATTAGACTTTTTCAAAATTTTATTATTTGTCGTTTGATGTGTAGTGTTCAGCTATAAGTATGCAAAGTTTCATGTCTCCAACTTAATTAAGGCTGAGTCAGAAAAATTGTTTAAGATACACAAGTTAGAGCCAAGAGGGTTAAATATTAGACTTTTTTAAAATTTTATTATTTGTCGTTTGATGTGACGTGTTCAGCTATAAGTATACAAAATTTCATGTCTCCAACTTAATTATTGGCTGAGTTAGAAAAATTGTTTAAGATACACAAGTTAGAGCCAAGAGGGTTAAATATTAGACTTTTTCAAAATTTTATTATTTGTCGTTTGATGTGAGGTGTTCAGCTATAAGTATGCAAAATTTCATATCTCCAACTTAATTAGGGGCTGAGTTAGAAAAATTGCTTAAAATACACAAGTTAGAGCCCAGAGGGTTAAATATTAGACTTTTAGAAAATTTTATTATTTGCCGTTTGATGTGTGGTGTTCAGCTATAAGTATGCAAATTTTCAAGTCTCCGACATATATAGTTTCTGAGAACGGGCTCAGTGACAGACGAACAGACAGGCAGACAAAGGAGTGAGACAGAAAAGGTTCCGTTAGATGAACGAAACTCTAAAAACATGCTGCGGATGACTCTAACAACATCCTAAAATTACAATACCATCAGCGATCTACCAATCCCGAATTTAGTTTATATTCGTTTCATATATTCTTATTCTTTTGTGCGGCCCTGTAAAATAACTATCAATAATATATACAGTAAAACCTTTGAATAGCGGATACCTCAAGAATGCAGAATTTGTCTTCTATTTGGAGGTGTCCGCTACTGAGAGTAAAACATGTACAGTTATTTAAGTGTTGGTAATCGAAGAGGTATTCGCTAATCGGGTGTGTCCGTTATGGAGGTTTTACCAGTAAAACTTCTGAATAGCGAACATATCAGGAGGGCAGAATTTGTCCTATATTTGGACGTGTCCGCTACTGAGAGTAAAAAATGTACAGTTATTTAAGGGTTGGTAATCGAAAAAATGCCCGCTAAATAGAGGTGTCCACTAATCGGGTGTGTCCGTTATGGAGGTTTTACTGCATAATAATATCGTCCTTTACAAGAAAATTGCATGCTGTATGATAGACAGACAGACATCCAGAGAAAGATAACCTCCCGGAGCAATAAATACTCATGTCTTTTGTTTTAATCATCCACTATTGTTTCTAAATTTCGTTATACGAGTATTAAAAAAATCTGTTAATTTCCAGTCGATATACTGACAACTATCTTTTAGCCTGAGTTTTAGCCGGATCCAGATTTTATACAACAGGTTAAAAACGGTCACCGTGGTACGAAGTACTGTATTATTATTTGTTTGCCCACCAAAACTGGTGTTGCAAGGGTTGCACGGGTTGTTGCAATGTTTGTGATCACGTGGTTGAAACTCATCTATTCAATATTACTGCGTGCGTATTTTTTTTATTTGCTCCATGTGTTCAAACCAGTTGTCTACGAAAACATCCACCAGTGAAAGTGACGCACACCAAATTTCTGTGACGTATGCAGATAAATTGTGCGTTTTTATCAGTTTTTTTAATATAATTTTTAAACAGTTTGGAACTTATTTTTCATAATAGGTACATTCAGTAGCTGGCCCTCATAGGTACTTTCTGGTGCAATCAGAAACGAAATCCGACAAATATTTTTTGAGTTATGCTTGACGAAAGATTTTTATTAGGCTTTTTTTTTTAGTAGGACATGGCGTTAATGTCCATCGTAGCTGTAATGTGTCCGGAAAGTAATATTTCGCTGAGTATCAGCCTTCGCTTCGCTCAGACAATTATCAAATTTATTTTCTCGTCAAGGCTATTTGCTCTATTTCGACAAGGCTACTATATCGCAAACGTACCGAATTGCGGTTATATTTTGTTAAATGTTTTATTGTTTTAATATCGTAAATATATCATAACCTATACTGATTAAAATTTTTAGGTATATTCATTTTTTCTATTTAAAAAATATTTTTGGAAAAGCATACACAAAAAAATTTATTCTGCTTGAAATTACATGACCCTTTCAAAACTCTGTAATCGAGTTTTGGCGATCAACATTGGCACAATTGAATGTGTTAAGGAACTGTTTACGGCCAAATCAACAACCCCTGTTTGAAGGGTTTAGAGGCGGAAATTCTGTGTTTTCAGATTTTTCTGGTTAATTGTGCTACAAACCCGAGTTACTTGTGAAATTTCAAGATTCTACGACTTTTAGAAGTACATTAGTTATTTGATGATGCGAAGTGAGTCAGTGACAAAAAAGCGCTTTTTCGGAATTTAATATTTCGAAAACTACTAAATATAGAAACATGAAATCGTAGAACCTTAGTTCAGTTTGATCATACGAACATGCGTATAAAAGAAAAATTTCTATATCTCTCCATAAAACGACGTTATGAAGGGGGGAAAATATGCCAAAATGGTTCAGGAAAAGGTAGCTTACGGCTTGTGCGAACTTGGCGGACGCACTGCCGTGCTCCCAGATAAACATCAAAGCAAGAATTAAATAAAATGACGTGGATAATCTGAGTGAAGATGTGAAAAACGTGAATGGTGGCGTTTCAAATCACTGAATTATAGACCACAGAAAGTATAAATTTTTTAAAAGCTTTCGGTGGAGATAAGCAGCTTATATACAAAAAAATATATTGTTTTTATTATATTTATTCAACACTTTTCAACAATGAGTAAACTATACTGATTTATTTTATTTCTTAGTAAGATTGATTTTTAATTTAAACATAAAATTAAGTTTTAATTCAGTTCTAGAAATACTGAGTCGTCTTATTTATTTTCTTTCGTAGATTATTAAGATTTTTAAAATCTGTAATTAAAATATGCAACGATTTTAATAAGAAATTTAACACAAAATATCACTCAGCCGCAAGAAAAGTGACACAACTCGCACGAATCCATTTTGCGTCTTATTCCACTAATAAGTCTGTCGTGCTGACTTGCTACGAGAAAAGTTCTATAAATCTAGTAATCCGGAAAATTGCTTTATGACGCTATATGTCCATTCGGGACTACAGAAGAGGGGGGGGGGATTGTGTTTGGTGATAAAATTACTCAACCCTCCAAACCCCATGTATGTCTTCATTCTTAAGGGTTTTGCGCTTTTATGCACTTTTTTTATTGTTGCATGTAAAGTTAAGTCCTACAATTTCATGTTACAGTCAAGTTACCTCTCCTGTGAAATATACTTTTGTCGAGATGTGTTACTTTTCTTGCGGGTGAGCGATATGCATTTGGTATCATATATATTATTTCTGTTGTCAACCTCTTTTTTTCTCAACTAATATGCACCGTACAACCACGAATAAGGTATAATTGGATAGGATATTTCACCCAAATCTGATATTGCATATAGAATTTAACTAATATGCAGTCATCATCGATGAATGAGGTATCATTCGATAGGATGTTTTGCTCACATTTGACATTGCACACTGAATTTTCGCCATGCTTTTAGGTTAAGTATCATAATACATATTATTTATGATGTCAACATCCCTTTTTTATGCACATATAAAGCGCACAACGATGAATGGTGCATTACACGAAAGGTTTTTAAATAGCCTTTTGACATAGTACACTCATATTTCATTAAAACATGTTGTTTTATTACAATAAATTGCAGTTTTTTTTTTTTTATAAATTAATGAAAATTGTATTAGAAAATTAACTGAAAGATTCCAGTATGAAAACCTCGCACGGGTTCACTGGTGAATATGTAAAAAGTTCATGAAAATTTCTGCATGAGGTGAGATTAAAATTGGTTCAAGATATATGATCAGAAAATTCCCATGTTATGATGTCATTGTTGTAATGTCTGCATTGAATGGAACATTTTTACCCGACTGCCAAGAAGGGTTATGTGTTTCACGCGTATCTGGATATGTGGATTTCTTTATGCCCTCGAAACATCCCAACGTCTGGACAGACTTTAATGAATGAGATCTCTATCGATTCGTCTTAATCGTCCAATGGTTATAGGCTAGGTTTTCTTTTTATAAATTCAAAATGGTAGCCGTAAAATACAAAATGGCGGTAGAGACAAAAAAAAATTAAGCACCATATTAAGTGGCATATTATTGGATATGTCTTTCAAAATGAAGACGATGTTTCATTGATTATTTTACACTCAGAAGATCCGTTTAAATATTACACAACTTGGGAGTTGTGTAGGTAGGATCTCTAGCTTTACTGCAACTCTAACATTCATAGACACCTATAGGACTCATCACAACAGTGTTTACAGACAGGAACTAACAATTAAACACAACTTAAAAGTCATCAATGAAGTAAATAAAAAAAATATTTAAGTAATATAAAAAATAGTTTCACATTTATAAGAAATAATTAATTAGTAAAAAGTCCGGTTTTTCAATTTTTTAAATTAATTGAATGTTATTCTAAAATAATAAACATATAATATTTAAATAAACTGATAAGACAAAGATAGAAATATCCCCTGAAATGCATTATGGAGAGATTTAAACAAAAAGCTAGAAATATAATAATTTATGTATTTAAAAATATACATGCGTTTAATTATAGAAAAAAAAAAACAATCTGCCTTAATTTATCTGTAAATTTATAAATTTATTTTAAGCACTATTTAAATTAGTAGTAAAATATTAAGTAAGAACGCTTTTCAATTTAAGCAAACTTATATCTACCCTATATATATAAAAACCTAATGAATCGAATTGAAACGAATTTATGTAACGATTCTATGAAACGACTGATTAAACAACTGATTACGTTTCACGGCGATTTCTCCTAAAATATGGAATACTTTGCGATGAAATTAACACCAAAAATCCGTATTCATCCACAGATCTCAAAACTGGCATTAGAATTTTAAAATTAGAATTAGTTTTCAAGATATAAATTTTTTTCTAATTTTAAATACTTTTTTTCTAATGATGGCAACTCAAATTTTAATCATAACAGATATTTTTTTTTCATATTTTAGAAAAGGTTATTTTAAATTAATTTGGCGACGAGTTTGGCCTCCCTTAAATGTATGCTAAGAAATGCATCATGTTACTTTTTTTCAGAATTCAATTTGTATTTCATTATCCTTTTATTTAATACAAAGCTTTCATTTAAAATTGAAACCTTTAAAATAAATGGCTTTTACTTCATTCTTTTTTTTTAAACGAAACGGAAAGAAAAATAGTAGACACAGATGTCATATACGCAACGGGGTACCTAATTGGCGCCAAAATGGCATTATTTTGCCTGACATGGTAACCCGGCTATTGTTGCTTATTTATTAATAAATGTTTATTTGAATTTATTTTCTTTTTATTTACATAAAATGATAAAAATTGTTTTGTTCTATAGTTATTAATTAATTTTTTTATTGTTATTTCATTTTAAAAATAACAGAAAATAATTAAAAAATACATATGTAACAAGTATTTGAAAACGAGGTTTTCGCCAAATTGTCGTAAAAAAAAAAAAAAAAAAAAAAAAAAAAAAAAAAAAAAAAATCACGCCAAATCCGGTGCGTATGTGACAATGCAACAAATCATGAGATTTAATTTCCACTTCAAAGCAACTTTTTAATGTTATTACTTCTGCCGTCGACCAATTTCTCCAAATTATATAAATAGCCAAATTATACAAATTGATATATTTTTTTATTTTAAATAACAAAAGAACAAATAAATTAGCATAACATTAATAAAAATACAAATAAAACGTCCAAATAAAAATCACTTGATAACGTGAACATGTGTAACTTCCTTACAGTCAAGTGAATGTGACATTTACGATCAACCATTATTGCATTTAATCTTATAGTTTAGCGACAGATTTTTGGTCGATGGGATAACCAAGTAGCACCGTTTTAATTTACCACTCGGAAAAAAAAAATGCTAACTGGCGAGTTAAAAAAAAAGCTATTGGCGAGATTTTCACCCGGCTAACATAAAAGTACCAAGAATTCTTTGTGATCATGGCAACTTTTATGTAGTTTTATTAAAAAAAAAATTATTTTGATTCTTTAATCAAAATGGAAACCTTTCTTATGATATCGAAGGAATCAGCCCGTTGTTTATGGCAGTTACATTACATGGACTATTATAATATAAACGAAATAACAGGGGTAGAATAATATTCGGCGACTTATCACATCTGTGCTGGCTAACATTAAAGTACCAAAATGGCCGCCTGGAATATAAAAAGCTAAGGGATCCGCCTTGAGCTGTTGATGATAGTCACATGACTTAGGCTATTATTATAGAGATTGTTTTCAATTTTAAAAACAGCGCAAAGAATAATGTTTCCTAACGATTAAAAATTTATTTTCATGTGACTATTAAAAAAAGAAAAAAAACTTTAAAATTACTATTAAATGAGTACGTGTTAATGGCAGGAAAATAGTGAAAATTATGTCCTGAAAATTGTATTTACACGTGAATATTAAAAGGGAAAGGAAACTTTAAAATAATAAATGCATTAATATGCGTTTAACCCTTTCACGGACAAGGCACTTCTATTCGTAAAATCTTGAAATCAGTGAATGGCACCAGAAATTACAAACAAATTTTGAAATACAAAAATGCTTTTGTTAACTTACTTAATAAAAGGGAAATTTCCATCCCAATATTCTGATGCTAATGTGGCATTTAAGTATTAAAATTAAGTGGTCCTAAAATGAACCACCGCCCTTGAAGGTTTTAAAGCAGCAAATGTTAGTAATTGTATTATGTCAATCGTTTTATAACGCTCTTAAAAAATACCCAGAGACAAAGACTCTGTTTACTTAATTCATTTTATTTTAGCTTCTTTTCAAATGCTTAACTGATCTTCTTTAACCAAACACGAAAACAACCATTGGATGTCTTAACATCAACTTTACCTTAAATTTTTGCAATCAAAGGGAATTGAATGGAAACCCGTTTACAGGGAGATCGCTACAGGCTTTTTCAGTATAATTCAATCTTCTCTAATATTTTTAAAACCGACCAGATTAGCGTGATTTTAGATTCTATTGTGTCTGAATGGGGGTTGGCGAGCGTAGCTTGCAGGGGGCAGAGCCCCTTAGTATTATATAATTTTTGTAATTCTTCGTTTAAAATAATCCTTAATCCTCAAAAAGAATGTATTCTCAATCTACGAAAATATGATATAACAACGAACAAAAATGTGCAATAAGCTCTTCTGAGTTATCTTTGATCCCAAAAATCCTAGGTTATGTTTAGAAACCTTAGAAATCAACATATTTACGAGATTTAAATAAACAATTTTGAAAACAAAGTTCATTTCGCTGACACTGTTTTTCGAAACCGTTTCCGAATAGTTTTACAGAATATTAATCAGCTTTCTCAAACCAGAAGATCGGTTTTTAGAATTATCAATTTTTACATTTCTCAGTTACACATTTTCAACGGCGTAATTGAATGTGTACATGCAACAGTAACAAAATAATATGAATTTTAATGTTAATGCTAATGGTGTAAATTTATCTCGTTCCTCTTTGAAACATGTTTGTTGCACATGAAAATGTTTACCTGAGAAACAATACCATCCAGAAATATTTTTCCGTGCTAAGAATATAATACGTTAAAAAAGTACTCGAAAACGTTTCAGAAAATCTGTGGCAGGAAAAAAACCTTTTTTTTTCACTATAAATGATTATTGAAATCTCGAAAATATATTACTTTCTGACGTTTCTAAAAATAAAGAACACTTTTTTTATCTGCGGGTAAGAAGGAAATGGTAATTGTTTATTTTTATTGGTCGCTATATTATATTTTCATGCATCAAGAAGCATTTGTTTATTTTTTTAGTGCAGTATTTGGGTATTTCGGGTATTGTTGATATTGGGCTAATATTGTAGTATTGACAGTAAAATGACTAACATTTAAAA
This sequence comes from Maratus speciosus, assembly GCA_963932465.1. Classification (NCBI taxonomy): domain Eukaryota; kingdom Metazoa; phylum Arthropoda; class Arachnida; order Araneae; family Salticidae; genus Maratus; species Maratus speciosus. The sequence continues at coordinate 479,157,061 of OZ010795.1, read as the reverse complement.
TATTGCCTTACATTTTGTCAAAATTGCATAATTGTTAACAAGAAATAATTCTCCATTTCTCTGCTACTGTAAAGCTAATTTTCCTGTAATATAGACTTTTTATCACACCCTAATAAACTTTGCTCACTACGCTGGTCTGTTTCTTCAAGCGAACCTTGAATCAAACGAAATATATTTGTGAATATGACCTTGTGTTTTAAAGCAATATGGACTACTACCTGGAATGTCCTTCCGTATTATTGTAAAACAGGCGAACGTCATTGCGCAATTATATTTTCTAATGTGAAAAAATTTCGCCTGTTAAGGACGAAATCTTTTAGTTGATCATTTAGAGTATGATTTGGCGAAGAAAGATAGAAAGATATGCAATATACAAAATCAACCCATAAAAATGTATAGAACTAACAATGCAAGTCTCGTGAGAATCCGTTCAGTAGAACTGTTTTTTTAAAGCTAATATTTCAGAATCGGATTCACCTGATTATAGAACTTTCCCCTATAGTTTTGTAACTAAGCGACAAAGAACGATAAGCAATATATTAAAACCATCCCTGAAAAGAGTAGCTAAATATCAATGCTAGTCTCATTAAATTCCACACAGTAGAATTTTTTTTAAAGGCTAATCTTTCAGAGTTGGTTTCACCTGATTATAGAACTTTTCCCTATAATTCTCTAAGCAACATAGAACGATATGAAATGTACTAAAATCTTCTGTAAAGAATGATTTGTTATTAATAAAAGTATTTTCTGTAAGGATAATAAAAACCTTCTATTATTTAGATATTTTTTTATCGATAGAAATCGCTCTCTTTTGTAACGCCCGTGTTATACTTATATATTATACTATAACATATTTTCAGGCTTTATTACCATAGTAGAGAGTTATCACAGTATAGACATTTTTTTCATTATGGTATTCAAGGTATTAAAAACATGACACATTATTTTTTTATTCAAAAAATTCCTTATATTCATTGTACACATTTACATTAAAAACAATTTTTATAAAACATATTTTGTTATTTTTCACAAAAAACATATATTCTAACTGTTAGAGTGTGACATGATTTAATAACTTGAATAACATATAATGAGAAAAAATGTCCCTGTTCTGATAGCTCTGTACTATGGTAATATTGCCTAAAAATATAGTATAGTATAGTATATAACCTATTACTATTCTATTTATGCTTTTTTGTTCGATAAAGATATGTAAGATAATGCAATAAATTCGCTACCTTTCTTCATTAGCAACCTTTCTTCTTCCTTAAAAATAAATCATTAACGACATTTCTCAAAAAGAAATATGGCATTCAATGAAAATGTTTTCGTAAATAATGAGCCCGAGGTACTCAAATAAAAAGATAAATGAAGCATAGAGTTTTTCTCCGATAAGTATTGTGCAGAAGAGAAAATAAATAGAAGAACGTGAGTATTTATCTCGTACTCCAAAGCTTACACGAGCGTAATTTTTTTTTATTCGTGAGAGGAAAACTGAGGATATCTCAGTAAATCGATAAATATATTATAAAAAAAAAAGGATTTATATTACTTTCTCGTAAAAGTGTATTTTAACTTAAAAATAAAAATATATTTTATGTCCGTGCTTGAAATAAGTGTTATGCCATATAATTCATCAGCATTTATATCTATATTATAAACCAAAAACACGTTCCTGACTAACTGTGATGTCATATCGACGTTGGCAATAATCGATGGAATCAATTTATCTTTTTTCCGAAATTTAATTAATTCTGAAAAGCCTATAACGTTAATTTTTACCCCTATACTGACTTCTAGTCCAGGCAACAGAGACCGTATAGGGACTCTACCTAGCAAAATTCATGGTAGTTCTGGAAAAAGGCTTACTATAATTTTTTGGGGTCACTGAATCCGAATTTTTAACTTCCCACCAAAAATTTTCCGCGGCAACCCCACAAAATTTTGGCAAAATGCCCCCCCCCCCCAAAAAAAAAAAGGTTTTTATTAAAAAAATCAATTTTTTTATTGTTTTAGGGGAAAAAAATATCTAGAAATCCAGAAAGTAGATAAAATTTGCAACAAATAAATTATATGACATTATGATGTAGGATGAATGGGGAGGGGGATCTGCCGTTTGCATTCGCCCTCCCGTCTTCCCTCCGAACTTTCCCAATAAAGTTTACTTTAAGTTTTTTTGGTTTCTGAATCCGAATTTTTAAATTCCCCCCAAAAATTTCCTCCCCCCCCGCAACCCCCCCTTCCCCAAATAGTTGTTTTAAATTACTTTTTTTTATTGTTTTGGGGGAAAAGTATGTAGAAATTCATAAAGCAGACAAAATTTGCAACAAATAGGATATATGACATTATGATGTAGCATGAATGGGGAGAGGGAGGGCTGCCTCTGAATGAGTTATGCATGTCCAGCCAATAGGGGATTTTACCTGGCAAAATCAATACTAGTTCTGGATTTCGACTCACTTTATGTTTTTTGAGTCGCTCATCCGAATTTGTAACTTCCCACCAAAATTTCACCCGGCAACATCCAAAAAAATTGATTTTTCGGAAAAATTTGGTTTTTGAGAACAGCGTGGGTAATGTTCCGAGGCAGCCCCCACTCTCCCCTTTTATCCTACGTGATAATGTCATATATCCTATTTGTTGCAAATTTTGTCTACTTTCTGAATTTCTACATATTTCCCCCCTAAAACAATAAAAAATTTAATTTAAAAACAACTATGGAATTTTGGGGGGAAGTTAAAAATTCGGATTCAGTGACCCAAAAGACTTAAAGTAAACCTTATAGGGAAAGTTCGGAGGGGAGACGGTAGGACGAATGTAAACGATGTGAGTGGTTAAGTGAAATTGCGCAACATAGTCCACGCAGCACAGCAGCGCATGTTCCGAGGCAGATCCCCCCATCCACATTCATCCTACGTCATAATATCATATACGTTATTTGTTGCAAATTTTGCCTACTTTCTGAATTTCTAGATATTTTTTCATCAATGATTTTTTTAATAAAATCCTTTTTTGAGGGGGCATTTTACCAAAATTTGGGGGGGGGGGGTTCCGGGGGAAATTTTGGCGGGAAGTAACAAATTCGGATTCAGCAACCCAAAAAACATAAAGTAAGCCAATTTCCAGAACTACCAGTAATTTTGCCAGGTAAAATACCCTATTGCCTGGACTATTTTTACGCTTTCAAAAATAATTTTCAAATTTGATTTAAAATACATAGTATATTTCTCTAATGCATGCATCTCTTTTACAGAAGACTAATCCTAAAACTATGGCATCTGGATAATACGAAAATATCGATTTTAATAAATTTCAAAACTTTATTTGAATACATAATTGATATTTTTCAATTAAACGGGCTTTTTGGTGTTGTTTGTGGGAAATTTAAATATATGTAGTATATGTTGTATTTCTGTCATATTTCCTCAGTGCAATCTACCGTGCCATGATTTTATTACTCTACATTTACTTCTTTCTCGAAAAACTTTTCCATCACTGTTCTATATAAGAAAACTCACATTTAATTCAACATGTTATCTCACGCAATCATTGGAAATGAGTATAATTTCCATATTCAAATACGAAGCCACACGGAAAAAACTGTTTTGTTGAAATGACTAAGTTTTGGTTCATATAGCTCCATCCAAATATTTTGGTTGGAATGAGCAAATTTTGTGTAGACTAACCAAACGATTTGTTGAATTAACAAAATAATTTGGTTAATCTAACGAAAATTTAATCATTCCAACCAAAATATTTGGATGGAGCTATATGAACCAAAATTTAGTCATTTCAACAAAACAGTTTTTTCCGTGCAGTATCCAATCAAACATTAACATAGTAATTGATAGAATAATCAAAACTGGATTTTCCACAAATTATCTCAGTTAAAAATATTATCTCACAAGGAAGTCTACCTGAGTCGCCGATTTTGATAAGAGTGATATCAGTGGAAAGGATTTGAGAAACAAACAATACAATTTAATTATCCGTCCGAAATGAACACCACAGGAGCTGAAAGGCGATTTGCACAAGCATCCCACGAACGGATAAATAATTTAATAAGCATTTTTTCAAATATGACTATGAGCAATGGGCATGTGTCTGTAGTTTTGTTGATATAGACATGTGTTTCTGTATAATACAAGCTAAAAAAGGTACTATTTGACATGTAGTGTTATGAATGTGGACCTATTAACAAAGAAACGCTGCTATGCCTCAAACGTAACCATTAGTAAAGACACGTTGTAGACCCATACACTTCTCATATAAGTAGACCCAGATATGGTAACCTTTTCTTGAAGCTGACATCTCTGCCCTCCGTCACGTGACGGAGGGCAGAGATGCGCACCAAACTGGTTTTTCTCCCGGCAAAAGCTCCTCGCAATCTTTCGCCGGATCTTTGACCGAGAATGAAATCTGAAAGTTGCCAATAAAGGGATCGCCGCCAAAAAACACATCCTTTTGGCGATGGAGCGAAAACATGTTTGATTCAAGGTCTGGCTGAAAGAACAACGGAGTTCCCTTTCTACTGCGATAATAGACCGTATGACAGTAAGTCCATTTATGACATTTGGCTGATTACTTGATTATTGGTGAAAAAGGGTTTCGATGTAAAAGTGCTTATCCACTTGAACGCCGAACAAAAATTACCCAACAGGTGGCGCTACTATGCTGCATTTTTCACGATTTCCGCAAAAGCTCTATCGCAAGAACTAATACATGGATTTTCCTCAGATTTCAGATTCAGTTAATCTTTGATTGTAAGTTGGTATTAATTAGCTTTTGGTGTAAATAACCCATCAGGTGGCATTACTATACTGATTTTTTTCTGATTTTTCCCAAGAGCTCTATTTCAAGAACTAATTCGCGGATTTTCATCAAACTTCAGATTCAGTTTGTCTCTGATATAAATTGGTGCTGATTAGTTTTTAGTGTAAATCGCCCAACAGATGGAGCTGCTATGCTGCATTTTCACGATTTTTTACAATCGTTCTGTCTCAAAAATTAATCCACGGACTTTCATCAAACATCAGATTCAGTTAAACATTGACATAAGTTGATGCTCATTAAGTTTTGTTGTAAATCGCGCTGCTAAGGTGCATTTTTCACGGTTTCCAGAATAGCTTTATCTCAAAAACTAATGCACGTGTTTTCATAAAAGTTCAGATTCAGTTAGACGTTGACATAAGTTGTTCCTGATTAGGTTTTGGTGCGAATCGCCTAAAAGGTGGCGCTGACATGCTGAATTTTTCTGGATTTATACAATTAAACCGATAGTCATATCTCAAGAACTAATACACGAAATTTTATCAAACGTCATTTTCTGTTAAACCTTGACATAAGTTAGTGCGGATTAGGTTTTCATGTAAATCATATAATAGGCGGCACTGTTATGCTGCAACTGTCCGGATTTTCACGGGAGCTGTAACTGAAAAACTAACTCTAAACCTCTTAAATGGAATTTAATTAAACTCCATTTTCTGTTACACTTTCGCGTAAATAGTTCCTTATTAGGATTCGATTCATACTTCCCAACAAGTGTCACTTTTATGTTCTTTGGGTTGGAAATTTTGGTTCCAGGCATCTAAAAGGCTGTATGCCGAAATTCAATGATTTGATTTTGAAATGCGATGATTTTATCTCCTTTTTAAATGCACACAATTCAACGAACTTATACCTTTAGAATCCTCATGATGGACATAGAGTGCCATTTATTTTTGGCACTGTGATAACGAAATTTGAAGTACTAACATGTATGAGGTAGAAGAAAATTTTGGGATTTGGATTGGGAATTTTGTTTCCAGATATCTAAAAGGCTGCATGCCGAAATTAAATTATTTGATTTTGAAATGTGATGATTTTATCTCCTTTTTAAATGCACACAATTCAACGAATTTATAGCTTTAGACTCTTCATGATGGACATAGAGTCCATTTATTTTTGGCACTGTGATAGCGAAATTTTAAGTACTAACATGTATGAGGTAGAAGAAAATTTTGGGATTTGGATTGGGAATTTTGGTTCCAGACATCTAAAAGGCTGCATGCTGAAATTCAATGATTTGATTTTGAAATGCGATGATTTTATCTCCTTTTTAAATGCACACAATTCAACGAACTTGTACCTTTAGAATCCTCATGATGGACATAGAGTGTCATTTATTTTTGGCACTGTGATAGCGAAATTTGAAATAGTAACATGTATGAGGTAGAAGAAAATTTTGGGACTGGAACATCCAACTGGTTTTCTAAACAAAACTAATCGGATGTGCCAAAACTTAATTAAAATTTTTAAATATGTACAAATTTCAAATCTAGCAATTTATCTTTGCTGTTTTTTTTGTAGATACTGGAATTTCCTAGATATAAACTCCAACAAATTTTATACATAACATTTCAGTTTTTATTTGAATAAGATAAAAGTATTGTAAATTGACTTTCGTTAATTTTTTGTGTTCATCTTTAGTTAATAGTGTTTATTCAAACAAGTAGAGAGCTTTGACATTATTTTTAAATATCCTAAAATATGAGTAAGAAGTATGCCTATAAAAAGGAAATAAAAAGAAGAAAAAGATCAAGTATTACTGATTAATAATAGCACGTTTACTTACACATATAATGAAAATAATCAATGAACTGAAATCCAAAATTTTCGTGTTCGACTATGTATGCCCCAAGTGAGAAGCCTGTGTAATATATACTGCTCAAAACAATTAGGGGAGCACATGATTTTAACGAAATTACGCAAATCTTTACATCGATAAGTAACGTAAAATGAAGCATCCATAATTTAAAGTGCTGTAGAAAACAGATAAAGAAAATTTCACATGTAAATTACAGTTCATGACGTCAAAAACTAGAAAAAGAAGATAAGTGCAGAAATCGGGATTTTGCAGAAACGTCTGTTTCACTGACTCAGTTGTAAAATTCAATTGCTCAGCTTGTGTTTTGAGAAAAGGTGGCTTGAAAATGTCACAGCAGCATAATTTACCGCAATCCATGTCTTGGCGTGTTATCGAGGCAGTTGAATTTGGGGAAACACAACGAAGTGTAGTGGACGTTGTTGGAGTCGCAAGAAGTATCCATGAAAGGCTGTGGAATCGATCCCAAGACACATGGAATGGTAGTCATTGAAAAGTGCAAGATCGGAAATGTGCTAACACCGAAACTGATGACCGATACATCCTGCTAACAGCTCGTCGAGACGGAACGGGCAATGCTACGCAGCTGCAAACACAGTTTTTCTTGGCCACAGGACGAAATGTGTCCTGCCAAACAGTCCGAAATAGGCTTTATCAGGGTGGTCTCTATACACGTAAGCCAATGGTCTGTATTCTGTTGAACTCAAGCCACTGCGCGGTCCAAAGAAGGTGGGGAACTGAACATCGAGTTTGGAGGCAACGTTGTTGGAGTCTAATTCTGTTTACAGACGAGTCCCGATTCAGTATGGATGTGACATCTGATGTGTTTTGGCATGGAGAGAAAGAGACACTTAAAGTAATCCCACATTCGTTCATGAAAGATCACATTACAGACGAGGTGGATTGATGCTATTGGATGGAATCAGCGTAGGTGGACGGGCGGGCCTGCATTTCATTCGGAATGGCACTTTGACGGTCCGAAGTAATACAGACGAGATACTGAGACCTCAAGTCGTATTTTATGTTGTCGCAATTAGTGATTTCTTCTTTTCCATGCATGATAATGCCAGGCTTTATACAGTTCGTCTTGTAGAAAACATGCTTGAAGCTAAAACAATACAGCGTATGGAATGACCAGCATACTCTCCTGACGTAACATACAAAATGGTTGGCCTGAAAGAAAAAATACACGAAATTTCGCTAAGCCCTATTGGCATTGCAAAGAAGAATTGTACTGTACAGATGAAGGTATAATTTGTCGAGCATGTTTGGGACACACTCATACGACGCAATGCTGTGAGACAGAGGCCTCCTTTTACTGTCCAGGACTTGTAGATTGCAATTCTTGAGCAGAAGAATAGTATTCCCCAAAGTCTTATCGATAGCCTCATCGCATCCATGGAAAACAGGTATGCAGCTGTCTTAGCTGTTCAAGGAGACCACACGCCATATTAAAAATCTTGCATCATTTCTAAACAATACTTTTTTTTATCATTTACATGAGACTTAATTGTTGCCCTAAACCACCTTTTCATGTTCTTTTCATTTTTTCAAAGAATAAAAGCTTCCTTGCCATTTTTGCGTCTTTTTTTCTGTATTGCGCATTGATACACGTGTACTATCCATTTTATGCCCATACATAGCTGTCTTGCACTTTTCTCTTCACGTTTTTGCTTGCTTCCCTAATTTTTTTGAGCAGGGTATATGTATTTTTTTTTCACAAAAAGAAGAGGAGAATTCATGGCACTTTCAAAACTACTCATTTATAAGCCTTCTTTTTTTATGCTTTTTATTATTGTTAAATGGCGCCATTATTTTAATAGTTTTTCGACACATTTGTTAATACCTAATATATACTGCACATTATTTTGTAATGTGATGAAATTGAAGAGAGCAGTAAAATAAAGTATTACTTTCAGTATAAAACACATAACAATTTATTTAAAAAAATACTGTAAAGAAATTATAGATCTTTAAATTTTAGATTCCAGATTTGCTATTTACAGCTTTCCGATTGATTAGTTTTGCATCCACTATCTGTTCGAGCTGAAGTTTTAAAATGAGTTAGATCTGACCATATACATATAAGAATACCTTATGATGTTTGCCATCTATAGTACCATGGACTCCATGGCAATTTTGCGAGATTGTGTGAGTTAAAAAAAAACTAACAATTTCTTTACTAGTACTCTTTATTTATTTAATCAAAGAATGTCTGCCATTAAATAAAGCGAAGATAAGTATTCTGAAATAGTGGGAAATATTTTAAATAAAAAAAATCTCTGACTTGGCAACATTACTGTCATGGTTATTGCAAATGTGTTTGTGCAAATTGTATTTTCTGCATTAAGCATTAATTGAATCAAAAATACAGGAAAAATGGCAATGGCTTGGCGGGCCGCAGATAAGTTGTCGGTGTGTCAAATGTCACCCGCGGGAAACGCGTTCGACATTCCTAATCTACGGCGAAAAACTTCGCAGCATGTTTCAATTATGTCGCATTATTTTAAACACGATGAAATTGATATACATTTCTGAGGTTTACTACAAAATGCTTGCCGTTGAATATGATGTGCATTGCATTTACCGTACATTTACACGGACACACAAAATATTTCGGGTTTAGTACGGTATAAATTAGTACGGTATAAATTAGTACGGTATCCGAAGTGTTTGCTATTAGGGATGATTGCTGTTCAGTTATAGCATGCGTTTTTAAGTTTATTTAAATTTCTGCATACTACGTGGTATGCATATTATGCAACAGGCCATGTACAGGGCCACAATGAAGAATTCAGAGTCATTAGTGAGAATGAGGGAGAATTGTTTAAAGGCGTTTTTTAATTTGAGTTATGCATTTTCAAGCTCATCAACATTTAGTATTGTAAGAAATGTTTGTAGCATATAAAAAACAATCATATACAGGGCTACGCTAAGGATTGGATACATGGCCAACAATGGTTAGTAAATTCGGGAAGTGTGATTTCAGTAGTTTTGACCATGTTTTTACCTCAATTAAATTACATCTTTATATGTTGACAGTATAAAAATCTCTATGCAATATACAGGGCTGTACAAAATAATTAGTGCATTTCCGTCTATTGGTAGAAATTGCTGAAGGTTAATTTTCAACTGTGTTATGCATTTTTTTACTAAACTAAATGTTAGCATAATGTGTAGAATCTGTACAAATCTCTGGATCATATACAGAACTGCACAAAAGAACCAGAGTACCTATCCGGCTGTAGGTATCAGTTATTAAAATTTGGTTTTAAATTGATTTATACATTTTCTAAAATGTTTACTTAAGCATCTTCTGTACCTTATTAAACGGCTGTTTTTTGTTAAAGTATTCTGGATATGATGGAAAGTGCTTCATAACCTATGCTTGACGCATGATTTTTCTTTCTTGTTTTTATATCTAGATATTGATACATATTGAATTAAGTAAATATTTATGAAATAATGAAGGTAAAATTTTTTAGCCCCTGGTATGCTATTTCTTTTCCTCAACAATTAAAGTGTCGTCTTCAAAAAATAACACTCCGTTATATAAGGCAGCCGTAAAACAAAGCAGATGTATCATTGTACGCGATAATCTCTACTGCAATTTTTTAAGCTTCTAAGCCTCACACATTTTCAATTTTCATGCCGTCGTGTAGAGAAAAAAATACTTTTAAATGCAATTTGTTTGAAAACTGCATCTCAATTTATTTTTGAGATATTAAATTTTTTGTAGTTTTTAACGCCATTTCTTTAAGTTGGTAACTCACGTACTCCATTTCTAAGTAAAGGAAAAATATTTGAAAAATAGTGGATTATTATCTTTTTTTTTACCATTTTCCCATAACAAGTGAAAAAAAAATTAAAGTATGTGCTAACTAGAAAAAATATAAATGAATGATTTATGATAAAACATGGAGCTATTATAAACTATATTTAATTTTATGTATCTATATTAATGTTACAAACGCATGAAGGCATATGAATCATTGGTAGCCGATTTATTTTGCCGAGTTTCTTGAAGGACGAAATTGCTTTTTGCTGTATTTGTGTAGCATTCTGCAATAGTGACATCAAATGCATACTTTTCTGTAGATGTTGTCTAAGACTGGGTCGTAAATGTGGAATTCTTCAGCCGATGCGAATGACGTCCTTTTGTATAAAATAAAATCGTTTGTTTGAAATTTTAAGAATGAAATTTATTTTGTACTATCTATATTTATATACATACATATATATATATATATATATATATATATATATATATATATACTTCATCGGCACCGACACTAAATTCTGAAAAAGCAGAATTCCTGTTTTCTAGTTTCTTTACTCTGCCATTATCCTTTATGAAGTGAATTGAATAGACGCATATTCATATTAAAGGAAGGTTTTTAATTTAAAATCTTATATAAAAACTAAATACAATAGAAATAAATTTTCTATACTATTATCAGAACATTCCGATAAGGTTTGTTTTATTTTATGTCTTTATATGTTTATAATAACGTAATTTTAACAAAAGCTGTATTATCCTTAAAAAGTCTTCGGTGCATTATCAGGATTAGAATGCTAAATGCTTAATTGATTTTTAAGATTATTCTCGAATAGATCCTCTAATTTATAATAGCAAGGGTTTAGAGGAATTGGTTTACCATGGTGAAAATTATGAGTAATGCTGTAGATATTGCAAATATCGCATAAGTAAAAACTTTTATTTTAACACGTTCATCGCCCAACGTGATTCGGCCGAGTTTCTCGCAGAACCAAATCCTACCGCTGGAGCGCCAGAACGTAACTCGACATCGAGGTTATCCATCATGTTATCCTAAATATAAACTAATAAAAAGTATAGTGTAGTGTGTATATTTTTAGTATTTTTATGTTGTATATCCTATATTTATATTTCAGTTCCTATTCCATTAAATACAGTGTGTCTGCAATTTAGTTGGACAATTTCATAAGTTAAAAACTTCCGAAATATTAAATTAAATTAACTAGTTGAAAGTCAGACTAGTAGTAATATTGCAGAGTGTTATTCGTAGATGGCGTGAGGGTCGTACTTGCACAGCAGAACGAGTTTCATGAAACCAAAGACAGCATTTCACTTTTTCAGAACCGTTGTACGTCTCCATTATCGTAATGCCGAACAAGAATGATTACCGCTCGCTAAGCGATAGCGTCAGTTATGACACCTAACACCATCAATTAATAAACTTCGGGAATATTATTACAAATCTCACTTTCAACTAGTTAATTTCATTTAATATTTCGGAAGTTCTTAACTTACGAAATTTCCCAACTAATTTGTAGACACCACCCATTTTAAAAATCCAACTGAAAACAAGAAAAAATTGAACAAGAAGATAGTCAACAGTATGTGGGTGACGCGGCCCTCACGGAAATATACCCGTCACCTAGATATGTGTCACGTGGTGACGAACGTGTTAAATATAGAACTAGATTTTGATATATAGCTTGTAGCCTTATCCTTATGTAACTTGACACAATGAAGTTTGTTAGATAAAGTGATGGAAGGCTTTCTTTTAAAACTGGTGTCAAAACATATTTCTGATTGTAATCCGAGTTAATTTCGACATTTTGTCTACTTTCGTTATTTTAAGTTTTCCATATAAGAGACCCCAGCAATAACATTAAAACTTTTGGCAAAACTTTACTTGTTTTTTCTGAACAAACATTTTAGGTCTTTTTTCCAGTTTTTCAGTAGTAAATCGATTAATTTCTATTGCATACATTAGATAAATACATGCATTAAATAACTACATCTTGTGTAAAAAGTATCCGGAATTTATCATTTAAAAGATGTCCGTAAAAGATATCACGACAATTTTTTTTTCTGCAAACGAATCCACTGTACGGAGTTATAAAAGCGGATTTTGAGCGCCATTTGTGACTTGGTGTGTTGATAGCAGATTTTTTTAGTCATTACCTTTGGGTGCGCTGTGACTTTTAACAACAGAAAAATTAGTTGAACGAAGACTTTGCTTAAATTTTGAGCTTCAGATGAAATTTCGTGTGCCGGACATCTTAAAAATCACCGAATTCCGTCCACCACGATATGGGCTCCACGATAATGCACTGTCACAATTACCGTTTCGAGGAAGACGTTTTGAGTCGATTGAGACCCCACAAGAACATTCGCTGGGGGAGCTGGAGACCATACCTCAATCTGCCTACTAAAAATGTGTGAAGGATCAGGTCAAACCGGTATAATTAATTGTATCGGACTCTATAGGACCTACTTTAAAAGCTACAAAATATATGTTATGAATAAATTAATTTTTTTGTATTTTATTTAACAATTACGTGTACTTTTTTACACAGAATGTATATCCACGTCTCATCAACTGTAATTACATATTTCCATTTTTTACCTGCCAAATAATTTTCATACAACAATCTGCACATAGTTTTACGCTGAAAAGATGTTTTCAATTAGGCGGTGAACATCATGTTTTCTTCGTTTAGCTTCAAATTAAATTGCATAGTTTTATTTAGAGTTCTATAGTGCTTAACGATTTTGTGATAATTCTTTAGGTGAATTAAATTTTTTTTTAAAACATGAGATGCGACTTCAGATATAACGGTCGGTGAAAGTACCTTTGTTGGGTATGCATTTTCATCCTTTTCCATGTCAAATGTAAACTTTGATATTTCTTTCCTTTTTAGGTGCTTTCGTAATTATATAAATATGTAAATCCTATAGTCGTCTCCTGGTCCGTCCGTGTGTCCGCATATAACAACGCAAAAAACTACCCAACCAAATGGTTTGAAATTTAATATATGAAATCATTGCAGAATTTTGTCGAATCATTTTAAATTTCAGGAAAAACGAATCAAAGCATAAAAAGATATTAGTAAAAGTTTTCTTCATTTTATTCAATCCTTTCATGCGTAATTAATTCAGTGATATCCTATGATAGGTAATGATATGATAGGTAACACTATTCTGACCATATTATTGGCCATTTTATGGTCAGAATATAGTTAAATTATGGTTATGAAACCGTTTTTTCAAAAAACGGTCAAATGACCTGCCAGAATGCTGCAAAATTTTTAACAGTGTACATAGAATCTTAATAAATTTTGTATGCATGCATTTTTGCATAAGAATGGCACAGCTATTGCACCAAGATCTGAATATTTATACAACTAGTTATAGTACGAACGCACGCCATTTGCCACGTTTGATGTACAATTTCTGACTTTTTTTTTTTTTTTTTTTTTTTTTTTTTTTTTTGCGTGAGATACGACTTTAGATATAATGAGCGGGGAACATGTCTTTGTTGGATATGCATTTTTTACCCTTTTCCCTGTGTAATCTAAACTTTGACATTTATTTACCTTTGTTATTATTTGTGTCAAATTTACGTGTAGAAAAAATAAAATAATGCTTTTTGCATTATTACTTTGTACGGCTTTCAAGCGCCTAAACAACAAATGTTTAAGCCAACTGCATTTAAAAAATACGTAATCTTAGAAATTCTTTTATCTCAATTCCCAAAACTAAAAAAATAAAATAAAAATATTGACTATTTATACCAGGACGTCTTTCTTTTTAATTATTATTTTCCATTAACGAATGATAATAATAATACTGGAATAGCAACAAAATCTTTTACCGTTCCTTATAAAAGTTTTCTAAAAAAGTATTTCTGTTTTCTGTTTTTTTACTTTTCATTCCATTTAAATTTCTCCTAAAAAAGCTTTTATGTAACATTCAAATTTGCTGACATAGAATCTGATACCGCAAGTAAAGTTTTCTGCCTTTAGGCTTTTTAAAAGTATTAAACTTTGTATTAAACGTTTTAACAATAAAAAGTACTTTTAAAATACTTTTTAATCAAAAGTTAATATTAATTTCTTTTAAGCTATTTTCTTTCATAATGTTTCAATTTCATTTATAGTAACTAGAGGAAATTAAAATGTCTGGAGAATAACTGAAGTTATTCAAGACAAAATTTAATTTAGGATTACTTTAAAAGTAAATTTTTGTCATTTTCTTACTGAAATGTTTTTATGATCAATTTATATTTAAGAAGAAAATAATGTCAAAATTTTTAAAATAAAAGTAATTACTCAAAGAGCAATTTTCAAACGAAAAGTTTCTTTTAATTGTAAAAAAAATATTAATGTTCTTTAAATATACAAAAGTACAATGATAGCTTAAAAAACTATTATTCAAGGTAACTGTTATTCAATATCTTAAACTATTATTCTAGGTAATTTTTTGCTAGTTTGTACTTTGCCAACTTATAAATATTAATTACGATTTGTTAGATACTTGTACTAAGTCACTGTCGGTTATACAAAACCTTTTTTATTTTTTAAAGAATGCACTTTACAAGATAACTTTAAAGAATCACTATAAAGCAAAACTCTGTTATATAGCATTTCTTTTGTCCGTATTTTTAAGAAAATTTTTTATTATGAAAATTATTTCAGATTTGAGAAACTTTTTCTCAAATAACAGTGCTAAACGTTTATTTCTAATTATTTATAAAGCTATAGAATTTACTTTTCCCTATGTTATTAAAAAATCTGTTTTTTCCACGTACGATTTTGGAATGGTTACAGATTTTTTTTTCTCTTTTTTAGAAATGTCCAATAAATAGATTATTTTCTCGACCAAAAACCTTATTAAATTTTTTTTCTCTGTACTTTTGTATGTAGGTAATCTCATTGAACAATAACCTCATTGAATATTAACATAAGCTATAAGATAATAAGCTATGTTTCGAAATCCTTGATGAAAGGATACCTTTAGCTACTAAAGCTGTCTTTCAGTAAAGGTTGAACATACTGCTGGTCTAAAAACGAGCTAGTGCATATTTAGACCATTTTTCAACCTATCACATAACATTTTTATAATTGTTTGGCTCTTTATTTTAAAAATAATATATATTTTTGAAATTATACTTAAAAAAATTGTTTGTTAATATTTTTTGTCACTGTTTTGTTAATAATTATTGTTAATAATTTATCAACTATTTGCGAAACACATTATTTTTGAAAAGCATTGTATGATATCGATCTGCATATTCTATTAGTTTATTTTCTGAGAATGCCGAGATCAAAAGCCACGTATTCTTCCAAAAACGTGCAAAAAAACGTGGAGTCTAGATGATATGGAGAAAGCTATAATTGCTGTAAGAGAGATGAAAATGGGCATTCTGAAGGCTGAAAGGCTTTTAATGTCACGTGAACAACGTTGCAGACGTTAAAAAAGAAACGTCAGTTAATACCTTTCGAAGCATCTCGTTGCAAAATTTGACGAAAGCCGTACTTGGTGTCGAAAGTGGAGGAGGAACTTGTTTCATAACAACGAATCATGGAAAAGAAGTCTTTTGGATGAGCCTTGGGTGACTGGCAGCAAAGATCCTGTTCGAAATAAATTGCCAGTTCATTTTACAAGTGATCAACATGGTAGATCAATGTGGATCTATTTCTGAAGTGCTATTAGAATTGTTTGTTTCTTCAAAGATCACGTGGGAAACCCTATGACAAGACATTAAATTTCTCCAAAATTACTGCGGACGCATTCTTTATTATGTTAAAAGAAGCATTCAATAAGTATTATTTCTTAGCCTCAGGAGTGTATAATGTGGACGAGAGGGGGCTGTATATTGTGCAAACTAACTTTCCATATATTATAGGAGGAAAGGTGGAAAGGCAGATTGCTTCCTTAACGTCGGCATAAAGAGGTGCAACGGTTGCCATTATCCCTTCTATGAGTACCTCTGGCCAATTTTTGACACATATTGCGATTTTTGCCCGTTCAAATATCCCTCAAATGTGAACGATGTGTGGTTGTCTATCAGGGCCTGTTGGTAGGGCACGCCCGTCTGGGTGGGTTCAAGGTAACGATTTTACCGAATGTTTTACTATTTCATAAAAGAAAGGGTACCAAGTGACACATCCTCAATGCTACTCATTTTAGACGGCCACTACTCTCATATGTGTGATGGAAATGCCAATGGCATGGCGGGGAGCAATCACGTAACCATTATGAATCTGTTTCCGCATTCCGCACACAGACTTCAACAGCTGGAATAGACTTTCATGAATCCATTAAAAGGATCCAATTATATCCAGAAAATTCGTGTCTAGATGCTACAATCTTATCATCATGCTACACCATACTACATCATGGACCTATTTGAGAAAGCTTATTTCAGAGTGCAGACAAGAAAATTTGCAGTGTCAACGACTTCAAATATACAAGGATTTAACTTCTCATCAAAAAAATTTTCATTGGAGCTGATTTCATTGCCACTGAAATTGACGCTGTAAAGCACATGCAGCACATCATCTTCTGAAACTTAACTATCTCAGCCAATTTATCAAAATCAATCCGTCTTCTTTCATCGTCTAATGGTGTTGATGCTTCAGCCGCCAAGCAGTCTGGTTTTGCTAAATCATCTTCATAACTGAGTACATTTCATTAGAGATGGGCAACATCGTTCCGTTTAAGGAATCGTTCACCGAAAGGAACGAGTTCTTTGGAGTCGTTCCTGTTGGAATCGTTCCGAAAAAAAGGAACGATTCCGAGAAAAAAGGAACGATTTTGAAAAATAAAGGATTCCAAGGGGAAAAAAAAAACACTTCCGAGATAAAGAGAACTATTTATTTTATTTATATTATACTAATTTATTTTATTATGTATTTTATTTATATTATATTAATTTATTTTATTATGTATTTTATTTATATTATACTAATTTATTTTATTATGTATTTTATTTATATTATACTAATTTATTTTATTATGTATTTTATTTATATTATACTAATTTATTCATTATGTATCCATCCATTTTCTTACGCATCCAGTCGCCTTAATTTTGTAATGTTTTGGACAGATGATTTTGTTTTTAAGAGTTCATTTCATTGATCAGTGAGTGCAATTAATTTGCTGTTATTTCTAACTTTATGATTTATGGCATTAAGGGGTTCGGGAAAGCCCTATCTCCGCCATGTTAAATTCACCAACTTTATGTACCTTTTTCTCAGAAAGGGTGAAAGATAGAGGTCTAGATTTTTTAGAGTAGTTGGAATAGCTTGCTTTACATATTTTAACGGGCCACTTCATTTCTAAGTGAAACGCAAAATTAATTATTAATTATTTATTGAAAGTCATTTTTAAATAAGCCTTTTTTATAAGATTTCATTGCCTAAAATAAATAATTCCCAACAAATCATTAAATCCCTGTGTTAAAATATACAATATAACATAAGTATTTAAAAAAAATCTGAGTTCATAAGTTTCATAGATATTGTAAAAAAGAACACAAACATGAAAAATCCAAGTTTTTTTAGAAAAGTCAGTTAAAGATTTAAATTCCCATTAAGATGTGAAGTACTCTTAGAAAGAATGAATAATTCCAACACTTATTTTTTTTTTATAAATAAACATGTATGCCACATCGTTGGAAAGATATAAGTTTAAACTATTTAATGATATAAAAAAGTAAAAATCGATTTATTTTTCCCAAATTTCGCTTACCTGGTCCCCTAAGCATAATTCCTCTTGAAAATTTACCCCTGGTTCCTGGTTGACCTTTCATTTACCGCTGTACTTTATCAAGGAAATTTTACTGTAGCTTCGATTTTGGCGATAAGGGTGGCGCAGCGTTCTATTAGATTTTCAGTGTAATCATTGGTTTCTCTTGAAAATATGTCGTCAAACGACGCCCAATTATATTATTATTTTATACAATGTGTCTTTACTCAGAACGACGTCCAATGGCTAATTCCTAAACCGTTAGTCATAGACTTATAGTTGCAATTACAAAAATGTTTTAAATAAGGTAAAAAATTATTCTGAAAGTCGTTTGGATCAATAAAAATATTTCTAGAAAAGTTACGAAATTGAATTTTTTATAGAGTCCTCCGGCCTTATAAGTGATATTTAGTAAAAATTTCCTGTTCCCTTAAAAGAAAGACAAGGAAAGTCCCATTCATCTAACACTAAAATTGACGAAGTTATACGAAACTTTGAAATGCAAGATTTATGCCACTTTTCTGCATCTGAATATACATGAGTTTAGCCATGTTTCTAGGGGTCGTAAACAAAGTGCTTAAATTATTTGAAGGATTTATTTCATGTGTATCTGCGCTTTGAAAGAAATCGTATTATGACAGATTTTTGTAAGGATTTGAAGCTGTTTCTTTTCATGATTTTATTAACAAAAAATATGCTATTTTTATAAGCTTTTATTTAACCCATTAACCGCCAAAACTATAAAGTAGGAATTTTCAAATTTCTTGTTGAAAGTCGCTTGTCAACATAAATTCAGAAAGGTAATTACTGAAAATAAATTTAAGATAACACTTCCTCTATATTTGATTGTTTTTATAATTTTTTTTTTTTGCTTTTTGTTTAAATGTTATGGGTAGCCTACCGTATGACCAACATTTGAAAAACTATTATTCTCACAACTTTTGCTTTTCAATTTATTGTAAAATACACAGAACTTTGTAAGAATTATTTTACCTTCTTATATTGATCTAAACATATTTTAGAAAGTATAAGCGCATCAACATCTTCAAAATAGCTGACCCGGCATAAAAATAGAACATGAACACGATATATAGACTATTTCCGTCTACAATCAGCATTAGGAATGTACTTTTTCAAAACAAGAAATAAATACTTGTAGAAAAGAAGACTGCAATTTTAATACATTTATAATATATGTTCATATTTATTATATTTATTATGTATGTTCTGGATATTTTAATTTTCCTAAAATGTTTAGAGGTAATGTTAACTTGTTTTCACATAAACAAATCAATAGTAAAGGCGCATTATGTTTTGAAATATGATGTTCAAACATCATTTGATTAAAAAAAAAAATCCTGCATATACTTTACAATCTAATACTGATTCATTGTGTTTGTTTATATACTTAAATTTGTTTTAAGAGTTCATCACACGAAGGCGAGGCGGATGTACAATACGAAGCGTGGCTTTTTAATGACGAGACTAATGCTTCTATAGAAGAACTGCACTATGCGCCAAATTCATACGACCAATAGTTGTGTAGCGCAAAGCCTCCTGTATGGATTACCCCCTCTAAATTGGCTATATTGCAATTAGTTTGGCCGTGACTTTCATTTGTTCTGGACCCTGTTTGAGTGTTTTAGTGGGAAAATGCTGTATGTTTTAAAAGAGCAACGAATTAATGCGAAATTTCTTTTTAAACTTGGAACATCCGCTAGCGAAACTCATCATCTGTTAAGAGAAGTATACGGAAATGAATGTTTATCACGTGCGTGGGTTTTTGAGGGGTTTAAGCATTTTCAAGATGGCCGAGAATACATTGAAGATTATGTTCGCCCCGGTCGGTGAAGATTATGTTCGCCCTTCCACATAAACAACGGAGACATTTTTCGATATTCATGGGATTGTGTACCTTAACTGGGTTGCTGGAGATCAAATTATTAACCAGCATCACTACCTTGAAGTCTTTGATCAACTCGGGTGAAGAAATACGAAAAGAAACGACCCGCATTGTGGAAGAACAAATCATAGGTGCTTCATTAGGACAGCTTTCGGCTCACGCTGCATTGTTTGTCAAGAGTAAGACGTTTCTAGCCAAGTATAACATCCCAGTGTTGGACATCCGCCTTATTCGCCTTATCTGGCATCATGTGATTTTTATCTGTTCACCAAGGTCAAATCTGCATTAAAAGGAACCAGATTTCAGACTGTTGAAGCTGTGAAAGAAAAAAGCTGCATGCGTCATGAAAGAGCTCACAGAAGAAAACGTCCAGCGCTGTTTCAAACAATGGAAAATTCGCATGGAGCATTGTAGGGGTAAAGGAGGGGTGTGTATTAAAGGGGATGATAAAATAATATGTATAAAGTTAAAATAAAATATTTTACAGCATTAAACTCGTTATTTAATAGCCACACCTCGTGTAACTTCAAAAAAATATTTTGAAAAAAAAAAAAAAAAAAAAGAAATAACTATCTGTTGAAAAGAAGACAATATTATTAATTTAGTAATTTTCAAATTTTAATTACTTAAAACGTGTAGAACCAACAGAGTGAAACAGTTTCCAAGGCTGGAATTGAACCAGGGACATTGACTATACGCGACAATGCTTTGCATCTAAGTTATCTGGACGATGCCAAGCCTATCACTTCTCCCTCTAGCACGTCTTTGTTAGCAAGGCTGCAACCGCTGCACACTATGGATGCAGTGATGGATTTATTGTTCACATTTATGCCGCTCTGTGTTCATAACCAATGACGTATTTTATAACTGTGTAATTTTTGTAAAGTTCTAGGTTAGAAAATGTCATAGCTTTTTCTTTCTTTGCCTTGACAAATGTACGATTCAAACATTCACAAGTATGTATACGTGTAAATTTTGCAAACTGTATACAGTTTGAAAGATATTACAAAATAAGTACAGAATCTTTAAAGTACGCATGATCGGTCCGGGATCGACATTGTTGAACATTGAGACTTTCCGGAAAGGGATTCTGACATAAAGGGCTGTGATATCTAAAAATCCAAAATATAAAAAAGTCTGCTCAGAAAGAATTGTTGAACATATTATATTTAATTGACTTTGCTTTAAAAGAGATACCGTATTCCCCCGCATTAGCCGGCATGCCGGAAAAACTCGTATTTACCGGCATGCCGGAAAATATGAGGTTTCGCTACTGGAGGACGGGCGGCTCATTTGTTTTTGTTTTTCTAACAACATTTTTCCTTTTTAGGTAAAAAATCAATACTTATTTTTCTCTCTGTCTCTCTCTCTCTATATATATATTCCTTTATATTTATTTGAATATTAAATTATATTTATCTTACTAGCTAACCCGCCCGGCGTTGTCCGGGCCCGTAATAATATGCTAAAATGAACCTGAAATTTCTACTGCAAAATCTCATAAAAAGATCCAATCTCGGACCGAACGAACCTTGAAACGTGTCCCCACTGCCTACAGTACCGTTTAGCAAGCGTTCTGCTCACGCACTGCAAAATCTATGGCCAAAAAATAAAATAAAATTCTCTAATCTTTTAGTTCCACATCCCACCACCAGGGAGCGGACTACATTCTTAATAAAACTGTTTTTGAACGAAACTCCGTTAAACAACCTACCTGTAGATGTATTAGTCAAGGGGGTGGCGGACTTAAGCAAGAATTTAAGATATTTGTTGAAATTACTATTCGAAAATAATAGTATGTACACTTTTGAAATTTTATATTAAATTTTAAATAAGTAATATTTATCCTAGGACTCTATCGAAAATCCGCATCTAAAACGGTAAAAAATGGGACGGATTTAAATATCTGATCGCGCCCCCTAAAAAAAATTTTACTAGCAAGGATTTAAGATATTTGTTGAAATTACTATCCTCGCTTTTTCCGGCATGCCGGGAAAGACCAGGGACTAATATTCAAAAATCTGGTCTCCCTCGAATTTTGCAGCATGATAGCTAATGCGGGGGGATACGGTATTTCTCCTTTCCTGGAAATTTTCACTACCGATCTTAAAGGGATACAATTAAGAGGCTATTTCAGTCAAGTGAAAAGACCCGTTCGCAAATGTTAATCCTACGGAAGAAATTTATAACGATATCTCGATTGCATTTCAATATTTTTAAATGATTTTTTTGTGTTGGATAGCTGAGATGAATCTGCACAAAGGGCTGCTTTTAATTTTTGATTTCGTTTATAGATATTTTTAATGAAGACGCTTTCATTTTCGGTAACGATTTCGAAACTGAAAGCGTCCTCATAAAAAAATCTGCGATCAAAATCGAAAAAGTAAACAGCGGCTTTTGTACAAATCGATTTCAGCTATCCAATGCAAAAAAAAAAAAAAAAAAAATTGAAATGCAACCGAGATATTGTTATATATTTCGCCCATAGGACTACAATTAGAGAACGGGTCTTTTCACTTGACTGAAGTAGCCTCTTAAGTTGACTTAGTTATAATCTTAAACGGATAAAATTAAATTGACTTATTTATAAGGTGATCAAAATGGTTTGAAACGACGAAAATTGACTAAAGTTTGATCGTGGGTTAGGAAACCTGTAATTATTTAAGACTATTATTGCATTTTGAGTTTATTACTTTATGTTTTAAAGAAAGAAAATATTTGTTACATTGTAAAACAAAAATAGTAACAAATGTTTTAATATTTTTTAACAAAATTAATCTTTCCAAACTATCTTTGCACAGTTTTGGAACCCAGGTTCCATATTTTTGAGTCGTCCTTTCTTCTTTATGCTGCTTATTACGTTGCTTCAGACGATGGTTTTCGAATATAACTGAAACAAAATAAAGTGTAAAAAAAATTCAGTTTCAAATGTTGATAAAAATTCAATTAAATAAATGTTTAACGATAATCGGTATTTTATATAATTATTTGGAATGCATACAGACAAAATGCTAGTTCTAAATAATATGTAATAGAGAACGAAAAATCAAGCGTCCAACATAGATTATGAAACAATTTCCACCACAGTCAGAATACTGTATATCAATAGTTTAAAAAAAAATCGGAAAATTTTGTTCATTCTTGTATATGATCTATAAATTAATATTTTACTACATTGTATGCTAATAAATAGTTCAACTAAACGCATATCACAGTCGGAAACGTATTCAATATCCTTTATGTATCCCTGCATATGATCCATAAAATTTATACACAACAAGTAATATGCAAAAAATGGTTAAATTTTAACGCACAGTTCAACTAAAAAACAATTCCAGCAGTTATTTTTCGAATATTACTTTTGTGTGTCCCTGTAAATGAACGATAAATTATACGCAAACCATATTCTTCAGTAAGCGCTTGTAGTGATTTATATAATTTTCAATATGTTAAAATAGCGTATTATGCTTAAAATACACTGCAAACAATTTTTTACCATGGGCCGGAATATAATGGAGTAAATAAAATATTTTGAGTGTCCCTGTATATGAACGCAAATGCTACACATTTCATTTTCAATACCGATCATAACATAGTAAACCCCAATAACATATATAAATTTCATGGTAATCGCACTATATTTACGCGAGTGAAAGCACGGACAGACGGATAGACAACACAAATCACAAACACTTTTTAACTTTCTTGGAAAGTGTTAAAAATAATTGTTCTTTTAAATATACTGGAGACGTAGAATTTCCGGTAAAGAAATTAAGCTCAATTGCTTTTAAAATCTATTTGTTTTTTACTAATGATACATTACTTGGACATTCACGTTTAAAAGTTAAAAAAATATTATTTACTACCCAGTAATATATATATATATATATATCTTTTCCAAAATGCTTGTCTCAGTTGAAAAGAAAAATACTATATTTGTCTTTCAGTTTTTTGCAATAAGAAAAGAAATGCATGAATATTTTGTAACTTTGTACGTTTGTAGTTAAATTTTCTTGAACAAATAAAAGTCTTTCCCCACAAAAAATAAAATACAAAAATAAGTACTTAAAAGTTCTTTCTCGAATATTTTCTTTCTTTCTGACTTTCGACCTGACTAAAAACTACTACAAAAAATAAATAAATAAAATAGAAATAAGAATGTGTAAATATGTAAATTTTTCTTTCCTTATTCATTATTCATTAATATTTTGATTTCATTTCGTATAGTTAGAAAGTATTTTCATATCTTGCATAGCGCATTTTAATATTTATAAATTCAGTTGCATATGTAATTTAATTAAAACATTTTCCTAGAAACCCAAAAAGTGATATTATCCATAGTTATAAAACAAACTTTTAAATTATTATTACATTACTACACTGGATTTTGTTTTATGCAAATTTCTCTATTATATACGATGCCTTTTAAAAGCTTTAGCTCCATAAACTTAAGCAGTCACATTAATTTTCATTAGGAATTATAAGATATTTTAAAGAAAATTGTCATATTTGTAAGTGATTGCGTTAGAATATTTAATGACATATAAAAATTTCTTTCATATATCTGCTATAAATTTCTTTCATATATCTGCCACTATTGTCGATATTTCTTTTATCAAAGTTGTTTTATGAGCTCAAGTAAAACAAAAAACGTATTTTAAATTTAATTTATCGCATTCATAAATTTAAAAATGACTGTCCAGTGCAAAATTAATTGTTGTATATACAATCATTTACTACAAAGAAACAAATCAACATATTTTACAACAATTTCATCAGATATAAATCAGTTTACATTCAGGCTATCTTTTCGATTAAATTATTCATTTTGTGTCACTTCGTAGTATTCTTAAATTTATCATTTGTTATTTTAAATATTTCATTTGATATTGAAATGTTGTTATTTATTTCACGCGTATTATCTTGAACCATTTATTTATTATCTATCGTGCTTCGTAACTGTTTTTGATGATTACGTTATGGCAGTGATAACTATTGATTTTGCTATGGATAGACAGCGGATTACAAGGATTTTTAAAATGACAAAATATGTATCCAAATATGCACAAAAAAGTTTTAAAACATGCACTTTAAAATAAAACTGTGTATTTAAAATATTCATAGTGTTTATTTTCTATTATATTAAAAACTAATCTATCTTTCTATACAACACTATTTGGATAACAAGCAATTGTAAAAGTACATTTTCTTGCTAAATTGGTGCAGTTTTACTCAGAAAACTTTACATATATGAAAGTTTAAAAAAATAAACAAAAGAAAACAAGAATGTTTTAACCCTTTAATTTCCATAAATTAACCATTTGTGTTAAATTTATGAATTTTTAAGAATAGAATAAATATATGCTCATGATAAGTTATATATATATATATATGTGTGTATATATATTATGTATTTTAATATTTTAACTTGTTTAGATAAGTCCCAAACACCCAATGATGCCAAATGAATCTTCAAATTTTACAAAGGATACCAAGCAAGAATCTTTATAAAATATTTACATAAAATAGGTAAAATAAAATATTTAACATATTTTAGCATGAAAAAATTGAATATTATTATAGATAAAGCCCATAAAAAAGCATGATATTCATACCTCTTTTTGTGAAATGAACTTCATCTCATTGATGTTAACTCATTACTCTGATTAGTGATGCAATCTGTTGATGATAAATAAAAATATTTATCATTAGGAAAATGTATGTAACTTATTTCATTGGGTCCATTTTGAATCAGTTAAAAAGATAATATTTAATTTAATGTTTTAGTGCTTATTTTGTATTAGTTTATATGATAATCATTAATTATCCCATATATTAATTTTTTTTTTATATATATTGGGTTACCTGACCAGTATTAGTCCATTACTAACTCATTATTGGAACAGTTGTGACATTTTACTCTGAAATCTAAAATCTTCTATTTCTATTATTTTATAGACTTATGAATGAAAGGAAACATCAAATTTGTTCTGAAAAACATACAAAACCATTAACGGTGTTGAGAAAAGAATCAGTATTTGTAAAGTAGATAATTTCATGAAATTTCAAGTACAATATTACTACGAAAGCTAAAAAGGGATGAAAGGAATTTAGATATAAAAAGTTATCCAAGATTGTTTTTTGTGGAAAAAGTACATATAAAAACTATAGTTTGGCAACTGTTATTTTTTTCCATAACAAAAAAAATTATCGTACAAAATGTAGAAATTAGCAACATATACCAGTGTAATATATATATATATATATATACATAAATTTACTTTACTTTCTCTTCACGGTCTGTCTCTCTGTTTAATTTCCGAAAGGCGAAAGGATTACCAGAGAAACGGTTTTGTGCAGCGATTTTTAGGCTGATTTCCGTTTTAGTACTATTTTTTCCCGGGACCGGACATCGCTGGGCGGATCAGCTAATTATTAAAATAAACATAAGAATAAATGATTAACTTTATTATAAATGCAAAATTTAAAGTGCAATAAAATTCTACTTCAAGATTTCGTTTCGTTTTTCTCATAAAATTTCCATTTATTCTTAGGGAACTAGCTAAGATTTTTTTTCTTATAATTTTTCTACTTTATTAAAAGTAAAATTATCTTTTTTCTACGACATATTTGGGCTTGTGACTTCAAAAGAATAGTTATAAACGACATATCCTTAAATTAACTAAATCCTGTTCTTTGATATTTTGGCTTTACGTCAAAAAATTTCTCTTTTTTTTTTATCGCACTCAAATGATTAGTTTCGGTTTCTTTTGAACAATTATGCTGACTTAAATTTCAAAATTAAGGAATTGTGTATGAAAATTTTCGAAATATTTTTTTTTATAAATTTCATTTCTACTTTAGATGTTCGTTTAAGTTTCTGTCTAAGGAGATCTTTTATTTCTTAAACCTGAAACTGAAACCCAATAGTGATTAAGTTTGACTTTTTTACTTTCTTTTATCTTCAAAAGAAGAAAGTATTGTAATCGAATTTTTTCTTGACTTCCGGTTTTTAACGGATTTATATGTTTTAGAATCAGAGACCCCGGAAAACCTGTTCATACAAATTGTCTGTCTGTCAGTCCGTGTGCTGCCATTGTACCATCGAAAAATGTATGAAGTTATGCATAGAATTGAAAACAATATTATGTATAAGTTTTTGGCTATGACAAGCAGGTCCTTCCTGAATTTCGAAGTATTCCTCCCTAAGGGTCGTGGTAATAGCGATTTTGTACCTTTTCCATTATTGTATCATCAAAAAGTGTATGAAGTTATGCATAGAATTGAACCACATGTATATGTTTATGGCTGTAGCAAGCAGGTCCTCCTTGAATTTGAAAATAATACGCCTAAGGAGTGGAGCTAAAATAGCTATTTTAGTGTTATTTCCTTGATTTTTCGTAGTTCTGTTGTACAGTCGTGGAAAAAAAAAGTAAACACCCTCTACTAACTTCTCAACAAATTATCGTAGACGAAAGTTACTGGTATCGAACGATTGGAAATAAAGTCTACTTTTAAATGATGTATATAAAGTTTGCTTAGGGCCCATTTACATATTAAAACGAATCCAAACTTCATTTTTTTCAATGGCAATACCCAATTTTAACGAGATATTTCAAAACTTCGGTTCCAACTGTGCCTAGACACCAAATTTTAATCAATTTGAATGATAAGTTTTTGAATTATAAACATTCAAATTTTAGTGCTTCTAATGTTAAATTACATTTTCATATTTTTATTTATATCTCCTGAAATTATGCTTCTAATGAGCTAATTTTTTATGTAGCAATAATACATACGACAACCCCCAACATATATACGTTGAATTTGCAATTTTTATAATTTTGTGATATGAATTATGAAAGTAATATTCGAAAAAATTATGAATTGCAACCTACAATTTTTTTGATGGATTTAGATTTATTGAGTCCTACTTTATGGAAATCCCAAATTTCACATTTTTCTTCGAAGTAGTTTTCAAATTATGCTTAAAAAATGGCAAAATGATGGTTTAAGGGGACGTCTATGATAGAAGTGACTAGATATTTTGAAATTTCTTCTGCTATCCTGTCTTCAATGACTACTTGAGTGCCGTTTAAAATGCCTTGACCAAGAAGGGAGCTCTTTCGGACAACAATCGAGTGTCGAAATTCAATTTGGATACAACCCCTTAAAATACGCTTGTTTTAAAACAATTAATTTCTCGAAAACTTATGATACGAATTGCATAAAAATTTGTTTTTAGGCTAATTGAAGGGCGTAGAGTTCATTTATGCTGTCAGAATTGTGTACTGCTATTGAAAAAAAACAAAGTTATGGTTCGTTTTAATAGGTACATGGCCCCCTAAGCGAATTTTATATACATCATTTAAAAGTAGACTTTATTTCCAATCGTTTGGTACCAGTAACTTTCTTCTACGATAACTTGTTGCGGAGTTAGTAGGGGGTGTTTACTTTTTATTTTTCCACGGCTGTACATCAGCGGTTAGTACAGTGACGGGAACTTCGCATCCTGTTAAGCCGGCTGTTCGCAAACAGTTGACGTACAACAAAAAATATTGATTTTATTAAATATATTATGATAGATATTAAATCGGTTTTACTGCGTTGAATTGACTTAAGGCTGTTCTTAACTGCTCTCTTCAACAAGCGCAAAACGTTCGGACACATTTACAAATTCATTTTTTAACGGAAAGGTATAAAATTGGAAAGCTTGGCCATGCAAGTTATTTGGAGTTCAACTGTTTTTTCCGTTTCTTGATCAATCAATTACCTATTGAGTTATAAGCGTTTTTGATCACGTGACGAACGCGTTTTTCGCCCTCTCTTGAGTGCTCTTTCTTCCTTCGTGCGGAAATTCGGTTCAAAACGCCCACTTTGACTCTATTTTCTGAAAGATCTATTGCGTTTGCAAAAAAATGGAGAAAACAGCTCAGTTACATAGTTTCTGAACAACAACACCAGTTAGTTTCATGCATTTCCGAACAAAAAATAAATTAAAACTTAGGTTAGAAAGTTGCCCTTTCGGATTTGAGAACACCCTTAAGCAGAAATTTATGATGAAAGTCAAATTTCGCATAGCATTGAACTAATAATATCGAAGTATTAACATTTGTAACCATTTTTTGAATTATTAAGAGCCATTATTTTGAAAATCAGACAAAGTGTGATAGTTGTATTTTTTGATTTGCTTGATATTTTTTTATGTGGAAGTAGATAACATTTAATGAATAATGTGCAATTTTGAAGCCCTGAAAAAATTTTCCCTTCACTGTAAAAAATGTCAAATTTCAAGGTTGTGACAGCCATTTTTCATGAAAAGTGAAATACAAGTATGTTTGCAGTGCTAAAGCTTGGGAAAGCAACGACATCCCAAAACTATTTTGTGGTGAAATGTTAGTATAACACTACCTGCTTAGTAAACTGTATTCATTTCCATGAGGCATTGTTATTTTACATTGTTATGTTGCCTCAAAATGTAATGAAAATGACGTTTTTGTCCGTTTTCCGCACGTATTTACTTATTTAAGCAATAGTACCCCAAACTTTTTCTTATAGAATACCAAAGTGTACTACTAGGACAAGCTAAATAATATAATACTTTACCGGAATATTGCTGCTGTTAGCAGGAATAGTCTGTTAAATATTCAAAAATTTCAAAATAGGCAGCTTTTCAATTAGTCTTTTCTCAAAACAGCGTCAAGGTTCAATAAAACAAAATATATCACGTAGTAGTTGGAAGTATTTACAAACACATGGAAAAGAAAAAAAGTGGAGCCTCGTCATATTTGTAGAAAAAAAAATGTCAAAAGTAAAAAAAAAAGACTGTCATTTATAATACAGCGAACTTGGTCGAGACATTACGATATACTATCCACATGCCTTCTTACATCCAATTAGGGTAATAAATACGCGTGTTATTACGTGACAAATATCAGATCGTTTCAAAATGTCAGTCATGGTGGAAATTCAAAGTGCTATAATTCCACCATTTTCTAAGATATATACGAAACAAAAACTGCTCCCGAATCTTTGTATCAAGATCAAACAAATAAAAAATCTTTTTCATTTTTCAATTTTTTGATAACTTATTTTAAATTATGATTATTTTTTAAATGGCAGCCCTTTTGAAACAAGATGGCGAATGAAGCTGGTCAACAAACTCGGTCGAGACTAATGGTATGTACTATGTACACACCAAGTTACATCTAAATCGGTTCATAAATACGCCTGTTATCGCATGACAAAAATCAGGTCGTTTCAAAATGTCAGCCACAATAGAAATTCAAAATGCTATAACTCAGCCATTTATTTAAATATAGACGAAACAAAAACTGTTCCGGAATCTTTCTATTAAGGTCAAACACATATAAAAAAAATATTTTTCATTTTCCAATTTTTTGGAACCTCATTTTAAATTTTAATAAAAAAAATTTTTTTAATGGCCGCCATTTTGAAACAAGATGGCGGATGAAGCTGGCAAACGAACTCGGTCGAGACATTGGTACGTATTATGTATACACCAAGGTACATCCAAATCGGTTCATAAATACGCCTGTTATCGCGTGACAGATATCAGGCCGTTCCAAAATGTCAGCTAAGCTAGAAATTCAAAGTGCTGTAACTCAGCCATTTTTTAAGATATAGACGAAACAAAAAATGTTCCGGAATCTTTGTATCAAGGTCAAACACATAAGAAAAAAATATTTTTCAATTTTCCATTTTTTGATACCACATTTCAAATTTTAAATAAAAAAAAATTTAAATGGCCGCCATTTTGAAAAAAGATGGCGGATGATGCTGGCCAACGAACTCGATCGAGACATTGGTATGCACTATGTATACACGAAATTTAATCATTGGCTCATAAATACGAGAGTTACAATGTGACAAAGATCAGATCAGATATATATATATATATAATATAATATATATATATATATCAACTTTTGAACGGAGGGTGATTTCGGGGTCTGGGGGTCATGATCGATGAAAATATACCAAAATTTTTTGAAATCGCTTTCCTCCGAACGGCTGCAATAGGTAGCTTTTTGTAATGAAAGCTACTTAATAAGGGCTCTTAAGATGTATGTGATAGAAGGAAGTTTTCTGATTGCCACATCCAAGCAGTTTATATATATATATTTCCTTATCTTGTAATGATTCCAAAATTCTATAAAAACCCAATTACTTTTAGAACCGTAACTTATGGGTTTGGTTCTTACCTGAAATGTGTAAATAAAAAATTGTTGAATATATTACAAAAGATTTTCGATCAGGTTATAAATGAATATTCTTCGATAGTAATAAAAAATAGCTATGAACTTATAAAAAGTTTTAAAAAGCTGAAAAACATTACAGGATTGTATACATATGATTTCGAGGATTTGTATAACAGCATAAATTTAGATTATTTGAAGTACAGAGTTATGGATTTTTTCAAGAAATCTAAAGAGAAGGATATCAGTATTGAAATATTCACCGATTTATTTCAATTTGTTGTTTACGAAAATTATCTGTTTGAAGGGAAACAAATATATAAACAAGTGAGAGGTATTCCAATGGGGGGCAGTTGTAGTTCCATTCTTGCAGATATTTATCTGTTTACATATGAAGCCGGTTTATAGTTGGAAAAAGACTTAAAGATATACAGATATATAGATAATGTTTTGGTGGTTGAACTGAATAACAATAAAGAAATTTATCAATTTAAATGTTATCCAGACATTTTGAATTTAAAGAGTGCTTCGGACAATCAGGGCAATGTCAACTACTTTGATGTTAAGTTGGAGATTATAAACGGAATTTTAGTATATAGTATTTATGATAAAAGAAATTATTTTGATTTTGATACAATAAAAATATTAAACTTTAATAGTAACGTGCATATTTCAATTTTTAGAAATATATATTTAAATGGTTTAAATCGTATTGCAAATTTGTGTTCAAACGTTGATAAATTGGTTGGAGAAATTATTAACCTTTACATAAACGCCAGTAAACAAAATTATCCAATACATTTCCTGAATGATTTATCTCTCAATTTTATCAAGAAAAAAAAACTATCGAAATAAAACATTGGAATTGTTCGATGATGGTGATTTATCGATACGTGATTCCTATCGAAAATAGCTTAGCGGTGAGGATATTCACGAACTTCATTTGACGGCTTTTGGGTTAGTTTGTGGTTTTTATTTTATCAATTTCTATTTGTTTGGTCTTGGCAAGTGAGGGGGAATGTTGTGCACGTAAAACATATTTAATTGTGATGGGCGATTTCGATTTTTTTAATCGATTTAATCGATACTATGACCAACTCGATTTAATCGATACTATGAATTTTTTAATCGATGTCTCTAAGACAAAATAAGGTAATATCATTTTCATTTTCCTTCAAAAATTGAAGATAAAGTAGTTGGATGTGCCAATCGCAAAACTTTCATCTGCCTCATAAATGTTAAAACTTCAAAATTCGCTATCACAGTGTCAAATTTAAATGATAATCTATGCGCATCATGAGGATTCAAAAAGAATAGGTTCGTTGAAGTATGTGCATTTTAAAAGAAAATTAAAGCATTGAATTTTCCTAACAAATCATTGAATTTCGGCCCATACCCTCTTAGGCTAATGTCAGACGACCGTCTTTTTGCATGCTTTTTCCGCTCTTACGCCATCCCTACACCTTCGCTAGCATGTGTAGGGACGGTGTAAGAGCTAAAAAAAGCGTGAAAAAAGACGATCGTCTAATATTAGCCTAGATGTCCGCAACGGAAAATCCCAATTCAAAGAGCATAAAAGCGGCAGTTGTTGGGCAGTATACGCCCAAGCCTAATAAGGATCTATTTATCTGAAAGTGTTACACAATATGAAGTTTGATTAAATTCCGCGCATTAGTTTTGAGATATGGCTAGCACGAATATCATGCAAAAAAAAAATAATAATAATAATAATAATAATAAAAAACAGTATAGCAGCGCAGCCTGTTACATGATTAACATGAAAAACTCAGGAACAACTTATGTCAATGACACATAATACAGTTTTATGAAATTCCGGTCATTACTTCTTGAGATAGTATCGCTAATATCGTGTAAATTCTGAAAAACAGTGTTAAATTCAGGGGCTGGTACGGATAGACACCCCCCCCCCCACAGGGAACATTGAAATGTCCCTCATGAAGATTTGAGATTTTATGCTTAATGGACAAAAGTCCAATTCCCCCCCCCCCCCGAAACTCTTGAATGTCCCTCTCCAGAACCATAGAAATCCCTCCCGGAGAAAAGTATCTGAATTCAACACTGCTAAAAAAAAAGCAGCATGGCAGCACAACCTGTTATATCATTTACACGAAAACCTAATCATGGACAACTTATGACAGAATATTAAGTTTGATGAAATTCCGTTCATTAGTTCTTGAGATATTATCGCTAATATCGTGTAAATTCTGAAAAACAGTGTTAAATTCAGGGGCTGGTACGGGTGGACAACCCCCCCCCCCCCACAGGGAACATTGAAATGTCCCTCATGAAGATTTGAGATTTTATGCTTAATGGATAAAAGTCCAATCCCCCCCCCCCCCCGAAACTCTAGAATGTCCCTCTCCAGAACCATAGAAATCCCTCCCGGAGAAAAGTGTCTGAATTCAACACTGCTAAAAAAAAGCAGCATGGCAGCACAACCTGTTATATCATTTACACGAAAACCTAATCATGGACAACTTATGACAGAATATTAAGTTTGATGAAATTCCGTTCATTAGTTCTTGAGATATGATCCCTAAAATCGTTTAAATCCAGAAAAACGTGTTGAATTCCGGGGTAGCCCGGAGGGACATGCCCCCCCCACCCCCGCTCCCTCCCCCCGTGCAACATTCAAATGTCTCCTCAGAAGGTTTGAGATTTTATGCTTAATGTACAAAAGTCCAATCCCCTTCCCCTCTGAACTGTCCCTCTCTGGATCCGCAGAAATCCCTCCCGGAGAAAATTGTTTGAATTCAACACTGCTGATAAAATCTGCATAACAACGCCCCCGTTGGGTGATTTACACCGAAATCTAATATGCAACAATTTATACCAACGTCTAACTGAATGTGAAGTTTGATGAAAATCCGTGCATTAGTTCTTGAGATAGAGCTATTGCGAAAATCGGGGAAAATGCAGCATAGCATTGCCACCTGCCGGTAGATTTACATCAAAAAGCAATCAGCACCAATTTATACGAAAGTCTAATTAAATCTAAAGTTTCGACAGATTCCCTGTATTAGTTCTTGAAATAGACCGCCCACAATTTTTTTGTCAGAGACAAACAAATAGACAGACTGACAGACAGACAATGTATAAAAATAGTCAAATCGTATTCCAGACAAGATCTTCTAAAACTATAAATCCTTCGAAAACCGGAAGTCGAAATTTTTCACGAATCCAACGCTTTCTTTTTCTAAAGACAAAAGAATGCAAGAAAAAATTAACGCATCGATTCTGCACGTAAATTAAGATCAGAAATGGCGAATCGATTCAGTTTAGATTCGATGCCGATGTCGATCTTTAGATGCGAACAGAATCGCTATTTTTTTATTTACTTCAATTCTTCAGATTCGGGCGAATCGATTCAGTTAAGATTCGATGCCGATTTTTAGATGCGGGTGAAATTGTTATTTTTTGGCTTACTTCAATTCAAATCGCATCGCGCATGATCCACGATTCGGGTTGAATAGATTCCTCCAATTTTACTGTTTTAGTGGCAGAATTGCTGTAAAATTTTGTATAAGAGCCTTTTTTTTTCTTTCTAGGTTCAGTGTTGAATGGCTGGTTGATTTCTTGACTGCTCCGGTCGCGATGTGTGTGTGTGTGTGTGGGGGGGGGGGGGATTTTAGAACTCCGTAAGGGGGGATGCACATTTGTCCATTAAAAAGCATAAAATCACAAAACTTTCGGGAGGGACATTCCAATGTTACCCCGGGTCACCCCCTGAATTCAATACTAGGTTAAATCGTTATACTTTTGTTTAGAAGCCTAGTTATTTGGGTTACTAGTTTATTAAGTTGTATTTTTCAAGTTCGTCCCTTCTAATCCTCCCCCCCCCCTCCTCACCAATCTTAAGTTACATGGCCGTTCAAAATATGCATGCTATTTTAAAAATGCCGAATTCTCGTTCTATTTTATTATAAATCCACATTTTGAAACCTTGACCAAAGATACATTTGAGGTCACCCCTGCCACCGTTTGAGACTTGCCTGTCCTCCGGGGGGGCATATTTATTGTTTCTTCCAAACCATCTCGTGTAACATATTGTTGGAAAGCTTTTAATGTCCTCTTTTATTTTCTGTCCCCCCCACACTAGTTACACGTTCTTAGCACTTTTTAGCTCAGAGGCTATCAAAGCCTGAGATCTAATGTGCCCGTCGGTTTTGTATGTATGTATGTATGAACGTACGTAACGCGATAACTCTTGATAGAAATATCCAATTTGCTTCAATTTTTTTTGTGTTCATTCTGCTAAGGCGCTTCCCTGATTAGTTTTAGGGGTTCATTGGTTAAGTATAAAGGGGAAACGGGGGGCTAATCCCCCCCTTAACTTAGATAAATGGGTTTTTATGCAGAATTATCAGATTTTCTTCAAATTTTGGTATACCGGTTAATTTTGATAACGAGTTTCTCTGATTATATTTGAAGGTTCATTGTTATAGTCTAAAGGGGAGAGGGGGGGCGAGGGGATAATATCCTCCCTAATTTAGGTAGATGGGTTTTGCTATCCGATTTACTTCAGATTTGGTATACCAGTTTATTCTGATAAGGCGCTTCCCTAATGAGATTCGGAAGTTCCTTGGTTAAATATAAAGGGGGGAACGGGGGGCTAACACCCCCTTAATTTAGATAAATGGGTTTTTCTATCCGATTTGCTTCAAATTTGGTATACCGATTTATTTCGATAAGGCGCTTCCCTGATGACATTTGGAGGGTCATTGGTTAAGTATAAAGAAGGGAAACGGGGAGGGGCAATTAGTTTATTTTTCGAGGGGCATTATTCTTTGAAATAAGAGCATAATACACAGTTAGTGTGAATAGCCTGTGAGCTCAATGCCATCAGTTTAACTGGGCACTTTTCTTTTTAGCTCACAGGCTATCAAAGCCTGAGAGCTAATGTTCCGGCAGTTTCTGTATGTATGTATGTACGTACATACGCAACGCGATAACTCTCGATAGAAATATCCGATTTGCTTCAATTTTTTTTTCTAGGTTCATTCTCATAAGGCGCTTCCCTGATTAGTTTTGGAGGTTCATTGGTTAAGCATAAAGGACGGGGATACGGGGGCTATTCCCCCCCCCACACTTAGATAAATGTGTTTTTCAAGCAGAATTATCAGATTTGCTTCAATTTTATTATACCGGTTAATTCTGATAAGACGCTTCCCTGATTAAATTTGGAGGTTCATTGTTTAAGTATAAAGAGAGGAACAGAGGCTAATCCCCCTTAATTTAGATAGATAGGTTTTTCTATCTGATTTGCGTCACATTTGGTAACCAGTTTATTCTGATAAAGCGCTTCCCTGATGAGATTTGGAGGCTTATTGTTTAAGTATAGAGATGTGATGGGGGGGGGGGGGGGGATCATTTCTTTCTTTTTTTTATCTGACCGAGATCTTTTTTAAAGATAAATTTAAATATAATATAAATTATTATCAAAATTCCATCTTAAAAATAATAATTTTAAAAGTTAAAAAACCTTATTATTTGACTCAAAGGTCTGTAGCAGCTTACTTCTGGGCCGCTAACATAGTCTAGTGCCCCCATAAATGGAGGTGAGGGGTGAGAGATAGTCGTTACGGCCCTGTTGATTCGCTACGTTTTGGAATTACTATTTTTCAGCTTATCTGTTAGAATCTGTGAACATCGAAATATCGATTCAAGTATCGATTCTAGAATTTGGGAATCGATTCTTATTGCGATCGATTCTGTTTTATACGATGCCGATTTTAATCGATTCTCAAATTTTCCAGAATCGCCCATCACTAATGTTTAACCCCGCAGTACAAGTCATAAGCCTTGGCCACTTGTCTTCATGTTTAGTTTTTTTTTTAGTTACTCTTGATTTTGTTAATTATTGTTTTAGTTACAGTTTGTTAGATGTTTTTTTCGTGTACTAAATTATATGAATTTGGATTTTTCAATATATATATATATATATATATATATATATATATATATATATATAATCTCTTTTATTTAACTGAACCTGGTTTTTGTATGTAAAGATGGATTACTTGAATTGATTTTTAACCCACTTCCTGATGCGCTATAATTACATAAATTACGTACAAAGATGTGTTTCCGATGACATCAAACATTTTAATATTTTAACAACTTAATTATAATCTAATACATTAATTTCAAGGCATTTTTCAATTAGGAAAGAGTGGAAAAAATAAGGAAAAACTATTCAGAAATAAGTTGCATCATATAATTATAAATTATCATATAACATTGTTTTAACAATGTTGTCATTTCACCACAGATGCAGTAGAACTGGTAAATTCTAATTATGCTTGTCAATATTTATTGGCAAATTTCTACTGACATTAAAAGTAATTTAATGTGAACTGATTAACAACATAAACTTTATCTTAGTTTGTAATAAGATTTAGCTTAAAACAATTCTTTTCAAAAATGAACATATCCCTCTTTTAAAATCAACGGTTCATATTGCGATTAAAATAATTTCGGGACCCACAAAATAATTTTTCTTTCAACTTTTTTCCCTGATATTTTATTCTATTTTTTGAAGAGACTGAAATAACGCAATTTTAAGCAACTTATGCATATTGCAGCTTCAGTTTTCAAATGTCTCTTGCAGGCTTGGAAAGTCTACCAAAGTAGTTTCTACCAAAGTGGAAAAAACATGGAAAAAACCGGCCGGGAGAAATGAGTTTTTTCCAAGCGGAAGAAATGGAAGAAACTGTTATTCTTTAACACGTTAAACGCCACGTCAGTCACCTGTGACTGACACCGAACTTTCCGTTTAGAATGCATCATTCACCGATGATCGACGCTCTGAAATATGATATGAAACTAACAAGGGAACCACTTTAGGTGTTGCTCGCACCTAGCATTGAAATCTGGTGCATTTTAAAGCTCTATATTAGGAAGTTTGGGAATCGATAAAATTTTTTTGTTAAAATAATATTTTTTGATTTTACAGCAGATTAACTTTCTGAAAATGCAATTTTCGAGACCACTTTTCGGGCTGTTAAAGTAAAAGATTTAAAAAAAAAATAGTTAACAATATAAATTAGTCAATAATAACTATAAAATGTTGAAAAAAGTTTTAAAATTCCTTCAAGAACCTACGAATTTGATTAAAAAAAATACAATATTATATTTACATATTTGGCGGGGAAAGATTGGCGTCTTTTTCGTCCCGTACAGTTTTCCGGCAACCCTAGCTCAGTATTTTCGCTACGCACCGTGTTGTAATGTTTTGGACGTAAACCTATTACAAGTATAAAGCTAGTGAAAATTTTGAAGTGCTATATCTGTCGACTTAACTCTCTTTTGGTGTAAAATTAACAAATAAAAATCCAATAATAAAAAATTATAAATATAAAAAATATATATAAAATATGATTTTAACAAAGAATTTTTATCGGTTCTCTAACTTTTATGCATAGGGCTACAAAATGCACCAGGTCTCGATTCTAGGTGCAAGCAACACCTAAAGTGGTTCCCTTGGAAGTATATTTGTATTGTTTTAAGTAATTATTGAAAATTTAT
Source organism: Maratus speciosus (assembly GCA_963932465.1). Taxonomy (NCBI): domain Eukaryota; kingdom Metazoa; phylum Arthropoda; class Arachnida; order Araneae; family Salticidae; genus Maratus; species Maratus speciosus. The sequence continues at coordinate 479,118,221 of OZ010795.1, read as the reverse complement.
TTAAAATTTACTTACTTTTTATTTATTACAGGATTATACTTTTCTAAAAATTAATTAAAACATCGTAAATTTTTCAGCTTCAGTGCCAACACCGTGGCACTCAACGTGTTAGCAAATTTAAAATATAAGTTGCAACTTAGTAAGATACAATAAATGCTTTTTTCTCATAGATAACTTTCAAAAAGATTTAGAACTATAAAAAATTAAGTCTTTGATAAATTAATTACATCTGTTTTGTAGCAAGGTCATACACCTGAGTAAAGCTTTTTAATTTTTGGATACCTGAAGAAAAGAAACATTATCCAAAATACTCAAAATCCATTAAAAGTTATTCATTTCAATTTAACTAGCATATTTCTATTGTTATTGGTTAAACTTCCTTATCTGGTAGAGTTAAGTATATGAATAATTTACCTATTGTATAATGAAACTTATTTTACAGATTATTTAAATAAAATAGAGTGTTTACATTATTAAAGAAACTAATATGAGGCGAAAATAAAACAGTGCAGGTGTATAAGGTAAGGTGCAAATAAAAGAGATGGTAATAATATACTACGATAATAATAAATAATATGAGATGATATCTATACAAAATTTTTAGAAAATTAGTCTTAAATTCAGCATGTGGATATGAGATATTTATAAAAGTATAAATAAGAACGGAAATGAGATTTAAAGACAAATTTGTTTATTTAATGTGTTGCCAGAATATCTCTTCTCTCTATTCTAAAAAAAAGTAACTACCGCTGTCACCGCCGCCGGTTTTGAATTTTTTGTGAGCGGAGGTCTTTCTTCGTTAATATTAAGAAAAATAATGCATACAAAAATATGAAAATCAGTGGTTTTATACAGAAATGTTTGAGAAACACGCTGATGCAGACAGTTTTCAAATCGAAGAATTATTTTAAGAGATATTTAATGCTAAAGTTGGACAAAATTGTTCCACTAAAAAAGTTTTATAGCATCAAAAACTGTACATGGCAGTGTAATCATTTTTAGATCATTTTATGCGTTAGAATTTGCCGGAGTGCAGATTGTATTAATTTTTTAATTTTTACTCATTTTTTGAGGTTTTATTTCTATTTTAATTTCAAATTTTCAGCATTTCTAGAGATATTTTTTACAGATTTTAGAAAGTGATATTAATTTAAACTGTTGCCAACTGTATAAACAGCGGAAACAATAATGTTTGCTTCAAAAAAAATATATATTTATACGTGTAAATAAATTAAAAATTTATTTACACGTGACTATTATAATCAGAAAAAAACATTTGGAATTAGAATTAAATAATTATGTACAAAAAGCAGGAACTTATTAAAAATTACGTCATAAAAACTATAATTACACGTGAATTTTAAGAGAGAAAGGAATTTGTAAAATAATAAATTTATTAACATGCGTTAGAAGTCTCAAATAGGAGAAATTACGTCATATTTATGTCACATTACAGTTATTACATAAAATGAACACAAAATAATAAATATTGCAAAACTGTTTAAATTTAGAAATTGCGCTAGACATTTATTTTATATTTTGAGAGGATACTTTTCAACTATTTTTGTCAGGAAAGCGCAAATAATATTTCATTTCTAACAAAAGTATTTTACGTGCATATTTAAAAGAGAAAGACTAGCTTGGTAAAAATTACGTCAGATTAAAAACGATTAATTTAAAATATCTCATTTAAAAGAACTTTCTTTTCGCTTTGTTAAAAAATACCAGGAGACAAAGACTGTTTACTTAATTCCTTTTATATTAGCTTATTTTGAAATGTTGTTACACGTGTCTACGTCATCAAGTTATTTTTATTTCGACATTTTATTTATATTTTTATTAATGTTGTACTAATTTATTTGTTCTTTCGTTATTTAAAATCAAAATTATGTCAATTTGTATAATTTGGCAAGTGGCTTGGCGATTTATATAATTTGGCGAAATTGGTCGATGGGATAATCAAGTAGTACCGCAGCGGATTTGGCGTTAAAATTCCCCAATCAAAGAGAAATGAATAGAAATTCGTTTATAGGGATATCGCCACTGTATTTTAAATTATATTTCAATCTTTCGAAATCTTTTTAAAGCCGGTCAAATTAGCGTGCATTTGGAGTCTGCGGTGTCTGGACGGGGGTTGGCGAGCGTAGCTCGTAGGGGGCTGAGCCCCTAGTTCTTTAAAAAATAAAGCAATTTTATAGCAAAAATAAAGAATTGGTAGATAAATTATTTTACAGAAATATCATAAGGAATGAAAAAAACAAACATCCCCTACCATTAAAATTGTAAAACCCATCACCTCCTGTAAATACCCCTGCCAAACCTGAAGTTTCTCTCTATTCCAAAAAAAAAAGTAACTAACGCTGTCACCGCCGCCGCCACCGCCGGTTTTGATTTTTTTTGTGACCGGCGGGTCTTTCTTCGTTAATTGCATACAAAAATATGAAAATCGGTGGTATCATAGAGAAATGTTTGATAAATACGCTGATGCAGAAAGTTTTAAAATCTAAGAATTATTTTAAGAGATACTTAATGTTAAAATTGGTCAAAATCATTCCATTAAAAAGTTTTTTAGGAGCAAAAACTATACATGGGAATTTAATCATTTTTAGATCATTTTATACAATAGAAGTTCCCGGTGTGCAGATTGCATTTATTTTTTCAATTTGACTCATATTTTGAGGTTTTATTTCAATTTTAAATTCAATTTTTTAGAATTTTCAGACGCATTTTTTACAACTTTTAGAAAAGGGTATTATTTAAAATTTTTGCCAAATTTTAATACAGCGCAATGAATAGTATTTCCTCCAAATTAAAATTTGTTTACATGTGACTATTATAAACAGAATAAAACTTTCAAATGAGAATTAAATGATTCCGTAATAAAAGCAGCAAAATATTTATAATTACGTCATAAAAACTATACTTACACATGAATTTTAAAACAGAAAGAAAATTGTAAAATAATAAATCCATTAACATGCGTTAAAAGTGAACATGGAGGGGATTACGTCATATTTAAAATTGCCAATTCATAATATTGCCAAACAGTTTAAATTTAAAAATATATTTGTGCGAGACATTTATTTGATATTTTGGGATAACCTTTTTAAACTATTGTTGAGAATTCAAAGACAGCGCAAATAATATTTCCTTTCTAACAACAAAAGTATTTTCACGTGATTATTAAAACGAGAACGAAAACTTTGGCGAAAATTACGTCAGATTTAAAGCGATACATTTAAAATGTCTTATTTAAAAAAAATATAAAAATACTGAGAGATAAAGACTCTGTTTACTTAATTCATTTTATAGTTATTAGCTTATTTTTACATATGCACTTATATGATTTTATCAAAGACAAAAAAAGCCGGTTAGCAGGGAGATCGCCACTGTTATTTTAATCATAATTCATTCTTCCGAATTTATTTTTAAGCCGATCAAATTAGCGTGCTTTTAGAGTTTTCGGTGTTTGAGCGGGGTTTGGCGAGCGTAGCTCGTAGGGGGCAGAGCCCCCTAGCCTTATTAAAAAATAACTTACATTTAAAAATATATATATTATTTTAAATATTAAGTTTTTTACTTTAGATTTCATATAATTATGCTTTGAATTTAATTCTTCTATACAGTTGACATATTTTAATTTTGGACGCATGTTTTGTTTTCTGTTGGTTTCTTCCATTTCTCCCAGTTTCTTCCGGAAGAAACCGAACCCTGGCTGTCTTGTGTAAGTTTAATCGGCATTGGAAGTATTTACACCTACCAGTACATGGCAATAAACCCCTTTTCGTGAAGCTTTTATCCACCAATAGGACATGATGCATTTTATAGCCATAAAGGCCAAGATTAGAGAACCGATAAAATCTGTATGCAAAAATCGTATAATAGATATTATTGTATATATTTAATTGAAAAATGATGAATTTCTATTCTTTTAATTTCACGCCAAAAGCGAGTAAAGTCGCCAAACGTGATGCTAGGATTTTTTTCACCTGCTTCATATTATACTATGCATACCTGCATATTGCAAATATTAGAATTAAATCATGTTACTTTTCTTCTCAAGACTAGGGGGCTCTGGCCCCTACGAGCTGTTCTCGCCAACACCCGTTCAGACTCCAAAAATCTGTTAATTTGATCAACTTAAAAAATATTACGGAAGATTGGATTATAATTAAAAAAAAAAACAAACAGTGGCGATATCCCTGTAAACGGGTTTCCATTTATTTCTTTTTTAATGAAGGATTTTAAGGCCAAATAAGCTGCTGTCAATTGCTGTTTTCATGTTTGATTAAATAAGAATAGTTAAACATCTAAAAGTTAGCTAATATAAAATGAACTAAGTCAACATATTCTTTGCTTCCAGGTAATTTTTAATAACGCTATAAGAAAATGATTTTAAACCACATGTTTTAAATCTGACGTAATTTTCACCAAATCTTTCTTTGGTAATATTCACTTGGAAATATTTTAATTGTTAGAAAAGAAATATTAGTATTTGCGCAGTCTGTGGCAACAGTGGTTAAAAAGATTATCTCGAAATATGCAATAAATCTCACGTGTACGTGTAAATATATATTTTATTTAAAACTGTTTGGCAATATTACTTGGCTATATGAAATAGTACATAATTTCAGCTACATTTACTGCTTTTAACGCATATTAAATATTTAGTTGTTTTATAGTTTTTTTTCTTTTTAAATACTAGGGGGCTCGGCCCCCTACGAGCTACGCTCGCCAACCCCCGTCCAGACACCGCAGACTCTAAATGCACGCTAATTTGATCGGTTTTAAAAAGATTTCGAAAGATTGAATTATAATTTAAAAAACAGTGGCGATCTCCCTATAAACAAATTTCTATTCATTTCTCTTTGATTGAGGAATTTTAAAGCCAATTCCGCTGCGGTACTACTTGATTATCCTGTCGACCAATTTCGCCAAATTATATAAATCGCCAAACTACTCGCCAAATTATACAAATTGATATAATTTTTATTTTAAATAACGAAAGAACAAATAAATTCGTACAACATTAATAAAAACACAAATAAAATGTCAAAATAAAAATAACTTGATGACGTATACACGTGTAACAACATTTCAAAATAAGCTAATATAAAAGGAATTAAGAAAAGAGAGTCTTTGTCTCCTGGTATTTTTTAACAAAGCGAAAAGAAAGTTCTTTTAAATGAGACATTTTAAATTAATTCTCAAAATATCAAATAAATGTCTAGCGCAATTTCTAAATTTAAACTTTTTTGCACTATTATTTTGTGTTCATTTTATGTAATAACTATAATGTGACGTAAATATGACGTAATTTCTCCTAAGACTTCTAACGCATGTTAATGAATTTATTATTTTACAATATCCTTTCTCTTTTAAAATTCACGTGTATACTTTTTATGACGTAATTTTTAATAAGTTCCTGCTTTTTATACGTAATTATTTAATTCTAATTTGAAAGTTTTTTCCTGTTTACAATAGTCACGTGTAAATAAATTTTTAATTTGAAGCAAACATTATTGCTTGCGCTTTTTATACAGTTGGCAACAGTTTAAATTAGTACAATTTTCTGAAATCTGTAAAAAATATCTCTAGAAATGCTGAAAATTTGAATTTAAAATAGACATAAAACCTGAAAAAATGAGTCAAAATAAAAAAATTAATGTAATCTGCACTCCGGCAAATTCTAACGCATAAAATGATCTAAAAATGATTACACTGCCATGTATAGTTTTTGCTGCTATAAAACTTTTTTAGTGGAACGATTTTGTCCAAATTTAGCATTAAATAACTCTTAAAATAATTCTTCGATTTGAAAACTGTCTGCATCAGCCTGTTTATCAAACATTTCTCTATAAAACCACCGATTTTCATATTTCTGTATGCATTATTTTTGTTAATATTAACGAAGAAAGGCCTCCGGTCACAAAAAAAATCAAAACCGGCGGCGGCGGCGGCGGTGACAGCAGTAGTTACTTTTTTTTAGAATAGAGAGATTCACGTGTATGAACACTTTTTATGACGTAATTTTTAATATTTTTCCTGCTTTTAACACTTAATTATATATTTCTAATTTCATAGAGGTTTTTTCTATTTATAATAGAAACGTGTAAATAATTTTTTTATTTAAAGAAAATATTATTATTTGCGAAGTTTTTACAATTTTGGCAACAATTTAAAATAACAAGCTTTTCTAAAATCTGCAAAAAATATCTCTGGAAATGCTCAAAATTTCAATTTAAAATGGAAATAAACCCTCAAAAAATTAGTCAAATTAAAAAAAAATAAATGCTGTCTGCACACCGGGAACTTCCAATGCATAAAATGGTCTAAAAATGACTAAATTCCTATGTATATTTTTTGCTCCTATAAAACTTTTTTAATGGAACGATTTTGACCAATTTTAACATTAAATATCTCTCTATTCTACAAAAATAGTAATTAATGCTGTCTCCGCCGCCGGTTTTCAACTTTTTGTGTCCGGAGATATTTCTTCGGAAATATTAAGAAATATATTGCATACAAAAATATGAAAATCAGTGGTATTATAGAGAAATGAGGAACACGATGATGCAGACAGTTTTCGAATCGAAGAATTATTTTAAGAGATATTTAATGTTAAAGTTGGTCAAAATCGTTCCATTAAAAAGGTTTTATAGGAGCAAAAAATATACAGAGTAATTTAATAATTTTTAGATCATTTTATACAACAGAAGTTCCCGGTGTGTAGACTGCATTTATTTATTTTTATTTGACTCATTTTTTGAAGACTTATTTCCATTTTAAATTCAAATTTTCAGCATTTCGAGGGGTATTTTTTACATATTTTAGAAAAGAGTATTATTTTAAATTGCCAATTTTTAAAACAGCGAAAAGAATATTTTTTTCCTTCAAATAAAAAAAATTATTTACACGAAATAACTATAAACAGAAAAACACTTTCAAATGAGAATTAAATGGTTACCTATTAAAAGCAGGAACATATTGATAATTACGTCATAAAAACGATATTTATGTGTGAATTTTAAAAGAGAAAGGAAATTGTAAAATAATAAAATCATTAATATGCGTTAAATTCGTTAATGGAGGATATTATGTCATATTTAAAATTGCCAAACCATTATATTGCTAAAACAGTTTAAATTTAAACATATATTTGCGCGAGACATTTATTTCATATTTTGAGATAATTTTTTAAACTATTATTGTGAATTCTAAGAAAGCGCAAATAATATTTCCTTTATAACAACAAAAGTATTTTCATGTGGATATTAAAATGAGGAAGAAAGCTTTGGTGAAAGTTACGTCAGATTTAAAACGATACATTTAAAATGTCTTTTTTAAAAGAACATTTTAATACCGTTGTTAAAAAATACCGGGAGATAAAGACTCTGTTTACTTAGCGTATTGTACTTGTATTAGCGTATTTTGAAATATTTCACTGATCTGATTTAATCAAAGTCTAAAATACTCCGTTAACAGGAAGATCGTCTTTGTTTCTTTTCATTATAATTCAGTCTTCCGAATTTCTTTTAAAGCCGATCAAATTAGCGTGCTTTTAAAGTTTGCAGTGTCTGAACGGGGGTTGGTGAGCGTAGCTCGTAGGAGGCAGGCCCCCTAGTCTCTGAAAATAAATCTTCGATTTGAAAACTGCCTGCATTAGCTTGCTTATCAAACATTTCTCTGTAATACCACCGATTTTCATATTTTTGTATGCCGTAGTTTTCATAATATTAACGAAGAAAGACCACCGGTCACAAAAAAATCAGAAACAGTGGCGGTGACAGCGTTAGTTTTTTTTTTTTTTTTTTTTTTTTTTTTTTTTTTTTTTTTCAGAACAGAGAGATTGCCGGTGAAAAATTTTGTGGTAACGAATAAAGCCAATTTCGCTAAGCCAAAAATACAATTATAATGCTGTATTTTTTCAAAATGAAATTCGTTGGTTTTTGAAGGAATTTTTAAACTTTTTTTTTTAATGTACTAGCGGGCTCTGCCCCCTACGAGCTATGCTCGTCAACCCCCGTTCAGATACCGCAGACTCTAAAAGTACGCTAATTTGATCAGCTTTTTTTAAAAGATTTCGGAAGGTTGAATTATAATTTAAAAAACAGTGGCGATCTCCCTATAAACGGATTTCTATTCATTTCTCTTTGATTGGGGAATTTTAAGACCAAATCTCGTGCGGTACTACTTGATTATCTTGTCGACCAATTTCGCCAAATTATATAATTCGCCAAACCACTCGCCAAATTATACAAATTGACATAATTTTTATATTAAATAACGAAAGAACAAATAAATTAGTGCAACATTAATAAAAATACAAATAAAACGTCGAAATAAAAATAACTGGATGACGTAGACACGTGTAACTTGCTTAAAGTCAAGTTAATGTGACATTTACGATCAACCATTATTGGCACTAAATCTTATAGTTTGGCGAATGATAGATTTTTGGTCGACGGGATAACTAAGTAGTACCAAAAATGCAATCGCTGTTTTCGTCTTTGATTAAGTAAAATAAGTTAAACATTTCAAATTAAGCTAATATAAAAGGAATTAAGTAAACAGAGTATTTGTCTCCTGGTATTTTTTAACAAAGCGAAAAGAAAGTTATTTTAAATAAGACATTTTAAATTAATCGTTTTTAATCTGACGTAATTTTGACCAAACTATTCTTTCTCTTTTTAATATTCACGTAAAAATACTCTTGTTAGAAATTAAATATTATTTGCGCTTCCCTAACAAAAATAGTTGAAAATATCATCTCAAAATATCAAATAAATGTCTAGCGCAATTTTAAAATTTAATCTGTTTTGCAATATTATTTTGTGTTCATTTTATGTAATAACTAAAATGTGGCGTAAATATGACGTAATTTCTCCTATTTAAAACTTCTAACGCATGTTAATGAATTTATTATTTTACGATTTCCTTTCTCTCTTAAAATTCATGTGTAAATATATTTTTTATGACGTAATTTTTAATAAGTTCTTGCTTTTTGTACACAATTATTTAATTCTAATTCCAAATGTTTTTTTTTCTGTTTATAATAGTCACGTGTAAATAAATTTTTAATTTATTTACACGTTTAAATATTTTTTTTTTATTTGAAGCAAACATTATTGTTTGCGCTGTTCATACAGTTGGCAACAGTTTAAATTAACATCACTTTCTAAAATGTGTAAAAAATATTTCTAGAAATGCTGAAAATTTGAATTTAAAATAGAAATAAAACCTCAAAAAATGAGTCAAATTAAAAAAAGAAATACAGTCTGCACACCGGGAACTTCAAACATTCAAACATTTAGTGGAACGATTTTGTCCAACTTTAGCATTAAATATCTTTTACAAAAATTCTTCAATTTGAAAACTGTCTGCATCAGCGTGTTTATCAAACATTTCTGTATAATACTACCGATTGTCATATTTTTGTATGCATTATTTTTCTTAATATAAACGAAGAAAGACCTCCGGTCACAAGAAATTCAAAACCGGCGGCGGCGGTGACAGCGGTAGTTACTTTTTTTTTAGAATAGAGAGATTATTCCTATTGTTAACTAATTTGTATTTTAAAGTACTTCTTAAAAATAATAATAATAATAATAATAATAATAATAATAATAAAAACGCTATGTTAATAGTTGATAAGTGGTCTCAAAAATTCCATTTTCAGAAAGTTATTCTGCTGTAAAATCAATAAAAACGAATTTTGCAGAAAAAAATTTTATCGGTTCTGTAACTTTGGCTTATAGCGCTATAAAATGTACTAGGTCGCAATGCTAGGTGCGAGTTTCAACAAAAATGGTTCCCTGTATGTAAAAAAGTCGGAAATTGTACGTCAAACGGGGCAAATGACGTACGTTCGTACTATAACTAGTTTTATAAATATTCTGATTTTGGTGCAATAGCCGTTGCAGTCTTATTCAGAAATGCACGCATACAAAATTTATTACGATTCTATAGATTAAATTCAGTAATGCGGATATAATGTGACTCCATCCTAAATAGGATGTAATCACCATAGCGATCTAGAATCATTACCTATCATGGGATATCATTGAAATAATAACGTGTGATAGGATTTGATAGAATTGATAGAATGATGATTTAAAAATATCTTTTTAAGTTTTGATTCGATTTCCATAAAATTAGAAATGAATAAATTCTGAAACGATTATATACATTAAATTTCAAACCATTCGGCTGGGTAGTTTTTGCGCTGTTATAAGCGGACAGAGGGACAGACAGACGAACGGACCAGACGACGACTATAGGTGTATATGACGTATTTATATAATTAGGAACGCACCTAAAAATTAGTTATAGACCAGAAACTGTGTCAAAAAGTTATGTACTGAACAATAGTTACTAACCAAAATTTCTTATTTTCAACTTTACAACACATTAATTTTTCTTACGTATTTGTTTTATTTATATATTTATTTTTACAAAATATGAATTTTAGAAATGAGTCTTTTCGTAGAACATTGATATCATGTAAAGAAATATATGTATGAATTACACAAAAATAAAAGAAATTGATTAATTAAAATAACGAATAAATAATCGACTTTACAATAAATTGATATTTTCAAAATTTTAATAACAAAGTAACTTTAGATTTTGTGGTGTTTTTCTTATGAAAATGTAATTTTTTTTTTTAGAGAATTAACAATAACTTCGGTCTCATTTTCATACTAATAATTTTTCTACTTCATCAAAAGTTAAATTATCTTTTTTTAACTATATATTTGGGTTTATGCCTGACTTCAAAAGAATAGTTATAACGACATACTTCTAAATTAATTAAATCTTTTTCTTTGATATTTTCTCTTTACATCAAAAACTTTCTCTTTTTTCTATCACACTCAAATGATTAGTTTCGGTTTCTTTTGTAGAATTATGCTGATTTAAATTTCAAGATTAATGACTTGAGTATAAAAGTTTTTAAAATAAGTTATTTTTCCCCTTTTAGATTATCAGATGATCGTTTCATTTTGCGTGTAAGAAGATCTTTTATTACTTAAAACTGAAACTGAATTCCAATCATGATTTTTAACCATTTGGAAAAAATGGTTATTGTCCTCGTCAGGGTAGGAAATCAAAAACATATCTGAAGGTTGAATCCGCATTATTGGTTGAATCCGCATTTTATTCGTTTTCTGATTGGTCTACACAGTAATCTGTATTTTCCTTTTACTTTCAACAGAGATGGATACTTCTGTTGTCACTATGACAAAAAAGTAATAAAAACTACAAAAAAAAATAATTAATAACTCAGAAACAAATTGAGATACAGCTTTCAAACAAATTGCATTTAAAAGTACATTTTTTTCTCTATATGACGGTGTAAAAAATAGTATTGTGGGATGTTTAGAAGTTGAAAAATGAAATTTCATTTAAAATTGGTCCAGGAATATTAATGTTTAATCCATGGCGTACGTTATGTATGACCAACTCCCAGCGATTTTTTATGTCTTAAATTTTAGTCTTTGAAAAAATCATTTTCCAAATGGTCGTTGTAATTTGTTAAATTGCATTTTTCTTCTACTTATTATTGTTATTTTGCTTTTTTTTATTGTTATATTTTGAAGTTTAAATTAAAAGATGAACATAAAATTTCAGCGCATAAGAAACAATCACACACTTGGATGAAACCGATCAAAAATCGAGTGAATCTCATATTGAAAATTCTTGTAATCATTACAAACTTGTAACTGGGTCAATCCATTTCAAGTGGTCCAGAAAATCATTAATTCGTTGCTCGACCATTTTTAAAAAATCTGAAATTTTTTGTACAACAACCCTAACATGATGGAAGTTCAAAATGACTATTATATTGATTTTATTATTTTTTTGTTTGTGCATGGCGGCCATATTTGTTTCATCGTCTGCAGCAATTTTCTCACATGAAGGGATGAACGAAATTGCAAATAATTCATCGTTTATTTCTCCAATTCAAATGCGGATTACAGCAATTTGTACAGAATACATTGGGCTAATAATTTGGTAATAGAGTAGTTTCCGAAACTAAACGCGTTTTGGTGAAATTTAAGCATAAAGTTTTTTTTTTTTTTTCAAAATTTGTCCTTTCACAAGGGGAAATTTTTCTAGCAAGGAAAACTGTCAACATAACATAATTTTTTTTACAAATAGACTGAAAGTACTTGTACTCACACGCGAAGTTCCAGATCTGAGACTTTCTTTCTCTTCGCTAAAAAAATTCCCAAATTTTTGAAAAATGTCAAAAATCGCACTTTTCAGGCTTTGATATCTCTGGTGGGGCACGAGATAAAAATCTGAAGTTCTGGTTTCTGACAGTATTGTATGATAGTGTTATGCACAAGAAATTTCAGGATGGAGATTTGACTACAAGCTGAGTTATGGCAAGGGCAACATGTCAAAACTATACTGCCAAAGTATTGTTTTGTTGTAGTCACAGCTAAGTACTTATCTCAGAGTGTCATTTAATTTTTTTTTTATCTTTAAATAATAGTAACAGAAAAAAAGCCTTTTGCAAAGCTTAGAAATTAATTTAAAAATAATTATGCCTAAGGCCATACATTTTGTATGGTTTCAGTAATTTTTGTTGTAAGTAATTTTAGCAACTAAAAGAAACCTCAGCATTTTTACATAAAGAAAAAACATATTTTTATGCAAGATCTAAGACAAAAACAGAATAGGGAAAGAGAAAAGCTGTTAATGTTGACATACTTGTTGATACATGATCAAACGTGTCAAAATACATTCCTGCTTGTTGGTTTAAAAACTGCAATTTTAATGCTGCTTGCAGTCCCTGAAACATGTCCCTACCATAAGTATGTTCCTGTAAATGAAACGTTATACGATATTACCATGCATCAGCCTCGAGTAATTTTCAGAAAGTAATGATATCCAAAGCCTTTTCAAAATTCATACTGCAGAAAAATGACATTTTTACATAAGAAGTTAGCTAGGAATTATTAATGAAGTGAGACTTGCACATAGTGATTTCAAAGTTTATTTCTATGAGCCAGCAGGTCCAAGAACTCCAATCAAGTTATCAAGAGATGACAAGACTTGGTTCCTCAAATAAAATTTTGAGAAAGATCAAAATTGTGGTTTTTACACCAACAAATAAGAATGTGTTTTGACACGTTTGATCATGTCTCAACAAGTATGACAAAATTAACAGCTTTTCTCTTTCCCCATTCTGTTTTTTTCTCAGGGCTTGAATAAAAAATTTTTTTTTTCTTTATGTAAAAGTGTGGAGATTTCTTTCAGTTGCTAAAATTACTTACAACAAAAATTACTGAAACTATACAAAATGTATGGCCTTAGGCATAATTATTTTTTAAATTAATTTCTAAGCTTTGAAAAAGGCTTTATTTTCTGTTACTATTATTTAAAGATAATCAAAAAAATAAATTTAAATGACACTCTGGGGTAAATACTTAGCTGTGACTACAACAAAACAATAGTTTGGCAGTATTGTTTTGACATGTTGCCCTTGCCATATCTCAGCTTGTAGTCAAATCTCCATCCTGAAATTTCTTGTACATAACACTACCATACAATACTGTCTGAAACCAGAACTTCAGATTTTTATCTCGTGCTCCACCAGAGATATCAAAGCCTGAAAAGTGCGATTTTTGACATTTTTCAAAACTTTGGAAATTTTTTTAGCGAAGAGAAACGAAGTCCCAGATCTGGAACTTGACTTGTGAGTACAAGCACTTTTGGCCTATTTGTAAAAAAAATATGTCATGTTGACAGTTTTCCTTGCTAGAAAAATTTCGACTTGTAAATGGACAAATTTTGGAAAAAAACTGAAACTTTATGCTTAAATTTCACCAATAAGCATTTAGTTTCGGAAACTACTCTATTACCATATTTTTAGCCCAATGTATTCTGTACAAATTGCTTTAATCAGCACTTGAATTGGAAAAATAAACGATGAATTATTTACAATTCCGTAAACCCTTCCTGTGAGAAAATTACTTCAGACAATGAAACAAAGATGGCCGCCATGCACAAAAAAAAATCAATAAAATTAAAATAATAGTCATTTTGAACTTCCATCATGTTTGGGTCTTTGTACAAAAAATTTCGGATTTTTTAAAAATGGTCGAGCAAACAGTGCTGGACCATTTGAAATGGATTGACGCAACTACGAGAGTAAGTTAAATACTTTTTTAGGTTTTATATTAAAAATATGACTTATACTTTTAATCATAAAATAGATATTGTATGAGCATTTATAATTCCGTTGGTGCATAAGTGTTATGACTGGATTTATGGGGAAGCAGGAAAAACATTTGAAGATTTAATGCACAAACAATTTTTCTTTAATAGACAGACAAAGTTTATAAACACAGCAAGAATAAATACGTCTTCGAATTAATTTAGCATTTAGCCATTGGAATAAACATTATCTTCTGTTTTTTTTTGTTTTTCCTCGTATTGTTGCTACATGTAATAGAGTAATTTTTTGTTGCCAGATAAAAAAAAAGACTAGTACTTTTACATATAACTTTTACTATTAAAAAAGGTATTGTATGATCATTTATAATTTCGTTGTGCATAAGTGTTATGACTGGACTTAAGAGGAAACAGGAAAAACATTTGAAGATTTGATGCACAAACATTTTTTATTTTAGACGCCGACACAACATTATAAACATAGCAAGAATAAATACGGCTTCGAACTAATTTAGAATTCAGGTATACGAATAAACTATATCTTCTGTTTCTTTTTTGTTTTTCCTCGTATTTTAACGGCATGCATTTGAGTAATTTTTCGTTGCCAGATTAAAAAAAAATGTCTTATACTTTTATTATTAAAAAAAATATTGTATGAACATTTATAATTTCGTAGTGCATAAGAAAAGTTAACAACTTTGCAATTTATTTTCTACGATGCATTCTTTTGCAACTTATATTTTAATTATAAATCTCGATTTAGTTTTTGAAATTCATTCAATTCATACAAACATGACTGTACAACATTATTTTCCGTCATAATTCTCTGATTAAAAAAATCTTAGTGGATAGATAATATTTCATTATAGAATCATAGAATGAAGTGAGCTGGTTCAGAAGCCAACGATGTACAAATGCCCCAAACGCTGTATCTTCTTCAAGATTATGATTCCCAAGTGCATCTTTTGGTATCTATAAAATGTTACAGTTACAAGGTGAGCTGTTTGGATTGTAGACAATGTTCCAAAGTTGGCCAACTCATTTATATAAGTTTGTTTTGATTTAAAACTGAAATATAAGGTCGGGAGTTGACGTGGAGGAGACTATTACATTTTAATGATTTTTAGGTGCGTCCGTCATCACATGAATATGTTGCACTTATAATCAGCGTCTGATCCGTCTGTCCGCATATTACAGGGCACGAACTATTTTGGATGCTCAACGTGTTGTATAAGTAGAGTAAAAGTAAACAAGTAAATCCACTATAAGTAACCGGCCAACATAGAACAAAAATAAAGTACAACAAAGCTATCATACAAACTAAACATTTCCAACTGAGCTAAAAAATGCCCAGGCCGGTAACCGAATCCAAATCCTTGGCTTACAAGGCCAATGCTTTAACGTTTAAGCTAACTGGCCCGGCAACAAGCTAGCATATTTCTCTCAAATAACCTTATTGGTAGTAACATCTGGCATATCATGTAGACAGCTCAACAGAATAAACCACAGGTAAATGAACTCCATATAAACGATGGATACGTAGATGAACTATTATTTTAACACAATCAAACTGATTGGTAAAGTTATCATACGAATTGAATATTTCCAACTGAGCGAAAAAATGCCCAGGCCGGGAATCGAACCCAGATCCTTGGTTTACAAGGCCAGTGCTTTACCGTTTATGCTAACTGGGCCGACAACCAGCCAGCATATTTCACTCAGATAACCTTATTTGCAGTAACAACTGGTCTGTCATGTAGACAGCTCATCAGAATAAACCGCAAGTAAAGGAACTCCATATAAAAGCAATCACCTTGTAAGCCAAGGATCTGAGTTCGATTCCCGGTCAGTTGGAAATATTCAATTCGTATGATAAATTTGCCAATCAATTTTATTGTGTTAAAATAATAGTTCATCTACGTATCCATCGTTTATAAACAGTTCCTTTACCTGCGGTTTATTCTATTGAGCTGGCTACATGACAGACCAGTGTTACTACCAATAAGGTTATCTGAGCGAAATATGCTGGATGGTTGTCGGCCCAGTTAGCTTAAACGGTAAAGCATTGGTCTTGTAAGCCAAGGATCTGGGTTCGATTCCCGGCCTGGGTATTTTTTCGCTCTGTTGGAAATATTCAATTCGTATGATAACTTTACCAATCAGTTTCATTGTGTTAAAATAATAGTAAGACAAAGCTGACATTATAACGGCACAAGTGCTTGCCAGCAGACCGCCGCCATGAGGCGTTCAGGTGATTTCACCCCGTTCCCATGCACTCAAACCCGTAAAACTGGGTTATAGACCGTTAGGTAGGGGCCAGGTCAGCGGTTAGGGAAAAAAACTGCGCCCAAACTACCCAACCGAATGGCTTGAAATTTAATACTATATATAATCGTTTCAGAATTTTGTCGAATAATTTCAAAATCGAATCAAAACCTAAAAAGATATTAATAAATATTTTTTTTTCATTCTATTAAATCCTATCGTACCCAATTAATTTAATGATATCCCATGATAGGTAATGATTCTAGGTTGCCATGTTGATTATGTCCTATTTAAGATGGAATCCTATTATTTCCGTATTACTGAATTTAATATACATAATTGAAATAAATTTTGTATTCGCGCATTTTTGTATAAGAGTGCAACAGCTACTGCACTAAGATCTGAATATCTATAAAACTAATTATAGTACGAACGCACCTCATTTGCCACGTTTGATGTACAGTTTCCGACTTGTTTTGGAAGACTGGTGGATGAAAAATGTCAAGGAAGGATTGCTCCTTTGCAAATTGCACACTGCAGTGTGCGGTGAAATAACAGCGAAATAAAAAGAAGCAAACAAACTAAAATAATAAAATTCATATATTTAGAGGTTGAATAACTGACGACAATTGTAACAAGAACGATAGATGATGCATAAGGTATAGGTTGCGAAACAATATGAAACAAATTCTGAATACTGGAACAAAATTTTACCATTTCATAAGGTAAAAGAGGATGTCTAAGTAAACAATTTGGAAAACGCATAGAACATTTGAAAATCCAATTTTAGCAATTACCATTTCTTGTCGGAAAACTAACCGAATTATTTTGCTCAGGTGTGTATTTGAGCTATATATTTTTACATAGGGTAACTACGGGAGAGTCGCCGCATACGGGATAGATGCCGCACCCCTTGTAATTATCGATAGATGGTCGTTGAATACACGTCAATATAGGTGCGCAATGAGATCATTTTAACCAGTGTATAGCGTGAATCCCATTTCGATGTTTACTTGTGGAAGTAAAATCTTTAATTTGACGTAAGTGCATGATTTCACTATCCAAACTTTTAAACACGTTATTTTTAAATACTTTTCATACACTAATTACTAAATGCATGCATGATTTCGAAGTCAAAACTAAGCGTAGGGTTTGTATAGAGTACTGTGTGTATGGTTACGCCATTCTTCTTAGGAATGGCAGGTAAATGTGATGGCAGACGTCTACACCATGCAAAATGGGTCACATGCCGCACTGCTATTCCAGTATACATGCCGCAGTTTCTTTTGAACGGTATGATTAAGTGTTATTAACTTTTCCTTTTCTTTTTGCACAGACTAACAATGTTAGACGTGTTATCAAGTTTACTAAAACCAATTGAAAAAGGGGGAAAATAAAAAGTAAGAAGGGCAAGAAAGATGCAGTGAAAAATAAAAAGTAAGAAGGACAATAAAGATGCAAGTCAAGATGATAATAATGAAAAATAGGATTACGCGTAACGCAGACGTTCTTTGCAAGGAATGTTTAGAAAACTACTCCAAAAAGAGGAAGTGTAATTGGCTTCATTGCATCATGTGTTTAAACGTAGTTACATAAAGACTGTATTTTTTCGACACTTTTTCTGTAGATTGTAGTCGAAAATACATGTCTCTTAACCCACCATAGGTGCATGCATATAAGCACCTTCATAAAGAGCTTACAAAATTTGTTTCCGGCACCAGTAAAAAAAAAAAAAGTAATATTTGTTTTCTTTAATTAGAGCATTTTCATGATTATTTAAGTAAAGGTAACTTCTTCTAAAAAAATGGTACCAACCGAATAAAATTTGTGCAAAAGCCACCAGTCCCGAAAGGGCTAACGAATAAATTGTGTCAACACAATTTTAATTTTTTTTCTTTTTCCTTTCTAATACATTGATGTTAGGTTGTTGCTGAAATAACAATTAAAATTTAATGTAAAAAAAACTATGTCGATAATTTTAATAGTGAAAGTAGGCAACAATTATTAATTTGAATCTACTAATACGTTTCATTGAACTCATTTAGTTTCATTTTGTTATTACATCGTTAATTCTTCTAAGATCCAGATATGAATATTTCTTTTAAATAATTTTATTTTTAATTTCATTCTGTTCTTATTACAAGCGCGGCATAACTACCGCACAAGTGCGGCGTCTCAGCCTGAATGTGTGGGTGACGTGCCGCAGTGTAATGTTTCAGAAAAAAAGAAATGTTAAAAAATATTAATAATTTGTTTTGGATTACGCGTTGTGAGTACACGCGTTGTATATTTAACATTAAATAGCACAGCATGATATATTTTTTTTTATATCCACCATGGGACTTTATATACAAATTCAAAAAAATGTGCGGCATAAATCCCGGATTTATCCTATGCTACATATTATGAAAAAAATTAGTTCAGTTAGGAAACGCATAACAGACTTGAAAAATTCTGCTTTAGAAATTCCCGTCAATAAGGCGGAAATGTACACGACTTGATTAATATTAACACAATTATTCTAATTGGTAAACAAATCATATTAGATGTAAATTTCCAACTGGGCGAAAAATGTCCGGGCCAGGATTCGAACCCGGGACCTCCCTGGCTGAAGCCGCCAGTGCTCTGCCATCTGAGCTATCCCGGACGATTCTGGTCGAACTTTTTCACCCAGATAACCTTGATGATTTCAGCATCTGGTCTGAAACCTGGTTCAGCTCAACAGAATAAATCTCAGGTTACGGAACTCCAGAAATCGCTGGATACGAAATTACACTAGATTAATATTAACACAATTATTCTAATTGGTAAACAAATCATATTAGATGTAAATTTCCAACTGGGCGAAAAATGTCCGGACCAGGATTAGCTGAGTGAAAAAGTTCGACCAGAATCGTCCGGGATAGCTCAGATGGCAGAGCACTGGCGGCTTCAGCCAGGGAGGTCCCGGGTTCGAATCCTGGTCCGGACATTTTTCGCCCAGTTGGAAATTTACATCTAATATGTACACGACTTATTTTGCGCAGTCCTGAATAATGTAACAAAACTTCACTGTTTAATATGTTAAAACATGATGTCTAATTGTACCATTTGGAAGCACATAACACATTTAAAATTCCAATTTTAGCAATTACCATAAACAGACGAAAAATTATCCGAAAATTATCCGAATTCATTGAGCATCCCTGTATATAATATATCGAATTGTATCTATGATCTACACACATGCAACAATTTAATTCAGTTAGGAAATACATATCACAGTTTAAAATTTCTCTTCAGCAATTTCCGCTAATAAGGAGAATGGTTCGACAAATCTTTTGTGGAGCCGAGGTATAGAATTTGTGTACGAGGTATAGAATTTATATACAACGAGTAAGATGCAAAAAAATTGTTTAACTTAAAAGCATATACCGAAATTGAAAACGCACGTCCAGCAATTATTACTCAAAGGTACTGTAACCGATTTCATTTGTGTGTTCATGTAAATGAACGATGAATTCTATGAATACCCTATTCTACAGTAATAATCTTGTAGTGAAATTCAGCGATTTATATAAATTTCAATATAATTGACACAGCGTAATGTCATTAAAATACAGTGCAAACCATTTTTCCCCATTAACCATAATTTAACGTAATTCTCTTAAGTCGAAAATTAACGAAAAACTTCAAAGTTTGAGTTAGTTTATCTTCAAAACCTTTTCATGTATAAACGTGAAATTTTGGATTTTGATTAAACAGATTGTGCTTTGTAATATACTACCAACAGAAATTTATTAACCCTTTACAGAATTTGTGTATTGTTGAAATTAAAATAGCTCTTTTTTTTACCCCATATGTCATTGCACTTCATATTATGAAGTTTAATATGTTTGAAATTGTGTAGCATAATTAAAGGCACAGCAAATGATTTTTCCCATAGGCCATAATGTAATGGAATTATTTTGCGTGCTCGTGTGAATGAACTAAAATTGCTACACACTTCATTGTCAACATCCAACACGCCATCATAAATCTAAATGACATTACAATCCGAGCATATTTACGTAAGTTAGAGTACAGACAGACAGTTGAACAGACAAATCTAATTTAAAAACACTTTTCCATTACATTAGAAAGTGTTAAAAATGAAAATTTCTTTCGGAAATTCTATTTAGGAAATGAAGGGTTATTAATTATTCACATTTTGATTTAAAGTGATTAGACGTTTATTTTAGCACGTGATTTTACACTGAAAATATGTTCAGAGGAACTATCAAATTGCAAAAATAAATTAGTCTTAAAACTTTCTACCTAATCATTCTACTATATAGTCCAAGCAATAGAGACCGTATAGGGGCTCTACCTAGAAAAATCAATGGTAGTTCTGTAAAAAGGCTTACTATATGTTTTTGGGGTACCTGAATTCAAATTTTTAACTTCCCACGGCAACCCCCTCCATCCAAATTTTGGTAAAATGTCCCAAAAAATAGGTTTTAAGTAAAAAATTAATTTTTTTTATTGTTTTAGGGAAAAAGTATCTAGAAATTCAGAAAGTAGACAAAACTTGCAACAAATAAGATGCATGACATTATGACGTAGGATGCACCGGGAGGCGGGGGCCTGTCTTGGAATATGCACCTCGGTGCTGCGTGCACAAAGTTGCTCAATTCCGCTTAACAACTCACATCGTTTGTGTTCGCATTCCCGTCTCACCTCCAAACTTTCCCTATAAGGCTTATTTTATATTATTTTGGTAGCTGAATCGAAATTTTTTATTTTCCACCAAAAGTTCCCCATCGCAACCCCCCAAATTTTGGTAAAGTGCCCCCCCTCCCCCCAAAAACATTAAAAAATGCCATATATCTCATTTTTTGCAAATTTTGTCTACTTTCTGAATTTCTAGATACTTTTCCCCTAAAACAATAAAAAAATTGAATTTTTTAAAAAAACTTTTTTCTGCGGAGACAGGACACTTTACCAAAATTTGGGAAGGGGGTGGCGGAGGAGAATTTGGCGGGAAGTTAAAAATTCGTATTCAGCAACCCAAAAAACATAAAGTAAGCCTTATAGGGAAAGTTTGGAGGGGAGACCGGAGAGCGAACATAAACGATGTGAGTGGTTAAGCGAAATTGCGCGACTTAGTGCCCGCAGCACCGCGGCGCATGTTCTGAAGCAAGCCCCCGCCTCCCCGTTCATCCTACGTCATAATGCCATATATTTTATTTGTTGCAAATTTGGTCTACTTTCTGAATTTCTAGATACTTTTCCCCTAAAACAATAAAAATTTTGAACTTTTTAATAAAAACCCATTTGGGGGGATGGCATTTTACCAAAATTTGGGGGTGTTGTCAGTGGAAATTTTGGTGGGAAGTTACAAATTCGGATTCAGCGACCCAAAAAACATAAGGTAAGTCAATTTCCAAAACTACCGTTAATTTTGCCAGGTAAAATCCCCTATTGCCTGGACTATATAATACAGTGATCACTTTCAGAATTTTAGAAATAAAAGAAGTAGAGACGTTAGCTTATAAGGCAAAAGAATGAGATATACTTACAATGCTCATCAATAAGGCATAGCATAACAGCGCCCCTTATTAAATGATCAAGGACAAAATTGAATTGGTATGTTTTTCTAAATAAGCCTTTTATTTTTAATTATTTTAACTCAATCATACTGATTAGTAAAGAAATCATACAAGTTTTACTTTTCGAACTGAGTGGAAATGTGTCTAGGCCGGAATTCGAACCCATGAACTTAGCATAAGCTAGCAACGCTCTTCCCACTAAGCTGTCCTGACAAATTCAGTGGGCACATTTAATTCAGACAACTTGTTGGTAATGATATCTAGTTTCTTATGAAACAGTTTAATAGTTTTCGTTTTCTGCGACTTATTCTTTTGAAGTGTTTCTGATAACAGACTAGTTGTCATTACAAAAAATCCATCTGAGTGAAATGCGTTCGGAGGATTTGTCCATGAGAGCTTTATTGGAAGAGTAATTATAGCTTATGCCAAGGACCTGGGTTCGAATCACTGTCTGGACACTTTCTCAATGAGTTGGGAAAATTACAACTCTTTAGCCTTTTATATGTTAAGTTTAATTAAATTTCATCCAAAAGATGATGCAATGTAAATTTTAAACGCGTAGTATAGCAGCGCCACTTGTTGAGTGATATACACCAAAATCTAAGCAGCACCAAATTATGTCAAGTTTTAAACAAATCTGAAGTTTCATAGAATTCAATTTTATACACTAACCATTTGTTTTACGCATCAGTCCAAAAATTGTCAAATCGTATTTAGATTATGCCAAAATGAATAATTCCATTTCCAAAAGTGGATGTCGAAAATTTTCACGAAACTAATACTTTTCTCTCATGATTATAGAAAAAGTGAAAAGTGAAAGAAAAATTTTGTTTATTCTTTTTTTGTTATAGGAAAAGCAGCATATGAAAGATTGATTTAGCGTGGTATACGAAAATGAAAATAAAGAAAATTCAGCCGCTTTAAATTTATTCTGGGGGAGGTATTCATATAAACACAATGCAGGTGTTTTCAATAAAACTATCTGAACATAAAATATAAATAAGGAAAACAATTATTGTATATTAGTTAACTGAAACCACGTTATAACATTAAACATTTGAGGGAATTAATAATGTAAATAAGCATTCTCTTGTCTGTATTGGTAGACTTCAATAATAACTATGTACGTATAGTTTGAAGTCCTCTTGAATAATCAATTTTACTACACGCATTTCGCTCCTTTCTTATAAAGGTACTTTAATATTTTTAGTTGTGGTAAGCGTACGAATCATTACGCTCCAAAGAAAGTGAATGCTTATAAGGAAATATCATCCAATGCAATTCAAAATGTAGAAAATGTAATATTCTTTTAGGTAAATAAATGTGATTATTTTGGATCTAAAGGATTTGGAGAGAAGATTTTTGTAAATGCGTGTACCCATACAACACAGATTCGTCCAATTTTCGCCTAAAGTACGTAATTTGGATGAATGGACGTGTCCAATTGAAGTCTAAAAGTCCTCCGGACTTCAACTAAATTTCGTCAAATTACGTCCAAATGTCACCCCCCTTTACGTAAGAAGTACGTCTTTTGGGCCATGAAATGAGCGTAAAATGAACATAAAATGAACAAAATTCGGATGAGCCAAAATTTGTCCATATTACATCCAAAAAATACCTCCATCCGGACGAAATACACACGAATTTTGGCTGGAATATAGGCGTCCAAAATTTGTCCATATTACATCCGAAAATACCACCCACATTTGGACGAAATATAGACCCCTTTTAGCTTTAATCTGAATGTGTTTATTGATCCAAAATACGTAGTTTGGACCAAAATGAGACGAATCTGTTATCTCCCCTAGGCAAGGATGACGTTATATTAAAAAACTGAAATAACAAAAGTTTTTAATATAAATAATTTTGATAGAAATTTACTTAGAATTTTTTCCCCCAAAATCATATTAAATACTTAAATATTTTAAATTAATTCCTTACCAGGACTCATTCATATAAATCAGTAAAAGCATATATATTTTATACATATTGCTAATAAACTTTTTTTTATGATACTTTTAATTTTCTAAGATCTTTAAAGAAAATATATTAATTCCTAAAGTATATGCTATAGCATGATTTGAAAAACAGAGGCTATACCATACTTTAATCCGCTACATTCGGCCCAAACACAACTACGTTCTTTCACGAAAAAAGAAGAAAATTTTTTGTAATACAGTTTTTAATTCATAATACAATGAAATGCTACTTCAGAATGCTTAAACATAAGCCGATCACTTTCATTTACAGAAAAAATGCACAGGTGATGTTAATGAATTCGGTCCCTGTTCCAGGTGCTTGTTTTGTTTGGGCCGAATGAAAGCATTTAAATTTGAACAAAAACCGGTTTCATATAGTAAACAGTTTTTATGGCATATATATATGCCATAAAAATAGTTTACTAATTTCAAAACATTTATTTTAGTAAAAGGAAATGACACATTTTAATGTTTACAATCTTATTTTTCATTATCAGAAACTTTCTATGGATAATAAGGAAATGAAAAATGTAAGATACCTACCAGCATACTGGCTTTTATGTTTTGTGCATTTCTAGATTCTAGAAATCTATGCATTTCTGCTATTTTTACTCTTCACATTTTTATTTTATATACTATTTCTCCTGGAAAAAAAAAATATATATACCTTGGTTTTCGTTTACATTTTCATTGGTGATAATGCTTCTAAAAAGGTCCTATATTTGCATAGCTGTCAACTGCTACAATTTTTAGCTAGCACTAATTTTTAATGGAAATCTTCGCTTTACTTAATAACATATATCTGTAATTAAATCAGATGAAGATTTTAAAATCAAATTAGTGATGGCTAGAACTCGTAGAATTTTGCCGTTGTATTTAGAAATTTTATTATATTATTCATTAGCATACAATATCGTCAACTGCAAAGTTTTACATTTTGTGAACAATGGATTTTTTCTTTTATTTTTTTTTCTTTAAATTAATCTGTGCTCTTAATTAAATATCATATATTCAATTAAATCATTTAAATTCTTTGTAAATTCAACTACTCCACTTTTTTTTTTCTCACTTGAATTAAAAATAGCTCTAACAGGGAATATAATTTTCCTTTTAAGGATGGTTACCCTTAAGAATGGAATGTATCAAAGCAATTGAAAATTTTGAGTTTTTCAAATGCTGCTAATTCATGGAAGAAAATCCGATATTCCCTAACAACTTTTATGTATTGTGAATAAAATTTTACACACTGAAATTTTCATTTGTTGCCAGGTGTGCAAAAAAATTATTTTACATTTTTAATAATAATAACAAACAATATTTTGAAATATCATTAAAGAAATTTAAAATGTAATACGAGCGTAAACTTTGTTTTTCATATGCAAACCTACTTCCTTATGTAAAAAAAAAAAAAAAAAAAAAAAAAAAAAAAATACATATATATCCCTGGACTGCAAGATTAACCTTTTAACCTTCCATTACTCATGCATGGATTATTAAAAAAAAAAAAAATAGTTCCATTTCATTTATTTTAGTAATTGACTTTTCACTGATTAATGTAAAAATACATACTGTATATTCTGGTATGTAACAATAACTTTTGATAGAAGAAAAATTATCAAAATTTATAGGTGCACATTATGCATCATTTTTAAAAATAAATTATAAAAAATATGATCATAAGAACTAAGACTTTTGATTTAATCAACATGTGATTTATATTTAAAAAATGTTGCTATTAGAGTACATGAAAAATAATAGTATTGTACTTTAAAATAATTTACATCTTATTTTTCACTATGTATCTCATGAAAGTTTTTGCAAACAATCAAACAACAATCTGCACAACATATGGCGATTATAATAAAAAAATACAAAAATTAAATCTAACAGTATACGTATGTGTTACATGCCAGAATACAATATCAGTAAAATGGTTTCATATACATTATAAATAGTTTTCAAAAAATATATTTTTAATTATATCAATCAGTTTAAGCTAACTTTGTGAAATAGTGTTAGGGAGTTAGTGTTTACAAGACTCACTAAAAGGAAAATTCTTTTGAAATGCCATTGGGAGAGGGGGGGGGGGTAAATTTAAAATATTATTGCATATTGTTATACACTATATATTATTGTAAAGCAAAGATACGAGTACTAGTACAAAATTTAGTATATCACCAAAACTTATTCATTTAAATACTGATTTTTATTTATGTTATCACCAAACTAAGTCTTAAAAAATTAATCTGTGCTCTTAATTAAATATCATATATTCAATTAAATATTGAATAATCATTTAAAAATGAATTTACATTTTGTACAATTAAATATGTAAATTATCAAATGTATTTCAGATTAACCTGATTATTTGTAGTATATTATAAAATAACAAAAACAATACATTCAGTGTATTTAAGTAATGTTTTGAAATCAAAGTTTATTTAAACTTTGCTTAAGCATTAAAAATGAAATTTATCAAATATTTTCATGCATAAAATATGGTTAAAAATTATGTACAAACTTTTAGTTTAAAATTATTCAAAATCTTTAGTGAACTGAGTACATATATTATCATTGTTATAAAGGAATATACAATAAAGATGCAAGAAATACTTTCAAAAATGAAGTTTTATTTATTTATTTTCCAATCTGGCTCTTGTTGACAACAATATTTTCTTTTTACAATTCATATATAAAATATATTTTTCATTGAAAGGCAAAAAGGATGCTATATTTCATTACTATAAAGTAGGCAGGATGCTCCTGAGGAAACTGTCCTGAGGAAAACTCTGTTCTATGTTAATGCTTCTCAGACTTATTTTCATTATATTTAACAGACAGCAGCTTCAAAGCCTATAAATAAAAAGAATAATAATTCATTAAAATGAAAAGATGGATTGTATTTAATAGCACATATCAATAATTCATAACGTTAGATGCAAATTAAAAATAATTTCATTTTAGTTTTAATTTTTGCTTACAGGTAGCATCATCAGACATCTTGTATTATTTCATAATAAAATGAAGTTTTTTCATCCAGCTTTGAATGATATTAAAAAAAAACATTTATGTATTTTTAAAAATTACTAGCCAGTGTTTAATTTAATTTATTTGTCAAATTTTTATTATTATTTTTTAAACAAACAACTACTGATGCAATGTTTACAAAATACATAAAAGTCAAGTACTTTATAATGTTCAACTGTGTCCTTTATTTTGAGTATTTAAAGATCTATATTTATATAAAGTAAGGATAAAAAAAGAAAAATCAAATAAAATTTGGTGCTTTCTTGTTATAGCAGCCTCCTCAATTACAATTATGTCAAGGTAGCAGTTTCAAACTTGCTAAAGATCATCACCAAGCTTATATATACATCATACAAACATCATGCACAATATGTATAAGCCAAATGCTCATATATGAGCCATATAAGTAAATATTTATATCATATATCAGTCATATATATCTTTAAACAAAAACATAATTTGCAGAACAAAAAAAAAAAAATTATTTTACACATTGTTTATGCTCGAGAAGGGATAGATACAGTAGATTCGCTCAAATCCGCGCAGCTTGAGACCAGAGGTTGTGCAGATTTCAGAATTTTGTGGATTTCTGGTTTGTTAACATTTTTTAGACAATAATTTGGATGTAATAATGCAATCAAATGTATAATGGATGTTTGAATTAAAGCAAAATATTAAAATAATTAAGTAAAGTAATAAACTAAAATGATAAAAAGTAATATAATTAAAAAATGATTAAATTATTAAAGGTAAAGGTCAAATAAATAATTAATAATGTATAATTAAATATGCAATAAAAAATGAGATACATTTTCCTTGAATCATTCAATGACACTTTCCTCATAAAGGTAACCCTATTAATTCACATCAAAATCAAAAAGTAAGGAAGTTTTATTTCAGGTTTGCCAGTGTTAATAACTATAAAAAAAATTAATACATATATATATTTGGTTAAAAGGCTGACTAGCAGTGATATCAGCAATATCCTTCTTTTTTTTTTTCAGTAATAAATTTTTATTTCCTTCATGAAAAACAACGAGTTTAGTCTCATCATATTATCGAGAATTACATATTAAAATACATACGAAATTATATAAAACTAAAAAATCCTGTTACTTTGCCTCTACAGCTTAACTGAAATTTTCATTGTTTACATCTGCGATTATGTACGGATTTTAGGTGGTTGCAGATTTGAGGGAGTCCTGTATTATAATTTTTCTTCAGCTGCTTCTACAGTTAATGTTAAAGTCTTGCAAAAAATATGTTTAAACCAAATGAATTTTAAAAAATAAAATTCAAACAATAGGATACTTAAACTACCCTAAAAACTTAAATTACAAATATACATGGAAAATGCAAACCTTTAAAAAAGTCTCAGCTTTATTTCCATTTCATTCGAATGGAATGTAAGTTTTTAGATTAGTTTAAGTATCATATTGTTCGAATTTTATTTTTATTTCTTTAAGTTCAAATGGTTTAAACATATTTGTGGCAAAACTTTAACATTTACTGTAGAAGCAGTAGAAGAAAAATTCTAATATCTATCCCTTCTTGGGACTATACAATGCATGAAATAAACTTTTTTTTTTTTTTTTTGTTCTGTTCTGCAAATTATGATTTTTTTAATATATCAAGTTTTATAACTACTGCAATTCAGAGGAACTTATTACAAAATTAATAGAGGATGTTATAATTAGGGTTTGATATATAGGGTATTGCATCACAATTTGTGATGTAACTAAAATCCATAATAAAAACAAAAAATTCAAATTTACTTAAATTTAGTTATCCAATTTTCCACTGGTAGTGGTCTCTATGAATGCAAAAGTAAATTGTGTTGCATGTTTGCTGGTTATTTATGCTACTATGAACGGCAATTCAACAACGGCATTGAAACATTTCACCTCTGAACTGGGAAGGCCGGTGAGTGAATCAACTTCTTTTCACCAGTCTCCGACAGAGGAGTTAATTATTGGTAATATTAAAGAAAGTTGAAATCTTTTTGAACTGCTTAAAAAACAAAACAAAAAAAACATAATAAATTTATCTTGTAATCAACACCATTACATTTTAAGTTGTCCTATCAGAGCCTAACACCATTTGTCAGTTTACAGGTGCATAAATGTCAGTTATTGAATACTTGCATTACTAATAATTTAAAACATGAAAAGAGAGACGCATCTGTAGTATGATATTGATATCATATATAAAGTTTAATTAATTTGTTTTTATAATAAATATTAAAGTATTTTTAAAGCATAATTTTTCTTTCTTTTTTTTTTTTTTTTTTTTTTTTTTTTTCGTTGCAAGTAAAGTGTGAAACACTGGCTCATTTTGTGTCAGTTATTGGTTTTTCAAAATGGGGTTATGTCAGTTACTGAAGTTATTCACCATATTTATGAAAAACATTTATTTTTAATAATACAATATATAATTTTTCAAAATTTTGTCAACAGTAATTTTTAAATGTATTTCTACCATCCATTCAAAAAAAAAAAAAAAAAAAAAAAAAAAGGTAGAATGGATTTAAAATTTTGTAATAGTGATTTGAAGAATAATTTTTAATGTGTCAGTTACTGGGGGTTTCACCCTAAATCAAGTAATAAAGAAATTTAAACAGATTATTAATAGAACATAAATTTGTTTTTAATTCTTTTTTCCATTTTAAAATTTTAAACTATGTATGTATATATAATCAAAAGTTATTTTCTTTGTTGGAAAAGAAACTTGGTATTAGGCTGCCGAATATTCAGTATTCGGTTATTTGGCCACATCACTATTTGTCCCATCCCTAATTACAAGTAATTTTGATTCATTACTGTTTATTGATTATTTTTTTTATAAGGCAGGGGGGAGGGGTGTCGTTGGCACATTGCAGTTACATAAAATATATTTTTGGAAGCCTTTGGCATGCGAATGTGAAAAGGTTTGCCATACCTGAACTTTTATAATTGCATTACATTTAACTATTCACTCTCACAATTTTAAACAATTATTTTTAATATCAACATTTTTATTAGTTTGTGGGCTAAACCTTAAAATTCAGGCACGCTACACCTGCTGAAATCCCAACCCCTAGGCATGTAAAATTGTTTTATGTTTTTAAATTTATGCATCCAAGGACTACATAAAATATTGGCATTAAAATATTATATAAAAATGGAAATGCTTGCAATTTTTTTTTTTTTATACTAACTTCCAATATATTTCAATTTAACCTTAAAAAATATACTGTTTATTCTCCAAACAGAAATTTTTATGAGTTATAAATATATGTTTTCCGAAACTGAGATTATACACTGTGCTGTAAGCGGGTAATGCTGCCCGCCACAAAATTGAATAATTTTAATTTAAATAGTTCTTTCTTTAAGTATCTCCAGGGCTTAATTTGCACCGGAGCTCAGCTCCGGTACTTCTCTGTTTCTAGTACATATTTAAATATTGGTCGGAATTCACCGGAGCTCATAAATACAGGGCTCCGGAGCCCAATGCAATAGTGCTTCCGAAAAAACGTAGCCTAAAGTATCCTTCCCTTTTCCTCCCATCTCCAAGTTTTTACTTTCTTTTCTATCAAAACACTTATATGTGACATAATGTGTCCCACACGTAGGAGATGGAGATGAAACGGGCTCAATTTTTATACCAGTCTTTGGGCTTAGCAGTGGTGTAGTTGTAAAAAACGCTGAAGGTATGTGCTCTAAGCAGAGGATATACGCTCAAGGCAGAGGGTATATCCTAGAGTGCATATACTGTTGTTTTTTTTTTTTTTTGAAAAACCGAGGGTATACGGCGTTCCTTAAAAAAAATCCAGAAGGTATACGCCGTGTACCACCGTATACCCTCCACTACATCCCTGGGGCTTAGGCGGGCTGAAGCTGTCTGTCTTACATTCAAAATTTTATTTATTCGTGTATAGAAAGAAAAGAAATTTTCCGCCTAAAAAATTACGTATTCTATTTCAAATTATTTTAATGCTACTTTGATCAAAAAACAGATCAAAACAGAAATTGTGTTTTTCTTTTCTAGTGATATTTGGAGATTTAGGTATGTCATATCATTACCTTATTTAATTGCCGAATGTTGTGATTAATTAACATTAAAATTAGGCAAAGATTTCTATTCGCAAGGAGTAATAAAGTAAAAAGTAAAAAGTGAAACAGTTGATAGTTAAGTATATGCATAAAGATGTTTTTTATTTTTTATTTTACTAAAGAAAAAAAAGGTGCTTTAGATTTTGCAAATAACGTATGAAATATAAATATGTGAATTGGAGTAACGGTGGGGGGGGGGGACGCTACGGTTTTAGTACTGCAGAATATTAGGGCTCCAGTACTTTTTTTGTTAGAAATTAAGCCCTGAGTATCTCAATCAAAAAATTTAAACATAATATCACATTAGAATTTATAGTAGATAGATAGACACATTCACACACAGATGGTGTTATATAGTAACAGAATATAAGAAAAGAGATTAGGGATATAAAAAAAAATATTTAAACTGAGTTGTAAATAATAAATAAAATAAAACAAAAGATTTTTTTTTCACTCATCATTACAGTTGAAGTACAAAGGTTTAATAAGAAACAATAACACAAACCAAAACATTTTATTTCAATTTCTAATCGTTGTTTCTAATATTTACTATGTGGAAAAAAAAGTTGCTACTGGCAAAGAAAAAACAAATTCTGTTAACATAATTTGCACCTGGCTAACATAAAAGTACCACATTATTCATTTTTTATGCAAGCTGACAATTGTAAAATCAAATACCCACAGACATATAAATTGAAAATTTATTTAATAACAGCATTTATGGACTTTAACTGAAAATTTACCTTATTCAAAGTTAAATCCTGCTTGAAAAGAGTTGATTCCTGCTGAGTCACCTTTTATTCAATCAATAATGATATGTATCCACAAAACAGTTGTTTTTCCAAAGACAAGAAGCTTGTATCTACTGGGTGAAAAAGAAGGAAAAAAAATGAGTGGATCCAGTATAATCTTATTTTAAAGCAATTTTAAAATGCATGAATTTTGCAAATATTGTGATTACTTTAACTTATACACACACACATAAAAAAATAACAACATTAGATTAATTTGTTTTCTTCTCTGATCGAGAATCAAGCATAGATCAATTGTCTTGTTCACAAAAGAAATTAGCACCTGATAAATGTGCTTTCCACAACCAATGTTTTATGTGCATTGTACTATAAAAGAACATAGCTACTCAGTAATGTAAAGATAGTGTTGACTCCAGGCCAATTTGGCAGGAGTCGGCAGCCCTTTATGCACCTAGTGGCTCATTTTAACTATTTTATATCTATTGATTATAAGAAATATTAATTTAATTATTTGGTTTCAGGGAAGTAACGTGAAATATATCAGATGCATGAAAAAAAATCAAGATACTCATCCATCGATTTATCGCATAAAAAAAAAAAAAAAAACCTTGAGAGTTTTGCCAGTAAGTCAAAGGGAAAAATTCAGAAATTCACCAACTGTTCATGTAAAAGAAAATCATGAAATTTGTGGATTAGTCGCAAGAAAGATCTGCAAACTTCTGCAAAAATTTAAAAAAAAACCTGCAAATTTCACCAATCGGTCATAAGGAAATAAAAAAACCCACAAAATTTGTCAAATGGTGAAATAACAGGTGAAAATTTCATTTACACTTGGTTTGAATGTGAAAAATATCAAAATTACCTTGCACGGTGATATTTTGAAAATAAATATCAATATACAAACTATCAAACATCTTGATATTTTGAAAATAAATGTAAAGAATTTGAAAATATCGAAAATATCAAAAATCTTGATATTTTAAAAAATCGGATATATATCATGATATATATCAACGAACCCTGAATGCTTCATAACATAAAATTACATTATTACACCATTACATTATTCATTATTACAAGAATGAATCACCAATCAACCAGGATTTATCGCGACATTATAAAGCATAATATGACATTAAAATAACATTAAGATGTTTTTAACTATAACATTTTGTGACACATATGGCCCAGTTATAGTCAAATGTGAGAGATAATATCAGGGCCGAAACTAGGCTTTTTTTGCCTAGGTTCGCCTAGAGCAAACATGGATTTTGGCGCCCCTCCCTCACCCCTCCTCTTCATGCACAATAAAAATTATCGACCGCAGGTAACCTATGCAAAAAAAAAAAAAAAAAAAAAAAATCATTTAATAATAATTAAAATGCTAGCAAGATGTATCTAAACAATGCTCCCATAGGATTAACATTAGCTTGAGCATTTAGAGCCTACACTAGTCACACGTAGAAGTTTGGAATGCTAATGTTAAACCTCTGGGAGTGTTCTTTTTAAAATTTCTCACTTGCATATTAATAGTTTTAAATGATTTTTTGCCTTGCTTAGAATAGCTGAGGATTCAATTCTAACCGGGCTAGTGTTTACTTTTTCAATTTTGGTTGTAGATTTTTTATATATATATATATATAAAGTTACTTTCACAAATTTGAAAACAATGCTTCCATAAGTTTAACATCAGCTTGCAAGTTTCTTTGTATTTCATATATATGTATATATATACCATCAAAGCAGAATATGCTTATATTGGGAGTACAAATTAATTCGGTCCGTTTTTTTTCGTTAAAAAAACATTTTATTTATTATCAAAATGAAAAAACATGTTATTCAAAGTATTGTCCATCGGCAGCCACAACCTTTGTCCACCTTTCTGGCAATTTTCGGATTCCATCTCTGAAAAATGAGTCCTCTCTGGACGCAAACCATGAATCGAGCCATTCTTGAATTTCTTCGGAAGAAGTGAAGCGGTGTCCAGCCAAATCGTGATGCATCCGTCAGAACAACCAATAATCAGAAGGAGCAATGTCTGGCGAATACGGCGGGTGGGGTAGGACCTCCCATTTCAACGTTTCCAAGTAATTTTTAACGACAATTGCCACATGGGGCCGAGCATTGCTCGGCTCAAACGCATTAATTGCAGTCGGTAGCGTTGGCCAGTAACTGTTTCGCCAGGTTTTAGCAGCTCATAGTACACTATCCCAGTCTGATCCCACCAAACGCACAGCATTACCTTCAGACCATGAATATTCGACTTTGGCGTTGATGTTGACGTCGATGGCAATGATCCACCAGGCCGAGCATAGTATTTTCTTTTCTTGGGATTATCGTAGTGTATCCACTTTTCGTCTCCGGTAACAACTCGATGCAAAAAACCTTTCCTTTGTTGTCGTTCGAGCAGCAGTCCACTGATGAAAAATCGCTTTTCAACGTCGCGCGGTTTCAACTCGTATGGGACCCAATTTCCTTGCTTTTGAACCATTCCCATGTTTTTTAAGCGCACAGAAATTGCTTGCTGAGTGACTCCCGACGATCCTGCAAGCTCTTGTTGCGTTTGGCACGGATCTTGATCGAGCAATTCCTCCAATTCGGCGTCTTCGAACTTTTTCGGCTGGCCCGGGCGCTCCTTGTCTTCGACACTAAAATCACCATTTTTGAAGCGTCGAAACCACTCTCTACATGATTTATCAGATGACGCAGATTCACCATATACTTCCACAAGCGATCGATGCGCTTCAGCGGCACTTTTCTTCCAATTAAAAAAGAAAATCAAAACTTCCCGCAAATGTTGTTTATTTAGCACAAAACTCGACATATTGAATGCTCAGAAAACCAATTTTGTTGTATAAAACTCGAAGCTTCGTTGACTGAATATGGTTGACAAAGGTCAAACCTTTCTAACAATGCCAAAAACATCTATCATTATTCAGTAAACAAATCAGCCAGAGCCATCTATTGAAAACGGACCGAATTAATTTGTACTCCCAATAAATGTAATGTACATCGCAAAACATTTCAAATCCTCATTTTCAAGAAAATTCCCCATTCAGTCTTAGGAAAAATTGTGAAATTTGCACTCAATGGCTGAAAAAAAAAAGAAAAAAAAATATATCGCCAAATTCTTCATTTAAAAAGATTGTGAAATGACAACTGGTCATATGAAAAACTCGTGCAATTTGTCAGTTTATCATGGAGAACAAATCATGAAATTCTTCAGCCTGTTGTGGGAAAACACAAAATTCAGCAAACAGTTGCGGGAAAAAAATCCACGATTTTCACCAATCAGTTACAGATAAAAACCTGGAAATTTGTCAGAGCACCAAGGAAGAAAACTGCGAAAAAAACCCCACGATTTTCTCTAATCGATCTCAAGAAAAAGCCTCAAAATTTGCCTATGATACAAGAAAAAAAAAATCATGAAATTTGCAAATCTGTCGCGGTTTAAAAAATTGTGAAATTCATCAGTAGATCGTCGGAAGAAACTGCGAAATTCATAGATCAGTAGCGGAAAAAATTCATGATTTTCTCTAAGTGGTCTCAAGAAAAAGCCACAAAAATTTGCCTATTGGTTCAAGAAAAATATTGCAAAATTTAAAAATTGGTCACAGGTATAAAAAATAAATAAATAAATAAAATAAAAAAAAATCGTCAACGGATTGTCAGGAAAAATAGGAAATTCATTGATCAGTCGTGCAACCCCCCCCCCCCTTCGAGATTTGGCCGATGAGTCGCAATAAAACGACGAAGTTTTCCAATCGACTGAAAGAAAATATTGCGGGATTCACTGATCTGTCGTGGGTAGAATGCAAAATTAGTCAATCAGTTGCACAAAAAAAAAAAAAAAAAAAAAAAAAAAAAAAACGAGATTTTTACCAATCGTTTGCAAGAAAAAGCGGAAAAAATTGCTAATCAGTAGAAAGAAACTATTGTGAAATTCATCAGTGTCTCGTCAGAAAAGCTGCAAAATTCGTTGATCAGTAGCAGAGAAAATGTATGATTTTCTAAAATTGGTTGCAAGAAGCTGCTGCAAAATTTGCTTATCGGTACAAGGAAAATTTTTCAAAATTCCCCAATCTGTCGCGAAAACGGCCTGTGAAAATCATCAAAAATTGTAAATTCATCGACCAGTCATGGAAAAATTCACAATTTTTGCCAATCGGTCGCAAAAAACCCGACAAAGTTTGCTAATAAGTAGAAAGTAAATATCGCAAAAATTGCCCATTGGTCGCAACTAAAAAATTGCAAAATCCTTTAGTTGATCTTTTAAACAAATCGGAAATTCGTTGATTCAATCAGTCGCAAGAAAAAGAGAAAAAAATTGCAAATCGATAAAAAGAAAATATAATGAAATTCGAATGAGTCATGTGTAAAAAAAAAAAAAATTGTCAGAAAAATCACAAAATTCTTTGATCAGTCATGAAAAAAAACAATGATTGTTTCCAATCTGTAGCAAGAAAAAGTTGAAACATTTGCCAATCAGTTGGTGGTAAAAAACATGAAATTCATGGATCAGTTATGTGAAAAAGTCCCCTCTGCTTCTCTGTACTCCCCTAGTTTCAGCCCTATATAATATAAATATGATATAAAATGTATAAATGGCATCCAAGAAGTAAATAATATGCATATAATGATACATATATACGAGCATTAGTAGTACTGTTTCTTTTATGACATCATTTAACGGCACAGCACCCTGCTTATTCTAAAATTGGCAAAATGCATCCTGTCCTTTTTAAAAATTGTGAAATGAACCTTCAGTTGTATCTAGAACATACTAGTAAAAATTCCTCATACATTTTTCATGCACACAATAATATAACAATTCATGTTGTTCAGCAAAATAATTCAGACTTTCTTTTAAAATTATTAGTATTAAGTAAATAAGTTCACATTACAATATGATAATGAATGAATAACATTTGAGTAATGATCTTTCATTAGAGCACTAGAAAATTAAAAATATAAAAAGTTTGGTGTCTTAGTAAGAACTCGATATTACATAAATTTAAATCAGTCAAAAAAAGAAGTTGCTATCAAATGGGAAGTTTTTAGAAATTGCGTACTTGCAACACATAATATATTAATTGTCAAAGAATTTTTTTTTTAAATATGCCCCTAAATCAATGTAAAATTCGTTTCAACCCAAAAAATGTTTTTTTTAGTTTTATAAAACTTCATTATGACCGAGAAAAATCATGTAAACAAAGTATTCTTATTTACGTAATCAAACGCTGATCTCTCCAAAAAGTCCAGACTAAAGTCAAAACTATTGATAAATCAAATAAATAACAAAACACAAAATCGTGACAGAAGTGTTTTATGTAAAGTATGCACACAAACACAATAAATCTAGAAAACAAAGTCAATTTACTTACCTGCATTCACACTCATTTTCACTATTTCCGCATGGCTTTGATTTCCGCGATGAGATAAACAAATCTTCCACACGTTGATTGATTGATGCGGAGCGTAACTCCACAAAGTGATATTCTGGTAAAAATAAACAATGCATTAAATTCTTTACTTGTTGAAAGCTGTATAAAAAATTAATAAAACAAACAAAAATAAATAATACAAGTTTCGGTCAATGAGGCCTAAGTCTGTATATGCCGCCATTTTAAGATGGCGGTTGATAGGTTAAGTTTTTGTCCAGATTATGTCCGTACATGACGAGGTCAGGTTTTTGTCCCGGAATTAACGAAAATTAGATTAGTACTGTTTTCATCCAGTTTAAGTTATTAAAACAGAAAATTGGACAAACAGGTGAAGGTTTAGTTTGGGAGTTGACGAAAATTGGATTAGTTGCGTTTTCATCCAATTTATGTTCTTAAACTGGTGTCCATATTTTGTAGTTATTTCGTAGTTACGTCTATGTCAAACATTCAACAAATTCTGAACGTATTTTAGCTGGCTGTATATGTCCAAATTACATATATAGACGTATTTCGGAAATAGTAGATGAAAATTGAATATAATCTGGACGTATGTGTTGTGTGGGTAATTATGATGCCATCAGGATTTATCACCGAATGGAAATATTTATTGGAAAACATGCGGTTACGGTAACCTTCTAGACTTTGCACAATATATTCAACACAGAACTTAAGATATTTGTTATACCAATGGATTAAGATTTCATTCCTGTGTCGTAGAAGTTTGCGCATGAGTAAAAATTAGTGTGTGATATCAATCTGCACTTTCTGTGCCTTTGGAAATTGTGATTGGATGTGAATTTTTTTTCTTTTTTGTAAGAAAAATGATCAACCATTCGAAAATTCGATCAGGATGGATGGTCAAACACATCCCAGCTGACGTTTGGATGCAGTCACTGTGTTGTGAGATGTATCGTATGTGGATGAATGTATTGTGATTCACAGCAGCTCTTGCGCTGATCCTCCCGTACGTTTTCTTGGTTGCCGTAATATTTGCAGAGTTTAAAAATAACTATCAGCCTTTACCGTTTTTATTTTAGGGCAGCGGAAAGAGAAGTAAGATCCGTCGTATTTATCCTCTACAACACCGATATTGTGAACAATATATAACTTACACGGTTGTAAATAGTCTCGGTTTTAACCATCAGCGCATTTTGTGTCGGAATCGCCACCCGTTCCATAGGTACCAATCAGTTCATTGTAGACAGACCACATACTGGAAAAGGGACTTCAAGTGAACATTATCTATAAGAGTATGCCAACCACATATGCTGTTTATTTAATCTGTAGTTCCAAATGCCGCATACTATAACGAAGACTTGAAACTCCAGGCATTTCCGTTCGCCTTTCGCACTGTATGGCTTGTAGATGATATGGGAATTTTATTTTATGAATAACACTTTTAAGAGTTGGGGGATGTTTTACATACATTGAATGAATCTATTTAAAAACTAGCAGATCCGCCCGGCGTTGCCCGGGCATATAATAATATTCTGAAATAAACCTTAAATTTAAAGAATACATCTCATTTTACACCAGCAGCGCACGCACTGAAATATTGCAATAACGGGTGAAACACGCTAGTCTTTGTCATAATAATATCTGCAATGCGAACTAACAGGGATATTTAATCAAAAGTAGTTCCCTCTCCCCTTCCCATTTACAGTCTATGCTCAAATGATTTATCAAACAACTGCCAGATAAAAAACACTCAAAAAATACAAATTGTTAATTAATTTATGTTCGCTAATTGCTGTTGTTTTTCAAAGAATATTTGGATTCGTCGTTTAAAATACTCATAGGTGTGTTAATTTCAACTCGATAAAAGCAATAATAAAAAATATATAACGTCCCTTAAAAACTCCTAGTGTACTTTGAAATGTAGGAACTCGGTGAATTAGCTGCCAATGAAAATGTAGCAACTGTTCGCGCCCCTCACTTGACGCACCCTCGAAATGCGACGCGCCATTCTTTCTTATAATTTTTTATCATGTGTTATAAAATACCTTAAAGTTTAAAGCAGATCGCATTGTTAGATTTCCTAGTTTAAATGAAATTGCTGTCTGTTAGTCCCACATTCCACCACCAGGGAGCGCACTTTATTCTTAATAAAAGCGTATATGAACGAAACTCCTATGCACAACCTATCAGTAGATATGTTACTCGAGGGGGTGGCGGTCTTCAGCAAGAATTTAAGATATTTGTAGAAAATACTATTTGGAAATAGTGGTAACTTAACTTTTGACATATTTATATCTAATAAATAACATGTGTCTGAGGACGCCATCAAAAAACCGCACCTGAAACAGTATGAAACTCAAAGGTAAAAAAAAAGAATCATTTCGGCCCTCCCCCTTCCCCTCAACCCGCCGAAATTCCACGCGACATTTTTTATAAACCTTTTCTGATGTGTTATAAAATATAATAAAGTTTCAAACAGATCGCTTTGTTGGGATTCCTGCTTTAAATGAAATCGCGGTCTGTTAGTTCCACATTCCACCACCAGGGAGCGCACTCTATTCTTAACAAAAGTGTATCTGAACAAAACTCTGTTAAACAATTTATCAGTTGATATGTTAGTCGAGGGGGTGGCGGTCTTACGCAAGAATTTAAGATATTTGCTGAAATTACTATTCGGATGCAGTGGTAACTAAACTTTTCACATTTTTATAATTAATAAGTAGTATATATCTCAGGACTCCTTCAAAAAAAGCACCTTAAACGGTCAGAAACGCAATTTTTTAAAAAAGAAATCTAGCGCCCCTCAACCCCCCCCCCACCCCCACCCCCACCCCCCACCGAAAACTTACGCGCCATTCATTTTTTACGCTCTAGTTTATGTGTTATAAAACATCTTAAAGTTTCAAACAGATCACCTTGTTAGATTTCCTACTTTAAATGAAATCGAGGTCTGTTAGTTCCACATTCCACACCATGGAGCGCGCTCTATTCATGAAAAAAGTGTATCAGAAAGAAACTCCGTTAAACAACCTATCAGTATAT
This sequence comes from Maratus speciosus, assembly GCA_963932465.1. NCBI lineage: Eukaryota > Metazoa > Arthropoda > Arachnida > Araneae > Salticidae > Maratus > Maratus speciosus. The sequence goes on along the minus strand of OZ010795.1, from coordinate 479,077,906 downwards.
ATGTTACTCGAGGTGGTGGCGGTATTAAGCAAGAAATTAAGATAACTGCTGAAATTACTATTCGGAAATTCTGGTAACTAAACTTTTCATAATTTTATATTAAATAAGTAGCATATATCTCAGAACTCCCTCAAAAAAGGCACCTTAAACGGTCAGAAACGCTAATTTTTTAAAAAGAAATCTAGCGCCCCCCCCCCCCCTTCCCCGGAATTTCACGCGCCATTCTTTTTTACACTTTATCTTATGTGTTATAAAATATCTTAAAGCTTCAAACAGATCGACTGGTAAGATTTCATAATTTTAACAAAATCGCGTTATGTTAGTTCCACATTCCACCACCAGGGAGCACACTCTATTCTTAACAAAAGCGTATCTGATCGAAACTCCTTCACACAACCTTTCCGTAGATACATGGGTCGGGATGGTGGTGGTCTTAACCAAGAATTTAAAACATTTGCTGCGGTATCAAACGCTAAGATTTTAAAGAGAAATATAGCCCCCCCCCCCCCTTCCTCGAAATATCACACTCCATTCTTTTTTAGACTTTTACTTATGTGTTATAAACTATCTTAAAGTTTCAAACAGATCGAGTGACGGTTTTAACCAATAATTTATGATATTTTCTGAAATTACTATCTGAAAATAGCGGTATGAATACTTATAAATTTTCTGATAATGAATAAGTTTTACTTATCTCATAGCGCTGTTCAAAAATCCCACGCAAATTGTTAGATTTCCTAATTTAAGTTATTTCGTGGTTAAAAAAGTACATTACTTCATTATATATACGCATTTGATAGAAATAAAACCGATTAATTAAATAATAATTAATATCTCAGCTTGTAAATAAGCTAGAAGTTTGAACTGGGTATCTATGATATCTGCGAAGAATTTCACGTCGGGATGCCAAAAAATTTAATCTAAAAATTTAATATTTAAAAAGTTTAAATTTCGTATTAAAATATCTTACTACGAAAAACTACAACGCCGGCATGTCTGAAAGATGACAACACCTGCTTCCCGCTGAAATGAAATCCCTTCTGTAAACCTCTAGCCTCGGAACGGGTCTCATTCTAGTCGCTAGTCTAGCTAGCCTCGTAGTTGGGTGCAATTCCAATCAGCCTTTGGTTTTGAAGAAAGAAATATTTTTTTTAATTCGGCTGCTTGATGAGAGTGAGTCGCGGTTGGTAATTAATTACTCAGCTGTTAATTAAAATTTTAAAATTCTGAAGCTCCTGTGGACCATGAGACACTTTGGGCTAGCCTCAAAAAATTTTTGAACCTCGTACGTTCCGTAGATTTTGCTAGCCTTCGCACACAGACAAACACGCAGACAAGCAGAGCGATTTGTTCTTTTATTAGTATAGATGCTTGCACTCTAATTGCTTTTTAATAACTAATCCAAGTGAAATCAATACAACAAAACGATAATTTTATTATCGTTTTTCTCCCCATGTCTGTACATTTGTTTAGTAATAATACTGCATTATGTAAACTGTATAAAGACTATTAGTTTTAATATTAAATATTTTTAAAAGTATACACATTTTTAGATCTTTCTAAATGTGTGTCAATTTTTATCTTCTTGTCAAGAAAGATTTATTCTATATTAGAGAAAACATAATGCATTTTAAAATTACATTTTTCACACAGTTGTGGGAATTCTCATAAAGTAAAATTTTAAAATAGAATCTTTTACAGACTGTGAAAATGAAATTTATTATCCATATACTCGAGAAAAGTCAAAATAAATTAAAAAGTATAAAAAATTAAAGTAATAGAAAATATTTTAACTTTTGGAACTTTTTAGAGACAAAGAGAAAATTAAATCGAAGAACTTTTATGAGATTTTTCTAAGATGAGGAAATTTTGCAAAAAACATTAACTAATACGAATTCTGTAACTTATTTTAATCTGCTCAATTTAATTTTTGCGGAAAATAAATCAATAAAATATAAAAACAAAGTTTATTTTGTCCTGATATCGCGGGAATTTATGAAAAATTCATAGAATACATAAGTAGTACTGTTGGATAATAAATATTCTTAACAATGCAATTTAACAACCTTAAGAGTTGAACTAATAGATATACTCCATCACGTGAAAAGAAAAAAATCCCTGTCTGCTCGGCCTACAGGCACAGGTAGATTTCGAAGTTTTTTTTTTTTCAACCCACACCCCCTTTTTAATTTAATTTTTTTTATTCATTTTATTTATTTATTTATTTATTTTTTTTACTGTAAGAGTTGGTCCTATCAAAAACTTATCAATACAAAAGTTGTAGATAATATTAAGAAGATTTATAATGAATTTAAGTGGATTTGATATCTTGTGAAATGACGAAATTATGAATTCTGTTCCTCTTCAACCCCTCTTTTGTTGTTGTGAGAGTTCGTCCTATCAAAAACCTGTCAATATAAAAGTTGTAGATAATATTAAGAAGATTTATAATAAGATTTAAGTGGATTCGCTATCTTATGAATTGACGAACTTATGAATTCTTTTTCTTTTTAAAACCCTATTTTTTTCTCCCCTTGAGGTCATTTTTGATTATATCAAACATCTGTCATACAAAATTTTTGGCCCTTTTCTAAAAATAATAATAATTTTAAAATCATGTGATATGTATCATAATAAAGAAGTTGTGTTTTTTTTCGGGTTTCACAAAAACCCTACCTATTTACACCCCCTTGGTCCGATTTTGCTCATTAACGAACTTGACCGAGATGTTCTGCCTCTTGATTTTATGTATCAGTTTGGAAGAGATTTGTGCAAAATTACTGAAGTTATCGTGTCCATAAAAAAGTGATATATATACATATATATATATAAATTTGAACTGGGGGTGGTTTTGGCGTAGATCTGCAAAAATATTTCCGAAATTCCAACATAGGGGAAAATTTAACAGTTAGTGTTCGTTACGAAATCTACCTAAAATCAAAACACGTGGAACGTGAAGAAATCGCGAGATATGAGATGATATTTACGTGTATGGAAGATTTAAATAAAAGGACCAAGAGAGGTTGTTGGAGTTCCATTGTTATTATCTCAACATGACGGTTGAAGATCCATTGAATGCCAAATAAAATGTTTAATTAAGAGATCTAGGTCAATTCCAAGGTTTATGCTTAGTGCTGTATTATATTGCTGATTTAGTTAAATTGCCAAGATCTATATTTGTTCTTGTGGCAAATAAATGTTGTATAAATTTTAAAAGCTGACAGAAGCATTCATTAGTATTTATTAACAAAGTTAATCTTTAAGTGGGAAATAGATATAAAATGGTACAGTACTGACAAGTAGTTATTATGGTCTTTAATATTAAAAATCGTATTTTTCTCTGTTTACTTCATATTTCCCTGTAGAGAAGATAAAGAATTTTCCTTTCATTTTGAAATGATCAATATTACTAGTATTTTAGTGTCTAAATGTTGATATGTACGTTCATCCTGCGGTATAAAAAATCTCACAATCAAGGCTGTAAATGGAAAATGAAAGAATTCAACTAGTAAGATTCAAATGTCGAATCTAAAATTACAGCTTATTTCAATAAGTAGTTTTTAAATTTTGCTGAAAAATCTACCCGCTTCCCAGGTTTTATTTTTATTTTTATTTATTTTTTGAAATCATTATAATTTATGTAATATTAGCAGAACCAACCGGCATAGCCCGAAATCATTTGTGGGCCTTTCGAGTAAAATAAATTTAATAAAAAATATCTCATATAAATAAATTAGTCAATTTTTGCACTCTTTAACGGTAAAAAGTTCTGAGATCATGTAGAACCAAGTTTAGCTCGCTTATTAACTGTGACATTTTAATTGACAAATTACTCCTAGTCATATACACCTTTAGTTAATGATTATTTTGAGACTCGGCAATTACGCAGCAGAGAGAAGTTATTGCGTCAACACCTTACTATGTTTTGGGCTGGGATGGGATTATTTGATTAAGGCCGATTATAAACGCAATGGATAGACGCCTCAAGAAGGGATGCATCGGTTAAGTTCTTTTTAAAAGAGTCGTCTGGCTCGTAGACGTATGAAGAAAATCACCCAAAACTCCGATCATCTAGCCCTACCGCGAGAGAGTTTTCACACTAGGTTTTACAGTCTTATGTAAAATTATGCCCACGCTACATATACATATACGTTGAGTAGTCTTATAAAAATTATTTAATGCAATTTTTTATTAATGAGCGATAATATTAACTCGTAAAGAACAGCCGATGCATTCTCGTGCTGCATAATTGCGAAGTCACAAATTAATCATTAACTAATGGTCTAGAGACTAGGAGTAATTTGGAATTAAAATGTCGCAGTTTAAAAGCGAGCTTTCGAGTAACATAAACAAAAATCCAATATCCTAAAAATACGGCGATCCCAATAACGGCGGAACTCTATTTGCTTTCGCACCCTATAAATCGTTAAAACTACCATACGAAATAAATTGCATTATACGAAAATGCAAAAAATACAATCAATTCACTGTAAAAAAAAAAAAAAAAAAAAAAAAAAAAAAAAAAAACTGGACTAAAATACGGAAATACTACTGGCAATCTAGACACCAGTACTATTTCCGTATTTTAACGGAACTTTTTCCCGGTAAATTACAGAAAAAATTCCGTTAAATTCCAAAAAAAAAAAAAAAAACGGAAAATTTTCTGTAATTTACCGGGAAAAAGCTCCGTTAAAATACGGAAATAGTACTGGCGTCTAGATTGCCAGTACTATTTCCGTATTTTAGTCCGTTTTTTTTTACTGTGTTAGCATAGCATTCATTGAAATTCTTTTTCGTATGGCTAGACAGTAAAGCTTTTACATTATCTATTATACTAACTAGGAGATCATACCCGCGCTTCCCGGGTTACAGAATATAGGTGAAAACATTTTCTAAAATTGAAAATTAATAATTTTTTTACGTGCAATATATTTTTTAGATTACCCACTAACAATAAAAAAGCACTTTCTATATGAAAAATAAGAATTATGAAATCAACTAAAGTTTGGAAATTTATTAAAAGCGATATTTACATATTAGACGCATGCTAAGAGTTATTAACCCAAGATTTTGCAATTTACGGCATTCTTTTATAGTCTGATAATTTCAGGGCTTTAAGCGCGTAGTCCAATTACATGTCTGTTAAATTGTGTTTTATTTATATTATTTTATTTATTTATGCATAGCAGAAGTTTTATTTAATTTTTATGGAATATTAGCCATAAGAAAATGATGAATTCTTTATGTTGTTTTAAGGGCAAACAGATTAATCTTTCGTAATCGAGCTCCAGGCTTAAGAAATAAATTTAAATATATTTCGTGCTTGAAAATTGTTTTTAAAGCTACAATCAATCAATAAACTAAGATACACTTTGCAAACAAATTCCATTTGAAACGGGTTTTTTCCCCTATTTTGCTGTCTAAAAATGTTAATTGTTCGATTAGAAATATGTTAAATTTGTGTTTTTTAGGTAGTTTCGTAAGAAATACTACCTATTGCAGTCGTTACCATGGTGCGACTTTTGAAAAATTCCTTCATAACTTTTCATTATAGGACCCTAGGAACCCAAAACCACCCCCACTTAAAAAGTTTATATATATATATATATATATTAGTATGTATGTATGTACTACATTTTGTCCGCATGATAAAAGTCGCAATTATGCACGGATCGTTTTCAAACTTGCCAACAACTTTGAGATGGCTAATATCTCGGCGGGGATTGAAAATGGGCAAAATCGGCCCAAGGGAATGGAAATGGGAAGTGGGGGGGGGGGGGGTTTAAAAATTTTGAATACCGTCTTAACAAGGTTCTGATAAAACCAGCTCTTACACAACAATGACAGGAAAAATAGATATTTTTCGTTATTGCCAACAATTAAAAAAAAAAAAAAAACAATAAAATTTTCACCACAACAATTGCTTTTGCAACTATTGCAAGAATTTCACGTGGAAAAATAAATTAAATAAATAGTTTGACGAATTGAAAACAAATTGAATATTACGTCATAAGTTTTCTAGAGCAAGATTTCAGCATGGAAACTCAAAATGAAATAAATAGTTTGACGAATTAAGAAAAATATATATATTGCGTCATATTAGAAATATAATGGACCTCAGCAGGTGAATATGTAACGTCATCTGAGTTTGAAGAAACGTATTAAAACATGATAAAAACTCGACTATGGAAGTATTAACATATTTTAACACTTTGAGGTTCTCTGAATTTGTTTTAGCCATTTTTAAACCTATCACATATACAATGTATATGTGATAGGTTTAAAAATTTAAATTTGCTTTAGCTATTTTTTAAACATATACATGCGTGTGTGTATTCGTGTATATTAGAATTTTCACAAAATGTTTAGTTCCCTAGAGTTTATTCTTAGTGAAGGAACTGCGTTTATCTCTAATCTTGATTTAAGTTTTGTTGGTGAATTTAGTACTTAACATCGAAATCTACCTCCGCCTGTAGGCCAGAGCCAGCAGGGATTTTTTAATATTATTTTTTCAATTATTTATAAAGGAAGTATTAATTTCATTGTGGAAAATTAGTCAAAAATAAATGCTGAACAATGTTTGATGCTTTATGTGCAAAATGTTTATTATTATTATTATGTACTGAAGCCGGCACGTGATAAGATAAATTACAAAAAATCATGCTTGAAAGTTATTTTAGAAACATAATAAATCAGTCAATTAAGATAGTTTTTGAACAAATTGCATACAATGGACAGAAAATTAAAAAATTACAGTAGTGAAAATTTCAAAACCGAAATTTGATCATGAAGTATTACCATTCGCAAAATGACGCCAGCGTTACGCACAGATACGTTTTTCCTTTATAATATAGATACGTAATCAGTAAAATATAATAAAGCTCAGTTAACATGATGAAGTTATCAAATGAGGTTTATATGCCTGGTACTCCCGAATGAAAAGTAGAAAAATTTAGTCCACTTTGACATGATCATAGAATTTTTTTCCAATGAAACCTAAACCCGTCAACATTTTCACCTTGTCAAAATTTACATATGCACTTTCCATACCCGTATTCACCATTTTTAAATAATTGGTGCTTTAATTTGATCATTTAAAAAACATTTTATCTCAAAACTTGAAGTCACGATTGTTAGCAACTCTTTTCATGTGAAAAGCATCTTTTAACCCTTTATCTGCTGACGATACTTATAAGTAGCATTAAAATAACTTTAAATTCATTTAATACATCGATTAGTTGTAATACAGTTTAGAATGAGTTATAGGTACATTACTTTATCTTGTTCCACAAGTATTATTGGTTACACAAAACAAAAATCCTTCTAAAAGGAAAAGTTTTTATAAATTGAAAGTTTTTATAATCTATGCTCGACGCATGATTTTTCCATCTTTTTTATTATTTTTTATCAACCACATCACACGTTGATACGTTGCTTGTCCTCACATTGTTCTACACTGTAAAAAAAGAAAAATAGGCCTCGTTATAGTAAGAAGATTTACTATGAGCACCAAATAAAACTATATTTCGTGCTTAATGTGCAGCATACTTTATTAACAATATAATATCCAGAAATTAGAAAAACAAAATATGTAGAAATCTTAACTCAACGAAATTTTTGCATACTATACAGTATATATACAAATCTGGAGATCATATAAAATGCTTTAGAAAAGAGATCGAGTTCTTTCCGGATTACTGATAGTGACTACTGAAATTTGGTTTTCAAAAGCTTTTCCCTATTGTTTAATTATATCTGGTACCTGGTGCGGTCATCCTAGTCATCTCTGTTTACTTAAATATCATGTTTAAACTTCTTGAACGGTAAAGGTTCTTTAAACTATTATGAATGTGTTGGAATATGTTTCATAATCTGTTCTCGACACATGATTTTACTAAATTTTTTAATTCTTAATGTTTAATCAAGTAACAATTTCATACGTCGCTAGTCCTCACATTGACCAACTCTGTAAAAAGACAAATGTTTCTCAATCTAGCAAAAAGGTTTACCATAAAATAATACTGCATTTACTCATGTGTAATGCGCATCCTGATTTTGATAGTGTAAAACGAAAAAATATATATCTCCGGTATAATGTGCACCATACTTTTATATCGTCATAATATCTAGGAATTAGAAAAGCAAAATATGTGGAAATCCTAACCCAATTAAATTTTTCCATACAATGGAACATACACTGCAAAAAATATTAAAGAATATTGAAGTTGTGGATAGATCGTGCGGCTGGTGAATTATTCAGATGATTGATACATGATCGACAGACGTGGTAGGCTATATTAAAAAATAAACATGTCTGGTAGGAAAAAATGCATTGTATTGAGCATTTGGGTGGAATAGGAAAAAAACACAATTTGTGCATATGAGAAAAAACGAATAAAAAAACGTGTTTCCTCCAAAAACAATCGTTTTTAGTAGGGAGGGGGGGGGTACGGTTTGACCGGACGGCGAGCATCGTTGAACACCTTTGAGGCATGAAGTCAATGAGGTTATTATTGAGGACCTGGGATATTCTGTCCCACTCCTCCAGAAGAGCTTGGCGAGTTCTTGGTTTCCAGTTCTTGGCGAGTTTATGGGGGTTGGTAGACGGACAGCATCTTGTCTGCCTATAAAGTTCCAAACATTCTCTATTGGGTTCATGTCCGGAGAACACTCTGGCCATTCCATTCGTGTATGATTATCCTTCCTCAAAACGGAAATCATTTACCAAGTGAGCACTGTGTGGCCTGCAATTGTCGTCCATTAACATGAAGTCATCTCCAATTATTGCAGCATAAGGGACTACAGGGATATGTCTCAGTCAGGGATAAGTCTCAGACAGGGATATGTCTGAGAATCTCCACCATATATCGCTGACCGGTCAGACCTCCATTTCGAATGATGTGGACGATGCGCCCATCAATGGGGATGCCAGCATAGACCATTACTCCCCGAACGCCAAATCTGATACTTCCTTGCACGAACGCAGGATTGTTTCTAGTGCCGCGTGTCCTCAAGTTGAAAATACGCCTGTTATCAGGATGGGCAGAAAAACGTGACTCGTCAGAGGAAAGAATATTACGCCGTTTCATTTCTTCTCCAGTTTACATGCTCTGTTGCCTGCTCGCCGCGGGCGCCTCGGTGCCTTGCTTTTGACGTAACACATACCATTGGTGTGCGAGCATACAGACCTACAATGTGGAGCCGGTTTTGGACAGTTTGAGTAGAAACTATAGTGCCAGTAACCGAGAGAAGGTGTTGTTGAAGAAGAATGTCATTCATATTTCTGTGTCTCCGAGCTGTTAGCGTTAAATATCGATCTTCATTGGGCGTTGTTGCACGTCTAAGACCTTGCCTCGGTCTTCGGCCTGCATTTCCAGTCACGAAACAAATGTTCCAGATCCTGGAAATGACACTTTGTGATACTCCAGCGGCTTCTACTACTTTGGCTGATGTTTGGCCCCCCTCTAACCGATCAACATCTCTCCAAGGTTCTGATTCGGTTAAATGACTTCTTTGAGATATCCCACTCATCGAAACAAAGCTCAATACCCAATGTCGAACATTGTTTTCCGCTTTGTCTTTCAGTATTTTGAAAGCTAAATTTCATTCGCTGCCACTAAATCGCCATTTTTTGGCGTCAAACTCAACATTTGTATACTCCGAAGTTTGAAAATGAGAAAAATTGTACTTGTGACTCTCTTATTCCATTTTCTAAAAAAAAAAAAATCGCTTATACCTTTATTTTATGTAAGACTTACAATATCCTTTAATTGTTGTGATCAGTGTATATACAAATCCGTAGATCATATACAGTGCTTCACAAAAGAGATGTTTTGTTAATTTATTATGAATGTGATGGAAAGTGTTTCATAACCTATGCTTGATGCATGATTTTTCTATCTTCTAGATTATTTTTGTTCAATCACGTGACAAGTTGATAGTTCCTTGTCCTCACATTCTTTTACACTGTAAAACATCAAATAAATACTTTTCAATCTAGTAAGAGGGTTTATGATTATACAATATTGTATTTACTCATATATAATGCTGATCCTGTTTTTTATAGTGTAAAACGGAGAAAAAATATATATAAATCGTGAGTAATGTGCACTTTTTTAAAGGCATAATGTCTAGTAATAAAAAAAAAAACAAAATCTGTAGAAATCCTAACTCACGATATTTATTTTTTAAACAATAACCCCTTCGGGACGGGACGCTTTTACGAATTTTTTAAACTTTTGTTACCGTTTTTTAAAAACAGAAATTTTTTGTCTTCTTGAATCGGGAAAATGCGCTGATTAAATAAGGCAAATTTTACAGTAAAATTTTACTGGTGAGGAAAAACAAGGATTTTGAGTGCTTTACGCGGCACGTATACATGTCGCTCGTCCCTAATGGGTTAATATTCGGGTATAATACGCACCTCACATTTGAGGCTTAATATTTTCAAAAATTATGCCTATTTTATAGACGTAATTACGGTATAATTTCTACTGAGTTACCCACGATTTCGAAATACGTTTCTGTATCTTTTGTAATGCCTGAAACCAATAAATTTCCTAGACTTAAAATGTTTGTCTGTTGATCATGTTTATTGAACATGAAAGTGTTTTTTTTTTTTAAATTGATAGCATCCGAAAACCCGATATTCTGTGTTGAGAAAACTGATTAATACGTTGTATCTACTTGGAAACGCTTCCGAAAATTACATGCAGCAAAAGGAACTTTTCTTTCTCAGATGATTCTTTAACACTTTGAGGTCGGAGCTATTTCAACCACATACCTCCCTCTGATTTTTTTAAGACCTCATTAAAGGGGACAGGGAGGGACAATCTATGCTCTACAGACTCACTTCTTAGTCTGAGCATTCTCTCTCGGGCAGTAAAAGTAAAAAAAAAAGGTATTCGGTGCTTTTCATGAATTCGTAAAAAATACTTGGAAGATGTGTATTTTAATATTTTTTTTATTGTAAACTTCAAACTGTTCTTATTCATACTCAAGGAACTATTTAAATGTACAAAAAGAAAAATATATAATGAAAAATTATTGAAAAAAGTGTGTTTTATACTTTCTAAAATGTTCCGCATAAGAAAACATAATTTTTTATCATAAAATTTTACGTAGACTTTTTAAAAAACTTACCCAAACGTTGCACAAATATCGGAAAAAAGGTTTTATTTGTATATAAATTTTTTTTCAGTAAATTCTGCTTTGGTGTGGTACATTTCAAAGCACAAAGAGCAACACCACAAGGTTCACAATATATTCGAATTAAGCTCTTATTCTAGATATTTTCATATACTTACTTATATTTAACCCATTAGTGCCTGAATTTTTTTTCAACTCAATATTGTGCTTAATTATAGGAAATGGGGTAAAATCTCTCTATTCTAAAAAAAAGTAACTACCGCTGTCACCGCCGCCGCCGCCGCCGCCGCCGCCGCCGCCGCCGGTTTTGATTTTTTTGTGACCGGAGGCCTTTCTTCGCTAATATTAACAAAAATAATGCATACAAAAATATGAAAATCGGTGGTTTTATACAGAAATGTTTGATAAACACGCTGATGCAGACAGTTTTCAAATCGAAGAATTATTTTAAGAGTTATTTAATGCTAAAGTTGGACAAAATCGTTCCACTAAAAAAGTTTTATAGCAGCAAAAACTATACATGGCAGTGTAATCATTTTTAGATCATTTTATGCGTTAGAGTTTGCCGGAGTGCAGATTACATTAATTATTTTATTTTGACTCATTTTTTCAGATTTTATTTCTATTTTAAATTCAAATTTTCAGCATTTCTAGAGATAATTTTTACAGATTTCAGAAAATTGTACTAATTTAAACTGTTGCCAACTGTATAAAAAGCGAAAGCAATAATGTTTGCTTCAAATTAAAAATTTATTTACACGTGACTATTATAAACAGGAAAAATCTTTCAAATTAGAATTAAATAATTACGTATAAAAAGCAGGAACTTACTAAAAATTACGTCATAAAAAGTATACACGTGAATTTTAAAAGAGAAAGGATATTGTAAAATAATAAATTCATTAACATGCGTTAGAAGTCTTAGGAGAAATTACGTCATATTTACGTCACATTATAGTTATTACATAAAATGAACACAAAATAATATTACAAAAAAGTTTAAATTTAGAAATTGCGCTAGACATTTATTTGATATTTTGAGAATTAATTTAAAATGTCTCATTTAAAAGAACTTTCTTTTCGCTTTGTTAAAAAATACCAGGAGACAAAGACTCTCTTTACTTAATTCCTTTTATATTAACTTATTTTGAAATGTTGTTACACGTGTATACGTCATCAATTATTTTTATTTCGACGTTTTATTTGTGTTTTTATTAATGTTGTACGAATTTATTTGTTCTTTCGTTATTTAAAATAAAAATTATATCAATTTGTATAATTTGGCGAGTGGTTTGGCGATTTATATAATTTGGCGAAATTGGTCTACAGGATAATCAAGTAGTACCGCAACGGATTTGGCGTTAAAATTCCCCAATCAAAGAGAAATGAATAGAAATTCGTTTATAGGGAGATCGCCACTGTTTTTTAAATTATAATTCAATCTTTCGAAATCTTTTTAAAGCCGATCAAATTAGCGTGCATTTAGAGTCTGCGGTGTCTGGACGGGGGTTGGCGAGCGTAGCTCGTAGGGGGCCGAGCCCCCTAGTGAACGTAAAAAATAATAAAAAAATTATCTTTGAAAAAATATTTATTTAACAAATAAAAATCTAAACGTCCCAATTTTGGGACACTAGGCACGAAAGGGTAGGGGTTTTCTCCGTTACTGTCTAAGCATTATATCTATGTTTTTATGCCGTTTAAATTGTTTCAAAATGTTTATATATCATTCGGGTTATTATTTGACTATAAATATTTCTTTAATATTACTATAAGAGGGGGGGGGGAGGGCTGGGCTCAACTCAAGAATAAGAACCCCTTCCTCCTCACCATTAGCTATTGGCATAATAAAAATTTATATAGTAAAAATTTATAATAATCAATAATTACTAATAGAGTATATATGCCGTATATACTCACATATACGCCGACTTTTGAATGCAAATTCTGCAGAAAATCAAAAACTCGCGCATGTCGAACCCCTAACTTTTTACTTCAATTTCGCACAAAATCAAACCAAAGATTTCATTACTAATCCGAAAAATTAGTAAGTAAGCAAAAACAAATCAATGAAATTTTTTTAATAACAAATTATTATTATTTGTATAATTTATATATTATTTTATTATTTATACACATAAAAAATCAGACTTTTGCAGTATTCAAATGTGGTTTTATTTTATTTTATTTATTTTTTTTTTTTTGGCTTTTGTAATTGACTCGCGTATAAGTATACCCCCCAATTTACTTGCAGAAAATTGTCAAAAACTCTTCGTTTTACACACGAGTATATGTGGTACAGTACAACTTCGATTATCCGACCCTCGTTTAACCGGAACTCTCCGTAAACCGATGTTGATATCCTGAATTTTTTCCAACAATTTTTTTTTTTTTTTTTTTACTTTCACATTTCTTGTTTATGCAAGCGTTCCTTTCCAAACAACGAGTACAGATAAGCATATTGGTTTCCCTTTTCTTCGAATTCCATTGAAATTAGCTTGAGCTCCCGTGAGATCCGATCCCGGTATTTGTACCCTTGTCTCCCCTCCCCCCCCCCCCGTGTACACGTCCCTGTTCTAAACAAATAAAATTATTTTCATGTATAATTTAAATTTAGATCTTTATTAAGCAGTTTAAATAGCCCTAATAGCAGTTCGATGACGATGTTGCATATTAAACTAGATGATTATTGATAAATTCTCGATTATCTGCAAATTTGATTATCCGCTGTCGGTTCGGATACAATTACGTCGGATTACGGTTCTGCTGTACATATTTTAGTAACCTCAGGATGTCAAATACTAAACTAAGTACAAAACATAATAGTATGATATAAATATTTACTAAGCCAATAGCTAAGGGTAGGAAGAGGTGGGTGTCTTGTTCTTGAACAGAGCCCAGCCCCTGTTTCCCCTATAGCAATAACAAGGAATAGCCAAATAATAATCCGAATAATAATTTTATAGTCAAATAATAATCCGATTGATATGTAACCATTTTGTAACAAAATAAATCGCATAAAACATACATTTAATGCATAGACAGTAACGGAGAAAACCCCTATCCATTCGTGCCTAGCGTCCCAAAATTGGGACTATATATAAAGGTTCAAATTCGAGAAAAAAATAGAAATCTGAAAAAATGCAAAAATACGCATTCTCAAATAATGTTTCATCTTATAAATAATACCATTTATAAAATGATTGATAAAAAAAATAAAATAAATATCTTACCTTTTCTTACGCGCCATTTTATTTCAAGAAAATCCAACTTTGCGCTACAACAAATGTTTATTTCATCTGTTTATTCTTAAAAATGCACTGCCATTTATGGATAAATATTGAAAACAAATACCAAGGATATATTTTACTAAGTTTTGAAAGGATATCATAATTCAATTTGTAATGGGAATTTTCTTAATAAAACGTCCCAAAATTAGTACGCCAGGCACAAATGGGTTAACGCTGAAACTTATTTTTTCAGAATAAAAGGCTCATATTAGAAAGCAGAAAACCAACGTTTAAAAATGCACAAATAATATATGAAAAACAGCAAACAGCTGTTTCGAATCTACTGGCGAGATTCTTCTTCAAACGATTAATGAAGAAGAATCTTGCACGTAGATACGAAACAGCTGTTTGCTGCTTTTCATATATTATTTGCGCATTTTTAAATGTTGGTTTTCTGCTTTTTAACCCTTAAATGCCTGATTTTTCAAAAATCATTGTAATAATGTTTTTCGGGTTTCATTTTTTAAAAATAAATCATGGAAAAAATACTTATAAAAATTATATTTTATTTTAAGTATGGCTTACGGCTAAAAAAACTGTTTGTTACTAATCGGCAATACTGGTCTTTAATTGAAAAAATAATTTTCCTTGATAAAACTCTATAATATTAAACACATAAGAATTTTAGGAGCTACAATAAGAAATAAATTTTACTTGCTTACTGCAGAACAAAATAGGGTTTTTCGCAAGCTTCCAAACAAAATAAAAAGAACAAGTAGCAACAATTGAAAAAATTAATCTATCTTTATTCTTAAACAGCACAAGTGTTGCCATCTACATGTTGGAAACCGATTTAATAATATTTTCAAAATGTATTTTATTGGCAACATAAGGCATTATAGCTGCAAAATTATTTTAATAGTATTTTAGAGCCTAAATTGCGTATGTTGCCGAAAAGTAACACCCGGCATTTAAGGGTTAATATTGTTGCACAAATGCTTTATTTGCTATTTTTATAAAATGCTCATAGATAATATCTGAAAAGGCCGCAAACGTATATAGTAGGTACTTTTATAGCTCAGAGTGTTAAAATTTGACCCCGAGAGACTCTCGGGCTTAGTTCACTCTCAGAAATAGAATTCTCACTTTTGACGATTTAGCAATCCTCAAGCTGTATTTCGTCGTTTTTGACGATCATTTCCTATCACCATCACGTGACTTTTAAGGAAAGGTAAACTCTCAGATATTTGACGAAAGTTTTTCCTCAATCACGGTCAGACTCAATGCATTATAAGGAAACCGTTGCTGTACCTCCTCAAATCCTGCGATTTTAGCAAGCAGATATTTGCTTGTTTGTATTAGTCCCGTAATAATTTATTTTTAAAACAACACTTTTTAGTGCTTTTCAGAAAATACTGAAATATAGGTAGTTATTGTTTCTTCATAAGTTATTTTTTTAGCTGTTAAAATTTTTAGGAATGCTTATTATTATTATTATTATTACTTATGTTGTTGTTCGTTGTGTTTTAATTCGAAAAGAATATATTTCCTGTGTTCAAAAACATCCAAAAAGAAAATTTAATCAATAAAATTTCAAAGATCCGGGATATCATTTTTTTAAAATTTATTTAAGAAGTATATTCTGTTTTCAATCAGATTAAAAATAAACATAATTGATCCCTCTCCCTTTTATAAACAGTAAAGTGTTAAAATCTTATCCACCTACTCAAAGTGATAAAATCTCACGCAATATGCCCTTCACAATTCGTTATTTGTGTGCAACAAATTAACCAGACCATATTCTAATTATTCATTGAGCAAAGAAAATTTCACTAATAAATTATTTAATCAAGCCATATTATAATTATTCATTGACCATGAGAAAAACATAATAATAAATTAGCCTTCCTTAAAACTTTCAGCACCGATAATATTACAATCTATCTTATAAAAATATAATCACGCGGCAGCTTTCATTACATCAGTCTAAAAGCACATTCATACAAGTCCCCAATAGCCTGGTCGGTAGAGCAAGGCCCACCCCAAAGCCCGCGGGTTCAAATCACGCCGAAGAAAACGGGAAGTGAAATTTTTCTTCCTCTGGCACAGGAGCTTCCAAACTGTTCAATAGATGGCGCCACCAGCTTTTTTGACAAAACTTTTGAGGGAATTTATATCGTCAAACAAGTGAAGAAAGTAATTTCATCAATTTGACGAAATATTCGCTCGGAGCATATTCCAGGAAACCGTTTCGTCAAAAACAAAGAAAATTTCGTGAAATCTGAGTATTCATTTCTGAGTGTGTTCGCTTCCCCTAAAACGGCAACTCGAGTGACACTCAGGCTTAGGGTCATCTGATCATCTATTGGTTTTGGCGTTTCTGAAGATAAAGTAATGCTCTTCGTAATCGTTGAAAACACAGAAGAAGTTATATTCTACTTTCTTAAACTTTTTTGATAGATCAAGAAACAATGCTCTTTTTTTTTTTTTTACAGTGTAAATTCAGTTTGTTGAGAGATTTACAGCATTTTGTTTTTGAGTAACGACATGAATACATGCATACATATACATACATTTTCTCTACTTTACTGGAGTGGAAGAAATTTTTTATTTTTTCTGGTCCAATGTAGTATTTTGCATAAATCCAATAAAAATGGATCATCGTCATTGGCGTAACAATTTATACATTATGGTTAGGGCGCAAGTAGTCAATTTGAAATTAATTTAATAATTACAATTATAAACAACTATTAAAATATATGTATAAGAGTGATTTATTGTTGAAATTTATTATTATTGGCATTATCAGAAAATAGAATTTTTTTTTTTTTTTTTTTTGGCAAAATATTTAAGATATTACATTACAGGAGGACAATGACGAAATTAATGACAACGTGAAGTTCAAAATAAGGCTAGATATTCTTGTTACAGCTAAAAAGTTTTAAAGAAAATAAACATTCATAGACTATCGGAATATGTTATTGTATTTCGCGTTACAATCGCAAAATATCTTCAAAACATACGTAAGAATAATAACATGAAAGAAAAATTAAACTGCAGAAGTAAGTAAATATCAGTGTAGTAATATGGAATAATCCACTACAGTCAGTATTTCTTTTTTTTTTTTTTTCCCTGATGTTTTTTTTTCCTTTTACGAAATGACAAGAATATACATTTTCTTTCATATTACCAGAGTGGGGGGAATTTTTTTACTTTAAACTCTGCGTAAATCCGATAAAGGACATGACAAGTACACTGATAAAAAATTCACTGTTGGATTACGGGAAAAGCCTGGCAGCACAGATTCCAGCATTTTCCCGTAATTTTACAGTATGTACCGTTATCTATTTAGACTGTATTAGGCCGTAAATGACAGTAAATTTTTTGAACGTATCTGACCGTAAATCACAGTAACTTTCAAGACCGTATCTGACTGTAAACCACAGTAACTTTCAAGAACGTATCTGACCGTAAATCACAGTAATAGGAGTGTATTTGACCGTTTATAACTTTTTTTTTTTTTAGTATAAATTATTATTTTGTTTCAATTTCCATTAAAGAGATATAAATTCTCTGTGTTTTCTATCTTTTAGGGAATTGAAACTGCATTTTACGTAAGTGCTAGCAACAGCGATAGATAATATTCTAATTTTAGTGGATTATCAGCCTTCTCATTCTAAAACATTATAAGTGACAGCTTTTTATTTATTTACATGTCATTTATATATTCGCATACGTTTCCGTTTTAATTTAAAAACTATCAAAAGAACGTTATTGTAATGTGTAATAAACGAGGAATAATAATATAATTGTTACTGGATTATTATTATATTACATTATTGTACATTATCAGTAATCTGTCTTTTACAAAATTCAATCTCAGAGAAATAGACCCTTCACAACACTTAAAACATAGATTTCTACTTTTAAATAAATTCATTCAAAATAATTTTCCAGATTTCAGTTAGCGCTTTTCCTTTCTTCACCCTACAAAGTTAATATCGCTAAAATCTGATGTTTAAAAAAACTTAATAAATAATAATACTCCAAACACTCCTCCCCCCCCCCCTCACACACATACTTATTACACAGAATTAAAATTTTTAATTTTTCTTAAAAAAAGGATACTTTATTAATTGTATAAACAGAAATTTATTGAACGAGAATCTAATGAAAATGTAAACAATCTATTAAAATCCTTTAGCTATTTTTATAGTTTTTACTTAATACCTTTTCAGCAATTGGTGTGAAATAGAAGAAAAAATCCTTTACAATATTAGATTAAATTACATAATAATTGGAACATTATAAAATATTTTCACAACTATAGCCTACCTCTTTTATTAATTTGAATTTTTGTTTCACTGCAATATAAAATTTCTGATAATCGTAGGAATTTTTCTATTTTCTATTTATCCATTTTATTATTATTATTATTGTTATTATTTTAGGATGAGGAAAGGAAAGGTGGTGAGTGTAATTTGGAAGACAATTTTAAACAAATTTATTAAAAGGTTTTACAATTGTGAAATGTGCATTTTTCTGAGATTGAATAGATTACTGATAATGTAATTTAATAATAACGTAATAATAATATAAAAACATAATAATAATATAACAACGTTATATTAATATAAAGGCATAATAATTTAGTAATATAATAATAGTTTAAAAACACAATAATAATGTATTAACAATATATAATAATGTATTATTATATTGTTATTCCTATTTGATTACACATTAGTAAAACGATTTTCTTTAAATTATAACGGAAACTTATGCGAATATTTAAATGATATGTACACAAACATCTGCCACTTACCTTATTTTAAAATGGAAAGGCTGACAATCATCTAGAATTAGAGTATTATCCATCACTGTTACAGCTAGTATCCGCTAGCACCTACGTACGGACAATCAAACTTATAGGCAAGATGGCTGCCATCAACACTGCTATTGAATTTCTCGGTAAAAAACGTGGTCAGTGCTCAGAATCTAGAATGCGCGCGCGCTGTGCCGGTGTAATCCACCGTTAGATCACGGTTAGCGATCGCGACTAACGGTAGTTTACTAGACTAGCCAGTGATCGGCTGTAAAAGTCTACGTTACATTATCCCCTCGACCGTATATGACTGTTAGTGTGATGTTAATACTGAAAAAATTATCAGTTACGGTCAATAGCAGCTTATTATTGTCAGTAACTGATATTTAGCGGGCAAGCGCAATATTTACTACAATACAGTAATTTACAGTAAAATTATGGAGTAAAGTACTGTAAAGCAACAGCTATTTTTAACAGTGTAGTCATCCAAATCACGGTTGCGTGCGTTACTTTGCATAATAAATCGATTAAAAAAAATTGCACTGCAGCTTCTGTAGGCAGGGTAGTTCATGGATCTCTTTTCTGAAGATATTATATGCTATAACGCGCTAAAAGAATTTTTTCTGCTCTATTGATGACCTAATATGTTCCAAAGACATGGATACGTGTCAGGCTTGAAACATAAAAATTCTCTATTTTTGTGACTTTGAAAAAAAAAAAAAAAAAAAAAAAAAAAAAAAAAAAAAACTATATTCATATCTAATGATTTAAAATAATTAAACGATTAAAAGAAAAGTAAATTAAAAATTTGAAAACTTGAATTAATTTTCAAGATATTTCTTTCTTTTCTTTTTTTTTCTCTTTTGTATCTTTCAACGAAGTTTCTCTGAAGATGGCAACTAAATTACTATATTTTCGTGTGAAAAAAAATAAGGAAAAATGTAAATAATGGTATATCATCTGCTATCGGAAAAGATGAAAAATTGATTTTCGTTTGAATAAATCGAATAAAGGATTTTTAGTTTACATTCGCTTTTTTTTTAGTGTAATAGGGGAGAGTAGCCTAATTTGGACCGCCGCTTTAATTGGACCGTTGCCTTTCTGCCGTTAATTACAGGAAGAGACGCCATCTACCGCTGAAATCCTACTCATCAGAATGACGTCACTCACGATTAGAAGAAGCAACCGCCTACCACGTGTTTTTTTACAGACAATTTTAAAAAACCTAAAGTTAGCTGTTTTGATCTACTTTTTTCCTACTAAACGTAAGTGAATACTTTAAAACTAAGGTAAGTTGTCGTGTTTTCATATACATATATAAATTCATCTGTTAATTGCGCATATTTCTCACGCTGCTTTGTTTGATTTCATTTTTTTTCTTAGTCTTGAAATTATCTGTTTTAGAAAATGGCGCAGTTGCCATAATTGGACCATTTTAAGTTGCTTAAATTGGACCAGATGTGCGATCATAAATCTTGAAAATTAAGTAATGAATTTCGAGGACGGTATACTATGTACACTATTTTTTTAATTTTTTTAATATTTTATAATGGATTATTATCCCCATGCAAGTTTTTTTTTTTTTTTGGGGGGGGGGGGTTATATCTGGATTAATTTTTTTATACAGTTATTTTTTTTATACAGGCCTATATAAACAAAAAAATATTTTTACATGTTTATGCAATAAATTTTGTTTGCAATTTCTTTTATCTTGTATGTATTTGTATTTATTTTCTTTGAATACTTTATTCCTACGGCGTATTTGATTTACAGAGTTGAATTCAAACTTTTTCTTGCTGGAGGATATTTGCGATTCCCTGAGGAAGGGCAGACTTTTTACAGTTCTGGAGGGTGGAATTACACTTTTTTGCCATTAAAACTCATAAACCCTCAAACTTTCCGGGAGGAGGGGGGTCAATTCAATACTTTTGAATATATAATGTTTGCGTATAATTAATCGTAGCGTATTTTTCAATAGAGCATATTTTTTTAAACACTTTTATAATATAATGTTAAAAATATTGAAAAAGACACTGACAAGCTGTCTGAAAAAAAAAAAAAAACAGGTGACAGCAAAAGCAGTTAAAGATATAGGAAATAAAAAGGAGAGAGTAAGTTTTGAAGAAATTGACCTTCTGTCATAACTTGTAATCTAAGTAATTAATAATAGCCGAAGCTTAGAACACATACGACATTTATTGACATAAACAAACTTAAGAATAATGCAAACGATTACGATTCATTTAAGTATGATACAGTTATGAATACAGTTATCACATCTCCCTTCTTTAGAAAGTTAAGTTCGTATCCATCATTTTGTATCCATTTTAAAGGTCAAGTCTCTTTACAGGTTTGACGACTCTGCCAGATCTTGTGGTGACTGTGACGGGATGGTATTTAGCATCGTGTGCGATAGAACTGGACGATTCAGGTGTGGGGGGAGGTTTGGGTGGTTCGTCTAGGATGGCTCGTTCTGCATTCGGTGGTGGATTTGCATTCAGTGGTGGATCTGCATTCGGTGGTAGACTCCTCTTCCTCTCTATGTTGACTTTGATCTGAGTTGGCTTTAAGTGACTAGTGTTGCGCCTGAATGTGCCAGATGGAGTAATCACGTTGTAGGACCTAGGAGCAGCTTGAGAATCTACCTTAGCAGGAATCCAATTCCTATGTGCTTTTTGCAACATTACGTTTTGGTTTGGCTGGAGTGGGGCACGTTCTGATGGTTTCGCACGAGCGTCATGATAATACTTTTGCTTTAAACGAGCTTCAGCAAGATGTTCTGTTGTATTTTTTAAGAGCATTGGTTTCAGGAGATCTTCGCTTATAGGAATTTTACTTCTAGTTCTTCTGCTAAACAATCTTTGGACAGACGAGCCAAGATTACCTCTAGGTGTGTTTCGAAAGTTCAAGAGAGCCATTTGGACATCTTGACCAGATAGTTTGCATTTTTTGAAGAGGTTCTTTGCTGTCTGGATTGCACGTTCAGCTAAACCATTTCCTTTAGGATATAAGGGGCTAGATGTTTGATGGTGAAACATCCACTGTTTAGAAAATGTTTCAAACTCCCAAGATACGTAATTTTTACAGTTGTCAGTCTCTAGAATTCTTGGTATACCATGTACACTAAACCAATCCTTCAGAATCTCGATGGTGGATTTACTTGTCAAGTCCTTCAGAGGTTTAAAGTCTATATAGCCTGAGTAGCTGTCAGTAATAAGTAGATAGTCTGTACCTTGAAATGTGAAGACATCGGACGCGAGAATTTCCCAGGGCAGCTTTGGAATTTCTTTTGGAATCATAGGTTCGGTTGGTTGAGCTCTCTGAGTTCTTTGACAGGTTTCACAGCTTTCTATCATGGAAATTATGTCTTGCGACATGCCGTGCCAAAACATGGATTCTCGAGCTCTTCGAAGACAACTTGTTATGCCTAAATGTCCTTTATGAAGATTTTCTAATGCCTTTGCTCTGTTTTTTTCGGGGATAATCAAATTAAGGCCTTTCAAAACTAAATCATTTTGAACTGAGAGTTCATCCAAAAATGGTAGGTACTTCTTACATAAATCTGGAACTGCATTTTTGTCTTTAGGCCAACCAGTAGAGATGAAGTGTTTCAACAATATGAGTTCTGTATCTGTATTTGTGAGATCTTGTAAGATTTTTAAGCCTGCTGCTGTAGTTGGAATTGAAAATAGAATTTGGTAGTTGCTCTCCTGAAGCGAATCTTCATTATTACAATCTCTGCTAAGTAAATCAGCTATATACATTTCTTTCCCTCGTTTGTAACCAACTTTTGGTGCATACTGTTGAACTTCTAGGAATATTTTTCGAAGTCGTGGTGGAATTCGATCTATAGATTTGTTAAAAATAGATTCCAGAGGCTTGTGATCAGTCTCAATGATCACATCATTTCCATAGATATATTGATGAAATTTCTGGCATCCGAATTTCATTGCCAGGGCTTCCTTTTCAATCTAAGGATAAGATTGCTGAGCTTCATTCAAAGCTGTGGATGAGAAAGCTATGGGTCTTCCATCTTGGAGTAACACAGCACCTAATGCGAAAGAACTAGCATCGACTGAAATTGTAGTACTTTTGTTTGGATTGTAGTATTTAAGTGAAGGCGCTTTCTTCAATAATTCCTTTATCTCTGCTAAATTTCTATCTAATTCATTATTCCAATTCCATACTGTGTTTTTCTTCAATAACAACCTCATATTATGTGTCTTTTCCGAAAGATTAGGAATAAACTTATGCAGATACTGAATCATGCCAAGTAATCTTTGTAACTCTTTTTTGCTAGATGGTGGTTTAATTCTGTCTATGGTTTCAACTTTCTCTGGGTCAATCATAATACCATCACTAGTGAGGATATGACCTAAATATTTTACTTTCTGAACTTCAAATTCACATTTGTCTTTATTAAGTTTTGCTCCTGCATTTCTTAGTGCTTGTAGGACTAATCGAGTGTTTGAACGGAGGGTATTAATGTCAGGCGCATAAATCAAGATGTCATCCATTGAGTTTTCAACTCCTGGTATGCCTTGTAGAATTTTTGCTATTTCACTCTGAAAAATTTCCGGAGCAGATTTAATACCGAATAGAACTCGAAGAAAGGAATATCTTCCCCATGGGGTACTAAATGTTAAGAATGGCTGGGTATGAGGCGAAACTCTTAACTGCCAAAAGCCCTTTTTCAAATCTAATTTCGTGAAATATTTCGATCCGCCTACATTAGCTGTAACTTCTTCTAAAGTTTTTAATGGAAATTGTCTTCGCAAAAGTATTTTATTCAAATCGGATGGATCTATGCAAATTCTTATTTTTCCGTTCTGTTTCACAATAACCATGTGGTTACATATTGGTGTAGCTTCATCTATTTTCTTAATAATCCCATCCTTAACCATTCTATCAAGCTCTTGTTTCACAATTTTTCTTATCTTAAACGGAACTCTTCTAGGTGGTTTGATCTCTTTTTGAGCGCATTCTTCTGAAAATTCAGCTGTGTATTCAAAATTTTTTATACACCCTATTCCTTGAAACAAATCCTGAAATTCTTCCTCCACCGCGTTAACTAGTTCAATTCTCTTAATTAATCCTGCCTCGATACAGGTAATTCGACCTAGGACTGGACTGATTCCTCCATGTGCTATTATTAACTTAAGTTGCACACGCTTATCTTTAATTTTGCATGGAACTAACAATTCCCCTGCTACATCAATAGCATGGCCCGAATATGACAGGAGTTTGAGGATATTTGAAGGTTTTATTTTTAACTGTAATTCTTTTGCTAAGCGAAATGATATAACATTACACTGGGCACCGGTATCAAGTTTCATAGGAATAGCCTTATTTTTAATTATGACGGTCTCACACCAATCTGATTTATTAGCATTGACGCTTGCGATCAGGAAATTTTCATCTTCCGTAATCGTGTCAACATTTTCAATTTATATCCGTAGTAATTTGCAACGGCTTAGGTGGACGTAATCCTCCTTCAGACATTATCGAATGCAAACAGATTCGTATTTGAAATTAAAACAAGTTAAAATAGTAATTCTGACACCATGTCATAACTTGTAATCTAATTAATAATAGCCGAAGCTTAGAACACATACGACATTTATTGACATAAACAAACTTAAGAATAATGCAAACGATTACGATTCATTTAAGTATGATACAGTTATGAATACAGTTATCACACCTTCAATAAGGCTGTAGCTACAAATCCTCCCCAAAAGCCAAAAAATCTTTAGAAATATTATATCCTTTGCTAAATTTAGTTTTAAAAAAGTACTGAGGGAGCCAAAAAAAAAAAAAAAACAGTTGTGTTAACATCTTCGCCATATAAAGTAAACCTTGAAATGAAGAAACACAAAAAATCGACTAAAAGGAAGGTATCACAGCATAAAAGCAAATGGAACATCAAGTTAAAAAAAATATGCGTAATGCAATTATCAAGGAAATGATGAAAAGGTACAATCATAATGTAAAGAAAACTTCTGTTGCAAAAAAAAAAAAAAAAAAAAAAAGTCTAATTATTCAGAATCTAAAAAGAAAAATCTAAATAGTGATGATTGGTTATGCCTGATTTGTAAGAAAATAAAACAGCAGAAATGATTCAGTGTTCATATTGCGAAATACGGTTCCAAGTTGTGTGCGCTGGAAAAAAAAAATCAATAAACGAAATTCATGTATAAGCTTTGCATTACTCTTTAAATGATATCCAAGTAACTGGCAATTAGCTTCATAATTTCTATTCTTAATTACTGATAATTTTGATTTATAGTTTGAATACATTTTGATTTAAAACAATTACACTTATTTTCAGATATTTGATTTCATTATATTTCATTGCTGTTATTTTGTTTGATTATTTCAGTAACCGCAAACTTTGCTTTTAATAAAATTAGTTATACTCCCTAGTCATTAAAACAACCTGATTTTATTTGGTCCAATTTAGGAGACTGGTGGTCCAACTTAGGCGACCAGTTGCTGAATTTGAACCACTTTTGACAAATTTTTCAAATTAAAATAAAATTTAAGATTTTCAAAAAGAAAATGATCTAAAGTGTTATTTAGTTAGCGGATGAATTGATTGACCCCGTGTAGTGATATTTTTCAGATATTCCAAAAATTAAGTGAGTTACACCTGAAAATAAGCGAAGTGGTCCAAATTAGGCTACTCTCCCCTATAAAGAATATTAATATGACTTTCATCCATATTTACTAAAATTACTATAAAAAATCTGAAATATTTTATTATTACTCATCCGTATGAAATATTTTCTGAATTTGTTTCAAATGTATATAAACGGATTGCAATAAAACGAGGAATTTTGAACATGGAAACTGAACATACTTACAGAAGACCATAAGCCCAGATTGAAACTTTTTATCCAAATTATGACAATCCACACTACAGAATTTGATGATACTCTCCTGAACGAATTCGCTTAGACACAAATTACACAATTAAACAAATATTATCATCACAATAAAGTAGTCCCCATTTTAATAACCGTATTTTTCTTTAATTTCACCTAAATCGCGTAACTTGCAAAATGTAAATTTTGTAATTGTCACTTCATTTACATTATATCCATGATTTCTTGCTTACAATAAAATATTTAATACAACTATTATTATAAATATTTTCTAAATGTAGAATTAAAATATCTTTATTTTTTCTCAGAAAATTGAATGATTTCATGAAATGCAAATGAAACTTATCGGGTTACCATGCCTGCTATTATAATGATTAGCTGCCCTTGTCGACCAGTTTGGTCTTCCTTAAATGTATGCTAAGAATTGTATCATGTTACTTTTATTCATAGTTTAATTTATTTTCTCAATCCTTCGCCAAATCGAAAGAATCTGAATCAGAAATCAAGAACTCTGTATTTTTATGTTAGCCGGGCACAGGTGATAAATCGCCAACCATTGTTCTCTTCGCATTTTTTCGTATTTTATTAATTTTATTTAAAATACAATATTTTCACTCATTTTTAGTTAAAATACAAAACTTTCATTTAAAACCGAAACGTTTAAAATTCATGGTTTTCACTTACTTCTTTTTGGCTTTCCCTCATTTCTTTTTTATTTTTAAAAAAGGAAAAAAAAAGGAACATAATGCCATAAACCACGACATTTAATTTCAACATCAACATATTGTTTTCATTTTATCACGCGAAAAATAAAATATGTTAACTGGCATGTTAAAAAATTCTATTGGCGAGATTTGCGCTCGGCTAACATAAAATTATCAAGAATTCTTTGGGATCATGGCAACTTTTACGCAGTTTTATTCGAAAAAAAAAAAAAAAGAATGGAACTTTACATAGTGAAGGGGATCAGCCCGTAATTGTTTATGACAGTCACATGACTTGGTCTATTATTGTGTAGATAAAACGATGGCGTTGGAACAATATTTGGTGATTTATCATCTGCGCCTGGCTAACATTAAAGTACCAAAATGGCCGCTTGGTACATAAAAGGCGAAGCGGTCAGCCCGGAACTGTTGATGACAGTCACATGACTTAGGGTTTTATTATATAGATATTTCATATATAAGCGCTTTCTCTCCAGATGTAGTTGTAGAATCTATTAAATAACTTTATTTAAATTTATGTATATTTAAGTATTATTTAAGTATGTTTTTAAAGCCATATATAATTCTTCTTCACAATTATTAGTATCTAATTTTGTTTGTTTACACACACTATACGAATTAACATATAAATTGTGGTTCACTTGACTATTTGTAAAACCGATGTAAAAGCCTCATTTAAAATGCAGCTAAACTCGTTTATATTGTCAGTACAGCAATTTCGATTACCTTAGTATACACCGTAACGTCATTTATAATGCATAGAGAACATAAATGTGTTAGAATTAATGAAACTGAATTAAAAGTAATTAGTTTAGAATAGTTTTTCTACATTATATTTTCAAAGCGAAATAAAGAAAATAAAATGTCTTAAATTTTGCCTGTGTGTCGATAATTTGTAAAACGTTTGTGGCAGATTTTTATTATTTATTTCTTGTTTAATCATCTAGTAGAAAAACAGTTTTTAATTTTATTTCTTGTATAATAAAAAATGTATAAAGAGTAATATCATTGGTCATGGTAAAAGTCTGAACGGACATATTCCAAACTCAAAGCTCGAGTCTTTTCTGTTTGGGCCAGGCTGCGAAAAGCCTTAGAGTTTTTCTGCACAATCGCTCGACCGGCCTAGAATAGTTTTTTCATATTCGAAGAAAAGAATTTATTTACGTTATAAATGTCTAAAGAGAAAAAATGTGTATTGGCTTAACAAATTACAGAGTTTTTTTTTTTTAATCATTTTTCTCTTTTTAGAGCTGTAACATTGTGATTTTTTTTCACCATTTCTTTGTTTCATTATAGATACAATAATTCATATTATAAAGGACAAACGTGTCCGTCTAACAAGATAAGTACAAATGTAAGTACAATACTCTGTTTTACCAATTTTTTGGTGATTTTAGTATGCTATTGCTATCAAGAAAATTGGTAAATATTTAGATAAGAACTTACATCTAAATATTATACAGTGGCCATCAAACCTGTTTTTCGGAAACAAAATTGTAAACACATTAGATTTCTAACTTACAAGGGAACTAACTACTTTTGGTGCTGCTCGCGCCTAGCATCGAGACCTGGTGCATTTTGTAGCCGTATACATAAAAGTTGGGGAACCGATAAAATTTCTTTGTTAAAATCATATTTTATATACGTTTTTATGCTTTTAATTTTTTATTATTACAATTTTAGTTGTTTATTTCACGTGACTTAAGTCGCCAAAAATGGAGTTACAATTATCCCGCCCGCTTTATCCTAGGAGTAAGCACAGTACATTTTAGAATTATATCAGATTGCGGTTTGTTTGATAACTGATAGCAGAAGAAGCATGGATTAGGTCATTTCTTTTTTTCTATGCAGACGATAAATATATAAATAGTAAATATATTTCTATAAAAACTTTCAAGGTCATTGAAAACCATTTTTTTAGTGAAATACGAAATAAGCAAATTATTTTCTTTTGAAATCGAATGGAATAAAGTTTCGAATGTTTAAAATGAAATGTTGCTGTATCAAATGGTCCTTTAGTAAAAGTAATCATAAAGTAATAAATAATCATAAAGTAAATTAATATTTTTACACAATTTAGAAAAAGTACTGTGGCTGTTTAGGTCGGACTTACAATTTTTACTGAAGTCCAAAAACCACTGATCACGCAATACAAACAGCTGTGACATTTGGATAGGATTACCGGAAAGCTCTACTTTTGAAAAAAAAACGCCAACGTTTTCCCCGCCAAAAAATATGAACATAATGTTGCAATTTTTCAAAATCAAATTCCTGAGTTCTTGAAGGAATTTTTAAATTTTTTTCAATATTTTATACTTATTATTAACTAATTTGCATTTTTAAATGCTTTTCTTTTAAAAAATTCAATGTTAGCAGTCCGATAAGTGGTCTTGAAAATTGCATTTTCAGAAAGTTATGCTGCTGTGAAATCAAGAAATATTATTTTAGCAAAAAAATTTTGTCGATTCTCAAACTTCGTAATATAGGGCTTTAAAATTCACCAGGTCTCAATGCTAGGTGCGAGCAGCACCAAAAGTGGTTCCCTTGTTTGATATAAGTTAGATATAATAGATCCCGTTTCGATTTCCATATGTTCCTTTCGTATATGAGATTTTGTTTAACTGAACCGTAAGATGCCGGCGTTTCGTAGTTGGGAGTTAAGTATGAGAATGTTGAATATTATGCAGAGTGAAATCAAAGGACGATGACTTGTAGAGCTAGCGTTGAGATTTCAGATAGGCAAATTTACTAGCTGAAACTATCTTATTTTAGTTGACATATAACACAAAAAGTAGTTGTTACTTACATAATTTTATTTGGTGTTAATTTTTAATTTAACTTACCTGTTTATGACTATAACCAGGTAAGACAAACTAACGGCCGCTATTAAAATGTAATATCGGCCAAGGGTCAGGGTCAGCTAGGTGGGGAGGCCTACCAAATGGCTTAAGCACTCACAAGCCCCAACCAGCGGTTTCCATCTACTACCGCCGTCACCACACACACACACACACACAAAAAAAAAAAAAAAATAATAATAATAATAAATAAAAGGCCCGAAGGGACCTACAGGAAAGCCAATTGAGAATATTAAGATTAAATACAATATAAGTACAATATATACACGATGGAAAGCCCAATTTTTACTGGGCGTTTACGAGAGAAATTTAGATATTTGTAAGTAATAAGATCATGAGATAATAAATAATAGGATTTTTAAACTTGTTGGAGCGCCAAAAGCTCAATTACTCTGCAAAGCTGGGCGTTCTGCAAAAATACAATAAAAGCTACGTATATGTATACTAAATTAGAAAGAGATTCATAATTTAAAAAATAATGTAGAATATAAAAAATAGGCAAAATAGTGAATAATTATGATGAATATTATATAATTATATACACACACAAAAGTTCAAAAGTCTATTGTTCTTGCAACAGTTTAATTATAGTTCAATCGTGTTGTTTGTGGCTAAGAGTTTATTTTGAATTGGTGGTATCTGTCTATTTGTTAAGATACGTTCTCATCATCATCTATAAATGGCAAAACATTTTGAAACAAATAATGGTTGTTTTCTAAAACTTTCATACATTCAATTATCTTTTGACAAAATGATGGATTTGACAAAACCACTGAGAACCACTGAGACAAAGAAATTTTTGGAGATTTTCTTATATGGTAATATGATGTAAGGGTACAGTTAAAGATATAATGCAATGATGTAGCTCGCTGACCGCATACACATAATGGAGAAGGAACCCTGTCAAATTTATAAAGATATGATGAAAATGGGCCGTGGTTAGTGGCAAACAGAAAAAGATTTCTATGCAGCAGGATTCTCTTTTCCGAGACTTTTGGGGCTAAAGCGTATGTGTACCGTCCTGTGGTACCATAGTCCCAGCGAGTCTGCCATTGTTCGTGTAGAGATGATTTTAGAAGCTTCTTCAAGTAAGAAGGAGGTTTGGGAAAGAATTTGTATTTGGCATGTGATATGGCTTTGGTTGCTTCTTTTGCCAAAGAATCTGCATGCTCATTCCCCACATTACCCACGTGTCCACGGACCCATTTAAAGAAGATCTTTTTTCTTGTTTCTTGGAGTAGTTTGATAATTTGTACTGCGATGAGATTTTTTGAAAAAACATCTTCTATGGCTAAGAGACTTGAGAGACTGTCCGAGTGTATTAATACTTCTTTATGAGGGGAGTTCCTAATCCACAGCACAGCCTCTTCTATGGCCAGGAGTTCTGCCTGAAAAACAGTATTTTCTTTACTTAACTTAGTTTGATCCTCGTGGATTAACTCTCCTCTCTGGTACGCACAGAAGGCATATGCCGTTTCATCTTCCATCTTGGAACCATCCGTATAAATGTTTATTTCTATATGTGGAGTATTTTCTGGATCTATTTGAAAGAAATATTCTTTAAATGGTTCAACTTGATCTGACTTCATTTTTAGTTGGTAAAATATTGGTTCTTGATTTCCTGTCGGGATTCCAAGACGTAAGACTCTTCCTGTTGTTGCTATATATTCAAGTTGAAGTGCCAAGGGCGGAATACCTGTTAAAACACAAAGGGCATCCGCTGAAGTTTTTCTGTAGGCACCTGAAACTAATAACAGGCATTGGTATTGTATTGATGAGATCAGACGAAGCCCATGGGCTTTGCTTATCCGGTGAAACCAAGTTGCTGCAGCATACGTGATTTTCTTCTCCAAGATACTATTGTACCAAATCTTCAGAATTAATTTGTTTACCCCTCCGTAAGCTGAGGCAAACTTCAATAGGTCTTGCGAAAGTTGTGTAATTTCCTGCCTTTTCTTTCGTAAATGGGGGAGAAACGACAACGTACTATCCAGAACGATACCTAAGTATTCTAAAGTTGACTCACTTTTTAATGAATGGTTGTCAATTTTGAGTGTTGGAGCTCTTTTCAAAAATTTTGGTCTTCTAAGGTGGAGAACTTTACATTTATTGTAAGATATTTTCATGTTGTGATTTGACATCCACCTACTAATATAATCTAAGATGTCCTTTCCTAATTTTTCTAATTCTCGCCTTGTTTTACCATTTAATATAATTAAAATGTCATCTGCATAAGCTATTATTATGTAACCTAACGATTTTAAATGGCGTAAGAGAGCGTTTAGGAAGATTCTCCATAGGAAGGGCCCAAAGCATGAACCTTGTGGGCACCCCTTCCTAAACCAATGAATTTCTTGTGCTAGACAATTTGGTTTCGCTCCTCTGTGAGATAAAAAGGATTTCAGGATATTAACATATGGCTCCTCCAACCCCAAAAATTCCAGTTCTTGGATTGTTGCGTCCCAAGGTAAGTTGTCAAAAGCATTTTGGATGTCTAATGATATTAATGAAATGTAGTTGTTTTCTTGTTGAAGTAAGTCAATTGTTGAGAGAACTTCTTGTATCGCTGATTCAGCCGATTTACCCTCTAAGAATCCGTGTTGAGAACTCTGTAGAACTGTCGAATTTCGAAAATGATAATTTATTCGTTTTAATAATAATTTTTCAAAAATTTTCCCCAGAATTGGAAGTAGAGTTATTGGTCTGTATGACTGAGCAGATTGTGGGTCCCTACCTGCCTTTAGAAAAAAGACTAGTTCTCCAATTTTCCAAATTTTTGGGAAGTAATTTAAGTTTAATAGAGTATTGTAAAGATTCAGTAATAGAGATGAATGTGAGTGGTAAATATTTCATACAAACAGATGGTCAACATTATCAGGACCTGGTGCTTTATTCCGATTGAACGAGAAGATGGCAGCTTTTAGTTCTTGGAGTATAAATGGATTATCTGGCTGGGTTGAGCGCGGATGAATTTGATGCGGTTGCAAGTCCGAAGGACCAAATATTGAATTGGCAATTTCTGCATAAAAAGATTGTCTTGAGTGGGTTGCTGTAGTGGAATCAGAAAGAGCGTAGACTTCCTGTCTGTAAAAATCTCTAAATGCCGTCTTTTTTAGTTTTCCAAAGGGGTCTTTGGTATTTGAGCAAAAAGAACTCCACGCTGTTTTCTTTGCTTCCAGAATTTTCTTTTTATAGAGTGCTCTATACTTTTTTAATTTGATCATGTCTTCCTCTGATGCAGACAAAAGTTTTGT
Organism: Maratus speciosus; assembly: GCA_963932465.1. Classification (NCBI taxonomy): domain Eukaryota; kingdom Metazoa; phylum Arthropoda; class Arachnida; order Araneae; family Salticidae; genus Maratus; species Maratus speciosus. The sequence goes on along the minus strand of OZ010795.1, from coordinate 479,044,982 downwards.
TTTCCTATAAAGTGCTTTAACAAAGCTTCTCATTTTCCTAAGTTCCGCTGTCCACCAAGAAACTGTTGGTTTAAATGTGGAGTTTTTTTTCTTTAAAGTATGGTCACAGGTTTGTGTTATTATATTTATAAAGTTGTCGTACTCTTTTTCGAATGCCCCCGTCGTTTTTATATCCTGGAAAGTTATATTATTTTCTTGCAATGATTTACATAATTTTCTATTGAATTTTTTCAATGAGACATTCTTTGTCCGATATCTACGCTTTGGAAGCTTCGGGGTTTGGATATCCATATACAAGGTTATCAGCCTGTGGTCACCGTAGTGCATATCATCCTCAACAGTTCATAAGGAAACTTTTGGGAACAGTGGGAAGGATGCTAGTGATACATCTGGCCAACCTTTCAAATGCGTGGTTTCAAATGTTGGTTTTGAGAAAGGATCATTTAGGGCTAATAAGTGCATCATATTGAGATGATTGATGAGGTGTTGTCCTTTTTCGTTATCATTCTCATACCCCCACAGGACACTATGAGCATTCAAATCACCTAGCAACAGAAGTTTTGAACTCATACCCGACGTGTTCGCCCAATCTTGTAGATCTTCTTTTAAATTAGCCGATGGTGCGGAATACTGACTGCCTATAGTTATTTGTCCTTCTGTTGAGGAGATATTCACGAAGACTGAGTTATCATTTTGTTGAACTCTTATATGTTGTAACGATGTATCTATGATTATTATTTGGCAATTCTTTTTTTTTTGAAGAGTAGCAAGGAAGTCCTGAGGGAAGGCCATGTGTTCTTCCTTTGACTATATTGGAGTCCTGTATGCCTGCTATTTTGTAGTCTTCTTGAATTAAGAATTGATGGAGTGAAGCTGTTGCACTTTTATTCTTTTGAAGATTAATCTGTGCTATTTTAAAGGATGATGATATTTGATTCGTTGTTGAAGGTACTTGCATGTTTTGATGTTGTCCTTGCGGAGAAGAGTTTGAGTCCGAGAGATGAGAAATTTGAGTAGAATTTGGAATTGAAGGTGAGTTTGAGTTTTTGTTTGTATTTGATGAAACGATTTTTGTATTGTTTAGTTGGTTGAATGTGGAGCAGATACATTTATGAAGGTTTTCCTCGATTGAAATCGAAGTTTAAATAATGGACATTCATTTGAATTCGCTCTGTGTGGGAAATCATGTTTTGTGTTCAGACAATTGATGCAGCATATTTTCTTAGGATCTTCTTTATTTGGGCAAGTTGTTGTTGTGTGATTATACGCACAAATAGCACAGGCAGCTTCAAATCTACAGTTGTTACCTGTATGGCCATATCGTTGGCATTGCGAGCAGCGGATTATTGGGCGATAATCCGCAACTTTACAGGAATTAAATCCAATCAGGATACGGCCTTGCTTCGTCAGATGACGGGCGTAATTGATATCTAAATCCAGGACCAAATGGTAAATTTGTGATTTTTCTCGGTGAATTTTTTTATGTATCGCTATTGGGATTTCTCGATCATAATCTTTCAAGATTTTCTCTGTGACTTCTTCTGGTTGAGTAAATAAAGGGATTCCAAGAACAATTATCTTCTTAAAATTTATAGTTTTGTACGTTAATTCAGTGATATCTTTAAGTCTTTCAATTCCTTCTATTATTCGGAGGGTTTTTTCAGTATTTTCTTCACTGTTGGATCTTATAATTAAGGTGTTTCGATCACGAGCTGTTTCACAGTAGATTTTAGGGAGGTCCGGAATGTTCTTTGTCTCCGTATTAAGAAGATTTCTAATTGTGTGGAGTGAAGTTTTTGTTGCCTGTGTCTTCTTTAAAAGTATGGCGGATTCAGAGGTGGTTTTTGGATTTTTATAAACCGCACTGATTTTCTCTGAATACAGAGGTTTTGATGATAGTGAATGTTGTTGGCTGACCGTTGGGATTTTTTCTAATGGGCTTTGAAACGAATTTTTTTAGAATTCTGTATTTGCTTCAATTGAATGTAATTTTTGGTTGATATCTTGAAGTATAGATTCATCTATCACCATTTCTCTTATTGAAGGGAGTCCTCCTTGTGATCTTTTTTGGGACTGGGTATATAATTTTTCTTTTAACTCTTTAATTAGTTGATTCTTTTCTTCTATCGTTAGGTGGAGATTAGAAATTTCTTTCTCTTTTAAGTTCAAAATTCCTGCTTCATCCTTGTTGGACAATTCATTGTATGATTTCAGAGAATCTCTCTCCCGAGTTAGTTCTTGAATTCTATTGTCTTTTTGTTGTATATAAACTTCAAATTGTTGCTTTTTGTCTTTTAATTCTTGTTCCAGGTCGATTGCCTTGTTGTACCACTCTTCCTTTTCGGTTGTTATTTGTTTTAGGTCTTGGGATTGTTGAGATGCGTTTCGTAGCTGATTTTCAATGATTTGGATGTTTTTTTTTTAATTAATTGCCAATATTTGTCGACTTCTTTACTGGATCCTGTTTCGTGTGATTTTAGAAGACCATTGTGAATTTCAAGCAGCTCTGTTATTGAAAGTGTCTTCGCTACTTCTAGGTTAAACTTCATTACATTTTTATTTGTTGGGGTTGACTTTAGCGCTTGTGAAGATTGACTGGATTTTTGTCGTGTACGCTTTAGAGTGGATTTATTTGACCACTTTGTCTCCTGATTTAATAGTGGAAGTTTGTCCGGTGTCGAATTCGATCTCGGTTTTGATGATTTTTTTAGTGAACTTTTAATTTCATACAAAGTTTCTGTTTTGGAAGAGTTATTCAAATACTTATCACTTTCTTCCATGTCCAGGCCGGTTACTAGAACATACTTGTGACTATATATTATTTTGAGTTCGTTAAGTCACCACAATAGAACAATTCAAAATATGTAAACTTGTATCATAAAATAGAGTCATTCATTTTATATTATGTTAAAACATATAGCCCAAGTAATAAAGATAGTTGATATTATTTTAACGGATCGTTCTGTATAATAGATTATTGTAAAAGTAAACGATAGATTGAGGTATCACTAGGTCCCCACCGTATATCGTAGAAAGAAAGGAATATAGATAGGAAAAAGTAAAAACCAATAGCCTTGACTATCGTAAATGACTTAGTGAAAAGAAGGTGAAACTTTGCTGAAGGACAATTTTGAATATTAAAATAAATAAAATAATATAAGTAATTGATAGTGATAGTCTATTATTTGCCAAATGAAGAAGGGGGAAAAAAGTGGATAGTTTCCTGTGCTTATTGAAGCTCATGTACATGTAGAATGAAGAAATAAATTTATATAAATATTAAACTAGTAGATTATAATATCTACACATGTATACCAGATAATTAAAAATTAGTTTGGAGCACATACACAAAACTTTTATTCACTAAATACAAAATGATACACTTAGAGTACCGATCCATCTCCCATAGGCAGAAAATGAATGGCTGGTAGAAAAAAAAATGCGCGCCATACAGAATGGTTCCCAAAACCCCCTAACCCATATAAAATAATAGTTGTTATGTAATTATATAATTAATGAGCAGCGACCAGAACTGCAGTTAGAGCTTTAGTTGGTGGACAAGAACTTGAAACTTTATAGCATGTTATAACAAATATGAGATACTCCACCGTAAATTGAAGTCCTGGCCGCACTTGAGCTAAAAACGCTATAAGAGACTGTTGTGGGAGCCCGGCACGAAATATTACGAGAGGGAGAGGAGCTGGGAGGAACTGGACATCTAAATTAATCAGAAAAGTATGAATGATGTACATAATTGAATAGGTTATAATTCCCTATATCCCCCCCTCTCTCTTTTTTTTTCTTTTCAAATTTTTCCCTTTTTCCCCTATTCTTCCCTTTTTTTTTCTTTTTTTCCTCCCCTTTTCCCTTTTTTTCCTTTCCTCCATCCCCTCTCTCTCTTTCTTTTTCCCTTTTTTTTTTCTCTTTCTCTTTCCTTCCCCCTATTCACATTCAATCATCTATCTACTTCTCTTTTTTTTTCCTTTTCCCTTCTTTCCTTTTTTCTTTTATATATATATATATATTTTTCCCTTCCTCCCTTTATTCCTCACATACATATATATAACCAGTAATAGTAAATACCCATATTGTAATAGTCAAAGGAGAAGTGGAATTGGCCTGGGGACGCCCCTAGTGGCTAAAAAGAGAATGAAAGTGAGAGTTACTTCTAAAAATGAAGAGATTATTCCCAGACCTTTAAAAAGATATGTGACAAGGGATACTTAGTAAGAGAAATCAAAATTTAGGAAGATAGCGCCCCCTATTGTTTATAAATGGTAGCATTGCAATAGATGATGGTGTAATTGAGCAGCCTCTGTCAAGCCCATCAAGCGGATATAATTCATTTACATTTTCTACAACGCGGGATAACCCACCATTGGCATAGGCTTCCAGATCCCGCGTTGCAAGTTTATTCAAAAAAAAAAAATTACAATATTTAACAATAGTTTTAACAATAAGAAATAAAGGTAATAGTACAAATAATAATAATAGTAATTATAAATATAATAATAAAAGTAATAATAGAACAGATGAGCTGAACGCTTTACAGACGAAAATGTGTATTATTTTCAACACGAATATGATTGATTAATTACAAATAGCAGCAGATGAATAAGATGTTCTTAAGCTCTACATATTCTCAGGTGCATTAGTTTAATAGTTATTATCATGAGTTCAAGTGTTTTGTTGTGATATAACTTTAAGGTTATGGATAACCTGAGTGTATGGCTGTTCTATGTAAAAGAGTTTTCTAAATTTTATATTCTCGATTTAGTTAGGCACTGTTTGGCCTGAAGTTCATGTTTCTGTTCATTAGTGCTAATCTTGTTCATCTATTGGCATTTGTGGGTTTTGAAGAATTTGTTGATTGTTTTCTAGTAACCGCACACAATCTATTATTTTAGTGTATAGCATTGGTGTTTTCAGCACAAATTTGAACCAATGGTGATGTTCTATTGTGGCTGATTTACGGATATGGAGGGTTGATGTTAATGGACAGCTGAGCACATAGTGAAGAGAGTTACCAATTTCACCACAGGTACACAGTGGCGACGGAGCTTTATTTATTTTGAATAGGTAGGACGGGAAGGGTCCATGATTAGTTGAGAAGATATACAGGTTTCTATGTACTAACATGAAGTCTGTTGATACTTTTGGACATAATTTGTAAGTAAATCTGCCAGTGGTACCATAATCCCACTGTTGCTGCAATTTGTCTATGGCTTCTTTTTTCAATTTCTTTTTAAGGTGTGAAGCTGGGTATGGATGAAATATTTCTCGTACTTTAATATTTGTTATTGCATCTTTGGCTAGTTGATCTGCATGTTCATTTCCTTTAACACCTGTGTGTTCCCGAACCCATTGAAATTTAATTGATTTAGATGTTTTCTGTAAGGCTATTATAATTTTTGATGTGATAAAATCTGTACTAAAAACGTTCTCCAATAATGCAAGACTTGACTGGTTATCTGTGTAAATGACGAAGTTCCCGTCCCCTGAGGAGTCTGCCCATAAAATTGCATCTAATATGGCGAGTTGTTCAGCTTGAAAGATTGAATTTGATATTTGTAACTTTATTTGATGAGTATGGATGCATTTCCCTTCTTTATAAACACAGAAAGCATACGCTGTGCCAGCATCTGATTTTGAGCCGTCAGTGTATATATTTATTGTTGAAGTGGATGGAACTCCTTCTTGTAGTAAAAGATAATCTTGATGTGGGGAAAGTATGGATGAGGATATTTTCGGTTGATAGAAGAGTGGAAAGTTGTCCTCTATTGGAATCCCCAGACGTAGGACCTGTCCTGAAATTGCTAATGTATTTAATTGGATCTCCAATGGTTGAATGCCGCACAATACATTCAAAGCTGCCGTTGATGATTTTCTATAAGCTCTCGACAGAAGCAAAAGGCATTGTGTCTGAATTGCCGATAGTAGCCTGTAGCCATGTGAGACTGGTAGGTGTGGAAACCAACATGAAGCGGCATAGGATATTTTTTTTCTAATATTTGTAAGTACCAGATTTTTAAAATTTGCTTCGAAAGGCCTCCATATGCAGCGGCGAATTTTAGAAGATTTTGTGATATTTGATTAATTTCTATACGTTTTTTATTCAGATGCTGAAGAAAAGACAGTGTTTTATCCAATGTTAAGCCCAAGTAGTCTATTGTATTTTCAGATTTAAGGGAGTGCCCATCCAATTTATATATTGGTCCTCTCTTCAGGAAACGTGGTCTTCGAAGATTTAACACTACACATTTGTCATATGAGAACTTCATATCCGTTTGTTTCGCCCAATCACTTATTATTTGTAGTACCTCTCTTCCCATCTGCCCAACTATCTGCTTGTTTGGCCAAAAATAATTAGAAGAAGATCATCGGCATATGCTATTATCTTAAAGCCATGTTTCTTTAATATTCTCAGTAATTTATTCAGGAATATTCTCCAAAAAAAGGTCCAAAACAGGACCCCTGTGGGCAACCTCTTCTAAACCAGTGGATCTTTTTTGACAGCCAATTCGGCATTGCTCCTCTTGTTGAAAGAAATGATGCTGCTATGTTTATTAATGCTTGTTTTAGTTTTAGGATTTTTAATTCTTCTAAGGTCTCTGGCCAGGGTAGTCGGTCAAATGCATTCTTGAAATCTAGGGATATTAGGGAAATATAATTATTTTTCTCTTTGAGCAGATTTATAAATGAGAAAAGTTCGGCTATCGCTGACTCCGTCGAACGACCTTCTTGGAAGCCATGTTGCGATTTTTGTAGTTCTTTTTGGCTGCATAAGTTAAAGTTTATCCTTTTTAATAATAGTTTTTCATATATTTTACCGAAGATTGGCAGTAAGGAGATTGGCCGATACGAAGATGCGATGTTTGGTTTTTTAGAGGGCTTTATGAAATAAACCAATTCTCCAATCTTCCATGTTTTGGGGAAGTAATTTAAATATAGCAGAACATTGTACATTTCTAGTAAGAGAAACTTATGATGCTTGAATAATTGTCGTACTATGTTATGATCAATTTCCTCGGGTCCCCGGGGATTTGTTCCTGTTGAATGAGTAGATGACATTTTTAAGTTCTTTTAAAGTAAAATTTTCAATTGCCTCTGCCTTCTGCTGGTTAAATATTGAGTCCGCTGGCATTTCTGATTGGCCAAATATTTCTGTGGTTAGAGTTTCGTAGAATCCTTCTGCTGTTTCCGTTTCTTCCTCTTGTTCTTCTAATGAATACAGTTCTCGATTATGATAATTTTTAAAAGCTACTTTTTTTATTTTTCCATAAGGGTTTTTGGATTGTGTACAAAATCTTGTCCATGCCTGTTTTTTCGCGTTCAAAATTGCTTTTTTATACATGGCTCTTTTTGATTTAAATTTAATTATATCTTGTACTGTAGCTGTCGGGAGCTTTGTTTTTCTTCTTAGTGCCCTAACTAAATTACGTTTTGTGCGTAGCTCATCGTTCCACCATGTTATCTTCGGTTGGTGAGTGCTTTTTCTTTTCTTGAGTGTCTGATCACATAGTTCTTTTAAGTAGTTGGTAAAATTCTTCATATTTTTCTTCAAATTCCTCAGTGGTTTTTATATTTTTGAAGTTGAAATTTTGCTGGTTTAATTCTTTTTTAATTTTATCGTTGAATTTTTTAAATGATGTTTGTTTTGTTCGATATCTTCTGTTTGGTAACTGCGGGATTTCAATATTAAAGCTCGATGTGATCAGTCTATGATCTCCAAAGTCCATATCTGGGTGTACCATCCAGTTGTCCAGTAAAGGGAACAGTGACATTGATGATAGTGTAACATCGGGCCAGCCTTTTCTTAAAGTTGTATTGTCCTTTTTATTAATTAATTCATACGTTGGTAAACTATGGGGATCGTTTAGTAACAAGAGTCTTTTCGTTGCCATATGCGATATTAATTTTTACCCTTTGTCATCATCTTTTTTGTAACCCTACAAGGCACTGTGTGCGTTTAGGTCTCCAGCCAATAAGAATAAACTGCTGGAGCCTTTTACTTCTAGTCAATCATTAAGATCATTTTGTAAATCTGTTGACGGGGGTGAATATTGTGATCCTATTGTTAATAAATTATTTATTAATTGAATGTTGATGAAGACTGAATGGTTGTTTTTCTTAATTTGAATATGGCTAATTGAAGGGTTTAGTATTATAATGCAGCAATTTTTTGCTACTGAGAAGTAATGCGGTGCTGAAAGTGGTAGTCCTAAAGGGCGATTATCTGAGATATAGTAGTCTTGGAGGCAGGATATATCTATTTTTTCCTTTATTGCATGACGTATGTAATCTGCTGTCGCCGTTTTGCTGTTTTGCAGATTAATCTGGGCTATTGTTAAAGTATTTATGGAAATTGGCTGTTTGGTGTTATTGTTGATATTTGATGATGATGCTGAAGAAGAGGGTTTGGAGATATCGGAAATGTTATCTATGTTGAATATTGCGCCAGTGAAAGGTTTAGACGTTGGTTTCTATTATAATAAAGGTTTTGAAAAACTTGACATTGGCTCGACGACGCACTATGCCTGTATTCAAAGCGGTTACCAAAATTGTCCACTGAGTTGAAACAATTTACGCACTGGTGCTGTTCTGGGGTACGCTTTTTAGGACAGTAATCTGATTTGTGGTTATGCATGCAATATTCGCATGTCTGTTTTCTTCGACATCTTTCTATTGGGTGTCCGAAAAGCTGGCAGTTACTACATCTTATGAGTGGAGTGGAGTGTGATATTCTACAAGATGCTAAGCCGATAAAGATTCTACCTTGTGTTAGTAACTGAAATGCTTCTCGTTCTTCTAGTTCTATCATTAATTGATAGAATTTGTTTTTTGGTCGTGAAATTACCTTTTGAGTATTATCTTTTATGTCGTGGTTTAATTCCGATTTCAGTATATCTTGTATTTCTTCATGTTGTACATATTGTGGAATACCAAGTATGATTATCTTTTTCCTTTTTTCCCCTAAGAATTTCATTTCTAATAAGCTCTGTAATTTTTCGTTTTTCTGCAAGATATTTAGTGTGTCATCTACCTCTTTTGATGTTGTTGCTTTTATTATAAAGGAGTTTTTATCTCTTGAGATTGTACAGGAGAGCTTTGGTAGTTTTGCTTCTCCTTTTAGTTCTCTTTCCACAATCCCCCTTAATATGCTCATTGACATTTTTGTTTCTTTCATCCTCGTTAATAATATTGCCGATTTAGACATTTGTGGCATTTTCCTTGAAATTTGTTGATGGGCTTGATTATGTTGGGGAATTGATTTTTGTGCTATTTTTGAGTAGGAGGTTGAGTTGGCAGCGTCAGCATCATCCTGGGAGATTATTGATGGTGTTTGTTGTTTTGAGATTTCATCACTTTTCTGATTTCCTATCAACGTTAATATCTGTTGGATTTTTAATTCCTGCTGTTGAAAGTTTGTTTGTATTTCATGCTTTAGTTCTTCCTCTCTCGCCAGGGAGTGGAGAGTCGTTTCTATATATACTTGCTGCTGTTTAATTTGGTTTTATTTTTCTTCTATTTTCTCTGTTTGCATTTCTAACGTATACAAGAGCTTTTTTATTCCATCTTGTATAAATTTAATGTTTGATTTTTCCATGGTTATATTCTTTTCTTGCAGTATTGTTTCTACGGTTTCCAATATTCCAAAGTTTTCTTCTATTCTGGATTTAATATAGTTTTGTGCTTTTTCTTTTAGCATTTGCACTTCCCGGAGTTTCATTCTTATGGTATCTTGATTTTCTGTTATTTGCTGATGGAGCTCTCCTTTTATTTTGTTTATTTTTTCTTCCATTTCTCCTTTCAAGGTTTCACTATATTCCCTCAAGTGATTTACTTCTTTTTCTTTCTCCATTATTTAATGTTGTAGTTTAAGTGTCAATTTTTTCTCCTTTTCTAGGGCTTCATTTGCTTCGAATATTTCATTTTCTAAATTTGTTTTTACTTTTTCATACTTAATGTTGTTTTCTTTTAACTCTTGGAGGATGTTTTCTCGATATTTTGCTGCCTCTATCTCGCACTTTCCATCATGTTTTCGTAGTAATCTGTCCATCATTTCTATCTTCTCCTCAATGCTCATGATTTTTTGCATTGCTGTGTCAAAATTTTGTAATTTGTTGCTTTGTATAGGTGTAGGCGGTTTTCTCGATCTCCTTTTAATGACTGACTGTGAAGGTGTTTTTATACTTTTTGCTAGATCCTCCACTGAGGAGGAGGGGTAAGATCTTGATAATCTTCCTTTGCGATTTCTGAGGCGTTTTGGGGTCAGTGATTGAATATTAGACATATTTAATTCATTTTCATTTTCTGAGGACATACTCATTTTTACTGTATAAGCTCAAGCTGGGTACAGAAATAGTGGCCACAGATACTTTTTCTCAGCGTTTGTGCCTATTCTTCTTTCCTTCGAAATGATTATTTAAATAACAATTGTTTACTAGCTTTTAGAAATTTGGAGATAATGCTATCTAATAGTAGATACCAGGCATTGCTAGAGCACATTCCGGTCTAGTTGAAAGAAAGGAAAGATAGTAAAGGGAATAGCTAAAACCAGTGAAATAGATCATCGAAATGACTAAGAAAAAAGATGATTGCCGAAACTGAACTATTAAACTTTTGAGAGGGAGAAAAAAATTAAAGTTATTGATATTACTTAGAGTGGATGGATATTATGGAAGAGAAAGGAGTGAGACTTATTTTAATGTGGAGAGTGAGTACAGAAGTTTGGAATACATAATAAGTTACGGGGGGAGCGGATATTATTCAAGTAACCTTAAAGAATTATACTATATAAAATGAAAAAAAAATTGAAACGTGCCACCTACAGGCCAAAACATGAAGCTAGATAAAAAAAAAAGGGATACCGGAATTGAGAAGCACAGGCCGAGACCTTTAAAATGACATCTCACACTATGGAAATGGTAAAACTTTTTGTGAAAGCCTCCCCCCTCCTCTTCCATCGTCACCCCTGATAAAGATAGAATAAAATGGAGCTTGCCAAAAGAAACCCTGTACCCAAAATAGTCCGAATAGGGAAGGCGAGAGCTTAAACACGAGATTAAAGGGGAGAAAGGCAATTAAAAAAAAAAAAAAAAAAAAAAAAAAAAACTGGTGCAGGGAAGTAAATTGGCTCACAAAGGGTTAAAAATTTAGCAATCAAAGGAGATACCCACAATGCTCCACTAGGGATAAAAATATCAAAATATTTAAATTGTGAAAACATTTAGAAAAAAGAATTAAAAAAAAAACTGTAATAATAATGGCTACTAAGTGCGCAACGGTCACAATACTGATGGAGTATAAAAGGTTTATAGAAATAACTGGCGTAAAAGTATTACTTAAATGCGCTACAGTGATGCTTGAAACATTCATCCAACAAAACGTTTAAATAAACGTTAAGACATTCATGCTACAAAATAGGCTCTACAACCCCGTACCTGATAGTGCTATCCGACATCCATAAATATCCATAACACAATGTAAGATAAGTATCCAAAATCAATTAAAATTAATCATTAAATAAAAGTTATAATAGGTGTCGGACAATACCATCCGACAGCCAAGTCGAACCCACAATGCATCATACCTTATGTTTTCATTATTAACTTTAAAAGGTACTATAACACTCAAGACAGTAAAATCTGAAAGTATTAACCAATCACATCCACTTCTAACCACAGTTTAAAGCAGAACATATATGTCTAACTCCGTTATAGAGGCAATCTAGGAAATTATTCTTATAGTTGCAACCAAACTTTCAGAAATCAAATAGCCTTTTGTGATAATAGTCATCCACCAACCATTCAAACGCGAAAGAATAAAAATTTCCAAATTACAAATGCTAATTAAAAATTCTTAAAGATAAGATAAATGAAAAAACTTCCACAGCTAATAAATTTGAAATTTAAAATTATATAAAAAGCATAAAAAGTCTTCAAAAAGAGCAATATTAAGAGTTAAAAATTACGTTTAAAAAAGTAAACAACTTAATGAAAACCTATGGGAAAATGAAAAGCAAAAATCGAGAAGTGACAATCAAATAACAAATTATTAATTACAGTTGCGGGCCCCACGGGATTAAGATAATTGTAAACGGGGGAAGCTTAATGTTCAGACTAACCGGACTAAGCAGTAGGGAAAAAAAAAGTTGAATTAATAACTTTTAACGTTAAGAAAAATGTAAACACTGTAATGCTAATCCCATGGAGCCTCCATCTTGTTTCTGTCACAAAAAGTCGAAAAGAACACATTTTAAAATGCACGGTGATATGAGAAAACTTTGAGATAACTTAAAAAACCACATACAAAACTGATCTACAGGAGTCAATGTGCACAAATCGACTGATCATTTTAAGAAAATAGTAAGTTATAGTATATTTTAATGCATGTCAAATATGGTAACTATTGAAAATGACTAATACTATAAAATGTACATGAACTTCATATGTTTAAAACATCATAAGTAATTGAGATAATCACACATAATAGGTAACTTTGGAAAACTAACAGTCTATAGAGTCCTAATTTATCAGTTAATTACATTTTATATACAGGGTAAAGCACAGGAAACAATGAATAGGTGGCTAATGCCTGGTTCATTGGAAATATGAAAAAGAAAGTTAGAGAAAGTTTAATGAATCATATCTCCGGAACCCCTACACATATTCACACTTATCATATACCAAACTGAAGAGCATAAAGAGTATAAAAGAATGATATACAGTACAAGGACCTAGCTTACCCTACTCCTGTAAAAATTAGCCAAACTTCGGGAGCTTGCGCTGGTCCATCTTCAAGAGTTGACGCATGCGCACTCTTTAATATCGGCCAATATCAAAATTCTTTGTTGAGCAGCGTAAAATGCCCATCCTTTAAATGATATTTGTGAACATTATTTTTTATATTTGTCAGTGTTGGCCAATATTTTCCAACATCTGTGAATATCATATTTTGGCATTAAGCATTATTGTTTTCTATCGTTTCGGAATATCATCGTTTGACATTGAGTGTTATGTTTTTCTAACAATCCTCAATAACATTTTTACATATTAAATAATATGTTTTTTCATCACTGAATATTATTTCTAAATATCAAATACACTCATGTTTTTGAAAATTGCAACACCATGAAGGAATCATCAGAATTTAAAGAAATTTAACACACAAACAACTTGTATTTGTACAAACAAATGATTACGATTTCAAAGAAAAAAAATAAAATAATAATAATAATAATAATAAATATTAAGTATCCGCGATCAATATTTGGTGTAGTAGCCACGCACTGCATTAAGTGCTGCTATACGACGTTGCATGAAGCCATACAGATTTTGAATGTCTGGGGAAGAGAATTCGATATTCTTTGTTCACGAGCGAGACGCTTATAAACTAAATCCTACACATGTTCAATAGACTACATACCCGGCGAATACGCAGGCCACGGAAGAAGCTCTATGTTTCCTGCTGACAAGAAGTCTTGAGCATTCCTTGCAACATATATGCGGGTATTATCCTGCTGAAAGATAGCTCCAGAAATTGCCTTGAAGGAAAGGAACGACTTCGAGCTCCAGCAGTTCACTGATGTACTTGTTGCTGTTCAGATTACACGTAATTCGTAGCAGCTGCGATCGGCCATGATGCGCAATTGCAAAACCAGACCATACCTGTGGGTGTTCGTCCACTATGACTTTCGATAATGCACTCAGGAAGGCAGCGTTCACCGGCATAGCGTCTAACACGAATGTGTCAACCATGGTACCACAAATTAAAGCGGAATTCCTCAGAATAAACTACTTGTCGCCATTCTGAATGCCAGTTTTATGTTCATGAGCACATTGCAGCCGCATGCGCTGATGGTTTTGCGTGAGAAGGATCCTCTAAAAGGAAGTTCTTGCACCCAATCCTCGGTGCAGCAGACGTTGACGAATTGGCGAAGCAGACAGTAATACACCTGTAGCAGTTGACTAATGTGCTGCGAACTGTATAGATGAAGCTGTACGATTCGTCAGCGCCATGCAAACCACAGCCCTCTCAACACAGGCCAAATTGCTAAACTTACTCCGACGATTCACGTGACCAGTCGAAGTCTGTTAAATTGAAGTGAAATCAAAGTGACGGCGCCAATAATACTGCTCGCAAAAGTTCCTTTGTTGACGTATGCAAGTAAAGTTGTACATATTTCATGATTTTCATCTTGATATTATCCATTTTATTAATGTAGTGATGTTGTCTTTAAAGAAAGTGTTTCGTGTGTTTCCTATGAGTTTCATGTGCTTCCTTTGTTGAAAACCTTCTAAAATGAAATTAAGTAGATATCTCTAAGGATTAAAATACATCTTGAGGTTAAGTTCTGATTTAACTTTTCAAATTTCTTAATAATAATAATAATAAAAGACACAATTGTCAAAATTTTTAATGCATGTACAAGTTATCTGGCAGTAATTTTATATCTCACTAGAGTAGTTGATTGAAAATGAAAAAAAGTTAATATTTAGATGAGAAATGCAATTTATCAATAAATTTAGACGTATTTAAAGATCTTGAAAAGGTATATTAAACCTAATTGATAAAAACATTGTGACAATCCTACTTTTCATTGCAGTGTATGCTGCTTTACAAACTTGTTAAAACATCCTTTTTGTAATTACTGTATTGAAATTCTAGTTCTAGTAATGGTAACTTTCCATATGAATTTTTGCTGAATTTGTTATTAAACATTAGTTACTTTAGGTTTAAAATGTAGCGAACTACAAATATGTTCATTAATGTAAATATTCTACTTACAAGGGTCTGTCCATATTTTTTTTTTCGTGGTTCTATTTTTGAAATTGTAAATAGTTTTTTTTTAAATCAAAAATCTACTTTTAATTTTGGGAGTTTTTGAAATGATACAGTTGAATTGATTACATTCATGTTCTTGTTTGTATACATGTTTAAAAATGTCCTTTGCATATCTAAATCTAGATAGTAGGTTCTTTTCCAACTTCACCTGTCTTGTGACAGTTTAGATTTTACTTTTAAATAATTAAATTTGTGAAAATTCAGATTCGAAATGGATAAGTTTCGCGTAAAGCTTATTGTTAAGTTGAAAATTTTTAGAAAGTGTTCCGTTTTAAAATAAAACAGTTTTTGAAGGCTCCATTAAAGGAACCAATTTTTTTCTAAATAGATCCCTGGAATCATGGCAGCTTTATTTATTTTTTTTAATTAATGCAAGTTGTATGTAATATCCTACTAAATATTTGCACTCAAAAATGGTTAATGAAAATTTAAATTAAGAAAAGGAAAACAAGAGAAAACTTAAAAAATAAATGAAAAATAAATAAATGCAGTATTTACTTACTCATCATACGTAGTATAGGGTAAGTCTTGTTTCTTTCTAGCATTCAATCTTAGAATATCTGAATTTCTTAACAATATAAGGATATAATTTTTTATGTCACATGTTTCTCTTAATTTAAATATCAAATTTATCCTTTCATTTATTCTTAATTTGTGTTGTCGTTCTTTTCATATCTAAGGGGCTCTACATAAAATTTTTATCATGATGCTAAACAAAAATTTTAAACTTTCTTTACTTTTCTGACGTATATGTAATGTATGGAAAATAATTTTGTTAATTTTTGATAAATATTTTTGAATGATGGCATTCTAAGTTTCTTGTCAAAAGAAATTTTTAGTAGCAAATCGTACATTCGGTGTATGGCATATTCAAAATTTTCCACGAGCTACATTGTATACAGAATATTGCTTGTTAAACATTAATATGATACTTTAATTTGATAATGAGTTAATAATAAATCTAGTTTTATATTTTGAAATCTATTTTTCAAGAAACAACAATAAAAAGCATAATTCCCTGAGAATTACGAGTGTACTTTTTACAAGCATAAGATTTCTTTCCTTATATAATGGTAGTTTTGTTTTAGATTCCTAAAATCATTTTAATGTATTATTGCAGAATTTCTTGTGGTCACGAAATGCTTAAAGTATGCGGTCATGGAATTTTTTGTAAATGTTATTGGAAAACATAGAAAGCTAAATATCTTATTTGAGTGTGAACGCTGGTATGAAATCAATGAACTGATTGATTGATCTTATTGAAATATCTTTCAGTAAAACAATATTAGTAAAAACAAGGGACCTAACACCCTGCCTGGTCTTATGGTGTAAAAAAGAGGGCGTAGAAGGGAGGCACTCAATCATAATATAATTTTATTGGGTGGAAATATCCGCCTTCGGCAGCCGCCAGTTTGCATCAGCGCTCAGCCCTAGTATTCAGAGGCCTGTGTGCGAACAATGAGTTTACTATCGCACGTTGATATCACCATTCGGGATCCACACCCACATTTTTGAGTTGTCCGATACTCGTCGGTCCATTGCTTCCAAACTCGGATCACTCTGCGGCTGTTACGCAGCACACCAGCTGCTATTGCACGATAGAAAAATCCTTCACCGATTATTGTCCCTCGTTCAAACTCCGACAGTTGTTCAAATGCCACCCTTTTTCGTCGAAGAGGCACAGTTACATCCCACCTAACATTTACCACTAGCAGATAACCATAGATAAATTTCAACGTCCAGCTACAGCCCTCTATTTATACGGTTTCAGCCGCAGTCTAGAGGGCGTTGCTCAGCCCACGCATACGTGGTGACTGCGAAATTGGAATCATTTGCTTAACACACTATAATTTGAAACCTCTGAAAATTTCAGTTCAATCGCGTCATTCCTTCATGGCGTGGCAATTTTCACAAACAGGAGTGTAATATATCAAAAACAATTTGCGAATGTGTTAAATTTGCCAGAAATGGTCACTGTTGAGAGAGATTATAAAAAAATTATGCTTGAAAATTATTTGTAAACTTCATAAAATATCACTCAATTGAACTACGATTGTCAAACAAATTTCACTGAAAAGTACATTTTGTTATCGATACTTAAAATTCATGACCTAGCAATAAAGGAAAAAGTCCTTCCGGCCAGTGCCGGGAGGAAGAGGTAGCTTTCATATTCCTTATTTTAAAAAAGCCAACTTATATTATTCAAACACAAGAAGCTCAATTTAGTGGAAACCGAATACAGAAGATTCAATACAAATTTTTATCAATACTAAATCATTATGAATGAGAATTTAGCGAAATTAGTCAGCTTTATCCAAGCTGCTTTTATTTAAAGTAACTTATATTTGGCTGCCAAATTTGGTGATTTCTTAAAGTGCCTGCCATTTTAAGACAACATGGTGGATGAGGCTAACCAGTGAACTTGGTCGAGACCTTAGTAATTGCTGTGCACATGCTCATTCACATCGGAATCGATTGATATATACGAGTGCTTTTTTTAATTTAATGGCCGCCATTTTGAAACAAGATGGCTGATGAAGCTGGCAAGCGAACTTATAGATGTCGAGATACTGATGTATACTATTCACATGCCTTCTTACATCGAAATAGGCAAATACGTGTGTTATCGCGTGACAAATACAAGATCCTTACAAAATGTTAGCCATGCTAGAAATTCAAAGTGCTATAATTCAACCATTTTTTAAGATATAAACAAAAGAACAAATTTTCAGAAACAAAAACTGCTCCGGAATCTTTGTATCAAGGCCAAACACATAAAAAAAATCTTTTTCATCTTCCAATGTTTTAATACCTCATATTAAATTTTAAATTTATTTTGTTTTTAAATGGCAACCCTTTTGAAACAATATGGCGAATGAAGCTGGCCAACGAACTCGGTCGAGACATTGGTATGTACAATGTACAGACCAAGTTACAACCATATCGGTTCATAAATACGAGTGTTATTGCGTGACAAAAATCACGTCGTTTTAAAATGTCAGCCACAATAGAAATTCAAAATGCTATAACTCAGTCATTTTTTAGATATAGACAAAACAAAAACTGTTCCGGAATCTTTGTATTAAGGATATAACACATACGAAAAAAATCTTTTTCATTTTCCAACTTTTTGGTATCTCATTTCAAATTTTAAATTTTTTAAAATTTTTTAAATGGCCGCCATTTTGAAACAGGATGGCGGATGAAGCAGGACAACGAACTTGGTCGAGTTATTTGTATGTACTATGTACACACCTAGGTACATCCAAATCGGTTCATAAATAAGCCCGTTATCCGTGACAAAAATCAGGACGTTTCAAAATGTCAGCCACGGTAGAAATTCAAAATGCTATAACTCAGCCATTTTTTAAGATATAGACGAAACAAAAAGTGCTCCCGAATCATTTTATCAAGGTCAAACACATAAGAAAAAAATATGTTTTCAATTTTCAATTTTTTGGTACCACATTTCAAATTTAAATTTTTCATAAAAATTTAAATGGCCGTCATTTTTAAACAAGATGGCGGATGAAGCTGGACAACGAACTCGGTCGAGACATTGGAATGTACTATGTATAAACGAAGTTACATCCAAATCGGTTCATAAATACGTCTTTTATCGCGTGACAAAATTCAGGACGTTTCAAAATGTCAGCCACGCTAGAAATTCAAAATGCTATAACTCAGCCATTTTTTAAGATATAGACGAAACAAAAACTGCTCCGGAATGTTTGTATAAAGGTAAAATACATAAGAAAAAATATTTTTCCATTTTCAATTTTTTGGTACATATATACATATATATATATATATATATATATATATATATATATATATATATATATATATATGTCAATTTTGAATAAAGGGTGGTTTCGGAGTCTGGGGGTCATGTTCAATGAAAATATACCAAAATTTTTTGAAATCGTTTTCCTCCGAACGGCTGCAATAGGTAGCTTTTTGTAATGAAAGCTACCTAAAAGTGAAAGTGAGGTTGGTGACATCATTGTTATACACTTCTAAAATTAGCAACCTTTTTTTGGCAGTCGTACAAAAGTGAGCTATGAATTTATGAAGACGACAGAAAAGACCGTAGTCAAAGATATAAGACTTTGTCGCTTTAAAATAAATAAATAAATAAATGAATCAAATAAAATAAAAAAAAATGTCCTTCCGGCCAGTGCCGGGAGGAAGAGGTAGCTTTCATAATCCTTATTTAAAAAAAGCCAACGTATGTCATGCAAAAACACGAAGCTCAATTTAGTGGAAACCGAATACAGGAGATTCAATACTACTTTTTATCAATATAATTAATGAGAATTTCGCGAAATTAGTCAGCTTTATCCAAGCTGCTTTTCTTTAAAGTAACTTATATTTGGTTGCCAAATTCGGCAATTTCTTAAAGTGCCTGTCATTTTAAGACAACATGGTGGATGAGGCTAAGCAGTGAACTTGGTCGAGACCTTAGTAAATGCTGTGCACATGCTCACTCACATCGGAATCGGTTAATATATAGGAGTGCTGTCGCATGCAAAAAATCAGATTTTTCAAAATGTCACCCGCAATAGAAATTGAAACTGCTATATCTGAGCCATTTTTTAAGGTAAAGACAAACAAAAAATGCTCCTGAATCCTTATATCAAGATCAAATACTTAAAAAAGAAACCTTTTTCAATTTCTAATTTTTTTGCACCTCACTTTAAATATATATATATATTTTAATTTAATGGCCTCCATTTTGAAACGAGATGGCTGATGAATCTGGCCAGCAAACTTGGTCGAGGTGTTGATGTATACTATCCACATGCCTTCTTACATCGAAATAGGCGAATACGTGTGTTATCGCGTGACAAATACAAGATCGTTTCAAAATGTTAGCCATGCTAGAAATTCAAAGTGCTATAAATCAACCATTTTTTAAGATATCAACAAAAGAACAAATTTTCAGAAACAAAAACTGCTCCGGAATCTTTGTATCAAGGCCAAACACATAAAAAAAATCTTTTTCATTTTCCAATTTTTTAATACCTCATTTTGAATTTTAAATTTAATTTTTTTAAATGGCAACCCTTTTGAAACCAGATGGCGAATGAAGCTGGCAACGAACTCGGTCGAGACATTGGTGTGTACTATGTACAGACCAAGTTACATCCAAATAGGTTCATAAATACGCCTGTTATCGCGTGACAAAAATCAGGTCGTTTTAAAATGTCAGCCACAAGAGAAATTTAAAATGCTATTACTCAGGCATTTTTTTTTAGATATAGACGAAAGAAAAACTGTTCCGGAATCTTTGTATTAAGGTCAAACACATACAAAAAAAAAATCTTTTTCATTTTCCAATTTTTTGGTATCTCATTTAAATTTTTTTATTTTTTAATTTTTTTTAAATGGCCGCCATTTTGAAACAAGATGGCGGATGAAGCTGGCCAACGAACTCGGTCGAGATATTTATATGTACTATGTACACACCAAGGTACATCCAAGTCGGTTCATAAATACGCCTGTTATTACGTGAGAAAAATCAGGACGTTTCAAAATGTCAGCCACGCTAGAAATTCAAAATGCTATAACTCAGCCATTTCTTAAGATATAGACAAAACAAAAACTGCTCCCGAATCTTTTTATCAAGGTCAAACACACAAGACGAAAATATTTTTTCAATTTTCAATTTTTGGTACCACATTTCAAATTTAAATTTTTCCTAAAAATTTAAATGGCCGCCATTTTTAAACAAGATGGCGGGTGAAGCTGGCCAACGAACCCGGTCGAGACATTGGTATGTACTATGTATAAACGAAGTTACATCCAAATCGGTTCATAAATACGCCTTTTATCGCGTGACAAAATTCAGGACGTTTCAAAATGTCAGCCACGCTAGAAATTCAAAATGCTATAACTCAGCCATTTTGTAAGATATAGACAAAACAAAAACTGCTCCGAAATCTTTGTATAAAGGTCAAATAATTAAGAAAAAAATATTTTTCCATTTTCAATTTTTTGGTACCACATTTCAAAATTTAAATTTTTAAAAATTTTTTAAATGGCCGCCATTTTGAAACAAAATGGCGGATGAAGCTGGCCAACGAACTCGGTCGAGAGATTGGTATGTACTATGTACACACCGAATTACATCCAAATCGGTTCATAAATACGCCTTTTATCGCGTGACAAAGTTCAGAACGTTTCAAAATGTCAGCCACGCTAGAAATTCAAAATGCTATAACTCAGCCATTTTTTAAGATATAGACGAAACAAAAACTGCTCCGGAATCTTTGTATAAAGGTCAAATACATAAGAAAAAAATATTTTTCCATTTTTAATTTTTTGGTACCACATTTCAAGTTTTAAATTTTTAAAAAAATTTTAAATGGCCGCCATTTTGAAACAAAACGGCGGATGAAGCTGGCCAACGAACTCGGTCGAGACATTGGTATGTACTATGTACACACCGAATTACATCGAAATCGGTTCATAATTACGTGAGTTAGAGTGTGACATAGGTCAGATATATATATATATATATATCAATTTTGAACGGAGGGTGGTTTCGGGGTCTGGGGGTCATGATCGATGAAAATATACCAAAATTTTTTGAAATCGCTTTCCTCCGAACGGCTGCAATAGGTAGCTTTTTTGTAAAGAAAGCTACCTAATAAACGCAAATGAACTCGCTCGGGTTTTCGAAACTTATAACCTTAACGAATTACCTTTATTTCTGCTTAATTATTTATGGTATTGAAATCGTTGCTTAAAATTGTTGTAGCCGTTTATCGTTATTTTACGTATTAATAGATTAAAAAATTACCGTAGTATAAAATTAAAAAATAAAAACACAATTGCTTTAAAAATCATCAAATATTAATTTGAATGAAAATAATTGTTCCATTGGACGGAATAAAAATTGGAATTATGCGATGTTTAGAAAATAAATTCTTCAATGAAACGGAAAGCGTTTCCACATTGCGACATCGAATGTTACATTTGTACTTATCTTGTTAGACGGACACGTTTGTCCTTTATAATATGAATTATTGTATCTATAATGAAACAAAGAAATGGTGAAAAAAAATCACAATGTTACAGCTCTAAAAAGAGAAAAATGATTAAAAAAAAAAAAAACTCTGTAATTTGTTAAGCCAATACACATTTTTTTCTCTTTAGACATTTATAACGTAAATAAATTCTTTTCTTCGAATATGAAAAAACTATTCTAGGCCGGTCGAGCGATTGTGCAGAAAAACTCTAAGGCTTTTCGCAGCCTGGCCCAAACAGAAAAGACTCGAGCTTTGAGTTTGGCCTATGTCCGTTCAGACTTTTACCATGACCGCAGCAATGCCTGTTAGCAATATACACTCAAACTTTTACAATAAAATATCATTAGCAGCAATGTAAGCCAAGTTCTAACAGAATATGAAATTTGATGAAATTTCATGCATTAATAGTTCTTGACAATGCATGCCCACAAGTATTATCTAAGATACATATTGACAACAGATAATTATGCATAAATTTTCTTAAAATAATCAAATCGCGTTTTAGAAAAGCAAATCCATCTGAAAACGAAAGTCGAAAATTTTCAAGATTTACTTTTTTCTTATGCATATAGCAGAAATTAAATAATCCATGAATCAATAATTTCTGTGCTGTAAATTTCTAGAATATAAATATGAAGAAACATTAATACGATAAATTTAATGATCAATTATTATAGTGTAAATATCTTGTTATAAAATTTTCTTGATATAGAATAAACCCTTAAGGAAGTTTGAATGTAACGTTGCAATTATCTATTATTGAGGTAAACTTCCTTTGACATCCAGAATCTTTTTATGGGAAAAGTGTAAACTTTAAAACCCTATAATTTTCTGAAAGTACTAGTACTGTTTTCCAGAAATTAATGAGTAGTAAAAAATCGATTTTCCTTCAGAAATGTTTTCGCGAAATTCGGAAATTTCTTTTCCTTTCTAATTTTTCTAGTAGTTCATTATCAAAACTGTTTCTGGAGATAATGAGAATGTTCTCCGAATCATTTACAACAACGAGATACTATTTTTCTTAACGTTTTTTCTGCATTAACAAATAGGAATTTTTTTCTTTTTTTCACAGTGTAAAAATTGCAGACAGAATCGGTAACTCAGTTACACCACTTTTTACTTGGTCTCTCGAAAAAAGTAAGTTTTTTATAGCCGCACATTTTAAATAATTTCTTGCACGTATCAATAACAATAACTGTCATTCTCTGTAGTTAATTTTATTAAGTATTAGGCTGAGCAAAACGTTCTGGGAAATTTTTAATCTAATAGTTACCAGAATTTGTACCATATATAGGGGTACTAGTGGTATATCTATAGGAGTTCAAGAATTTCGGCTCCAAAATTCCTATTGAACTTTGATACCTATTCGCGTGTGTAGATTCGGCATTATTGGAGAAAAGGTCTTATGATTCTGAAAGCCGTCGATGAGAATAATGAGGGTGAAGGTGCTGGTACGGCGACAAACTTCGTACTTCCAGCAAATCTGGAATCTGGCAGAAAGTCGTGGACGATGATGATCTCTACTTTGAAGAATATTCCTTGTTGCTTTTGTTGTGAATTTGCGCATAACAACGCAACTTTCACAAATTTCCCAGAACTTTTTGCTCAAACTAGTATTGTCATAAATATATAAATTAAAATATTGGGGACGAACATAAAACATTCTATTGTAGGTTATAATTTATTTTGAAAATTTCTAGTACTCGCCGTTATATCACGCTTTTTCTCTTGCCTCCAGACGAGCATAAAATGACGAATCACTACTGTATTTTTATTCAAGTTTAGATAAGTATCGAAATTATTTTTTGAATTTCTTGAAGTATTTAAAAACTATCTTATTGAAAACAAGAAACATATATTAAATGTATATACAAATAAATTTTACGTCCTTTAATAATACTCGTAAATTATCGGAACAGTTTACATTAATTCATAAATCATTTATGGATTAAATCATTTGAGTATTACGTTATTTGTGGGAATACCCCTTTATAAAGCATTTAATCTATTTCGAACGGGTATTTCCCTAAACTTTCCGTCTTAATCATCTTATCCAAGAAATGATCAGTGACTGATTAGTTTCTATTCTATAAAGATAGCGGAGTAATCGAAAATGATTGGAAATGCAAATGAACCATTCATCAGAAGTGTTAATATAAGAAATACTTCAGAGAACACATCATATAATATATGTCATGTCATAGTATTATTTTCATAATTCTTGGAGCATGTACGTTCTGCCTTGATATATCGGCAAATTAATTTTGAATTAGCATAATTGAATCTAAATACTTATCTGAGATTATCACAACAAAATATCAGCTTTGCGTGATAATATAATGGCGTTTATGGTAATAGATCTTATAATCTATTATGGCGTTTATGGATAATAGATCTTATAATCTATTATAAAATGTTGAACTTATATTATATTCAAGAGCACACACTTTACGTTTCACAAAATAATGCATTTAAACCTGTTGTATTTTATAATTGATATTTAATGTAACTAATAGTTAGGGATATATCTTACGAGTGATTATTATATTTTGCATTTATCAAACACCACATAAAACAGGCTTTTGATTAGAAAAAAAAAAACCAAACTAAATTTTTCAGACATTCAGAATGTAATGGATGTGTTTTTGAAATTTAAATGTAAAGAAAGAATTTTCTTCCTAAAAAGTTCCATTTGATGGAACTTTTTGTAATCTCGACATAAAATTCATTGTTAGTTCATCAAAGTGGTTTGTTGAGAAAACTGAGTTTTAAGTTATAATTTCTAATGTTAATTTGTTTAATCACACCATCATCAACAATTCAAATTCAATAAAGTCTTTGTTTCATATGAGAACCGAAATTTTATTGCACTTATCAAAACATCGAGTTTTTCTATGCTAATAGAAAACGATATTTGTCTGCCTGTTTGTGTGTGTGTATTCGTATTGGTGATGGCTAGGGATGGCTAGGGCTTCTATATGATGGCTATTACATATAGAAGTCTTAAAATTTGGATGGGGATTGACGAAGTCAGGCATAAATGCACCTGAGGTTCAGATTTTTATTTTTTTTAATTATTCTACATATTAATTGAAAACAATAATGAACATCGCAAAATGGCGCGTTGTCTCAGTTGTCTGTCCCAAAACGATATTTCCCGCATTCTTCACGCAGAAGGAAGCAAAGAGTGGAAACATAGTTTCTTTTTTTTTCGCATTTTGAAACTAGAACATCTGATTTCCACGTTTAAATGCAAAGAAAAAAATCAACTATAGCTTCGTTTTGATAAAATTTCATTTGATTAAAAAAAATAAAGTTATACAAATTCGTAGATGTGTGCTGTCGAAAGCCGTTGGCCACCAACAGTAGATGATTAGTTTGGAAAGGTATTAGTTTAAAAATATAAAATCATTCAACGCTCATTTTAGGCATATTTAGTGTTATTACCAAAAGAAAGGTAGGGTGGATCGGCTAGACCAACAAGCATCTAAATCTAAAGCCTTTCAAGCATCTTAAGTATTTACCATCGAAAGAAATAAAATCTCCAAGAGAGATACACACCTTAGTAAAGGAATATATTGGCCAGTGCTTAGTTAATGATTTAAGCTACACGACATACACCTAATTATTTTCAAAATATGACAACCTTCCTCCAAACAATGTTTTTCCCCTAAGAGGTTGTCACATTCCAAATTATGGTCTCTGTAATTATAGTTAATTTTAAGAAATCTACAATAAGTATTTTTAACATGGGCATAACGCGTGTCGGTCTTTTCTCAGCCCATCTTAATTATCGTCTTCAAAACCATCTCCCCTTATAAATACAATAATAAAATTTTATGTAGCTGATCATGAATTTTTCTCCATTATCATAGTAAAGTTACATGACATTCCAGCTTTTTTTCCAGTATATATTGATAAGAAAAATTGGAATTTGTCGAATTCACCAATACATAATCACTAGTGTCAGTTCATATTCACCTTTTCTAAATATTTCATAGAACAAGTGGAAATTGACTAATTTCAGTAAAGTGAAATTTATAATTTCTTTGAGATGTAATAATTGAATAATTATTGAAAACTGTTAGATATTCTCATTTTTTCAGCTAGCAAGAGCTGACCACAAAAAGACCGAACGCGATCAATAGCGTTCTAAAAAAAAAAAAAAAAAAAAAAAACAAGCGACTACTCTCGGGTTAACAAGTCTGCAGTTGGTATCCTTAACAATTATGCAATTGGTATTTTTATCAAGCTTCCAATTCGTTTCAAATTATGCGCTCTGTGTAGATATGGAAACTTTGGAACATGAAAATTCTTAGGCGATACAGGGGAAAAGTAAATGTAAAATGTTTTATATAAAATGCGGACAGTTTTACACATAAATAAATATTTAAATTATTTTGCATACAGAGTGTTCTGAAATAGACCGACGATTTTAAAGATTCAATAACAAGTAAAGGACGATAGCTATTAATTTTTTTTCTTGCAGAAGATTAATGTCGGGAATTCATTTAATGCGATTCTTTGTTTTAGTTCCAAATATCACCAATAAATGACACTGTGATGTTTTAAACACTCAAACTAAACTATTAAAATACAAAACTCAAAATAGCATAACAAAAATGAACCAGGACTCCCTGAGTATATATATATATATATATAATGGTTTTAGTTTTGAAATTGCAAAATTAATTTGAGATTATTTATTAGTTTGAGACAAGCAGCAGTATCTATCGGTAGTATTTGGTACTTAAACAATGAAGAGCACAGTAAAGAAATTTCTGCCTTTGGACACTACATACCTGGAAGAATAACTTCAATATAACGTCATCGTTTACTCACTATTGAATTTGAAAAATATTATCCCACTCTAGAACATTCTGTATCTTATTTTTTGTGCACAAGCATATGCCATAAAATGTTTTCCGATGACACAAGCTTCCGATGGTAGTGTTTTTTAACTTTAATAATTGGTTTTTCTGTATTTTGAAGTAGTGAAAATCTTATACTAAAAAATAGAGATAATGTTTCTGTTGTTGAACTTTTGATAATTGATTTGTATGTAATTTTTAGTACTAAATCCGAAAATGATTTTCACTTTTAACCATAATTTTAGGATATTTTGCAAATCATAAATTTTAAAGTTAAAAAACATCAAAATCTGATACTATGAAACAGAGGAGATGGTTGAATTTTTAAACTTTTGATAACTGATTTTTATGTAATTTTTATCACTGAATCTGAAAATGACCTTCATTTTTAAACATCATGTCAGAATTTTTCAAAAATCGTAAATTTCAACGATAAAAAAATAGCGAAAATCTGATACTATAAAATTGATGTAAAACGTTTTTCATTCTATTTAATTTTACTTAATTCAATAATGTATTCAATTTTTGGCTTATATTGGGGTGTTCTGACAGCTAAAACAGCTCAGTGGTCCAATGAGGTGACGAGAGGGTGTTTAATTATAACTTTGTAATTTTTAACTTTTAAATTTCTTATTAGAGAAAAATCATGATATGATGGGTAAAAATTAAGGTCATTTTCGGATTTAGCGGTAAAAAATACATAAAAATCAATTATCAAAAGCTGAATAACATGGCACAACCCAAATTTTGCTTTGTAGTGCAATATAAATTTGAAATGTTACTTCTGCCTGATAAATTTGGGATTGGATTTAATGATTAATTATGCACTCAAATAAATAACACTTTGAAAATTTTGGGTTTAAACATTAATTTGATTCAATAACATAGTACATATTCAATACTAGTGCTTTAAATTATGCTTTACAAACAAAATCATTGCAAAATATGTCCATGTATTAGCCTAAACATATTAGAAATAATGATATTTTCTTATCTACATTGCACTATCTATCATTTTAAAAACATGTTATGGAAACTTCAGAAAAGCAGACATTAAGAGTAAACATTACTTCAAAGTGAATATGCATTTCTCCATCAATAATACATAAACATGCTCTGGTTGAATCTAACTTTATGGAAATTACCTTTAGATTTCATGAAAAATATAACTGTAAAGAGCTCTATTTGGATTAAATGGAAGTGAGCAAATGGAGAGTTCTCCCCTTTTGCTTCCTTCTTATTTCTTTCTCAAAAGAAAAAAAAATTCATGTACTTTTAAAAAGAAAAATCTACGTGATTGCCTAGAAAAATATTTACACTATATTGAGTCAGATACATTCACAGCACTCATGTTTACTTCGAGTTTAAAAATTCTGCACGTAAGACATGAAAAAGCTACGCATGAAATGTTTCTTTTTTTTAATCTTGAAGCAAATGTTAGTTTTATATGATATTAGAATTTGTGACATACGTTTGAAATTACCATCAGATATTTTAAAAATAAGTATAAAAGTAATAATGAATAAAAACATGTCGGAAATTGTACGGCAAACGTGACAAATGAGATGCGTTCGTGTTATAACTAGTTTAGTAAATATTCAGATCTTGGTGCAATACATAGCTGATGCACTCTTATGCAAAAATGCACGAATACAAATTTATTACGATTATATATATAAAATTCAGTAATACGGAAATAATAGAACTCCATGTTAAATAGCACGTAATCTCCATGGCAACATAGAATCATTACCTATCATGGGGTATCACTGAATTAATTACGAATGACAGGATTTAGTGGAATGAAGAAAACTTTTATTAATATCTTTTTAAGTTTTGATTTGATTTTTATAAAATTTGAAATAACACTAGAAAATTCTGCAATGATTATATATATTAAATTTCAAACCTTTCGGTTGGGTAGTTAATGCGCTGTTATTTGCGGGCAGTCGGACAGACAGACGGAAGGATCAGATGACAACTATAGGTGCAAGAAATTTATATAATTACGACATTTTCTCATAAACCGTAATGTAGTGGAATGTTTTTAGGTATCTCTGTAAATAAACTACAAACGCTATGTACTTTATTTTCAATACTTATCATTGCATACTAAATCTCAATACCATATATCAATTACAGAGCAATCCAATTATATTAGCGAAAGTTAGAGTACCAAGCTTGCTTGGGAACTAAATACTAAGGGTCCCGCGTTGGGCTGACCACCCGGCCGGGGCACATGCTGCATAGCACCAGGGTCAAGTAAACAGAGTTGGGCACTGTAGGCCCTGATCCTTCATGAATCGTTCAGCCACAGGTTTAGTTTTTTTAGATTTCAGACAGACAGACAGACAGACGGAGAGACAAACCGAACCCATAAATACATTTCAACTATGTTAGAAAGTGTTAAAAACGGATAACAGGTTGAAATTTCACTTTCAGCAATTTATATCAATATACGGAAGAATATTTGGAACGGATGTTATATATTCTTGCGTCCATCATCTTGGATTTCTCGGAGATGTTTTGTTGGCGTTTATCGATAAGGCAACCCCGACGAGTGACGTGATCTGGCAACCCCGTTAAGCCTAACATCTGCATAAATCTGCTTGGCGATATTTACTTGGTGAAAAAGAGGTTTTCGCGGCAAGAAAAAATCCAAGATGGCGGTTGCGGGAACATATAACATCGTTTCCGAATATTTGAATACTTTTGTACAGCCCTATATTTTGCCTACTATCTTAATATAGAAGCCACTATATAGCTGAAATTAAATTAAGGCTGAAACACGTTTAAAACTACTGAAATCACACTTTCAGAGATTATCATCCATAGACGACCATGTATCCAATTCTTTGCGTGCCCCTGTATATCATTTTATCTATATTCTACAAATATATATTACTATACTATATGTAGTTTAGTGAAAAATGCGTAACTCATTTAAAAATCACCTTTAAGCTATTTTCGTTCATACTCAGTAACCATTACGAATTCTTTTGAGTAGATGATCTGATATGATATATATCACATATGATCTACAGCATTTATACACACAACGTTACATGCAAAAAATTAGTTAAACTTAAAAACTCATATCAGAACTAAAAATGCACTCTCAGCTCCTACCGCTAATATACAGTACTCCGGATACAGTATAGTATCCGAAATCTCTTATGTGTCCCTGTAAATACTATGCACTTTCTATCCCATAGGAAGTAACTTGCATTAAATCTCAGCAACATATATCAATTTCACTATATGTGAAATGGTTTAACATAATTAAAATACGCCGCAACCATTTTTTCCCCCTATACCATTATATAAGGGAATTCATTTGTGTGGCCCTGTAAATTAATAATAAATATTCTTTGCACCGCATATTCTACAGAATGTATATTTTAGTGTACTTCAAAAATGCATATCAATTTCGTCATGTTCGAAAAGGTGTAACATCATAAAAATTCACTTGAAACTATTTTTTCCCATTTGCCGTAATGTAATGGAATAATTTTGACTGTCCCCGCAATTTAACTATACATCCGATTTTCATAAAATTTGAAATGACTCGAAAAAATTCTGCAATACATTTTAATATTCAAACTATTCTGTTGAGTAGTTTTTGCGCTGTTATAGACGGACAGACATACAGACTGACGGACCAGACAACGACTATAGTGCTACGTATTTATAAAGGATGTATTTGAAAAAGTGGGCAAAACTTCACGGGTGATCGAATGCAGCTATAAGAGCAAATTTCGTCATAGAATATATGGTCGGAACGCAAGCGGTGAGAAGTTAAAAGATAGTTTTCCATTGTGCCAGGGCGATGGATTGGTCGAGGTGGGCCCATAGCTCGGCCACCAAGATCACTGGATTTCTCGTGTTTGGATTTTTTCTGTGGGACTATATGAAAAGCCTAATCTAGACTGGTGTCTTCGCAAATGTGCGTCAGCCCCTATCCCGCAGGTGTGAAGCGTGCATTACAGCTGGCGGTAGATATTTTGAGCAATTTCTTTGAGCATGTACATTAATTACATTCCTTTTAATAAAATATTTTCTGAAGTATCTCCTCTCATTCTTGTGTTAATTCTTTAACTGCGACAGTGGAGAACTACCTTTTAACTTCTCACCGCTTGCATTCCGAACATACATTCTATAACAAAATTTGCTCGTATAGCTGCGTTCTGTCGCCCCGTAAAGTTTTGCCCCCTGTATAACTAGGACTTCCCTCAGAGGGATTAGTCTGAGCGATATTGCTGAGAACATAGATTTAACAATAACATGTGGAAGCAAAGAAAGTGAGATGTTATCTTTAATTGTCCATACAATGCGATAAATTGTGATGATGAAAATAAACGAGTCGTAGAAATACAAAATCTTATATATAAATTCGTATACACTGTTTAAAAAAATGAGCAAGCAAACCATACAAGACAGACATGCATGGATATAAAATTGTAAGTACGCAATATATTAAAAGTAAAATAGAAAATGAAACTCTAAATTATTTTATATCGTAATTGTAACTGTACAAAATGATGTCAAAAGCACAATCAGACGCTCCGCACCAATTTGAGTAACTTTTTGACAAATATATGATGTTTGAAAAGAATGGACTATACTTTATGTAGTGTGTACTCCCCCGGAAAAGTTAATATTGTACAATATCTGTTTTGCATGAGGTTGTGGATAAGAATTAAGGAATTCTCTCTTCTAAATCTGATGTAGTATCAAAGTACCGAACACATCAATAGTGGCATGCAATGCATCGCTAGAGTCTGTTTTAGATATGCCCGATCGGATTTAAATGATGAGTGCTTGCTGGCCACTACATACGCTGTATTGTTTTGTTTTCAAAAATATTCTGCACAAGTTGAGCTGTATTTAGCATGTATTAAATAAAAGAAATCGGCAATGATTGCAGCATAAAGTATGACACAAAATCTGAACATATCGTCTGCATAACCTTTGAGCTGTCAAAGTGTCATTTGAAGTAATTTACAAATCCATGCATATTTTTTCAGCAAATCATGCAAGCTAAAATACGCCCATATGAACCCGATTACGAAATTTCACCAGAATAAGTTAATATATAAAACAATCTACTAATGGCAATCGAGAATATGACCTTATGTTAAAATCTATAGAAAAATGAATCAGAAAAAAAAATTCATATCACATTTAAAACGGCACTTCCAGCTGTTAGTGGCCTTGGCGAGAGATAGAAAAGCCTTGAGAAGGAACACTTTAACAAGTACTTTCGGGCAACCTACTCACTGCTTCATACAGGTCTTTATTTAATATTTACACAATTTATTTAATGCTAAGTGGGTATCTATCTGTTTTGTTGCATTTAAATTGCATGTTTTGTGGAGGAAATGCGGCATTATGAAATATTTAAAGTTTCTATACATAATAATTCCAAATTAATGTTAATTGAGAACTCTTTCCGTTTATTTTATCTTTTTAGATTTAAAGTTTTTTAGAAACCCTTCACAGAGACAATTTTAAATTTTAAAACTAACCCGAAGCAAAATTTCAAGGTTTTGGGCTCAGCAGTAACACAGAAAAGGAAAATTTTCGAACGTTTTTTGTTTCTGCAGTGTTTTATATAGCGACATTTTTAGAAACTGTTCTATTGCGAGAATTTACGTCATGATAAATACAGCCATGTCAATTTTCATGTTTATATTAATAACAATTCCATGTACTTTGTTACTTAGATCATCTTTAGATCTTTTTTTTCGCTTTGTTTAGTCTTTCGATTTTTTAGAATTCATTCTACAAAGAGCCTTTACATCATATAAATTACTGCTATGCCAAAGTTCTAGTTTCTAACAACAACAGTATCCCAGAAATTTCAAATAAATCATAATTTAGAACCTTTCTAGAAATTTTTACGTTTATCTGTCAAATTGAATTTTCGAACCTTTTAGAGAGCGTTTATAACGAGTATTTACATCTTAAAAGTAACCACCACACCGAATTTAAAGTTTCTAACCCAATCACTATCACAGAAATCTCAATTTTAGAGTTTTTTGCTCTTGCAGTGATGTAGGTTGTTGAACTGAGATAAAATATATACTTTTCTTCGGAGCAGAAATGGCCACCAAAATTTTTTTAAGTTGGCTATGTAGTTTCACACTAACACCTCACAAACGCGCAAACATTATTAATATTATACACTTTATAATATTATATCGCTTTATAATATTAGCATAGATGTACAAATAGAGAAGCCATTTATGTGTTACAAACTAAAGTTTCCGGCATTGCCCAGAATTTCAAGAATGTTTGTTCTGAAAAATTAATTTCAAAATTTAACATACAATATAAAACAAACATTAAAACAAGTAAGAAAAATCATGCGTACAGCATAGATTATGAAACACTTTCCAACACTCCATGAAAGCTTTAACGAAACTTCGTTACTTAGGGAAATAAGGTAAATAAGATAACTAAGTAAATATTTAAAAATCTTACTTCAGTAGTTACCGCCCATAGCCAAATATGTATTCCAATTCTTTTGAACAGAGCTGTATTCGATCTGTATGTTGATATATATACTATATAATGGGAAAATTTAGTTTAGGAAGAAAATGCATAACAGGTTGAAATTCATCTTTCAGCAATTTATACTAATAGATGGAAACATACTTGAATACTTTTGTACAGCCCTGTAGTTTACCTAGTACCTTTATTACATGCCACTATTTAGCTAACATTTAATTCAAACTAAAACACGCTTAAAACTACTGAAATTACATTTCCAGAAATTATCACCAATAGACGGCCACGTATCCAACTCTTTGCGTGGCCTTGTATATCATTTTATCTATATTCTACAAACATTTCTTAATACACTAAATTCAGTTCAGCGTAAAAATGCATAACTCCTTTAGAACCCACCTTTAAGCAATTTATGCTCATACTCAGTAACCTTTACGAATTCATTTTTGTAGCCCTGTATATGAACTATAGCATTTATACGCACTTTATAGTATGCATAAATATAGTGAACAAGTAGGTAAGTGTGATCACAGATCGCACAGAGGGTTTCGTTTAATATTCCATTCAAAACACTTTATCCTTTTGAAAAATCTCTTAGTTCCCGATTTCGCAACCAGCGGCGCACTCTATTCTAAACAAACCTCTATCCAAACGAAACTCCGTTTTATAGACTATCCGTAGATATATTAGTCGAGGGGATTAGGCCGATAGCACCCGAGATAACAAGGCGCCCCAGGCGGTAAAAATTGGGACTAAAATATGTAAGGCTATGGTACTTAATATGAAAGAATGGTCAAAGAGGTGTCGGCAAAAGTTGGAAAAATGCTCCCCGGGTGAAAAGGGCAGAGGTTAGAAAAATTGCTTAAAATACCCAAGTCCCGGAGGAGTAAATAATATAAAACTTTTTGAAAATTTTATGATTTGCCGTGTAGTCTGGGGTATTCAGCTATACGTATGCAAAAATTCATGTCTCCAACTTAATTAGGGGCCCTCTGAGAAAGAATTGCTTAAAATACATATGTGGTAGCTCAAAGGGTTAAACGTAAGACTTTTTCAAGATTTTATGATTTGTCGCCTGGTGTCAAATATTCTGCTATAAGTATGCAAAATTTCAAATCTCTAATTTCTCAGTTAGAAAGAATTGCTTAAATTATGCATGTGGGAGCCCAAAGGGTTAAATGTACGATTTTTTTCAAAATTTTATTATTTGTCATATGATATGTGGTGTTCAGCTATAAGTATGCAAAATTTTACGCCTCCAACCTAATTAGGTATTCACTTAGAAAGAATTGCTTAAAGTACCCATGTGGGAGCCCGAAGGGTTAAATGTACGACTTTTACAAAATTTTATAGTTTGTCGTTTGATGTGAGGTGTTCAGCTATAAGTATGCAAAGTTTCATGCCTCCAACCTAATTAGGGCTCACTTAGAAAGAATTGTTTAAAATACACATGTGGGAGCTCAAAGGGCTAAATGTACGACTTTTTCAAAATTTTATGATATGTAGTTTGATGTGATGTGATCAGCTATAAATATGCCAAATTTCACGCCTCCAACCTAATTAGGTACTCACTTAGAAAGAATTGTTTAAAGTACACATGTGGGAGCCCGAAGGGTTAAATGTACGGCTTTTTCAAAATTTTATAGTTTGTCCTTTGATGTGAGGCGTTCAGCTATAAGTATGCAAAATTTCACGCCTCCAACCTAATTAAGGCTCACTTGGAAAGAATTGTTTAAAATACACATGTGGAGCCCAAAGGATTAAATGTACGACTATTTCAAACTTTTATGATTTGTCGTGTGATATGTGGTGTTTAGCTATAAGTATGCAAAATTTCAAGTCTCCAACATGCATAGTTTCTGAGAACGGGCTTTGTGACAGACGGACAGACAGACAGAGGAGCGAGACGAATAGGGTTTTGTCAGATGTACGAAACCCTAAAAAATAAAGAAAATAAGAAAAAATGATGCTATATAGCAAAATATTTTATTAAACATCATATAATTGTTTCTAATTTTCACACGCGAAATATAAAATATGCTTTTGGCGATTAAAAAATGTTATTGAAAGATTATCGCAAAATCTCAAATCAAAGTTTTTATGCCTTTTTTTCTTTTTAATGGAATAACAAACAGATTTCTTTTCCTGTTTGATTAAATTTAAATTTTTTATGGCACTTCATTATTACTGCGTTTTTGTTTTTTTTTAATTTATTTATTATTTACTCCACGTGTTCAAACCAGTTGTCTACTAAAACATCTACCAGTGAAAGTGACGCACAACAAATATCTGTGACGTATGTAGATAAATTTTGCTTTTTCATCAGTTTTTTTTATATAATTTTTAAGCGGTTTGGAACTTATTTTTCATAGTAGGTGCATTCAGTAGGCGACCCTTATAGGTACCTTCTGGTGCAATCAGAAACGAAATCCGGCAAATAATTTTTGAGTTATGCTTGACGAAAGTTTTTATTGGGGCTTTTTTTTAGTAGGACATGGCCTTAATATCAATCGTAGCTGTAATATTGCGTTGAGTATTAGCCTTCGCTTCGCTCAGACAATTACGAACGTACCTAAAGAAGGGAAGTATCTCGTATTTTGTCATATTAATATTAACAGAGAAATATATTTCTGGATGAATTTGAGCGTTTTTAGATGTTGTTCGAGATTCTTTTTTAACACTTTCCAACAAAGTTGAAAAGTGCTTATGGCTTCAGTTTGTCTGGCCGCCTGACCGTCTGTCTGCGCTCTAACTCTCGCAAATATACTCGGATCGCCCTCAAATTCTTGGATGTTATTGACGCTTACCATAGCATAATCCCTATTTCAAATGAAGTTTTTAGCACGTTTAATTCATTTACAAGGACAGTCAAAAGTATTCCGTTACATTCCGGCCAATGGGAAAAAATCATTTCAAATGATTTTTAATGATGTTACACGTTTTCAACCATAATAAATGAAGTGCTCAAAAATATGCATGCTGTAGAATATGAGGTGCAAAGAATATTTATCATTCCTTTACAAAGCCACAGGGAAGAATTCCGTTACATAATGATATAAGGGTGGGGGAATTGTTTGCAGCGTAATTTAGTTATATTAAACTTTTTCATGTATAATGAAATTGATATACATAGCTGAGGTTTACTATAACTTATTTCATGTATAATACGAAGTGCAAAGCACTACAGAGACACACAAAAGATTTTATAGACTGTATTGTGTCCGAAGTACTGTACATAAGCGATGATTTCTGGAAATGCATTTTTAATTATGACATGCTCTTTTATGTGTTACTATATTTATGCATATTATATGGTGTGTATAAATGCTATTGTTCATATACAGGGCTACACAAATGAATTCGTTAGGATTACTGAGTATGAGCGTAAATTGCTTAATGGTGGTTTTTAAATGAGTTATGCATTTTTACGCTGAACTGCATTTAGTTTCCTAAGAAATGTTTGTAGATTATAAATAAAATGATACACAGGGTCATGCAAAGAATTGGATGCATGGCCATCTAAATGATAATTTTTGGAAATGTGATTTCAGTAGTTTTTAGAGTTTGAATTAAATTTTAGCTAAATAGTGGCGTGTAATAAAGGTTCTAGGTAAACTACAGGGCTGTAGAAAAGTATTCAAGTATGTTTCCATCTATTAGTATAAATTTCTGGAAGAGAAATTTCAACCTGTTATGCATTTTCTTGCTAAACTGAATTTCCACATTATGTAATAGTATATATATCAACCTACAGATTAAATACAGGAGTGTTCAAAAGAATTGGAATACATATTTGGCTATGAACGGTAATTGCTGAAATCAGTTTTTCAAATGTTTTATGCGTTTTCTAAAATGTTTACTTAATTATCTTATTTCCCTAAATAATGAATTTTTGTTAAAGGATTCAGGAAGTGTTGGAAATTATT
Source organism: Maratus speciosus (assembly GCA_963932465.1). Taxonomy (NCBI): domain Eukaryota; kingdom Metazoa; phylum Arthropoda; class Arachnida; order Araneae; family Salticidae; genus Maratus; species Maratus speciosus. The sequence goes on along the minus strand of OZ010795.1, from coordinate 479,007,788 downwards.
TCATAATCTATGGTTAACGCATGATTTTTCTTTCTTGTTACATAGGCAAAAGGTATAAAAAAAGAAAATTTTATCAGTACTTTTTTTTAAGTTTTTTTTTTTTTTCTTACGCACATTAAAAAAAAATATTTAGAGTATCAAACTGAAAAATTCAGGATAAGTTAGAATGCTATAATTAAAATCATTTTCAAGTATTTATTATTTTATTCAATTAAAAATATTGGAAATTTATTGTAGCATCATTTATCCTCATATTATAATTCTTTATACTAGGGGGCTCGGCCCCCTACGAGCTACGCTCGCCAACCCCCGTCCAGACACCGTAGACTCTAAATGCACGCTAATTTGATCGGCTTTAAAAAGATTTCGAAAGATTGAATTATAATTTAAAAAACAGTGGCGATCTCTCTATAAACGGATTTCTATCCATTTCTCTTTGATTGGGGAATTTTAACGCCAAATCCGTTGCGGTACTACTTGATTATCCCGTCGACCAATTTCGCCAAATTATATAAATCGCCAAACCACTCGCCAAATTATACAAATTGACATAATTTTTATTTTAAATAACGAAAAAACAAATAAATTAGTACAACATTAATAAAAATACAAATAAAACGTCGAAATAAAAATAACTTGATGACGTAGACACGTGTAACAACATTTCAAAATAAGCTAATATAAAAGGAATTAAGTAAACAGAGTCTTTATCTCCTGGTATTTTTTAACAAAGTGAAAAGAAAGTTCTTTTAAATGAGACATTTTAAATTAATCGTTTTTAATCTGACGTAATTTTGACCAAACTATTCTTTCTCTTTTTAATATTCACGTGAATGTACTTGTGTTAGAAATGAAATATTATTTGCGCTTTCCAAACAAAAATAGTTGAAAAGTATACTCTTAAAATATCAAATAAATGTCTAGCGCAATTTCTAAATTTAAACCGTTTTGCAATATTATTTTGTGTTCATTTTATGTAATAACTGTAATGTGACGTAAATATGACGTAATTTCTCCTATTTAAGACTTCTAACGCATGTTAATAAATTTATTGTTTTACAAATTCCTTTCTCTCTTAAAATTCACGTGTAATTATAGTTTTTATGACGTAATTTTTAATAAGTTCCTGCTTTTTGTACATAATTATTTAATTCTAATTCCAAATGTTTTTTTCTGTTTATAATAGTCACGTGTAAATAAATTTTTAATTTATTTACACGTATAAATATTTTTTTTTGAAGCAAACGTTATTGTTTCCGCTGTTTATATAGTTGGCAACAGTTTAAATTAATATCACTTTCTAAAATCTGTTAAAAATATCTCTAGAAATCCTGAAAATCTGAATTTAAAATAGAAATAAAACCTCAAAAAATGAGTCAAAATAAAAAAATTAATGCAATCTGCACTCCGGCAAATTCTAACGCATAAAATGATCTAAAAATGATTAAATTCCTATGAACAGTTTTTGCTCCTATAAAACTTTTTTAGTGGAACGATTTTGTCCAAATTTAGCATTAAATATCTCTTAAAATAATTCTTCGATCTGAAAACTGTCTGCATCAGCGTGTTTATCAAACATTTCTATATAATACTACCGATTTTCATATTTTCGTATGCATTATTTTCCTTAATATTAACGAAGAAAGACCTCCGGTCACAAAAAATTCAAAACCGGCGGCGGCGGCGGCGGCGGCGGCGGCGGCGGTGACAGCGGTAGTTACTTTTTTTTAGAATAGAGAGATAATAAATTATAAATAATCTTCACTTCTTAAAATCTAGTTATATATTAGAGATAAATTTCACCCCGTACTAATACTTTGCAATTCATAAACATAAAAATAGTGTGAAAGTTTTCAATGCAATTCATTTATTAGCCTTAGAAAAGAAGTTTATCGATAGAATAATAATAACTTTCAAATAAAACTCCAGAAAACTTTTCAAAAATCTAATCTATCTCACGTACTCAAATAGTTTTACTTTTCCCTACCTTTATTGCCGAATCATTTTTCACCTTCTTTTTTTCCTAAATTATTATTTCTTCTCTTTACTTACAATTTTTTTATAACCACTCAATGATGTGAAGTGGTATTGAGATGCCAATACAAACAAAACACTTTGTTTTCTAAGCAAGGTATAATAATGTTTACAGTTCCAGGCCATTACTCAGTAAAAGCATTTATAGAAGAATATCTGCATACCACGCATTATATCTAACCAAAAGACATAAATATAATGAGACAATATGTTTGAAGGTTGCCTAATGGGAAAATATATAGAAATTTTGATAAAATGGGTTTTATGTGTTAGACAATATGAGTTTATCTAGGATGGAATATAAATCTTACAAATTAATCATAGATTTTATAAGAAAATATTTGTTTAAGATTTTTTATAAAGCAATTTGCAATTTGCAAAAACTATTATTTTAATATTTTTTTTCATCCTAATAATATTAAAGTCCTAATAAAGTTAAGGCTGTTCTCAAATCCAAAGGAGCTATTTTCTGTCATATTTTTTAATTAATTTTTGTTCGGAAACGCATGAAATTGACAGGAGTTCTTATTTAGAAACCATGTAATCGAAAGATAGTTTCCATATGTTGGTAAAGGTATAAGATCTTTCAGTTGGTATTTTGAACTGAATTTCGGACGCAACAGTGCAATAAAGGATAAAAACCGGCCGTCACGCAACCACGATTTCTCATATCTCGATAAGTAATTTATTTATGAAAAAAGGAAAAACTCATTTCAATTCCAAATCGCTTTAATAGTCAGGCCTACAAAATTTAAGCCTTTACTTTTAATGAGTCAGAAAATGTGTCAGAAAGTTTCGCGTTGTTGAGCAGGGAACTAAAGAAGCACCTTAAGCATTATTGCAGGTTAGTATTTTGTAATCAAGTTGCATGCCAGATAGTCGCTTAAAACATAAGTCATTCTATATTGTTTTAAACAAAGGTGCATGCCATAATAGGTGTCAGGCACACTCATTAAAATAAGAATACCCTAGCACACAGCCCCATTACTGACGATAAACCCGTCAATATACTTAGAGATAAAAATAGTTCTGCATTTTTCATTCAGCTAATAAGACTGATCCTTCATAATTGGGTTCACATGATTATATAACTTTACCCTATAATTCTATGACTAAGCAACGGAAAACAATATGTTACGCACTAAAATCTTCCCTAAAAAACTAATAGTGCAAGCCGCATGGAAATCCGTTCTGAAGAATTCAAGTTATATTCAACCGGAACGAAATTCCCATTTGAATTTTATATACTTATCAGGTTATTTTGAGTAGTTTCATTTGATATCTGTTAAATTCGTGTTTATTTTATTTTATTTTTGGCGTTTTAATTTCGTTTGTCAATTTAGTTACTGAATATTACGCGAAAGCAAACAAATTCTGAATTATTTACAATGTTTTTGAACAATTGAGTTAATCTTCTGTAATTGGGTTGCAAGCATATTTAAAAAATATGCGTACTTAAAAATTATTTTAAAACCCATAAAAAATTGTAAATTGACATAAACATTACAAACAAATATTACTGAAAGTACTTTTGTTTTCTATAATACGTTGGAACAATCGAATGTACAATGTTTAGACGTTAAACTGCAGTAAAAGGGAAATTTACTGTTGTGTTAGGTTGTTGCCACCGAAAATATGATACCAGCGTTACTCATAGACATGTCTTTTCTTTATACTATTGCATTTAGTGTAAACAGGTTCATCATTCGTAATCGGGTTGCACTCAACTTTAAAAATATCCATGCTTAAAAATTACTTTAAAATCCATTAAAATCAGAAAACAAATTTCAAACAAATTTCATTTGAAAGAACATTTTTTCTATTCGACATTGTCAAAAATGAAATTGTGTGATGTTTAAAAGTTAGAAAAATTGCAGTAAAGGCACATTTTATGGGTTACAATTTATGGGGCACAATTTATGGGCACTGGTCAAAAATGAAATTGTGTGATGTTTAAAAGTTAGAAAAATTGCAGTAAAGGCACATTTTATGGGTTACAATTTATGGGGCACAATTTATGGGCACTGACATAGTGTTTTTACTTTATAATGTAGATAATACCATACAAACAAGATTTTCCCTAAATGCTGCGCGGTTTGGAGGAATTTTTTTTTCTTTTCGTATTGTCAGGAAAATCCCATATTTTTCTATTACAACCGCCAAAGAAAACGTGCATTCTGTTATTAAAGCTCGGGGATTTTACTATGGTTACAAGACAATAACGCCATGTTTTTTGATTGTCTTTATAACGATTTGTGGATGGGAATGCACAAATTTCAGTTACTGGGATTGCCGTATTATTTCGTTTTAATTTATTTTACCAGGAAGGCTCCTTATAATTGACGCGGGCGAAGCCGGGTAGTTCTGCTAGTAGTGCTATAAATACTTATTTTATTTTTTTATGTAATCTGGCGGTTCGCATATCGCTTTTCTTTTCTGTCGCTAGATGGCTAACATTGTTTCCATGGAAATAGGTTTTGTTGATATATACATTCTTCGGTGTTCTTCTGTTGACTGTTGTCGTGTGTAAGTGCTGTCTACTGTTAATATATGTTTTGTTTTTTTCTATGTATAAATATTCCTGTCAAGTTGTTAATATAAATATTACGTGAAATGCGAAGCTGGACTATCTATACTATAAAGGACAAACATATCTGTGCGTAACGCATACGTCATTTTGCGAATGGCAACACTTTGAAATTTGAAATAAAATTTTGGTTTTGCATTTTCTCTACTGCAAATTTTTAAACTTCTATGCATTACACATTTTAACTTTTTACACCGTCGTATAAGGAAAAAAATTCTTTTTTAAATACTATTTGTTTGAAAGTTGTATCTCAATTTGTTTTTGAGATATTAATTTTTTTGTAGTTTTTAATACAAATTTTGTAATTGTGGCAACTGAAGTACTCCTTTTATATTGAAAGTAAAGGGGAAATATTCATGGTTTATTATTTTTATTCATTATATCCTTATTGATGCCATTTTCACATTACAAATAAAAGTAACTTTTTTATAATTTTTGAACAGAAAATGATGTCAGACATTAAATAAAACATGCATTCTTCTTCATAAATCAGCTACATTTTAATATTTTTACATTACGCTGATAAATGAGTTTGAGGCGCTCGGCAAAATAATTCATTGAGTAAAAATGATATATTTAAAACAAAACGATCATTTTTTTTTGATAATACTAAATATTTGACCAATACTAAAATTGGCGAATACTATGACAACTAAAGTCAAATTTCTGAATTTTTTTTTCGCGGGTACTAAGATTAGAACTTAAGGTTTGTGCGAATGTTCACATGAAGAATTGTATCGGGCAAACGTGACTTTAACTTTGGAAATGCATTCATTAATAATCTATTCTTTTGCGCGTTGAAATACTTTCAAATTGTGAATTTGAGTGGTGCGCATGTCAATTACGAGAATGTGAAAATAACGTGCAGTTTAGATTTTATGGGGGAACATTTTATGATGTGACAAAGCGAAATCCTTTTTACTGATTTTTCATCCCATAAAAAAAACATAACAGCTCCATCGATAACTTCATCATAATTACTCATCTTGATTACGTAATCTAATACAGTTTAATTTTTCAATAATTTAAGCAGTTGAAGTCTGTAGAAATAATATTTTGGTAATTTTGGGTTTAAAATATTATTTGTTTTAAGAGTTAGACAACCAATGTAAGATGATTTTTTTGTTGTAATTATTTTTGTAGGCTTATTATAATATCGATCTGACAGTTCCTTTCAAACATTTTAGTACGTCGAATTTCGACGGGTTCCAACTCGTTTATTTAATAGTCAAGTATTTATCTACTACAGCTAACCTGTGCTGCTCAGAAAAGTAAGAAATAAGACCTTCGTTTATTTAAACAAGTAGAGTATAAGATAAGCCTAAATTATTTCATTACTGTTTAAAATGAGCGAAAGATTATCAACTAGTAAACCTGCAGATCAGGAGCCTCAACGTCATCTTTGCAAGTCATTGTTTTTTAACACTCATTGCGTGATATTCAACTGCCTACAAATCGCTTTTTAAAGTTTTCAAATTACATAAATATTTATAAGCATACAGGATACTTCGTAAAGTTTCAGAAATTAGAAGTGTTAAACAAGTGGTTATACATTGATGTTCTGAAATTCTGATGAGCTAATTATTCTGGTAACTTTTTAAATCAAAAATTGCATTTCTTCAGGTGGCTCTGTCCCCTTGAACCCACCGTAGTCTATTACAATTTACATTCGTAATTTTTTATTGATTGTGCGGATGGTTACAGATATCTTAGATTTTTTTTTTACGCTGTGATTTATAAGGATAAGCATAAGTTTTTTTAATATAAATTAATAAATTTAAATTTAAAACAAAATTTTCATGTTAACCGTACACAGACAATAAATCTTGAAGTAACGCCAAAAATGTAACCCTAAAATCCGCTACATTCGGCACAACACAACGACGTGCTTAAAAAAAAAAAATATATATATATATATATATATGTTTAGTAATACAGTTTTTAATTCATAATACAATGAAATACTACCTTAGAATGTTTATTGCTTAAATATAATCAGATCATTTTCATTTTACAGAAAAAATGCACGGATGAAGTCAAAGAATTCAGTCCCTGTTCCACGTGCTTGTTTTGTTTGGGCCGAATGAGGGCATTTAAATCTGAGCGATAACGCACATCGTATTGCAAACTATTTTTACTGCATATTGCATCTCCATCTATCTCTTTCCTCCGTGAATAATAGTTAATTTTATTTTACCCAAGATCTTTTTATTCCAGCATCTTTGTTTTCGATAAATGACGTCTAATTCACCTGCTATGCGTACTTACTCAAAACTGTTCATCTTGTTATATTAAGAAATACTCGAGAGTTTTCTTTTTATTTCCAATATGCCGCCATATTAATTTTTCTATTCTTAATTTTATTTTTCATTTTCCTGTTTCACGACAAAACATTTCAATTGAAAATTGTTTAAAAGAAAATATTATTCCGGGTTTTGATTTTCTTGGCAACAGTTAAAGAAATATTGGTAAATGTTATGGAAAAATGTTACATTATTCTCTATGAAAATAATGAACTTTTCTATTTTTAAGCAATATATTTGAATAAAATAAATAAAATAAATGAAATATTGCCTGTTTTTATTTCTGGGCTAAAATCCATCTATATGCAAAATACAAATGCATTAATTCATCCGTTTTGACGTTGGCTTTACTCAAACGTTATACACGCAACTATACTAATATTATTAGGACCAAATACTTTGCTAGGCAACAGATGAAAGAAAAGGAAAAAAATGAAATATGCGTTATGTCAAATTGATAAAACGAAATCCTTTATATTATTAGAAAACATGCATAAAATTACCCCCAATATTATAAACTTAATTAAAATATCTCGCAAATATATTGACAAATTTGGAATAATTTAATAATCTTATTTAAAAATTTCAGCATCAAAAGTTTACCATTTAAATCCATTTTTCTTATGAGCCATTTCTTTCAACAAATGAAAATCTGAAAATCGTCTGACTTGCCATAGAAAAGCATTATAGAGCAAAATAAAATGTTCCGTATTTCCCGAACGAATGAACCAAATTTAACCAAAAACTATACAGCTAAGTACGGGTACCTCATCAACATGCCCAGTGAACTTCAAGCCGATCGGATGTTTTTTGCGGCAGTTATCGCGGAACAGACAGACTAACAGACAGACTAACAGACTGACTAACAGACAGACTAACAGAAACCAAAACTTTTCGTGTCTCCACAGTAAGCCTTCACTGACGTTTCGGCAATTAATTACACATAGTCCCTATTTAAACCAGATTTTTTAATTTTCTTAATAAAAAAGTAGGTAACTTTTAAACAAGATTTTTTCTTGATCCCTTAAAAACATCCAGTTCAACGGTACAGTTGAACATGGCGTACGTATGTAATATTACGATGTGCATATGTTGCAGTGTGTACTTAAAAAGAGTAGATTAGACTGTAATGCGGGATCCGGTTAGAGGCAATCGGTATGGCCGGCCCTGGTTTTATTCACATACATACTGGATTAGCATAAATAAAAGATAGATTTTAAAAATTTATATTTTCAAAGCAATATTATAAAAATAATGTGTGAAATTAAAAAAAAAACATTCATAGTTATTTTTCCAATTACAAATGCTTGAAGTATGAACTTTTCGTAACACGAAAAACATCTAACCTGTAATCAAGTTCGTTCCACAAATTTTGCAGTTTTACACTTTCAACGGTTCTTAATACAGCAATGATACATTCTTTAATTTCTTTTTTTAATTTTAAGCGGTGGTTCATAAACAAGATCTTTGACGCAACACCACCTAAAGAAAACGCATTGCGTGAGACCCGGGGGTCGTAGCGGCCAATAAAATGTGAATAAGGGAAAATAATCGTTATCCGCACATCCAATCCAGCATTGAGCGACAGCAAAGAATATACACTATATGGCCATTAATGATCGGCAACTTTCAATTTTAGACATTTTCTTGAATATTTAAAAATAGACTTGTCAGATTCTTCTTGAATTTTAGGATTAAAGGAACAGGTTTGACTTTTTATTTATCAACGTCGATTTAATAAGGACAATTAGGGGGCAACAAAAAATTAAAGGAAAACAATAATACTTGGGATCACCCTGTAAAATAAAATGCACGAAATGTTCTATCGCTACAGAATATACATAGGCAGACATTGTACAATATATGTATTCATTTATGTAAGAATTGCATGTATATTAATAGAGATATAGCGACGTTTTTTCAAAATTATAAAAATTCTTGCATGTTTTTGCTTATAACCTACAGGGATTTTAACCAAATTTAACGCAATTTTCAGAAAAACTGACAAAGTGTAGTAAAAACAATATAGTGCAATTGGAATATAAGTATATTAAATATTTAAGTAAATATGGGCAGTTGTATAAAATAATTTTTATCTGCGCATGCGCTAACGATAACAAACAACTTTTTTCATAATTTAATAGTCGACTCTATGGAGAAACTTATAAAAAAAATCAGTCAAATATCGTAAAAATTGAGAGAGATATCGACGTTAGAGTGAACTGTTTTTTAGTTTCTCACTAAAACTCGCTGAATGATAAGGGATTGTCCACAAAATGTTATTTTTAAGTTATCTGACATCGTTCCAGTAAGTTCTATCGCATTATATGTATTTTCTGTATACATGTAATTTGCATGACAGTGGTGAAGACAATAAACTAAAATTTAAGATATATTATACATTTTTCATGAGTTATGAGTCAATAATTTGCAATTTGATTTTTATAGTGATATTGCCATAGCTTTTTCAGAAATTACGTTTTGTGTAAGTAATTTTCACAGAAAAATGCATTTTCCATAAAGTACATTTATTTAACTGAAACATTTACTTAACCATTTTAAGCTTTATATAACACTAGCTGACCCGCCCGGCGTTGACAGGGCCCGTGATAATCATAATAAATGAACCTGAAATTTGTATGATTTTATCTCAAACACGATTTTGTCTGAAGTACGTGCCCGCTGACTGTGTGAAAAATCGGTTTAAGAAAAATCTGATATTTAGCCGTAAAAAGGCTGAAAAAACTGTAGCAAGAAACAGGGGATAAGTATCCGACGACTGCGTGATTTTCGTGTTAAAATGTTAATGTAATGTAACAGTAAAAATCACTATTAAGCCACGTCACTTTTTTTTTTTTTTTCACATCGAAATCCTGAGTGAAATATTTTGGTTTTTAAACTAATTATACCCCCTCCCCCTAAATCCGACTATACGTCAATGAAATCGATATTTGATCATTAGCTAAAAGGTTAGTACATAACTTTTTAATTTCAGAGCTATTGCACAAGATTCAGTATATATATATATATATATATATATATATATATATATATATATATATATATTTAATCAAAACAGCGTAATGGTCACCCTGTGTATAAATTCCTACCCGTAACCTAATTGTAACGTAACTGTAACCTATCTGTAAACTAACTGCAACTTAACCTTAACCTAACCGTAACTTAAATATAACATAACTGTAACCTAACCGTAACCTAACTGCAACTTAACCGTAACCTAACTGTAACATAAGCGGAACTTAAATATAGCCTAACCCTAACCTAACTGTAACCTAATCGCAACTTAAATGTTACCTAACCGTAACCTAACTAATATAAATGTAACCTGACCTTAACCAAACTGTAACTTAACACTAACCATAACCTGACTGTCCTAACCGTGCACGTGCTGCAAAGTACTTTAGTTCCACTCTCCACTCTCCACCGCCACAGACACAATAGTTTTTACACGAACAACCGACACGAGTAATCGCCGCTGCAACCGGGTGTAGCAGGCGTGCTACGCACGCTTTGCAAAATCTTTTAGTTTTACTTTTCACCACCAGGATGCAGACTCTTACATAAACAAACCTATATCCCAACAAAACTCCGATTTTCAACCTATCCGTAGTTATGTTACTCGACGGGTTGGGACATAAATAAGAATTTAAGTAATTTGCGGAAATTTTTATTCGGAAATAATGGTAACCACCACTCATTTAAGAGCCTAATGTGATATATAAGAACCTCCGACACGGCCCGCTGCTGCATTCTTCACCGTATAGCAGGTGTTCTGTGCAGCCTCCGTAAAATATGTTAATTCCACTTTCCGCCTCCAGGGGGCACCCGCTGTTCTTAATAAACCTACATCCGAACGAAACTCCGTTATTAAACCTATTTGTAGATATATTAGTCGAGGGGGTAAGGGAATGATATAAAAATTTAAGAAATTTGCGGAAAATTACTATTCCGAAATAACCATTAATCATAAATTAAGGGTGCAATAAGTCCTGTACGAACATCCGACATGGATTCCCACTGCCTGCGGCACTGTATAGCAGGCGGAAGATAAATTCAGAATATTTTTGTGTATTTAAAAAACAAAAAAGGCCAATTAAAAAATGCGTTTAAAAATGTCTTAAAAAAACACCTCTAAAAAAATATTATTAATAGTATCAAAAACGATAATTTAAATTCTATTAAAATTGTTGCTTTTCGCTACAGCAGCAGAAAGCATTAGAATGCAAGGACTTACTGTTGGCAATTTCTAGTGGTAAAAGAGCCAGTAAGGAGTATTCTGATCTTTTATTTAACGTCTAAAAACCACATTTCTAGCTATCTAAATAGATCAGTTTCAAACAGGCACCTCCAATTTTCCGTAAGCCAACCAAAATCACCGATTTTTTAGCAGATATTATCGCTCAACCAATCAAAGTAGAGAAAAAAAAAAAACAGAAAACTGTGTGGCAAACAAAAAGCCTGCAGGTTGTCAAGTGGTTGCTAGGTTGTGATGTCATTTGAAACAAATCTATTCTCTTAAATGTTCATTATTATTAAATACGTTTTCAAAGCATGTGTTTCCCCTTCATGCTAAAATTTAATGTTTAGTTTAAAAAACAGTCGCTCTTGAAACATTAAGCACTTAATTCGTTTATTTAATTGTATCCCGGTTTACTTAATTTTTTCTGTGAAAACTTTATACAACCAAACAACCGAAAGAAAGAAACGTATTTTTGATAACCGATGCTTTATGAACCAAGCAACCGAAAGTAAGCGGAGGGGAAAATGCGTACTTTTGATGAGAGTGATGTTCAAATATAAATTAATTACTCAGCTAATAATTAGAATTTTAAAATTCTCAGGACCAGGTACATTAGCAGAGGCCTTGGACTCTCTTCACAAAAAGTTCAAACCTCGTACGCGCCTTAGATTTTGCTAGCTATCGCCGACAGACACACACACACGCACACACACACAGAGCGATCTGTCCTTTTATTAGTATAGATTTACTTAACAGTTATGTAAATTGGAAATTTATTGTACTTATCCATCAAGGTCTTTTTTTTATAACTTGGGTTTTAATTATCTACCCTATATATATATAAAATCCTAATGAAACGAATTTATGAAACGGATTTATGAAACGACTGAAATGTAACGAATTTATGAAATGATTCTATGAAACGACTGATTAAACAACTGATTATGTTTCGCGGCGATGTCTCCTAAAATAAGGAACACTTTGCGATGAAATAAACACCAAAAATTGGTATTGATCCGCAGATCTCAAAACTGGTATTAGAATTTTTAAATTCGAATTAGTTTTCGAAATATTAATATTTTTCTAATTTTAAATACTTTTTTCTAATGATGGCAACTCAAATTTTAATCATAACACATATTTTTTTTCTTCATATTTTAGTAAAGGTTATTACTTTAAACTAATTTGTCGACCAGTTTGGCATCCCTTAAATGTATGCTAAGAACAATGCTTTTTTTTTTTTTGTATTATGATTTTATTTAATAAAAAACTTTTATTTAAAAGTGAAAAGTTTAAAATTATCACTTCTTTCTTTTTTTTAAATGTAACGAAAAGAAAAATATTAGGCGCAGATGTCATATACGCACTGGGATACCTAAATGGCGCCAAAATGGCGTTATTTTGCCTGACATGGTAACCCGGCTAGTGTTGCTTATTTATTAATAAATGTTTATTTACATTTTTTATCTTTTTATTTAAAAAAATGTTATAAATTGTTTTGTTCTATAGTTTATTAATTAATTTTTTATTATATATTGTTATTTCATTTTGAAAATAATAGAAAATAATTTAAAAATACATATGTAACTGGTATTCGAAAATGAGGTTTTCGCCAAATTGTCGTAAAAAAAAAAAAATCACGCCAAACCCGATTAAATAATGTAACAAATCCTAATATTTAATTTCAAATTCAAAGCAAAGTTTTAATGGTACTACTTAGTTATCCAGTGGACCAATTTCGCAAATTATATAAATCGCCAAACCACTCACCAAATTATACAAATTGATGTAATTTTTATTTTAAATAACGAAAGAACAAATACATTAGTATAACACTCATAAAAATAAAAATAAAACGTCGAAATAAAAATCACTTGATGGCGTAAACGCGTATAACTTCCTTACAGTCAAGTGAATGTGACATTTACGATCAGCCATTATTGGCATTTAATCTTATAGTCTGACGATAGATTTTTGGTCGACGAGATAACCAAGTAGTACCGTTTTAATTTACCACTCGAAAAATAAAAAAATGCTAACTGGCGAGTTAAAAAAAAGTTATTGGCGAGATTTGCACCTAGGTAACATAAAAGTACCAAAAATTCTTTGCGATCATGGCAACTTTTATGTAGTTTTATTCGAAAAAATAACTTTGATTCTTTAATCAAAATGGAAACCTTTCTTATGAAAAGCGAAGGGTTGTAATTGTTTGTGGCAGTTACATGACTTCGACTATTGTAATATAAATGAAATGATGACGATAGAATAATATTTGGCGACTTATGGCCTATGGATAGCTAACATTAAAGTAACAAAATGGCCGCTTGGAATATAAAAAGCGAAGGGATCCTCCCGGAACTGTTGATAATAGTCATATGACTTAGGCTATTAATATAGAGATTGTTTTCAATTCTAAAAACAGCGCAAAGAATAATATTTCCTAACGATTAAAAATTTATTTACACGTGACTATTAAAAACAGAAAAAAAACCCTTCAAAATTACAATTAAATGAGTAAGTGTTAAAAGCAATAAAATATTGAAAATTATGTCTTGAAAATTTTATTTACACGTGAATATTAAAAGATAAAAGAAACTTTAAAATAATAAATACATTAATATGCGTGTAACCCTTTCAGGGGAAAGGTACTTCTATTCGTAAAATGTTGAAATCAGTGAATGGCACTGGAATTTACAAACAAATTTCGAAATACGAAAAATCTTTTTTCACTTACTTAATAAAAGAAAAATTTTCATTCCAATATTCTGGTGCCAAAGTGGCGTTTAAGAATTAAAATTAAGTGATCCAAAAATGAACCACCGCCCTTGAAGGGTTGAAGCAGTAAATTGTATTACGTCAATCGTTTTATAACGCTGTTAAAAAAACCGCGAGGCAAAGACTCTGTTTACTTAATTCATTTTATTTTAGCTTCCTTTCAAATGTTTAACTGGTCTTCTTTAATCAAGCACGAAAACAACAATTGGATGTCTTAACAGCAACTAATTCGGCCTTAAATTTTGGCAATCAAAGGGAATTGAATGGAAACCCGTTTACAGGGAGATCGCTATAGGTTTTTTCATTATAATACAATCTTCTCTAATCTTTTTAATACTGATGAAATTAGCGTGCTTTTAGATTCTGCGGTGTCTGAACGGGGGTTGGCGAGCGTAGCTTGCAAGGGGCAGAGCCCCCTAGTAGTACAATAAATGTAAGCGCAGATTTGGAAAGGTAAAAATGCGGCCTTTAATAAAATTTAATACAAAGAAAACGCAAATTTTAGACAAAAATCGCATTTTAAATGTAGTCAGATATCTTAATTTGTATGCTATTTTTCATTGTTTATTGACACTTTAGTTCTCCTTGGAAATAATTCCCTTAGTGCCAAATGTTTCAGCGTTAAATTAACGTTAAAATATCTTCCCATATTTTCTTAAATATTTAGTATATTTATATTCCAACTGCCTATATTGTTTCTACCACAGTTTGTCAATTTTTCTGAAACTGGCATTAAATTTGGTTAACAATAACGTGCAAGAATTTTTTTCATTTTTAAAAAAAATCTATATCTCTATTAATATACATGCTATTCTTACACAAATGAATCCACACATTGTGCAGTGTCAGCCTATGTATATTCTGCAGCGATAGATCATTCCGTGCATTTTATTTTACAAGGTGATCCGAAGTATTATTTTTTTTCTTTCATTTTTTTTTTTTTTTTTGATCCCCTAATTGTCCTCCTTATCAAATCGACATTGATAAATATGAATTCAAACCTCTTCTTTTTAATCCGAAAATTCCAGAAGAATCTTACAAGTATATTTTTAAATATTCGAGAAAATGTCTAAAATTGAAAGTTGCCGGTCATTAATGGCCATATAGTATATATATAATATGGGTAATATTTTTGAAAATATAAATTTTTTTATTCGATCATTCAGATATTCTAATCCTGTATTTTTTGAATTTGCCGAAGTGCATATTAATGAAGAATATGTCTAATTTTTAAAATGTTGCCATTTCAAGGCTTTAGCAAATATTATTAATTAATGTATTACATTTAAATCTGTCTGTTTATGTCTACTTTAAAACTACTCCTCCCAGAATATGAAACGCAGCGCGACAAAATTAACGCGAGTTATCTGCATGGATCCGAGGATGTTATGTAAGGTCTTAAATTTTTTTAATTTGAATTAATCTCTAAGAAATCAGTTTTTATTTGTAATTTAATGACATTTCTGTAACGATGGCAACAAAATTACTCCTTTTTTTGGAGAAAATGGGAAACGATGGGGATATAAATACTTTTAAAATCCATTTTCAAATTTAAATTCAAAACTGATTTATCTTTTTTTTGAAACGGCGGTGAAAAAATCGTGATAAAATTATATATTTCAAGAAAATTTAAGAAAATAAAAACTTATTTTCACATATTCAAGATGGAAGAAATAGTTTATTTTAGAAAGAAAAAATTCGTCTGCAGAGAGAGACATAGATATCAAATCCATTGACATTAGAAAATCTTTCCATTTTAACTGTTTTTAGTTTTACATTCAACCAGTGAAGTTAAACAAAAGCAGATTTCAGCTCATTGCATTCAAGTTAAGAATCATTGACGCCTATTTACAAGAAATGGATTTAAAGAAGACACATAGTTTTTCAGGCAACTATTTCAAGTAGATGGCGATTAAAACTTTTAACGAAGGCACTAAATCGGAGTGGTTTAGTGAGAAAAATGCATTTTTATGAGCAAATATTTTTGTCAATAAACTTGAAATATTTTTGAATAAAATGATAAAAAGATTTAAAATCAGACGTTTAATAAACTAAAAATCAATAAATATTACAAAATAGATTAAATTGCTGTAGACATTTCACGCTCTATACAAGATCATCATCAGTACAGGTATATATATAAAAAAAAAAATAAATAAAAATAAAAGCTATTGATTGCACACACATACATGCTCATGTTCAAAATATGCGATTGATGTTTTGATTGACGTGTGCACTGATGTAGAGCTTGTATAAAGCTTGAAACGTTCACTGTAATTAATTCATTTTTTAATATTAATGTGCTGTTTTACTTTATTAGACTGGGAGAATGGGCTCTGCCCCCTACGAGCTACCCTCGCTAACCCTCGTTCAGATACCGCAGAATCTAAAAATATGCTAATTTGGTCGGCTTTAAGAAAAATTAAGGAAAATTGAATTATAATTAAAAAACCAGTGGCGATCTCCCTGTAAACTGGTTTCCATTCTTTATCTTTGATTCGGGAATTTTAAGGCCGAATCAGCTGCTGTAAAGAGATTTAATGTCTGTTTCCGTCTTTGATTAAATGAGATCAGTTAAACAATTGAAAATAAGCTAAAATAAAATGAATTAAGTAAAGCAGAGTCTTTGTCTCATGGTAGTTTTTAACAACGGTATAAGAAAGTTGTTTTAACTAAGACATTTTAAATGTATCGTTTTAAATCTGACGTAATTTTCACCAAAGTTATCTTTCTCTTTTTTATATTCAGGTAAAAATGCTTTTGGTGTTAGAAAGGAAATATTATTTACACTGTCTGAGAACTCACAACAATAGTTAAAAGTATCATATCAAAATATCAAATAAATGTCTCGTGAAAATATATTTTTAAAGTTAATCTGTTTTGCAATATTATTATTTGGTCATTTAAAATATGAAGTAATTTCTCCTATTTACTGCTTTTAAAACATGTGAAAGGTATTATTTAAATTTTTTTTTCACTTTTAATATTCATGTGAAAAAATTTTGATGCTAGAAAGGAAATATTTTTATTTGCGCTGTCTTAGAATTGGCAACATTAGTTTAAATGATCACCTAGAAATGTGAAATAAATGTGTCGTGTAAATATATTTTTTAATTTATCCATACCTCTCGGACACTTCTTCAGACCATGATTTGTGATTTTTTTTGTTATCTTCTTTGTTTACATTGTAAATAGTTTTCATATATATTCATTAATTATTATTATTTTTATTATTATTATTATTGGTATTGTAGTTATTACAAGTAGTTTTTTGTTACTAATATTTTGTATTTATTATAAGTTGTCATGTTTTGAACCAGACAGCTATATTGAGAATCTTACAATGTTTTTGAGTTACTAAAGCATAATTATAAATATTGACAATTTTTTTGTTAAACTACTGCCTAAAGGATGGACTAACATATGGGTTCGGCCATCCGTACGAAAACACCCCATCAGGCTTGCAGCTTGGAGCTACGGTTTGGATTTCCCTTTCCCTCCCTTTCCCCTGTTTGGTAATATTATTATTTGGCCATTTTAAATATGACGTAATTTTCTGCATTTACGGCCTTTAATGCATATTAATGTATTTATAATAAAAAATTTTCTTTTTCTTTTAAAATTCCCGTGTAAGTAATTTTGTTGCTAGAAAATTCACGTGTAAATATGGTTTTAATGAGGTAATTTTCAATATTGTCCTTACTTTTAATACGCAATCATTTAATTGTAATTTGAAAGGTCTTTCTTCTAACTCATTAAAAATTTCACCAAAATACGCAGTTTGTTTTTCACCATAAACTTATCATGTTATTATACCGTTTACAATTATAGCTAAATGCAAACTCTGTTTTGGGATTAGATAATCGCTCTGCGTAACTTATAATTTCTGCCTTTACTTAACATTAGTTTAAAACTGCACTTCGATGAAAAATTGCTTTCATATGACGATACATGCGAAATAGTTTTCTTTTTCAACAAAATAATGTAGTTTTCAGTTACGGCTCATTTATAAACTTTTATATTCAGAAGAACATCTGCATATCATGAGTTATATCTAACAGAAACACATAAATGTGATGAAGCAATATGTTAAAAATGTTGCGTGAGGAGAAAATATTTAGAAACTTGAGTAGAAGAGTTCTTGTTTGTCAGATAATATGTGATTATTGAGAAGAAGATATAAATCTTAGAGATTTAGGAGTATGATTAGGAAAACAGTTGTTTATAATGCAATTTGAAATTCTGGTAATTCAAATTATCAGATTGAGGTGACTAATTGTGTTTTCGATTTCTTTAAGGTATCTGCCTACATTAAAATGGCCGTTTTGGTAAAAATTTTCAAAATGTTTTTATTGTTTTATTTGTAAGAGTAATATTTTAGTCTAGCTCTGGTAATACAAATTATCAGATTGGGGTGACTAATTGTGTTTTCGAATTGTTTTAAGCCTAGATTAAAATTACTGTTTTTGTAAAAATTTTCGATTTTTTTTATTGTTTTATTTGAAAGAGCAATATTTTTGTCTAGTTTTGGTAATATAAATTATCAGATTGAGGTGGCTAATTGTGTTTTCGAATTATTGTAAGGTATCTGCCTATATTAAAATGACCGTTTTGGTAAAAAGAATTTCGAAAAGCTTTTATTATTTTATTTGAAAGAGCAATATTTTATTGAATATTAAAGATGCGAATTAAATGATAAATTAATTAAAAAAGGGCAATATTTTAGTCTAGTTCTGGTAATACAAATTATCAGATTGAGCTTAATGTAGGCAGATACTTAACTGTGTTTTCGAATTGGATTAAGCCTACATTAAAATAACAGTTTTGGTAAAAATTTTCGATTTTTTTAAATTGTTTTACTTAAAAGAGTAATATTTTTAAATGCATCCCTATCGCGTGGAGCTCGATTACGAAACCGTTTACCCTTAAAATAATGTAAAGAGTTCAGAATTTTATGACGGCTAATATTGCATAAAAATTAAAACTTCCTTTATAAATAAACAAAATAAAATAAATAAAACACGAATTTAAGATAAATATAATTGAACTACGTACTTGCAGCACCGAAATGATCAGAAAAATAAAAACTTACGTAAGTTGAAAAATCTTGAGCTAATAACTCTTAGCATTCGGCTAACACGAAAATATTGGTTTTGATAAATTTCAAAACTTTATTTGAATGCATATTTGATATTTTTCATATAAAAATGATTTTTGGTGTTAATGTGCAATCTAAAAAATATATTGCATATAAAAAATTGATTAGAGTTTCAATTAAAAAAAAATAGTTTTCACCTAAACTCTGAAAGCCAGAAAGCCTGGGTATGATACCGTCGTATTTATAGAAGTTAGAGCATGGGCAGATAGATAAACCTAATTCATAAACACTTTTCAACTTTGTTGGAACGTGATAAAAAACCAGAGAATCTTACTGACTACAACCCTTTAAATAAAAAAGAATTTTCAAATATATTAATCTCGTGTTATAATTAACTACAATACTGTTACGGAATCGGCATTATTTATTTTTATTCAAAATCACGTGATCAGAGATGAAAAAATGTAAGAGAAAAAACTGACTTGAAATGACATTTTTATTATTTTGTTTTTGCACGTTACATGTTATTGTCGCTGGTTAAAGAAAAAAGGACGAGTTTTGATGTATTCTGTGGCAACTTCCTATTTTTGTGTATTCCAGTAAAAAAGAAAATAAATGCCTGTAGCTTGTTTTTATGAGTTATTATTACTAAGTTTTTGAAGTTATTCTCCGTAGGAGTTGTGACATAGATAGTACAACTATACGAGTACAAATGTGCTAATGTGAGTATGGTTTAAGTCTAAAAATTAAAGTTCAGTAAAAGACTTTCATTCGTAGAATTTAAAGTAAACATAAATCTGCTTTACGTGGTGCGTTTTGTGGATTTGTTACATTAGTGGCGTCCGCCGGTACAGGACCTAAGTTTAAACAAGGTTATCTATCATATGTAGTTTAAAAGTGTTAATAAGTATTAAATGAAATAAAGATTTTCCATTATGTTTAAGTTGGTTAAAGATTTTAGAAAGGAAGATTTAATCTTCTTAGCCGAGCAATTATGTGAAACAGCAGCACCAACGGCTTCACTTGTGGCACTTAAAGATCTAATTTTGAATTGTAAGGCATATAAAGATGATCCTGAATTTGTACAAAGAGTTTTAGAAAATGCCGTTTCAGAAAGAAAGAAAAAAGAAAAAGCAAAGGAAAAAGCTGAAGCATTGAATAAGGAATTACAAGCAAAGGAAAAAACTGAAGCATTGAATATGGAATTACAAGCAAAGATTGTAGGCGAAAAGTTAAAATTGGCGCACGAGTTAGAATTGGCGAAACTGCAGTCAGAAGTAAACAGCCAAGGTGGAGCTCTTAATCCAATTATCGATAGTTATGAAATGAGAAGAAAATTTTCGCTGCCCAAGTTAGAATTCAGAATATTTGGCGGTGAAATAATGGACTGGTTACCGTTTTGGTGTCAATTTAAACAAATTGATGAAGATACAGAAATAGCACCAGAAGATAAATTTCAGTATTTGGTGCAAGCAACAATTGCCAGCTCCCGAGCAAGAGAAGTGGTAGAGAGTTTCCCGCCAAGTGGCACTAATTACGCAAAGCAATTGAGAGTTTAAAAACCCGTTTTGGTAGAGAAGATATATTGGTAAAAGTCTATGTGAGAGAACTACTCAAATTAATAATATCAGTACAAACGAAAGGAAAATTCTCGTTGACATCGTTATATGATAAATTGCAATTTTATTTACGGGCCTTAGATACACTAGGTGTCACAACTGACAAATGTACATCAATTTTAAGTCCATTAATTGAGTCCTGTTTTTCAGCAGAATTTCTAAAAGCGTGGAAAAGCGCACCAACATATCGTTTGAGAAAACTGAGGCGCAGGACAGATTAAATAGTCTGAGGCAGTTTTTGCGAACTGAAGTAGAAGGTGAAGAAAGGGTGTCACTCGCCGTAACTGGCTTTGGATTAGCTAAAAGTGAAGATCGTAAATATGTCTGAAAGAAGAATCACATTAATTTTGAACATAAAACCGGTAAGACTTCGACAGCGGCAGGTCTGTTGATTACCTCTTCCGTAACAGAGAAAAAAGGAGTCTGCATTTTTTGCCAGGGAAGACATGCAAGTTCGGGATGCTTTTCTGCGAGAAAATTAAACTTGGCGGAAATACAGAAAATCGCCAAGGAGAAGAAATGCTGCTTCATATGTTTAGTACCAGAACATACCGCTAAAAGATGCCGAGCGATGATGAAATGCATTATTTGTAATAAGCGTCTTGTGCCATTACTGTGCGATCAACGTAAGTCATCCGGTAAAGATACTCAAGAGGAAGCTGAGGAAAAGTCTAAAAGAGATGAAGTGAATATGACAAATATTAGTAAGAAGAGCGCCAAAGTGTTCTTGCAGACCTTGAAGGTGAAGCTAGTTTCTGAAAGTAAACAAAAGATTGTTCGTTTGTTGTTAGATTCTGCATCACAGAAATCGTATATATTAAAAAGTGTGGCGGAAGAAATGAATTACAAAGCTATTCGGCAAGAAAAGATAATACATTCTTTGTTTGGCGACATTACCACTCAAGAATGCCAACATAACTGTTACAAAATAAGAGTTAGAGATTTGAGCGAAGAATTCAGGTGTAATTTCGAAGTACGAGATCAAGTTAGCATATGCGGAGATATTCAACCCGTTACACAGGGGCCATGGTTACAAGAATTAAAGGAAAGTGGCATCATGTTAAGCAATGTGAGTCAATATTGTGGTAGTATAGAAGTTTTAATTGGAGCTGATGTTATGGGGAAAATGCTAACTGGTAAAAGAAAAATATTGTCTTCTGGTTTAGTCGCAGTGGAAACATATCTTGGATGGACATTAATGGGAAAAGAACCATGTGAAAAGTCATGTTCATCCGAAAACTTGGCAAGGACAGTAACATCAATGTTTGTAAAAGAAGCGGATATCTCAAACCTATGGAGACGTGACTTAATCGGAATTACAGGTCCCATAGAGAAAAAGTCAAGAGAAGAGATAGATCGCCAAACTAAGGAATATTTCTTAGAAACAGTAAAGGTAAACGATGAAAGCCGTATGAGATTAGCCTTCCTTGGGCTGACGACATAACAACACTGCCAAATAACTTTAATTTGACGATGAAACGTTTGGATGTCACCACCTCCAAGTTAATCGCCAAGAACATGGTTCAACAATACAAGAATGTTTTTAATGATTGGATGAACGAAGGTATTATAGAGGAAGTTCCATTTTGCGAAACGAAATCGTATGGTGACTACTTGCCGCATCATTCGATCATAAAAGAGAATAGTACTACAACAACTATCCGTCCTGTATTTGATGTGTCAGCAAGATTAGCAAACTATCCATCTCTGAATTAATGCCTACAATGTGGACCCAACTTGATACAGCTCATTCCAGATGTTCATCTACGCTTTCGAGAAAGAAAACTTGGTGTAATTGCAGATACAGTCGGCTCTCGTTAATTCGAACTCGTCGGGACCATAAGAAATGTTCGAATTATCCAGAGTTCGAATTATGAAAAGTATGAGAGAAAAACATATTTAAAGGGGTACTATTACAAAGGAATTAATGTATAATATTTTTTTTTTTTTGACTGCTATCGTTAGAATATGATTTAATATAAATTAAACGATATAAATGCATAAATTTATTATTAATATTAAAAGAATATAAATAAAACATAAAAAATAGTAATACGAGGGTGGTTCAATAATTATTGTCCCAAATGTGTATAAAATATTTGTACTGCGATGGGTGATGTGGAATATTGAAGCCTGGTGTCTTAGATGCTTATATTACCGATTTCAGAACTGTAGCTGCTGTATTAACATATTTTTTTTCCTTTTTAGTATGAGAAGTCGCACCTAGCTTAAAGGGGGGGGGGGGAGTAACAGCAAATGAGACGTGGCTACTGTCGTTTGGATTCGGGATCATAGTGATGTAGTGACGTTCATCCACTGTCACAAAACTATCGCAGAACTGTTTCATGCCTGGCTCCATACCGGCCTTTCACCCCAACCCCGCCCTTTCAAGCTAGGTTCCACCTCTCACACCTAAAACGAAAAATATTCGTTAATATAGCAGCTAGGGCTCTGGAATTGAGCATATAGGCATCTAAGACAATACACTTCAATATTCCACATCAACAATCGCAGTACAAATGTTTTATACACACTCGGAACAATAATTATTGAACCACCCTCGTACGGTATAAACCAGCTGCATTTTAAAATTTTTATTAATTGTACTATAATTTTCTTACCTGAAATGAGGTGAACATTTAAGAAATTATTTACACTATTTATCATCACTATGACAAAATTTATCAATTGTTGTTTGCTTAGCCCTATTCATTTTTGACTTTTGAAAAGAGGTTTTCCCTATCTTTAAAAGATGTCCACCATGTGGATTTCTGGGAATGTCACTGGGTTAAATGCTAGAGAAGGGATTAGGAAGAAGCATATTGGAAAAAGGGGTGGAGGTGTCATTGATGGACAGACGGTGCGCTAAGAAAGCGGATATCAAATGCATGGGATTATATGTATACTTCAGAACAATTCTGACAAAAATGAAAGAAAGAAAGTTATTTCAAGGATCCAAATTCCGTGAAAAAGAAAGGAAAAATAAAAAAATGTAATTTTCGTTAGTTCGAATTAAACGAAGTCAAGAGAAATCGAGTTCGAATAAATGAAAATTTTTAACGTTATTCTGCCATTGAAAATTTCGGGACTTCATCATTAGTTCGAATTAAGCGAAGATTCGATTTATCTGATTTCGAATTAATGACAGCCTACTGTATTAGGAAAGCTTTTTTACCGATCAGCATTTGTGAGAAAGATCGAAATTTCCTACGTTTTTTGTGGTGGTAGGACTTAAAAGAAAAAATATTAATGACATTCAGGCATACCCGAGCTGTAATCTTAGTGAAATGCAGTCCATTTCTTCTTTCATCAGTCATTGAATATCACATCCGAAGGGATCCAGATTTCTCTGAAATTTTTAAAGATAGACTGTTGCACAGTTTTTATGTGGATAATGTCGTTACCAGTGTAAATAGCGAAGAAGAATTGAAACATTTCATCGAAGATGCTAGGATGCTCATGACGAAAGGTAGTTTTGATCTAAGACAGTGGGAGTATACAGGTGATCGCCAAGAAACGCCAAACACGAATGAAACTAATGTCTTAGGACTTGTTTGGAATAAGGAATCCGACATGTTAAAGATCAAACTAAGTTGGCAACAAGATTTTGACACAGTAAAGATCACCAAACGCAGTATGTTATCAGCTGTGCATAAAATATTTGATCCATTTGGTTTTACGTCGCCAGTCATAGTTTGTACGAAAAGAATGTTGCAAAGAGCTTGGAAATTAGGCTTTAAATGGGATGAAGAGATAACTGGTGAGTTAAAGAATTTTTAGGTTTCAAGAACTAACAGTTTTGAAGGATATATAGATCCCAAGATACATGAAAATGAATCCAGGAAACATAGAAGCGTACACTTCACACATTTGTAGATGGGAGTAAAGATGCCTACGCAACAGTTATATTCCTTAGAATAGAAATTGGAATCCAAGTCGAGTTAGTTTTTATAGCAGCCAAATCAAGAGTTGCACCTTTGAAGAATGTCATGATAACAAGAATGTAATTATTGGCGGCAACTATGGTAACTCATTTGGCGCAAACTATTGTAGATGCCCTCGGTTGGGAAAAGATGAAGAGATATTATTGGAGCGATTCATTTACAGTACTCGCTTGGATATCCAGAGATGTCAATTGGTCAGTATTTGTGCGAAATCGGGTTCTACAGATCAGGAGATTAAGCAGTTCTTCATCATGGATTTATGTGCCAAGTGATAAAAATCCTGCAGATTTGCCAACTCGTGTATGTAAAGCGAGACAGCTAGCTGTCAGGAGATGGTGAGAGGATCCAGCTTGGTTGCGAGATTCAGCAGAGTTTGAAAAATATACGAACTCTAGTGATCAAGACTATGACGAAGATGAAATTCGGAAGGAACGAATAAAGTCAGTTTCCATGATAACGAATTCTGATGTTAAACAAGATAGTTGGTATTACAGATATTTCTCGAGGTATGTAAAAATCATACGGATGGTCGCATGGATATTACGTTTTAGGCATAACTGCAGAAGTACCGAAGTGAAAAGAGAATGAGACCTAACGTCATCTGAATTTAAAGAAGCTGAATTAAAGACTCTATGTATGATTCAGAAAGAAGCGTTTTTTCCCGAGAATGATAACAGATTGAGAACGTTACAGACATGGAAAGATGAACAAGATATAATTCGACTGGAGACTAAAATAACGTACAGGAAAGACAATGAAGAATTTCTGAAACCTATAGTCCTGCCAGCAAAACATGAAGTTGTAAAACGACTCATAATATATCATGTACATGTAAAACATTGTCACGCTGGATTACAGATCCTACGTAATTTATTGAGAGAAAAATACTGGATACTTAATGGTCGTAGAAATGTAAAACAAGTGTTAGTAAAGTGTGTTGTCTGCAAACGATTCAGTGGGAAGAGTTTATGGAGAGATAGTGCGCCTCTACTGGAAAATAGAATAAAGGATGCTAACGTGTTTCAGATCACAGGTGTAGACATGGCGGGTCCGTTATAATTGAAGAAAATTGAGAAAGGTTGGATATTGATATTTTCCAGCGCAATATATAGAGCAGTGCATTTAGAGCTAGTGACCGCCGCTTCGACAGAGGTATTTTTGATGGGACTCAGACGATTCGTAGCACGGAGAGGAAGGTGTACTGCCATTTATTTTGACAACGGCACAAACTTCACTGGATCAGCTAACTTATTAAAAAGCCTAGATTGGTCACGAATTCAAAAATACAGTTCTGTCAATGCTATTGATTGGAAATTTAATCCACCAACCGGAGCGTGGTGGGGTGGCTTTTGGGAAAGGCTTATCAGAATAATGAAAGATCTTCTCAAAAGAGTATTAGTCATACTTACCTCACCTACACTGTTAAAAATTTGAACATTCTGGCAGGTCATTCGACCGTTTTTTTGAAAAAAACGGTTTCATAACCATAATGTAACTATATTTTGACCATAAAATGACCAATAATATGGTCAGAATAGTGTTAAATTACGGTTCTTTTAACCGTTTTCGGAAAAAAAAATGGTCAAATAACCTGCCAGAATGCTGCAAATTTTTAACAGTGTATGAAGAAATGAACACAATTTTGACAGATGTGGAAAGTGTAATAAATGCAAGACCGTTAACATACCTTTCGGAAGATGCAACTGTGAAACCTATCTCCCCATCTATGTTTCTACAGAGTATAGAAGAATACAATCTACCAGACCTGGATGTTGTGGAACAAAAATCATTAAGCAAGAGACTGAAGTATCGGCAGTCATTGCAAAAAGAATGGAAAGATCGCTTCAGGTCCGAATATTTAGGCGCATTAATTGAAAGAGCAAGGAACAAACGCCAAGAGCAAATTATAGCTGTCGGTGATGTTGTATTGATCGGATCTGATAATAAAAAGAGAATTGATTGGCCTTTGTGTCGAATCCCTGAACTTATACCTGGTAGAGATAAGAAAGTTCGACTCGTAAGAGTTCAGACATCATAACACGAGCTTTTACGACCTGTACAAAGAATATAGCCACTAGAGATAGCTTCATCTACAGACTGTCCGAAACCAAAGATGTCCCGCAATGCAGTGAAAATACTTAACAAAGCTGCAATTTTGGATGTATCCTCAAGCAAGTAATCTCCTAGACACAGCAGAGATGGAAGGTTATTGAAAGTTCCTGAAAGATTGGATTTATAACAAGTGACTTTGACAATTTCTCTACGTTTAGAATTAGTTCTGATTATACAAGGTAATCAGAAGGTGGGGGGATGTTACGGAATCGGCATTATTTATTTTTCTTCAAAATCACGTGATCAGAGATGAAAAAATGCAAGAGAAACAAGTTGGAAATTGCTCGTCAAACGTGGCAAATGAGGTGCGTTCGTACTATAACAAGTTTTATAATTATTTTTTGCACCCGAAATTGTACTGAATGTATAATTGTTTGCACTTCATAAAGTGCATAGTCTTTAACATCATTAAAATGCACTCCCAATAATTTTTTTCCCATTCCCCGAACACTTTTGACTGTCCCTGTAATTAAACTATGCATCCGATTTTCCTAAAATTTGAAATGGCTCGACAAAATTTTGTAACAATTATATATTTAAAATTTCAGACCATTTGGAAGGCTGTAACATCATTAAAATGCACTTGCAATAATTTTTCCCATTGGCCGTAATGTAAAGAAAAACTTTTGACTGTCCCTGTAATTAAACTATACATCTGATTTTCCTAAAATTTGAAATGGCTCGACAAAATTTTGCAACAATTATATATTTAAAATTTCAGACCATTCAGAAGGCGGTAACATTATTAAAATGCACTTGCAATAATTTTTCCCATTGGCCGTAATGTAAAGAAAAACTTTTGACTGTCCCTGTAATTAAACTATACATCCGATTTTCATAAAATTTGAAATGGCTCGACAAAATTTTGCAACAATCTTATATTTCAAATTTCAGACCATTCGGTTGGGTAGTTTTTGCTCTGTTATATGCGGACAGACGGACGAACAGACGGACAGACGGACAGATAGACGGATGGACTGAACGACGATTATAGGTGCTACGTATTTATATAATTACGAACGCACCTAAAAACTGACTTGAAATGACATTTTTATTATTTTGTTTTTGCACGTTCACATGTGATTGTCGTTGGTTAAAGAAAAAAGGGACAGTTTTGATGTATTCTATGGCAACTTCCTATTTTTGTGTATTCCAGTAAAAAAGAAAATAAATGCCGGTAGCTTGTTTTTATGAGTTATTATTACTACGTTTTTTATGTTACTCACCGTAGGATTTGTGACAGAGATAGTACAAATATACGAGTGCAAAGATGCTAATGTGAGTATGGTATAGGTCTAAAAATTAAAGTTCAGTAAAAGACTTTCATTCGTAGAATTTAAAGTAAACATAAATCTGCATTGCGTGGTACGTTTTGTGGATTTGTTACAAATACCATTATTAAAATGAAATATTCTTCACTTAAAGATTGGCAGGAATATGACAGCAGTATTTAAGCAAACATGATATAGTAAAACATTATTCATAATTTCGATTAATTTATCCCTTAAAGAAGTTAAATATAGTCTCTGCGATTTAAAACTAATCATTGCATTTCTTATGAAATACACTGTAAATAATCTATCAAATTTAATTCCACACTAATTTCCCGATCCGTGAATTCGTTGTAAAATATGATTAAATATAAATAATATATGAATCCATGACTACCTGGCAGTTTCAACAGATTTCTAAAGAGAACGATAAAATAATTTAATTTAAAACGTTTAACTAAAGCAAGCGTTTAATATTAAAAATTTTAAATAAGTAAAATGTAGTATTCAACAATTCTTTGGAAGAAGAATTAATGAAAAATAGCTCCGGAAATTGAATATTAATTCTCTTGTAGAAAGATCTTGCTGTTTATATTTGGACCCAATGTTTCGCCAATTTTGAATTTATTGGAAATATTTCTAATTGGAATACTGACATTGGTTTTTTCTCTGAAACATGTGCAAATATTTTAAATATAATTTTGAAATATTATAAAATTACATTGCAACAAAATTGTCAGAATACATTTGCCCCAGTATCGGGCAAAGTCTTACGCTAATATATACCATATTTTCCATGCTATGGCCAATACAAACAATACTGGACTAATACTATAGTGCCTTTAAGGATACCATTACCATAAATTATATTACAATTTTCGCAGAAAAATAGCTTTACTTAAAATCGTGTCACATATGATCAAATAGAAAATTGATTTCCTAGTTTTAGAAGAGATTATAATTATATTGATAAATCAATTAAGCACTTAAAGTATATTGTCGGTGATTTAAAACTAGTCATTGCATTTGTTGTAAACTAAACTGTAAATAAAGCATGAAATTTACTTGTTAGTAATGCTTTGATCCGTGGATTTTAATTAAAACATGATTAAGTATGCATAATGGTTTCCATGAATGTCTAACTGATAGACAACTTCAACGGATTTCAAACCAGAAGGATAAAGTAATATAATTTGAAAGGTTTAGTCGAGAAAGAGTTTTCATTAACGACTTTCAATAAAGTGTTTATTGACTTAAAAGTATTCATGAAACTATTAACAAATAAATTGATTACTGAATTGAATGTTAGTAATTACAAACAAAGTTATTAATGTGATATTACATGACGATGAAATATAACAATTTAGAATAACTTTAATAAACAGGATATAATGGTACATTTTAGTTTTGCCTGTTTTTTTTAATTGTTTTTAAAAAAATATATACTTTATGTTCATATGTGTAACTTTAATATGCAATAAGATATTTCACAAGGAAATTGCTATTCAACAAATCGATGGCTACCGAAATATGGCCAAAGTTGTGAGTATTAAATTATTATAGTTAATTAAATTTTTAATTTTTCAACGAAAATCTCTTCATTAAAAAGCGCCAGGCATGGCCACGTGGAAAAATGTTTTTGAGTAGAAAATACTGTTTATCAATATATATTTTAAATAGCTATAATGTCGTTTCTGTGATTTAAAATTAATCATTACATTTATAGTACAGATAATGTATAGTAATATCAGTGTTGCCAGATTGGGAACTGTCACCACTTTTTAAAAATAATATAATTCGCCTTATTTTTCTGAATTTTTAATCTGTTTTTAAATAGGCTGAATATTTCTATTTCAAAAAAGTGGTGATAATCAAATAATATGAATTAAAAAACTCCCTAATCTGGCAACACTGGATAATATAACGACAAGTGGTGGGCATACAGGAATATTTGGGAATAACTTCCCAAATGGGGGGGGGGGAGGTGTTCCGCAGTTCATAATACATTATTCCACTTTTCTTGAGACTGCTCTGGTCTGACGAACAATTAAGTAGTTAAGGTATATTATCGGTGATTTAAAAATAGTCGCATTTAATTTAATATATAAGGGAATTTCAATTCTGACGGGTTTGAAAAGTAATGCAATATGTGACTGAAAGAGCGAGAACTGTACGAAATTTTGTCACACCAAGTTCAATTTTAGTGCTGACGATTACTCAGAACTTAATGATTCGTCTACCTGCAAGGTTACTTCACCTCCTCTATTGCATATAATAAGTTCGGAGAGCATTTTGCCTCTCATTGATTCAAAAGCTCCTTCAGTGTTGGAACAAGTTGGAGAATCGGCCATAAAGGCGTTTACGTGACTCACATAAGCTGTGGAACGATGTGTGAAACTTTTGACAAATGTTTCTGAAAACTATGTGGTCGAAATAACAGACACAGCTATGTTAGGTTAGATTTGCAATCACTAATGCGAAAGTTTTTAAAAAGAAATCTGAGTACAGATTCTTACACATAGCACAAAATGTAGGCAAGAGAGGATTATAACAATTAGTTAAAATTATTTTAATGCATATTGTTTAAAATTGTTTCAACCAATACTGTACAAAAGTGCTTTTATAAATAGTGTTTTAATATATATTTTTTTAAATTATAATAAAAAAAAATAATTGAAAAATATCGTTTTAATATTTTTTTAATAAAAAAAAAATACACAACCAAAAGATTTTAACCTAATTTAAAATTAGTTTTACGTTACATATTTATGCACATAAAGCAACATTTTTACATTATTAGACGTTGATGTAACAGAAAATTAATTTTCATAATTTATATGAAACTTCATTGATTTTGATAATACTTTCCTTAATTCAATGGCAATGTGCCTATAGTCCGAGTGTCACACGAGCAAAATGAGGTGAAAACTGCAAATCGTGAAAAGAATATACCTATTGGTGAGTATAGAATAGAATGCATCTCAGAGGGGGAGGCATCGCAAAAAGTCGTGGGAATCCAAGATGGCGGCTGTTATTCAAAATGGCGTCATTTTCTAAATTTTTTTACTATCCATCATATAAATGTGCGTTTGAGGTCGATTTCAATGTTTTTAACGTCAAAAGTTTCGTTTCTAATACTTTCTGTAATAGTTGAATGAATTTAAGAATTCAGCTTGTCTGCTTGCGAATTCTTTTGTGAAGCCCTGTATAATGATCTATAACATTTATGCACACCACATACTAAGCAAAAATTTAGTTAAATGCGCATATCATGAACGAAATCGCATTTTCAACACTTATAGTTAATAGACAGTGCATTTCAGATACTGTAATCTATCCGAATTTTTTGCGTGTCCCTGTAAATGAACGATAAATGCCATGCACATCATGTTATACAACAAGTATCTTGTAGTAAGCCTCAGTAATGTACACCATTTTCACTATATTTGAAATAGTGTAATAATAGAACTAAAATACGCTGCAAATACTTCCCCGCAGACCATTATGTAACGGAATACTTTTGTGTGGCCCTGTAAATGAATGGTAAATGCTTTGCCATCCATATACTTCAGAATGAATTATTCAGTGCACTATATAAATGCTTATCAATTTCATTATGTTTGAAATTGTCTAACATTGTTAAAATGAACTTGAAACTATTTTTTCCCATAGACCATAATATAACGGAAAACTTTTGACTGTCCCTGTAAATGAGCTAAAATTGCTACACATTTCATTTTCTATAACGATCGTGTTATAGTACACATCAATAACATACAACAAAATCATGACAATCCGAATATATTTACGAAATTTAGAGCTGGACCAGACGGACAGACGGACCGAAATAATAAACACTTTCAACTATGTTGGAAAGTGTTAAAAATGTATGAATGCAACGAGTCTCCTTTCCCTTACTTTAATTATACAACGCCTGAACATAATTTTCGGGACTGTTTGTAAGTTTTGGATGACCTTGGTGTTCATCATCAATTAATTACGATTCGAACCACTACCTAAAACATGAATATGACTTATTACCTAAGTGTATGACGTGTAAAATAAGTGTAACAAGGTTCTCTCGCATAAAGTGTAGTTTTAGACTTTTTTATTTATATAACCTGTTGTAAATTTGTAACAAGTCATCGTATTGATTTGTAAATGGTGTTAGTTGATTCACTATGAAAAATACTTAAAAGATCTCGACCCACTCGATCTGGTTAAAAATAGTTGAGATTTTCAAAATTGCTTCCTCCTTGTATACTCCCACTCCCAACTAAGCTGGCTAAAACAACTTTTTTGGGGAAGGCTCATCAAATCTTGATTTATAATACCAAACCATGGTTATTCAAAAAATTTTGTGAATACGAACCAGTTGTTGTTGGTTACTAAATTTTTTGTCTGTTTTACTTGTAATGTTATAGTGAATTCACCAGTAATGCGAAATAGAAATTCCGAGTAACTCCTCGACCAGTGTAATCGAATTAAAGGGTGATTAAACATAAAAATATTTTACATTTTAATAAAAAAAATATGCTTTCTAATTATAATAATATTAAGCATTTAACTCTCTCGCTGCGTAAGTAATTCTTCGCGATGAGCGTCTTTTACAGAATTTTTTATCTTTTATCGCCGGTTATTTAAAGCAGAAATTTTTGACTATCGTAATCGGGGGAAATGTTCGGATTAAATCAGAGAAAGTTTTCGCGAAAAAATTGCTGGTGGGAATAACCAAATAGTATTAATTAGACGGAAAAATGCATACCCGAGCATACCTCGGGCTGCGCAGCGAGAGGGTTAAGTATCCTAACCGCGTTTTTATGTCATGTAACTTTTGAAATCAAAGGCTTATTTAACACAAAATCGATATTAAAGCTAATTTTTGAAGTGAATAAATTAAAAAATATGTAAGGTTATCAAATAAAAATGCTCATACCAATACTTTTCGTTTTCATAGCTACTATTTTATGAATCTTTAAACATGAATGGAAAATTCTGTTGGGCACTTAAAGGTTTAATAATAATAAAAAGGTTACTGAATATACTCGTAACCTATAAGTTTCATCAATGACCGAAGTTGAATATATAATGGAACGAATAATGGTTCCATGCAAATAATGATTTTATTGAATCTGTTACTGTAAGGCAGTTTTAAAGGATATCTAACTAGAATGTTAAAGGGAAATTTGAATTGTTAATTAAGAACTGAATTAACTCAAATTAATTTGGAAATGTTAATTGGGGAAGAGTTTTTAATTAAAAAAAAACATTAATGCATAAATAGTAACGTTTAATTATTTCGTAGTATAAAGTTATTGAAAAATAAATAAGTTATACAATCTAATATTAATAGTCTCAAGACGTTTATATAACATCTTAAAATGTAATTATTTAGAATAATTTTAATAAAAATCGCTGTATGAAATTTTTAATTCGCTGTAAAATTTTTTATAAAATTCGCTTTATATAATCTAATATACTTATATATATATATATATATAATCGTTAATTACCAATAAAACAAATTAAAAAATGCACCTATTTGTGAATTGGATTATCATATTTCGCGAAATGTTCATGTGCGAATTTTTACTTTACGCAGTAGTGTACCAAATGCAAAATCTGTTGAAAATATTTTCTTTATGATATAAAAATTTTATCGAATAGAACCTACAAGTTTAAAAAATGATCGAAGTTGTATATCACTTATTACAATCAGTAAAATCATATATATTAAAACGCAAAGCTATTTCTGTAAGATCAGATTAGAATTCGATACAATTCGCCTGCGTTAACTATTTTTTGAACTTTCTAGATTTAGAAGACATTAGAATGAAGTCCTGCTAGAGTAACCAGCTAAAGAAGCAGTTTAAAGCTCTAAATTTTTGTAAAGGACGCAGGTTCGAGCCCAAGCTGGGCAAAATGATTTCTATAATAATTTTGTCGGTAATTCATTTCAATAATGACATAATTGAGTTGATTTACAATTTTTGTTATATTTTCTGATTATTATCAAGAATGTATATGTGTGTGTGTGTCAAAAGGAAAAGTTTGCCATTCTTTTCCATGAAAAAGAAAAAAGAAAGAAAGAAAAATATTCATATAAGAACTATAAAAGAAAATACCTTGATAACTATGGTTTAATATTTTAAAAAAATGTATAAAAATGTAAAATAAAATTCAAGCAATAAAAAATATATATTATAAATCGTTAACTGCATAAAGTTTCAAATTTAAGTTTTAGAGAATGAAACTCATAAAAATAAAATTCATGGCAGATTTAATGGTCGTGTAGTAAAAACATAAATGCATAAAAATTAAAAATAAATAATGTTATTTTAAAAAAGGGCCATAGTAAGTAAAAATAAATGATTTAACCAGTATTTTTAGGTAAATTTCTGAAAGCAAGCATAAATGGTTGTAAATTTTGAACTTAAAATTTTTTCACTTCATTGAATAGGTTAGACTGACAGCACCATCCATCGGCTTAAAGAAATAGGAATCATTTATGCAATATAGAAATTTGTCAAGATTTCAATAATTAATTTAAAAGCAGATAATTAAAAGTTCAAGAATTTTTCTAATGTAACATTCAAGTTATTGACGTGAAGTCTTGACGGGCCGCTATCTAGTTCTTGTAATATAACTATTATATAATACTTTTATTACCACAGAGAAAATCGATTTTTTAAATAAAGTTGGGACAAATTAAGAAGAAAAATTATTTTTTGTTTATAAATGCTGTAATTTCTTAACTAATTCTTTAAATATTTAAAGTATATTTTCTAAGATTTGAGAAAAGTAATTTGTTGTGCACTTAACTGTAAATAAAGTATGAGATTGATTTGCACATCAATTTCTCGATCCGTGAATACGAATTAAAATATGATTAAGTACACATATCGGTTGTATGAAATCATGACTGCCTGGACGTTTCAATAGATTTCTAAGCAGAACAACAAAATATTTTAATTTAAAACGTTTAAAGACAAGACAGCGTTTTCAAAAAAAAAAAAAAAAAAAAAGCGAATGAAATGCAGTGTTTAATAATTCGTTCAATGCGCAATTCGTTGTATTCGTTGAAAGCATAATTCGTCCATAGTTACAGATTCTAAAATCAGATGTTAATTATCTTGTAATAAGAACATACTGGTAATATTTGGGCGCGATACTGTGCTAATTTTGAATTCCCTGGAAATATTTACAATAGAATACCGATATTGGTTTTACATCGGGTATTCAAATATTTGAATGCAATTTCGAAATACCTTTTTCTTATGTTGATACAATATTATTTAAATATATTTACCGCAATGTCGATACATTAAATTAATATATATCATATTCAGCTTGCGATTGCGATATCATTTTCATAAATTTTATTACAATTATTGCAACGGAAAGATCTGAACTTAAAATAATAATGGCATGCATGATCAAGCAGAAAATTAATTTTCTACTTTTTGATAAGATCGCTTTTGATATTTCCAATGCAATTTCAAAATATTTTTTGCTTATATTGCTACAATATTGTTAAAAATTAATTACCCCAATATAGATACAATGTGTCAATATGAATAATAATGGCCAAGCTTTGACCAATAGTAATAATACTGGAGCGATAAAAGTTGTATTGGTATTAGGGATAGCAAAATCATAAATTTTATGACCATTAATCTAAAGAAAATGCTCTTATTTAAAATAATGGAATGCATAATCAAGCAGAAAATTTATTTTCCGATTTTAGAAGACATTAAAATTATATTGATAAATTAAATTTTTAAGTACATTATTGGTAATGTAAAACTAGTCTTAAGTATATTATTGGTAATGTAAAACTAGTCATTCTTTTATTGTGAATTAAAACACGATGAAATATACATAATAGTTCTATTTGTCCGTAACAGCCTGGAAGTTTCAAAGGATTTCAAACCAGAATGATAAAGTAATATAATTTCAAACTGTTAATTGAGATAAAGTTCTCTGTTAATGATTTAGAATGAATAAAATATAGCGTTTAATTTCTTAAAAGAATAAATAAAACTATTAAAAAATAAATTGATTATTGAATTGAACGTTATTATGTCCTATTACAAATCAGTTGTTACATTATGACGCAAAAATGATGCATTTTTGTGTAGGTTTTTCTTTTTAAAGTTGTTTTCAATAAATATTTACTTTATGCTTATCTGTATAACTTTAAAATGCAATAAAAAATGTAGTAAAGTAACTGTTGTTGGTAAAAATGGATGGCTACATAAATTTGTCCAGGTTGCGAATATTATGTTATTATCACTAATTAATAACTTTTATTTTTTCGGTGAAAAGCTCTTAATTTAAAAATGGTAGGCATAGTCACGTCGAAAATTAAATTTGTTTAGAAAGTTTTATAACTTCTATTAATATGTTTTCCAAATAGTTAAAATGTAAATGTATAACAAATTAACACCGTGTAATAATATACTAATTTTAAATGATAAAAGTTTAATTAGTTTTTAATTTGTTTTTAATTTAAAGTATAATTAAAAACAGTAAAAATAGGATTATTCAGCTGCTTACATATTTCGAATCTACTCGAATTATATTCAAAACAAATAAATAAAAAGTAGATAGTGTCCGTCAAGACTTGGCGGCAAATAACTTAAATGTTTCATCAGAAAAATTCTTGAATTTTGAATTAGTTGCTTTTAAATTATTTACATTGAAATCGTGACAAATTTCTATGTTGCATAAGTGATTCTTATTTCTTTAAGGCAATAGAGGGCGCTGTCAGTCTGACCTATTCAATAAAGTGACAGAATTTTAAGTTTATAATTTACAACCAATTACGCTTGCTTTTTATCAGAAATGTACCTAAAAATACTGGTAAAGCATTTATTTTTACTTACTACGATATTTTTTTCGGTTAATTCGCAATATACTCTCCTTCGCCAATCTCTTTCGATAACTGCGCCAATATGGCAACCCTGGTTTATCGGGATGCTCCTCTGACGTCACTAAATATGGCAACCCTAAGATTTCTCTTGGAGAGTTGATGGTTTGAACTCCCTGTTTTTGTAAGCTCCTTTCTAATTGGATGCTTATTTTTTTTGTAAAAGGCTTTCTTATTGGACAAGAGGAGAATCTGGTATCATTTTGAATTTGTTTGGAAAAAACGTTATTACTGCTGCAATGGATTTCGTGTTGACCAGATCTGTGTGTTGCAGTCGCGTATTTTTATTATTTGTTTTCTCAATCTCGTATATTTTGAAACAAGTACCTATCTGGATAAATGCTTGACAGGTGAGAATAAATATTCGATCAGTTATTTTTCTTTTATTTTTACCTGTATTTTTGAGCGTTGATTGAATTATGGGTTAATTATGTACGAAAGACATACTGATTGTTCCAAGCTATGAATGACTAAAAGTGACAGATTGAGTGATGCTTTTGAATGACATCCTAGAGCACAAGATAAAATTATGAATAAAAAAAAGGGGGGGTTCAGGGGGGCGGTAGCTCCCCTGATTAAAAAAAAAGAGCCCCCCTTATGAAAAAAACCACAACATTGTTTTGCTCCCTTTATTGTTAACAAACGTTCTTTTTTAATAATTTGGGTAAGTGGAAGTTTTGTTTTTTGGTATATTTGATAAAATGTATTTTAAAATATATGAAGTGTATTTTTTAAAAATGTATTTCTAAAAAATTTGAAATTTTATGTATTATTTTTACTCAAAAATACAGGTTAAAATAAGAGAAAAATAACTGATCAAATATCTATTCCCACATTTTAAGCATTTGTCTAGATAGGTGCTTGTTTCAAAATATACGAGAAGAGAAAACAAATAATAATTTTGCGTACTCTCTCCCGGATGTTGCAGCCCCGGGAGTCAGTTCGCGAAAATGCGCCAATTTGGCGATTTTTGAAAATCGCGCCAAGAAGGAGAGTAAACTGTGATTGCACCTTTTTTTCTTCTTCCTTTCTTTCCTCCCCCCCCCTTTTTTTTAAATAACAATATTTATTTTTATTTGTTTTAAACTGCACAATCATTAAAAGCTGCCATGAATTTTATTTTTATGAGTCTCATTCTCTAAAACCTAAATTTGGAACTTTATGCAGGATGCAGCTAACGATTTATAATATAATTTTTTTTACTTCAATTTTATTTTACATTTTTATTTATTTTTTAAATATTAAACCATGGAAATCAAAGTAATTTCTTCTATAATTTTTATATTAATGTTTTTTTTTTCTTCCAGTTTTCTTTTTTACTGAAAAGAATGGCAAACTTTTCTTTCTCTCACACATATATATATATTCTTGATAATAGTCAGAAAATATAACAAAAATTGTAGATCAGCTCAATTTATTTAATTGATAATTACATGCAAAATATTTTAAATAACAAAAATATTATTAAAAAAAAATATTGTTGCGTATTAAATTTTATTTAATTATAAAGCATTCAAATAATAATAATAACAAAATAAAAATCATACAACTTTTCCTGCTTATGAAACATATCATTATTGAAGATAATCATCGCCAAAAATATTGCAGAAATCATTTTGCCAGGCGTTGGGCTCGAAACCACGTCCTCTACAAAAATTCAGAGCTTTAAACTGCTGCATTTGACCGCTACGATAGTAGGGACTTTCTCAAGATTCCTCTAAGTTAAATAGGGTCGAAAAAGAATGCGCAAATGTGTCAATATTGGTTTTACTGATCGTGATCTTACAGAATTCCCTTTACGTTTTAACATATATGATGAAATTCTGAAATTGCACGGTCTATGACACACCATCATTCAATTTTTCACGTACTCTTCCATATTATGCACGTTATTTTTTATTTTATTTTATTTTATTTCTATTTTACTTGGATGTTTATTTTTATTTTCATAATCATTGAGTAACTCGAACCTTAATTTTGGTAAGTTAAATAATGCTGCATCGATACATATTGAATTTTTCTGTGTTACATACAATCTCCAGGTTTTTTCTTATAATGAATGTATAGTATAGAGGGTGGAGTAAAAAATTAACTTACTTTCATGGAAATTTATTTGAATGGTTTCTTCTTGATATAATCTTGCTAGGGGTGTGGTTTTTCTATTATCTTTAATATAATCTTTTTTCTGCTTAAATTTACTGCTAGAGATCCAATACTGTAATTCTTTGATCTGTCTATTCCAATAAATGACATTTCATGTACTCCTGAGTTGTTATCAAAATTAATTGGGTCAATTTTAGCGCAAATGATATTCTTTAATTTAGGAGGTGGTTCGGCTGCCAAACAGATATTGCAACGAACATAAATGCCTGAACATAAATTTTATTTCCAAAATACATACTTTATACTACTCAATATTTTCCAATATTTTTTGAGAAATTAAAATATAGTTTTAAGCTCTTGAATATTCGCTCAGTAGCCAAACCACGTCCTAAATTAAAGAATATCATTTGCACTAAATTGAACTAATTAATTTGGGAATTGCTCAAG
Source organism: Maratus speciosus (assembly GCA_963932465.1). Classification (NCBI taxonomy): domain Eukaryota; kingdom Metazoa; phylum Arthropoda; class Arachnida; order Araneae; family Salticidae; genus Maratus; species Maratus speciosus. Next base: position 478,968,302 of record OZ010795.1, on the reverse strand, counting down.
ATTATATGAACTACCATTTATTAGAGCAGTCAGATAAAATAATTACAGTCATTCAGGGTAACTTTGAATCATGGGGTGTAACTTTACATCACCTCCTAATTTTCAATATTTTTCACTCCAAAAGACTAAATAAGCTCCAGAACTGTGTTCTGTTGGCAAAGTTCTAAACTGGGATGTCTATTCTTTATTTTATAAAATAAATTAGCAATATTATACGCAATTAAATGCGTTATCTAACTATTTTTGTGAAGTACTGTTTACAAGATAATTTTGAATGCTGTTTTGAAGTTGTTGTAATCCAATTAAATATTCATAGTAAGTAACAATATACTTATTTATTAGACATATTATTGTCTAAATGTTGTAAATGTGATAATATTTTGTTATTATTTATTTATTAATAGTTAATGAAATGTAAAATAAGAAAGCACTAACATTTTACTACATTTTCAGGGTAACTTTGAGCCGGCTCAAAGTTATACTGATTTTATAATTTACTAATTATAGGTGCTACTGTCAAAAATTTCCTATATTTGCACGTATATTTTATATAAATGCCGAAAATGAACATTAGATATAACATATAAATATTTTCACAAGTATGTGTAAAATACATACAATTCATTTAAAAGCGTTTTCCTGGGCGGAGCTACTCAAATTTGACATTTCATACATTCGGCATTTTTTATTCTTGTTTGAATAATACTAGTACTAGTATGTTTTCTTGTAACTATGGATATATTATTGAGATAAAACAGTGAAAATTGTTTTCCACTGCAGTTTTATTTTTTATATGAACAATAAACAGGTTTTTTATTTCTAAATGTTCATGGTTCTCTTCTTCCACTTTTCTTATGCCTGATATTTGTTGTAATATCATAAATTAAACAAATCTTGTGGTGTTGGGAAATGTAAATTTGGAGTCTTTACATATCTGAAAATATTTTTGGGGGTTCAAAGTTGTCCTAACTATAATACTTTTTTGTATAATGAATTATTTTAGATAATATTTATCAAATGGTGCAAAATTATTCTAAATGGGTAACTTTGAACCACGATAAAAATTCATTTTTTATAGCTTTTATCATTATTATTCCTTAATTTTTTATAGTCATACAATAATTTAGGATCATTTCTTCTCTTTTATGCCCTAGTTGCAACAACAGTCTTAAAATAAGAGTGTGGCATATGAAAATAGAGAAAATGCGGATCAAAGTTACCCTGAATAACTGTACTATATTCGAATGAATAGCAGGAAATTTAAGTATAGAAAAAAAGGAGCATGTAGCTCACATTAAATATAATAGAAAAACTACAGACATAGAAATATTATATCAAGAAGAAACCACCCAAATAAATTTCTATAAAAGTAAGATAATTATGAAATATGATTAATTATATTAAGTTTTACACATGACGGTTCTACGAATCTGTGACTACAGGTCAGCTTTAAAGGGTATCTAACCAGAATAATAAAGTAATCCAATTTGAATTTTCTAACTGAGAGTTTTCAATTATTTTTTTTTACTGAATAAATTAGAATGTCTAATTCTTTCGTAATATAAAATTAATGAAAGATAAATAAATTATAGAATCTAATAATATTAGCCTGAAGCTATTTATATTAAATATTAAAATATAACTATTTAGATTAATTTTTGAAAGAAAAAAATACTATGATTATATATTTTTGTTTTCATTATTTATCAATAACAAGTTCTCAAAATTGCACCTATTTCAGAAAAAGATTATTTTTTTTCGAAATGTTCTTACGCGAATATTTATACAATAATATAACAAATGCAAAATCTGTCGCAGCTATTTGCTGTATCATAAAAAAAATGTTACCTATACATTTCGACGATTACAGAAGGTGTAAATCGCTTATTGCAATCAACAAAATATTACTAGTATTATATATTATAATATATATAATATATAATATTACTATCATTATCACAGAGAAAATCGATTTATTAAAATCATGGCATCCATCTTAAACAGAAAAATAATTTTCTGTTAATAAATTCCATAATTTCCATTAACTGATTCTTAAAATAGTTAAAATATATTTTGTCATATATTTATTGTTAATTCAACTGCAAATAAACTGCGAAATTAAATTCTCTAACAATTCTTCGATCCGTGAATTGGAATTAAAACATTATTAAGTATACATAATGATTACATGAAACCGTGACAACAAGGTAGCTTCAAGGGATTTCTAACCAAAATGATAAAGTAATTTAATTTAAAACAATTAATTAAAAAAGAGTTTTCAATTAAATTTTGCAATTATAAATTAAAGTTTAAATTAAACAAAGGGAAAGTAAATGCATTGTAGAATTGAATCTCAACGTTCGAGTTGCGAGATAATATAGATTGTATTGTAGCCAAATATTGCGACAATATTGCACTAATCTTAAAAGATTCCAATGGAATACCAATAAATATTGTATTTACATTGGAAATATTCCCAATTCAGGTAAAATATTTTACAGGATTAGATAGTGTTATTTACGATATATTTAAAGATGCCGCCGGATAAAGAGTTGTCTGCGACCGAAGTAAGAAAAATTTTGTTTTTATAAGGGTGCTGGTAAATCTGAACGAGAAATAGCTCGGTTAATGAAGTGTTCTAAAACTGCCATTCACAATGAAATAATTATAAAAAAGGATTCAAATAAAATTAAACGATCTGGAAGAAAAGGGATTTTGACCGCACGGGATGATCGACTAATATTTCGATTATCAATTCAAAAAGATCTTTCAACACGGGAAATTTCGAACCGTTTCAGAGAACCTAAAATGTAACAGTTCGAAGGAGTCTGAAATCAAAGAGTAATGCAAAATGTATGAAACTGTTGAAAAAACCGAGGTTAATGAAACATGTTAAAGAAGAAAGACTGAAATGAGATAAAAAGGTCATGTCATGGGGCAAGAAATGGAAACAAGTAATATTTTCAGATTAAAAAAAAAATCTTGATGTGAACACTATTTTTTTACCTTTTTTAGATGAGATTAACTGGATGTTTCAGCAGGGCAATGCTTCTTGCCATGTGTATATATACACCCACCAATGGTTTAAAAAAGTAAAGAAATCATGTTTTGTCTTGGCCAAGTCGAAGTCCAGACTTGAACCTTATGGAAAATCTTTGCGGCGTATTAAGTCGCAAAGTTTTAGCTAATAATAAGCAGTTTTTATCTGACAATGGACTAGAAGTAGCCATTGTAAAAGAATGGCACAATATTTCTGAATCAGTACTTAATCACCTGGTCACTTCTATGAAAAACAGAGTGTTTGAGGTTATAAGAAAAAATAGAGGACCGATATCATATTAACTTACATATTATTTTTGTTTTTAGACAAGTGGTCTTATAATTTGTTAACAGTGCATTTTTCAATCATTTATATTTTTGTTAACATATTTATTGTATTATTCAAAGTTATTGAAAATAAATTGTAATAAATCTGTCGTATTTTGATATCTCATGTGTTTAAACTATAATTAGAGCCTTTATTTACTTTATAATTTTCAAAATCAAAGTGATTATAATTTCTTAACGAACTGTATATTTTGTCAAAAAGAAAATTATTTATTGTTGATTCAACTGCAAATAAAGTGTGAAATTAAACTGTCCAGTAAGTCCTCGATCCGCGAATTCAAATTAAAACATTATTAAGTATACATAATGATTACATGAATCCGTGACTACAAGGTAGCTTCAAGCAATTTCTAACCAAAATGATAAAGTAATTTTATTTAAAACGATTAATTAAAAACAGTTTTCAATTAACATTTTTTAATAAAATGTAGTTTTTAATGATTCTTTGACGGTATAAATTAAATAAAGGAAAAATAAATGGATTTTAAAAATCGAATCTCAACATCCGAGTTGCGAGATAATATAGATTGTATTAGAGTATATTTAGCAATATTAAGACAGTATATCATTAATCTTAAATTATTCCAATATGATACTAATAAATATTGTATCTACATTGGAAAAATTTCCAATCAAGTTAAACATTTTTTTGCAAAAATTGCAACGAAATTATTAAAATAAGAACACTTCAATATTGGGCAATATTTACAATATTGGCCTAGATATAGACAAAACAATGATTATTGGACAAAACGTGTTTTTCCACAGGTATATTTTTAGCATAACTTAAAATAATAATAATAATATAAAGTGAATAAAGTTATGCTAATTTTAAGTTATTAGCATAACTTAAAATAATAATAATAATATAAAGTGAAAATCCATTTATTAAGATGGTGCTTATTGCAATATAATAGAAATGTAAAAATATTAACGTTAAAAGCACCAATAACTTTAAAATTATTAGTGCTTTTAACGTTGATATTTTTACATTTATATGAAAATCCCTTTACTTAAATAATGGAAAAAATGATGAAGTAGAAAATTAACTTTGCATGAGAGAAAATTTTCTCAAGGAATTTCTACCTTTCGTTCTAAACATGAACATGATCAAAAATTTTGTTGTTATTGTATACAAATTTTAAATTATCACCAAAACCATCTAATAGGTACACTGTAAAAATCGACAAATATTTTTTAATCTTGGAAAATAAATATAGCCACGAAGAAAAATATACAATAAAGACTAGAAAACAGGAATTCTGCTTTTTCAGAATTTAGTATCGCCCCCCGATGAAAAAAAAAATATATATATATCTATACAAATATAGATAATACAAAACATAAGTTAGTTTTAAGACTTAAAAGACAGGCTTTTCTTTCATATAGAGGTGAGCAAGGTGACGTCACGAACAGGTTTTTGCTGCTGCTGTAGGACAGCTATCGCTACGATTCAATACTTTATCAATGCTTTTTTCGATTTGTGTGTCCTACAGATTTTTCATTGTTTTACGATAAAAGTCACATTATCTAAACTGCTCTATAAAATGACGTCATTCGCATCCTCTGAAGAATTCCTCATTTACGATCCAGTCTTAAACAGCATCTACAGTAAAGTATTCATATGACACTAAGTAATACAAAAAAAAAAAAAAAATCTCCTTTAAGAAATTTGACAAGTAAAAAAATCGTCTATCTAATGATTCACATGCCTTCATTTGCTTGTTATATAGATAATTAAATTAAATATAGGTTATAATAGCTCCATCTTTTATCAGAAATCATTCATTTATATTTTTTCAAAATAGCACGTATTTTAATTACAATTTTTTTTTCAGTAGTTATAGGAAAATGGCAACAAAAAGATATAAATATAATTTTCCAATTATTATTATTTTTTTTTTTTTTACTTTCTAGAAAAATAGAGTACTTGAGTTGCCAACATTAAATAAATGGCGCTAAAAGCTACAAATAATAATAATAATAATAATATCTTAAAAATAAATTGAGATGCAGTTTTCAAACAAATTGCATTTAAAAGTACTTTTTTTTCGCAATACGACGCTATAAAAACTAAAAATGTGAGGTCCTTAGAAGTTTAAAAATTGCAGTAGAGTATTTAACAGTACAGTGATACATCTGCTTTGTTTTACGGCTGGGTTATACAACGGAACGTTATTTTTTGGAGACGACACTTTATTTGCTGGGAGAAAAAAATAGAATATCGGAGCCTAATAACATCCTGTGAGTTAAACACGATTCAGAGAAGCGTTCTTTATCTTTTAAAACCCAAGAAAGCAATATATTTTGGAGATTTAATGAAGCATTTATAAAAACAATCTTTATTTTGCTGCCATTAATTTTCGGAACGTTTCCAAGTAACCTTTATAGAGCATTAGTCAGTTTTCTTAAACCGAAATATCGGTTTTTCACATGCTATCAATTAGAAAGTGAACATTTTCCTGTATAACAAACATGTTTTACACACGACCATTTTAAATTAACAGCTTATAACTTTTCGGCAGGTAGGTTATCGAAAATATGTTATTTGCCTGTAATTACTTTACTAGACACAGACACATAGATAGTTTTACTTCATGACAACCAAACATAAATATTTAAACATCTAAATCCCGGTCGAGAGACTTTTAAGGAAAACTATGGCGGTCGCCATATACATTTCTTTATCACATCATCACACTTTTCGCCGTATTCTCTTCACTCAATCACAATACGTCCTCTAGTCTCAACTCAAGCTCCTCGCTCCTCTATTGCAGTTGTTACAAGATTTAACATTAACATTAAATGTAATACTATTTTGTTACCATTGAATGCTTAAATTCAGTTATACAGCTGAAAATGTTTAATTAAGAATTGATAGTATTCTAAAAACTGATATTCCGATTTCAGAAAAAAATATTGTAACGAATTTCTACTCCTTATTCAAGACTTCTGGGAAAATGGTAGGCGGGAACAATATAACAAAAATTTTAAAAATATAACAAAATTTATTTATCTTGAATAGAGATAATGTAAATGTTACATGAAGATAGTTCAATAAAACGGGTTTGAAGTAGATTAAAATCGGCTTGCCACTGATAGTTTTACAGTCTTTGTAAATTGGTAAATCCAGCCACATAGGGATAGGAGGTCTCTTTCAGACGACCTAGTTTCTAATCTTTGGTCACTGTCTGCAAGGCTGTACCTGAACTCATTTGCCACTATCTCGTGCTGAGATCTTCTTCGTTCTAATAGGGAGTTTTCCCTGTGTACTGAACTTTACTACCATCTCATTCGAACTGCCTCTCTGTTCTCCTCATCAACACCCGCTTTCTTCCTTCCTTCCCTTTTCCTCTTGGGAATGGGGGGGGGGGGGGGGCGCTTACTACTACGGCATTTCCAATCGTGGAGAAGCGACTTCGCTCTTATTGGGAGCTTTCGTTCTCCTCTTGGCACCAAGTGTTGCCAACGGCTGTCTAGCGAGAAGGTAAAACTCGGCTCTTGGGGGTCAAATAGAGGATAAATTAATCTATAAAAGCTGTACCGTGACTAATATTTAGCGTCACGAGGCATAGAAATCTGCAGGTGATGTATTGTCCATGAATGAAGAATTGTTTTCTCACCATGGGAAACGGACACCAGTTGTAAAGTCTGAATTTGAGCACTGCAATGATAACTAAATCACTAATTATTGTCAATTATTTGAAGACTTTACAATATTAATACACTATAAAAAATTTCGGAAGCGTTTCCGAAAATCAGTGGCAGCTAAGGAAATTTTGTTTTATAAATGCTTCTTTAAATCGCGAACATAAATTTGTTTTAGAGCTTTAGAGGTAAAGAAAATTTTTTGGAATCATGGGTATCTCGGAATAGGTTATTTTACATTTTCACGTGCTTATAAAACATATACGTAGAATAAGAAACATTTGTCTTGTTTTACAATGTATATAAAAAAAAAATATGCTAGTAAATCTCATAAGATGTTCGTTCTCTATTTTTTTTAATAAACGTTTTTTAAAAACTCTACATTATTTGTTCTACAATAATCTATTTTTAGCGTATTTCAAGTGCAAAATATGTGTTTCGTCCATTTAAAAATAATTCCTGCATGAGTGGTTTACTTCACGTTTGTAAAGACATTATAATTGAATTGATTAATCCTTTAAGTAATGTACCTACGGTATCGTTGATTTAAAACTATTCATTGGATTTATTATTTATTGAACTGTAAATAAAGTTTGAAATGAAATATCTAGATAATAATAATAATAAAGAATTATCTAGTAATTCTTCAATCCGTGAATTCGAGATAAAATATGATTAAGTATGCATAAGGGTCCCATGAGTTCGTGTCTGCAAAGCAGCTACAAGGAATTTCTATTCAGAGCAAAAAAGTAATCCACTTTGAAACGGTTAATAGAGAAAGATTTTGCAATTAAAAATTTTAAATAAATAAAATAAGCTGTTTATTAATTTTTCGGTATAAAATGAATCTCTGTGTTAAAGAATAAGTAACTAACGCTTTTACCGAGTCTCTTCAAGACTGTTGGGAACGGGTTAGCTGACAGCACGGGAGATGAAACCGAAAAAATTTCCTTGCAAGGAAAATTTCCTCCCTCTCAAAACATTTTCAGTAAAGGTGCACTAATGTATATATATATATATATATATATATATTTTTTTTTTCCCGCGCTCAATAACTCAAATTTTTTCAGACACATTTTTAAAAGTGAAAACATGAAACTTGCTGACATGATTTTTGAAGATATGTATGAGCGGCTGTGTGTTTTCATTTTTCGCTGAATTACATTGAGCTTGATTTCTAAATAACTGTTTTCTCAGTATGGACATTTTTTCGTTCCCACCTCTCTCGCTTCTGGAAATTAGTTTCAAAACGCCACCTTTGATAGCCTTTTTTTTCAATATATTCTGCCTTTATCAAAAAATCGATAAGCACGGCACATTATATAGCTTCTGAATAAGAGAATCTGCCAATTTGATGCGTTTCAGAACAAAATTGAATTTAAAAATGAGCCAGAAAATAAGCAGTTTGGATTCGATTACACCCTTAAGTTCAAAACATCGACCTATGCGTTCGGGAAATGAGGGCGGACGCTTAATACATCGGACGCACGCGACGGATTCTAGATCATTCATTGCACAAAAAGTAAGTGATCTATGTCAAACAGTATATTTTTTTTCATATACTAGAGATGTCATTCCGACACCAGCAAATAGTAACCTTTCTGTGTCTCAAAGAGTCTGCTAAAAAGATATTCTTAGCGATATGTGAACGTGACATGGATTATAGTGCAGAGAATCCGACACAACTAGGACAGATGGTTTTCCAAACTTAACACATTATTTTCATATTTACACGCAAATAGTAACCTTGCTGTGTCTCAAAGAGTCTGCTAAAGACATATTCTTAGAGATACGTGAACTGGATATAGATTAGGGTGCAGAGAATCCGACACAACTGGGACAGACGGTTTCCCATATGTAACACATTATCTTCATATTTACACGCAAATAGTAACCTTTCTGTGTCTCAAAGAGTCTGCTAAACATATTGTTCGGACCTTGTGCGCATGCCGAACGAGCTCCGTAGCTTTGCGGTCATGTGACCCAGTTCAGTTGTTGCTTAGCTGCCATTGCGGCACGTTGTGTATTCGAGCGGGTCTTATCCCCAAGTATAGAGTTGTTCTTTAGCTGCCATTGCGGCACGTTGTGTATTCGAGCGGGTCTTATCCCCAAGTATAGTATGTTGTTCTTGAGCTGCCATTGTGGCACATTGTGCTATAGCGGGTCTTATCCCCAATTATTCTGTTGCTTATAGCGGGAGTATTCCCCAAAAGATGTTTTACGAACGCCACTCGTTCTAACAGCGGGTTATTACCCCAAAGTCACCGCCTCATTCTATATGTTTTTCAGTGTTTGTGATTGTTGTAACATTTGTGTGCTGTGTGATATAAAAATGTGAAAAAGAAACCTATTCGTCTTCATTCCTAAAGTTACACACAGTATTCACATACATTGTTGTGGTCCGTCGATTTCGCAGCGAAATAGCTGCTATGGAAAAATTAAATAGAACAAAAGGTGCTCTAAAAGGTGCTATAACGAAATTAGAAAATTTCGTAAAAGATAATACAGACGAAATTAATTACTCGAGTACCGAGCTCGAAGAGATAAAGATTCGAAAATTACCTGAGCTTCAAGCAAAAGTATCGGAAATACGGGATAAATATTATGATATCCATGATATTAAGGACTTACCAGAAATCGAAAACGAGTTAGATGAACTCGAAGATCGTCTCGAGAAACTTGAGGTAAGTCTCAACATATTTCTTAAAAATCTTAAAGTTTCTGAAATAAATGTGCATGCTGATAGTATTGAATCTATAAGTTTGAATAATATTAAAGTTAAGTTACCTGAAATCCCACTACCAACATTCAATGGTAAATATGAAGAGTGGTCAATCTTTAAAGTACAATTTACAAATTTAATTATCAATAATGCCCAGTTAAATGACGCTCAGAAGCTGTTTTATTTGCGAGCATCGCTAAAAAATGAAGCAAAACAACTAGAGAGTCCAGACGATTCCTTTGAGTCATTGTTTACAGCACTTACTGAAAGATTCGAAAATCAACGTTTGCTCATTGACACTCATTTATCAGACATAATTAATTATGAAAAAATACATTACGAGTCTTCTAAAGAATTGAGATCCTTTATTGATTGTGTAAATAAAAATTTGAGGGCCTTAAAAGTATTACAATATGAACAAAACAATCTGTCTGATGCTATCCTTATCAATATTATATTGCAAAAGGTAGATAAGGAATCTCGAAAATTATTTGAATATTCGATTAAAAAATCAGAATACCCGCAATTTAATGAATTAATGTCATTTTTGGAAAACCGCAGTTCTACGTTAGAAAGCGTAAATAGATACTCTGCTTCAAAACCCTTAAACAAAAACATTCCTCTTTCGAACAAACAAAAAAATTTCATGCTAAATTCGAATGATAAATCGAATGGAAAAACTTGTATTCTGTGTAAATTGGCTTTTCATAATTTGAACAAATGTTCTCAGTTTCGAAAAATGAATGTTTCTGAACGATACGATTTTGTGAAGAAAAATAAGCTGTGTATTAATTGTTTGAATAATTCTCATTGCGTAAATTCTTGCATTTCAAAATATAATTGTAATACCTGTGGATTGCGACACAGCTCATCGCTTCATCGAGAAAAAGAAAATAAATCCAAAAATGAATTGGCTTCCCCCCAAATTTCCTCCCCTCTTGCAGGTGCGGTAAATAGAGAAACGGAAAACATTTCGATAAATAATGACGAATCTTTAAAGACCTTGAATAATATAAGTAAAGAAAGAAAATCAATTTTATTGAGTACATGCTTTGTTTTTATAGAAGATAATTTCGGAAATAAACGAAGGTTTAGAGTCATTTTGGATAATGCTAGCAATGTCAATATTTTAACTAAGGATTGCGCTGACATGCTGAAATTTAAAAAAAGGATAATTAATGTATCCGTTACAGGATTAAACGGTTATACTTATAATGTAAAACATAAAATTTCGAGTGTAATTACAAACGAAGATGGCTCTTTCAGGGAGAATATAGATTTCTTAATTGTTCCCAAAATCACGGATGTAATTCCATCAAAGCAATTAAATGTATCGGACATTAATTTACCGAATATTGTGGAATTGGCAGACCCCACATTTTTCAAACCGGGAAAAATTCACGCATTGGTTGGCGCTGAATTATTTTATAGAATTTTAAAGCATAATTCAGTTAAGATAAATGATAAACTTTTTCTGCAAGACACTGTTTTTGGATGGATCCCAACTGGGGCGCTAGAGGAGAACACGCAAACAAACAATATTACTATGTGCAATTTCGTTAGAGATTTCGATGAAATAAATGATAATTTAAAACAATTTTGGGAGCTTGAGTCTATAGGCATTAAACAAACATGGAGATCCGAAAATATCGGAAACTAATCAAGCACAACAAATATTCGATAAAACTGTCAAATTTGTAGGCGATCGTTATGAAGTTCAGTTACACTGGAAAAGAGACTGGAAGGATTTAAATGATAATTTTAATGTTGCGAAACAGCGTTTGGAAGGTCTAAAAAGAAAATTTTATCGAAACCCAGAGCTTTTTCGACAATATTCTGAAATAATCACGGAATATTTAAAGCAAGGAATTATAGAGCAGGTGCAAGAAAATGAACCTGTTTTAGACAGGGCAGTTTATTATTTGCCCCATCATGCGGTCTGTAAAGAAGATAAACTTACTACAAAGGTCCGAATCGTCTTCGATGCCAGCTCTCATGATAACAATGATTTGTCCCTTAATGATTGTTTATGGCCCGGCACCAACTTAAATCCACTTCTATTTGATATTTTAATCCACTTCAGATTATACGAAATTGCCCTTTCTTCTGATATAGAGAAGGCGTTCCTTCAAATCTCACTAGCTGAAAAAGATCGGGATTCTGTCCGTTTTCTGTGGTATGATGATGGTTTAAAATCTTTCAAGGTCTTCAGATTCAAACGTGTTATTTTTGGAGTCAATGCCTCTCCATTCCTCCTATCTGCTACCATAAAGGAGCACATCAAGCGGTTTACGAACCTACACCCAAGAACTGTTCACCTACTCGATAAATATATTTATGTGGACGATTTTATATCTGGCGAAGATACGCTGCAAGAAGCTCTTGATGTTTCCCTGAATGCTAACAAAATAATGTCTGAAGCAGGAATGATTCTTCGAAAATGGATAACCAATGATGAAGCGTTACTGAAGTGCTGGCAAAAGGAAGGTTTAAATATTCAAACAGAACATGCTGCAATAAGCCTAGGAAGCAATCTAAGCAAGGTATTAGGAATGTCCTGGAAAACAGAAGAAGATTGTCTGACATTCGAAGTCAAAAGTTTAACAGAATTCTTGTCATCGCAAAAAAGCTCAAAACGTCTACTATTGCAAGCAGTTGGTAAAATCTTCGATCCGTTAGGCATGCTGACGCCATTCACCATTTGAATAAAATGCCTGTTCCAAGAACTATGGCTAAAGAAGACAGCATGGGATGAACAGTTACCAACTAATGTGCACGAAAAATGGTTAAAGTGGCTCGAAGAACTTCCAAATTTAGCAGAATTAAAAATTCCGAGGAAAATTCTTGGTAGCTCGAATCAAGTAATAGCTGTAGACATACATGCCTTTTCTGATGCTAGTAAAATAGCGTATGGATCTGCAATTTATCTGAGAATAAAAAGAGAGAGTGGTGTGGAAGTCAATCTCGTGACTTCAAAGAGTCGTGTTGCACCGATAAAGGAGATAACTCTGCCTCGGCTAGAACTTCTCGGAGCCTTACTAAGTGCAAAACTAACAAATAAAGTAAAACCCATCCTAGATCAAAAAATCACATCGAAAGTGTACTATTGGACGGATTCCAAAATAACCTTATTCTGGATCAAAGGATCATCAAAGCGATGGAAGCAGTTTGTGGCTAACCGTGTCATGGAGATTAATGCACTTTCAGATTCGAACTCTTGGTATCACTGCTCTAGCAAGGACAATCCTGCCGATCTCTTGACCAGAGGTGCGAGTGTTAATTCCCTTGTAGAGAATCCAATGTGGTTTAGGGGACCAGAATTCCTAGCAGCTGATGACTTAGTGACTGAGCAAGAAACTATTTCTGTGCCAGAAACAGATTACATTCCAGAGACTAAATCAAAATATAAAAATAACTGTAATGATTTCAATTCTAATATTTCTCTTTCTCTTTTCAGGAATCCTGAAGAAGTAAATTTTTTTCTCAACATAAGTGGTAAATACTATAGTATTCTTCGCATTTTGGCATATGTTTATAGGTGTTTTCACAATTGCAAATGTAAGTTAGCAGACCGGCGCACAGGCAGCCTCACAACCCCAGAAATAAAAAATTCAGAAGTTTCTCTAATTAGATTAGTACAAAATGCAGAATTTCAGGAAGAGATTAAGGTTTATATCGCGATTTTCGTTAGCTTACTAACAAAATATTTCTTCCGAAATTTAATGAAATCTAATGTATATACTTATTTCTCATTGTTTATGTATTTTAAGGTACACCTAAGATTTACATGTTATTTTACATTCAACTTTTCTTAAGAACAATATAGAACTATTTTTAGAAAATAGCTTAAATTTTGTAACAAAGAATTTAATTTTATTGTATTGTATAGTCCTTATTGTTGCTACTTATTATTATTGTATTTGTATTGTAATATTATTTTGTGGTATTGGTATTTTATTTAGTTCTTGTATTTATAGTGTATTTTTAATATTTTGAATGTGCTACGCACATTGCAACGCGGGGCGGCATGTTCGGACCTTGTGCGCATGCCGAACGAGCTCCGTAGCTTTGCGGTCATGTGACCCAGTTCAGTTGTTGCTTAGCTGCCATTGCGGCACGTTGTGTATTCGAGCGGGTCTTTTCCCCAAGTATAGAGTTGTTCTTTAGCTGCCATTGCGGCACGTTGTGTATTCGAGCGGGTCTTATCCCCAAGTATAGTATGTTGTTCTTGAGCTGCCATTGTGGCACATTGTGCTATAGCGGGTCTTATCCCCAATTATTCTGTTGCTTATAGCGTGAGTATTCCCCAAAAGATGTTTTACGAACGCCACTCGTTCTAACAGCGGGTTATTACCCCAAAGTCACCGCCTCATTCTATATGTTATTCAGTGTTTGTGATTGTTGTAACATTTGTGTGCTGTGTGATATAAAAATGTGAAAAAGAAACCTATTCGTCTTCATTCCTAAAATTACACACAGTATTCACATACACATATATTCTTAGCGATATGAGAAATGGATATAGATTATGGTGCAGAGAACTTGACGCAACTGGGATAGACGGTTTTCCAAGCGTAACACATGATCTTCATATTTACACGCAAATAGTAACCTTCTGTGTCTCAAAGAGTCTTCTAAACAGATAGTCTTAGCCATATGTGCACGGGATATAGATTAGTGTGGAGAGAATCCGACACAACTAGGACAGACGGTTTTCCAAACTTAACCCATCATCTTCATATTTACACGCTTTCCGTAGATATATATTTATACCCTTCTTAAATACTTACACCAATATAATAAAATACACTCATACTTACTCACAGTAATTTTCAATACATGCAAAAGTTTTTTTTTTTTTTTTTTTTTCAAGAAATGAAATTATCAGAAGTTAATAAAGGATTTTCTATAGCCGTGATTCAACTAAATTTTAATAAATTTATTAGGTTGAGGAAAAATTCCTTATTTATTTTAACTTAACTTTTGGAAAACAAGACGCGCAGTACAATCAAAGGATTACAGAAAGTGAATTCACAGTTATCCAAAAAAAAAAAAAAAAAAAAAAATGATGATAGATTGAGAAATTACCTGTATTTGTTTTAAACAATTTTCAAAATTTTTGAATTGATGCTGTTTTTAAACATTTTAATAACAAATTTTAAAAATAACGAAAATAAGTTTAACAAGATTGATTTTCAGTAAGTGTTTACTTTAATTTTATCTGTATAATTTAAAATAATAACTCACTAATCACTAATAAGTTACATAATTAATCACTAATAAGTTCAACTGTTTAACTGTTCAATTTTTATTAAGGATCGAAAATATCTTCATTACAAAATAAAAGACATCGTCACGTAAAAAATTAACTTTGAGTAGAAAATATACTTCACAATTAATTCTCTCCTTATAATTAGTTGTTAATAATGAACTACATCCATAGAAAATCGACTTGCTTAAATTTAATTTCTACTGAAATGTTGTTTTAAGTCACATTTTGATCAAAAATAATGTTTATAATAATTGTTTAAATATTAAATTTATAAGAAGTATTTAGTGGTTACAAAGCTTTTTTCATCCCCTCACTCTGAGATTTTTCTTTTTGTTAATTGGTATACTGAATATAATGTTTTGTACAACTCATACATGCACACATACATAAGGAGAACAGCTATAAGTTACAAAGTCATTTAATTTATAAACGGACATAGGTCTTCTTACGATGAGATCACTTGCACAGTCGCTAGCCAGATATGGGCTATACGCCAGGTGATCGAACATTTTCCATCGGAATTGTGAAAGAAGCTGTTGAGCCATTAGTACGGCCTGGTACCATGGAGCTATGACCGACAGGTCGTTCTTTGATCTTCTTCAAGAACTGAAGAGAGGTCTGTGAGGACAGTATTTCCATCGCAGCAAAAATCAGCATGAAGCCTTGGGGACTTATCTCAACACACTGCCTTCTATGAAGAGGGTAATGGAAAACTGTCAACCGGTATGTCTCAATCTTCACTGTGACCATACGAAAAGTAACTTCTATTGTACTTGATTCCTGGTTATAAAATCATTTTGTTATTCACACTTGTCTTTATTTTACGGCCCATCCGAGGTTGAAAAAAAAAATAGCCCTTGTAATTTAATGTATTTTTTATGAACAGTTAAAAAAGAAACATCTGTAATTTTTGACAAAAGCTGCTGGCACCCCAGCATTTGTACAGCTGCCAATGCAGTCAAATTCACTGCTGTCGTTTAAGAGTGCTCTAAAATTTCTCAAATCTGGTTAAAGTCGGGTTCCTATTGGCTGTGTGGTGCACGTGACAGACATAATTCGATTTTTACTACACTTTTTGCTTGAATTCGATCTCGCAGCATCGGTGCTTGAAAAATTACAATAGAAAGTGCCAGAAAAATAGCAACATTGTTTTTTTTTTTTTTAATAACTTTAAAGCATTGTTTTTCAAATATCTATTTTTATTGTTTGCAAAAATATAAATAGTTCAGTTTTTTTCCAGGCTAACATTACGTATCTAAATTACCATTTCATTAATCAATAAATGAAATAGTATAAAGAAAACACAAATTTAACAGATATTTAATTGAACTACGGGCTTAAACACTAAAATATCCAGAATCAAAAAGACTGTTTTTAATAGTAAAGTCTTTGGCGATATCTCCGGTTACTAACCTCTTTCATGGGTATAATATGAAAATATCATTTTCAATAAATTTCAAGACTGAATTTGAATTCATAACTACTATTTTTCATACAACAATGCTTTACGGAGTTGTCATTGGTCAATCTAAAAAATTATATTAAACATAGAAAACCTATTAGAGTCTCCCCCCCCCCAAAAAAAAAAAAAATAGTTTTCATCTATGTTCAGTACACCCGGTAGTACATTTCGTAACCAGGGAAGTTCGGATTGGATACTCCGGTACATATAACAGACAGAAAGAGATACCCTAACTAAAAAGATGCCTTGAATATCATTTCAAAAATACAGTTCTTATCTAATGAGAGTGATAGAGTTCTTATTAAAATTTTAGACTTTTAATAGTTTAAGTGCTTTAACCCTTAAATGCCTGGTGTTGCTTTTCGGCAACATACTCAATTTAGGCTCTAAAATACTATTAGAATAATATTGAAGCTATAATGCCTAATGCTGCCAATAAAATACATTCTGAAAATATTATTAAATCGATTTTCAACATGTAGATGGCAATACTTGTGCTGTTTAATAATAAAGATATATTTATTTTTTCAATTGTTGCTACTTGTTCTTTTTGTTTTGTTCGGAAGCTTGCGAAATACTTATTTTGACCTGCAGTGAGCAAGTAGAATTTATTTCTTATTATAGTTCCTAAAATTCTTGTGTTTTTAATATTATAGAATTTTATCAAGGGAAATTATTTTTGCAATTAAACACCAGTATTGCCGATTAGTAACAAACAGTTTTTTAGCCGTAAACTATACTTAAAACAAAATATGTTTAAAAAAAAATTCTCATGATTTATTTAAAAAATGAAAGCCGAAAAACATTATATCAGGCATTAGGGTTAAATAATGAAATCTTAGAAAATCTAAATTTTGTTATTTCACATTAGTTTCTCATCTAATACCGAAAACAAATCAGCATGCATGTTATTATAGTTATTTCAGATTCCAAATATTTTCATTCTTTTAAATCTAAAAAAGAATTTTAAAGATCACTCAGAAAAAATTTAATCCTCAAATAATGAAGGATTTTTTTTTTCATTTTAGAAAACTGTCAAAATTGTCATATTTAATTTGTATACAATTCAAAAATTATAATAATACATTTAGTATAGCATGAATAATTATTTTTCAAATAAATAAGGAATCAATTTCGTTTTTTTTTTGTTTGTTTTTTTACCATTTGGAAAAATGGTTATTGTTCTCGCCAGGGTAGGAAATCAAAATCCTATCTGAACGTTTTCATTGGTTTAATCCGCAATTTATTCGTTATCTGATTGGTATATACAGTAATCTATATTTCCCTTTGGTTTCAACAACGATGGACAACAGAGTGTTGCCACTATGACAAAAAAGTAAAAAAAAATAAAAAAAATAATAATAAATCAGAAACAAATTGAGATACAGCTTTCAAACAAATTACATTTAAAAGTACATTTTTCTCTCTATCCGACGGTATAAAAAGTAATATTGTCGGATGTTTAGAAGTTTAAGAATGAAATTTTATTTAAAATTGGTCGTGAGATTTTTTGGAAATCTGATGCTAGAAAAGCCTTTTCCCGAACAGCCAATGAAATGCTTCGATAATACGCAAGTTTCATGAAATCTTGCAATTTTTACGTGTAAAAACACTATTAATGTTTAATTCATGGCGTACGTAATGTAGGATCAACTCCGTGCGATTTTTTATGTCTTAAATGTTAGTCTTTGAAAAAATAATTTTCCAAATGGTCGTTGTAATTTGTTAAATTGCTTTTTTTTTTTTTCTTTTTTTGTAAAAACAAAAATTTTTAAGAGCAAAAACCGCTAAATAAATGATTAATTGAAATAAATTACAGTGATAAAATCAATTAGAGCTACACTATAACAGCAGTTTGCGCTATTTCACCGTGCAATCTTTGTAATTTTACAGAAAATCTTTTTCCAATGAAAATTATTTCGTGAATGTGTTGCAAAAGAATAAATACGGATTTGAGAAAATCATTGAAAAGTTGTAGTACTAAAATTTTAATCAATTGTCTTTTCATCTAGATTGTACGAATTATTTTTATTTTTAATGTGTAAAAACGAGTTTTCATATATTTGCAGTACAACATTTTGTTTTTACGGGTTTTTTTAAAGTGTAAAAATAAAAATAAATCCTTCAGCCAATTAAAATGATAATTTAACAAGACTTTTAGAACTCTTATCTGTCGAGTATATTATCTGAGGAGCATATTTTCATATACGTATTTCTTACTTTCTGACACATTAACGCAAGCATTTTCATTGTAATTTTTTTCTGAAAAGAAGATTAAAATTTCACTTAAAAATAACGTCTATTTTTTATGCGCTTTTATTAAACCAAAATTGGTTCATATAATAATCAAACTTTGTAATCAATTTTTCATTCATTTCCTGATGTGCTGGATTTCTAGAAATTATGAACTATTGCGTATTCTCGGTGACAATTGAAACTTTCATAATTTCAAAACTTAAATATCAAGTATTATATTACTTTAAAGTAAATTTTGAGTATAGCATTAGTAAATAATTTAAAAATCCAAGATAGTTAAAATAATTTTCGGACATAAGTTTGTTTAAATCTATTATCACGTAACTCAGTAATAAATTTATTAGCTTAATTAATATATCTATATACAGGGTGATTCAGCTCGTCGGTGAAGGATCGATAGAGCACACCTAGACGAACATTTTTGAATAGGGAATGTAGGGTCCCTGACGCGATGGTAAGGCGCTAGGCACTTTCGAAAATTTGGGTGCCGAAATTCGAAACGTCATAAAAACTAGGGAAATGGTTAGATTTTCTTGCTTGTTGCGTCGAAATGATTCTGTTTGTTTAGACTTTCTTCAGTACCAATTTGATAAGCGTATCTCTTAAAACATGGATAGGGGGCGCTGCAGACTTTGGAGAGCTAGACAGCAACTTTAAGCCCGTTATTTTGATAATTTAACACATGCTCGCCAAAGTTTATACTCTAACTTAAAGTTTGAACCCAAAAGTAGAGCCCTGCAAAAAGCGTAAGAGCCGGAATAAAATGTCAAAGTACAGGGTGGTCGAAACTCGAAGGCTCCTAAGAGATAAACAAACAGATTTCTTGACTTATGGCATGCATTTTCATGATTATGTTTGCTGGGGCTCTCTGAAACTCAGTTGAACGGTACAAAAAGAAACATCGATAGGGGGCGCTTTGGGCAAAAAACATAATTCGTTGACATTTCGGACGCTAACTGGAAACGGGGCGCTACGATCAGTTAGAAACAAAACAAGAGAGTAATTTACTTATCATAAGAAGCTATTAAAACTGCAGTTTGTTTGTTTTTTTTAACAAACATAGCTGGTTTCAATCATGCACAATGCGCGCAATAAAATTTACATAAGATGCTTTTTGCTGATTTATGCAAAAGATATCGTACCATATCGATATGCAAAAGATACGTAATGCGTAGACGACAACGCGAGATGACGTAGTTGTATGCGCAGACACGTCTTTTGAACGTGCGGTACCTACTTAAGCTTCGGGTTACTTGTCTGCAGATCGGTAGTAGGATGGAACGGTACACAAACTCTGAATTGGCTGACATGCATTTGGCGTATGGCGCTGCTGGTTGTAATGGACGAGCCGCTCAGCGGTTGTACGCCGAGCGTTACCCCAACAGGCAAATCCCCTGCCATGCCTTCTTCGCTCGAGTACACCAGAGGTTGTCCACAACGGGATCTTTCGACGGAGGCAGGCCTGAACGGGAGCGATCAGTGAGCACCCCCGACAACGAAGAGGCTGTGCTTAACCTGGTTGAGGACAACCCAGGTCTTAGCACGAGAGATATCGCCAGACATGTTGGCATTTCGCAAGCAACTGCGTGGCGCATCTTACGTTCCCGGAATCTGCACCCCTACCACATCCAGCGGGTGCAGTTGCTCAGAGAGCAGGATTTTGGCCCTCGAGTGGAATTCTCAAGATGGTACTTGGCGATGAGATCCAGGGATCCCCGTTTTGTAAACAGCATTTTGTTTACGGACGAGTCCACCTTCAGCCGGCAGGGAATGTGGAACGCCCACAACAGTCATGTGTGGTGTGATGAAAATCCACATGAAGCCGAGCAGCCCAGGAGCGTTTCTCAGTAAATGTGTGGGCCGGCATTCTGGGGGATTGCCTCATTGGCCCTTATTTGTTACCTGAACGGCTGACAGGTGGAAATTACCTGATTTTCCTGGATCAAGTGCTGCCGCAGCTTCTGGATGAGGCGCACGTACCCGAAGGTTCGCGTCGCCAGATGTGGTTCCAGCACGATGGAGCTCCGGCCCATTACACGAACGACGTGCGTCTCCATCTAAACGCAAGGTATGGCCAGCGGTGGATCGGGCGTGGGGGTCCAGTTCACTGGCCTGCCCGATCACCAGACCTCACCTGCTTGGATTTCTTCCTTTGGGGTTACCTGAAGGCCGAGGTATACCATACACCTGTCAGCAGTGCTGAAGAACTTGTGGCGCGCATTGTGACAGCTGCAGGGCAGATCAGAGATACTCCTGGCATTGTTGGAAACACACACTCCTCAATGCGACGGAGGTGCGAAGCCTGCATCATGGCCCAAGGTCGAAATTTCGAGCATCTTCTGTAGTGTTATTTTTTGTAAATAAATTTCCAGTATCATTGATGTTTTTGGTCTAAATTTATTCAGAAGTGTTGAGCAGAGGTAGAAAATGTGTTTTCATTATTACTAACTGATCGTAGCGCCCCGTTTCCAGTTAGCGTCCGAAATGTCAACGAATTATGTTTTTTGCCCAAAGCGCCCCCTATCGATGTTTCTTTTTGTACCGTTCAACTGAGTTTCAGAGAGCCCCAGCAAACAGAATCATGAAAATGCATGCCATAAGTCAAGAAATCTGTTTGTTTATCTCTTAGGAGCCTTCGAGTTTCGACCACCCTGTACTTTGACATTTTATTCCGGCTCTTACGCTTTTTGCAGGGCTCTATTTTTGGGTTCAAACTTTAAGTTAGAGTATAAACTTTGGCGAGCATGTGTTAAATTATCAAAATAACGGGCTTAAAGTTGTTGTCTAGCTCTCCAAAGTCTGCAGCGCCCCCTATCCATGTTTTAAGAGATACGCTTATCAAATTGGTACTGAAGAAAGTCTAAACAAACAGAATCATTTCCACGCAACAAGCAAGAAAATCTAACCATTTCCCTAGTTTTTATGACGTTTCGAATTTCGGCACCCAAATTTTCGAAAGCGCCTAGCGCCTTACCATCGCGTCAGGGACCCTACATTCCCTATTCAAAAATGTTCGTCTAGGTGTGCTCTATCGATCCTTAAAGTTTGTCACCGACGAGCTGAATCACCCTGTATATAAAAGCCGTTCTCTGTGTGTATGTCCTTTATACAAATCTTTAATTTTTGACCGATTTGCACGAAACTTCATGTACATAGGCTTTAGAACGTGGAATAGATCCCTATCTGCTTTAAAAAATTATCAGACTTCTATTTATCCCTTTTTTCTACGATCTTTCATAATTTAACATTACAGAAATATCTCTTTTTAAATATTCAAATTCAAGTTTCTTCCCTGTTGCCACACATCTAAAAAACTGCTCCATAATCAAAAAAATTGTTGATAACTCGAGTACTTTGTTTTATAAGCCAATAAAAATTCGGATTGTCTCATTATATTTTTGCTTTTTTTGAAATTGACGTCATTCGAAGAAGAAAATGCACATTTTTCATATATTTATGTAAAAACTTTAACTAGCATGTTTTAAAATTGACCTTAGTAGTTACTTTAGTTGAATGTTAAAAAATCTATTTTAATGAAGTCGTTTCAATATCAAGAAATCAATTAAGGAAAAAGATAATAATAAAAAATCGTTTGCTAGATATGACGTCAATTTTGTCAATATAATTTCAAACTGGTTCTAAAAACTGGATGCTACAATTTATTTACTATTTCTTTGTAATGCTGTATCTTTAATTATATCATTTAGATAAATGTTTTTATATCTAAAATGCAGTGATAACATTCTACGATTTATATCGAATACGGCTATATAAAATACGATTTTTCTACGATTTATATTAAATAGAAATTATAGCTACTATTTTTTAGGGTAAGCTTTTTTCTCTTTTAAACAAAATTTCATGACTGACAGACTTTTCTGTTAGACGTTGAAATAATGGGATGCATGATGTTTAGAGATTAAATTGCAGTAAAAGCATAACTTATGGTACGGTTAGGTTGTTGCCACCAACAATATGGTGGTAGGCGTTACTCACAGATACGTCTTTTCTTCATAATATTGCATTAATAGCAAACGGATATATCTTTCTTAATTGGGTTATAGGTATATTTAAAAATATCTCCGTGATTGAAAATTAATTTAAAATGGATAAACAGTCCGTAAATTGAGATACGCTTTTCAAACAAATATTACTGAAAGCACTTTTTGTATTCTATTAGATGTTGGCATAATCAAATGTGCGATGTTTAAAGGTCAAATTGCAGTAAAAGTTAAATTTATGGTTGGGTTACGTTGTTGCCACCAGCAATATGATGCTAGAGTTACTCATATTTCGTCAATGTCTTTACTTTATAATATTGCATTAAGAGTAAACAGGTATATCTTTCGTAATTGGACTGCATGTAGGGATGAGTTTTCTACGTTTTTGCACCCGGTATATTCTTAGTGAAAATGTTCTGTCAAATCGTGAGAGTGTTCCGATTAAATTAAATATCATTTTCTCTAACAAAATACTGGTGTGGAAAAACGCGGAAATCTTATTCCTGGCTGCATGCAAATTAAAAAATATCCATGATTGAAAATTACTTTAAAATCCATTCACATGAAAAAATTGAGATACAATTTTCAAATAAATTTCATTTGACAGAATCTTTTTCTATTCGACAGTGTGAAAAACGAAATTGTATGATGATCATAAGTTGAAAAAAATTTCAGTAAAGGCAAAATTTATGGGTTAGGTCATTGCCATCATCAGTATAATGTCACAATTAGCATTGTGTTGGTAGTTTTTCTATTTTTTATTTTTTATTTTTTTTGTATATTCTGCAGATGACTCAATGAAAGAGTCGAAACATGTAAATTTTTAATATTTTGTAAAGTGTTTTTTTTTTTTTTTTTTTTTTTTTTTTTTTTTTTTTTTTTTAAATTGAAATGACGCTTTTTAAGCAAATAATTGTACTTTAATGTATGTTGTGACATTTGTTTGGAATATATATTATTATGGTATAGTTAAGAGTAGACGCAATTAAGACTATTTTACTTATATTTCTTATTCGTCTTTTTAACGATTCGTGGACGAAAATGCACCAATCTCAGTTATTGTCATTACCGTATTATTTCATTTTAATGTATTTTACCCGGGAGGACCCTTATTATTGACACGAGCGAAGCCGGGTAGATCTGCTAGTATAGTAATATTTACAGTAACATAAAAATATTATTTTTATTAAATATTATTTTCTAATATTATATTTATTATAAGAAATATATATATATATATACTAGCAGAACTATCCGGCTTCGCCCGTATCAATTATAAGGAGCCTTCCAGGTAAAATAATTTAAAACGAAATAATACGGCAATCATAATAACTGAAACTTGTGCATTCATTCCCATCCACAAAACGTTAAAAAGGCAATCAGAAAACATGACGTTATTGTCTTGCAACCATAGTAAAATCCCTGAGCTTTAATAACAGAATGCGCGTTATCTTTGCCGGATGTAAGAGAAAAATGTGTGATTTTCCTCACAATACGAAAAAAAAAAAAATTCCACCAAATCTCGCAGCATTTAGTGAAATTCTCGTTTGCATGGTATATATATAAAGTACAAACACTATGTCAATGCCCATAAATTGTGCCCCATAAATTGTAACCCATAAATTGCGCCTTTAATGCAATTTTTCTAACTTCTAAACATCACACAATTTCATTTTTTACAATGTCGAATAGAAAAAAGTTCTTTCAAATGAAATTTGTTTCAAAAATGTATCTCAATTTTCTGATTTTAATGGATTTTAATGTAATTTTCAAGCATGGATATTTTTAAAGGTACGTGCAACCCGATTACGAAAAATGAACCCGTTTACTCTTAATATAGTATAAAGAAAAGACATGTCTATGAGTAACCTGGTATCATATTTTCTGTGGCAACAACCTAACACAATAATTAATTTTCCTTTTACCGCAATTTAACCTCTAAAGCTCGCACATTCGATTGTTTCAACGTCATATAGAAAACAAAAGTACTTTCAGTAAGATTTGTTTGTAATGTTTATCTCAATTTACAGATTTTTTTATGGATTTTAAAGTAATTTTCAAGCATGCATATTTTTTACATATGCTTGCAATCCAATTACAAAATATTAACACAATTGTTCAAAAACATTGTAACTAATTTAGAATTTGTTTGTTTTCGTGTAATATTCAATAACTAAATTGGCAAACAAAATTAAAACGCCAAAAATAACATAAAATAAAACACGAACTTAACAGATTATGGCTGTAGTATACAATCGAAGAAGTAAACAAAATATAGGAACCATTTATTTCCGGTCAGTTGACCACACGTTGAAAAGAGTTGATGGAATGTGAGGTCATATCTAGCCTTTTTTTTCTTGTTCCTAAATTGTTTTCATGAAATTTGACTGTTTGTATTAAAGTAGATATTTTAATTTTAAAAAACAATTAAATTAAGGTGCTACGTCATTTTACCGCTCTTATAGTTGAAGTTTTTATTTTATATATAAATAATGTGCGTTTTCTGTTTAGAATGACGTCAATTTCACAAATGCAAAAATATAGCAACCGGTTATCGTTACTTTTTTCACATTATTGTGTCATTTTTTAAGGTGTGGCAACGGGAATGAAACGCTTTAATTAGAAAATTAAAAAGATATATTTCTATAATGTTAAATTACGGAAAATGGTAGAAAAAAGGGATAAATAGTGTTCTGATGATTTTTTAAAGTAGATAGTGCTCTTTTCCACGCTCTAAAGCCTATGTAAATGAAGTTTCGTGCAAATCCGTCAAAAATTAAAGATTTGTATAAAGCACATACACAGAGAGAACGGCTTTTACATATATAGATGTGCGTTTTCTGTTTAGAATGACGTCAATTTCAAAAATGCAAAAATATACCAACGCGTTATCGATAATTTTTTCACATTATTGTGTCATTTTTTAGGGTTTGGCAACAGGAAAGAAACGTTTGAATTAAAAAAGATTTAAAAAGAGATATTTCTATAATGTTAAATTATGAAAGTGGTAGAAAAAAGGGATAAATAGTGGTCTGATAATTTTTAAAGCAGACAGGGATCTATTCCAAGTTATGTACATGAAGTTTCATGCAAATCGGTCAAAAATTAAAGATTTGTATAAAGGACATACACACAGAGAACGGCTTATATATATATATATATATATATATATATATATATATATATATATATACACATATATATATTTCTTTTCTTTTTTAGCTTTTTTTTGCTCACACACGCACAACCATTCATATACACAATCATTGTTTAGGTAGATTTCGTATGAAATACTACCTATTGGGATCGTTCCTATGTTGGAATTTCTGAAAACATTTTGCAGATATACACCGATCATGACCCCTAGAACCCAAAACCACCCTCAGTAAAAAGCTTTATCTATCTATCTATCTATCTATCTATCTATCTATCTGTCTGTCTATCTATATATATCACTTTCTTCTGGGCACGATAACGTTCGTAATTCTGCACCAATCTCTTCCAAACTGATACATAAAATCAATGGGCATAAAATCTCGGTTAAGTTCGTTAATATTCAAAATCGGACCAAGGGGATGGAAATAGGGAGGGGTTTTGTGAAAACTGAAAACCCCCATAACTTCTTAATATTTGTACATATCAAATCAGTTTAAAGTTTTTATTACTTCTAAAAATAGGGCCAAAAATTTATGTATCACAGATTTTTCATAAAATTAAAAATGGACTCAAGGGGCGCAAAAAATAGGGTTTTTGGGAGAAAAAAATTCATAACTGTATATATGGATTTTTTGGTGCTGTCAGTGATTTCGTATTTTCTGGCATTTTTTACATTGGATAAAATGTTTTAGTTACAAATAGTTTGGCAAAATATTTCTGATTTCCTGCATATTTATTTTTATTTATTTATTATTTTTATAAATTCGCCTTCCTTTTGCCAAATTTAAGTGATATAAAATTTTAATATTTCATTTATAAGTGATTGTATCTAGTCTGAAAAAAAATCATTAGTGATTAGTTAATTTAATAATTGTTATTCCAAATTTAATATGTATAATGTTTGTATCATGTCTTGATACTCAATTTATAAATTTTATTCGAAATCGATGATGAATTGTAATATTCTATAATGGTTATATATATATATATATGTATGTATGTATGTATTTCATACTACTGACTCTATTTTTAAGTTTTCGGAAGAAACCTAAGGAAAATAAATGTTATGCCACTTTCTTGGAATAGATTTTCTGTTTCAAAGAATAAAAATATATTCTCTTTTGTTTGATATTTTAAAGTAACTATAAACTTTACAACTGATCTTTCAACTGGGTGGCAAATTGAATGAACGAATTTATTGGTTTATTGGCATTTTTTCTTTGGATGAACTGGTGAAATAACCGATAAAATTTATTTCAGATTCAGAAATAGCTTAGAAAACCGTTAATGAATCGCAGTCACGTACGTATCTGATAGAAGCCTGTTTAATGTTTGTTCCGTAGGTTCCTAAACTACTACTACACTGGTTATCAAAAATTAAGGAAAAGTCACAAAATGCTAATTTTTAAATACGCGAACACTCAAAAGGAAATAATATAATTCAAATAATTACTATCTCTACATCACAGCTAGTCCATATAACATCTCATTCATGTTACACATGGTCACAAATGTCACAGTCACTACGCTGAAGCAAAAAAATAGGAAATTCCCTACATCTCATTATGAGTCTCAAATGATCACTATATGTGACTCCACTGAGACGTCACTGTGACTGCTGCTTTGGGACGAGTCACCATCTGACTTTACAATGTAGTTACATTGTGACTCTCATGTGACTGTCATTTGTAGACTCAATTTCAAAGTCATCGTGAACGCTGCATTATGATAAGTTACCAAATAATGTCACATTAAAGTCACATGATGACTTTCAGGTGACAGAGAGACTACTGTGAAGTCACCATTGTGCTCTTTTGGGAAAAGCCTCCATGTGACTATAATATGATATTATTTGGTGACTTATCATATTGCAACGTTCATTATGATTATGAAATTGAGTCTCGAAATGACAGTCACATGAGAGTCACAATTTAACTACATTGTAAAGTCACC
Organism: Maratus speciosus; assembly: GCA_963932465.1. NCBI lineage: Eukaryota > Metazoa > Arthropoda > Arachnida > Araneae > Salticidae > Maratus > Maratus speciosus. The sequence continues at coordinate 478,940,445 of OZ010795.1, read as the reverse complement.
TGGTGACTCGTCACAAAGCAGCAGTCACGTTGACTTCTCAGTGGAGTCACATATAGTGATCATTTGAGACTCATAATGAGATGTATGGAATTTCCTATTTTTTTTGCTTCACCGTAGTGACTGTGACACTTGTGACCATGTGTGGCATGAATGAGATGTTATATGGACTAGCTGTGTTGTAGAGATAGTAATTATTCGAATTATATTATTTCCTTTTGAGTGGTCGCGTATTTGAAAATTAGCATTTTGTGACTTTTCCTTAATTTTTGATAACCAGTGTATTTTAGAATAGAAAAAACTTCCTTATTTACTGACAGAAATTTAAATGAGGTGAAGATTCCCTTGACGATTTGTAGAGGAAATGACTTTCGAGCTAAAATGTTGAAGACTTTTATTTCAGTGCATTTACAAAATAAGATTTTTATTATATTAGTATATTTATTTTAATGTTGATGGACGTTATACATTTATAACTTTTCCGCATCTAATAAGCTAAATAAATTTCAAAAAATCAGATTAATAATTGGTAAATGAAATTGCGTAAAATTTATAAATTTGCAACATGGTTTTCTCATTTCTTTATTCTTGATTAAAAATTCAATTTCAGAATATATATATATATATATATATATATTGAAATATGAGTTAAAAATTGAAATTTAATGATTGATTTTTGAAGAGAATATAAGAATGTACGGTATTGTAAGATTGAACATAATATACTTTTAGAGTAACCAAAATCATTTATCTGAAAGTATCATTTATCTAAATGCTTAAACAAGAAAAAAAAATGATGCGTCAAGCATTGATTATGAAGAAATTTTCAATACTTCCAGAATACTTTATAAAAACTTTCCAGTCTAATAAGGTAAAGAAGATACTTAAGTGAAAACATTTAACACATTTGATAAGCAGACTTCAGCAGATATCGCCCATAGCCAGAAAAATACTCAAATTCTTTTGTGCAGCCCTGCATGTGATTTATATATTTGTACATATTCTACATAACATGATAAAATTCAGTTTAGTAAGAAAACGCACATCACATTTGAAAAATCACCTTAAATCAATTTCAAGATATAGAGGGAAATGTACTTGAATTCTTTTCCACACCCCTCTATTATTACCTACAGACTTTTATATATGCCACATATTAAGCTAAAATTTAATTCAGGCAAAATGGCCAAAAAAAAACTCGCTTAAAACTGATAAAATCACACTTCCAGGAATTAGTAGTCACAGGCTCGAATGTATCCAGTCTTAGCTTAGTTCTGTATTATTCTGATTTTATTCATATTCTATAAACACCTTTTAGTACAGTAAATACAGTTTATTTTAAAAATGCGTAACTCAAATTAAAAGACTTCTTTAAGCAATTCACGCTCATCTTCAGTAATGCTTACGAATTCTTTTGTGTAATCTTGTATATGATCTTTAGAATTTATACGCGCCATGTAATATGCAAAAGTTCATTTAAACTTAAAAAAGTACACAATAACTGAAATTGCACTTTCGACACTTTTTGCACTTTCCGACTCTAATAGGCAATATTTCGGATAGAGTAATGTATCGGAAATCTTTTATGTGTCCCTGTACAGGAACTATAATATACACAACATATTTTACAGAAAGCATCTTGCAGTAAACTTCAGTAATGGATACCAGTTTCATCATATTTTAAATAGTGCCATATAATTAAAACACACAGATAATTTTTTTTTTCCCGTAGACCATTATATAAACGAAGTCTTTCTCTGTGATCCTGTAAATGAACTTTACATGCTTTCCGCCCCATGCTGTACAGAAAGCTTATTTTTGTCCACCTCGAAAATTCATGTCATTTTCATTATGTTTATGGCAGTGTAACATCATCAGAATACACCGTGACCGATTTTCTCCAATACACCATGGTTTATGAGAATTGTTTAGAGCGTCCCTGTAAACAAACGATAAATTATACCCAACAAACACACAACTTTCGGGCCACTGATGGGTTCGTTAGCCTTGGCCGAAAGTGTTCGATGGAGGCCCGTTATCAATGAAAGTTACGGTTCCGTAAAAAAAGTGTCACGCTGGACACAATAAGGCCGTAAGTACAAGAAGTTGCCCTCAATCGTGCCACTAACTTTTCAGTAAAAGTGTTAGATAGCCTTAAACTGCCCACAATTATTATTTTAATGGCCATTAAAAATAAAAGCTAACCAAAAGCTAGCCTTTGTCCTACCATTTATGGTTGTAATAAATTAAATTTAGCCCAAACCTGCCCACAAAAAAGCCTATTATGGTTATTTAAAATGTAATCACTAGCCACGGTTGTGCCATAATGATTGTTTAGGTATAAATCAAAATTTATTATATAAAAGAAAATACCTTTTTAGCAGGCTAATTACATGATAAAATATTTTTGCAGGATTAAAGAAATCTTATAATTATTTAGGTACGCTTTTCAAGAAAATCAAATTCTTTCACTTTGAACTTTTTCAAAAAAAATTCCAAACACAATACTTCACATAATGCATTCATTTATTTGTTTATTTCTTCACTTACATATTTACAAAATTTATATGCAATGCATATTTAAATTGTTGCATTTCATAAAAAATTATAAAGTATATAAATGAAGAAATAAGTAATCAATTAATTCATTATCAAATATTGTATTTTGAACATTTTTGAAAAATTTTAAGTTAAAGTAACTTGATTTTTTTGATAAGTATATCTAAACTATTATAGGATTTTTTTTTTAACCTGCCAAAACATTTTATCATTCAATTAACCTTTTTAAAAGTATTTTATTTTAAAGAATAAATTTCGAATTTATGCTTAAATAATATACATGATTTTAACATAGTTTATTATATACTTTATATTAAATTGTGACATGTTTGTGATATTATTTTTACTTAGACTTTCACTATATTTTACACAGGTTAGTTGGTAAATCTATTAGATTATGCTTATTCATCAAAGTTTTATTAAATCCTTATAATCCAAATTTTTGCATCATTTCTTATAATTTTTCATTCAAATATTATATAAAAATAAGTTTAAATGTTTATGTAGTAAACAAATGACAGTATAATATTCCTCATATATTTTTAAATTTTGCTTTTATGAGATAATATTTAGAAATTTCTCTTGCAGTTTAATCGACAAACATTAGAAAAAAATATATTATCAACTTTTTCAAAATCCTTGAAAATTATTTATAATTATTAGAAATGTAAATAATAGTTTAATACTGATTTAAAAAATATATTAAATTAATCTTGATATTTCTAAATTTCATTAAAATTTTAGTTAATCAAATTTTCTCGTGTATAAATTCTTAAATATTTTCTCCTGGTAGAAGAAAATAAAACACCTTTCTTTTATAAACCGTACACAAATAGTCACATTTCTATATTTGCACTAATGCAAACTATTTTAAAGAAAGTAATACCGATAATTATAACGTTTAAAAGTTATTTAGGCAATCGCTTAAAAATTAATAAAATTAATTAAATGAAGAAAAATAACTATTGATAAGAATTTTGCACTACTTTATCGAAGATTACAAAATGTATGTTTATAAAATTCTTGTGCATTCATAAAGACTATAAAATAAAATAAACTATTTAATGTAATTTAACCGAAAGATACAAAATGTATGAGTAAAAAATACTTGCGTATTCAGAAAAACTAAAATATAAGTATCAAACAATAATTTTGAAATCAAATGATGCAAAAGATAGATTCTGCGATTAATAAATTTGCAATGAATAAACATAACTTAAAGACTTACCGAATCAATACCTATGGACGGACGCAAACGTACAATGCAGTGCTATATTTTGAAATGAAATGAGTGACCGCTTGTAGTTGTTATCACCGTCATAGGCGTAGCGTGACCAGAAATTTTGGGGGGGCACCAAGTAAAAACAGCGCCTGGAGCGAATTTTCAATCTTGCGACCCCCCCCCCCCCAAAAAAAAAAAAAAAAAAAAAATCTCTCTCTTTTTGATGGGTGTAATGAAATTGATAAAGTGCAGAAACATAAATAAATTCTATCAAATAAATATTTCGTGTTTATTTTGGAACTTTAAAAGGTTTATTTTTAATTTAGAAATCCTGCACAACTAAATAACATAAAAGAAAATTGTACTTATTTGTTAAAGAGTTCATGATGTTTTGCATGTTTACAGGAAAAAAAAATAATCAAGAGAGAAAAAGAAATTTCACCGGAAAATGATAAGCGGCCAAAAAATTAATAAACAAATAAAACGGTGGTTCGTAGCATAAATTTCGCGCCCGGGGCGACCTCTCCTTTAGCCCCTCTTTTCACGCCCCTGGGAGTCACGCCCCTAGAAGTCTGCACGGACCGCAATTTCCAGGCCCGAGCCCAGCCCGGTGAGAAAATTAAAAGTTCCACCCGAGCCCGGCCCGTTCATATTTTCACAGTTTACGACCAGGCCCGGCTCGTACAAAAATCAGTCAAAACAAGCCTGGCCCGTTAAATATCAATTAAATCAGGCCCGGTTCTGCTCGACTCAATTTCTCAAAAAATTCTGATTTTTCTTAACATACAATTGCAGAGCTGCCACTTACTACTAAAATGCTACAAAAAGCGACTATTTTCAGCATCCGGCGGATATGGCGACTATTTTAGGTCAAAAATCATTAAAAAGCGACTATTTCATGAAAACCAGCTACTTTTTTCTCATTTCAGCGACTATTTTTACTGAAAATACTCGATCTTTTTCTTCAAAGTGCCTGCAAAGTCAACATCCCAAAAGCACTTTTCCAACGGTTGTGTGAGGAGATTCGCGATTTTTTCCTCAATCAATCGACGAAAATAGTTATTTCTTTTTGCTATCTTTTGCCACGATCTTTGAAGGAGATTTCGCAGTTTTTCCTATGACCTATTGCAAATTTCCCGATTTTTTTGGGGCGATCGTTTCACGGAACTCAATTTTTTTCCCCGTGATACTTTGCCAAATTCCGCGTCTTTGTTTCTAGCGATCGTTTTACGGAACTCACGATTTTTTTCCCGCGATCCTTTGCCAAAATTCGCGAACTTTTCTGCGACAGATTGGGGAATTTTTTTTTTTTTTTCCGCCACCATTTGTCGAAATTCGCGATATGTATTTTTTCACGACCGATTGATGGCATTCGCTGTTTGTTTCAGATATCATTTTACGAAATTCGCTATTCTTTTCCACGATAGTTTGTCGAAATTCGTGATTTTCTTTTCAAAACCGACTTACGAAATTCTTGATTATTCGCGCAAAATCATTTGTTTAAATTCTCGATTTTTTACGCGATCATTTGACCAAATTCGCGTCTTTTCAAGGATGATTCTATTCCGAATTTTATGAAAATTTAAGGCATTCGGTTCCGAAAATTTAAAAAAATCGGTTATTAGTTCGAAAATTTGGTCATAAGAACTATCGCGAATTTCGGCAAATGGTAGCCGAAAATTCAATTACGACAATCGTTCGCAGAAAAAATCGCCAAATTTCGTCAAAGGATCGCAGAAGAAAAAAACTAATTTCGCCAAAGAATTGCGGAAAAAACGCGACTTACGAAAAAACGTAAACTTCGTTAAGGGATCGGGAAAAAAATACAAAATTCCCCAAGGGATCGCAAAAAACACAAATTTCATCAAAAGATCGCAGAAAAACACGAATTTCGTCAAAAGATCGCAATAAAGAAACACAAATTTCGTCGAATGATCACGGAAAAACGTAAATTTTGTTTAAAAGATCGCGGAAAAACGCGAATTTCGGCAAAGGATCGCGGTAAAAACGCGAATTTCGCTAAAGGACCGCCGAAAAAACGCATAATTGGTAACGGGAGGAGATTCCCCACCCCACCCCCTTTTTCTCCTCTGCTGTAACCTTTCGGAAAATTTGCTGTGAATTTCAGATTTTTTTTTTTTTTTTTTTTTTTTGCTCAGACCCCTGCTGTCTTTTTGCCCGCGACCATTTGACGAAATTTTCAATTTTTTTCTCTTGATCATTAGACAAAATTCGTAGTATTTTGTGCATTATTTTGACAAAATTTGTGACGATTTTTCGGTGACAGATTGACGAAAGTCGCCATTTGTTTCCGCAACCTTTGATAAAATTCAAGATATTTTTCCACGGTCCTTTGAGAAGATCCGCGATTTTTTTTGTCGAGAATTACCAAAATTCGCATTTTTTTTCTGCCGATCGTTTCATGGAGTTCACGATTTACTTTACACGATCCTTTGCCACATTTCGTGAATTTTTCTACGGCCGATTGATGAAAATGATATTCGGTATTTGTTTCAGAGATCTTTTGACGAAATTCGCGACATTTTTTGCGAGACTATTTGACCAAATTCGCGGTTTTTTTTTTTTTTTCCTTGTCCGCGACAGTTTGACAAAATTTTCGATTTTCGTTCCGTAATGGTTAGGCGAAATTTACAAGTATTTTTTTTTCGAGACCGATGGAAAACTATTTTTCTGCGACCAATTGTTGATATCTGCAAAATCCCATGTATAATACACAATTACATATCTTTTTAAAACAGTGACTAATGAATATTTTTAATATATTGCACAATAAGCACACCCTTAATATCAATCGTACGGGCAGGGCCGAAACTACCCTTTTTTTGCTCCCAGGGAAAACATGGATTTTGGCGCCTTACCCCCCCCCCCCCTCCCCCTTACACACACATCTCCTCACGCACAATAAAAGTTATCGACCTCAAGTACCCTATGCAAAGAATTAAAAAAAAATAATAAAAATCATTTAACAGTTAAAATTAGAATAAGAAATATGTAAACAACTTTCCCATAGGATTAACATTAGCTTGGGCGTTAAGAGCCTACACTAGTCACGCGAAAAAAATGGAACGCTAATACTAAACGTATGGGAATGTTCTTTTTAAATTTTTTCGCTTGCATATCAATAGTTTTAAATGATTTTTTTAGCTTATAAAAGCTGAGGTTGAATTCTAACCGGGTTAGTGTTCACATTTCCGATTTTGGTTGCAGATATTTTTTATAAAATTACTTTCACTTCCAGTACAGGTTTCGAAACTTAAAAGTATAGCAACACTAAAGATGAATATAAACTATCCTAGGAAAATAAAGCATTGTAAAATATTAAAATGCAAGGGAGAAATTTGAAAAGAACGCTCCAATAAGTTTAACATTAGCTTGCGAGTTTCTTTGTATTTCGTATATATATATACAATTTTGTATGAAACGACAAACAAAATCTTCATTTAGCGCCCCCTTCGCCTTTATTCTGATGCTTGGGGCACATACCCCTTCTCTACCCCCCTAGTTTTGACCCGGGCTATATTCTTAAAAAACCATTAAAAAAGCGGGTTACTATTCTATCGTGCATATATTTCAACCCTTAGTTTTTAGTCATTGACAGTTGTCCGACCTCGCGTCCTTTCAGGCCGGATCTGGATGTAAAAAAAAAGTAATTTTAGTAAACGGCATGGGCGGCAGCATTTTTCAGTTGTCACCTACCTAAGAATGGCAAAAGGACGAGAAATGTAATTTGGGAAGGTAAAAGCAGGGGCGGCTGCGGCTTTTACTCATGGCGCCCTGGGTGAGAGTTTTTTTTTTAAATCACGGGCAGTTGTCCAAGCTCGCCTCCTTTCTTTAAGACTGGATCTGGTTGGTTGAAAAAAAAAAAAAAAAAAAAAAAAAAAACAATTGCCCCAAAAGTAATGCAAAAAATAATGCACCAAAAGTAATGCAAAAAATAATTGCACCAAAAGGAACAGAGCGGCATTTTTCTACTTCCGCCTGGGTTGGCAAAACGCGTAGAAATGACAAAAAGAAGAGAAAAAATCATTTTGGGGGATAAAGGCATAGGCGGCTTCATTAACCATGGCGCCCTGTGGGAGATTTTTTACTGTACCACTGTAAATGCTATACTCATTTTTTTTTTCTTTTAAAGGGTTTTACTAAAGCATTTTGCTTTGTGCACCCCTTCCAGGTCCGAAACTAGCTATATTTTCACTCGGGGCAGACATGGATTTTGGCGCCCCTCTACTTCCTCCGCAAAGTAAATTTACAAAAAGAAATTTACGAAAGTTTCTGTTAGCGGACTTATTTTAAAATTTAAAATGTGTAACAGTAAAATACGTAATATTGAAATATATAACCAGCTTTGTCAAATATATTCATTAAAACCTGTAAAAAAAAAAAAAAAAAAAAAAAAAAAAAAAAAAAAAAAATTGAAAGGAAGCTGAAATAATTCTGCTTTATACAGGTTTCCGTCTTAGCAGATATAACTGTATTCTATATTCCAGTATTCTAAAATATCTTCCTGTACTATCTACACCAATTTCGTGGAATTATCACTTATACCACTCTTCTTATTTATAGATAGATATGTCAACATACTTTCCTCAACCTAATGCTAATTTTCAAATTTATGTGTGACTCAAAACAAGAATAACAAAATTATTAAGTTTTTACTTTTTATTTTGTGAAATTTCGACCGCTTGGTTTTTATTGTCCCAGTCAGTCACCTGACCTCGCCTCCTCGAAGGCCAGATATGGTGATATGCATGTAAAAAAGCAATTATAAGAAAAATGATGGGGTTATTTGCTGTCTTGTATATTGTAGGCGAATCTTTTTATCTATCTGACAATTTTAATGCACTTTAATCAGCTTTTCTTTTTCATTTTTCTGTTAGAAAAAATTTTTTTACACAAATTTCACACGAACATATATATAATGTATAAAACGGCAAACCAAATTTTCATCTGGCGCCACCTTCGCGTGGCGCACAGGGCACAAATTTCACACGAACATATATATAATGTATAAAATGACAAACCAAATTTTCATCTGGCGCCCTTTCGCGTGGCGCACAGGGCACAAATTTCACACGAACATATATATAATGTATAAAACGGCAAGCCAAATTTTCATCTGGCGCCACCTTCGCGTGGCGCACAGGGCACAAATTTCACACAAACATATATATAATGTATAAAATGGCAAACCAAATTTTCATCTGGCGCCCCCTTCGCGTGGCGCACAGGGCACAAATTTCACACGAACATATATATAATGTGTAAAACGGCAAACGAAATTTTCATCTGGCGCTCCCTTCGCGTGGTGCACAGGGCACATGCCTCCTCTGCCTCCCCCCTTAATTTCAGCCTTCAATTAACGGCCTCCCGTTTGTTTTTATTGTCCCGGGTAACCACCCGACCTCGCCTATAGCAAGACGGGAAAAAAGAAAGCTTAACGCTGCTCAGGGAGAGAGATAAAAAAAAATTGAACAGCCTTCATGGAATCTTTTCATCAGAACAGTCAGAGTCAAACAAAATCTTCATTTGGCGCCCCCTTCGCTTTTCGTTCTGGCGTCCGGGCACATGCCCCTCTGCACCCCCCTCCCCCAAGGAAATCGGTTGACGTTTGGCAATTATCGGTTAGGAACAGTTTCACACAGAAGAGATGAGTAGAGACTGACTTTGGAAAATGTTAGTGATTCTCTTGACAGATGAAGTGATTTAAATGATAGAAGATACATGGTACATTTGAATTGGAGAAAGAAAATAGCCCAAGAGAACAGCTCTTTCTTCTAATTCATTTGCAGTCTTCTGTTATACATGAATCTTTTTATATATTTGTAAATTTTAATGCAAATGGTCCTTCAAAAAAAATTCTTTCAAAAAAAATCTGCATTTGGCGCCCCCTACGCTTTCTGTTCTGGCGCCCGGGGTTCAGAAGGTTGGGGGGCACATGCCCCTCCGTGCCCCCCCGACGCTACGCCTATGATCACCGTACACAAATAGCACGAATGACGCGGCAAAAAAAATCCAAAGCTGGGTGGGGTGGGGTGGAGAGTAATTCTAGGAAAGATTCTCCTTGACCTTGCTTTACCACCTTAGCGATACGAAAGCGGTATTTGTTTTGGGGGAAGGGATGGAGGATATTTTTATGAGAAGTCCTTAAAAGTATGATAAATAAATTCCACTTATTTCTCAAGTCATATATTTTTGAATAGCTGAGATTAAATTCTAACCGGGTTATTGTTTACTTTTCTGACTTTGGTTGCAGAATTTTTGTTTTATAAAGTTACTTATAGTTATAAAATAATTATAAAGTTACGTTAAAGAAAAGAACGCTACCATAGACAGTGTTGAATTCAGAAGGTGCGATGGGGGGGGGGGGTTCCCGAAGAGCAATGAGATGTCCTCCCCCGGAAGATTTGAGATTTTGTGTTTTTAATGGTCAATATGAACAATCCCCCCCCCCCCCCATAGAGCCGCAGAAATCTCTCCCGGTGAAAAGCGTCCTGAATTCAACTCTATCCATAGTTTTAACATTGGCTTGCGACTTTCTTTGTACTTCATATATACATATATACATATGTGTTTCGTTCTCGCAAAAATGTACAGTCAAACTTATTTATTTATTTTTTATTATTATTATTATTAAACAAATAGCACTTGTAACTGACATTTTATTTATTTATTGTTATTTTTTTTTTAAATCTAAATTTGTTCTGTAATTCTTCCGTTTTTCTTAACATTGGTTTTCATGTAACTGACATTGAATTAACTATTTTTATGCTTATGAAAAAATATATATGGCTTTAACTATAACTTTTATTAGTGAAATAATGATAATAAAGCAAATAAATATGCATAAATCATTAGGAATTTAATAGAGGCAAGGAATTTTATTTTATTTTTTTTATCTTTACACTGAATTCACAACTTTAAATCTTATATTATTTTGTTTTACATTCATTGTTTTCAGTATGACAATAAAAAAATATCCATGCAAAGATATCGAAGATTAGTTTGGAAATATTATTTTATATTTTGTAAAAATATGTTAAAACTAAAAAAAAATATCTAATCTATTTTGCTGCTTTAAATATAAATCTCATAACGTATTTATATTTTTATAAAAACCCACATTTAAAGTAATTAAGATTAATTTAAAAGAAATGAAGAAAAAATACATTTCCTCTCTTTAAATAAATATGCCGGGTAGGTAATATTAGCCCTCTACTGTCTAAACGATGAGGATACATTAAATGCTTGCCGGAAATTGCCCTCAATGACTGACCGGTAAAATAAACGCAACTGTTTTCTCGCTTCCGATCCCTAATCTGTTTGGTGATAGCTGCCGTCATTAGCGGCGAGTCACTTACGGCACAGTATTGTTTGGCTACAAATGGCCTTAACTCACCTTGGCCGCAACGAATATGCCATGCGGCCCGAAGTTAGGTGTTTGTTGGGTACGTACTCATTAATCTATAGAAAACATGCTGCAGAACCTTATCAAAATACACCGCAAACAATTTTTCCCAATAGACTATATTCTAATGGAATTTTTTTCAGTGCCCCTGAAAATGAACCGAAAGTGTTATGCATAACATATTCTATAGTAAATATCTTGAAATACACCTCCATATTGTATATAAATTGCATTATGTTTGTCATAGAGTAACACCATTAAAATTATCTGCAAATGATTTTTCACCATAGACCATAATACAGCGCAATACTTTTGAGTGCATCTGTAAATGAAGTATAAATGTTAAACACTTCACTTTTAACCCCTTGAGGGGCAAGCAATTACGTTTGTGAAATGCTGAATTCCCACCAGAATCTTTGAAAAATTCTATTTCAAAATAAGTAAAAGCAATTTTACGTCTTTTTTCCACCAAAGTTAGAAAAGTAAAATTTAATAAAATTTTTCTGGTGTAAAACTTCATTAATCGTAGGTGGTATATAATATATACCGGTGCCCCTCAAGGGGTTAATACCAAACATGCCATGGCAAAAATCAATTAGGTACATCACTTACATGGCACTCCGAGTATATTTACGCGAGTTAGAGCACGGGGGAAAAGAAAGAGGGACAGACAGATGGACAGACAAACCGATTCATAAATACTTTTCACTGTGTAGGAAAGTGTTTAAAATTATTTTATCTTGTAAAACATACAGAATTTGATGTAACAAACAATAAAATTCAAATTAGCTCAAAAATGCATTGACAAAAATAAAGCAACTAATCATTTTTACGTTTGAACTTCGAAATATGTTTAATCATCACGACAACACTTTCAGTGTTTCTAGAAAACTATGCCTTAATACTTAAATAACGTGTGCTAAATATATCTTAACACTGTGATCTCCTCATTTTCAAAATTTTGCTTAAAATATGACTTCGTAGAAAAATAGCGTTATTACAATTTGACCAGGATTTGTTTCATTTTCTTTCTATTTCGAAGAACTCATCCAGAAATCAAAGAGAAAGAGATTTTTTTTTTATTAAATTGCCAATGAAAATCACTTAAAATCATCAAACTAAGTTAAAACATGCTAAAGTTGAAAAAATACACTTAAATGGCAAATAATACGTTCATTCAGATCGGCATGTTTTATCGCTCAGACGACGACATTCTAAAGATTTATAATGTTACAAAAATTTTCACAAGTTTTTTGTTAATTGAATGTCTCAGAATTGAATGGAACTTTTGTCTTTAAATTGTTTCGTTTACCAGTTTTAAATTAAATTTTTTTAATCTGTAAATTGAATGGAATTTTCATCTTTAAATTGTTTTGTTTATCAGTTTTAAATTAAAATTTTTTTGTCTTCAAATTGGATGTCTTAGAATTGAATGGAATTTTTGTCTTTAAACTCTTTTGTTTACCAATTTTAAATTTAAATTTTTTTATCTTTAAATTGATAGGAATTTTTGTCTTTAAATTGTTTTGTTTATCAGTTTTAAATTTAAGGGGGCACAGGACCTTTGAGTTTGTCGAAACAATCAAAAACATCGCCTCTTTGAAAGTACAAAAACACAAACAATATGCAATTAAGATTCCCCCCCCCCTTCCTGCTTAAATTATATATCCTTAGCTACATTTTCCAGAAAAATAAATATTGTAAGTACAAAATTAATATTTAAATTTAAAATTTAAAAATGCACCTCACTAATGCGTGATTAAGTGTGGCGCGCATGATGAAATTCTAAATTATGCATATAGAAAACAATTTTTGAACAAAATAGAATCATAATACACATGCTATTCTAACTTAAAACCAAAATATACGCAAAAAGGTTTGTTTAAAATTCAATTTTAGCACAAAATTAAAAAAAAAGTTCAAAAATCTCAACATTTTTTTCAAGTTTTTCAAATGCAAAATAATAAATAACCAAAATATGAGAATTTTTTTGGTTTTTGCCTGTAGACTAAAAAGAAACGCATATTTGGTTAATTTTTTTTTTTATCTGTAGCTTACATAGTTTAAAAGTAGCAGTGCGTGTAATCTCCAAATTTACTAATCTGAGAAAACGCTTTTAAAAGTTTCAATATCTACGGACCTTCCATTATACTCACCGCCTGTAAATGATTATAACTCAAGTAATAATGCAGATTTTTTAATGCGGTTTTTTGAATATTGTTAAGAAATTTTAAAACATTTAGAATAAAGCAAAAAAAGAAAATTGATTTTTTGAAAGTTTAAAGGTCCTGTGCACACTTAAATTTTTTAAACTTTCAATTGAATGTCTTAGAATTAAATGGAATTTTCGTCTTTAAATTGTTTTTTTCCACCAGTTTCCCATTCAAAATTTGATTTGCGAAAATACTTGTGTCATTATAAACCTTGAGAATGTCGCCGTCTGAGCGATGAAATATGTCGATCTGAATAAATGTCTCTATTTGCCTTTTAAGTGCATTTTTATCACTTTTAGCAATCATTAACTTAACTCGGAGATTCCGCTAAATAAAACACTCACATTTAAATATTATTTTGCAAATAATTCTTACGTAAATTATTTTTCTTTTAAAATAACTGGTGTTGTTCAACTTATTTATGTCATTAAAGTTCATCCTTTGATTACGGACCAAAACTGGCGCGATTTTTATATTCAGTCGTTCCACAATTTACAGAACAAATTTTTATCTGGTCGATTTCTCTTAAAACTGTACTAGTGAAAGTTTTTGGCAGCAATTACTTTAAAAAAGTGGTACGAATAGAATAAAAAATGGTATACGGGTTCATTCCAACCCGTAACCAAAGCGTTAATCCTCATAAAGGAAAATATATAGAATAAGATAGGGTATTATGGAATACCATTTACTTACTTGTAAGCCAAAAAATAAGGAGATACTTTAAAAGTTAGTAAAGAACAAACTTAATGTTCACTCCTTGATTACGGCCCACACTGGCGACTATTTTATATTCAATCGTACCACAATTTACAGAACAAATTTCTTTCTGGTCTATTTCTCTTAAAACTGCACTAGTAAAAGGTTTTGACAGTGATTATTTTTAAAAAGTGGTACGAATAGAATAAAAAATGATACACTGGGACGTATACATCCCAACTCGTAATCAAAGAGTTAATCTTCATAAAGGAATATATATAGAGGAAGTTCGGGTGTTATAGAATATCCATTTACATGTTTATTTGTAAATGAAAATAAAAAAAAAATTGAGATACTTTAAAAGTTAGTAAAGAACAAACTTAATGTTCACTCCTTGATTACAGACCAACACTGACGACTGTTTTTATATTCAATCTGACCACAATTTACAGAACAGATTTTTTTCTTGTCGATTCCTCCTAAAACTGTACTAGTAAAAGTTTTTGACAGCGATATTTTAAAAAAGTGGTACTAATAGAATAAAAAATAGCATACTTAGCCATATACGTCCCAACCGTTAATCAAAGGGTTAATCCTTATAAAGGAATATATACAGTGTGTCCAAGTATAACCTGACCGACCTTTATTTTCGCAACCGTTGGTCCTAGATGCATACTTCCAATTACAAAAATGGTCAAAATTAGGTGCAGGGTTAAGAAAAAAAAAGTTTGAAGCGAAAAAACAATTTAGTGAAGAATTACAGAATCTAAATTTTTATACAGTCCCCCGGTCCTATAAGTTATATTTAGTAAAATTTCCCTCTTACACTGGCAAGTAAGGCAAAAAAGGTCCCGTAATTCTACGATTAAAATTGACCGAGTAATAGCTGTTTAAAGTTGGAGTATATTTTTTGCTGCATATTGGGGGTCATTCACAAATTTAGTAGAAATATGATTTCGTCAGATATATTATAGAATTGGTTGAGAGTAAAATTAGCATTGCAATATGAATTTGAAATCTTTAATCATTCTGACATATTACTGCAAAATGTACAATTTGCACTGAACATTATAAGATGATAAAAATAACAGCTTTTATGTTAAATAAAAGGATTAAAAACAACAGCCTCAATTCTTTACAAAATGATAGATCTTTTAAAATGCTGTTAGATTACACTGTCTTTCAAATTTTGGGTTGTGAGATGTTTTTTATCTTTTGAAAATTGATTCTTATGTATTTTTAGCACTGAATCCGAAAATGACCTTCATTTAAAACCATCACGTCAGGAATTTTCTCAAATCGCAAATTTCAAAGTTAAAAAGCTAAAAGTTAAAATTGATCTCCCCCTCCCCTCCCAACCTCATCAGACCCCCCAGCTGTAGTAAGATACCCAGTATAAGCCAAAAAATCTAATAAATTATTGAATTAAATAAAATTAAATTGAATAAAAGTGTCTTACATCTATTTTATAGTATCAGATTTTTCGCTATTTTTTAACCTAAACATGATGGTTAAAAGTGAAAGTAATTTTTTAATTCAGCGTTAAAAAATACATAAAATGTAATTATAAAAGTTAAAAAACACAACCATTGCAGATTTATGTTACCTAATCTAAAACTTTTTCTTAAACTTCTCGGAGGTAATCTATCCGAATTTTTTTGTGTTAACCTCTCATATAAGTATGTATAAGGTGGTAAGAGTCGAAAATCATAATAATATTGCATTGTCATTGGATTTAAGTCAGTACGTAAAATTTAACTTCGATCGACATTTGAAAGTAAGTTAAAGTTCGAGTAAAAACTTTAAACTGGAAAGACGATCATTGCAAGCTAAATAAAATCTTATGAAAATAACATAATTTTAGTTAAAAGAAATCATAGCCTGAAATCCTTACAAAATAAAACATATGTTAAAATACAATTATTTAAACTAATCTGAAACTGAACTAATAAAAGTTAATCGTAATATTTGTACGATTTCTTTCAAAGCGCAGATACCTTGAAATACGCTTAAGTACTTTATACACGACCCCTGAAAGCATAGTCGAAATCATGTGTTTTGATATGTAAAAAAGTGGTCTAAGTCATGCATTTCAAAGTTTCATAACTCGGTCAATTTTAATGCTAGATGAATGGGGCTTTTTTTGTCTTACTTGTTTTTGTCACAGTAAATTTTTAGTAAATATGACTTACAGGAGGGGGGGACCGTATAAAAATTTAAATTCCGTAATTTTTTAATAAATATTTTTCTTGACCCAAATCGCTTTAAAAATAATTCTTTACCTTATTTAAACAATTTTTGTAATTGGAAGTATGCATCTAGGACAAACGGTTGTGAAAATAAAGGTCGGTCAGGTTATACGTGGACACACTGTATAGAGGAATTTCAGGTATTGTGGAATACCATTTATATTTTTATTCGTAAGACAAAATAAAGAAAAATGATATACATTAAAAGTTAGAAAAAGAACAAACTCTATCTGGATTCGGAATTTGGGAAGATTATTTTTTAAAAAGTGGTACGAATAGATAAAAAAAATAGTACACTGAGACGTATGTGTCCCAAACCATTTTAATGCGTTTAAAGTGGAAGAAAAAATACATATAAATATTTAGCTTTTAAAAAAATGTTACACTTCTTGCGTAATGGCAGCTAGTCAGGTAATGTGGAACAGCGCCATAAGGAATATTAAAATTTGAAGAAAATCTACGATTTAAAAGAATAACAAAAATTATTTAATAAGTAAACCTTATTACATCAGGTATAATTCATCAGATTCTTTGAACGATTGTTTTAATAATTAGGCTCGTTTTGAAACAGTTGTCTAACTGATATTCCATATTACCCGACACGCCATATTGAAAAAAAAAATAACCTTTTCCGGCGTCAGAACGATAGAATGGGGGGAAACTGACTAACGCAGAAACAAACGGTATTGTTCAACTTTATACTGAATATGGGTGAT
Organism: Maratus speciosus; assembly: GCA_963932465.1. Classification (NCBI taxonomy): domain Eukaryota; kingdom Metazoa; phylum Arthropoda; class Arachnida; order Araneae; family Salticidae; genus Maratus; species Maratus speciosus. The sequence goes on along the minus strand of OZ010795.1, from coordinate 478,923,367 downwards.
ATCACCTACAATAAAATTTTATAAATAATACGAATTTTAGAAAATTTACCTGCCAAAAACTGCAAAAATTGAAAATAAGTTTGGTTGGTTGGTAGGTTGGTTGGGATTTTATGACGCAAAGTCGTTTTAAGGACATGCTGCGCCAAGACAAAGTCAAAATAAAAAATATATATATGTTACCGGCCAAACCCGATATTAGGCCAAACTAGATTGGCCTAGGCCAAACTAGTTTATCCTAACGCGCATCGGATAAACTAGTTTTTTCTAGGTCAAACGAGTTTATCCTAAAGGCCATAGGATAAACTAGTTTGTCCTAGGCCAAACTAGTTTATCCTGACGCCCATAGGATAAAGTAGTTTTTCCTAGGCCAAACTAGTTTGGCCTAACGCTCGTAGGATAAACTAGTTTAGCCTGCTATTCATTGGTCTGAACTAGTTTATCCTTGGCCGATCTAGTTTATCCTAGGCCAATTTAGTTTATTCTAGGTCAATTCAATTTGACGTGCTTTAATTGATGCCAATGAGTGTCAAGCACGCTCACAAAAAAAAAAAAAAAGACTGATTTAAACTCAAATTCAATTTCTCAAAAATGAGTCAAATTCACGCTCAAATTCAAAAATTTTCAAACGAATACGCTCAACTCAAACACATCTATGAAAGTGAGCGAAGTTCACTAAAAACTCGTTTTTTAATTTTTTTTTATTTATTTTTCAATATAATAGAAGTTTAGCGTCCAAATTTACAAAATTTTGTGAGCTAGTCTTTCGGTTATTGGATTTAAGGATCTTTATGGGCCCGCCTAATTTTCCGTCCCGGGCTTTGGGGATTACCTTTTTCGACAGGTTCGGACCGAGATGGACCGAAACTCATTTTTTCCGGCTTAAGTCGAGACTGGACTGCATTCTTCTTGAGGTCTGCACAGGCAGAAATTTTCAGGCCAATTTCCAACCCAGTTCATATGAAAATCACTTGGAGCGGTAGGATCTCTGGTCTGTTCAGTAAAAATATCAGTAACATTTGGCCCTCTCAATTTTTTTTTATGAACGTATCTTTAAATCGCTATTACTTAAAAATTAAAATTTATATATTTATTATTATTTATTATTTTTTAGATGGCTAGATGCATTTTTATGTAATAAAATTAAAGTATTGTAAAATCTGAGTAAAATAACCTGCCTATGGCGCGAATCCCGTGTTTAACAAAAACATAAATTGATCAATGTAAAATGAGGATATTTAATACTTGTAAAAGGAATATAATGCATTTACAACAAACGATGGACCTTCTAATAAGGGAACCTGCCTATGAGGGATTTTTCTCCTTTCCCACGCAATTCCGTCTTAGAAGATTTTATTGTATAAAATTTTTAAATTTTTTAAATCTGAAAGCCATGAAATGTGGTATCATGATATTAATGATTCTATTGTAAACTATATTGATTTTTTAATGAATCTTCTATTTGTATGTAAATATTGGAATAATTCCAGTAGATTGCCGATTATCAGAACCCCAATTAACCGAACTCCCAATTATCCGAACAGCCTATATCTCTCAAAAAAATGTTAACCGAACTTCCAATTTATTTTTGATTAAAATAAATCTCTGGCGTTCAGAAAAAGAGAAAAGGCGAAAAAGAAAATTTTAAATGATAAAAAGCAAAAATTAAAAATACAAAAAACTAAAAAAAAAACCCAATTTTTAAACAAGCCAGCACTAACTGGCGCTTCCAGTCCTAAGCCAGGCTAAAGCGTGAAAGATTTAGTACAGTCAGGAACATTCCTCAAAATTGTCTGTCCATTTATCCGAACTAGCGTCGGAGTCGACTTTTTCGGATAATCGCCGCTCTACTGTATTAATACCATTAATTTTTTCACAGGGCTTGGAGACTTGAAAATCTGAAAAATTTTATGTAGGAAAACCTTCTAAGACGGAATCACACAGGAGAGAATAAAAAACTTCGTTATAGCTTAGTTCCTTTTTTAGCAGGTCCGTCGTCTCTAGCAAATGCTCTTTATGAATGTTTTTACTTTCTTCAATCTATACAAGAAGAAAGTATTGGATTCATGAACATTTTCGAATTCCGGTTTTCGACGGATTTACGTGTTACAGGGTACAGAGAACCATAAAAACATGTTTTTAAAATGTCTGTATGAGAGTCAGTCTGTCTGTGTGTGACACAAATTTTGTAGGCCCTGTATCTCAAGAACTAATGAACGGAATTTAATAAAACTTGATTCAGTTAGTTCCTGATATAAGCTGGTGCTGAATAGTTTTTTGGTGTAAATCGCCGAACAGGTAACGCGGTATGTTGTGTTTTTCAAAATTTCCGCAATAGCTATATCCCAAGAACTAATGTACGGATTTTTTATAAAACTTTAGATTCCGTTAGTCCTTCATATAATTTGGTGGTGATAACTTTTTAGTGTAAAACGCCCAACAGATGGAGCTGCTATGCGGCATTATTCATGATTATCGCAATAGATCTATCTCAAGAACTAATGCACGAATTTTCACCAAACTTCAGATTCAGTTAGTCCCTGATATAAATTAGTGCTGTTTAGTTTCTAATGTAAATCGGCCAATAGGTGGCGCTGCTATGTAGATTTTTTTACGATTTCCGCAATAATTCTACCTCAAAAACTAATGCACGGATTTTCATCACACTTCAGATTCATCTACAACTTGACATAAGTTGTTGCTGATTAGATTTTGGTGTAAATCACCTAACCGATAGCACTGATACGTTTTGTTTTTCAGTAAATATTAATATGTATGAGATAGAAGAAAGTTTTTAGGATTGCCACATCCGGCTAGTTTTCAAACGGATTATTATATCAAATTTGCACCGATTACAAAAAAGTTTTCCGTTTAAAAAAAATCAGTGATTTTTTACAAATTTTTTCTCACATAAATATCACTTGACTTTGAATTAATTATGAATAAATGCACCATTAAGAATATCAGATGTACATTTGCTATTCTTTAAGAAATCTGGAATTTTCAAAAATCCGATGGTGTTCGATCCCGACGATGCCGCATTTTCAAGGTTATACTGTACATTATTAATCAATACTCTAAACTGTTCCACTCCTAAATTTTATGATAACCTCTCGTCCCATTCTTTGGTCATCCAGCACACAATTTGTCATATGGAACATATTTTGTATCTACTGGCGGCGGTGAAATGGGAAGATAGAGGACAGTATCCCACTCTCCATCGAATAAAATATATTACACAGAGGTGACGGCAATGCTACTTTGCACAAGGTTGGTGCCGGAGAGAAGTTAGGATCAATAAAAGCACCTCAAATTGCTTTACCCTAGAATAAACTAGAAGGTTAGAGCCGGGGCGGTCTTTGGGATCAATAAAATCACGACAAATTGAATTACCCTAGAATAAACTAGATTGGCCTAGGATAAACTAGTTCGGACCAGTGAATAGCAGGGTAAACTAGTTTCTTCTATGGGCGTTAGGCCAAACTAGTTTGGCCTAGGAAAAACTGGTTTATCCTATGGACGTTAGGATGAACTATTTTGGTCTAGGAAAAACTAGTCTATCCTATTCGTGTTAGGATAAACTAGTTTGGCCTAAAATCGGGTTTGGCCGATAACATATATAACACAAAAACCATTAAAGAAAAGTTCATAGTTAATAGACAAGAGTATTATAATTAAAAACTGTGAAGTTGTAAAGTAATATTGTTAAAATATAAACAAAGATTAAGAGGATTTGCAAATACTACATAAAAACAAGTTTAAAAATCACAGAAGTAAATAAAATGTAAAATTAATTAGGTACAAATTCTTTGAAAACCGTATTTCTTCATCAGCACTTGAATCATACGATTCCGTTACCATTGCTTCATCCATATAGTTTGGCAGCTATTTCGGATTCACCATCTACCTCGACCTAGAAGACCTCAGTGGAACGCTCAAATGAAATTCAGAATAGCATTTGATTGGACATTATCAAGGAGACGTCCAATCAGGATTAAAGGTGCATACCGTTTGAGCGTTCGACCGAGGGTATTGGTATAATTCGGGGTCGAAGTAGTTGGTGAATACGAGCGTGAGAGATGATTGCCTGTTTTTTACTTGACAGTTTTCCATTGTGAGGAACCCTGAACTGTCTTTCTCTCTTTCTGTACGCAAGATTTTTGATTTGGTTTGTGAGTTTCGGAAATCTTAGATTTCTGCAAATTACATACAGATGAAGTAGAAGTTCGCTCCAATCTGATGATCGGATGACATTTTGGATTGACTTGGAGATTTTTGAGATTGGTTGATTTGGTATTCTATCTTAACAGGTTCTGAGGAGGATTGCCAAGCGTTCTAATTTTGGGATCGCATAGCATTTAACAGCACAACAATCATCACGGGTTTCTCTATTTGAAGTGGTGGTTGATTGTGTTTTAGCAGAGTTACTTAATGGAAAAGAGGAGTCGGTCTGGGTGCTTATGTGCCTTACAGATTTTGATTGTTGTTTGAATATACTGGAGTATGATGCCCCAACAGATGGAGTCCTGGATTCAACAAGTTTGCGAACTTCATGGTAGGAAAGTTTTTAGGTTATTTTAACAGCAAGAATTTCCTTTTCACGGATCCAATTAAGACAAGAGCGAGAATATGATGTATGATCGCCCTTACAGTTTGCACAGCGTTCGGGTTTTTTTCGCAAGTTTTACCCTCATGGTCGACCCCTGCACAACGTGCCAATGTAACAGTGCCACGACAGGTAGAATTAGTATGCCATAACGCTGGCATTTAAAACAACGGAGAGGATTAGGTATATAAGTTCTGACTGGACAATTTAGGTAGCCAGCTTTAATTCTAGGCGGTAAAATATGGCTATTAAAAGTTAGAAATGTATTTTGTAGGAAGTATTTGCCCATTTCGACGGATAGTGATACGGCGTACATCTATGACCGCTTAAATTAGTTAGATGTTCTTTTTGTGGGAAATAAAAGATCTGGTTCAGATATTACACAACTGCGTGTATTAAGAGTTTAATGTGCTTTAAAAGAGACAGAAAATGTACCTATAATATTGGAATTTGACAGAAGTTGTAACAGGCTGGCAGAAGAATCCTCAACCAGTAAATCCCAAGACTGCAATTTTTTGAGTGAGTGGCCGTCACCAAAAACAGACTGATATGTTTTTGCAATAAGAAATGGTGAAGTTTTTGAAAAACTTTCAGAGACATTATCAGTGCGCTTAACTACAAAAGAAAACGACTGAATAAAGACTGTACACTTTGTTGCTCTCCACATGGAAGAGAAATGGAGGGAACATTAGCATTTCCTTTCATATTTGAAAGAAAACTAGAATTCAGACCCCGGCCACACCATCCACTCCAAGCCCAACAAGGGGACGCACATTCGTGCACCAGTGCTAACCAGGGCCCATATGGTCACAAGACATTCCTATGCCAGTCTCCACTCATAACGAGATGGATGGTAAATGCTCACTCACTTGATCCCCAGCCGGTGACAAGTCAGCTGACCAGCTGATTGATGCATACGGGTCCAATATGTACCTCCCGTCTACCTGAAACAGAGGCCGAAGCAGTGTGTTGGTTTCCCTCAACTGCCAGGATCCCCATTTTCAGGGACACGGGTAGCCACGCATGGCAAACAAGTGGGTGGTTTACAATTCTCCATGAATCGATATAGACAGGATAATATCGGCTCATGCAGAATTTTCCTCACCTTTGAAGAGGAAACCACAGTGAGAGTGAAACAAAGAGGAAAGTAAGACAAGAGAAATAGGAAGAAAAGGAAAAGACAAAGATCGCTCAGGCGCCCGGGGTTGCGAAGCCCATGAATACCAAAAGAGTGTATCCCCCTTGGGGGAAGTTGAAAATAAGACTTTATTTCACCGTGTCGCTCCCACAATAGGTATCCAAGCGGAACTGAGCAATGTGCCTCATGGGAGTACTAGGAATTAGTATGTCAGATTTACACTTGGCTGCAACACTGTATGCGCCAGATATTAAAGTATTCCATATTGTCCGACCATTCCATAATACCCAAACTTATTCTATATATAAAATTACGCCAATTTACTTTAATACATTTTCTGTTTCATTTTTTAATCACAGAACGTAAGAAAACTTTCTTTTGTTTCATATTTTAAAGTAGCTATTAAAGATACTGCTGATCTTTAAACTTGGTAGCAAACTGAATAAAGTGCTTTATCGATTTATTGACAAATATTTCTTTCTATACACTGGGCAATAAGTCGATAATATATCTTTATATTTTGAAATTAGACTTAGTTTAGGAAATTCTTAATGCATGTTTGTCGCGTTCGTTTCTAAAAGTTCTGTTTAAAATATTTTGTTAGTTTAATGTATTTTTAAAAGAAGTGTTTAACAATGTGGATACATTTTATCATTGAATGAATGTTATATGTCATTTTAGTTCTTAATATACTAAATAAAAATAATTAATTATCCATTTACTGACCAAATTTAGATCAAGATGCAGCTCACAGAATATTTCATGTACTTATTCTTCTAAGGCTTTAATTTAAATACTATATCCATCATTAATTTTTGTAGAAAAACTTATATACATGATTTTTATGATACTTTTTTTATCTAGATGATATATCTTCTCATTGAAATGAAAGCTTAAAGAACTAAAAATAATGTATTTCTGATTAACAATTTGAATGTGGGATACTGTGATCAATTTCTGACTAAACAAATGAACAAACGTTGAAAGTGGAAGATTGTAATCTCAATAATATGATTATTATTGCTAAATCACACCAGAAAATTTTGAATAATAATTTTATTTTATTTTATTTACAAAACTCTGTCATTAGTGTATTTTACCTGAATAAGAGATCTCATTCTTAGATCGATCGATGATACAAAAGAAGTGTTTAATGAAACAACTAAAAAAATGAGCTTCTCTCAAGTACGCACTGCTTGACAAAAAATACTTGCTGTATAAAATTTCTCTCCGTCGAAAAACAATACTTCAGCATCTTTTAGTACAGAAGTTTTTTAACTAATTTTTTAATGCATTCATTTGATATCTTAACTGTTTCACTTAATAATGTACTTTAAATATGAAGAGAAGTTTATCAAGTTTTTTTTTCAAATTGCTCAGTTTTAATGACATTTTGCAAAATAAATAACTTATTAGATGCAATTCCGAAATAAACAATATTTCGATTATTTTAAAATTAAACGTGAAAAACGAATCTCTGTTATAATGTCTGATTCATTATATGAAAATTTCTTTTCATAAAAGTTATTTTTTGCAACAAAAATTTATATAATGCTTTTTTTTTCATTTACATACTTGTAAAAGTAATTTTGATAATGTATATTCAGACATCATATCGACAAAAAAATTGTTCCGACATATTTTTTAACTCCATTTACTTTGATGATTTTTAGACAAAATTTGTTTCTTTTATAAACTGCAAGATATTTTCACCATTAATTTTAATCAAAACATTTTAACTAGTAATTTGCTAAAAAAATAGCTTTTATGTTTCAGTAAAAAAAAGAAAAGAATTTCCTAATAAATTAAAGAACAGAGGGAAAATTGTGCAGTGACACATTACTGAAGAATACAAAACTTTCAAGTAAAATGCCTCAAGCGTGATGTAATTAATCTAGTTTACTATGTAAACGCTACGTAATCCTTTTAACGATTATTACTCTTCGTGATAATTTATACCCTCTTTAAATAGCAGCATTAAATTGGCTCTTAAAAATGCATTCAAGATATTTTTTATCAAGTATTTGTAATCTCTTGACACAGCTGAAAGATTATTTTAAAGCAAAAAGATCTATTTTGATGCATGTAAATAAGTCCTTTTTTTTTACTTCAAGTCTTAAACTATAATAAAGAAATAAACATAAAAAAATAGCTGTTAAAATATAACTAGCTATTATTTCGTTACTTTTTTTTTTGTCTTGTTTCTTCAAAAGATGATATATTATACACGCAGCTTTGCACGCTTGGTTTTTGAAATATGCCAAATGGTGGTATTTGTGTCTTTTTACATTAGGGGGAATTACACTGCTACAGATAATTTAAATATTACTAATTAAGTCACACTTTGAGGAAACCTCATTCTGGCAAAAATGCGACTTGAATTAATGAGAAAGTTTTTATCCCAACACATCCCCCCCCCCTCGTACTGCGTTAGGCGGATATGGAACTTCAATTAATGAGAAAAATCTTGATTTTAACCCATTTTCCCCCTCGTACTGCGTTACGCGAAAGCAAAACTTGAATTAATGAGAAAGACTTGATCCCAAACCATCTGGCCCCCTCGTACTGTGTTAGGAGAATATGAGACTAGAATAAATGAGAAAGACATTATTGCAACCCATTTTGCACCCCTTCAAAAAATAAGATACACAGTTAACTTAAAAACACTGTTTATCATCTATCGTACGACGAAAAAAATCAATAAATTCGGTTCAGTACTCTCAGAATCATTATCCATTTACTCAGAGTCTTTATTTTATTATTTCGAGATAAAATAGAATAACATGAATCAGATCTCAAATTAAATAGACTACAAACTGCGTTGATAAGGTTATCACAAACTCAACCTATAAAGGTAGATTTCAATAAATCCAAAATTATCTTCCACACAAAAAACTAAGAAGCTATCATAAGAGAATCTCTGGAAATATACCTAATAAAGAAATAGTCTGTAATGACATATTATTACTAGGGGGATCTGCCACCTGCAAGCTATGCTCACCAACCCCCGTTCAGACACCGCAGAATCTAAAAACACGCTAATCGGATCGATTTTTAAAAGATTAAAGAAGATTGAATTATAATGAAAAAACATGTAGCGATCTCCCTCTAAACGGATTTCCATTCAATTTCCTTTGATTGCGAAAATTTAAGGCCCAATCAGTTGCTGTTAAAACATCCAGTGGTTGTTTTCGTGTTTGATTCAAGAAGATCGGTTAAACATTTGTAAAGAAGCTAAAATAAATTGAATTAAGTAAACAGAGTCTTTGCCTCCCGGGATATTTTAACAGCGTTATAAAACAATTGACATAATACAATTTACTACAATTACTACGATTTGCTGCTTTAACCCCTTCAAGGGCGGTGGTTCATTTTTGGACCACTTAATTTAAATTCTTAAATGCCACATTGGCACCAGAATATTGGTATGAAAATTTTCTTTTATTAAGTAACTGAACCGCGCTCTGCGCTAGAACATAAAATGAATACTAGTGTTCATCACTTTTCGGATATCTGTTCTATACATCATTTGCAAATTAGTGCAGAGAAGTCAGCCGCAATGCTGTTTGGGAGCCACACTCTTAGTAAAAGAAGACCAATTTTTAAACATAATGACAAAAGTATCAGTGTAAAGGACAATATTCTTTATTTGGGATTTCTACTTGACAGCAATTTTCGCTGGATGGATCACCTAGATATGATTAGAACTAGGCTTAACGATTTCACGTGTAAAATGCGCCAAACCAGAATCCGTGATAGAGGTCTTCCTTCTATTTATCTTAAAATATGGTACAATACCGTCTTGAAGAAACGTATTTCATATGGGCATGAGATCTGGATGCCTGACTTAAATCAACATGGAATAACAAGATTACTCTCATGTCAACGTCTATGTCTGCTATCTGTCTTAAAGGCATATCGTACGATTTCTAATGACGCATTGTGTGTTTTGGTGGGTGCTCCACCACTTGACACAGAACGGAATTTGTCTTCTAAGCGTTATAATATCATTTATGGAAATGGTACGGTCTTGATTGACAAGATGTGTTTTAAAGGTGAAGATTTTATGAATAAACTGAGGACATATAATTATCCTTACTTCTTTGAAAACTTAAATATAAAATTTGTTAAGCCAGTGGTTGATACAGTGCCAGTGGTGAATCATCCGATATTGTATACTGATGGTTCTCGAATGATGAACAGTGTAGGAGCTGCATTTACGGTTTGGTATAGGGATTCTTTTATGCTAGACATGAGATTAAAATTACATGACTATAACTCTGTTTTTCAAGCAGAATTGGCTGCGATAGACGAGGCTATCAGTTGGTGCATCGACTCCCCGCATGATTCATTTCATCTTTATACTGATAGCTTGTCATCAATTTACGCTCTTCAGCGCTTATTTCCATCTAACGGTCAGATTTTTAATATCTTCAACTCTTTGCGCCTGTTACATAATAAAGTCATATATATTGGCTGGATAAAATCGCATGTTGGAATATCAGGAAATGAAAGAGCGGACATGTTGGCAAAATCAGTTATTATAAATGATCTGTATGATAAAGTTCTACGCATTCCTGCACCAACTTCTATTTTAAAGCGTCATTTTAAAACACTTCTACATGATCAATGGCAGGTTTCTTGGGAAAATTCGGAGAAGGGAAGAGATACTTATGCGATATTAAACAAGGTTAACGAGTTATTTCTATGTGAATCCCAGGTGATAGGTTATTTTCTTTCTTCACATGGAGCATTTCCACAGTATCTGTTTAAAATAGGAAAACGCCCAAATAACAGGTGTAACTGTGGTGATGTAGGAAGTATACAACATTATTTGTTTGGACATTGTCCGTTAATGCCTTGTACATTTAAATTCAACAGGAATTGTACACTGAGATGGAACATTCGAAACGTTCTCATCACCCGTTCAAACTATAGAAAACTGTGTGCTATGTACAACGCACTTAATAGGGAATACTCATTTATAAGGTATAAATTTTGATAATTTTTACACTTGTAACTATTTACTTCTATCATACTGTTAATACTCATCAGTGGTTCGCTACGGACATTACGTGGTTTTCTGACACTACATCAAAGGCTCAACATTGTGCCTTTTATAGTAACTGTCCTTTGTCTGACATTTTTGTTGGCGGCGATTTTCTCTTGAGGTCTGAACATTATGGTGATCTTTCTTCAAGTTAGTTTTTCTTATATAAAACTTTTATGAACATTTTTCTTTCGAACACTGAACTCATTTGAACATTAGTGAACAGTGAACTTTTATGAACATTTACACTTCATAATCTTGAACAAGGATTTATAGTCTTAACTTTTGTTATACATTTAAGTCACTTCACTTTTGTTTTTATTTTTATTATTATGATGAAAGCAACATCAATTGTTTTGTAAATTTACGATTTACTATGGTAAGTTCGTCAGAATATGTGCCTTTTTCCTTGTTATTTTGGGTGCTTTCCGATGTCCGGCATCGGTGATTGTTGTGGGGATTTTCCACCGGAGCGTTACATCCTATGCCATTCTTTGGTTGGTGCTTCGGTCGGGTGATCAAGTAAGTGAACAAGAGCATATGGCCTATGCCAAATTTGGTGGGCGCTCCGGTTGTGTGATCAAGTAAGTGAACAAAAGCATTTTCGTATTTCGAAATTTTTTTGCAAATTCTGGTGCCATTCACTGATTTCAACATTTTACGAATAGAAGTACCTTCCTCCTGAAAGGGTTAAACGCATATTAATGTATTTATTATTTTAAAGTTCCTTTCTCTTTTAATATTCATGTGTAAATACAATTTTCAAGACATAATTTTCAATATTTTCCTGCTTTTAACACGCATTCGTTTAATTATAATTTTAAAGTATTTTTTTCTTTTTAATAGTCATGTGTAACTAAATTTTTAATCGTTAGGATATATTATTCTGTGCTCTGTTTTTAGAATTGAAAACAATCTCTATAATAATGCCCTAAGTCATGGGACTGTCATCAGTAGTTCCGGGCGAATCCTTTCGCTTTTTTATATTCCAGGCGGCCATTTTGATATTTTAATGTTAGCCAGCAACAGGTCATAAGTCGCTAAATATTATTCTATCGCCATCATTTCATCTATATTATAACAGTCCAAGCCATGTAACTGCCATAAACAATTACAACGCTTCGCTTTTCATAAGAAAGTTTTCCATTTTGATTAAACAATCAAAATTATTTTTTCGAATAAAACTACGTAAAAATTGCCATGATCGCAAAGAATTCTTGGTAATTTTAGGTTATCTGGTGGCAAATCTCGCCAATAGCTTTTTAACTCTCCAGCTAGCATTTTTTTATTTTTCGAGTGGTTAATTAAAACGGTACAACTTGGTTATCCCATCGACCAAAAATCTATCGCCAAGTTATAAGATTAAATGTCAATAATGGTTGATCGTAAATGTCACATTCACTTGACTTTAAGGAAGTTACACGTGTTTACACCATCAGGTGATTTTTATTTCGACGTTTTATTTGTATTTTTATTAATGTTATACTAATTTATTTGTTCTTTCGTTATTTAAAATAAAAATTATGTCAATTTGTATAATTTGGCGAGTGGTGTGGCGATTTATATAATTTGGCGCAATTGGTCATCAGGATAACTAAGTAGTACCACTAAAACATTGCTTTGAGTTTGAAATTAAATGTCATGATTTGCTGCATAATTTAATATTTTGCACGGATGTCAAAATCACGACTTTGGCGTGATTTTCTTTTTTTTACAACAATTTGGCGAAAACTTCGTTTTCGAATGCCAGTCACGTATGTATTTTTAAATTATTCATCTATGCCTAATATTTTTATTTCGTTTCGTTTAAAAAAAGAAAGAAATGAAAGCCATGAATTTTAAATGTTTCAGTTTTAAATAAAAGTTTTGTATTGAATAAAATGACAATAAAATACAAAAAAAAAAAAAAAAAAAAAAAAGCGACGGGAGAAATGTTTGGCGATTTATCTCCTTGATTTTTCTATCAGAATCTTCCGATTTGGAGAAATATTGTTCAAGTAAATTGAATTATGAATAAAAGTAATATGATATATTTCTTAGCATACATTTAAGGGAGGTTAAACTTGTCGCCAAATTAGTTTATAATAATAATCTTTTCTAAAATATGAAAAAGAAAATCTGTTGTGATTACAACCTCTTGAGACCCCGCGTCCATTCTAATGGACATTTTTATTTTTTGTATAAAATACTTAATTTCAGTTGGAACTTGTAAATACTTGATGCCCATTATACTAGATAGTCTAGTGCTGCTATCTGTACGCCGAAATAATAAAAACATTGCATCTAAATATGTATTTTAATATTTTGAATGAGGCATAGAACAAGAGAAAGACTGTTGAAAATAAGCCGACAGTTTTAATGCTAATTTTATATATTTTTAAAAAATATTTTAATATTAATGCTACACGCAACTAATTTTGAATGTTGTATCAATGAAATGACATCGCCGTTTAAGTATTCTAATGTATATTTTAGAGAATAAACAAAAAAAAAAAAATATGTCCATTCTATTGGACGTTGGGTCTTCATCAGTTGTTTTTATTCATACTAGGGGATCAAACCCGAGCTCCTTGGGTTACAGAATATAGGTGAAAAGCAAATTTTTTTTTAATCTAATTATTTTTTTACATGTAATATATATTTTAGATTGCCCACTAACATCAAAAAGAATTTTTATATGAAAAAAATCAATTATGCACTCAAATAAAGTTTTGAAATTTATTAAAAGCGATACTTTCACATGTCACCACATGCCAGGAGTTATTAACCCAAGATTTTGCCACTTACGTCGGTCTTTCCGATCATCTCGGTGCTAAGCGCGTGGTTCAATCACATGTCTGTTAAATTTGTTTCTTATTTACATTTATTTATTTATTTTTCTATAGAGGAAGTTTTAACTTTCTTATGGAACATTAGACGGAAACATATGCTGAACTTTTTACATTGTTTAATGGGCATGCGGATTAACCTTCCGTAACCGAGCATCACGTGATAGAGTTAAATTAAAAAATAATTTATGCTTGAAAATCTATATATATATTACGCCATCGTACGTGACACAGAAATCGCGATTAATTGTTGGTTAATTGTTCAATTGGTTAATTGTAAACAATTGGCCGTTAATTGTTTAATGACAACGCCCGAATGAAACGCATCTCATTGGTTATTGTGTAATATTTTAAAAAAGTGAATAGCAATAAATAAATAAAAAGTTTAATTAATAACTATAGAACAAAACAATTTATATAATTAAAAAAAATAAAATAAAAGTAAATAAACAATTTATTAATAAATAAACAACAGCATCTGGATTATCATATCAAGCAAAATAACGATCCTTTGACGCCAGTTAAGTACCCCGGTGCGTATATGACATTGGCGTCAGAAAAAAGTCGTGCCAACGTAGTGCGTAATGACACTTGTCCCGTCTTTTATTCATCTAATTTAAAATACAATAAATAAAAAAATAAATGAAGGTGCTTTTCCAGTATAGGTACTTGGCGAAATAGAGAAAAGGTCCATGGCGAGAAAAGAAATTTTATTCTGGCAACCGATTTAATCAAAATATTTTTTTTCAAATAAAACTACATAAAAGTGTCCACAATCGCAAAAAGTTCGTACTTTTATGTTAGCTGGGTGCAATTCTCGCCAATAACATTTTTTAACTCGCCAGCAGCATTTTTCATTTTTCGAGGGGTAAATTAAAACAATGCTTTGATGTTGAAATTAAATGGTTTATGGTATTATTTATTCTTTTTCTTTTTTTAAAGATTTTTTTTTTTTAAGTGAAAGTCATGAATTTTAAAGGTTTTCTTTTTAAATTAAAGTCATCCATTCTAAATAAAATGAGTGAAAGGATTATATTTTAATCTGAATTAACGAAATATATATATAAAAAAATGCGTCGGGTACAATGTTTGGCCATTATCACCTGTGCCCGACTAACATAACTGTAGGGAGTTCTTGATTTCTCTATCAGAATCTTCAAATTTGGCGAAGGATTGAGCAAGTAAATTAAATTATGAATAAAAGTAACATGATACAATGCCTAGCATACATTTAAGGGAGGCCAAATTAGTCACCATGGGTGACTAGTTATTTTAAAAACCATAATAACTCATTCAATTAAGATACAATTTTCAAACAAATTACATTTGAAAGTAGATTTTTTTCTCCATTTGACGGTTTAAAAATTGAAAATGTGCGATATTTAGAAATTTAAAAAATTGCTGACATAGCTCGTATTTTAATTTCAATTTATTTTTTCAGTTTTTATGAGAAAATGGCAACAAAAAGGTACAGTAATATATTATTTTCTTTCTTCCGTGATTAGTATCCCTTTACTTTCAACCCTCCACGACTTTCAACAGAAATGGAGTTCTTCAGTTGCCACAATTACAAAAAATGTATTAAAAACTACAAAAAAATTAATATCTCAAAATTAAATTGAGATACAGCTTTCAAACAAATTGCATTTAAAAGAGCATTTTTTTCGTTATACGACGGTGTAAAAATTTAAAATGTGCGATGTTTAGAAGTTTAAAAATTTGCAGTAGAGAAAATTGCAAAACCAAAATTTTATTTCAAATTTCAAAGTGTTGCCATTCACAGAATGACGTATGCGTTACGCACAGATATGTTTGTCCTTTATAATATAGATAAGACTGTCTTTGTATACTGAAGAGAGGCATTTGTTTTTACTTAAAAATCAACACAGTATTGAAACAAATAATAGATACAGAAGTGGATAATATATTTTCTTAAATAAAAAAAAAGTAAAAAAAAAAAAAAGCAATTTAACAAATTACAACGACCATTTGAAAAATGATTTTTTCAAAGACTAAAATTTAAGACATAAAAAATCGCACGGAGTTGATCCTGCATTACGTACGCCATGGATTAAACGTTAACATTCCTGGACCCATCATGAACAAATTTTAAAAGAAATTTCAGTTTTACAATTTTCGGTACTGTAAATGAACTTCTACGGAGCTGGTCATATATTACGTACGCCATGAATTAAAGATTAATAGTGTTATTACACGTAAAAATTGCAAGCAAGAAAAATCGCCTGCGATTCGTCAATTTCCTATGAAACTTACGTAATAGCCAAGCATTTCATTGGCTGTTCGGGAAAAGGCTTTTCTATCATCAGATTTCCAAAAAATCTCACGACCAATCTACTTATAATAAAAACTGAGTGCCTCGCTGAGTGCACATGACCGGCGGAACGATGCCGGTGCGAACCACTCTGGTCTGCGAAACGACCGTAGCTAAACGCCATGTTAGGCTTAATGTAAAACATATCTTAACATATGACAGCTAAATGATAATTTTTTCTACTTAAAATCATGTCTGTTCAGCATATTTTCATATAAAACATGTGTATCATATCCATTTATAATGTATTAAGTTCTAAATTAAAATTAAGCTATTAGAAATCAAATCTAAACAAACGATACTGTTGCCATTCAGACTCAAATTCCAGCAAATTAAGAAACAAAGGAATGACTCTTTGACGATTCATAAAAAAAAAATACGGCTAACATCTGATTCTGCTTTAAATATATTTTTTAAAGCATATTAAAGCCTTTAAGTTTTTTGAAATGCGTTTTTCATTCTTGTTTACATTTATAAGCAGCAATTTTATTTACGACGGTTTACATTTACAAGCAGTCAGTTTACGACATACATATGAAATATTACGTAATTTATTGAATAAATATTTTAAAAAACATTATTTAATGATTATTCATCATTATTCATATGAATCATTCATATATTAATATTGATTCATATCAATGATTCATGTATTTCACTCTTCTGTAGTGGCAACAGTGAAACGCTGTTTCTTTAGGAAAAAACAGAGGGATAAACGTGCTGATTTTTCGCCACTACTCGCTTTGATCTGTCAATAGTTATTTTTGAATGTTTTAAAAGTTTTTTTAATTTTTATTATGGACTTTCGGAAAGAAGGCGCCAATTGACCAGGAAAAGAATTGCGCGATCGCAGCAATCAACGGATTTCTCAGTTTGCCTGATAAACTCAGCTGAGTTTACACCGAACAGAATTAAACACCCATACGCACAATTTTTTGTTTATTTTTTATCTAAACTATGCATATTTTAAGTTCATGTTCATAAAGTGTTTATCACTCACAGGAACGTTTCATTATAATAAAGATTTTAAAATCAAAATTACATTTTTTTTTTTAAATTTTACTAAATTTTTGTACCGTTAAAAAACATAGCTTTTTGTATGTGTATTACTTTCAATGATGCACATAATGGTGTTTTAGTTTTGGCCAAATATATGAATCAAATTTTAAAGTTTCATCTAAAATTAAAAAATAAACATCTGATTTTTTAAAGAAATGCCATATGTTTTTTGTTTTATTTTAAAGTTTCTTATTTCACCTATGCTGCATTTTTTAAGCTGAATTGAATATATTTCTGTGAATTATTTTTTGCTGTTTGAAAAATGCTACATTCGCGATTATTTTCTAAATTAATAATAATCATAAATTTTTGTACCGTTAAAAAACATAGCTTTTTGTACGTGTATTACTTTCAATGATGCACATAATGGTGTTTTAGTTTTGGCCAAATATATGAATCAAATTTTAAAGTTTCATCTAAAATTAAAAAATAAACATCTGATTTTTTAAAGAAATGCCATATGTTTTTTGTTTTATTTTAAAGTTTCTTATTTCACCTATGCTGCATTTTTTAAGCTGAATTGAATATATTTCTGTGAATTATTTTTTGCTGTTTGAAAAATGCTACATTCGCGATTATTTTCTAAATTAATAATAATCATAAATTTTTGTACCGTTAAAAAACATAGCTTTTTGTACGTGTATTCTTTCAATGATGCACATAATGGTGTTTTAGTTTTGGCCAAATATATGAATCAAATTTTAAAGTTTCATCTAAAATTAAAAAATAAACATCTGATTTTTTAAAGAAATGCCATATGTTTTTTGTTTTATTTTTAAGTTTCTTATTTCACCTATGCTGCATTTTTTAAGCTGAATTTAATATATTTCTGTGAATTATTTTTTGCTGTTTGAAAAATGCTACAGCTTTTTTTTTTTTTTTCAACTATGCATATATTTTTAAAAGCATTTACAGACATGCCACTTTCCAGCGAAAACAGATAATTCCATTTTTTCGGCACAATTTATCATCCCTGGGATTGATGCAAATCAGTATTAAAATTTGTTGACATTTTTAGGACGAGAAGGGGGGGGGGGGTTGGTAGCAGAATTTGACAAAATAAAAATGCGAGTACAAGCAGATGCAATTTGAGTTTATTTCTAATCCGTTCCCATGACCTACTGTGCATTTAGTCCATGTATAGAAACAAACAGCATGAAAAAAACATATAGCCAGGAGCTTGCAACTATCATCTGTCTGCTTTCCCCGAAGGATTGCAAAAATCATCAAAATATCGTAGAAAAAGGGTGGTTTCATCAAACGAATATGAATTCCATCAAAGGATCGCAGAAAAAAGCACAATGTTTTCCAAAGGGTCCTTTAGAATGCATGTTTCGTCAAAGGATCATGGAATATGTGAATGTCGCCAAATAATCGTGGAAAAAACATGAATTTCATCAGATGACTGCAGAAAAAATGCATTATTTGATCAAAGTATCACGAAAAACGTGAATTTCGTCAAATAATCACAGAAAAAATATGTTTTTTGATTAGAGGATCACAGAGAAAACGATATTTTCATCGAAAGGTTGCAAAAGTGCAAGTTTCAACATAAAATCCTAAAAAAAAATGTAAATTTTGAAATCGGGGGATCTTGAAGCTTATTGGTTCATCAGTATCAGGTGAACCGTTAGTCAGCTAAATTTTCTGTTACGTAACTAATTTGCTGCATACATTCGGATGCACCTGTGCTTCTGTCAACGTATTTCGATTGTAAGGTAAGTCTCGCTTGCTCTGCTGGTTATTTCTTTTTTTTTATTAGGATTTTTGCATTAGCTGTTTAAAATGCACCCTTTATTAGTGAATATATCGATTTTTACATGGTTTACAGTTTTAGAGACAGACGATTCAGCCAACGGCTGCAGGAAAAATTCAGAGTCTGAAAACATGGAGGGTGTATTACCAAACATCCATCAAAATTTAACTTTAATTCAGTTAGAAGAGAAGTACCATACCTTGACGATGTTTCAGACCCTGACTAGGATCCCTTTTTCTAAACATTAAATTATTGATTTTTTTTTTTAAATTTTAACTGATTGTTTGTTTTTTATGTAAATATTTGAATTTTTTTCTGTATGAAACTCCCCTTTTTTTTATGAATCGCCGTCTCATTTATTGGTATTTCTTTATATTTATCCTTTTATTTTTATTTTATGTTTAATAAATTTTTTGGCAGTCGTGAGCAAGATTTTACCTGCATTCGTGATTTCAAATTTTTCAAGATGGCAGTAAAACTTCGTTTTTAAATCTTTATGTTACTTATAAATCCATGTTTTTACATCATTTTCTATTTTTTTGTGCAAATCATTGATTTATAAATAACATAAAGATTTAAAAATTGAGTTTTTCCGTCACCTTGAAAAGATTTTTGGCACAATTTTTTTCGCCAAGCGGCACAGGATGCGAAACTCTTCCCTGAATTTTGTCAAATAAACGTGAGAGGTGTAATTCGTCAAAAAGGCGCAGGAAAAACGGGAATTTTGCAACAAATCCCGATAAAAACACTCATTTCGTGAAAGGATTGTGGTAAAAACAGTCATTTTGTCAAAAGGCTGCGAAAAAAACATGAATTTCATCAGAGATGTGCAGAAAAAACGAGAATTTCACCATAAACATTAAATTATTGATTTTTTTTTTGTTTGTAAATTTTAACTGATTGTTTGTTTTTTGTGTAAGTATTTTTAGTTTTTTTTATATATTTTTTTCTGTATGAAACTCCCCTTTTTTCTGAATCGCCGTCTCATTTATTGGTATTTATTTATATTTATCTTTTTATTTTATATTAGTAAGTTTCTTGGTAGTTGTGAGCGAGATTTTACCGGCATTCGTAACAAATTTTTCAAGATGGCGGAAAAACTTCGGTTTTAAATTTTTGTTATTTATAAATCCATGTGTTTACATCATTTTCTATTTTTTGGGCAAAATCATTGATTTATAAATAACAAAGATTTAAAAATGATGTTTTTCCGCCATCTTAAAAAGATTTTTGGCAAGATTTTGAACAATTTTTTTTTTTGCCAAGTGGCACTCTTCCCTGAATTTTGTCAAAGAAACGCGAGAGGTGTAATTCGTCAAAAGGGCGCAGAAAAAAAGCAAATTTTTCAACAAATCCCGATAAAAACACTCATTTCGTCAAAAGGCTGCGAAAAAAAAACGAATTTCATCAAAGATGTGCAGAAAAAATGAGAATTTTGCCATAGGGTTGTTGGAAAAAGCTCTTTCCCCCCCCCCCCCCCCGCATGAGGTGGTTCATATTTTCTTCATTTGAAGGTTGACTTTTACAAACACTATTTTTTTAATGCTTTTGAGGACTTGCCACTATCTGAATAATCATGCATATCAATCACCTGTTTAATTGAGTCTGACTTAATGTTGTAAACTTAAAATAACACTTTCCCGTCATTTTTGACGGGGCCATATGCTAGTTTTAAATAAAATTTCATTCTTAAACTTCTAAACATCCGACAATATTACTTTTTATACCGTCTGATAGAGAAAAAAATGTACTTTTAAATGCAATTTGTTTGAAAGCTGTCTCTCAAGTTGTTTCTGATTTATTAATTTTTTTTGTAGTTTTTATTACTTTTTTGTCATAGTGGCAACACTCTGTTGTCCATCATTGTTGAAACCAAAGGGAAATACAGATTACTGTATATACCAATCAGATAACGAATAAATTGCGGATTAAACCAATGAAAACGTTCAGATATGCTTTTGATTTCCTATCCTGACGAGAACAATAACCATTTTTCCAAATGGTTAATAAATAAAAAATAAATAAATAAATATTATCCTAAAACAATATAATTTGACTGATAAAATGCTTGCTCTAATCTAGTACATTGTTAAATTTTTGATTTCAGTGAAATATATATATATATATATATATATATATATATATATTGCAGCATTTGTCAATATAGATATTTATAATTAAGCTTTTATTATGCTATTATTAAGCTATTATTTTCTTATTCATTGTAACTATTTTTGATATTATTCTTCTGTTAATATGTTATTTATAATTGAATTAATAAATGTAATCATATTTAATTAGCAACAAAATTTTTAAGAAAATATAATTAAAGATAACAGTATAAGATTATAAATAAACTCATTTAGATTTCTTTTAAATTTCTTCTTGGCATTTACCTGCCAATTGTGGGAGATGTGCCCCTAATTATTATCATTATTGTAAGAAACAAATGAATGGTGTTGAGGAGAGATAAAAAACAAAACACAATGTTATTAAATTTTTGTATTAAAGTACCCTTTTTCTATTTGATGAAGCAAAAATTCATTTATGTGATATTTAGAAATGATGTATAAACGAGTAAAACACACTTCTGATGTCAACAAACATAGTGAAAGAAAAAGGAATTTGATGCTAAATATCTGGGTTTTGAAGCCTATGTAGCGATATTATTTTACTTGACAAGTATAAAATAAAATAAGGTTGTGTGCATGAAATGCAATTTGTCTTTGTATATTCGTTTAACTATAAAAAACATTTGCAGGCTTTTTATATTATTTTGCTCTTTGTATGTTGTTTACAAATAAATTAGTTAATTTAATTGAATTTAAACAGAAATAAAAAAATTAAAGAAAATATAACTGAAGATAATAATTTTATATTATAAATAAACTGCATTTCATTTCTTTTTAATTTCCTTTTGGCATCCAAATGTCAATTGTGATAACCGCGCCACTATTTATGCTACTATTTATAATTATTTTTAGATTAAAACTTTTATTGATGCGTTAGATTCTTTTAAATTCCCTTTTAAAAAACTATTTAAAAAGTCACTAAATTCATTTATGCTTTTCTAATGAATTTCATCCAAAAATACTTTTTCTATTTGATAATGAAAAAATTAAAATTGTGCAATATTTAAAGGTGATGTATGAACGTAAAAGCACATTTATAATGAAGGAAATTTTTTCATTTTAATTTCATTTCATTTTAATTTTTCATTTTTCATTCAATTTTTTTAAAACAGAAATAAAAATTTTAAAAATATATACCTCAAGATAATAGTTTAAGATTATAAATAAACCGTGCTTTATTTCTTTTAAATTTACTTTTGGTATCCAAATGTCAATTGTGAATACCGTGCCAATAACTATTTATAATTTCTTTTAGGAAAATCTTTTATTGATGTGATAGATTTTTTTAAATTCCTTTTAAAGGAACTATTTAAAAAGTCACTAAATTGATTTATACTTTTAAAATAAATTTCATCCAAAAATACTTTTTCTCTTTGATAATGAAAAAAAATAAATTGTGCAATATTTAAAGGTGATGCATGAACGATAAAAACACATTTATGATGAAAGAAAACTTTGAAATTAAGAATTTTTCATTCAGAATCATGTAATTCAATAGTATGTTTTTTACAGGACTAAGACCCAATGTCCATTATATTGGACATGCCAAAACCCTATATATATTTTTTTTTTAAATAAATGAATATATATAAAGTTTTCTAGACCCATAAAGAGCCTTAATCCTAAATATGGTAAAATTTGAGCCAAAAATGCGAGCCTGGGTCTCAAGAGGTTAAAATTTGTTTTGCAATCATTAGAGAAAAGTATTTAAAATTAGAAAAAAAAATAATATCTCGAAAAGTAAGTCGAATTTTAACAGTCTGATACCAGTTTAGAGATCTGCGGATTAATACGGATTTTTCGCGTTAATTTCATCGCATAATATTCCATATTTTGGGAGAAATCGCCATGAAACATAATCAGTTGTTTAATCAGTCGTTTCATAAAATCGTTTCATAACGTCGTTTCATAACGTCGTTTCATAACGTCGTTTCATATAGTTGTTTCATAAATTCGTTTCATTAGGATTCTATATATACAAGGTAGACATGATATCCACGTAGTCTGTAAGGGATTGATACATAATAGATAAAACCTGCGCTTGTTTTTGAAATTTTTAATAACCTTTTCCATTGCAACTTATAATGCATACCACCCTTGAAGTAGGATGGTCTATCCCGGGCGAAGCTTGTTTTTTAAGGTATTAGTATAACTTTATCACCACCACATATCACCGTACATAACGTATCACATAACGTATCATCAAAAAATTAAAATACCTTAAGTAATAAGTTGGAAAACAATAGTTAGTATTTTTAATCGTTATTTTAGGTTTGAAGAAAGGTTAATTAGGCAGTACCTTTTTACCTAGTTGGTAATCATACTTCTTTATTATAGTAATTGTAATTCATTATAATTGTTACTAGACTTTGCGTTTCGCTTATTGTTCAGAAAAATTAGATCCAACACAGGCATGACAATTAACTGATTTTCCCTTTATTTACAGTTTTTTAAAGTAAAAAAAAAATAAATAAATAAAAAAAAAATAAGAAAACTACACTGTTCGTGAGCACCTACATTTTAGAAATTATCCCTATGCCATATTTAAAGTTCCTAGGCTGACGGTTTCAGAGAAATCACATTGAAAAATCATATGGAACATTTCCATCCATTCCACCCATTTTCAGTTCGTTGTTTATTACGATCTTTTGGGGAAATCAAACTATAATAGGAGCCTGAATGTCAAATTAAAATATTCTTGCCTGATATGTTAAGAGTAATCATAATTACAGAGTGTTTTCTAATCATTTAATCACTTTAAATCTCGAATGTTTTAAGAAAAGTTTTTATTGAGTATTTACACATTAAAATTTCATATTTTTAGCATCGACCGAATCAAAGAAATCCTAATTTTAGAACATTTTTCACTTTTGCACCTCCTTGAGGGTAGTTTGTAAACAGATAAAATATGGCCTATTTTTAAGTGCAGACTGTCATTATTATTATTCTGAGAGTAGATTTGAAATCGGTTTAATAGTTCTAAAGTAATTGTTATTGCCGAAAGTTTTCCACTCATTTTCCGATTTTAAATTTCGAACTGTGCGCCAAGTAACAGCCATGGGAAATTTCAGTTTAAATTCTAAATAAATCCTAATTTAGAATATTTTTTATAACGTTTTTCGCTCATTTCAACTTTTTAAATTTTTGATTTTTTTTTTTTTTCAGAATCGCTTCTTTGTGGGTTGCTACATCTTAAAAGTAATCAATATGCTAAGTTTCAAGTTTATACCCCCAATAGTATCACATAAATCGAAATTTTAGAATGTTTAAATGAAAATCAAATTTCAAAATATTTTGCTTAAAAGGCGCAAAGGCCAACCTAGTGAGAAAGATTCCATGCCGGGACTCGAACCCGGGCCATCAGAATAGCGCACAGACATTCTACCAACTAAACCAAATGGAACGATACCCAGCTTTGAACTTCTCACTATTACAGGTTGGCAAGGCTACAAACGCAGCTAAAGATGGAATATTTTTCCGTGAGCCACCGATATGGGGCAAACACAGACACTTAATTAAATCCAGCCTCGATTGAATCTATATTAATATGCAAGGAATTTATATTAATATGTATGCAAGGCGAATGTTTCTCTCTGGAAAAATTTCTAAATATTAATTTAGAATGTTTAGTGATTTTACTGCTAATGACTTTTAAATATCGGATTTTTTTCAAACTCTTCAGTGGGAGTATTTATGTCTTAAACATGACAGACATGTGAAAATTCAGGTTTCTGTTCCTAAAAATTCGGTAGAAATCTTAATTTAGATCTTTTTATGTAATTTTTACCTCATTTCGCTCTTTTAAATTTCGTTTTTCTAGGAACTTTCTTAGCGTGCATTTGCAGCTTAAAAGTAGTCACCATGCCAAAATTCAACTTTTTAGCTTATTTAATATCACGAAAATCTCAATATTAGAACGTTTTATGTGTCTGCAGCCGGTAAAATTTTGAAATTTTAAAAAACTGCACTGCCGCAGCATTTACGTCCTAAAAGTAACAGCTATGTGAAATTTCCCGTTTCTACTCCTAATACATCCGAATAAATCATAATTTAGAATATTTTTGAATTATTTTACGGTCATTTCTGCCTAAAAAATTTCTAATTTTTTAGAAACCGTTCTTGGTGAGCATTTACTTCTTATAAGTAACCGCCATGCCAAAAAAAAAGTTTCTAGCCACAACATTCTCAAAGAAATAGCAACCTTAGAAATTTTTTCTACCTCCATAATTAAATCTTGATTAGTAAAAAAATTCTGTTCTTTGAGAGCATTTGCGTCTTAAATGTAACAGCCATATCAAATTTCAAGATTCTATCCTTAACTATAGTAATGGCAATTTAGAACGGTTTTAGAACATTTTCTGCGCATTTCATCTTTTTAAATTTTTAATTTCTTAGAAACTGTTTTTAGATAGTATTTACATCTTATAACTAAACACAATGACGAATTTTAAATTTCTAGCACCAACAGTATAACAGAAATTTCAATTTTAGGATATTTTTACTCCTGCATCATTTTAAATATCAATTTAAAAACAAAATTATGCAACAGCATTTACGTCTAATAAGTAAATACCATGTTCAATTTCAAGTTTCTGTCCCTACCAATACATAAAAATTGTAATTTAGAACATTTTTAGAAATTCTTCCGCTCTTTCACCCTTAACTTTCAAATTAATTAATTCGCTTCTTATAATATACTAAATATATGGTGGTTGTTTTGCTGTAATTTCATTATGTGAATGGTACTTCAAAACTCTCAACAAATATAGATGGAGGGGGATTTATAACTTAATTTAATTGTTATTTTAACACTTTCCAGTATAGTTAAAATGTTTTTATGAACTTGTTTGTCTGGCCTTCTGCCTGTCTGTGCACTAACTTGCATAAATATTAAGGTGGGCCGAATATTTTTTTTTCCCTTTCCGATGCTGGGTAGTGCGGAAAAGTCGCCACTGGTGGCACTAATTTCAGACAAAAAAATTGAGACTTTTTGGACAATTCCTTGATTTGCCGCAAATGGCTTAAAGTTTTGCTCAAATGCTGATTTTTGAAATTTTTTAGCAAAAATTTAAAAAATGCTAAATTAAATTTTCTTAAGCTGAATTTGCTTCAAATATCATGATTAGTGTACTAAACGTTTAAATAAACTCCGATTATGTATTATTTAACGGTTCTGTGTATTTTGAATAAGGCAATTTTTATACCTTTTACGTGTAAGTAAGTAAAAATTGTAAGTAATGTTTGGTTCGTTCGTATGTTTCTCTTTTTTGTTTTTATTATGTTCCTCGCTCTTCCTTCTGTTTTGAGATGCGTTCAGAGTCACATATTTGTGCGAATAGTCCACACAGCATATCTTGCCAGCAATTCTGGGTGCAGAAGCAAATAAAAACGCAATCATTCATCATGAGGATGAGGGAAGAAATAGGAGATGGGAGAAACTACGAGATGGATTTTAATGGATGGATGGATGTTTTCTGCTCTAAAATACAGATATTCTCAGAAGATTCAAATAATAGTGGTAACTTTGAAGCAGGCAGCTCGTCTGAAACAGAATTTTAACCAGGGCCTTCAAAATCGGACATTTCCAAAGGCATATACCGTTCTTACAAAGCATTCGCTGCATTTAGAACTGGTATGGTAAATCATATAATTAAATTGCGTTAAGAGCTTCATCTGCGCTTCAGGACGCAGGAATTGTGAGAAAAGGAATAAAGATCTCGTCATCGATAAAGACAAGGTTTGGAGATAGAAAACGAAATTTGGAAAGAAGACACAGGAGGAAGAAAATCTTGGAAGAAGAAAAAATACAAGCATATTTTTTGATAGTAGAAAAAATAAAATGATCTTCATAGAAAATAAGGAGACAACTAGCACCTTCAAGAGAAAGACAAAACAAATATCACAATGTTGTCTGAACGTAGTTCGGAATATTTGGGTCTCTTGACACGTCCTTCTATTCTCTGCGGGGAAATAGCAAAATCATTATATAATTTTTTAAGCCAGAATATAGCCTGCTTTGTAAAAAATTATGAACTGCAACATTTGGTATGTACTATTCATATGAACGAACTTCCACTCCGACGCCGGCATCTACTGCCTAAACTAGATGGTAGAATCACTTAACCATAACGTTTACTAATCCAATCGGAGCTAGATTAATAGAGTACTCAAATCATCAGCCTTTTGCATTTCTGACGTCCATGAAACAGGAATAAGCCCATAGAAAGCGACGCGTATATATTCGCATGCCATTAGTGATATGTGGCTTCGTCTTTCTATCAACGGTACAACGGTACCGTTTGTCCCTTTTCTTCTATGAAGATCGTTTTATCTTTTCTACCATCAAAGAATATGCTTGTAATTTTTCTTCCTTCTCCTGTATCTTCTTTCCAAGTTCTTTTTCTGTCTCCTGACCTTCCGTTTATCGATGGCGACATCCTTATTCCTTATTGTTAGAATTCCTGCCTCCTGAAGCGCAGATGAAGCTCTTAAAGCAATTTACTATATGATATACCAGTTCTAAATGCAGCGAACGCTGTGTCAGGAAGAGATATGCGTTTGGAAGTGCCTACTTTTAAAGACCCCGGTTCATATTCAGCTTCAGACGATTAGCCTGCTTCAAAGTTCCCACTATTTGAATCTTTTGGAAATATCTGTAGTTTAGAGCAGAAAAATAATTACCATCCCATCTCGCAGTTTCTGCCATCTCATATTTCTTCCCTCATCCTCATGATGACTTATTGCGTTTTCATTGGTTCCTACTCCACATTCTTCTGTCCTTCCAGAATTGCTGTCAAGACATGCTGTGGTGCGTCATCCAAATATGTGACTCTGAACGTATCAAAAATAGAAGGAAGAGCGAGGAATATAATAAAGACAAAAGAGATAAACCAACGAAAGAACCAAATATACTTACAAGTTTTGCTCACTAACACGAGAAAAAGGCTATAAAAATCGCCTAATTCAAAGTACACATAACTATTGAATAACACATAATCAGAGATTATTTAAACATTTCGTACACTAAAAATGACATTTCAAGAAAATTCAGCTAAAATACTTTTAATTTACCATTTTTAAAATTTTTGCTAATAAAGTTAAAAAATCAGAATTTGAGCAAAAATTCTAACGATTTGCGGCAAATCAAGGAATTCTCCAAAAAATCTGTAATTTTTTGAGTGAACTTAGTGCCACCAATGGCAACTTTTCCGCAATCCCCATCATCGAAAATCGAAAAAAAATTTTTTTAGGCCCACCCTAATAAACATAATCGGATTGTCATGCAATTCATATATGTGATTGTGGTTTACTATGTCAAGTTTGGTATGGAAAATTAATTGTATGGAATTTATAAGTTCGTTCACTCAAAAGTATTCTGTTAAATTATGGTCTATAGGGAAAAATGGTTTGCGGTGTATTTTAATAGTGTTACACAATCTTAAACTAGATGAAATTTACACATATTATTGATGTGCACCAGAAGATGGTTAATATCAAATGTGCAATATTGAATACTTACAATACGCGTTCAGTGAAATTGAAAGGTATTCCTTTATATTAGAATCTATGAAAAAATATCGTTTACGGCATATTTTAATAATGTTACTGGGTTGCAAACATAACGAAATTGATATGACGTTTCCTTTTATGATTTGCATTTTAAGTATAATTGAATTTTTGCCCACTACGGAGTGTGCATAAATTCTAAATATCATATATAGGGCTAAACAAATGAATTTGTAACCAATACTGAGAATGACCGTGAACTGCATTAAGGTGTTTTTAACACTTTCCAACAAAGAATTTTAAGTGGGTAGGATACCTTTAAACCTGCAAAATTTTCGAAAAATTTTTAATGCATATTTTGATTTCGTAATCATTTCTGAAAAATGTGCAAAAAACCACATTAAAAAATTCCCATTAGTTTACTAATTATGGCAGTTTTATTAACACTACATATTAAGACTACATAGGATAATTATACTTTGCATTGCGGTTATTCAAAACGATGAATTTTGAAACTGCGCGCAGAGTTACTAAAAAACTATGCATGGCAATCAAAAAAACTTTTCACCACATATTCATTACTGTATTATCTACAACCTAAAACCAGAAAAAGGTAAGATTTTATTTTATTTTTTGTTTTTTACTTTGAAAATATTTTTTTAAGTTAATTTTTTTAATTGTTTGTTAATTTTTTAATTTAGTCAATATTTTTTACAAATATTCTGGTTTTAGTATTAAGGTAACAGTATTATGTATTTAATTTCACCAAAATTTCCTCTTTATGTACATAATTTCAGATTTTATCAAGCGCATAATGTTTTTTTTCCTCTTATTATCATATTAGTAGGAGAGCTGTTGAACATTTTTGAGTAGTTA
Source organism: Maratus speciosus (assembly GCA_963932465.1). NCBI lineage: Eukaryota > Metazoa > Arthropoda > Arachnida > Araneae > Salticidae > Maratus > Maratus speciosus. The sequence goes on along the minus strand of OZ010795.1, from coordinate 478,894,087 downwards.
TTTGAGGCACCCTGAAAATTTGTGCAACACTTCTTTTGTAATGCCTGAATACAAAATCGAATGTCTGGCTGAAGCCGACTAAAGGGTCTGTCATTTTCAAAATATTTTTTTCTAAGCATAAATATTATTCTGCCTCAATCTCAGCGTGCCTCAAATACCTTTTATTTTGGGTAGTCAAAAAATGGCACTTGACACGTGTCTGGCACAGTATTTGGGCCACGATCCTTTAGCCAGACATTCGATTTTGTATTCAGCCATTACAAAAGAAGTGTTGCACAAATTTTCAGGGTGTTTCAAATACCTTCCCTAAAATGTTTAACAGCTTTTGGACTATATATTTTTAAACTTATCATTTCAATATTTATTTATGAATTTACAAATGTGTATATATATATATATATATATATATATATATATATATATATATATATATATATTTAAATATAAATATAAATATGAGCTTTATATTTAAATGAAGTTTGATTTTTATTTTTATTACACAAGTTTTGAAGCTTGGAACATAGTCGTATTTTTTCCTTTTTGAACGTGTTCAAAGGTATCCTACCCCCTTAATGATATTCTACTACTTCAAATTTATTGAAATTGATATGCTTTACTAATGTGCACTACAAGATGCTTACTGTAGAATATGATGTGGATAGTCTTTATCGTACAATTACAGGGACACACATAAAAACTTTGTTAGAATACTGTCTATGAGCAATAATTGTCAGAAGTGAATTTTCTCAATGTCAATAATTTCAGAAGTGAATTGTGGCATGTGTTTTTAAATTTAACATATTTTTTAGATGTTACTTGTTGTGTATGAAACCTATATATCAGATACAGGGCGCTGTACAAAAGAATTCAAGCACTTTTCCGTTTACTGACGGAAATTGCTGAAGAGGCATTTTCAACTGTTAGTAGGAGAGCTGTTGAACATTTTTGAGTAGGTATTTGAGGCACCCTGAAAATTTGTGCAACACTTCTTTTGTAATGCCTGAATACAAAATCGAATGTCTGGCTGAAGGATCGTGGCCAAAAACTGTGCCAGACACGTGTCAAGTGCCATTTGGCACTTGACACGTGTCTGGCACAGTTTTTGTGCCGACTAAAGTGTCTGTCATTTTCAAAATATTTTTTTCTAAGCATAAATATTATTCTGCCTCAATCTCAGCGTACATCAAATACCTTTTTTGGGTAGTCAAAAAATGGCGCTTGATACGTGTCTGGCACAGTTTTTGGGCCACGATCCTTCAGCCAGACATTCGATTTTGTATTCAGCCATTACAAAAGAAGTGTTGCACAAATTTTCAGGGTGCCTCAAATACCTTCCCTAAAATGTTTAACAGTTCTTGGACTATGTGTTATGTGTTGCCTGACTAAATTAAATTTTAACATACTATGTAGTATGTATATTACGAACAATTTAATAGGTTACGTCGAACAATCACGTCTTGTTTTTTATTTCATATTACTGGATTCGTACCACATTTTAATCAGCCGTTGGTGATGTTGTATAGCAATCCTATCACTAAGCGCAAGCATTGCTAGTGGAGGTGTCAACTCTATAAAAATTTAGCAACTGTAGAGCGATGTTAATATTTGTAGAGTCCAATCAAACACTTATTTATTCATGATGAAGACAAGGAAGGTTAGGCCGCGTGAGTGGTGAAAAAAGGCGTATGAAGAAATCGGGGGTTTTCCCAATTAAAAGCATTGAAACGTAGTCATAGGAAACTGTTTATTCCATCAGAGCATAACAACATTAAACAATTCCCACAGTATGAGAAATCAGAGCATTCCACTCGAGCATAAACTATTTACTCATGCGAAATAGATGTTAATTCACGAAATGATTATTCTACATGGCTTAGGACACCCGGTAACAGGTTATGTAAACAATCAAACAGCACAAAAAATCTAATTCTGAGCTCATGCTCGAACTATTTATTAGAATGCGCGGAGGAATTCCGATTGAAATGGAAACTTCAGGCTAACCCAACCAAAGTCACGAACGAGCTTCGAAGTGAAACTTGGATCCGACACTCAGCCAATGGAGAGCGATCAAGAAATGTCACAAGAAAGAATCCCGACGCCGCTAATGGAAGAATTTCGGTGTGAAAAGGTTGTCGCATAGCGGGCGGGAAAATGATATGAAATAGAATAAAAATGTAAAAATGGCTTTGATAAACATTCGAAAAATAAGTAACTGCGTTCAGAACTTTACAGTTTGATAGACGATAAAATTTAATGAATGGATTAAAGGTTTAGATTACGTTTTGGAATAAATCTATTATTAAAATACGCATTTTAAAATTATAGGAATTTAATTAGAAATAAATAATAGAGCGTATTAAAAAAAAGGAAATAATGAATAGGCCGTCAATTTAGAATAATTTAAATGAATAGTAAAAGTAAAAATTTTTATATAACATGTATACAAATCTATGTCATAATACAGGAATGCACAAAATAATTCTCTTATTGTCCCTACTAACAATGGTTATCGCTAAAATTGGGTTTTCAAATGTGTTATACGATTTAAATAATGATTATTTATATATCAGTTTTCAACCTCATAAACGGCGAACTTTTGTTACTGTAATTTGAATGTATTGGGAAATCTTTCATAAACTATGATTGGCATAAATTTTTGTTTCTTGATTTTTCTTTTTTTTTCTTTCTTTTTACCTTTTACACTTGACGGATATTTTCCAGAAAAAAAGTACTAAATAAGTCAACACATCAGAAAATACAAAATATGAACTAATTTTTTTTTTGTTTACTTAAAAGGTGACAGATAATAATATTACAGATGTTTAAAATTTAAAATATACTTTTTATAGAATTTTCCAAGCAATTTCGGTTTGCGAAACTCGCAGCCATCGTCAGGGAATATTTTTATTTATTGTCATTCTATTCATTTCAAATACAACGACACTTCGTTTCAAATATGAGAGTCTATCATTCTTCGGGTAGCTGGTACTAGAAGTAGTAGTACTCTGAATTAAACTTTTGTAGAGGGAAAAATGTTAGTATATAACATAGTCCATATTGTATAGTTTGTGCTTGAATCAAGGGGGAATATTCCATCTTGTCTTATGATTTTATTTAAGTAAAAACATGCAACTTGATTTTCCCGATATCTATAATAAAATATTATTACTTCCTCCCACCAAAAAAAAAAAAAAAAAAAAAAAAAAAAAAAAAATTAACAAAGCTAAATATTTACATTTTTGTTATTAATCTTCATTTCGCATATAATATATACAAACAAATAAAGGTTGTCTTCTGAAATTAGATTAAAATAATCTTTAGAAAAATACTACCTTTGTTTTCTCACATAAAAATAAATCTTACTTGATACGCATCTTGTTTAATATAAGCCAAAATGTGCTTTTAAATCCTTTAATGATTATTATAACTGTATTATATGATGCCATTTAAAGATACTTTTAAAACAGTTTTTTTACTAAATCTCTAATGCCTTGACATACTTTATAGGATTAGTTTCAAGGTGCAAAATTAATATGTTGAATGCAAATGAAATTTAAACATTTATGACACGTAAAATTCTTACAAGGAACATTATAAATCAAAATTCGTTCGATTAAAAATAAAAGTGCAAATGAGATTTTTCAGATGGAAATTTATTAATGGAAAAGCATTTTTTGTAATTTTTTTCTGATTTTTTCGTGTTTGAAACACAAAATCTGATGATTAAAATGATATAAAATAAATAAAAATGTAATATAATTAAACCTCTGAATAACGGATACTTCGGGAGCGCGGAATTTGTTCACTTTTCGAGGATAAAAAATACAAATATATGTACAGGTTTTGGGGTTTAAAAAAAATGTCCACTAACAAAGGCGTTTGCTATTCGGGACTATCGTGTAATGATTTGTATACAGTTCTTCATTCAATTACGACTAATTGGAACCTTATACCTGTAATATATATATATATATATATATATATATGTAAATCTACAAAACTAGTTTAAAAGCTACAGAAACCTCTAGGCTTACTAAAATTTTACTTGTACAATGCACAGAAAAAAAGATGTAAATCTACAAAACTAGTTTTTAAAAGCTACAGAAATATGTATGCTTACAAAAATTCTACCGGTAACCCGGGATAATTCCATGAGTTTTTTTTTTTTTTTTTTTTGTCGTTGTTACAGTTACATGAAAAGTTCTAGGCATTTCAATTTCCTAGAAAGTGCTTACTAACCTTACAGTTTTTTGTACAGTGTAAACGTGAATCTGTTACATGATTTTTTGTTGCAGTTACAGTAAAAGTTCTAAGCATCCCAGATTTTTAGAAAATTCTCAGTAACCTTATACATTTTTTTACAGTATAAAGAAGATATAGTGGTCCCCCCAAAACCCCCTCCTTGAGTTACAAGAGAGAAAATGGCCAGATCTAAAATCGTAAATTCGTTTCAAAAGACCATGTATTTTCTATTCATATTCTTTCTCACATTTCAGAACCCGTAACTTTGAAGAAATCTTAAGTACTCGACAGTTTGATGACGTTGAAGTGGTAATAATTCTTATATAACTTGAAATCATCTTCGAACCTCTTATTATGTTTGTATAATTTGTATAATTTTGAAGGTTCTGTATAACTAAGAAAATATTATTTATTGAGCAATACAATTTGCCTATTCCGAGCAAAATGTCTAAAAAAAAAAAAAATAAATAAAAAAAAAAAATAATAATAATAAAAAGAAACATAGGTATTTCTTGAGAAAAATTATTACTTCTCTTAAAAAAAAAAAAAAAAAAAAAAAAAAAAAAGGTGAAACATGTTTTAAACAACGCGAAACTTTCTGAGACATTTTCCGACTCATTTTTAAACGTAAAGGGATACAATTGGCAGACCTGACTATCTAAGCAATTTGGAATCGAAATCAGTTTTCAACTTTTTCATAAATAAATTGCTTATAGAGTAATAAGCTATTCCGGTCACTTGACAATCGGTTTTTCTCTCGTCTCGCGGTGTTGCTTGAGAGAATTCGGTTCAAAACGCCCACTTTAACAGAATTTTCTGTTACTGTTACAAAAAAATTGAACACGTCTTTCGATTACATAGGCCAATTTCATACGTTTCCGGACAAAAATGAATTAAAAGATGCGTTAGAAAGTAGCCCCTTTGGATTTGAGAACAGCCTTAAGTTTCCTTAATTCATGGAGGTTTCCACCTAGCTTTGACTTGACAAACCAGTTGCATTTTAATATGCTAATCGAGTTTTGACGGCTACGCTCCACTCGGGGGTCTCCCCGACAAGCGGGGGCTCGCAGGCCCAGCCTAGGCAGAAGGGGAAGGCACTTATCTTTTAACAAAAAAAAAAAAAAAAAAAAAAGAAAAAAAAATTATTTAGGTTCAAATTAATTTACAAACTGTAGCCTAAGCCAGGCTTCCAATAGTTCGACAAGGGGCAGCACAATTAATAGTTCTGGAAAGTTGCAAACAATTTAGGATACCAATCGAAAAAAATTACAATTATATTCTGAGTACAACGATAACAAGTTAAATTCAGATGAATACAATAAATATTCTCTGTGAAAAAAATTTACAATTTCTGCACACGATCAATTTGCCAGTAGATTTACACTAGAACCGCCGCACAGTGTGGTATTTCGCTGAAAAAGCTGGCCAAAAGTCAAAATTTCAAATCGCGTATATAGCAGATCATTTTCTGGTTGGTATAAGAGCACTATCTTGTCCATATGATAACGGGTTCATTTCGATCTGTAGACTCTTCAGTTGTCCGGTATTTTACTTGGAATTCATGGTTTGTGCATTTCTCTTTTTATGCTTCTGATCTATGCATCTTTTTATCGAAAGTCTAAAAAACTATTCTTAGTAGAATTTCAGAAACTTTTTACGGTTTCTAAAGACGAAGATGTACACTTCCTTTTACATAAATATTTGTGTAAATATAATGCATCTTCATTATGTTATTCACGTTTGAAACCACATTTTTCTTAAATTAAACATTTTAGATAAAATTGTAATTTTAATAGGGAGTTAAACTGAGTTCAATAAGAACTCTTGTGTTTTCATACAGTATATGTCGGCTAATTAAAAGATATGAAATAAAATCTACCCCCATTTGACCCCCATTTTTTTAATAAGTAAAACAAAATTTCAAAAAAAGTTTTTGAAAAACAGTTTTTTTACTTTATTAAAATTTTAAATTTATTAACTGTTTAGATTTAATATATGCTGTAATTTTTTTACTCCCTAGTGGTGACCATTTGGTGTGCACAGGACAAATCTGAAAATTGAAGAGAAAAAAATCCCTTTTTTTTAACCCTTTGAGCTCTGGTGGTTGAATTTTTTCCCACTTAATTTTAATCCCCAAATGTCACAATAACACCGGAATATTCGACCAAATGTATTCGAAATGAGTTTAATGCATTTTTTTAGTTTATATTTTAAATCGAATTTTTTTATTTCAAAATACTGGTGCCAATGTGACATTTGGGAATTTTGAAGAAATTCACCTACCAGAGCTCAAAAAGTTAAGTGGTTAGACGTGCCTTCTTTTTATTTTAAGCAAGATGTTTTTTGATCGTACATTGATAACGTGCACTAAATGATTCTTTGTAAATAATGTTACATTTTGGTTTTGTACCTAGTGTTTGTAATATGTGAATTATCTGTTATCATTTTGGATAATATATTTTAGATTAGCCATAAAGAAGGGCGTTCTTTACTCACTAACGAGGTAAGAGAGTTTTACATTATTAAGAAGAGGTGTACTAGATATGCATATATTATTTTTTTATTCAATATACAAAAATCAATACAAATATAAAAAAAATATATGTGTGATGTAATCAAAGTAGTGTGACACAGAAAAATAAACAAGAAGTTGAAGTTTCTAGAAAAGAAACTTATAGAAATTACGAAATGTCCAGAAAATTAAATACATTTGCTCCGTTACAAAGTAAAATCTTTCAAACATACTTATAAACAGAAATGAGCTTCTTCGCGGTTCACTGAACAATGTTTTCAAGAAAACAACGATGAATGACTGAAACGAATGCTTTATTTTCCTACAAGGACAATAGAGAAACTCAGTCGCCCAGCTAAAGAATTTAAAGATTGTAGTGACAGAAGTGAGAGGCGTAAAACAGAAAAATTAAGATCTGAAATAACCAACGAACAATTGACACACGCAGCTCAAATGAGCGAAAGAGCTGCAGGACATGCAGTTTCAGATGTCTCAAAAATTATAAAAGACGTTACAGCCAGCCCAACTAGGGGAAAAAATATTGAAAATTTTTGAATTCTTCGTTTTAGACAACAAAACTTAGTATATTGACGTTATCACCGACTGAGGCTTTGACCATGTTTGTTGCAACAGATTTCACTTACAATCAATATAATATAATCCGAACTTCTAATAGATATACATGTCCTTGCTATTCACTTCTATAGCGAGCTAAAGAGAGCTACTTGTTATATTCAAAAGATACCACATTACTGACAACATGGCGGAAGTGAAACTTCAAAATCTTTTAGATCACACTACTCAAAGACTGTGTAAATACATAGAAGATGTTTTCACAAAGCAAATGAAGCAGAATTGAAAAATTTAGAGTACCTCTGCAAATGGGGTTGTGAGTGTGACGGCTCCCAGCAACAAATGTTCAAACAACAGTTTGAAAACTCCTCAAACATCTTCCAAAGCTCTTTAGTTCATTTGAGATTAATAAGTACATAAATGGATTTCAAAAAGTATGGTGGCAGAACATTGTACTTTCATCTGCACGTTTTTGCCGTTTTATACGAATAAGATTTATTCATAAAGATAATGACATAATCCAAGAGGAAGTAAAATACATTGAAGAGTAGGCACGAAATTTAATAAACACAAAGATACTCACAGCTTATGGCTTACTGCACGTTCAGTACAGATTAATGCTGACTATTGTCGATGCTAAAGTTTACAGTGCTATTACCAGCACCAATCCCACGATGCGATGTAATATTTGCAAACAATCATCCAAAGATTTGAATAAGTTAAAAATAGTTAAAGATATTGACCCCGATTCTTTAAAATTCGGTCTCTCAATACTCCAGTCTAGGATCAGATTTTTCGAGTCAATTCTACATCTTGCTTAGAAGCTTCCAATAAAAAAAAAATGGCAAGCAAGAAGTGATAATGATAGATTGTCAATAAAAGAAAAAAATCAATGCAAGACAATTTTTAAATTGAGATGCGATTACTGGTAGGCATTGCAAAAGCCGGTTTCGGAAACACCAATAACGGAAATATCTCAAGAAAGTTTTTCTCAGATCCAGAAACATCAGCTTAAATTACAGGAATTGACATAAAATTACTGCACTATCTAAAAACTATTCTAGAAGGGTTATCTAATGGTTCTAAAATAAATACTAAAAAATTTTAAGAATTTGCGAATGATACTTCTAACCATTATCTAAATTTTTATGGTTGGCAACCAATGTCAACCACATTACACAAAATCTTGAATCATAGAGCTACTATTATACAACATGCACTGTTAAAAATTTTGCAGCATTCTGGCAGGTCATTCGACTGTTTTTTGAAAAAACGGTTTTATAACCATAATTTAACTATATTCTGACCATAAAATGGCCAATAATATGGTCAGAATAGTGTTAAAATTACGGTTGTGTAACCGTTTTCGGAAAAAACGGTCAAATGACCTGCCAGAATGCTGCAAATTTTTAACAGTGTGGATTGCATCCAATCGGGCAGCTATCAGAGGAAACGGCTGAAACTCGCAACACTAATTTTCGTTCATTATGTTCTGATTCTTGTTTAAGTTTTAGTATGCGAAAAAACTCCACAAAACATAAAAAATTCTCTGCAGAGGCATTACAGTTTTTATTGCCAGAATCTAGTTTTCGAGAGATTCTGAAGAGGATGATGAGGACGACTATGATCAAAAGAATGATGGTCAGTAGGATATTAATTTGTTACACATATTTGCATAAATTGTACGAAAAGTGAGTTGTTTCTAGCATATTAAAATATTTTTCGTTTTCTTAAGACATTTTATCTGCTATAGAACGCGCAAAAGATTTTAAATAATTTTGGCCAGGTTTTTCAGCAAAATACCACACTGTGCGCCGGCAAAAATGTATACCTATAACCGCCGAAGCGTTCATTTTGACCGATGTGAATTAGCATGCTTAACTATTGTTTACTTGCCATTTTTTACTCTTAGTATCGTTTATTATTATTATTACCATCATTTCCCATATAATAGTACATATTTCATAATTTTAATTATATTTTTTTTTATAATTTATTATGTTATAATTATATGATATGACATATATTATTTATATTTTTTCATTTTAAAAATATTTTTATAGTGAAAAATATTTTGCATCAGAATTCGAAATTGCAAGAAACAAGAATAAATTTCATGAAAACAAACACTCATATTTATTCCCTGAACTCTACAATATTTTGATAACATTTGAAATAATGGCTGATGGGAATTATTAACAATTCCTGGTCAATAATAATGAACTAAACAAAAATACTGTGAAATTAACGTATACATATCTCATAACTACATGTACTTCTTTACATTTGTTTTTTTCAACGAAAACATACCACTTTTTATGGCTAAAATAACAGTAACATTTTCCTCCAAATGTTGAGAATGTACTGCAGGTATGCCAACGAACTAAGCATTGTCTTTCACACAGTTTTAACCAAAAAAAAAAAAAAAAAAAAAAAAGAAAAAGAAAAAGAAAAAAGAAAAAGAAAAAGAAAAAATCATCACTTTCGGCGTGATTTGCCGCAAGTCGGTTACCGTCAAAATTCACACTTGTCCACAGTTTTATTCCCTTTGCTACTATAACTTTGACACTGCTATATCTTTTCAGCTCCTTGATCACATGTGTCCGAGAATGTACTGGGGATTGAAATATTGGACGCTTTTATGGAATTCACATATGACTCTCGCAGCTCACACGTCAATTGGAGCAGGAAATCATGCCGTGGAAGACTTTTCCCTGTTACCTTCTTTTATAATATCCAAGAACTGATGCCTGCTAGATCAAGAACATTATCAAATACTTGTAGAGGCCATCGCCTAGAACTAGCTTTTGTAGAATACGCCCAGTCCATTTCGTCGAGAACGTTGACGCCAAATTTTGTAGAATTAATAAACTTTACAGTTTCTGGTAAGTGTTTATCATCAGTCTCAAATGTAATCGATGGATGTCTGGAACTTAGAATTAAAACATTTTTATTTTTCCTTCATTGATACACTGTCAACTTAATATCATCTTTGGCAAGAATTTGGCTGCTGTACAAAGATTTTTTTCAGTTTTTATTGCCTATGGAATTTCTTTTCGTCCGAAATTGACTGTGAAAACAATGCTTGTTTTCAGTGACTTCAGCTTGGAGATATATTGGAATATATTACCTTAGTTTTGCTCACTGCGAACTGATCAGAACAAAAACTTTTCTAGAACTAAACGACATTTGATAAACGGTTAAGTGAACGCGCCAAAAGCGAGACTGTTGCGATATCTATTAGATAAAATGTGCATTAAAGCTGAGGTCGGTCATTTTGACCGTTCCGGCGGTTCTAGGTATAGTATTACAACACTTCATAAAATTTGGATGTCTGGAAACTTTATCACTGGCATATCATAGCTTTCTGCATTAAGGGAGACTAGGGAGACTAGGGAGGGTTGACCATACGGGAGGCTTCACCCACCCATCAGTTTTCATATTTAAAGGAATTTCAGAGTTTTATCAATAGGTGACAAGCAAAGCTATCAGAATGCTCAAAGAACAGTCTTTGTTTCATACAGATAATCGAAATATGTGTGAAAAAAATTAATTGTGAAAGGTTTTTACCCTAAAAGTTGTGTTTTTTAGAAATACTTTTTAAGCTTTTTTCAGATAATATATATTATAGAAATTTAAGTAAGTACGTTTTAAGTAATGCTGGAGTATTGAGCTTTCCTTCCACGCATAACGATTTTACATGAAGTTAGACTTAACATAACAATGTGCTATTCTTTAGAAAAGGAATATGTGGGAAGGCTCGACCTAGTCAGTGTGAGGCAGGGTTGACCAGATGCTCAAGGCTCCCTTAATTAAGTGGTTTTGGAAATCTTTTTATTATACATTGTGCAAAATGAAAGGTTAATGGCTATATATAAAAAATGTACATTTATTCTGTAAAGCTTCAGTAAAATAGCGTGATGGAAAAGAAAATATTTAAAACTGATTAAAGAAAGATGTAAAAAAATGCTATAATATCCTCTGCAAGAAAAAATTTCATGAAATATAAATGGGAAAATTGATAGGAATTTTTTTCCATTTAAATATTACTTACAATAGGTAAATATTATCAATGGAAATTAGAAAGTATGAAAGCAGCAGTTTTAACCCTGTCAGCGGTAGTGGTATGTTTATGAAACCACTTAATTTTAATTCCAAAACGCCAAAATGGCACCAGATTTTTGCTAAAATCTTTTCCATTTAATATGAATGTGAAATATACCCTTTTTCTTATTTCCCAATCAATTTGTTCGTAAATTGCGGGGCCAGTCCTTTATTTCAACATTTTATTACTGAAAGTACTTTGCTACTAAAAGCGTTAAAAGATGTTAATAATAAATTATGTGCTCATGCGGCTGCAAAAGAACATATGAATATCATCTATCGAAAAAATTTAAGACGATCTGTAGTCAAATCTCCTCAGAATGAATATAGTGAGATGAAGTCAAACTATGTTAAAATTAGAGTTGTTAGATCGAGTGTCACAAAAAGTAGGACAAGGAGACAAAAAAAGGGGGGGGGGGAACAGTAGCTCCTAAATCCGGTCATAATAATACATGAAATCTTATGAAAACGGAACCTGTCTCTAAAGGAATGCTGTCTTAAATGTCAAAATTTCATTTTCCCTGCTGTACAATTAGACCTGCTCAGACAAAATCATGTTTAAAATAAAAATTTTCTCCTCTGACTTGTAATCGCATCTAAACAGGTTTGTTTAAGCACCATATTTACAAAAATATATTTTTGATAATAATTAAAGCATGTAGCATTGTTTTTTTTTAACTGATTTTATTCCTTTTCACAAATATTTCAATATAAAACAAAGTGGGTCAAGCCTCCCATATAGTGGGTCAGTCCTCCTGTATGTGGGGAGCCTTGGCCCGTTATTTTCTCATGAATAAAATCAATGATTTTTCAAATTTCTTATATTTTACACTTATGTAGCAATTTTATTTTTTGATAACTGGTTGTATAACGAATACAATGATGTATAAAATTTTATTCTAGGTTCAATATATAAAAAATAAAAAATAATTTTGTAAAAAGTGGGTCAACCCTCCCTAGTCTCCCCTATAGGAAAAGTCACGGAAACAGAAAGTTATACTCTAACTAGGAACAAATTGGTACGCAATGAAAGTTTCGAAACGGTCAAAAGGACCGGCTTAGCGGATCTAGTGTTAATTAACAACAGATTGATATTTTAATTTTGCTATAAGTACTTTTTAATACCAAAAGTTTTAGTCTACACAATTTTTAGGCCGTCAATATTCTAAATAATATTGCAATAATTTGATTCAATATTTGATTTCAATCTGTACAAGTTTAGACACAATTTTTGAATACTAGTAAATATACACCATTTTTGAACGCGAACATTATGAACACAATTTTTGAATGAGAACATTATTAACAAAATTTATGAATACAAGTATTGTAGAACAATTTTTGAAGTATGTATAAAAACACAATTTTTGAGTGCTAACTTTTAACATTTAATACATTAAATGCAAATAGTAAATCAAAAATATGAAATGCAAGTACAGGGTGTCCCAAAAAAGGAGTACCTATTTTTAAAAATGAATAATTAACAAAGAATAGGTTATTAAAAAATTTTGTTGCAGGAAACGGACGTGTGAAGTCTGGAATTTTGTTTAGAGTACTTTATTATGTTAGTTCAAATTCTTACCGACAGATGGCGCTACGGCTACTGAATTCATCAGCAATAGTTGAAAATTAAATGACAATATTTTCACTATGTCCTCCATTCATCACAATAACATGTTGGCTGCGGACCTTTCTTTATTTTAAATCTTTTCTGGAAGACCCTTCTTGTTCATGTGAAACTTTCACCCAATCGGTGATATTCTGAAACAATGAAAATTCCCTTTTCCAACGAATGCACCATTTCGAAGAATTTAAGCAACGACATCTACTGTTTCACTTGATATGGTTACTACTGAACTTTCACTGACCACGTCTTCTTCTGTCTGGTCTTTACGCATGCTCCGTTTGTTCATATATCCACCAAAATGTGCTGTAGCGCCATCTGTTGGTGAAATTTTGAACTATCATAATAAAGTCTTCTAAACAAAATTCAAGATTTCACACAAATGTTTCCTGCAAGAATGTTTTTAATAACTCTGTTCGTTTGTTAATTATTCATTTTTAAAAATAGGTACTCTTTTTTGGGACACTCTGTATTATGGAATGTAAATAAAACTTATAGAAATAAATTTATGGAATGCTAAAAAATAATTTTAGACTGATAAGTTACAGAAAAAAAATTATTTTGCCTCTGGTATTTGTAATGTATTTATAAAATGTGCAGTGAGCTTCTCAACAAGGTTAGGACTTATTAACCCCCGGAACGGTATGCTATTTCTTTCTCCCAGCTTATTTTGTCTCCAAAAAATAACGTTACTTTACAGAAGCTAGCAATAAACAAAGCAGATTTATCATTGTAAAATTAAATGCTCTATAGCAATATTTTTAATTTCTAAGCATCGCACATTTTCAATGTTTATACCGTCGTGTTGGGAAAAAAAGTACTTTAAAATGCAATTTGTTTGAAAACTGTATCTTCATTTATTTTTGAATATTATTTTTTTGTAGTTTTTAGCACCATTTGTTTAATTTTGGCAACTCAAGTACTCCATTTATATAGAAAGTAAAGGGAAAATAGTTGAAAAATAGCAATTGTATCTTTTTGTTGCCATTTTCGCATAACAACTGAAAGAAAATGTATTTAAAATACGTGCTATTTTGAAAAAAAAATATAAACGAATAATTTCTACTAATAATAAAACATGGAGCTATTATAAACTATATTTAATTTTAAGTATCTGTAGATCCTTTCAGTGTGACGTCAGTCATGACGTTTTGGTTGGAAACTGACTCCAAACAAACGGTTGCTATGCATCATTTCTTTTTAAATATAAATCGTGGAAAATGTTACAGTTCATATCAAGTATTAAAATACTTAGATATGAGATATAGATATAAGATATAGCTGCAAGGCACAAACAAAAGAGAAAATACAACATAGCAACCGTTTGTTTCGAGTCAGTTTCCAACGAAAACGTCATGACTGACATCACGACTGAAATAGTCCATATTAATGTTACAAACAAATGACTGCCTATGAATCATTAGCCGTTTTTTTATCCAGTTTCTTGAATGACGGCATCTTTTTGCAGCATTTGTGTATTATTTTGCGATAGTGACATTCTATGCATGCTTTACTGCAGATGTTTAAGAGTGGATCGTAAATGTGGAATTCTTAAGCGGATGCGAATGACGTCATTTTACATAAAATAAAAGTTTGTGCTTTAAGTCTTAAAATTGAAATATGTTTTGTACTATTTATATGTACATATATTTCTTTTCGTCGGGGGCGACTCTAAATTCTGAAAAAACAGAATTCCTGTTTTCTAGTTATAGATTTTCAGCAGTTAATTCGATGAGGCGATGGTTTGTGCTCCGCCGCACGGTCCAGTAGCAGCTACCAACTACGCACTATAGAACTTGATGATATTTGCATAAATGAATTTTCTTAGACGAGTTAGACAAGCACTATTTGGGCAATAATAGCAAATTCTCAAATTTTTTATCTAAAGTCATCTCAGGTAATCGAATTTTATAGCCGTATTTTGTTATTTTCTTATAATGGAATGCTACGATAATTAAATCACTTAACTTGCAAGATGCAATTTTCGTAACTTTCAGTTTATTTACATTGTAAACATAATTTCTTGCTAATAATAAGAAATTTAATAAAATTAATATTATATTTCTTTGTAAAAGTAGAAATAAAGTATATCCCCCCCACAGAAAAAAAATTGAAAAAATACCATATCATGCAAGTGCAACACAGTGTTTCTAGGATAATAATTACATTAATGATAATTATAACTACCTTCTTATGATTCAAATTGTAGAGACTTTTGAAGCATTTTATTGATAAATTTCTATTACTTTGGTAGACGTCATATAGCTATCATAAATGCACATTTAAAAAAAAAAAAAAACTTGAATATAAATGGGATTTGAACATTTATGACATGTAACACTCATAATAACAGTTATTTTAAGCTTATAATAATATTAACCTGTCCTCTTAGGCGCGGACATTTTAAAATTGTAGTGTAAAACACACTCCAAAAGGTGAAAATGTGTCAGTCTACCAGTAGCTGTTCCCAAGGTTATTCTTTAGATTAGAATATTAAATTGCGGAGAAATATGTTTAGTGGAAAAACTTGATATCCGGGCCTCAGAGACCCAGTGTGCGCTCTTGCATTTATATTTTTTACTGAAACGCGTTGTTGTGCAAAATTAAAAATATATCGTTATTTGAGTTATAAAGATTACTTGCTAAAGTTTCAATAGATGAAGAATCAATAAATGAAAATAATGATGAAGATATAACTGACGAGGTGAAATTTAGTGCTCATGAATCCTCTTCAGAAGGAAAACTTGATTTAGATGGGTGAATTAGATAACAGTTTGAAATTAAGAGCTCTACCAGAAAAATATGTCACATATGCCCTGTTGTGATGGATCGAAAACACAAAATAACATGTAAAATATATGAAAAATTATATGTGTCGAACACGGCCCATTATATGCAATTTGTGTCTATAACCTGTATTTTTGTAATATTGATTTTGAGTTTTATGTAAGTATTCCATAAATATCCATAATATATCATTATTATAATTGATGTGACAAATTAATAGTATTATTTAAGTAATCTTGCATTTTTTCATGTTAAAATATATTTTAAATAAGTACATTAACTTATTTTTTTAAAAAATATACATTTTTCCAATTTTTCGATACTTTTTTATCAAGTATGTTTTCTCATTATTCCTATTTATATTTTATAAAATGTGGCAGCATAAACAATACTTTAATCATGAGTAATTAAATGTTTTTAAAAGGAAAGTGTTTACGAGCCTCTGAGACCCACCGTACCTGTTCGTTTCACAATTAAATGCGCGCGTTCGTCCGGGTTAAACAAA
Source organism: Maratus speciosus (assembly GCA_963932465.1). Classification (NCBI taxonomy): domain Eukaryota; kingdom Metazoa; phylum Arthropoda; class Arachnida; order Araneae; family Salticidae; genus Maratus; species Maratus speciosus. The sequence goes on along the minus strand of OZ010795.1, from coordinate 478,877,740 downwards.
TAATTGTAAATCTCATTTCTGTTTGTTTAAAAATAAAAGTACAAACGGGATTTTTCGGATGCAAATATCTTTATAAAAGTCAGTGTTCTATTTATTATTATTTTTTTTTTTGAAATGTTAAAATGCATATGAAACAAGCAATTGTATAATAAAAATATATTAGGTGGACATTCTAATATGTCGCTTTTATTATTAAACATATTGTTCTCATATTTAATCAAAATTGTAAAACATGAAATTTAGTACTATTATGATTTATAAAAAAGCGTTTGCATAAATCATCTCTGTATTTGATTGTGCGAGAAACATAAACATGGAAAATTGCAGTAAAAATAATTCAGAGCAGATGAATAAAGGTTGCAAAAAACAAATGAATGTAATAGGAAATATGTGATTTTCCAAGAGATTAAATGCCAAGTATTAATATTTTATCTGAATTGTTCTGGAGAATATAGTGAAAAAAAAATCAATACTGATAGTAATAAATAAATAAATGTCAGGTATATAATTACGAATTCTTTATTTTCAGATATAGCTTTAAATAAAAATTTATTACTCCCCAGAGGAAGGTAAAAATACCTGAAGTTGCTGTCATCCAAGTATGTAACTCACATAAGTATTAACGTTTTCATTATTTGGCCTTCACTTAATAAAGTGTATAAAAAACTGAAGAAATAAATTATGTTTGACTTTCATATATAGATTTAAAAAAATCATAATGCAAAGTCTAATGAAATTTCATAATGCAATGTATAAATTCTTTAACGGCCATTTCAACCGTATTTTATGATACAAATTAAAGAGTCTTACAAATAACCTTCTTGATAAAGTTCTAATCCGTGAACACATTTCACAGGATAATTTTCAAAGCTCAAAATTATTATCTTCGTAATCTAATTAAAAGATACTTAAAAAAATGAATAATACAGTGAAATACGTTTAACACGAAATTGAGGGGACCGAAAAAATTTTTCGTGTTAAAAGAATTTCGCGTTAAAAGAATCTTTAAAAAAGAACACAACTCACAAACCTTTTTCACTTCGTCGAATTTTATTTCGATTTCCTCTTAAACTACTAGTAATATCCTACATATATACTATATATCCATTAGGATAAAAAGCAAGTAAACAAAATATTTTTTTTTTTTTTTTTGGGGGGGGGGGGGGGGGCAGATATCTTTTTTTGAAATGTCTTTTTCAAAATTCTGAGATCTAGCTTGTTTGAACCAAATAAGCAAAGCTGTCTCTAAACTTTCGTTCTAAGCAGTTCTCATACATTTTCCCTGAGGCTTAAAAATACGGCACCCAAACATTAAAGTAATGGGATCCCTGTTTTTTGTTATTGTTGATAATGTAGAATTGGCAATGCAAAACGCTTTGCAGATTTCTGTTTTGGTCCTTCTTTTTCATCAACTGCATTAATTTAAGCAGTATCATTTTCATTTGAAGCGAAATAGTAGTTCGTTTTCGCGCTGATTTTTTAGCCATTCTGCTCATAAAACATAAGCTAATTTACAAAAAACACGAAATTTACTGATTTTCACCCAAAATTCAGTGGTTTTAACACAAAATTCACCAATTTCAACTCAAACTAACTAGCTCGAAAGCGAATTTTTATCGTGTTAAACAATTTTTGTTTCGTGTTAAAAGAACAAAAATGTATTAAATGGCATAGTATGCTGTCCGGACCGCTATATCATTTCGTGTTAACCGATTTTTCATGTTAAGCGTTTTCGTGTTAAACGTATTTCACTGTACTACTACTTATAAATAAATAAATAAATAAATAAATAAAAGGAATATATTACGAAACTTTCAATTTTCTTAATAAAATGTTAAATAATTGTAATTTCGATATTTAGATTAAAATAAAATTCCATGATAAATCATCTGTATAAATTCTTTAACGGCCATTTTTATTATCTTTTATGATACAAATTAGAGAGACTTACAAAATATCTTCTTGATAAAGTTCTTATCCCTTGACACATTTTACAAAGCTATTTTCAAAGCACAAAATTATTATCTTTGTAATCTCATTGTATGCAAATGAGATTTCCAAACATGTGGCAAAATTCTCAGAAGAAAAGCATAAAGTCTGAAAATAAATATGTAAACGAGATTGTTCAGATGCAAGTTTTTTTTTTACTAAATTGAAAGTTCTACTATATTTATGATTATAGCTTACACGAAAGTAACTGCAGTTTGGAGCTCTTATGATAAATATAGGACAAGTGATGCATTGCTATATGACTCTGCTATTATTTAAATCTTTTTTTTTTAAGCTTTTGCCTAAAATATAAAGCATAAAAATTAAAATAAAGTGAATCTAAATTATCAGAAACATTTTTTGGCGTATTTTGTTTTTTAATTGAAGCAAAAACTGAGCTTATAAATCTGAATGATGTTACAACATTGAAAGATTTTTTTTTAAATTATGTTCGAAGAATTTTATTTAACGAAGAACGCAATTTATTGTAACAAGCACACAAGAAATAAAATAATTAGAGAAATGTGTTTTTAATTCATTGAATTTCTATATGTTATTCAAAAGTACTACATCATGTTCGCTATTGAAATTGGTGTAAGGTTGATTGGTGGTAATTATGAACATGGGAAAATTCATAGCAAGCCATTAAATCGCATGCTAGAATAGGTAATACTAAAAGTGAAGTAAAGGGAAGTAAAAATCAAAGATTTACATCCCTGTACATCCTCCTACAAAATGAAAGCATGCCCGCCGATTCTGCCTCAAGGCTGTTACCCTTGCTTGCGCATATTAAATTCTTTATCTGTTAAAAGTGACAAATATTTTTTTAGTATGTAAAGTGTATAAATAAATGTACAAATAAATAAGGTTTGACTTTAAAATATAGATTAAACAATAATTTCATAATACAATGTCCGTATGAATTCTTTAATGACCATTATAATTATATTTTATAAAACAATTTAAAGAGACTTACTAAATATCTTTTTGATAAAATTCTAATCATTTGACATATTTCGCAGGATAATTTTCAAAGCACAAAATTATTATATTTGTAATCTTATTGAATGCAAATGATAATATAATAATAATAATAAAAAAAAACAATACTACTACTAATAAATAAATAAATATATTATGAATTTTTAAGAGTTTTACAAATTCCCAGAGAAAAGTTAACCCTTAAATGCGGGGTGTTGCCTATCGGCAACATACCCAATTTAGGCTTATAAATACTATTAGAACAATATTGAAGCTATAATGGCTAATGTTGCCAATAAAATACATTCTGAAAATATTATTAAATCGATTTTCAACATTTAGATGGCAACACATGTGCTGTTTATGAATAAAGATAGATTTATGTTTTCAATTGTTGATACATGTTCTGTTTTGTTTGGAGGCTTGCGAAATATCCTATTTTGTCCTGCAGTGAGCAAATAAAATTTATTTCATATGATAGTTCTCAAAACTCTTGTGTGTTTAATATTATATAATTTTACCAAAGAAGATTATTTTTTCAAGTAAACACCAGTATTGCCGATTAGTAACAAACAGTTTTTTAGCCGTAAACCATACTTAAAATAAAATATGATTTTTTTAAGTATTTTTCCCATGATTTATTTTAAAAAATAATGTCGAAAAACATTTTTTAAATGATTTTTGAAAACTCAGGCATTTAAAGGTTAAAATACTTCAACATGCTGTAATTCAAATGTGTAACACAAATAAGTATTTACATTTTCGTTATTTGGTATTTATTTAATAAACTATATAAATAATTGTACAAACAAATAAATTTTGACTCCCAAAGATAGATTAAAATAATATTTCATAATCAGTCGTCTGTATAAATTCTTTAACGGCCATTATTATTATCTTTTATCATACAAATTAGAGAGACTTACAAAATATCTTCTTGATAAAGTTCTAATCCCATGACACGTTTCGCAAGATTATTTTCAAAGCTCGAAATTATTATATTTCTAATCTCATTGTATACAAATGAGATTTCGAAACTTGCGACATGCAAAATTCTCAAAAGAAATGCATAAAGTGAAGTAATCGTGAATCAAATTTATTTTTGATTGGAAATAAATAGGTAAATGAAATGGTTCAGATGCAAGCAAGTATCTTTATAAAATTGTAAATCCTACTATATTAATGAATATAGCTTACACAAAAGTAACTGCAATTTGGAGCTACTATGATAAATATAAGATGCGTGATGCATTTAGTGATTACATAAAGTAACAACTCTTCTTTCGCAATTTTCAGCATGAACTCGGAATTTTGGGATAAAAAAGGGAGACGAAACTGGTATGTCTGGAACTATCTTACTAGGTCTAGTATTTTGCTTCATTTTGCGAGCAGTCTATTTGAATTGTACGCACGTCTCACTTTTCGAAAATTCTACAGTATTGTTTTTAATTTTTAATTTACCGTTTATTTTTGCATTTTCTGACGTTATCAATATAATTTTCTCTTACGTTCAACTGGTCTACCATGCATGCCAGGGGTACGTTTACCCCAGATTGAGAACCGCTGATATATTCTAGTAAATGCTTTTCAAGCTTATTTATGTACTCATGTATGCATGTCAAGGGAAGAGCTCAGCAATCTCAACTTGAAGATGTCAGATGTCTTAAAATTTTGCTTATGCTTCTAGGAACCGTTTTCGACTATCTATTTTTTAGAATAGTTGCAATACTTTTAGCTCATAGGCTATCAAAGACTGAGAGCTAATGTGCTCGCAGGTTCTCTATGTACGCACGTATACTTGTATGTACGTATGTATGCACATAACGCGATAACTCATCATATAAATATCCGATTCGCTTCAATTTTTTTTTCTAGGTTCATTCTGAAAAGATGATTCGCTGATTAGTTTTGGGGGTTCATTGGTTAAGTTTAAAGGAAGGAAAGGGATTCTAATCCCGACTTAATTTATTTTTTGAGAGGCATTATTATTTGAAATAAGGGTATAATATAGAATTGGTGTGATTAGCCTGTGAGCTCAATGCCATCAGTTTAACTGGGCGCTTTTCCTTTTCCGCCCTTTTTTTAATGGTTTGTTGAAAAACGTGGATAAATTTAAGCGTAAAATTGTGTTTCTGTTAACAATTCTTTTTTTGTTTCTGTTGCAACATCTTCAGTGAAATCAGACTAGTGAAAATTTGTAATCTGAATTATCCGCAGTGAAATTACAAGTTAATTGCATGTAATTGATTATAGTTAAACACATTCAAACACAGAAATTTCTTCAAATAATGAGATCAGGGTGGTTCCGGCTACAGTGTTAAAAGATTTTTTTACGGCATGTAATTTTAATTATAATTAATTACATGCAATTAAATTGTAATTACATTGCAGATAACTGCAGTTACAAATTTGCCCAATTCTGAGTGAATCTCATTAAAAATTTAAGAAAAAAAGATTATAGCGTATGAACATATTCCAGCACGTGGCTTTTATGGATTTATTTATTTAAATAAGAGGCTCTGCCCCCTGCAAGCTACGCTCGCCAACCCCCGTTCAGACACCGCAGAATCTAAAACCACACTAATTTGATGGGTTTCAAAAAGATTAAAGAAGATTGAATTATAATGATAAAAACTATAGCGATCTCCCTGTAAACGGGTTTCCATTCAATTCCCTTTCATTGCGGAAATTTAAGGCCGAATCAGTTGCTGTTAAGACATCCAATAGATGTTTTCGTGTTTGATTAAAGAAAACCAGTTAAACATTTGAAAAGAAGCTAAAATAAAATGAATTAAATAAACAGAGTCTTTGCCTCCCGGTATTTTTTAACAGCGTTATAAAACGATTGACATAATACAATTTACGACAGTTACTACAATTTACCACTTTAACCGCTTCAAGGGCGGTGGTTCGTTTTTGCACCACTTAATTTTAATTCTTATATGCCACATTGGCATCAGAATATTTGGAATGAAAATTTTCCTTTTATTAAGTAAGTAAACAAAAGCATTTTCGTATTTCGAAATTTGTTTGTAAATTCTGGTGCCATTCACATTTTACGAATAGAAGTACCTTGCCCCTGAAAGGGTTAAACGCATATTAATGTATTTATTATTTTAAAGTTTCCTTTCTCTTTTAATATTCACATATAAATACAATTTTCAAAACATAATTTTCAATATTTTCCTGCTTTTAACAGGTACTCATTTAATCGTAATTTTAAAACTTTTTTTCTGTTTTTAATAGTCAAGTGTAAATAAATTTTTAATCGTTAGGAAATATTCTTCTTTGCGCTGTTTTTAGAATCGAAAACAATCTCTATAATAATAGCCTAAGTCATGTGACTATTATCAACAGTTCCGGGCAGATCCCTTCTCTTTTTATATTCCAGGCGGCCATTTTGGTCAGGGGCCTCGCTAAGGGGGGGGGACGGGGGGAGCCTCCCCCCCAAACATTCGTGAATGTTGTTACACTTGGCAAATTTACAAACTTATTCGGCAAATTTTGTTAAAAATTTAATAAAAACTGTAATATATTTTCTATTTTTGATAGACTAGGCAAAAATTACAAAACTAATTGGGAATATTATTAAACTTTTAACAAATAAGAACTATATCACATTTTGTAACTGTGGTAAGTTGGCAAAATTATAAAACGAGTTGGCAAATACTGAAATTTGACTTGGCAATTTAAGTTTGTCTCCCGCACCAATAAAAAGTCATAGCGATGGCACTGATTTTGGTACTTTAATGTTAGCCAGCCACAGGCGATAAGTCGCCAAATATTATTCTATCGCCATCACTTCACTTATATTATAATAGTCCAAGTCATGTAACTGCGATAAACAACGGGCTGATTCCTTCGCTTTTCATAAGAAAGGTTTCCATTTTGATAAAAGAATCAAAGTTATTTTTTTTTGAGTAAAACTACATAAAAGATGACATGATCGCCAAGAATTCTTGATACTTTTATGTTAACCGTGTGAAAATCTCGCCAATAGTTTTTTTTAACGTGCCAGTTAGCATTTTTTTATTTTTCGATTGGTAAATTAAAACGGTACTACTTGGTTATCCCATCGATCAAAAATCTATCGCCAGACTATAAGATTAAATGCCATAATAATGGTTGATAGTAAATGTCACATTCACTTGACTGTAAGGAAGTTATACGTGTTTACGCCATCAAGTGATATTTATTTCAACGTTTAATTTTTATTTTTATTAATGCTATACTAATTTATTTGGGCACAGATGTCATATACTGGAGCGATTTTTTTCCGACGCTATTTTGGCGAAAACATCAACAGCATAAACAACAACATCCGACGACACTTTGGCGCCAGTTAAGTACCCGTTGCGTATACGACATTGGCGTCAGAAATAAATCGCGCCAATATATGACATCTGTGCCTTTTTTTTGTTCTTTCGTTATTTAAAATAAAAATTACGGCAATTTGTATAATTTGGTAAGTGCTCTGGCGATTTATATAATTTGGCGAAATAGGTCGACAGGATAACTAAGTAGTAACTTAAAACATTGTTTTGAATTTGAAATTAAATGTCAGGATTTGTTGCAATATTTAATCGGGTTTAGCGTGATTTTTTTTTTACGACAATTTGGCGAAAACCACGTTTTCGAATAGCAGTTACATATGTATTTTTAAATTATTTTCTATTATTTTTAAAATGAAATAACAATAAATAAATAAAAATATTTAATAACTATAGAACAAAGCAATTTATAACATTTTTTTTAAATAAAAAGAAAATAAAGGTAAATAATCATTTATTAATAAATAAGCAACAAAATTCCGGTTACCATGTCAGGCAAAATAACACCCTTTTGGTGCTATTTAGGTACCCCGGTGCGTATATGTCATCTGCAATTAATATTTTTCTTTTTGTTTCGTTTAAAAAAAGTAGGAAGTGAAAGCCATTGATTTAAACATTTTCAGCATTAAATGAAAGTTTTGTACTAAATAAAATGATAATAAAATACAAAACTTGTTTTTAGCATACATTTAAGGGAGGCCAAACTGTTCGCCAAATTAGTTTAAAATAATAACCTTTTCTAAAATACGAAAAAAAAATATCTGTTATGATTAAAATTTGAGTTGCCACCATTAAAGAAATTTATTTAAAATTAAAAAAAAATTAATATTTCAAAAAATAATTCGAATTTAAAAATTCTAAGGCCAGTTTTGAGATCCGTGGATCAATACGGATTTTTGGTGTTAATTTCATCCCAAAGTATTCCATATTTTAAAAGAAATCGCCGTGAACTGTAATCAGTTGTTTAATCAGTCGTTTCATAGAATCGTTACATAAATTTGTTTCATTTCAGCCGTTTCATAAATTCGTTTCGTTAGGATTTTATATATACTAGGGGATCGTACCCGGGCTTCCCGGGTTAAAGAATATAGGTGAAAACATTTTTTTTTTTAAATTGAAAACTAATATTTTTTTATATGCAATAAATTCTTTAGATTGCCCACTTACATTAAAAAAGCATTTTTCATATAGAAAATACGAATTATACAATCAAATACATTTTTGAAATTTATCAAAAGCGACATTTTCTTATTAGCCGCATGCTAAGAGTTATTTGATACTTTGAGTCCTTTTATATTCTGATAATTTTAGAGATTACACATATCTGTTAAATTTGTGTTTTATTTATATTATTTTATTTATTTATTCATAGGGAAGTTTCTTTTTTTTTCTTTTAATGGATATTAGCCGTAAGAAAAGGATGAACTCTTTATTTTGTTTTAAGGGCAAACGGATTAATCTTTCGTAATCGAGTTCCACGCGATATAGATAAATTTAAAAAAAAATCTCATGCTTTAAAATTGTTTTTAAAACAATAGACAATCAGTAAACTGAGAAGAACTTTGCAAACAAATTCCATTTGAAAAAAAAATCGTATTTGTTGATCTAAAATTTTAAATTTGACGATTACAAATATGATAGATTTGTGTTTTTTCAATATTATTCTTTTCTTTGTTTATAAGAAGTATTAATTTCGTTAATTTGTCTTTCACAAATATGTTAGATTGGTGTTTTTTTAATAGTATTCTTTTATTTGTTTTTAGAGGAAGTATTAATTTCGTTATGCAAAAATAGTCAGAAACAAATGCTGAAAAATGTTTGTTGCTTTATGTGCAAAATGTTTATTATTGTTATTTATTGAAACCGGCACGTGATAAGATAAATTTTTAAAAAAATCATGCTTAAAAATTATTTTAGAAAATATAATACAACAATCAATTAAGATACTTTTTTTAAACAAATTGCATTTGAAAGTAATTTTTTTTTCCTATGCGACAAAAATTGAAAATGTACGATGGTCAGAAGATTAAAAAATTGCAGAAGCGAAAATTTCAAGACCGAAATTTGATCATGAAGTGTTGCCATTCGTAAAATGACGTTAGCGTTACGCACAGATACGTTTGTTCTTTATAATATAGATACTTAATCAGTAAAATATAATAAAGATCAGTTATTAGGATGGGGTTACCAATTGAGGCTTTTATGCTTGGTATTCCGGAATGAAAAACAGCAATTTTCACCTTCTCAAAATTTGCATGCGCATTTCTCATATCCATCTTCATCATTTTTAAAAAAATTGTATTTTGTTTGATCACTTAAAAATAATTTTAACTCAAAACTTGAAGTCACGCTTGTCAGCAACATCTGTTATGTGAACAGACGCAATCTTTACTTGAGATTCTAATCACAATTCCGGAGAGAAAAAATTTCCGTAATTTGTGTTTTTCAGACGCATTTGTTTTAAAATGTTTGGTTTTATCTAAGACAATGATCGTTTTCCTTTAAACATGACTTCACTTTCACTTAAATAAGCATTTCGCCTAGTGTCTGAAACTTAGTATCAGTACACATGCAGAAGTAAAAACAATATTGAAAATTTATGAGGCAATATGCGTGTTTTCAAAAGCAGTATGTTATTTTCTGTTATTATGTCCCTAATATAATATTCTGCTCCTAATGGGATTGCGACACTGAACCCTATACAACAATTTTTATCAACAATTTTGAATTTGTATTAGAAAAGGGCATGAATAAAGATAAAAATACCTCATTATTTCTCTCTTGTCTGCAATAATGAAGGCTATCTAATTTTCACCATTTTGAAGAAATTTCATAAAATGCTTTTAAGATTAAAATATAAAAGTGGGGATATTAAAAAAAAAAAAAAAAAAAAAAAACAGATAGTGCGAATACATCTACTAATGAAGAGCTTTCAGTTAAAAAAAAAATTAATAAAATATTAATAAAATTGGTTCAGCAAAAAGATCAGGGCAGATGACTAAAAACCAAACTTGTGTTTTAAATGTATAGATTATATAAAAATAGGAAAAATTAAATTAAGCAAATTATGTTATTTTGATAAAATTATAGTAGAATGTCCTAAAAAATAGCATTAAAATTTTATTATTCGAGAGAATTTTGGACACAAACTTCAGGAACATGATATTATTTTAAACCACGAATTATTTGTTTGCTTACTCGGCGAAGCAAATACATCCAGGCAAGAATAATCAATTTCTGTAATATAAATCGCTATTATTTGCATGTCACCTCTCTTTTATAGACACTCTAAATTTTTGTAAAACATTGCGTTTTATCAGTGTGCGATTTCGATTACATTATTTTCAAAATTGAAGCATGAACCTGTGAAGAATTTCAAAGCTGCTGGGCTGTGAAAATGACGCACTTCTCTTAATTCTGGTTTAAGAATTAAAATACACGCTTTTGTATAAAATGACGTCATTTGCATCCGCTAAAGCAATCCACTTTTACAATCCAGTCTTAAACTTCGTCTATAGAAAAGTATGCATATGACGTCATTATGACGGATAACAGACGATATTCTTGACATAGCCCATATTTTAATTTCAACTTTTTTTTTCAGGTTTTATGAGAAAATGGCAACAAAAAGATAGAGTATCTCCTATTTTCGACTATTTTCCTTTTACTTTCAAAGACTTTCAATAGAAATGGGGGTAATTTTGTTGCCACTATAAGAAAAATGGTATAAAAAACTACAAAAAAATTAATATCTCAAAAATAAATTGAGATACAGATTTCAAACAAATTGCATTTAAAAAAAACATTTTTTTTCTTATACGACGATGTAAAAATTTAAAATGTGCGATGTTTAGAAGTTTAAAAATTTGCAGTAGAGAAAATTGCAAAACCAAAATTTTATTTCAAATATGAAAGTGTTGCCATTCGCAAAATGACGTATGCGTTACGCACAGATATGTTTGTCCTTTATAATATAGATAGAGTAGATTTTTAAGTTAAATTACGGTAAATATATTTAAACGCTTTTATTTTGTGTTTAAAGTCTAATAAAAAAGTCATATTTATGTTAATCGTGATGTCACTAGAATACTGTTCATAAATTTGACATTTTATTTTTTCAAGAGCTACAAATGTTCCTTATTTTTGACAATGGGGTAATTTTTTTTTTTTTTTTTTTTTTGTTACGTTTTTTTGGGCAAGACTATTTTTCATGATTAAATTTTGGTTAAATTTTTCTTTCATCTAACTACTTATAAATTATTTTTACTTTTTCGCGTTTTAGTGATGCGATCACAATGTTTATGCAAAATATTGTACATTATCTACTCGTTACAATATATTTTATTTGAAATTGAGATTTAGAATTCAAATACTGATCGTCGTATTAACGATTTAGGACCATGAAGAAGGGATTTACGTACACTGCCGAAGACAGTCTTCTCCTATCAATAAGTTCGTTTGGAAATCCGCCAGACTAAACAGACGAAGAGAGAATAGAATATTTTATTTCTGTAACAAAGATGTATTTTGTATATGTGAAATTTTAATCAACACGAACTGATGTGGTTTCAATAGATTTCTTCCTAGTTAGTGAATATATGTTCTGTTGTAGACACACTACATTTAATGTACCGTACAAATAGAGGAATGAATTTTTATAGAGGAATGAATATGATATTCTAGTCATATGAACAAACATTTTTTGCACTTTTACATTTTTTATTACTTTATCGTTTGTCTAGCCGTCTGGTTGGGCTCTAACTGTCATAAATATACTGAGATTGCCATGAATTTTTCATATCTTATCGAGTTTTACTACAGAAGGTTTTGCACAGAAAATGAAGCATGTAGCATTTGTAGTTCGTTTACAGAGACACAGACAAGCATTGCTTTGCATTATGGTTTATGGTTAAAAATCGTTTGAGGAGCATTTGTAGATGTTACGATATTTCAAATATAATTGGATTTATGTTCATCAGCGCGATGGACTACAACATGCTTCCTTTGAAGTATAGATTAGGTGGTATTTATAGTTCGTTTGAAAAGCCGCACAAAAGAATTCTATTACATTACGGTCTATGAAATTTTAACATCTTACTGAGGTTTACTATAGAATGCTTGGCATAGAAAATGAAGTATGTTGCATTTGTAGTTCGTTTACAGGGACACAGACAAGAATTACCTTTCATTACGTTTCATGGAGAAAAACCGTTTGAGGTGCATTTTGCAGATGTTACACGATATTTCAAACATAATTTGATTGATATGCATCATCGAGGTGGACTACAACATACAACATGCTTCATTTGAAGTATAGAGTAGGTAGTATTTACAGTTCGTTTAAAAAGGCACACAGAAGAATTCAATTACATTATGATCTGTGTGGTAAAACGTTTAGGATGCGTTTTAATGATGTTACATAACATAAACATTGTGAAACATAATTTAATAACTCAAGCGCAATATAAAATGTTTTCCATAGATTATGGTGTGCATGGCATTTATTGTTCATTTATAAGTGCACAGAAAATAATTTGGTTACAGGGATGACTAAGATCGATAATTCCTAGAAATGCGTTTTCCACTGTGTTGTTCATGTTTAAACTTATCCAGCAATTGCTGAAAATGAATTTTTTTCTGAGTTAAGTATGTTTTTAAGTTACTTATTTCGATATCTCATTACAATCTAAGAAAATATGATATTTCTTAACAATATTTTGTTTATGTGCAAAAGTGTTTCAAAATCGATGCCTGATGCATGGTTTTTCGTTCTAGTCTTTTTTTCATATACACTATATGGCCAATGATGACCAGTCACTTGAGATTTTAGACGTTTTGTTAAATATCTAGAAAAATGCATGAGGAATTATTCTGAAACTCTAGGTGTGTAAACAGAATAGCAGTATAGGTCATATATTTCCGAACCCCGTAGGGGACCTTCAACAATTTGAAAAGAACGAATGCTGTAAAACTGTATTGTAGTAAAAGCGTTCAGCCTGTAGAACATGATTAAGAGGCTTATTGTAATAAACTGTTTTAATTTTTTATATGGATAGTATGTATAATAGTAAAGAAATGAAGGTTTTTATAAAAATAGTCCTAAATTTTGCCACGTTTTTTACTTATTTGCAGAGTTCATAATATAAAAAAAAATTTCTTTTCAGAAAATATGACAAACAACATTGTACACAATACCCTGCAATCAGAATTAAAAAATAATAAAAAATGGATGAAAAATGAGCAGGTCTACTAAATAACGTTTCACTGCGCATGCGCGAATGCAATCGAAATGTAATATGCGTAATGTATTAGCGAAGCGTATAGAAAAACTTCTGTGAAAGTCTCAAAAACTTAGCTTGAAAATTTTGAAAATTGTCATCGATAGAATAAGCTCGAAATCTGTTTCTCACAAAAGGAAGCGTAAAGATGAGGAGCTGTATCCAAATATCCGTTGATTAGTTCAATATAGCGTACACAATATTGCATGTACTACTATATTTGGATACAACCCCCATCTTTTTGCTTCCTTTTGGAAACAACGGATTCCAACCTAATTCTTTAGACGATATTTTTCAGAATTTTCAAGCTATGTTTTTGAGACTTTCACAAAAGTTGCTCTATGAAGAATTTCAAGTTATTCCACAATTAAATCACAGTTCACGAAATTGTTATAGGGAGAGCATTATTATAAGAAGTCAAGATTCCATTTAAATCATATTAAAGTCATCATATTTCACAAATAAAAGTTTTTACTTTTGTGCTTATCATTTGTAAATAATCATCATCACTAGAACTTTTTGTAGATTATTATTTACAGTTCGAATATATACATAATGTATATTATTTATATATTTACAGATGAAACATATTTAGTTGCTTTGCTCCTTCTAGAAGTCATGATTCTAAATACAATTAAATTTCCAGCAACTATTTTCTTCTATTAAGAAGCCATAAAGAACAATAGCATGATTTTATGCTCGAGATAAATTTTCCTTTTAAAATTAAAACAACATTTCTTCTAATTTTAGAAGACCAAGAGAAAAAATGCAGTCTACTTACTGCGTTCATATTTTACATTCACAAAACCAACTAAAAAAGGAACAAGAAAGAAAAATGTTTTTAAATATCAATTCTCTCGAAGGCCACGTGATCTGGTGTCACTGGCGCCTAAGCAGGTCTAGCTGATTGCTCGAGAGATGAAGGGGTTTGCGAAATTCCACAAACTCCCCCCCGATGAACAAGGGTTCATCAAAATGGGGATTCAAATAATTAAAGTAGAAATAAAAATTATTCTAAAAAATTATCAGTTACACTATACATAAATACAATACAAAATCAAAATATATACTTACATACTGGACTTCAATAAAATAATTAAACAATTTAAAAGATTTGAGAACAAGTTTCCGCTACTAAAAATAGAAAGAACAATTTAAATCTATACAAATTCTAGAATATTCATCACAAAAAAAAAATTAAACTAAAAATTAGACATATTATCAAACAAGAAACTTTCTTTTTTTTTTTTTTAAGTGAAAAAAAATAAAATGTTGTTTAAAGTCAATAACAGAAACAATTCAAGATTTTTTCTAAAAGTCAAATGTCAATGAGAGTTTTTGAGTCTTTAATAATATCAAAGTTTTTTTTTTCAGTTCTGTTAATAAAAAAGTTCAGAGTTTTTTTTTTTTTTTTAGTTTGTGAGTTCAAGATTATACAATAGATTTATAGGCCTCTTAATAAATGAATTATTTGTTTTGAGTTCACAAGATCTTATCTTGCCGTCTCTGCCCATAAAGGTTTTAGTAACTTTTCCTAACTTCCACAAACTTCGGGGTAAGTGTTCATCATGTACAAGCACCACATCATCCACTTTAAAGTCTGAAGATTTATTCTGGTCCGTGTAGTGAGCAGATTTTAAATTGAGAAGATACTCATTTTTCAAGCGCTTCCAGAAATGATTCAGAAGAGTCTCGCGCAAACGGAAGCGTTTCACTAAGGATTCCTTGGTTGCAGGTAAACACAAGATATGCTTTAGAGTTGCTATAACTAGTTGACCAGGGCGAACACTAAAGTTCTTGGAGATTGCACATTTGTTTAGGACTGATTTTATGCATTGTCTGGATCTTAAAATCCAAATTTTTTCACAAGTTTGCACTAATGTTCTGGGCACTTCTGAATGAAAAACTTTTTCATGTGCATCTTTCACGATTAATTCAGTCAATTTATGTTTTGCAGGAATCACATCAGGATGTTTTTCATAAAATGAGGAATCAGACTTTTGTAACCGTCCTCGTAGCAACAGCAAAACATCATCTGACAACATAGGATTTAACTGTAGAAGATTCGATTCACTAGGGATACTTTTGTTACATTTCAAGTATTTTGTAACTTCAGGGAAACTTTTTTCCTGCACCAGCTTTAACCAAAAATTTTCAGCATGTAACATTTCCTCAGCTGATAATTGTGAAAATGTTCTTTTCTCTACCTTTAATTTTATATTAGAAATAAATCTAAATAGCCAAGCAGTTACTCGATACAATTTCTTTAGGGAGCTACAATTTTCAAGAATAAAAATGGGAATTTCATCAGCTTTATTTGTTTGAACAACACAAGAAATGGTTGCTGATTTTCGAGACTTCTCTTTAGAAACATCAGGTAATTGTGTAGCGATAATTTTAACGCTAGGGCACTGATCTTCGGGCAAGGAAAGAAATTCAGGAACATACATATTAGGGTTAGCATCAGGAAAAATATGCAATTGGAGATGCTCCTTTTCCATGATTAGGTTGCTAAAATAGTGTCGGGGAATTTTCAAGTGTGTGAGATCAGGGATTTCTGAAAGCCAATTTTGCCAATTATTTTCTAGTTCACCAGAAACAAAAGGAGCAATAAATCCGGCTGAATCAAGGAACATAGTTGCAATTTTCAAAACATTGCGTTTAGTAGAAGAATCATTATTTAATTTTTCTAACAAGGGTCGTAATTCTAGTCCTAATTTATCTTCTGTATTGTTCCAGATCAATCCTAAAATTTTCAAGGAAGTATTTGGGGGTTCGGGACTAGAAACAGGAATGTTTTCGACAACCCATTTTTTCCTAAGTTCCTGAGAATTGCTTTCAAATTTTCTTAACTTCATCCCCCCTTCTTTCAAAATATCAACAGCTTCTTTAGTTAAATTAAAGGCTTTTAGAACATCGTTTTCTCCTGAAAACAAATCATCAACATAAAAAGAAGAATTTAGGATTTCAAATGTTTTATTATGAGAGCTTTTATATTTATTAATATGGTGCTTAATGGTACAAGCAAGGATAAAGGGACTGCAGGTGACACCAAAAGTAGCTCTGGTCATTCTATAGGGTACTATGTTTTTATTCTTATCAAAATCTTCATAATATAAGAATCTAAGATAATCGCGATCTTCCTCGGTTACAGATATTTGCAGAAAAGCCTTTTCAATATCAGCCGAAAAGGCAATTTTATGTAAACGGAATTTCAAAATTATGTCTAAAACATTAGGATTTAAGTTAGGGCCGTGATTCAAACATTCGTTTAATGATAGAGAATCACCATATTTGGAAGAAGCATCATAGACTATGCGCATTTTTGTTGTAGTTTTATCGTCACGGATAACAGGTCTGTGTGGCATGTAATAGGAATTATTAGAATCTTTCTCGGTGCACAATTCTATTACACCCTCATTAAACTGCTCTAGTAAAATGGAGTTATATTCTTTAAATAGAGAATCGTTTTTCAAGAATTTATTTTCTAAACTAGAAAACCGCTTCTTTGCTACTTCAAGATTATTTCTAAGTAATTCGCGAGAATCTTTCCACAATAATTTTGCTTCATAACGCCCATTTACGAATTTTAGATTTTCTTTAAATTCTTTTATTACCTCATGATCGGTAATGTTCTTTTCATTGCTTTCAGCAATGCCAATTGATTCAAGATCCCAAAATGCTTTCAGTTGGGTATTTATATTTTCAACTGAAACACGCAAACAAGCTACTTCTTTTTTATTAGACTCTATTTGCCCTTGCACCGTATGACCGAAAATAGTTTCTGCAACGTATAATTCTTTTGTCAATTTTCCCTCGATTCCCTTTAATATTTTCCACAAAAAGTCAGACCCTAGCAAAATATTTATTTCCTGTTCAAGACCTGTATCAGCAGGCTTAAAGCCTCTTGTTCTCATTATGTCTAGAAGTTCTGGTTCTAGTGTTTTCACAGAAGCCCCAGTTATATTATCAACCACAAGAGCTTCGATATTTATCGAGTTAATAGGTTGCACAACACTGGATAATTCTAGAGCAACTACTTCATAACAAGATTCATAAGGGCGTCTCCGCCCAAAAGGATAAACTAATAAATTTTCTCTTCGCAATGGCTTCAATTTTAATTTTTGTACTAGAGATCTCTTCACAAAACATTTTTCTGAACCACTATCACATAAAACGCGAGCCAACAAGCATTCCTTACCAGCAGACACAGAAACTGTACAAGTCTGCAATAATGTTGCTTTATTTTGTTTATATTTTTGTTCCGACATCATAGATACAATTGCACCTTTCATTTCTTTTTCAGGATTTTCTTTTGCTGTTTCTTTAAAACAAAACAAAGTACTATGGGTAGTGTTACCACATTTGGAACAAGGGTTAATTTTTGTTCTACAATTAATTGATAAATGGGACTTGTAAAAGCATTTGTAACAGCGACCTTCTTTCTTTAATTTATATCGTTTCTGTTCATCAGTGAATTCTGAACAATTTAGTCCTACATGATCAGAAGACTTACAAAATATGCAAAACTGTTTTGTAGATGTATTTAAAGCAGCAGCTGAAGGTATATTTTTCTTTTGCGGAAAATTTTGATATTTACTTGAAGGATTTTCATATTTAGTTTTAGAATTTTCATAAGTCTTGGTTTGGGAATTGTTTACTAAATTAGTAGCTTCACGACATCTTAATTCCGTTTTAATAAAATTTATTAAATCGGTGACTTCACAGTCCTTATCGGGGTCACGTTTTCGATGGAAATCTAGTATCAAATTTTCTGGTAATAACCTTAATAAAATTGGTAGTAATAAATGGCCGTAAGAGCCTGATGTTACTCCTAACGCATCAAGATTTCTCATACTAGTTTCAATATTATCGTACAGCTTCCTTAAAGAAATAACATTGTTAGAGGATTTCACTGGTTCAAGATTTAGAATTTTATTCATGTAACAGTTTATGATATTTTCCCGCTTACCATACCTCTCTTCTAACAATTTTAAACAAGTAGAATAATTTTGATCTGTCAGTTCAAAACCAGATACAATATTATATGCAGGACCAGACAACAAGGATTTGAGATATTGGAATTTTTCAATTTTTGATAACGATTCGTTTGAATCTATCGCACTAGTAAATAAATTAAAAAATTCTAAGAACTGGCTTGCATCACCAGAAAATTTTTCTATGTTAAGTTTAGGAAGCTTCACTGCCGAAACTGGTTTACTTCCGATTTTTGAACCGTTACTTGATTCTAGTACAACTTTTGGTTCAGTTTCGATTTTACATTTTTTAAGCCTCATCTTAATTTTAAATTTCAAACTGGATATTTTTTCAGAATATTCTTCTACCGATTTTAGTTCTTTTTCATATTCAGTTTTTTCCTGAATTAGCTCATCCATTTCGGAATCTAATTCCTTTAGTTGAGCTTCCTTTTCATTTACGAGCTCTAATGATTCCATTAATGAGTCGCAATCCGTTTTATCAATATCAACAGATAATAATGTATCACATTTTGTGATTAATTTCGTAATGGCTGCACGAACAGTAGCTCTTTTACTTTTTAACTTATCAGGCTTATCCATGTTTAAATTTAAATTCAATGTTCAAAATAAATGATCATGAAAAATGTATATTTTCAAAAAATCAACAGTCATGCAGAATAATAAAGGTATTTCTTACCTTTTTTCCCGGTTGTTGAGGCACCAAAAACTTGAAGAATTTCAAGTTATTCCACAATTAAATCACAGTTCACGAAATTGTTATAGGGAGAGCATTATTATAAGAAATCAAGATTCCATTTAAATCATATTAAAGTCATCATATTTCACAAATAAAAGTTTTTACTTTTGTGCTTATCATTTGTAAATAATCATCATCACTAGAACTTTTTGTAGATTATTATTTACAGTTCGAATATATACATAATGTATATTATTTATATATTTACAGATGAAACATATTTAGTTGCTTTGCTCCTTCTAGAAGTCATGATTCTAAATACAATTAAATTTCCAGCAACTATTTTCTTCTATTAAGAAGCCATATAGAACAATAGCATGATTTTATGCTCGAGATAAATTTTCCTTTTAAAATTAAAACAACATTTCTTCTAATTTTAGAAGACCAAGAGAAAAAATGCAGTCTACTTACTGCGTTCATATTTTACATTCACAAAACCAACTAAAAAAGGAACAAGAAAGAAAAATGTTTTTAAATATCAATTCTCTCGAAGGCCACGTGATCTGGTGTCACTGGCGCCTAAGCAGGTCTAGCTGATTGCTCGAGAGATGAAGGGGTTTGCGAAATTCCACACTCTATACACTTAGCTAACACATTATGCGCATTATATTTTGATTAGCTTCGCGCAAGCACATTGAAACATTACTCTGTAAATCTGCTCATTTTTCATCCAAATATTATTATTATTTTTTTAATTTTCTTTTCAGGGAAATATGTACAATGTTGTTTGTTATATTTTCTGAAAATAACATTTTTTTTATATTAAGAACTTTGGATGTTATAAGCAAGACACTTATTGAAATTTAGGAGGGATTATAAGGGATCAAATTATGAGGAAAAAAACTAGGCAAAATTTGGGACTGTTTTCATAAAAACCTTAGTTTCTCTACTAGTATACATGCTATCATCATAAAAATGAAAACTGATTATTACAATAACCTCTTAATCATGCTCTAGAGTTTAAAAGCTTTTACTGCATTAGTTTCTACAGGGTTATCCAAACGATATTCCTTCTTTTTCAATTTCCTGATGGTCCCCTGTGGGGCTTCGGGAAAAAATATTTGCGAAAATGTATGATCTATAACATTCAGTTTGCACACCTGGAGTTTCAGGATAGTTCCTCATGCATTATTCTAGATTTTAAAAAAAGTCTAAAATCAAAAGTGACCGGTAATATATATATATATATATATATATATACCGGGTGTCCTAAAAAGGACGGACTGATTTTAAAATTCAATAACTTGCAAACGGTGACAGATATTTAAAAAATTCTTGCAGGAGGGTTATGCATAAGATCAAAAGTTTTTTTTACAGTGATTTTCGATTTTAGTTCAAATTACAAAATATAGATGGCATTGTAAGCAATAAGCGCTAAATACAGGCTAGATTTTTTGGCCTTTCTTTTCTTCCATGCAGAAAAAGGAGATGAAAATGTATTGAGTTGGTCCCGAATTACCAAAAAAGAGCCTGAATTTAGCGTCTATTGATCGCAGCGTCATCTATTGTTTGTAATTCGAACTACAATCGAAAATCACTTTAAAAAAACTATTGACCTCATACATAACCCTCCTGCAAGAATTTTTTAAATATCTGTCAGCGTTTGCAAATTTTTGAATTTTAAAATCAGTGCCCTTTTTAGGACACCCGGTATATATATATATATATATATATATATATATATATATATATATATATACCTTAAACAAAAACCTAATTTGCAGAACAAATTAAAAAAAACAAAATTTATTTCCTAAATTGTTTAAGCCCGAGAAGGGGCAGATATTAAAATATTTCATTCAATTGTTTCTACATTCAATGTTAAATTTTTGTAACAAATAAGTTAAACCAATTGAACATTAAAAAATAAAAATGAAATTCATAAAATATAATACTTTAAACACCCTAAATACTTCGATTCCGTTGAAATGAAATCGAAATATATCTAAGACTTTTTTTAAAGTTTTGTATTTTGCATATATCTTATCATATTATGTACAATCGTCATAAACATAATTCAAAATCTGCAGTACAAATATTACACTTAAAAATGGAAAAAAGTCTAAGAATTATTTCGATTTCATTTGAACGGAATCTAAGTATATAGGTGTTTAAAGTATTATATTGTATGAATTTCATTTTTATTTTTTAATGTTCAGTTGGTTTAACTTATTTGTTACAAAAATTTAACATTAAATGTAGAAAGAATTGAATGAAATATCTTAATATCTGCCCCTTCTCGGGCTTAAACAATTTAGGAAATAAATTTTGTTTTTTTTAATTTGTTCTGCAAATTAGGTTTTTGTTTAATATGTCAAGTTTTTTAATAACTACTGCATTCAGACGAACACATTTCAAAATTAATAGAGGGTATCATCATCAGGCTTTGATTTATGCGATATCGCATCACAATTTGTGATGCAGTTTACCTACGTATAATTCAACATGTTTCACCAGTGCAGTAATGCAGGTTGCTGTAGTTTGGTCAAAAAATTACAATGTGAACTTAAACAAGTAATCTAAAAATTTTGTTTTTAAAGTAAATTACTACTTAAGTCATCGAAGAAAAATTTAATATAATCCCTTAAGCTAATATTAGTTTTTGTTGCATTAAAATATCTCAATTTGTTGATTTTCTATAAGCAAGTAGGTTTACAATGGAACTCTATGGGAATTTGGCGAAATATTAGAGATATCGCCAAGTTGGTGTCACTTTTGGCCGCCAAATTTGGCGTTATATATCGCCAAATTGGCGACAAACTTGGCAGTATTTGGCGGCAGAACAGGATCCCCCCTATGATTACCCCTTATTGAAAATACTTTAATTGTTCTTCAATAACCAATGGCCGCAATTTTGTTTCCCATGCAAAACTAAAATTAATTAATTAAAATTTAATTAATTAATTAATATTTGAAAAAACTGTATTTACATCAATTGTCATCCAGTACAAGTTAAAAAAAATTATTTCAACTTGACAGAATGAAAAATGAATATTTTATTAACGATTGAAAATTTGAACAAGATATATAAATATATAAATATATAAATAAATAAATATAGGGAGAGTGTGAACTAATAATAGGAATTGAAAAAAAAATCTGTTTGAAAATGTCATTTTTATTTCCACTATGACGCCATATTCATCTTCTTTTTAATTCTTAAAAAAAAAAAAAAAAAAAAAAAAACTATTTCAGTTTCTTCAGTTTTATGTTTCACGTGAAAATCATTCAACTAAAAATAGGCAAATTATTATTACAGCTTTTGAATTATTTACAACAATGGAAAAAATGTTACATTTTATTAGAAAATGTCCGTTGATTCTCAATGAAAAAAAGCGAAATTTGGAATTATTAAGAAAAATATTTGAATAATGTAAATAAAAATTAGCCCATGTTACTCTCTAGATTATAATCCACCTATATGCAAAGGCATTTTATGATCCGTTTAGACCCTGACGCTAGGCAAATGTTTTTAGACTTTAAATTTATAATATTATTAGAATTAGCAAAGAATTAAAAATTTGTGGCATCTGGGACAAAAAGGTTGGAAGAAAAAATGAAAAAGTTATGAGCTCCATAGGCTTTTCTATGTTAAATTAACATTGAGAAGTGACACTGGAAATAAATAAGTATTGCGCTGCCGCGCAATACCTAAATATGTGTGTAACTGTATATTGAACACTGCAAATAGAGGCGTCTTAAATTCAAACAGATATGTGACTGAAAAAGCAATTAAGACATTTAAACGTCTGAAAATAAAATTTCAGACGTGATAGATGTCTAAATTTAAGACACATAAACGTCTTATTATGATCATGGCATAAATGAACTGAAAACAATGTTAGAATTATGATTATATGTCTGAATGTAAGACACTTGCAATTTTAGACATTTCAGGAATTCAGCCATTTGAACCACTCACCAAGTAAAATGAACTGAAGTGAGTAGGTTTTTTGTTGTTGCAAGCATGAACGGTGCGCGAGAAGAACGCGACCGGATTTGATTATTGCTGATTTGGCGGGCAACGGCTTTTACTCAACGGATTGGCGAAAGTGAATTAAAGTATCTCAGTACAGTAAATTTGTCTGAAGTGTTAAAATTGCTTTTAAATTTATCAACATTTGATAAATTATTTGAAAGTGTGACGATATATTTTTCCCCAATCCGAAATCTCTATAATGACGTTTGTTATTCACATAATAAATGGAATCGTCAATCGTCGTTATAACCTTATAACGTATTTAAAGTTTCTGCTTTATTTCCAAAACATTACACTGATTGAAGATTTGAACTTTGAATTCTCTTACTTGTAAATCGAAGATGAGTCAGAAAGTGAGTGTATCATCATTAATGAAGAGAAAGTAGTGACGCAGTATTTACTTTCTTTTGTGAAATAGTATGCACATCTACACCTACATCCGTTGGTGTGTTAGTCGTTAGAGAATTTTTTTTTTAGCATAGTGATCCGATGTCTGTATTTTATATCTTTGTGTCTTCATTTTATAGATACTAGACGAAAATTTATATTCGGTTTATTGGAATGGTTTGTCAGTACGTGCTTGTAAATGGAGATCGAAAAAACAAATCAATTGGGAATTATATTTTTCATGGAAATATAAAATTTTCAATATTTCTACGATAATTTTTATTCAAGACTCACCAAATATTCAAAAGAATAGCATGATATTTATAAAAATACAGTGGTAAAATAATATGAATACGCATATATTTTTAAAATGGCGTTCAATATCGTAAAATAATATGTCCTTTAAACTGGATTAGCTGTTACAGTTTTGGATATTTACGCCAAGGTAAGGTATTCCACAGGTTTGGAATGATAATTCACAGAACGTTCTTACATATATATTATTATTTATTTATTATTTAAATTATTCTTATTAGACTAATTTGCATTTTTAATATTTTTGTCTTTTTTTATCAAATAAATATATTTTGTGTGAAAAGATTTGTTTGCTTATTTCTAATGCTTTTCAATGAGTGCATATGATTTTCAGTATTAATAAATATATTTAATTCACATCTAGATCTTTACTTTATAAATTAAAGTTTCATGTAGTAAATAATCTATTTATTGTTTGAATAATAACGTGAAAAATACAACAGTTTCAATTAGATTTGGTAAGATGTAAAGAAGTTTTGAAATTATAGAATTAATGTTTCCTGCATGCTATTAAAAACGAATATTTATAATTTTGTTAATGATTGTTAAATAGCTCGTATCATCTGAGCAACATATTAAAAAAATTGTTCAGTATAAGTTTAAAAAGAAGCTAATTTTTATATAACTTTGCACAAGTAAGTTCTTTCCTTGCGAATTCCTTTATTTTATATTAGTGATATAATTTTACATACAAATTTTCATTTTTAGTGACAAGAGTGCCATTTATTTATCTTACAGAGTATATTATTGAAGTGATTTTTTTTATATTAACAAATTTAAATTTATCTTTGAGAAACCATGAACTTTTTATTTTTTGTTTTATATCGTGGATATAGAGTATGAAAAGAAATCTCGAAAGTATAAGGGTTTGTGTTATCGTGTATTTCGGAGTATTTGTAAAATTGCAGTTTTTCCTATTGGAAATAAATCACTCTTATTGTATTCAACTGTACGCCGATACTATATACCGGGTGTCCCAAAAAGGACTGACTGATTTTAAAATTCAATAACTTGCAAACGGTGACAGATATTAAAAAAATTCTTGCAGGAGGGTTATGCATAAGGTCAAAAGTTTTATTACAGTGATTTTCAATTTTAGTTCGATTTACAAACAATAGATGGCGCTGTAAGCAATAGTCGCTAAATACAGGCTCGATTTTTGGTACTTCGTGGCCCGGATAATACGTTTCCATCTCCTTTTTCTGCATGGAACAAGATAAAGGACCAAAAATCGAGCCTGTATTTAGCGACTATTGCTTACAGTGCCATCTATTGTTTGTAAATCGAACTAAAATTGAAAATCACTGTAATAAAACTTTTGACCTTATGCATAACCCTCCTGCAAGAATTTTTTGAATATCTGTCACCGTTTGCAAGTTATTGAATTTTAAAATCAGTCAGTCCTTTTTGGGACACCCGGTATATATATATTTAATAATCCTTATGAAAATTTATTTCAAGGTGGAATATACCTAGTATGTATTTCCTGCGTTACATCTCAACACCATACTTAAATTTTAAAACATGAAGCGATCTTGAAAGTAATTATAAACAAATTATAAAAATCGGCGTAATTAATTAAATATGTGCGGAAAATATTAAAAAAAGTCAATTTAAATAACATCATGCAAAAAATTTCAATAATATGAAAAAAAAAAAAAGAAGAAGAAGAAGAAGAAGAAGATGAGTATAAGAATTCTCGCCCATGACAGTAGGAGATATTTTTCATTTTTGTAATAAAATTTAAGACCTAAATAAACATGTTGTGAAAACGCACTTCTAATGCAAGATTTCAAACAAGTATTGCCAATAATTCTGACTAATTGATAAAATGTAACTATGCTGATATTTAATATATTTTGAAAAAGTAACATGGTTTGAAGATTAATTATTCTTATAATTATTTTTGCATATTTATGTATATATTTTCATATTATTATAACATTTTTTAATACAAATTATTTTTATTGTGATGTTTATGGGAAGAAAAATGTTTTTAGAAGTGTTTTTCAACCCTCAAAGAATTTTTTTAAGCATATCTGGGTGCTAAAAAGAATCCATGAAAATAATAATAAAACAGAAACTCATTAAAAAAAAAATTATGGATTTTAGGTTTCATTTATTTATTTATTTATTTATTTATTTATTATTTTTTTTTTTTGGTGTGTGTGTGTGCCTGTGTTCGTTAATGACAACGTTAATATCAACACACGTTATCTTTTAAATTTAGTTTGTAGAATATTATTGTCAGAAACTCAACTTAAAAAATGACATAGAAATGTGCCGCTAAACTGCGATGACACGCCCGCAGGGCGGCTATACTTACTCAAAAAAAAAATACACATTAAACTTCAAATTTAAACCAAAACAAATTAATGAATCATAACTTTAATGAAACATTTGTATATACAATTCTTAAACATAAAAACATAACACACTGCTTAACATTTTGACTATGCGCAATGCGCTTAAATTTAGAGTATAGAATATTTACACAATTAAATTTAGAACAAACACACAAATATTATACACTATATACATAGAAATAACATTTTCAGAAATAATCATACTATAAAATCTCAAAGAACTCAATCTACTATAAAACGCAAAAGAGGACTCACTTTCAAAAGGGTGGCGCAGTTTAATTGCTTCGATTTTAATTTAGGTTTTATCCTGTGGGCAGACGGTATCTCACCTACTGAATAACTCAATTTTTCGCAGTTAAATTTTATACATCTTATTCGCAGCGAATATTTCAAGGGTGATTAACGCAACAATTTTAAGGGTTATCGGTCAAAACCATCAATATCCGAACCGAACCCTTTTTTCTTTCTTAACTCCGCATTTTCGCAGCAAAAATCCTAGTATCACTCTTCACTAGCTCAGAAACTGCATGTCTGTCCGAATAATAAAATACCTCTACCCTCTTACGTCATATTATTACATTAACCCTAAAAGCGCGCGAAGAGAAAAATGCTCTCGTTAGCAAAATAACGGGCAGGAGGAAAAAATTACTTTCGTTAAATGTGAGATTTAAAAACACATGGCCCTTGCTAACATCCTCCCACCTTGATTTTCTTAAAATCAACTATTTTATAATTCACAAAAATTCTTTATATTAGAAATTAAAGTTAAACTGAGCATTACTAGATTAAATAAAATGACATAAAAAACAAAATAATAACTAATTAAACACAATACAATATAAAAATGACATGACATGATAAATTACAGTTCTCAATAACTAAATTAATGAAATAAAAGTCATTATTTGCAGTCTTACACATTATTTCTTACGTGGTTTGAGCAACCTTCCATACCTGGATCTATTTTCCGCTCCAAGGGTGAGCACAGGATCTCCAGCAGTTGAAACTTCTAATGGATAAAGTTTCTGAATTGGTCGTGTCAAACAACCGTTGTTAGTTTTCACCTGTACTACCCTGGAAGCACCATCTCTACTATGGTAGATTTTCACAATTTTGCCCATAGGCCACAACACACGTTTTTTATTCTCAAGCTCGATGAGGACAACGTCCCCCACTTTAAGTTCTTGGCATTTATCACTAGCCTTCTGAACAAGTTGACCCAAATATTCTCTGCGGAAATGATTTCTCAGTTCTTGCCGCAAAGTGTTGCAATAGCTCACACGCACATTCAGTTTGTTGGAATCGATGGAATCTAGATCAGGCACTCCTATTTGTTTTATGTCTTGCAGAAACATGGAGGGTGTCAAAGGTATGAGCTCATCAGAATCATCGGAAATGTAAGTCAATGGACGGCTGTTTATTGTGGCTTCCACATCACAAACGATCGTTAAAAGCTCTTCAAAATTCACAGAGGATCTTCCTAAAATTCGCACGAGTAAAGTCTTAATTGAACGAATAAGACGCTCCCACCATCCCCCCCCCCACCAGGCTGCAGTAGGGGGATTGAACTTCCACTTGATTGGATAACACTCATTTTCAGAGATTTTCTGCCAATCAAGCCTCTTCAATGCATTGTCCGTTCCTCTGAAGTTGGTTCCGTTATCGGAATACACAGTTGACGGACGTCCTCTCCTGGCGATGAATCTTCGGAAAGCTTGCAGGAAGGATTCCGTGCTGAGTGCCGTGAGGGGCTCAAGGTGAATTGCCCTATACACTGCACAAGTGTATAATACGATCCAGGCTTTTCCTTTTGGCTTTAAAAGTAGAGGCCCACACAGATCAACTCCTGTGGTTTCAAAGCCCGCAGAATCCCTTACTCTGTCAAGGGGTAACTGTATTGGAGGCGCAGTTAAAGCTTTAGCCGTGAATCTTTTGCATATGACACAACGGTTGACGCAAGATCTTATATTTCTTTTTGAAGAAATGATCCAGTACTGCTGCCTTAATTTGGCAGCCAATATCTGCACACCCGCATGACAATACTGTATATGATATTGCCATATCAAGCAATCAGTTAGGTAATGTTTGGACGGAAGAAGAACTGGATATAAAAAGGACAGTTCATCATCTCGTTCGATGATTTTAGTCTTCACTCGAAGAACATCGTCATCACCTCGCACAACCAGCCAACCATGGACGGAATTTTCTTTCTCGTGAAAATACTTTTTCTGCTCTATACCCCACAGAATCATCTCAGCTTTAGTTTTTTCTTCCACTGTTAGGGTATCAGTATTATAAGAAGGCTTCTTTCTCAGTTTATTCACAAATCGGAACATCCAGCAGAAAACTCTCACTATTTTAGAAAAATTAGAAAAACGTTCGTACCACTCAGGCCTCTCTATTTTCACGTTTAAGGCAATAATTTTTGTTCTTCTTAACTCTGATGCGATTAATTCTTCATCTGGAGAAAATTTAAATTCAGGCCATTCCTTGGGAGTTGCTTTCAGAAATTCAGGCCCCTCCTACCAACCGCATCGCAGCAGATGCTGGGACGTGCAGCCACGAGAGGCTATATCAGCAGGATTCAATTTTCCTGGGATGTGTCTCCAGCATTCTTTCTTCGACAGATTTCGAATCTCCTTGACTCTATTATTTACGAATACACCCCAGTTTTCTTCTCGCTGTATCCAGCAAAGAGCTACAGTCGCATCCGTCCAGTAGTAGATTGGAACTTCTTCCAAGAACACAGCGTCAGAGATGTATTTGGCTAGACGTGCGCCTAAAACACACGCAAGTAACTCGAGGCGCGAAATTGTCACCTTCTTCAATGGAGATACACGAGATTTTGCTGCCACGAACCTCACATGAACCTTTCCGTCGTCTTCACTTCTTAAAAATATAACCGTGGCATAAGCGCTTCTACTGGCGTCACAAAAGACATGTAATGACCAAGTATCTGTTTTTCCATAACCTATGCGACGAGGAAACCTAAGCTGGGAAATACTAGACAATCCTTGGTACCACGTTAAGAACCGAGTTTTTAATTCATCTGGCAAAGGGAAGTCCCAATTTGCCTTAGTTGCCCATGCTTCTTGAAGTATTAATTTTGCAGGTACCATTATCGGCACAATGAAGCCTAGTGGATCAAATATAGAATGAATTATGGATAAAAGTTTTCTTTTTGGTAAGCCTGATGCGATTTGCTCATGTTTGAAGGGAATTATAAACTCATCATTTATACGGTCCCACTGAAGACCTAAAACGGGAGAGACAGTATCAGTGTTCTGTGAAGGTAACGTTTCATTTTCGGGACCAAAGGTCCACATACGTAATTCCATTTTGGCTTCTGCCATAATGTCAGTTGCTTGTTTCATAAATTCTTCAAGCTCTGCTCTCGTATCCACTGAAGTTACGCAGTTATCAACATAATAGGAACTTGAAAGTTTTTGGGCAACAACTTCGAATTCTTTAGGAATATTTTTAAGATGGAATGAGATCACCGCTGCCAACAGGTATGGGCTACTGGTAACCCCAAAAACAACCCTTTTATGACGGAATTCACAAATTTTGCTATTTTCCCACCAAAGAAATTTCAGATAATTTTGATCTTCCCGCTTTATGCCAATCTGTAAAAACGCTCGTCTAATATCAGAAGTTACGCCAATCGCCTTTTCTCTAAACCTCATTAAAATCGCTGGGATTTCTTCTACGAGATTCGGACCTTTTATCAAACAATCATTTAGCGACAACGAATTATCTGATTTGCACGAGGCAGCGAAAACGGGCCTAATTTTGCTAGTTAAACTATCTAATTTGATAACTGGATGATGTGGCAAGTAATGTCCCTTTTCATTCTTTTCAGATTCCGGGATCTTTTCTATTACGTCTTCCGACAGCCATTCTTTAAATATCTTATCGTATTCGTCAAAGTTATTAAATTTCTTTAATTTACGAGTAGTGGCAAAAAGCCTTTTTTCTGCAATATGCCGATTAGAGGAAATGTTAGGGGGAAATTTTTGAACCCAAGGCAAGCTTACGCAATATCTCCCATCTTCGTTTCTATGAAGCCCCTTCAAAAATTGTTCTTGAGCTAATTGATCCTCCACCACTTTAGAAAACGTTTGTGCTTCATCGGCAATGCCAATTGTTTCCAAACTCCACATATCAGAAACTTTCATGTTTTGAACATGAAGATTGGTTACTAACATGGATTGGACACCCTCAAAACTTTGAACATTTAATCCTATTGGTTCTCCGCACAAAGTCCAACCCAATTTAGTATTAATGGCTGTCAAACCCTCATTAAGTTGAATTACATCACCCGTAAGAATTTGTCCATAAATATCACTACCTATCAAAATTTCTATTTCAGGGTAACCGTCACCCACATCTGAAATCCAAATTCTATGCTTTTTTAATTCCTTCAATAAAGGACCTTTAGAGACGCGTGGTATCCCTCCACAAATTTTTTCCTGATCTAGAAAGGAGAACTGATATTCAGTACGTCTCCCTACAGGACTTAATCTCATAGAATATCGTTTATGATTTTTAGACTCAGTTCTTGTTCCCCCAAACAGAGTATGCGCTAAATTCTCAGATGAAAGGCTTTCTAATTTTAAAGCTTCGGCCGTAGATTTCAGCACATACGACCTTTGAGATCCGCAATCTAAAAGACATCTGACTTTTTTCCTCATGCCCCGTGACACTACTTCAACCATTAATGTCATAAGGAGGACTTCTTTCATACACGAAGGTGTAGACATAGTAGCTTGTACCGTAGTCGACCCCTTTGCACTCCCTACAGTCTCACGCTTTTTTTCCTGAATCTCGGGACACAAAATAATGGGATGAGATCGCTTGCATACATGACATTGTATAAATAATTTACAATCTCTAGCAAAATGTCCAGGCTTAAGGCAGCGTAGACAGCACTTTAACTCTCTTAATTTATCTAACTTTTCTTTTAGGGGCAAAGACCGAGCCAAAAAACACTCTTTGCTCTCATGATTTTTTCCGCAAAATACACACTTTTGCTCCTTGGTTGCTACCAAACTTGCAGCACTCATGGGAGGTTTTTTATTTTTTAATTTGACTTCTCTAGGGCGTTCTTCACGTGAGGGAGGAGAAATTTCAAACCCCGACCGTGCAAGTTTGACCCTCTGTTCCCCTTCAACTTCTTTTCGCAAAAATTCTAAAAGATTTGAGAGACGTGGTCCCTTGTTATTAAATAGAACGCTTCTCTGCCACACCCTAATCATTTCAGCCGATAAACATGATTCAACCATAGGATATAGCCACGCAGTATTGGAGTCTTGGTGTACACCTAAAGACTCAAGTGCTCTGAGATAGGACTCAATTTTGTCAAACAATGACACCAGGGGTAACTTATCTTTACCTTGTGAACGTACGTTTTGGATTATTAATTTTAACAATTCTCTCACATATATCTCAGTTAAAATTTCTTTATTACCAAAACGCTCCTCAAACGCAGAAATGACTTTCGGATAATTGTCCGAAGTTAAAGGATAACTCTCAATTAACTCATAAGCTCGAGTCCCCGGTAACATTGATTGTGCTAAATAATGAAATTTGTCAACATCATCCAGACTCTTAGCCTCGTGGATTTTTTTTAAATTGGCCCCAGAACGAAAGATAACTTAACAGCTGACCATCAAATTTTTTAATTTGAATTTTCGGCAATTTGTACCGTTTTTCATTACATGTATTTACACTATTCTCAACATTAGAGCTCATATTAATTTTAAAGTCTGAATTATCCATTTTTTCTTTTATTCGGCGGCTGAGCGTTATAAATTCATCGGAATATTCCTCGCAACTTATAACTTCCGTTTCTAAATTATCATCAGTAGCCTTAGCTGCTATCATTAAATCTAACATTTCTGAGTCATAAGATTTTAATTCACTAATTATTGTTTGTAATTTAACAAATTTATCCTCTAAAATGGATTTATCCGGTTGCTCTTTTTCTAGTTCGTCCTTTAGAACCTTAGCTGTTCTAGTATAAGAGCTACATGCCGTTGCACGTTTTTTCTTCAATGTATCAACATTCATTTTTTATATAAATGAAAATATACTCAAAATCTCAAATACAAATCTTATCAATATTTCTAACAATGACTCATAAATTCTCATAAATTCTAAACTCAACAATCACAACATTATAATTATAATACAATAAATAAAAATTCACCGCCCGATGAGTATGAAAACGAAAATATATTATAAATACTAAATATGCGGCATCAGTTATTGTTATTCCTAACCCAGATGGAACTAACCAATAGTATGATTATTTCTCATATTCAAAATCAAAAATCATAATCAAATTCGCAATCCTGGCTGGCTCGCCACTTTCTATGTCAGAAACTCAACTTAAAAAATGACATAGAAATGTGCCGCTAAACTGCGATGACACGCCCGCTTGGCGGCTATACTTACTCAAAAAAAAAAAAAATACACATTAAACTTCAAATTTAAACCAAAACAAATTAATGAATCATAACTTTAATGAAACATTTGTATATACAATTCTTAAACATAAAAACATAACACACTGCTTAACATTTTGACTATGCGCAATGCGCTTAAATTTAGAATATAGAATATTTACACAATTAAATTTAGAACAAACACACAAATATTATACACTATATACATAGAAATAACATTTTCAGAAATAATCATACTATAAAATCTCAAAGAACTCAATCTACTATAAAACGCAAAAGAGGACTCACTTTCAAAAGGGTGGCGCAGTTTAATTGCTTCGATTTTAATTTAGGTTTTATCCTGTGGGCAGACGGTATCTCACCTACTGAATAACTCAATTTTTCGCAGTTAAATTTTATACATCTTATTCGCAGCGAATATTTCAAGGGTGATTAACGCAACAATTTTAAGGGTTATCGGTCAAAACCATCAATATCCGAACCGAACCCTTTTTTCTTTCTTAACTCCGCATTTTCGCAGCAAAAATCCTAGTATCACTCTTCACTAGCTCAGAAACTGCATGTCTGTCCGAATAATAAAATACCTCTACCCTCTTACGTCATATTATTACATTAACCCTAAAAGCGCGCGAAGAGAAAAATGCTCTCGTTAGCAAAATAACGGGCAGGAGGAAAAAATTACTTTCGTTAAATGTGAGATTTAAAAACACATGGCCCTTGCTAACAATTATTGAATAATATCAACAACTGGACCTAGAATTTATTTGGAACATATTTCTTATACTGTCACAAAAAAGGTAAATACTTTTTACCCTTCAGAATGTGCATATAAATGAATATACAGCAAAACCTCTGAATAGCGGACACCTCGAGAGCACGGAATTTGTCCGATATTTGGTGGTGTCTACTTTAAAGAGGTAAAGTCGTACAGATTTAAAGATGTTGGGGATAAGAAAAAAAAAAAAAAAAAAAAAAAAAAGAGGTGTCCGCTATTCAGCAATTTCCGTTATGGAGGTTTTACTTTAAATACACACAGTAAAACCTGCGTAACGGACATTCCTGAATAGGGGATACGTCTGTTTAGCGAATCAGGGCTTCTACTTAAAACATGGGCTAAGGGTACCTGCTCTTTTTTTTATTGGGGGGGTGGGGGGGGGTGGGGGGGGGTTGATACAATTTTCGTAAATCTGCAATTTTGAATACCTTTCGAAATTACGCTGATTATAATGAATATTTTGAACGGTTAGAGTAATATAGTATGATTTATGAAGGTTTTCGCTACACAGAGATTTCTGGTATTCGGGAATGTTCATTAGCGGACACTTCCGAGTTCCGAATTCTGGTCACTTCTATTTAACGAACCATAACGTTGGGTTGGATTTTTTGCAGACGCAGGATTTTATTAAAGCATTAGCAAATTGGGCGATCCCCCCTTCCCTTTGTATTTTGGTGGCCACAAATTTGGTATTCTATTTTTGTAAAACTGATATTTTGAATGTCTTTCAACATTATGCTGATTAATGTGCTGTTGTCAAATGTTTCAATATTTCTTGCTAATGATAAATAATATAATAACAACAACAACAAAAAAGTAAGAGTTTCATACTTTTTTTTTTTTTTTTTTTTTTTTTTATGTTGGGATCTCATATACTGAAAATTTTGTGTAATCTAGTGTTAGATTTTATTTAACACACAAATAAAAATGTCACTGGGAATATCTAATTTAAATGGAAAAAAAATTGAACAACAAAGCAGGGATAAGATTCTTTCTGAAGGAGTGAATCATTTTTTTTATAAATGGGAATAATTTGTTACCATAAAGCAGAACTGATTGCAGCATGGACAAACTGGGCTGTTTCTTTGTGCCTTTATATTTACGTGCTCTTACATTTGGTATGAAATTTTTATAAAGCTGATATTTTAAATTTGTTTTGATCTTATACTTATTTTAATAAATATTTTGTACTTTTAGAAAATGATTAGGTTAAGAAAAAGAAATATTTATCCAAATATGTATTTGTATTTAATGGCATTGAATAGGCTTATTTTTTTTTTTTTTTTGTAACAGTATATGAAAGGCGCGGGGGGGGGGGGGGAGACGAATGAATACTAGATCTTTGGACTAGAATTAATTTAAAGTTCTCACTGAAAGTAATAAACGTTTTTTATGCGCGCATATATGATATCACATAAATACATTTTTAGGTGATTGTATATATATATACAATCCTGTTCCAAAACTACAAAATACTGATTACAATCGTCATAAGTTCAAAAGTGATTTAAAATATCAGCTTTATGAAAATTTTGTACCCAATTTGGGGTACCCTAAAATAAGGGGGCAGATGCTTCAAAGTTTTCCTGCGCTGCGATCAGCTGTGCTTTATGGTAACAAATTATTCCCATTTATAAAAAATGTTTCAATGTGGTCAAATATGGCTGCGTATGTGGCTTAGAAAGAAAAGTGGTCAAAGATGGCTTCATATTGGTGTGGGGGGGGGGGGAAACCGGCTCAAAGATGGCCGCAATTAAGACATTTGAAATGTCTGAAATTCAGATGCAAGAAGTGTCTAAAAATTTTCAGACATTTTAAAATGTCTGAAAAACGAACACTCTTCTTTCAGACACTTAGTGTCTGAAATTCAGACACAAGAATTGTCTGATAATTTTCAGACATTTTAAAACGTCTGAAAATTGAACACTGCGTTTCAGACACTTAAGTGTCTGAATTTCAGACATTTCAATTTAGAGTGAAGCGGTAATATATTTTGTAGCTTTTTTATGTACTTTCCGTTTCAAAGAGAATATAATTTAACTTCAATGTATAGTCAAAACAGAATATGCATATTTCAATAAATAATGTTCAAAGATACTTGCATTTATAAAATGCTACATAGAACAATTAACTTTCACCAATTATCATTGTATATTTGTCTCTTATTTTTTCCTAAAATTTGCTGAAATATTTGTAGAAAGTCCTTATGCCTGAAATGCTTCAAAAATGCTGCAAAGTACTACAAAATTATAAGTGTTAAAAATAAACATAGCTTGAAATTTTTTTCCAGATTTTTACATCTATAGTTCTTGATAGTAGATTTTCTGTAGATTCCGCCAATACCTTTATTGGTGCAAATGCAATTCTTGCAAGGAACCCATTCCACATTTCGGTGTCTTTTATTTAAGGAATTTTTCTTCTAAATTTGTCCGGTTTCAATTTTCCTTTCTTCTCCTTTTTTTCCGTGCTTCCGCGAGAGAATCGGTACAAGGACGTAGATATTACGTGTGGAAACGCTACTCTTCGTGAATTCCGTGGCGGTGATATTTTAATTAAGTAGTAATAACTGAAGTTTTCAAGGACATTTTTCTAGTCGTTGTGAAAATGTTCTCTGTTATTGTCAAAAAAGGTTTCCATTGAACATCTTTCAGAATTAAACCATTTTTTTCTTGTTAGCATACGTCATATATATGGTTAATTGTATGGGTATAAAATGTAAACGTTCCGTCTTATCTTTCTTTATAATTCAATTTATCATATTTAGATTTAGGTTTGTTATTATTGGTACAAATGCAGTTCTAGCAAAGAACCTTTCCCGCTTTTCGGTGTCTTTAATTTAAAGAAATTCTCTTTTAAATTTGTTTAAAATTTTTTAACACTTTCCAACAAAGTTGAAAAGTGTTTATGACTTCGGTTTGTCTGACCGTCTGTCCGCCTGTACGAGCTCTAATTCTCGAAAATATACTCGAATTGCCGTGAAGTTTTTGGATGTTATCGACGTTTACATTAGCACGATCCCTATTTAAAATGAAGTTTGTAGCATGTTTAGTTCATTTACCGGGACAGTCAAAAGTATTCCGTTACATTACGGCCAATGGAAAAAAAATCGTTTCAAATGATTTTTAATGATGTTACACGCATCCGAACATAACAAAATTTATATGCATTTATGAAGTGCACTAAAATATGCATTCTGTAGAATATGCGATGCAAAGGAAAGTTATTATTCATTTACAGCGTCACAAAAAAATAATTCCATTACATAATGATATGGGGTGGGGGGTGGGGGGATTGTTTGGGGCGTATTTTAATTATGTTAAACTATTTCAAATTTTAATAAAATTGATATAATTACTATAAGTTATTTCATGTATAATATGCAGTGTTTAGCATTTACAGGGACACACAAAATATTTCAGATACTATATTTTATAAGAAGTACTGTACATTAGCGGTGATTGCTGGAAATGTATTTTTTGTTATGATATGCGCTTTTATGATTCACTATATTTATGCATACTATATGGTGGGTATAAATGTATAATTTATATACAGGGCTACGCAAAACACTTCGCAAGTGTTTCTGGGTATGAGCACAAATTGCTTAAAGGTGGTTTATAAATTATTTAGGCATTTTTACGCTGAACTGCATTTAGTTTATTAAGAAATGTTTGTAGAATATAGATAAAATGACATACGTGTCACGCAAAGAATTGGATACATGCTGTCTACGGATGATAATTTCTGAAAATGTGATTTCAGTAGTTTTTAGAGTGTTTTAGTTTAAATTAAACTTTAGCTAAACAGTGGCGTGTAATAAAGGTTCTAGGCAGTTCAGTGCTGTACAAAAATATTCAAGTATGTTTCCGTCTATTAGTATAAATTGCTAAAGAGAATTTTCAACCTGTTATGCGTTTTCTTGCTAAAACTAAATTTTCCCATTATATAGCACATATATCGATATACAGATCAAATACAGGGCTGTTCAAAAGAATTGAAATGCATATTTGGCTATGGACGGTAACTGCTGAAATCAATTTTCTATATTGTTACTTAGTTATCTTATTTGTCTTATTTCCTTAAATAACAAAGTTTTGTTAAAGCTTTCAAGAAGTGTTGGAAAATGTTTCATAATCTATGCCGTACGCATGATTTTTCTTTCTTGTTTTCCTTGCTTCCGCTATAGTCTCGGCACGAGGGATGTAAGTAAGGACGCGCGGAAACACCGCTCTCCGCGAATTCCGCTGCGGTGATATTTAATTAAGTAGTAATAACTGAAGTTTTCTAGTCGTTGTGAAAATGCTCTCCATTATTGTCAAAATAGCTTTCCATTGAGCACCTTTCAGAATTACACCATTCTTTTCTTGTTAACATACGACATATATATGGTTAACTGTGTTATTATGTCCAGTCATTATCTTTTCTTATAAGTGAATTTCTCAGATTTATCCTTTAGATTAGATTTAATGTTTGTTTATCATTTATGCTACTTTACGTACTTAAGTTAATGAAATTTCTCGTGAACGGAGACTATCGAAATGCATTACCAACGCATTCAACATTAATTTCTTTATAAGTAATTCTTTATTTAGACTTTCTTCAAGTGTTGTAAATCCCATTATCTTTATCGTCTCTCGTTACAAAAAATTCAATTATATTCCCAATACGCGATGCAATGATTCCAGAATTATTTTGTCACAACCAATTCTCTATTCCCATATTATTGTTGTGGGGCAGACTATTTTGTGATTCCATTATCATTGCTCTGATTTCTTGATTTTACTCGAAACTGACATTTAATTTATATATTTATTTATCAGTTTATTCAGATTAACATTTTCTGAATAGCCTTTACCAATTTGCTACATCAACACCTTTAGGTCTTCTCCGTATTCTGCAAACTTTATTACTGAGTAAAAATAGGTGATTACAAACAAGAATTTTTTATCTCTCTATTCTTAAAAAATAATAATAATAACTAACGCTGTTACCGCCACCGCAGTCGTAAATGAATTTTTTGTGACCAGGGATCTTTCTTCGCTATTGTTAAGTAATCTACTGGATAAAAAAATATATAAATTGGTAGTATTATAAAGAAATGTTTGATGAACGGGCTGAAGTAGATAGTTTTTTAATCGAAGAATTATGTTAAGAGATATTTAATGCCAAAATGGGTCAAAATCGTTCCATTAAAAAAGTTTTATATGAGCAAAATCTATACATAGGAATTTAAAAATTTTTTTTCTAAGGATATACATTAGAGGCTCGCGGTGTGCAGATTGTATTTATTATTTTAATTTGACTAATTTTTTTAGGTTTTTTTTAAATTTTAAATTTATATTTTCAGCAATTCGAGATATATTTTCTTACATATTTTAGAAAAGGTTATTATTTTAAATTATTGCCAATTATAAAAACAGGGAAAGGTATAATATTTTCTTTAAATAAAAAATTTATCTACACACGACTATTATAAAGGGAAAAAACTTTCAAATTAGAGTTAAATTATTGCGTGTTAAAAGCAGGAAAATATTGAAAATTGCGTCAGAAAAATTGTATTTGCAAGTGAACATTAAAAAAGAAAGAAAACTTTAAAGTAGTGAATTCATTAATATGTGTTAAAAGCAGTAAATGGAGGAAATTACGTCCTATTTGAAATGGCCAAATAATATCATTGCCAAACAGTTTAAATTTAAAAATATATTTATGCAAGACATATTGACTTATTTAATCAAACACGAACAAAGCCATTAACAGTAGCTGACTCGGCCTTAAAATCCACCAATCAAGGGGAAATGAATGGAAAACCGTTTACAGGGAAATCGCCACTAGTTTTTAAATTATAATTCAATCTTTCTCAATCTGTTTAAAGGTTATCAAGTTAGCATGTTTTTAGAGTCTGAACGGGTCGTAGCTCGTAGTGGCAAACCCCCCCTGTTTAATTAAATAGCAGCAAGATTCCTTTACAAGGAGTTTTAAGGTCTATACAAAGCTCTTTATAATTGTCAAAAAGCATTTGTTTGGAAAACCGTAAAGAATAACCTATTATAAATATTATTACTTTTGTTAACATACAATCGAAAGCATTAATCATATTATTATACATGTTTATTTCAGTTATTTCAATATGTTATATTTATTCTTTGAATTCGATTGAATGTTTGCTTTTCCTTTATCCTTTATGTACTTAAGTTAATGAGATTTCTCTTATATGAAGACGAGCTAATTACGTTATCAACTTATTCAACGCTCATTTCCTCAAAGGTTATTCTATCTTTTAGACGAGCTTCATTCGCTTATAAATAGATGTAAATTAGATTATCTTTCTCCCCATTCTTTCGTCAAAAAAATTATTCAATTATATTCCATCTGTGCGTGCAATGATTTTGGAACTATTCTGTCATAGTCGATTCTGTGGTCCCTTAACATTGTTGTGGGACAAACACTATTCTACCTTGATTAACAATACTCTGCTTGTGGGACACTTTTACGTGGATGCGGGGATTGGAATAATACATTTATTTGTGAATTTATTCCAATTAGATTTGTCTGAGAAAGATTTAATTCAATATTAGATACTACATATCTATATTATTGGGGTAGTTACACCGATACTTTCGTAACCTTTACCAACCAGAATCATAGTAGAAATCTAATAGTAATCTAATTGCCCTAGTTGCAAACTAATATTTGTTATATTGAAAGCCTAATAATGTGCTAATATTGAATTTATCGGAAAGGCTTGAAATAAATGTATAATAGTAGTTAAATATTGACCTTTCATGTAATTTTTTTTCCCAATGAATTACCAATATTCCTTAAGTTGCTTGTCTGTATTAGTCTTGTGGTTCGTTTTTGTTCATTACTTGTCTTTACGTGGGAAATTTCTCTAATGAAATACATCAGTATTAGTTATTATCCTTATGTAGTAAATACTTGCAATTACTTACGAATACTGCTTAAATATCGGCTTTACTTTGGAAGTATCTGATATGAAATGACATCTTATTGGAATTTTGGTTCACTAAAAGTATTTGCATAGAGACAACAATTTTGCAGATATATTGGATTTATATTAGAAATATTGGCAAACGAATGGAAAAATGTTTCTTTCTGATGTATCACCAATATTGTCAAAATGTAAATATGTCAGTGCAAGCGCAATATTTCATACCAATGATGTGCAAGATAAAACCAAGATATAACCAATAAAAAAACTTTTGGGTATTCATTTAAAATATTATGGGGAAAGTAAAGCTGTCACGGCGGGGTTCCAAAAGCTTTTGGGGTAACTAATTCTGTATTTTTTCGCTTTGTTTAATCAAAGAAAATTATTTGATGAGATAAGAAGAAAGAGCATTCCTTTAAAATAATGGTATTCAGAGTATCTTTGAAATCCCACCCTGCTTACACGATGTTTGGGGAAACATTAATTTTGATGAAAGAAGCAACACATGTTACAACTGAACAAGAAAAAAAATTCATGGGTTAAACATAGATTAGCAAACATTTGTCAACACTTCCACAATACTTTAAAAAAACTTCGTTATTTAGGGATATAAGATAAATGAAATTCCTAAAAAAACATTTTAGAAAATGTATAAAACATATAAAAACTGATTTCAGCAATTACCCTCCATAGTCAAATATGTATTCCGATTATTTTGTACTGCCTTGTATTTGATCTATAGGTTGGTATATATACTATTAAACAAAAACCTAATTTGCAGAACAAATTAAAAACAACAAAATTCATTTCCTAAATTGTTTAAGCGCGAGAAGAGGGAGATATTAAGATATTTCATTCAATTCGTTCTACATTTAATGTTAAATTTTTGTAACCAATAAGTTAAACCAATTGAACATTAAAAAATAAAAAGGAAATTCATACAATATAACACTTTAAACACCTATATACTTAGATTCCGTTCAAATGAAATCGAAATAAATCTTAGACTTTTTTTTAAGTTTTGTATATAGGTGTTTTAAGTATTATATTGTATGAATTTCCTTTTTATTTTTTAATGTTCAATTGGTTTAACTTATTGGTTACAAAAATTTAACATTAAATGTAGAACGAATTGGATGAAATATCTTAATATCTCCCTCTTCTCGCGCTTAAACAATTTAGGAAATAAATTTTGTTTTTTTTTTAATTTGTTCTGGAAATTAGGTTTTTGTTTAATATGTCAAGTTTTTTAATAACTACTGCATTCAAACGAACACATTTCAAAATTAATGGAGGGTATCATCATCAGGCTTTCATTTGTGCGATATCGCATCACAATTTGTGATGTAATTTACCTGTGTATGATTCAAAAAATTTCACCAGTGCAGTAATGAATATTGCTGTAGTTTGCACGAAAAATTCCAATCTGAACATGAAAAATCTGCTTGAAAATGTCATTTTTATTTCCACTATGACGTCATATTCATCTTCTTTTTAATTCTTAAGAAAACTCTTTCAGTTTCTTCAGTTGCATGTTTCACGTGAAAATCATTCAACTAAAAATAGGCAAATTATTATTACGGCTTTTGAATTATTTACAACAATGAATTTTTTTTTTTTAATTTTACTAGGGGGCTCCGCCCTTTACGAGCTACGCTCACCAACCCCCGTTCAGGCACACCAAAATCCAAAAAGCACGCTAATTGCACGCATTTGATCGGCTTTAAAAATATTGAATTAAAATTAAAAAAAAAAAAAAACAGTAGCGATCTCTCTGTAAACGGGTTTTCATTCGTTTTTCTTGGATTGGGGATTT
The DNA here is from genome assembly GCA_963932465.1 of Maratus speciosus. Classification (NCBI taxonomy): domain Eukaryota; kingdom Metazoa; phylum Arthropoda; class Arachnida; order Araneae; family Salticidae; genus Maratus; species Maratus speciosus. The sequence goes on along the minus strand of OZ010795.1, from coordinate 478,835,368 downwards.
TTAAGACCAAATCTGTTGCTGTTAAGAGATACAATGGCTGTTTTCGTATTTAATTAAACACATTAGTTATTTGAAAGTAAGCTAATGTAAAATGAATTAAGTAAACAGTGTCATTGTCTCCCGGTACTTTTTAGCAACGCTATAAGATAGTTCTTTAAAATAATTCATTTTAAATGTATCGTTTCAAATCTGACGTAATTTACACCAAACTTTTATTTCTCTTATTAATATTCACGTAAAAATACTTTTGTTGTTAGAAGGAAATATTATTTGCGCTGTCTTCAAATTCACGATAATAGTTGAAAAGATTATCTCAAAATATCTCGCGCAAATATATTTTTCAATTTAAATTGTTTTACCATATTTTTTGGGCATTTTAAATATGACGTAAAATTCAAGTCTAAATATGGTTCTTATGACGTAATTTTCCTGCTTTTAACATGTAATCATTTAATTCTAATTTTAAAGTTTTTTTTTCTGTTTGTAATAGTCACGTGTAAATAAATTTTTAATTTGAAGAAATATTTGATATGATAATTTGTTTCGTTGTTTATACAATTGGCAACAGTTTAAATTAGTGACATTTTCTAAAATTTGTAAAAAACATCTCTCGAAATGCTAAAAATTTGAATTAAAAATAGAAATAAAACCTCAAAAAATGCGTCAAATAAGAAAAATAAATGCAATCTGCGCATTGGGAACTTATAACGTATAAAATGATCTAAAAATGATTAAATTCTCATGCATAGTTTTTGCTCAAATAAAACTTTTTTAATGGAACGACTTTGTCCATCTTTAGCATTAAATATCTCTTAAAATAATTCTTCGATTTGAAAACTGTCTGCATCAGCGTGTTTATCAAACATTTTTCTATAATACCACCGATTTTCATATTTTTGTATGCAACAGTTTTCTTAATATTAACGATGAAAGGCCATGCTTAAGCATTCAAATTGGATGCGGATCAACCCGGAATATCTACGCAGATGTTCATTGGTCCATTTCCAAATCAAAACTTTTTTTAGGTGCGTTCGTAATTATATAAATACGTAGCACCTATAGTCGTCGTTCAGTCCGTCTGTCCGTCTGTCCGTCCGTCCGCATATAACAGAGCAAAAACTACCCAACCGAATGGTCTGAAATTTTAACTATATGATTGTTGCAAAAATTTGTCGAGCCATTTCAAATTTTATGAAAATCGGATGTATAGTTTAGTTACAGGGACATTCAAAAGTTTTTCTTTACATTACGGCCAATGGGAAAAAATTATTGCAAGTGCATTTTAATGATGTTACAGTCTTCCGAATGGTCTGAAATTTTAAATATATAACTGTTGCAAAATTTTGTAGAGCCATTTCAGATTTTATTAAAATTGGGTGTATAGTTTAATTACAGGGACAGTCAAAAGTTTTTCATTACATTACGGGCAATGGGAAAAAAATTATTGCAAGTGCATTGTAATGATGTTACAGACTGTGCACTTATGAAGTGCAAAAAATATACATTCAGTACAATATGGGGTGCAAAAAATAGTTATAAAACTAGTTATAGTACGAACGCACCTCATTTGCCACGTTTGACGAGCAATTTCCTACTTGTTTATATATAGAAGGATTATAAAATGTCCGTTGAATCTCAATGAAAAAAGCGAAATTTGGAATTATTAAGAAAAATATTTGAATAATGTATATAAAATTTATCCCATGTTCCTCTCTAGATTATAATCCATCTATATGCAAAGGCTTTTTATGATTCGTTTTGACCCTGACGTCTGGCAAATGTTTTTACACTTTGAATTTATAATATTATTAGAGTTAGCAAAGAATTAAAAATGAGTGGCATCAGGGACATAAAGGTGGGAAGAAAAAATGAAAAAGTTACCATCTCCATAGGCTTTTCTATGTTAAATTAACATTGAGAAGTGACACTGGAAATAAATAAGTATTCCACTGCCGCGCAATACTTAAATATGCTGCGAAAATTTAGTTTAGCAAGAAAACGCATAATAGTTTGAAATTTCACTTTCAGCAATTTATACCAATAGACGGAAATATACTTGAATAATTTTGTGCAACCATGTGTTTAACCTACAATTTTTATATGCACACCACTATTTAGCTAAATTTATTCAGACGTAAACACTCTTAAAACTACTGAAATCACGTGTCCAGAAATTATCATCCATAGACGGCCGATCCATAGACGGCCGAATTCGATTCTTTGCGTTGTCATGTATATAATTTTGTCTATATTCTACAAACAGCTTTTAGTATACTGAATGTAGATCAGCGTAAAAATGCATACCCACCTTTTAGCAATTTACTCACATGCTCAGTAACGCTTACGAAATTTTTTGTGTAGCCTATATCATCTATAGCATTTATACACGCCACACAACATAGAATGCAAAAATTTAGTTAAACTTAAAGGTGCATATCATAACTAAAAATGCACTTCCAGCAATCATCGCTAATATACAGTATTTTTGATAAAGTATAGTATCCGAAATCTTTTGCATGTCCTTTTAAATGCTATACGCTTCATATTATACAAGAAGTAACTTGTAGTAATCATCAGCAATGTAATATCAATTTCATTGTATATGAAATAGTTTAACCTAATTAAAAGACGCCTGAAACGATTTCCCTCTATACGATTATGTAACGGAATTCTTTTGTGTGGCCTTGTAGATCAATAATAAATATTCTTTGCACCGCATGTTCTATAGAATGCATATTTTAGTGCAGTTCATATATGTATATCAATTTCATTATGTCTGAAAGGGTGTAACATCGTTAAAATTCACTTGAAATGATTTTTTCCCATTAGCCGTATTGTGACAAAATAGTTTTGACTGTCGCTGTAAATAAAATATGCCTGCTACAAATTTCATTTTCTATGGGTATATCGTGTATAGTAAACTTCAATAACATGCAAAAATTTCAGGGCAATCAGAGTATATTTAAAAGAGTCAGAGCGTGGACAGACGGCCAGACAAACTGAATTCATAAACACATTCAGGGGCGCGCCGACCCAGTGTGCAAAGTGTGCGGCGCACACAGGCGCCGGAGTAATAAAGGCGCCAAAGGTTTCAATTGAGGAGCAAATACTTTTAAAAAATCCTTAGTTTAATTACGCTAAAATTTATTACATTTTCCCGACATCTTAATTATGTTTTGTAGATTTACCAGTGACAAACTTTTTATAGATATTTAATTCTTTTTCTATTATTATTTATTTATTTCTTTTTATTCTACTTCTGAGTCTCCTGTGATTTAGACGTAGACCTGACCAACCTTTCAATGAAAAAAGGCGCACCTCATGTAGTTGCAAATAATGAAAGGCTCCATAATTCAAATGGCTGAAAACATGCAACACTATTATCTCACTGTAGTAGTGATAAAGCATAGTACAGTTTTATTACCACAGGGGGTAAATTCCACTGGTTTCTTTTTTATTTTTAAATAGCAATCTTCTTCTTATTGCAGAATTTCTGCACAGTTGCCAAGTTTCCAGCTTTTTATCTTAGAGAAAATCTGGTTTCTGGTTCTTTTAAATTGACCAAATGTTCCAATTAAATAAAACAACATTTTCTTCATTAAAATACTGGTATCCAAAAGGCCGGAGACTTGGCAGCTCTGTTTCTGTCATAAATAAGATGACAATTACAATTGGGAAATATTGGTAAAAATGTCCCCTGCGATAATCAGGCCACGAATAGTGGTAGACTTATGTGTTACAAGCGTTTTATATGATGCATGTACATCTCATGGTGATAACCATAAGACCCCTACGACTCAGAAACTGTATTTAAAAATAATTTGCAGAAATAATATAAATCATAGTAAATTTAAAATTAAATTTTTCAGAAGGCCAACTTATATCTCAAAAGTTTTGTAAGTGAAGTTGCCCTAATTCTTAATCACTAAATAACAAATTAATAATATAATACAATTAACACTAAATAACGGTCATTGGTATCAATTAAAATAATACCATTCAAATATTATTGAATTTAAAGAAAGCATTACTTTAAAGTGGATTTTTAATTTTAAAAACAGCTATTAATAGAAATATTTTAATGGGCGCCCCCATAGCGACTGCGAGAGATGCGTTGGACAGACCTAGATTAGAGACCGGAATTTCCAGACCAGGAGGGCCCGGCCCGTTTATATTTTTGCATTTCGCGACCCGTCCTGTACAAAATTTAGTGAAAACAGACACGACCCAGCCCGTTCAAAAATAAATTAGGTCAGGCCAAAAATTCCGATTTTTCTTAATTAAAATTCTTTTAAAGAATACTGCATACATATTTACGAAGAAATGTTAGATTGCTATGTGTTTCCAAAACAGGAATTACACAATAGCAACATTAATGATTACTTAGACTTTTCAAAATTCAAATAAAGATTCATTAAAAAAATTAATGTAGTGTAGAATAAAAGAAAAAAAAAAGAGGGTTAAAAGCATCACAACTTTTGAAGGTGTATTATAAAAGTGGATTTTGGAAAATATTTCTCTGTAATTTATTAAGGTATATTTACAGTGATTTCGTTAACAGAAGTTTATTATAGCTATTACTATTTTTACAAAATATATTGCCTGCCTGACACGTCCTGGGAACAATTAAGTCCAATTCTGGCCCGGCTCGACTATGTAGAAGATAAATGTAAGCCTCAACCCGGTCCGAGTCTGCTGAAAAAATTAAGCCCGGTGTCAGGCACGATATAGCTGTCCGGTGCCGATCTCTAAGCTGGATATGGTCTAATTTTTCTATCGGCTCGGCTGCGGCTGGCCCGTTTCATTTTTTACCGGCCGTTAAAAAATTTTAAAAAATGTCCGTTAATTTAAAAAAAAATTGTCTTTACGACAAAAAAAAAAAAAATAAATAAATAAATAAATAAATAAATAAATAAATAATAATAATAATTTTTTTTTTTTAATTAAAAAAAAATTGTCAAAATTGTCTTTAAATGACATTTTTTGCCCACTTAAGGCGAGCTTCTTTTTGACATTTCAGGAGTAGTGGTTTACTTTTTAATTTGCGACGGTATTAGATTTCAAACTTCGCCACACGGTTGCATGAGATACCTTTTTAGTCATCTGTTGTGTTATTTTACGAGTCGATTGGTAATTTTTCGTTGCCAGTTTGACAATCCGCAAATTATCACGATCTGATAACTTCTTTTTACGACCAGATCGTTTATGCATTCCATGCAATTCTTTTTCACTTAAAACATGAATCGCAGTTTTAGAACGATTCAGAATCTTACTTATTTCACGTTCAGACTTTCCTTTTCCTTTGTAGAACCACACTCTTCTCACTTCTATTTCAGACAGCTCACTCCGACGAGTCATTTTACTAATAAATTCAAAGAATCAGATACTATTCAGAATTTCTCCACTTTATTCTTCTTTTTAAGTTTTACAGATTGTTTAGGTTACAGTTAAATTCTGAATTAAAAATAAAATTGTCTGCTTTATTAATAATATAAGAGTGGCCTTATATTTATGAAACAGTGGGTTTGCGTAAAATCGTTTGGCACGAAACAAAAAATTATTCAAACTTTTTTTTTCCTGAGCTAAATAAACATTATAGAGTTATGTCTTTTCGTACCACTACTTTTAAATTCAAACTAATATTTTCTTTGTTGAAAAAAAGTGAAATTCTAAGTGGTCTTATAATTTTGTAACAGACTGTACTTTTTTATCTTGCACTCTGTAACCTATCACCATGGCGGAAATAGAATTTTTGTTAATGAGGAGGGTATGGTGAAAATAGGCTGAATTTGGCGATAAATTCTTACTTTTTCAAAGATTGAGAGAAGCGACCTTTCCCTGCACCCCCCTTCGTCTAATCACATACTAAATAAATAATGGTGATGATTATAAGATTTGTTCATTTTAATACAGAACATGAAATTAAAAGTATTGAAATATGAGCACTTATTAGCTTTAGATATAACCTTAGACGCTTCAGAGACTAGAATGGCAAAAAAAAAAAAAAAAAGTTCAATTTAGACATAAATAAGTTAGGAACTACAATGATAGCCATATTATGAATGGGAAAATATAGATTTATAGAAAGAGTTTTAAATTCCGGTGTTCATGCCCTACAAACCGACCTGCCCGGCATTTCAAATTATAATAACTTTAAATAGTCTAAAATCAAACGTTGAATGATTTTATATTTTTAAACGAAAATTTTTCCAAACGAACCAAGAGATGAGGAGGGGGGTGCAATGTCTTCAACAGCATATGCACCGGTTGTGCATATGCTGCTCCGGTTTGTTTTGATTTTATATTTTTAAGGGTGTATTCCGATCCAAACTGCTTATTTTCTGATTCATTTTAAAATTCGTTTTTGTTCTCAAACGCATCAAACTGGGAAATCCTCTTATTTAGAAACTACATAATGTGCCGTGTTTCTCGATTTTTTGATAAATGCGGAAAATACTGTATTAAACGCTGTCAAAGTTGGCGTTTTGAACGGAATTTTCCGAAGCGGGCGATCTGAGAATGAAAAAAAGGGTCATACTGAGAAAATCTTTCCAAACGAGCTTAATCTCGTCAGCAGCACTGCCTTCGGCAGGGTACAAGCTCGGATTTGTCGGATTTTTCATTTTTAAATGAAAATTTATCCAAACGTAGATCGAGTTGAGGGCCCCACTGTCTTCTGCAGCGTACACGGGGGGGGGGGGGGTATCCACGCTCCGGCCTGATTTTTCAAGTGAACCTCGAATTTGTATTTAATTTCAGGCATTTAGATATATAAAAATTTCAATTCTGACGAAAAATTCATAATAAATCATAAATAATATAAAATGTGTACCATCCCCTTAATTTTTGAAACGCGAAATGATATTCAAAGCACAAGCACATATCACGGAGACAAGAAACGATATCTTGAGAAAATTTGCAATGGGAGAAAAACATCTCAGGCAAATCCTTGAAATGACTTAGACATTTTTTTTTTTTTTTTTTTTTTGAAATAGTACTAAATATTAATATTTGTCCACACCAGCGATATCGTTAGATTCGGAAAAATACCAAGAATGCATTAATAGGATTTTGTTTTTTTTTTAATTTTGAAACTTCAGAAAACAGGAAAACTGGCGTGAATCGCGGCCAAGTAAAAAGATTTTTTGAAAGAGTAACGAAAGGTACCATTTGAATTGGAAAGATAAGACAATTTTTTTTTTAAAACTCTACGGGGTCCCGGCCATCGCAGTTTCAAAATGCATTAAAAATCGAACGCTACGCCTTCGTCAGTCTGAAGAAATGTAAAGGTATGATTACTTTGAAGAAAGGAAGCTCGTCATTTTGCGATTATCATTATGGCTTTTAATTATATTTCGGCTAAGTATCAAAAAATGAAAAATCTGATCCTCAGGTGCATTTGGGCCTACCATCGCCTATCCTTATCTTAAATTTTCAGACCTCTATGTTCCGTAGATTTTCTTAGCCATCGCTAACACATGCAGAGTAAAGGCAAACATCTTTTTTTTTTAATTATTATTAATATCGATATGCAAATTAGAGATGGCAAACCTCTTTATTTCATTATGGATGCAATCTATTGTTACTGTATTGTATTATTTTGTCTGGGATAGTGCAATTTTACCATTTAATGCAGGATTCTGATACAGATAGGTTTTATTTTCACGGGCTTTATTGTATTTCGAATTTTATTTACATAGCTGCCAATCTCCTTTATTTTTCGAGTAATTTAAATGTTTGGAACCAGAAATTTTGTTTAATAAATCAAATAAAATACGAACCCTATAGAAACAAGACACATTTTATTAAAAAATTTTCTGGTTCAAGAAAGTTTATTTGATCTGGGATAAAACTCCAGCAGGATGGCAGTTATGCTGTTATAGATACTCAAAGAATTTTTTTTTATAAAGATTTATTGTCGGAGGGGTGGGGTGGTGGTGGGGGTAGAGGGCGCCAACTGAAATTCTGCACACAGGCGCTGGATACTACTGGCGCGCCCCTGAACACATTTAAACTATGTTGGAAAGTGTTATTAAAAACTAGATGTTGTAAATTCAATCAGAGATTCTTCAGTTTCTTTATTCTACATTGCTTATAAGAAAAGGCATATGTATCAATAAAACCAGTAGTATATTGGTTTTACGAAACGCCCATTAAACATTTATTTTTGAGCCAAGAAATATTTGAAATAAAAAAAAATTACGTATTGTTTTAAATAAATGTTTTCTTATACTCAAAATTCTTCTTTCATTTGTAACGATGGAATTGAATCTGCATTTATCAGCATGAATGATTTAAGGGTCACGCCTTTTTTCACTCGAGAAAGTGTTGTAACAGTCTCTGGAATAAAATATCCGAATAAACAATGTGCACTGCGTAATCTGGATGATTTTGCATTTCACAAAATGTAGATGCTTTTTCCTGCCACTGCGCATGCTTTACTTTGCTTTATTTCTAAAACTATTTATTTAACTCTTTTAAAGAATGAATACAATGATTTCTCCTGAACGAGTGAATAAAGGATATTTAAATTAAGAAGAAATATTTATATTGACATTCTAAATTATATTTTGCTATAAGTAAAATTTTACAGTAAATAGTAAACACTGCTTCCTTGAAAAACAACAACAACAACAGGCATTTCATTGCTTATAAATAGCAGTAGGGATAGATAGTTACCAACATTCCTACATTTGAGTATTAGTATTTCAGAATAGTAACATTCGTCGTATTTACTCGCTACTATCTGTCATTAAATAAAGCGGATGTTTGTTTGAAAATAGCCTTACTAAAAATGTGAAAGATTTTTGCAGCTAGGAGTGTGTGATGTATTTTTATCATTTTTTATTTCTTTTTTAAAAGCCTCAAAAGTATTAAATTATTGTCTTCCAAGGATTCTTTTATGCTTTATGAAAGCTTCTGGTGTCTGTTCCTCGTTTCAGTTAAATATAAAAAATACTTTTATACAAAAGTAGTTATGTATTTTAAAATTAATTAAAAAACTTATAAATGACGTTCTTTTTTTTTTTGTTCTCTTTTACAAAAATTGATTTTTAGAAGCTTTGAATATGTGAATCTAAAATTACAGCTTATTTCACCAAGTAGTTTTTTTCAGTTACGCTTAAAAATTCTGATATTAAATGAACTTATTTATGTTTTGGTGCCAGAAAACACAGGCATTGACATATCCGTTATAAGTAAATTTAAGTTAAAAAATAAGCAGGTTTTTTTTTTTTTTTTTTTTTTTTTTTTTTTTTTTTTTTATACACACCGTCAAATAGAAAAAAAAAATTATTTCAAATGCAGTTTGTCGGAAAACTGTATCGCAATTTACTGTTGTTTTATTGTTTTTAAAATAATTTTCAAGTATTTTTTTATTAAATTTGCACCCCATTGCTTCGCGTTCCATAACAGCAGTTTCGCGTTCCATAACAGCACAAGCCCACTTTTTGGCACTATAATGAGTTATATGTATTGTTGTAATCGTCAAACTAAGCTCCATCATTTGACATTCAAAACAACACAAGTTCCCGTATCTTCCGCATGTTACTGACATGTTGTGTCTCATCAGCACACAAATCCATGGACCTGTGTTGTACTGGAAAGCAAACAGCCGACACGAGTTTAGTGCGGCTGGGAATCATAACAGCACAACATTCCACTGCCCCCGCAACGCGCGCGCATCAAGCTTTCCACATGTGATCTGTTGGTGTAGTTTCGCACGCTAGTTTATTGTCATATGAAGTTTTGGTACTTCCCAGTCTTTTATTAACAGCGATATGAGTGACGTTTTTGATGATGATGTACCTAAAAAGAAATCTAGACCAAATGAGTGGACAAAGAATGTACGGAAAGAGAAAATTACGCAGGGAGAACCTGGTAGGTAGCTTTCATTACAAAAAGTAAAAAGCTACATATTGTAGTCGTCCGGAGGAAAGCACCTCCGGAAAATTTTGGTATATTTTCACCGATCATGACCCCCAGACCCGAAAACCATCCTTCGTTCAAATGTGACATATATATACACATATCTGATTTTTGTCATGTCATAACTCTCGTATTTATTAACCGATTTGTTATGAGATTAATTGTATGCATAGTACAAACCAATGTCTGGACCGAGTTCATTGGTCAGCTTCATTCGCCATCTTGGTTAAAAATGGCGGTCACATGCACAGTGCACTGCCGCGCAATGCTTAAATATTATCAACATCCGTTAGCTTCAAATTCTAGCCAAGCTTGGCGAAACTCGGCGAAATATCGCCAAATTTGGCGACAAAAATTAGTAACCATAAATGATGCCAACTTGGCTGTAGCTTACTAATTTGGCGCAATTCTAATTCAAATTCAGTATTGACGAATATTCTCATAATAATAAATGATTATTCTCTTATATTTCATTATATTATTATAGTATTATATTCATTATAGGGTTCGACGTATTTCAGCTTCTTTAAATTTGAGTGAAATTAGCTTCGAATAAAACTTGCAAACTTTTAAAACCAAGAAATATGAAAGGTACCTCTTCCTTCCGGCACATGCCGAAAGAACTTTGGGAAGGAGTTGCCTGAAAGAAAGACGGGTTGGGTTGATTTTTGACGGCCAGTTATCTACTCGAGGGCTATAGGCCAAGGGGGGTAGTGCCCTTCGTGGGGGTCTTTCTAAGGGAACCTAACCCGTATTTACGCATGGAAATCCATGGTTCGAAGAAAATCACGAAAAATCCGAACGTTTAGGCCGACGGGCACGATTGGGTTCGAACTCAGCACCTCCCGTCTACTAGCTTCGAGAGCAGAACCACTCGGCCACTGGATGAAAGAAAAACGGAACCAGATTGCAAGTAAATGAGATCATTGTTGATTTAGGAGATTGCACTAATGTATTTTCAGCATCAGAAGTTTTATGTTAAGTGTTTATGGAATAGTAAGTTTTTAAAAACTATTATTCCAAATTCGGTTAAAAATAAAATAAACCCCAAAAATGATATATTGCTGTAATACATTATCGCCAAAAGGTTTATATTATTATTTCATCATTCGGTAAAATTAAAAGGATGAAATATTCATAAAAACAAATCTGAGAACTTTGTTCAACAATATAATATCACAGATTAGAAACTATATAACTTATATTAATGTAAATATTTAACGATTGAATTTTAGTTTGAATATATACTTTAAAAATCATACATTGATAAATGTAAGATTAGTTCAAGTACATTAATATTATAGTATTGACATCTGCAGTCAAGCAATGCGTAGCAGGACCATAAAATGTAAACACAATGTAAAAAGAAATAAATACATGAAATTCTTAAAAAAAAAACTCTAATATGGAGTCCATCCTTTTTTTTTTAACAATTTTATAACACTTCTTTTAATATCCAATTTAATTATGTGTTTATAATATTGCATACTCCTATATATTAGAAATTTCAATAAAATAAATTAACAGTAAAATATTTTTAAAAAACTAATAATTATAATATATCCTAATCCAGGATCGGCGAACCTTTTTAAGTGCGCGTGCTAAAATTTCACAAACAATATCTATCAACAATGTGACGTGCCAACTTTGATATAAAATAGTTTTGCAGTGTGCGATGTTTATACAAAACACTGGTTAAAAAATCAGTTACTTCCATGCATTAATAATTAATAATTAAAAAATATTAAAAATTAAAATGCGATTTCCTTGTATTTTGGAATAAGCTATTAAACTAACGAAATTATTATTAATTCATAAATATGATTTATACGTAATTGTAACTAAGAAATGAAGATTAAAAAAATATTTTTGTAATTTTTGACTTTATTATTAATGCAACACCTGGTTGTAATTATCCAAGTTGCATTAAACAATGCATTGATGAGAAAACTTATTGATGGGATTTTTGCTGATGTACGGTAGCGATTTATCTATAACTTATTCATATTTTAATAGTTTTATAAATATGCATAGAAATTGGATCCATTTTCCATCTTATTGCAGTGACTGTCGAACAAAATTAGTCTGAAAAATGCGACTTTATAAATTCGTATAGAAAGGCAAAATATATGTTGAAAACCGTCCATAACATAATAGGGAAAAAAATTCTTATGATGTGTTAATCATGCAAAAATAGTTGTATTTTTCGTAATAGTCTGTGGAACAAAATTTTATTGATTATAATAATAATAAAAGAAAAGAATGTGGAATCTGTATAATGATTATGAAATTTATTTTTTCGCGTGCCAGAAAAATTTTCTTACGTGACAACTCTGGCGCGCGTGTCATAGGTTCGCCAACCCTGTCCTAATTTGTATTCTATTTCAGGTGCAGAAGAAAATGTATGGCTTCTTTTTCTGATCCATTCAAAGTGAAATCCTTAATAACTTCAATGCTATCTCCGCGAAAGATATGCAGGACACTTATCTAGCTGGACTGGTAAGTGTGTCCCTTCCACAACGTCGGTGAAAAAGACTGGAAACGCCATCAAAGCCACATTCTGCTGTATCTTATTGCCGAGTAAGTATTGATTTTTGTAGGTAAATTATTTTATTCTGCAGTGTTTTAAACATAAATCTCATATAAACTATTTTCCTTTTTTCCGATTAAATGTGGTATTCACGAACAGATTCTTTGTAAAAAAGCTTTCTTGTCGCTGTCACTGCATGGTATTACTAAAGCAAGATTACGACGGATTACTCAGTTGATTTCTGAAGGTGTTACGTAAACCATGTGATAAAAGGGGTGGTCACCGTGAAGAGAGACGTGTATCTGAAGAACTAAAACTGCAAATGTCTAACCATATTTTGTCTTTTTCCTATCGCGTCTCTCATTGTGGAAAAACTCAGAGAAAGACACGACATCTGAGCTCACAACTTAGTATTAATAAAATGCAGATGTGTTATCTTCAACTGTATGAACCAAAAGCCTATTTAGCTGCAAAACAAAATAATATGTCTATTGCGAAACCGAGAGTGAAATATAAGTTTTTCTTACAATATTACAAGGAAAACTTTAATTATCCATTTGGACGACCACGTGTTGATGTTTGTGCTATATTTGAAAAACTTAAATTAGACATTAAGTGCGAGGAAATATCAATAATAAGAGAAAAGTTAACTGAATTAAAGTTGTATAAAACAAAAGCTCAGAAGTTTTATGCCTTAATGATGTAAAGCGAATTAATGGTAAAGGAAGGAGGGGCTAACATGGTATTTCAGAAGCCCTAGTATTGAATTACATGCAAAACTTCCCGTACATTCAAAGAGCCATTACAGATATGTTTTATGCAAAGCAACTTTGGATTTTCAGTTTTGGAACATTTAGAATTTCGGATGGTGATTTATGTCTCCTTACGCAGAGTTAGTTTGAAAAATTAACTAAAATGTAAAGAAGTTTCATATATTTAGTGATGCGTGCACAGATCAAAAGAGGAATAATTGTTAAATATTTCAGTTACCTAACTCTCCAGGGAAGTTTTGACTACATTCGCCATCTGTACCTAACAAAAGTACATTCGTACATGGCATGTAATCGTGACTTCGCTCAAATCAAGCTAATTGAACGTAAGCAGGATGTTGTATACACATGATTGGATAAAAATCATAGAAAATGCGCCAAAAAAAATTAATGTGTTTAAAGTGGAACAAAGGATTATTAAAGATTTTAAGGCAGGTTTTTCTAGAGTTAAAGAACCGTCCTCACTTACTAAAAATCACGAAAAATTGAAAGTGACATTTTATAAAATAATTGAATGTAGATCAAAAACCATAACTGCAAGCAAGACATCAAGTGGGTTACTTACAGAGACATTCATGGTGACAGGAAAAACAAAATTTGATGAAAACAACTTGAAGAAAGCATATAGAGCTGAAATTCCCCTGAAAACTGCTAAAGCCAGAGATATTGAAAAATACCTGTCCTCAATTTTACCTGCAGAGCAACCTTAATTTCGGAGACCTCTATCTAGGCCAGTACGGTAAAGATCGAGTGGAGGACTCAGGAAGTGAAGTGTGGGGATCTGATTAATATGTGAAGGCAATATATCAGTAAACTAAATTTGTTGTTTGTTTTATTACATTTTTGTGAAAACAGAGACTGGGTTTATGCACAGTGGCTGTTTTTTTTTTTCCAGACATTATTGCTTAAAAATAAGTATATTTCTTTTCCAAATCAGATTTATAGTATCTCTAACCAATTTACAGAATAATGAGTTCCATAATAACACAAGCTCAGTGTTTTCATTATTTTATTATCGAAAAATTGTTTGCAATACTTGTTATTTCAATACTTAGCAACATTTGTAATTTTGCAAAGTGTAACTGTGAAGATACTCTGATTTCCAAGTTCAAACTTCCAAGAAATATTAAATTTTTCTTGATTTTCTCAATATTTATGCAGCTGTAATTGTGTGGTTATGGAAGTAAGGGCTTCAATAGAAAATTAATCCACTCATTAATCCTTCATGAATAAACAAATAAACAAATTAATTAAATAAAATTTAAGAAATACGTAACGCGCTTAAGCATTGAAACAATTAGAGTAAAAAAGGCTGCTGTAAATAGTGAATTTTTTTGCGATTTCTTCTGCTATAAACATGCTATAAACCAATTGCTTCTATTATTAACCAACTAAAATACAAAAATATCGCTTTTAATAAATTTAAAAACTACTTGAATACATAATTGATATTTTTAATACAAAAATGGGTGTTTAAGTTATTTTAAAATTTGATATTTTGCCATTGTTATTCATCAACATACAATACTTATGTTTTCCATCAGATTAATAAAAGTCACTCTCATTATTTTCTTTGCTTTTTAAGATAAAAAAAAATGTTTTACTGAATTAAGTCACGTTTCACTGAAATGTAATTGTTGTATGTGCGGGAACAATAAAAATATTTAATTGAATAATTGAGATAAAAATTAAAATACTTATCTTTTTCTTTTGCTCAGAAAATGGTTGAAAAGAGGTTTAGATACCAAATACGTTCAGATATCATGGAAAAAACAGGAAAAATGGGATATGGAGACAAGGAAGACTATTAACAACATACACAGATATATATGGAAAAAATTGTAAAACAATGAAACTGATTTAGAAAAACTTTAAATGCTTAAAAATGAATAAAGACACAATCTTGCTTAATGGTACACAAAACACGAACTTTAATAAGCTAAAAGTTAACTTCTATATTTCGAGCTGTTTCTACAGCCGTCTTCAGGAAAATAGGATAGTAAAAAGGCTCAAAGTTCAGAGACGAAAGCTTCCTGTGCGAGAAATAATTAGTCGAAACTTGACCAATAATCTGAATACAAAAATATAGTAAGTAAGTAAGTAAGCACCCAACCTGGGAACCAAACTTTCACCGCCTGGCGGCTAGCACTTAACAAAAATACAGTGTTGCCATCTAGTGAAAATAAATAATTATTAATGGACTGAGATCAAATGAATAAAAAAGGTTGACTTAAGAAACCACGAGTGCCGCCATCTACACATGAAGGACAAAACCACATTCAACTGAGTTTTCATTTAAGTTTTGTCAACATAATACAAGTTTAAGCTGAAATACTCTAATTAGATGTAGAATTATGACTTTATGATATTATGCCAGATTTTTGGGATATTATAGGATAAATTATCGTTACAAGGTTTACAAGAAACGTAGAAGTTAATTTTTAGCTTATTAAAGTTCGTGTTTTGTGTACCATTAAGCAAGATTGTGTCTTTATTTATTATATTTTATGGTGCAATTGTCCAGTATGTGTTATTGCTTGAAAATGTTTTACTCGTAGATACTAAATCCTTTGACCGGTTTATACGAACAGTAATACAACTCTTGAGGCAGTGACTTGTAATATATTCACCAAATGGAAGCTCAATCGAAAGCATTTCAGTGCACATACCCTCACGCGCACACTACATACCGACATCACGAAAAAATAAATGGTCAAGTGCGAGTATCATTCGCACGCAGAGCGTTCCGTACAATAAATATATTAATCAGTAACAGTATTATTATAAAAAACTATCGTTTCTAAAAGCATAATAAGACTTTGTAAAAAACTATACAATGTAGGGTTGGGTATAGCTATATATACTAGAAAACTATAAATGGATGTACCAGAAAATTTGGAGAGATATGAAGCCTAAATAGTATCAAATATTGCTATTCTGTGTGATACTTTTTTAATCTTATGATGAACTTAATTCGGTTTAGGCAATAAAAATAGTGCATATTTAAACTTCATTTTGCATTTCATAAACCGAAATTCAGTGTAGTAATAATCTTATTTTTTTTACATTCCACCTAAAGACAAACCCTTCTTCAAATTTTAAACTTGGCATTGAGGTAAGCGCACTTCGGTAGGAGGTCGCAAGCTTGCAACGCCGGTTTTGTCCGTACTGAGTTTTTCTAGATAGGTTTTTAATTAAGCTTTAAAAATACGAGTGGAGTATTGAGAGAGCCCATCAATGGAATCTAGTTGCGAATGAAATAGTTATTATGTTATTAATTTGAATTAAATTGTTCTGTTTTTAACGGTTTGACGTTTATTGCTTTTATACTACTGCTGAACATTGCATTATACAAATTTATCATTAAAAGTCGTTATCTAGGCATTAAAAGCCTACGGCACATAGAGTACTCTGCACGTGCCTTTATGTACGTCCAAACTGTCCGTGTCTTTAAGGGTTAATATCTTGGATAATTACCGACATTGTTTTTCGAAAATCGATATCAACAAGTTTTTAGCCCCCGGAATGCTATTTCTTTCTCCCAGCTTATTTTGTCTCCAATAAATAACATTACCTTGTGTACGCTAGCCGTAAAACAAAACCCGATGTTTCATTGTGCGATTAATCACTCTATAACATTTTTTTAAAACTTCTAAGCATCGCACATTTTCACTGTTTATACCGTCGTATTGGGGGAAAAAAGTAGTTTTTAATGCAATTTGTTTGAAAACTGCATCTTCATTTGTTTTTTAAGTATTAATTTTTTTGTAGTTTTTAGCGACATTTGTTTCATTTTGGCAACTCAAGTTCTACATTTCTGTAAACAGTAAAGAAAAAATTGTTGAAAAAATACCAATTATATCTTTTTGTTGCCATTTTCTAATAAAAATTAAAAAAAAAAAATAATTAAAATACGTGCTATTTTAAGAAAAATATAAATGAAGGATTTATGATAAAACATGGAGCTATTATAAACTATACTTAATTTTAAGTATCTATATTAATGCAAATGACGTAATTTTACATAAAATAAAAGCGTGTGCTTTAAGTCATAAAATTGAAATATGTTTTGCAGTAGAGTCCCGATTTTCCGAGTCCCACTTAACGGAGTTATTTCTTTCTGGTGGACTCATGGTTTCTATTATTATGAAACAGCCATGAAGTAATGGAAATGCCGGGGGCGACACTAAATTCTGAAAAAGCAGAATTCCTGTTCTCTAGTTTTTATAATTCTGCGACGATATGTATCTCAACCGCTTCTCAATTCCTCTGCTGAATGCCTTTCAAATCGAAATTTGTGTGTAACGGAAAATTGCGATTTTCTCAAAAACTATGTGACCTAGGGTGATCGATATAGTTTTCCTGCAAGATTTAAATTAACACCCAATGCCCCTAATTTTTTCATAATTTTAGTTTTAGCAGATTCGGAAATAGATGGGGGTGGGGGACATGCTTTAGCATTACATTTGCGACGATATCTCTGAAAATATATTACCTAAAATTAAAAGAGATTTTTGAGTTTGAGGTTGAGAAAGCTTTCACTTGATATCCCACACGATATACAAAGGAAAGATTTTTTTTTCAAGTATCTTAACCCCTTGAGGGGCGCCGGTATATATTATATACCACCTACGATTAATAAAGTTTTACATCAGAAAAATTTTATTAAATTTTACTTTTCTAACTTTGGTGGAAATAAGCCGTAAAATTGCTTTTACTTATTTTGAAATAGAATTTTTCAAAGATTCCGGCGGGAATTCAGCATTTCACAAACGTAATTGCTTGCCCCTCAAGGAGTTAACTAGCCCCTATACATTTTTCTCAAATGTATTTGTGAATGGTTAATAATCCATAAATATGTGGGTTAGTAGCCTTTATTCCTTCAGCCAATTTCAACTTTCCACGTTCCAAAGTTTACAATGCCTGTGACAGACTCGCAGACAGACACAGGAGTGATCTTACAATGGCTCCTTTTTCACTTTTTAAGTACGGAACCATAAAAACATCAAAATGTGAAATATGGGGACCAGAAAATATATTACCAACACACATAGATACATATGGAATAAAAATTTTAAATATCGTAACGGATTTTTGAAAACTCAAAATGTTTGAAAATTGTTTCAGATGCCAAATCCGTTGATCGATTTGTACAAAACAGAATACAGCACTTGAGACAGTGAATTGTAACATATTCAACAAATAAGAGCTCTATCATACCCTCACACATACACTACATACCGATATCATGGGAAAAACACCAAAGAACCAAATATGGGGGCCAGAAAACATATTACAAACATATGCACATACTTACGGAATAAAATTTTAAATATTGAAACAGATTTAGGGAAACTCAAAATGTTTGAAAAGTGATTCAGACGCCAAATTCGTTGATCTGTCTGTATGAAAAGAATCCTTAAGACAGTGACTTGTAACATATTCGTCAAATGGGATCTCGATCAGAAGCATATAGTTTCCGTGCACATACCCTTACAAACACACTACATACCGACATCACGGAAACCCCTCCATCAAAATACGGAATATGGGGAACAGGAAACATATTACCAACATATACACATACTTATGGACTGAATATTAAAATACTGAAACGGATACAGGGAAACTCAACATGTTTGAAAAGTGGTTTAAATACTAAATCCGTTGATCGGTTTGTACACACACACACAAAAAAATAATTACAGCTCTTGAGACAATGACTTGTTTCATATTCACCAAGTGGGAGCTCGATCGAAAGCATAGTTTCGGCGCACATATCCTCAAACACACACTACATACCGACATTCACCAAATGGGAGTTCAATCGAAAGAATAGTTTCGGTGCACAGACACTTCAAACCGACATCATGAAAAAAACCCCACCAAAGAACGGAACATGTGGACCAGAAAACATATTACAAACATATACACATACTTATGGAATAAATATTAAAATATTGAAGCGGATTCAGCGAAACCCAGAATGCAAGCATATACCAATATTTCAATTATTCGGTATTTTTTCATAATTACAATAGATTTCTTACACTATAAGCGTACGGACAGGAAAAGAAAGTTAGGCCAATCTTTTCCCTTTAAAATGAATTTATTAAAACACTAGCTAACTTGCCTGGCGTTGCCTGGGTACGTAAAAAACAGCAGGAATTGCGAAAAAGCTCTGAAAATCACAATAAGATATCACGAAAAAATTTTAAATCGCTGCACAAATTTTGAAAAGAGAAAAAAAATTATATATTGTGTTCGAAGATTGAAAGTTGATTCGACTTCTATCAACGTCTTTTACAAACTAAAAATCACATACAAAATACCCAAAAAATTCGAAAATTGTTATACGAAATCCGAATAAACTTTATTGAAATGAAGGTAGAAATTAGTATTATAGGTCAGAAAGGGAATGTCAAAAAATTGCAGCAGATCGCAAAGAAACGTAAAAATAGAATTAAAAATTACAAAAACTTAAAAAATAACGAAAGTAAAAAATTACTATAATTGGATAAAAGTTTCAAATCTAATACCTTTGACCTGTGGGCTCTCTTAAAATTTATGTTTGGGAAAGCATGCTAAGCATTGTATCATGTTACTTTTATTCACAATTTAATTTACTTGGATTCCCTTAAATATAGTTAATATAATCCCCTAAGTTAATATTAGTTTTTGTTGCATTAAAATATTTCAATTTGTTGATTTTCTGTAAGCAAGTAATCCATATTGATTTACAATGGAATGGTATGGGAATTTGGCGAAATATTAGAGATATTGCCAAGTTGGCGTCACTTTTGATGAATCGTTTTGGTCGCCACATTTGGCGATATACCGCCAAGTTGGCGACAAACTTGGCGGCATTTGGCGACAGAACTGTGTCCCTCTACGGTAACCTCTTTATAGGTATGGAAATCCTTTAAATGCTGTTCAATAATTGCATAAAAAATTCGCTAAAAATTCAAAAATCGCTGCACGAATTCCGAATAAACTTTTTTGAAAACAGAATAAAATTTACTACATTGGGTTAAAAGAAAGAAACCATATTCTTCTGACTTATATGGAAAAATCGCCTCGAAAATTAAAAAAGTGCTAAAAATTGCATAAAAATTAAATAAAAAAAATCTAATAAAAAAAATCGAAAATCGGGCTTCGAGGTGCAAAACTTCATACATAAACGTACCTTTTCCCCAAATTTTGTAGCTCTACGTGCAGTGGTCTCTTCAGAACACCGTCGAGACACTCACTCACACACAAACTTCTTTCCTTATTATTATAGATTGAATAACTGTATTTCACGTGGGATTTATTTTTATTTAATTATTTTCGAAAATAATAACAATACGGTTTTAAGCGAAAACTTTCTTAATGGAACTCATAAAGAAAAAGGATTAGAGCAAACATATTTTACATTTCAATTCTCAAGAGACTTTGAAATTGCTCTTCTTAAATTATCACTTTCTTGAAAGTAAAGTTATTTCGACTTATAGTTTTTTCGTTCACCTTTGGGAATGACAACCAGAAAAATTAAAAAAAAAAAAAAAACGCAATTCATTATTTTTATTGAGGAATATATATAAAATAAGTATTTTAAAACAGCCTGTTCAATATGCAGAAATTCCAAGAACATTTTCGAAAAGTTCATTTTATTAGTTTAAACGTAACTTCTAAAAGTTATTTAAGCTTATCCAAACAACTTTTTTTAAGTATTATTTTTGGGATTTGATGATTCTTGATATATAAGTTTATTATTATTATTATTCCATTCACACGTATAAGATAAAAAAAAAAAAAAAAAAAAAAAAAAAGTTCTAAAAGCTTATTTCAGCTCCCTTGTAATATTTTTTTTTCATCAAACTCTCAACAAAAAAGTTAAATGTGAAATAAATTGCTCTTTTAGGCTACTGAAAAAAAGGTACTTGAGACTTTTTTGTTAAATGAATGTATAAAATATTTGAAAACTCTTATAATTACACAAGGGATTTATTTTTATTTAATTAATTTCCAAAACTAAAAATACATTTTTATAGTGAAAAATATTTTTAAAGAAAATCAAAAAAAGATTAGAGTGCACTTTCTTGAAAGTGAAGTTTTTGATGTATTCTTTTTTTTACTTTCTTTGCACGTATAGTACTGTAAATTGAAATGTCTGAAACGGAATGTTCAATTTTAAGTGTTTTAAAATGTCTTAATTTTTTCAGACACTTTTAACGTCTGAATTTCAGACATTTCAAAGGTCTGAATAGCAGCCATTTTTTTAAAACATTATACGCAGCTGTGTTTGACACGTTGAATCCTTGAAAAATATTTGGCCATGTTCCTGCCACCACCACCCCCATACAGCTTAATTTCAAGGGCTCCGAAATTTCGTATGTAAAATTCGTAAATCTGACAATTTAACTCTCTTTCGACACTGTACTGATTATAATAAATATGTTGAACTTGAGGAGTAGAACAGGATGAAAAACAAAAAATATCTATCTAAATAGTATATAGATTTTTTATGTAATTAGTTTTTAACCTTATTTTAATTTAAAAGTTCAAAATATTGATTATAATCAGTACAATTTTGAAACAGATTTAAAACATAAGCTTTACAAAAATTGCCCCATGAAATGTGGGGGACCTAAAATCGTAGGGGGAGAGGACACTGCAGAATTTGTCCATGCTTTAGTAAAGTCCTTCTTCTGCAAAAAATCCAACTCTGCATTATGGTTCGCTAAATAGAAGTGCCCAGCATTCTGGAGTGTTCGTTTTGGAAGTTAATGGATATTGCCCAATAGCAGACACATCTATTTACTGAATACCTTTGGTAATCCACACTGCATACATATTTCTAATATTTTTACCCTACATTTCCGATTATCGGGAAAATTTCGCGTTCAGGAAGTGTCCGCTATTAAGGCTTTTACGGCATTTGTATAATTGTACTTGTTTGTTTTTAAACTTGTTCCACTGTAAAAGTTGAAAATATTCATTATACTCTGTGTCGAATGTGATTTAAAATATCAGATTTACGAAAATTGCATTCAAAATCCAACTCTACCCCCCCCCCCCCAAAAAAAAAACAAAAAAAAAAAACAACAAACAACAAACAAACATAAATAAATAAAAATAAATAAATAAACTTGAAAACAGGAATTCTGCTTTTTCAGAATATTGTGTCGCCCCCGATGAAAAAAAATATGTATATATAAATAGTACAAAACATATTTCAATTTTAAGACTCAAAGCACCCGCTTTTATTTTATGCAAAATGACGTCATTCGCATCCGCTTAAGAATTCCACATTTACGATGCACTCTTAAACATCTACAGTCAAGTATGCATAGGACGTCACTATCGCGAAATAATGCACAAATGCAGCAAAAAGATGCCTTCATACAAGAAACTCGACAAAAAATGGCTATCTAATGATTCATGGGCCTTCATTTGTTTGTAACATTAATATAGATACTTAAAATTAAATATAGTTTATAATAGCTCCATGTTTTAAGATAAATCATTCGTTTATATATTTTTTTCAAAAAAGTACGTATTTTAAATTTTCTTTCGTATGTTATGAGAAAATGGCAACAAAAATATATAATTACTATTTTACAACTATTTTTCCTTTTACTATCTACAGAAATGGGGTACTTCTGTTGCCAATGTTGAGCAAATTGTTCTAAAAGCTACAAATAAATTAATATTTCAAAAATAAATTAATATGCAGTTTTCAAACAAATTGCATTCAAAAGTACCTTTTTCCCCTATACGACGGTATAAAAATTGAAAATGTGCGATGCTTAGAAGAAATAAAAAATTGCTATAGAGTACTTAATCGTACAATGATACATGTGCTTTGTTTTACGACTGGCTTATATAACGCAACGTTATTTTTTAAAGACGACACAAAATAAGCTGGGAGAAAGAAATAGCATACCAGGGGCTAATAAAAAAAATTAATAAATGAATAAATAAATAATATAAATAAATAAATAAATAAATAAATAAATAAAATAAATAAATAAATAAATAAAATAAATAAATGAATAAATAAAATAAATAAATAAATAAATAAAATATATAAATAAATAATGAAAATTTACATAATTTAAAAATTAGATTTCTTAAAAATTTATATTGCCACATGGGTAATTTTTCCTATATATCAGATGGTAATCACAAGAGATATTTAACAATAAAATAAATAAATAAATATTCTATTTTAATATCATTCAGGAAAAAGTAGTTCTAGTTTCAAAACTTCTTTTGCTTTAAATATAGGGGAGACCGGGGCTAGTAGGCGCAATTTTTAGTTATTGATTTTTATTAATTTTTTGTTTAAGTTTTTTAACTGTACTTTTAAAGAACAGGCATTGGGATATAAATACCCACGGTTTTGAGTTTGTAGCTTTTGTAGTTTATGTTGAGCGGAAGCCTAAAGTAAAAGGAAAATTGTGCACCAACCTACCCCGTCACGGGGCAAATTACCTATACGTATGGGGTAAAGTGGCATACGCTTTATAAAAATTTAAAAGAAACTCAAATAAGACGCGTAGTTAAGAGAAATCAATTTCATTATTACCAGTAACTTTAAACAAAGGCGTTATCGCCGTGCAATGTAAATTCTAAATTATACAGACATAAAAATAATAAATAAAACATTAACCTTGAGTAACTTCTATCCTACTCGATATCATCTTCAGAGTTATAGTTGTCACAGATAAAAAATCGAGTGTCTCCGTTTGGGCAAGCCTCGTGTGCCCAAAATCTTGCACTGCGACCATTTTTCTCGGTGTTTGTTGATTTTCAAACTACCGGCACACACCAAACACCGAGCCAACTTGCCCCGTGTTCAATGCGCGTTCTAGCCCCATAATAAATTTCTTCACAAAAGGACACATAAATAATCCAAGTAAATCACATATGGGGTTGGTACAGTTAATCATACACTAAGAAAACTGCACACGTTAAATCCCAGTTATTAAGATATTAGAAATTAGAAAAAGAATATAGCAACAAAAAATTACTTATGAGTGGGAAAAACAGAAATATCGTAATAAATATCCACTGCACGTAGGTAACGCTGCAAAACTACAATGAGGATTGTAAAAAGCAAGAGGAAAGGTACTCTGTGACTGGTTGTGCAATCTATCCATAAACCGGCGATTTATGAGGACTGTGCCTACCTACCCCTGTAGCCAACTAGCCCAGGTCTCCCCTACATCTTAATATCTAATTCTCATTTTTGTATTTTTCATGTAAATAAATATAAACAAACAATAGATTACCTTTGTTAATCCACGCCGCATACGTATTTGTAATATTTTTACCCCACAAATTATCGGAGGAATTCCACGGTTTTGAGTTGGGTTGATTGTTGACGGCCGATTATCTACTCGAGGGATATAGGCCCTAGGGGGACTGCCCTTCGTGGGGGTCTTTCTAAGGGAACCTAACCCGTATGTACGCATGGAAAATCCAAGGCTTCGAAGAAAACCACGAAAACTCCGAAACGGTTAGGCCGACGGGCGCGATTGGGTTCGAACCCAGCACCTCCCGTCTACCAGCTTCGAGAGCAGAACCTCTCAGCCACTGGTGGGGCTCCATGGTTTTGAAGTGTCGGCTATTAAGTGCTTTTACAGCATTTGGATAAACATATTTTTAGGTAGCTTTCATCACAAAAAGTTACCTATTGCAGCCGTTCGGAGGAAAGCGATTTCAAAAAATTTTGGTATATTTTCATCGATCATGACCCCCAGACCCCGAAATCACCCTTCGTTCAAAAGTTGATAACTGTATATATATATATATATATATATATATATATATATACAGCTCCATACGACATTTTGTTTCAAAATGGCGGCCATTTAAAATTTTTTTAAAAATTTAAAATTTGAAATGTGGTACCAAAAAATTGAAAATGGAAAAATATTTTTTTCTGATGTGTTTGACCTTTATACAAAGATTCCGGAGCAGTTTTTGTTTCGTCTATATCTAAAAAAAAATGGCTGAGTTATAGCACTTTGAATTTCTAGCGCGGCTGACATTTTGAAACGACCTGATTTTTGTCATGCGATAACAGGCGTATTTGTGAACCGATTTAGATGTAACTTTGTGTGTACATAGTACATACCAATATTTCGACCGAGCTCTTTGGCCAGCTTCATCCGCCATACTGTTTCAAAATGGCGGCCATTTAAAAAATTTAAAATGTGGTGCCAAAAAATTGAAAATGGAAAAATATTTTTTTCTTATGTGTTTAACCTTTATACAAAGATTCCGGAACAGTTTTTGTTTCGTCTATATCTAAAAAAAATGGCTGAGTTATAGCATTTTGAATTTCTATTGTGGCTGACATTTTGAAACGACCTGATTTTTGTCATGCGATAATAGGCGTATTTATGAACCGATTTGGATGTAACTCGGTATGTACATAGTACATACCAATGTCTCGACCGAGTTCGTTGGCCAGCTTCATCCGCTATCTTGTTTCAAAATGGCGGGCATTTAAAAAATATTAAATTTAAAATGTGGTGTCAAAAAAATTTAAAATGGAAGAAT
The DNA here is from genome assembly GCA_963932465.1 of Maratus speciosus. NCBI lineage: Eukaryota > Metazoa > Arthropoda > Arachnida > Araneae > Salticidae > Maratus > Maratus speciosus. Next base: position 478,809,586 of record OZ010795.1, on the reverse strand, counting down.
ATTTTTTTCTTATCTGTTTGACCTTTATACAAAGATGCCAGATCAGTTTTTGTTTCGTCTATATCTTAAAAAATGGCTGTGTTATAGCATTTTGAATTTCTAGCATGGCTGACATTTTGAAACGTACTGATTTTTGTCACGCGATAACAAGCGTATTTATGAACCAATATGGATGTACCTTCGTGTGCACATAGCACATACCAATGTCTCGACCGAGTTTGTTGGCCAGCTTCATCCGCCATCTTGTTTCAAAATTGCGGCCATTTAAAAAAATTAAAAAAGAATTTAATTTAAAATGATGTACCAAAAAATTGGAAAATGAAAAAGATTTTTTTTTTATGTGTTTGACCTTAATACAAAGATTCCGGAACAGTTTTTGTTTCGTCTATATCTAAAAAAATGGCTTAGTTATAGCATTTTGAATTTCTATTGTGGCTGATACTTTGAAATGACCTGATTTTTATCACGCGATAACAGGCGTATTTATGAACCCATTTGGATGTAACTTGGTGTACATAGTACATACTAATGTCTAGACCGAGTTCGTTGGCCAGCTTCATCCGTCATCTTGTTTCAAAATGGCGACCATTTAAAAAAAATTAAAAAAATTAAATTTAAAATGTGGTATCAAAAAATTGGAAAATGAAAAAGATTTTTTATGTGTTTGACCTTGATACAAAGATTCCGGAGCAGTTTTTTTTCGTCTATATCTTGAAAAATGGTTGAATTATAGCGCTTTGAATTTCTAGCATGACTGGCATTTTGAAACGATCTGATATATGTCACGCTATAACACACGTATTTATTAACCTCTTTGGATGTAAGAAGGCACGTGGATAGTATATAGCAATGTCTCGACCAAGTTTGCTGGCCAGCTTCATCCGCCATCTTGTTTCAAAATGGCAGCCATTAATTAAAAAAATATATTTAAAGTGAGGTGCAAAAAATTAGAAATTGAAAAAGATTTCTTTCTTAAGTATTTGACCTTGATATAAGGATTCCGGAGCTTTTTTTGTTTTGTCTTTATCTTAAAAAATGGCTCAGATATAGCAGTTTGAATTTCTTTATGGTGGTGACATTTTGAAAAATCTGATTTTTTGCCTGCGACAGCACTAGTATATATCAACCGATTCCGATTTGAATGAGCATATGCACAGGAACTACCAAGGTCTCTATCAAGTTCACGTGTTAGCCTCATCCACCATGTTGTCTTAGAATGGCAGGCGGTTCAAGATATCGCCGAATTTGGCAACCAAATATATGTTACTTTAAATAAAAGCAGCTTAGATAAAGCTGGCTAATTTCACGAAATTCTCATTCATAAGGATTTAGTATTGGTAAAAATTAGTATTGAATCTTCTATAATTGATTTCCACCAAATTGAGTTTCGTGTGTCTGAATAACGCAAGCTAGATTTTTAAAAATAAGGAATACGAAAGCTACCTGTTCATACGAAAGCTACCTCTTCCTCCCGGCACTGGCCGGAAGGACTTTTTGTTTTTAATCTTTTCCTACTCTAAAAGTTGAAATTATTCATAATACTGAGTGCAATGTTGAAAAAGATTTATAATATAAGTTGTATGAAAATTGCAACCAAAGAAAAATTTTAATTAAATTGAAATAAATAAATAAAAATTTAAAATTCATGTAATTTAAGAATCAGTTTTATTTAAAATAATATATATAGCCCCATGGGTAATTTTTATATAGATCACGTGATAGTCACAAGAGCTATTCAACAATCAATAAAATAAATAAATAAATATTCTATTTTAATAACATTCAGAAAACGTTACTTCTCGTTTCAAAACTTCTTTTGTCTTAAGTATACATCTTAATATCTTATTGTCACTTTTTATTTTTCATGCAAATATAAATATACATAAACAAGTTTAGTCATTCTAAGTTGAAAAAATATGTAAGAATTTTTGTTATGTGTGGTGCTTTGTCATTGTTTAATTAAGGCGAGAGGGGTTAATATAAGGTTAATTCGGTGAAAAAAATGCATATTTTCAAAAAACGTTTTAGACGATACAGGTAATGCTGGTTTATTTAATTAATTTTCATAAGAATTATACAACATCTCCTAATTTCCTATATTTTCCTAATTTTTTTATTGCAAAATATTGGTAAATAAGACGTTGGCAGCAAATCTCCACAGACGCTTCGTATAAAAGTTGTTTTGCAGTGTACGACATAACTCGTCACTGGATCATCTGGAATTTACAAAAAAAAAAAAAAAAAAAAAAAAAAAAAAAAAAATCAAAATGTGTTTATTAGGTGAGATGTTTCTCGAGGTAATGCTGTCGAGATTTTTTGATTTTTTAAAATTCATTTTTAACACTTTCCAACAAAGTTGAAAAGTGTTTATGCATTCGGTTTGTCTGTCCGTCTGTCCATGCTCTAACTCCCGTAAATATACTCGCATTCTTAAGCAATTGATAATCCATATTTAAGGTCACATAACCATGTTTGGTATTGCATGTGAAGTATGTGGGATTAATATTTCATTTACAGGGCTACCCAAAAGAATTCCATTACATTATGGTATATGGGGAAAAATCATTTGCAGAGTATTTTAATGACATTACGTTGTTTCAAATGCATTGATACTTATATAAAGCACTGAATTTCACTACAAGATGATTACGAGAGAATAGGGCATTCATAGCATTTATCGTTCATTTACAGGGACACACAAAATAAAATGGTTACAATACTATCTTTGAGTAATACTTGCTGAAGTGCGATTTCAATTTCGGCTTGCGCCTTTAAATTTAACTGTTTTAATCCTATACAGGGCTGCTCAAAGAATTCGGATAATTTTTCGATTGTAGATGGGAACAGCTGAAATTGTGTTTCCAAATGCGTTATGAGTTTCCATATGGTTGAATTAGACATAATATTTTAACTTATTAAACTATGAAGTTTTGTTACATTATTCTCAATGTGTTGGGAAGTGCTTCATAATCTATGCTTGACACATGATTTTTCTTTCTTGTTTCGTTTTCTGGTAGTAACTTGAAAGTTAAAAACTCGATTTTCTCTAAAATAATCGAAAAATTTGTTATTGTAAAATAATAAATAATAATAATAATAATTCGATAGCGTTACCTCGAGAAACATCTCGCCTAATAAACTCATTTTGATTTTTTTTTTGTTTCAAATGATCCAGTGACGAGTTATAACGTACAACGAAAAACAGCTTTTTTTTTAGGCGACTGCGGAAATTTGTTGCTAACGGCTTATTTACTAATATTTGGCAATACAAATTTAGAAAAATGTCGTTTAGATGTTGTATTATTATATGGAAATTAATTAAATTAACCAGCATTACCTGTATCGTCTAATTTTTTTTTTTTTTTTTTTGAAAATATGTTTTTTTTTTTTCACCGAATTAACCTAACTACCCCCTTAAAAATGAATGCCAATAGTCTAATTTTATGTATTCTTCGGAATATGTATATATTTTTCTTTTAAACATATTGCTTAATCATTCTTTGAAATTTTCTATCTCTATTGCTGAAAAATAGATACCAATGCTATGTTTATTTATGGAACAACACGATATGAATCATATTTTTTTTTATTCCTGTCAACTTTGTATCTTGTGTATATGAACTAAATAGATATTGGCAGTTTTATCCAAAAACTGCATATCAATCATAAACAACTTTTTATTTATGCCTAAATTATCATGTTTCATTTTTTAGTGCCAATAATTACTTGTATCAGAAACGTTGCGAATGAGTTTGCAATAGAAGGAAATTTAATAACTGTTACAGAATGTCCATAAATGGATGATTTGTTATTACTCAATCTTGAAATTTATTTGAAATCATGAACAAAATATTGCAGAAAAATGCTTATAAACAAATAAAAAAAATTAATATACAATTTAAAAAACACAAAAAATAATAATTACTATTTTATGATTATACTATTAAACAACAACATAAACTACAATAGATGAATAGTATGCTTCTTGATTTATTTAACGTTTCAAAAATCTTAGGATATGATATAAGAATTTCCTATTAATTTTAGAAATTTGGTAAATGTTAAATAAATCTGAAACATTGGATATGAAAATTTAGGATTTTCAATAATAATTTAAATAATAGTAATAATAATAATAATAATAATAGTAATAATAATAATAATAATAGTAATAGTAATAATAATAATAATAATAATAATAAGTCTTTAAAACGTTTCAGTTCTAAGATTAAAAACTGTATTATGTAAAGAAAAATTTCACAGTATAATGATTGTTTGTCAATCTGAAACCATTTCCTAACATCCTAATCATATGAATATCATATTTAGCATCAAAATAATAATACTTAAAAAATAAGTAAAATCCCAACAAAAAGTTTTCGGTTAAAAAAAAAGCGCCAAGTACTCCTTAATGTTTCGGCCAGAAAAAGTAGTGATATCTGAATTCGCACAAGTTAAAAGCGAAACATCCCAAATCTTTGAAAATGGCTTCCTGCGACTTGGCCGTTAATGCCTTCTACAGCATTTCAAAATTAATGATTGGAAATTACGCATTTATGAATTATTTAAATATTAAAAGTAATATTACAATGCAAAGATTCAAATTCACATAAAGACATTATAAGTAAAAGATTTCTGATAAATACCATTCAGTTTCAACAAACATTAGTTTTGATTACAGATCATTTAGTCCACTTATGGTTTAATTGTCATTTTGTACGGCCTAAAGCTAAAGTCATTAACGTAAAACCCAAGAAATAAAACAAAATTTACTTACTTTAAATCTCACAATATGTTACATTATATTTTATTGTATAATATTGAAATCTTGTGTATTGACGAAAGAGATCTTTTTCGTTTGAACATTTATTATAGTTTGTTTGCATACATTAAGAGGTATTCGATTTATAAACTGTTAAAAGCTGATACTAATTATGTTTTAGCAATTAGGGATATTATCTCCTGAATACAAGTATTTTGTTATTTTTAACTTCTAAGCATTTAAATAGACTACGTATATTTTATTTCTGTACTCTGTGCCACAAAATGCCTAAAATAATCAAAAAATGTAGTTGGCATGTAGCTCATTTGCACAAATTTTAAAATTTGAAAAACTCTCTCGAAGGCATTAACGGCCAAGTCGCAGGAAGCCATTTTCAATGAAAGATTTGGGATGTTTGACTTTTAACTTGTGCGAACTTCAGATATCACTACTTTTTCTGGCCGAAACATTAAGGAGAACTTGGCGCTTTTTTTTTTAACCGAAAACTTTTTGTTGGGATATCACAACTTTTTGTATGTTTTTTCAAGTTTGTTTTTCTAAACTATATTAATATTGAAAAAACTTAAATTTCGGTACTTTTATGTTAGCCGGCAGCAAATCTCCTCATTAGCCTTTTGTTTTTTCGCCGTTTTTTCAGTTTTCATTTTTCACATGTGTAAATTAGAAGCAATACTTTCATTTTCAAATAAAATATTTTGGTTTATGTTATTATTTCTTTTTATTTATTTATTTATTTATATGTTAAATATTCTATTAAATAAAATCAGGTAAATGCATCTATTTTAAATGAGATGACTGAAAAGTATATATCTTTAAATGAAATGAATTCAATATGAACAATGGGAGTTGGGAACAGTATTTGGCGATTTGCCACTTGCGTCCGGCTAACATAAAAATACCTAAATTTATTTTATTGAGCTTTACAAATTTATACTTCTAAGCATTTAAATAGACTACGTATATTTTATATTAAAGTACTAGCCGCCTCTAGCTAGCAGTATTTACCGTATTAATTCCATGTTAAACGTTGCATCATGTTACTGTTATTCATAATTTAATTTACTTGCCCATTCTTTCGCCAAATCGGAAGCTTTTGATAGAGAAATCAAGAACTCTTTACGATCATGGGAGCACATCATATATTTTGTGTTGTTATGTATTTCATCTTTCGTCACAAATATCTCTTAACTCACTTATGCATGTTTCCTTAGCAGTTACGATTCGTTCTCTAATGCGGAAAATTTTAATCCTATTAAGAAATCTTTTCTAATTGGGTTCACTGCCAATTGGGTACAGATGTCATATTCTCCCCCATATTGGCGCGATTTTTTTCGGTTGCCAATTTGGCGAAAACATCAACAACATAAACAACATAATCCGAGTTACGACATCAAGCAAAATAACGACACTTTGGCGCAAGTTAGGTACCTGTTGCCTATATGATATTGGCGACAGAAAAAATTGCGCCAATATGGAGCGAATATGACACCTGTACCGCCAATTGTTGAATTTTAACTGTTACGACTGGGTACAAGAGAAATGGTTCTTATGAAATCATTTGACAATATCTGCATTTGCATTAAACCATATTAATGCTAATATCTTTTTCTTTCACGTTAACCTTTTCAATAGACTTGATTACGGAAGAATAGAAGGTCTACCGGCTCACTGTCATGATCCATTTGAAAATCTATAATTCTTCTCATCTGATCGTGTTGATGAATTAGTCAATGTGCCATGGTTTTAAGATTTTAGCTAATTTTATTCGAAACCTGAAAACTAAAATGCGAGGAACTGGATTATAGAAGATTCATTCTAACGTACATATCAATTAACAGGTTACATATTATCTACCCTATATATATAAAATCCTAATGAAACGAATATATGAAACGCTTGAAATGTATCGATTCTTTGAATAGACTGATTAAACAACTGTCTTTGTTTCACGGCGATTTCTCCTAAAATATGGAATACTTTGCGATGAAATTAACACCCGGCTATTGTTGTTTATTTAATAATAAATGTATATTTACTTTTATTTCTTTTTTAAATTTATATAAATTATTTTGTTCTATAGTAATTAATTATTTTTTTTGCTATTTCCTTTTGGAAATAATAGAAAATAATTAAAAAATACGGTACAATGTAGTAGTTATTCCGTCACCCAATTTCTCAAATTATATAAATCGCCAAACCACTCGTCAAATTGTACAGATTGACAATTTTTTTTTAAATAACGAAAGAACAAATAAATTAGTATAACATTAATAAATAAGAAAATAAAACGTCGAAATAAAAATCACTTGATGACGTAAACACGTGTAACTTGCTAAAAGTCAAGTGAATGTGACATTTACCATCAACCATTATTGGCATTTAATCTTATAGTTTGGTGATAGATTTTTTGTCGACGGGATAACTAAGTAGTACCAAAAATACATATGTAACTGGTATTCGAAAACGAGGTTTTCGTCAAATTTTCATTAAAAAAAAAAAAAAAAAAAAAAAAAAAAGTAGCAATTTATCAAATTACAACGACCATTTGGGAAACAATTTTTTTGAAGACTAAAATTTAAGACATAAAATATCGCACGGAGTTGATCATACATTACGTACGCCATGAATTAATCATTAATAGTGTTATTACACGTAAAAATTGCAAGCCAAAAATATCGCCTGCGACCCGTCAGATTTCATGAAACTTAAGTATTATCCACCTATAACTTACATAAATATCCAAGCATTTCATTGGCTGTTCGGGAGGAGGCTTTTCCATCGTCAGATTTCCAAGAAATCTGACGGCCCATTTTAAATGAAATTTCATTCTTAAACTTCTAAACATCCGACAATATTACTTTTTACACCGTCGGATAGAGAAAAAAAAATGTACTTTTAAATGCAATTTGTTTGGAAGCTGTATCTCAATTTGTTTCTGAGTTATTATTTTTTTTTGTAGTTTTTATTACTTTTTTGTCATAGTGGCAACAGAAGGTATCCATCGTTGTTGAAATTAAAGGGAAATACAGATTACTGTATAGACCAATCATAAAACGAATAAAATGCGGATTAAACCAATGAAAACCTTCAGATATGCTTTTAATTTCCCATCCTGACGAGAACAATAACCATTTTTCCAAATGGTTAAAAAAAAAATCATGCCAAACATGCGGTGCGTATATGACATCTGGCGAAATATTAAATTATGTAACAACCCATGACATTTAATTTCAACTTCAAATCAATGTTTTAATTTACCACTCGAACAATATAAAAAATGCTAACTGGCGAATTGAAAAAAAGATATTGGCGAGATTTGCACCCGGCTTTTTTTTCTTTCGGCACACATGATTTAGGCTATTGTTATAGAGATTGTTTTAAAATATCGGTTGACAAAGACTCTGAATACTTAATTCATTTTATTTTAGCTTCTTTTCAAATGTTTAACTGATCCTCTTTAATCAAAAACGAAATCAACCATTGGATGTCTTAACAGCAACTGATTCTCCGTTAAATTTTTGCAATCATAGGGAATTGAATGGAAACCCGTTTACAGGAAGATCTTCACACCTTTTTCAGTATAATTTAATCTTCTCTAATATTTTTAAAACCCATTAGATTTTTAGATTCTGCGGTGTCTGAACGGGGGTTGGCGAGCGTAGCTTGCAGCTGGCAGAGCCCCCTAGTAGAATTATAATAATCATAAGGAGAACTGGCAGTTTCAATGCTTTAATAGTTTCCGTAAATTCTCTTTATATAATACAGCAGTTTTAGCGGTGTAAAGATTAACAATATAGTCACAGTAAGCATACTAACAGTACAATATAATAGCAATAGCAGAGGTTTTGGGCAGTGACGAAACTATTAGCAGTTTGGAAATATTAGTACGTTATATCATTTAACTATTCAGATGATCTGCGGAAAAATAAAAATAGATGGCTCGCATTAATAATTAACTCATTGAAAAATAGCCACTAGCATCAAATATTCGCCAAGCTTGGCGACATTTAGCAAAGTTTCGCCAAATTTGGAAATATATAATGTCAATTCTCAAATTTGGCGACAAAAAATGTTTTGTTTATTCCAACGTCATAATGATGCATATGTATTATGTATTATACACATACCTATGTATGATGCAAATGTATTACGTATTATATGCATATGTATAATATGCATAAGTTCATTAACGTCACTAAAACGCACTTAAAGGAATAGTGTTCCATAAACAGTAGGGATAATTGGCTGATTGACCAGAGTGCTATTGAGATTAGAATTCCGACATTTATAATAGACCGGGAGGCGTCTGTACACACCATCACCTCATCTAGTTTACAGCTGAAATTTTACGATTAGTTAAAGCTAGATTAGCATATTTAAGTGCAAGTGGTCTGTTAAGTCATATCTTTGTAGAAACCACCTGAAGACCTAATTTTAGTGGTTAACTGATAGGTTTACTATTGTATTTTCCTGCATCCAAAAGTTTGGAAACATGGTGAAATGGGTGCAGGGAAACAGAATGGGAAATCCACCAATTAACCACTAAAATCGGGTCTGTAGGTGGTTTACACAAAGATATGACTTGGCAGACCAGTTACATTTCAATACGCTAATCGATATTTAACTAATCCTAAAATTTCAGCCTTCAACATGATGAGGTGATGATCTGTGCAGACGCCTCCCGGTCTTTAATAAAATTTGTTTTAAGGAAGTAAAAGATAGAAAGATGGACAGATAAACTGAAAGATTTGCCTTATTAAGATTTTTGTAAAAGCATATAAAAATTCAATCAGCTTGAAATCATGTAACACCTTTATAACTCAGGCTAATTTTCTGTAATCGGGTTTTGGCGACCAACATATCTTATCTATAACTTTAATCTTTCTTTTACAGATTTAATATTAACAATAAATTAACAGTAAGTAGGCTAATAATACAATAGAATAACATTAGCAGCGGACTTCGGACGCCGCATCTGTCGCACATCGTTAAAGACAGTTTATTAGTTACACATTTCATTTAATTAAAATGAGAATTTTAAACTTTCATATGAGAATTAGAATATTTTTACACTATAGGGACCTTGGCATTTTTTAAAAATCTTGGCGCAATTCGGGCTTCAGGAACTGAGATATGTTGCCAAATGATATAAACAACTATGTAAACAAACCTGCATAAAATACATAAAAACAAAAATGCATAAAAACAAAAATGCATAAAATATTATTTTTCATATACAAGTTATTTATGTTGATATATAAAAATAAATAAACGAGTTCCTTACATTAAATAAATTGTATACATATGGGAAAAATTGCTTGTGTATATGACACAGTAAATAGGTTGCCAGAAAATACGGTATTATCAAATTTCTTTTCTCGTCAAGGCTATTTTCTGTATTTCGCCAAGGCTACTATATCGGAAACGTACCAAATTGCGGTTGTTAAATATTTTATTGTTTTAATATCGTAAATATAACATAACATATACTGATTAAAATTTTTAGGTATATTCATTTTTTCTATTTAACAAACATCTTTGGAAAAGCATATATATATAATGTTATTCTGCTTTAAATCACGTGACCCCCTTCAAAACTCTGTAATCGAGTTTTGGCGACCAACATTGGCACAATTGAATTTAAGGAATTGTTTACGGCCAAATGAACACCCCCTGTTGGAAGGGTTTAGAGGCAGAAATTCTGTGTTTTCAGATTTTTCTGGTTAATTGAGCTACAAACCCGACTTACTTGTGAAATTTCATGATTCTACGACTTTTAGAAGTACCTTAGTTATTTGATGATGCGAAGTGAGTCAGTGACCAAAAAGCGCTTTTTCGGAATTTAATGTTTCGAAAACTACTAAATATAGAAACATGAAATCGTGAAACCTTAGTTCAGTTTGACCATACGAACATGTGTATAAAAGAAAAATTTCTATATCTCTCCCTAAAACGACGTTATGAGGGGGTGAAAAGTATGCCGAAATGGTTCAGGAAAAGCTAGCTTACGGCTTGTGCGAACTTGGCGGACGCACTGCCGTGCTCCCAGATAAATACTGATATCATATACTGCAAGCGTTTATAATCAGTAAATAGTAACAACAGAAGAAATAAAATATGAATAAACATAAACTTAATTCGCTTCAAATTAATGTTTACATTTCCCATGGATCGTTGCATGAATCAACATATTTATCAACCAGAATTTCAAACCTATAAGAGATTGCACGTTTTATTTTTGAGCAATGCCAAGTTAAAATATTTCACTTGAAAGTATCGAAAAGGGTTGGGTTGATTTTTGACGGCCAATTATCTACACGAGGGATATGGGCCCGGGGGAGTGCCCTCCGTGGGGGTCTATCTAAGGGAACCTAATCCGTATTAACGCATGGAAGATCCACGGCTCGAAGAAAACCACGAAAACTCCGAACGATTAGGCCGACGGGCGCGATTGGGATCGAACCCAGCACCTCCCGTCTACCAGCTTCGAGAGCAGAACCTCTCGGCCACTGGTGGGGCCGTATCGAAAAGGGAGAATAAACTATCTATCACTCATTTATCTATACTTTTTTCATATTATAAAGAGGAAAAAAATGTTTATTTGTAGGAGGTAAGCTCAGGAACTACCGAACCGATTCCAAAAGTAATGGTATCAAAATGATGGTGTTCGCCCAACTTAGAACATAGGCTATATCTTATGTCGGTGCCACTACCCCAAAGGGGGTGCAGGAGCAAAAAACGTCCTAAAAATGCGATTTTTGCGTTACTGAAGGGCCAAGAAATATGAAATTTGGAATATTAGTTACTTACAAGATATAAATGATGTCTAAGAACAGTTCTTAAACAATTCGAAATTTAAAAGAGGTGAGACTGCACAAAAAGTGTTCTAAAAACGTTCTAAATGGTAGTTTCTACATAACCTCAGGAAATACCGAACCGATTCCAAAAGTAATGGTATCAAAATGATGGTATTAGTCCAACTTAGAACATAGGCTATATTTTATGTCGGTGCCACTACCCCAAAGGGGGTGCAGGAGCGAAAATCTTCTAACAATGCGATTTTTGCGTATTGAAGGGCCTAGAAATATGAAATTTGGAATATTAGTTACTTACAAGATATAAATGATGTCTAAGAACAGTTCTTAAGCAATTCGAAATTTAAAAGAGGTGAGACTGCACAAAAAGTGTTCTAAAAAACGTTCTAAATGGGAGTTTCTACATAATCTCAGGAAATACCGAACCGATTCCAGAAGTAATGGTATCAAAATGATGGTGTTAGTCCAACTTAGAACATAGTCTATATTTTATGTCGGTGCACTACACCAAAGGTGGTGCAGGAGCAAAAAACGTTCTAAAAATGCGATTTTTGCGTTACTGAAGGGCCTAGAAATATGAAATTTGGAATATTAGTTACTTACAAGATATAAACGATGTCTAAGAACAGTTCTTAAACAATTCGAAATTTAAAAGGGGTGAGACTGCACAAAAAGTGTTCTAAAAAATGTTCTAAATGGTAGTTTCTACATAATCTCAGGAAATACCGAACCGATTCCAAAAGTAATGGTATCAAAATGATGGTATTAGTCCAACTTAGAACATAGGCTATATTTTATGTCGGTGCCACTACACCAAAGGAGATGCAGGAGCAAAAAACGTTCTAAAAATGCAATTTTTGCGTTACTGAAGGACCTAGAAATATGAAATTTGGAATATTAGTTACTTATAAGATATAAATGATGTCTAAGAACAGTTCTTAAACAATTCGAAATTTAAAGGGGTGAAAATGCACAAAAAGCGTTCTAAAAAACGTTCTAAATGGTAGTTTCTACTTAATCTCAGGAAATACCAAACTGATTTTTAAAATATTGGTGTCAAAATGATAGTGACAACGTTTGCTCCAAGATAGGCTATGTTTTATGTCGATGGCACTACCCCAAAGGGGGTGTAGGAGCAAAAAACGTTCTAAAAATGCGATTTTTGTGTTACTGAAGGGCTACTTATTAGATATAAAGGATTTCTAAGAACAGTTATTAAACAATTCGAAATTTAAAAGGGGTGAAACTGCGCAAAAAGCGTTGTAAAAAAACGTTCTAAATTGCAATTTCTATGCAATCTCAAGAAATACTGAACCGATTTCAAATATAATGGTGCTAAAATGATGGTGACAGATCTTGCTCTAAGATAGGCTATATTTTATATCTCTTTCCACTACCCCAGAGGAGATGCAGGAGCAAAATGAGCGAAAAGCGTTCTAAAAACGTTCTAATGCCGATTTGTCAGCAATATCTCAGGAAAAATCAAACTGATTTCAAAAGTAATGGTAAGAAATTGATGCTGACAGCCTTTGCTCTAACATAGATGCTATTTCAATTCGGTATCACTATCACCTAGACGTTGCGGGAGCAAAAAAGCATTCCAAATTTCGATTTTTGTGATCGGTAGGGGCTAGCAACTTAAAATTAGGCAAGGCACATATTTATTACATATAAATGAACTTTAAGAACAGTTTCGAAAAAATTGGAAATTTAAAAAGAGGTGAAAATGCGCGAAAAGATTTCTAAAGACGTTCTAAATTGCGATTTCTACTCAATCTCAAGAAATTCTAAAGCTATTTCAAAAGTAATGGTTGCAAATCAATGGTGACAGTCCCTGCTATAACATAGGTTATATTTTATGTTGCTGTCACTACCATCTGAGGGTTGCAAAAGCAAAACATGTTCTAATTTGCGTTTTTTGTATAACTGAAGGGTCTAACACTTTGAAGTATGGCATGTTATTTACTTACAAGATGCAACTGCTTTCTATGAACTGTCGAAAGAAAATTTCAAATTTAAAAAGATGAAGTGAGCGAAAAGCGTTATAAATTACAATTTTTATGTAATCTTATCAAATACCAAACCGATTAAAAAAATAATGATAACAAATTGTTGGTGATAGAACCTGCTCAAACATAAGCTATATTTTATGTCTGTGCCACAACCACCAGAGGGTTGCAGTAGCTAAAAGCTTTCTAAATTGCGATTTCTGTGACACTGAAAAGGCTAGAAACTTTAAATATGGCATGATAGTTACTTATAAAATATAAATGCCCTCGAAGGACTGTCGAAAATAAATTCGAATTAAAAAGGGGTGAAGTAAAAGGGAGGTGCGAAAAGCATTAAAAAAAATCCTAAATTACGATTTCTACGCAATTTCAGGGAATATAAACCAAATATAAAAGTAATAGTTGCGAATCAATGGTAACAGTCTCTGATCCTACACAGGCTATATTTTATGCCGATGATTCTACCACCTGGGATTTACAGAAACAACAAACGCTCTAAAAAAGGCCTTTAAAAGCTTTCTAAATTACGTTTCTGTGGAATATTAGGAAATAACAAACCAATTTCAAAATTAATGTTGGCAAATTAATGGTGACAGTTCCTATTTCAACATAGCCCTTTATGTTGAGAGAGGTGGTAGAACTTGGAATTTGACATGATGGTTAATTTTAAGATGTAAGAAGATGGTTTCTAAAAAATTCAAAACTTCAAATGAATATTGAAATGAGCGTATTAATTGAGCATAAAAGTTTCAAAATATTTTCTAAATTATTACTTATTTAGTTTTATTTCGTTTTATTAATTTAAGTCTCATTTCTGCCTTATGCAGTGTAACAATGATGTTTAATCAAACTGTGTTTTAAATAGTAATTTTTTTTAATTATTCCTAAAAGTAATAAGTACCTTTTACTAAAATAAAATATTACCTTTTAATAAAATAAAAATTTAGTTAGTACATTTAATAAAAATTAGACATATAAATATCACTTGGCATATTTCAAATATTACGCGAGCAAAGCCGCGGGGTTTGCTAGTTTATTAATAAAGACGAAAAGAATGAAATTAAAGCATTGTTATTTACTTGTCAAGTTAATTGTATTTCAAACCATTACATGAAGAAGGCATACGAGTATAACAGGCCACCGTTTGTGAAATCAAAAATTTATCATTAAACTACAAAAAAGGGATCAATTTTTAAAAACTATTTAACTCATATTCATAAGATATAAACCCACGTGAATAAGAGATTAAAATTAAACATGACTTCCCCTTTCGTTCCATAAATAAATACTAGACTGATATGCATTTCTTTTAATCCAAACAATGGCGGAGAAAATAAAATGTAATTATTTCTGTTCTTATATCATAAAGGCGCCACAGATATGCGCAAAAATCACTGTGTTCTGATTAGCTGTTGAGTAGTCCACGAGAGGGTCAACTGACGTCTTAAATTAAGACGTTTTCTCATAATTCAGACATATTTATCGATTTTTTTATACCATGATCTGTGTTACATTAAGGCATCTTTTATGTCTGAAATTTTACATTCAGACACTTAAGTGACTGAAATCATTTTTCAATCACACATGTGTCTAAATTTAAGTCGCTTTTATTTGCAGTGAGTGTAAGGAAAATGTCGTAATTTGGATAAAAACCCGATTATGAAAATATTGATATATTTTTGCATTTTGAGCTTCCGCACATCCGTTTTCGCTATTTTTAAATCTATTCTATATATACAGGGTGCAATATGTTATCTATCGCCGAATTTTAATTTCTCATCCGTTCACCGTAGACATATAGTTCCAATTACAAAAACGTTTCACATGAGGTAAATATTCATGTTGTGGCATTATTTAAAGTAAAAAATCAATTTTATAAAAAATTACGAAATCTAACTTTTTATACGGTCCCCCAGTCCTTATAGTTATATTTAGTAAAAGTTTACTTATATCATAACAGGTATAACACAAAAAGTTTGACATCTGAACTACAAAAATTGACACAGTTACTAAATTTCAAAGCTTGAGATTTTTTTCGCATGATTTTATCTTTCAATGAGGGATCAGTTAAAAGATGAATTAAAGTAATTTGAGATCAAAATCAGGGTGCAATGTCCTTTTTACGGCGAAACCACCTTTAGCCGGTATCACCAAAGAGGGTTATTTCATTTAAAAATTTTAGCTGACTTTAAGGGATCGTATACAAAGTGAAGAATGAAATACTGAAATTAAACAGAATAATAAATATCAATTATAATATTAGAAAACGGTCTACTATAAAAAATGAATACGTCAAACGCCGGAATCTGCTAGAGATACTACTCAAAGTGTTATTTAACACTTTTATGGGTCGAACAACATTCAAACGTCAAAGTTGGTAGAATCGACAACCGGAAAATAAAACATACTCACTGAGAACTAGATAAATGGCAGCGGAATGCAAACGACCAGCCGAGCTATAACGAGTATGAAAATTGGGATTATGCAAATTACAATAGTACTGCAGCGCCTCACGTTCGGGATAAAACCCAAGCCATCTAGCAGAGGACATGCTAGTCAGCGCTGAGATCGTGATGGCAAGCTACGCATACATGCAATATGCCGAAATTGTACTTATTTATGGTAAATGTCAAAGGAATGCCAGAGAGGCTGCGAGTGTTTATTCAGAACGTTTCCCTAAGGATCTACATCTAACGCAGGAAACTATATCTAATGCATTGCACCATCTTTTAGAGACCGGCTCTGTTTCACCACGACCCAGAATAAGTAGACGGGCAAGGTGTAATGTTCGAGTGTCACCGGAGGAGGGGCTGGGATTCGCCTTTTTAATTACACAACTGAGCACAGCGGAAATAAGCGAGCATGTGGTCAGCATGTTTGACATTTGTTACATACACATGATGCGTATCCGTACCATCCGACACTGGTGAAAGCATTGATGCTGAGTGACCACGTACGACGATTTGATTATTGTAATGTCATGCTCAACACCGTAGAGGAAAATCCGTCGTTCCTTTGTGACATTCTGTGGACAGATGAGTCAACGTTTACACGGAGTGGCACTATGCAAAATGTGCATTACTGTTTACTGGAAAACCTCCACATCGCTCGCACAGTACGACGCGTGTGGTGCGATGTATGGGAAACCCAGATTGTTGGACACATCTTCTACGATGGGACCTTAACGGGCGATCGTTACCGACATCTGCTACAAAACACGGTACGTGACTGGTATGAAGAGCTTCCTCTCTGACATGCATGACGAGTGTTGTTTCAACATGATGGGGCCCTCTCTGCATAAAACATCAAACGTCCGGAGGTATCTGGCCACAGAATTCGGTCAACAGATTCTTGGATATGGTGGTCCGGTGGATTGTCCACCGCGTTCTCTGGACTTGACTCCCATGGACTTCTACTTCTGGGGTTACATCAAGGCATAGGTCTATGTGACTGAGACCACTTCTCTGGTTTATTTAAAGCAGCGCATCATCCTTGATTGTCGCACAGTTTGCACATCTGCTGTGCTCTAATGTGTCCAGGACTCAGTACTGTCACGCAGTCAATTGTGCATTGCCACCAATGGAGAACACTTTGAACAATATCTCTAGTAGATTTCGGCGTTTGTTGCATTCTTTTTTTTATAGTAGACCGTTTTCTGATATAATAAATTCATATTTATTTTTCTGTTAAATTTCAATATTTCATTCCTCGCTTTGTATACAACCCCTAAAAGTCAGCTAAAATTTTTAAATGGAATAACCATCTTTGGTGACACCCCAATTTGGCGATACCAGCTAAAGGTAGTTTCGCCGTAAAAAGGACATTGCACTCTGATTTTGATCTCCAATTACTTTAAATCATCTTTTAACCGATCCCTCATTCAAAGACAAATTCATGCGAAAAAATCTCAAACTTTGAAATTTAATAACTTGTCAATTTTTGTAGCACAGGTGTCAAATTTTTTGCGTTATATCTGTTAGGATATAAGTAAACTTTTACTAAATATAACTATAGGGACTGGGGACCGTATAAAAAGTTAGATTTCATAATTTTTATAAAATGGATTTTCTACTTTAAATAATGCCACAACATGAATATTTACCTCATTTGAAACGTTTTTGTAGTTGGAACTATATGTCTACGACCAACGGTTGAGAAATTAAAGGTCGGCGATAGATAACATATTGCACCCTGTATGTGTATGAGGGACCGACCGATGGGTTTGGTATCTAAACGTTTTTCAACCATTTCTCAACCTTTTTTTGGTGCTAACTGATAATCATTTTCTTTTATACCCCGATGGACATATTTTTCTCTCTCACTTTCTTCTTATATCGATAAAACAACTATATTTCACTAGAACATAACTTCATTTAGTAAAACCTTTTTTCTTATTTCAGCACGAACAGAATGCAAATTTATTGAAAACCAGTGGTTAAGACCGAGCTATGCTCTGTTAAAATTAGACTTGGGTTCAACTAGATATAACAATAAATTCTCGCTGTATTATAGCTATAATGCAATAGCAATTGAATTCTGTCTTCGAGGACGTTCGACGGAATATAATTGGTTGAATCATGTATATCGGCTCCTGTTGGAAATTTCTAGATAATTCCTTCATATTCTGAAATCCAATATTTTCGCCAAATGCCGCTGAATTTGGCAACTTACTTTCATTTGGCGCAAATCAGGTGTTGAAAACGTTTTATGCACCCTGATTGGTTGAATTTTGCTTTCGAGAACGTTCTATGGACTCTGATCGGTAGAATCATGTACCTCGGCTCCTATTGGGAATTTCTAGATAATTTCTTCAGATTCTGAAAGCCAACCTGTTCGCAAAATGTAGCCAAAATTTCTCAAAGTTTGGTGATATTATTTCATTTGACGCCAAGCATGTGTTTAAGCATTCGTAATAATGAAAGTCGTTTTACCCTATTTCGCCAAATCTTGCCGAATGTGGCGAATTGTTGCAAACTTTGGAACTTCACTTACCATCATATGTTCAGCAACTGAATAACTGTTTCAACCTTTATTCCCATTGAAATGCATTGACACGTATTGACCCCAAAACAACCCACTAATGCAATTTTTTCGAACATGTGACCTAACCCAATGATCTTTTCGTACCCCAAAACGGTAGGATACAAAATTAGTCAAAATAGTTAGAGTCTTAATTTGCATACATTCACAGGATTTGCTCGTATTATAATATAAATTACAGTATTAGAATATTTTTAATCTTTATGAATAAAAGTGAACGTTTTCTTTAAAACATGAGGTAAATTTCACTCGTAGAAAAATTGCTCCTTTGTAAAATTACGATCTAAGTTTTTAATTTATTGTTATATTACTATCTATATTATAAAGGACAAATATATCCGTGCGTAACGCATACGTCATTTTGCGAATGGCAACACTTTGAAATTTGAATTAAAATTTCGGCTTTGCAATTACATCTACGGCACATTTTTAAACTTCTAAACATCGCACATTTTAAATTTTAACACCATTGTATAAGGAAAAAGATGCTCTTTTAAATGCAATTTGTTTGAAAGCTGTATCTTAATTTATTTTTGAGATATTAATTTTTTTGTAGTTTTTAATACAAATTTTCTAATTGTGGCAATTGAAGTACTCCATTTACATTGAAAGTAAAGGGAAAATAGTCATGGTTTATTATTTTTATTGATTATATCCTTATTGATGCCATTTTCACAATACAAATTAAAGTAACTTTTTTTTATAATTTTTGAACAGAAAATGATGTCAGACATTAAAAAAAAAACACGCATTCTTCTTCACAAATCAGTTACATTTAAATATTTTTGCATTACGCTGATACTAAGTTTGGGACGCGAGGCAAAATTATTCAGTGAGTAAAAATAATGTCATATTTAAAATAAAACGATCATTTATTTTGATAAAACTAAATGTTTGACCAATACTAAATGGCCAATACTATGACAACTAAAGGCAAATTTCTAAATTTTTTTTCGCGGGTATTGAGATTAGAACTTAAAGTTTGTGGGAATGTTCACATGAAAAGTTGTATCTGACAAACGTGACTTTAAGTTTAGAAATACATTCATTACTAATCTATTCCGCGTTAAAATACTTTCAAATTGTGAATTTGAGTGGTGCGTATGTAAATTATGGGAATTGAAAATAACGCACAATTTAGATTTCATGGGAGAAAATTTTTGATATGACAAAGCGAAATCCTTTGAACATGTCTCAATCGATAAATTCATCATAATTACTCATCTTGATTACGTATTCTAATAGAGTTTAATTTTTCAATAATTTAAGCAGTTGAAGTTTGTGGGAATAATATTTTAGTAATTTTAGGTTAAAAATACTATTTGTTTTAAGAGTGAGACAACCAATGTTAGATGAATTTTTATTGTAATTATTTTTGTAGGTTTATTATAAATTCGATTTGACAGTTCTTTTCTAACATTTTAGTTCGTCAAATTTCAACGGGTTCCAACTCTTTTATATGAATGCGCAGTATTCTCTAAAGTATTCGAAAAGTCAGGCGTAATCACTACAGAAATTTTCCGTTTTGATTCAACTTGGGAAGAAAACCAGAAAAATACAAACACAGTTCATTATAATTACTACGAATATAATGAATAAAAAAGGACTTCAAAATAGTATATGTGCATATTAAGTTGGCAGAAATTGTAAGAACACTTTCTTGGCAGTATATTTTATTAATTTAGACAGAACTTCTAAAAACTTTTTAAGCACCAACAAATATATTTTATTAATTTATTTCTTTTGTAAAAGGAGGGAACGAGGGGTATCTGATTATTTTTTGAGATAGAATGCTGTTTTCCAAAACTTGAAAAACAAAATGTCAGGAACTATTGATAAATTTAAAAGTTAAATTTTTTTTTTCTGTAATAATCCAATGTTTATCTTAAAAATCATGGGTAATTTCATGATTACAATTCTAATTGATTCAAAATATTAGTATTTCAATTACAATGCATTAATTTGGAGTGAGCCCCTATTTTGGAAAATTCATTGCTGCAGCAATAAAAAATTCACTTGGTACATTGAATGCAAAATTTCAAGAAAATATAAAAACGCATACCTCATCTGAAAACGCACCTCCATCTGTTATTGCTCACATGGAGTACTACAATCAGAATTTATCCTGTGTTCCTGCAAATAAACAAAAATTCTTACGCACATCATATTCTGAAGTAAGCACTTTCTAACACAGCCAAATAATGTATATAAAGTTTACTATGTTTGAAATAGTGTAACGTTATTAAAATACAATGTAAACAATAATTTTCCGAAGACCATTATGTAACCGATTCCTTTTTGTGACGCTGTAAATGAATGATAAATATTTTATACGTCATATTCTAACCAATTCTTTATTATGCATTATTTTGCGCGCTTCATAATTGCATATTAATTTCATTATGTTTGAAATAGTGTAATATCATTATACACCGGGGACGATTTTTTTCAATTGACCATAATGTAACGAGATTATTTCGAGCGTCCCTATAAACGAACTGTAAATGCTTACACTCCATTTTCAATATGAACATGTAATACAGAACTGCACAGGTGACTATTTTTGTATTCTGTCTCGCACCACTATTTATTAAAAAATGCATTTTGTAGTATATTTCTATTGCAAATGTTGTCAATACTTATGAAGGAGATTTTTGTTTTGAAAAAGTGTGTGAAAGAGAATTAAGAATAGTGGTGTGTGGCAGTGCTATGTAATAGTAAAATTCAATAACGTGTATAAATTACATGATAATCCGAGTATATTTACAAGATAACTAGTACAAACAGACCGCCGGAAGACAGACATACTGAAGCCATAAACCCTTTTCAGCTATGTCGGAAAATATTTTAAAAAAAGAAGCATAATTTTTTATATAACGTCAATCTAAGACAAATATGCAATAAAAATTTAAAAAAAAAAAAAAAAAAAAAAAAAAAAAACCGACTGCGTAAAAAGCGAACTAATTAATTATTTCTCATCAATGTCAAACTATTTTTTTATATTACTTACCTATTCTTTGTATTTACTTGTATTGATGACTTTTATGTTGTGTTTAATTGTTAGTTCCTATCTATAAACACAGTTTTGATGAGGCCTATAGATATCTATGAAGGTTAGAATTGCATTAAAGCTAGAGATCCTATCTACACAACTTCAAAGTTGTGTAATATTTAAACGGAGCTTCTGACTGTAAAACAGTCAACGAATCTTCTTCATTTTGAAAGACCTATCCAATGATATGCCACTTAATAGGGTACGTAATTTTTTTTTTCGTCTCTACCGCCATTTTGTAGTTACGGCCGCCATTTTGAATTTATAAAAACAAAACTTAACCTATAACCATTGGACGGTTAAGACGAAGCTATAGAAACCTTATTCATTAAAATGCATCCAGCCGTTGGGATGTTTCGAGGGTATAAAGAAATCAACATATCCAGATACGCGTGAAACACATAACCCTTCTTGGAAATCGGGTAAAAGACGAAAAAATTCTTTTGAAAATTGGAACTGGAGCATTTTATAGTAATTAATTTTTTTTTTTTTCAAAAATTTTTCATTCATTTTTTATTCATTTTTTATTTATTCAGAACACATTTTTTTTTTCTTCCAGAATCTCTTCTTGGAACGTCATATATTATGAAAAATATTTTTAAAAGTCCAATATCTCTTTAATAGAAGAAATATTTTGTAGATTTTACCAGTTTTAAATAAGGACCATCTTTTACTCTATATTTTTATGGCATATGTAACATAGAAACTTTTTATTAGAAAGTATAATTGTGGAAAAAAGTAATAAATAAAAGAAAAAAACCTCTGATTTTGAAGATTTTAGCTTTTTTTCTTTTTTTTTTTTTGAGTATTGTCACACATGAAGGCGTTTCTTCTAGTTTTAAAATATAATGCACATTTCCATTCGCATTTCAATAAAATGATTGCCTGATCTGTAGTTGTAAATAATCTATTATTTTTTGTATTTATAGTTAAGAAAGGCTCATTTATATGGATTTGTAATGCATGATAAATAGACAATTTAATGTTTATTAATCAAATGGAACTAGGAAGTATGCGAAATATGTGTCCACAATTCTAAACAACTCAAAAATAAATTTATTTGCAGTTTTAAAAATGACCAAAAGTTTCTTTAATATCTGACAAAGTGTAAATAATCATCACGAAATCATTTCAAGTACTTCATAAAACAATCTCAATAGAACAATTTAACTTGTACTATTGCGTATGTTTTATTAATCCCTATTAAATGAAATAAAAAAAGTTATTAATAAGGATATTTTATTTTTTTTTCCCGAAAGTAGTTTTTTCTATACTAATATTATAAAGAGGAAAAAATTGCTTATTTGTAGGAGGTAAGCTCTGGAACTACCGAACCGATTCCAAAAGTAATGGTATCAAACTGATGGTGTTAGTCCAACTTAGAACATAGGCTATATCTTATGTCCGTGCCACTGGTCAAAAGGGGGTGCAGGAGCAAAAAACGTTCTAAAAATGCGATTTTTGTGTTACTGAAGGGCCTAGAAACATGAAATTTTGAATGGTAGTTATTTATAAGATACTAATGATCTAAGGACATTTCTTAAAAAAAACGAAATTAAAAAGGGGTGAAAATGCGCAAAAAGCGTTCTAAAAAACGTTCTAAATGGCGATTTTTACGCAATTTCAAGAAGTACCAAATCGATTTCAAAAATAATGGTGTCAAAATGATGGTGACAACCCTTGCTCCAATATAGGCCACATTTTATATCGGTGCCACTACCCCTAAAGGCGGTGCAGGAGCAAAAAAAAACTTTCGAAATTGCGATTTTTGTGTTATTGAAAGTCCCAGATACATGGAATTTAGAATGGTAGTTACTTATAAGATATAAATGATCTCTAAGAACATTTCTTAAAAAATTCGAAATTTAAAAGGGGTGAAAATGCGCGAAAAGAGTTCTGAAAAACGGTCTAAATGGCGATTTCTACGCAATTTCAGAAAGTACCAAACCTATTTCAAAAGTAATGGTTGGAAATTGATGATGACAGCTCTAGCTGCAACATAGGCTCTATTTCATGTCAGTGACACTACCACCTAGAGGTTGCAGAAGCAAAAAACGTTCTAAATTGCGATTTTTGTGTTACTGAAGAGTCTAGAATCCTAAAATTAGGCAAGGCAGTTATTTATAAGATACAAATGATCTGTAAGAACATATGAAACCGATTTCAAACAGAATGATTGCAAATTGATGGTGATGAACCTGCTCAAACATAAGCTATATTTTATGTTGAGGGTTGCAGGAGCAAAATCTATCTAAATTGGGATTTCTGCGGTACTGAAGAGGCTAGACACTTTAAATATAGCACGATAGTTACTTATAAAATATATATGTGCTGCAAGAACTATCGAAAATAAATTCGAAATTAAAAAGGGGTATGTTGGCATGATTTCAACATTTTGAATATTTAGAACCATTTTTTGAAAAAAAAAAAAGGTATATATATGAATACGTTTCTTGTTAATAACATCGATGTGTATATTTATCTAATTGATTAATTTTTAATTCAAGTTTTTTTAATGTACAGTATTATTGTTTTTATGTATGTATCTATTAGTGCATTATTATTATTTTACTAAGGATGGGTACAAAGAGCATTAAGTATTTTCCCAGGCAAGTGTTTTGCTCAGGGGAAAGCTTAATTGCTAGATTCTTATAATTGTAGATTTTTACTATATCAGCTTTCAACTATTTCCGCTATATCTACAGGGTGTCCACTCTCAACGGTGTCCAATGGCTAATTCCTAAGCTGTTAGCCATAGACATATAGTTCTAATTACAGAAATGTTTTAAATGTGGTAATGAAATATTTTAAAAGCGATTTGTTTCAATAAAAAATATTCTTAAAAAATTACGAAATTACGATCATACGATCCCCCGGTCCTATAAGTTATATTTAGTTAAATTTTACTACTACACTGACAAGTAGGACAAAAAAAGTCTCGTTATTCTACGACTAAAATTGACCGAGTAATAGCTGTTTAAAGTTGGAGCATATTTTTTGCTGCAAATTAGCGGTCATTCACAAATTTAATATAGTTGAGAGCAAAATTAACATTGAAAAATAAATTTGAAATCTTTAATCATTCTGGCATATTAATTCAAAATATACATTTTCTAATAAATATATAAGAAGGAAAAAAAACAGAATTTTTGTTAAATAAAATGATTAAAACCAACAGCCTCAATTCTTTACAAACTGATACAAATTTTAAAATGTTATAAGATTACACTAGCCTGCAAAAGTTGGATTATGTCATGTTTTTAGCTTTGATAACTGATTCTTATGTATTCTGTACTACTGAATCCGAAATTGACTTTTATTTTTTTACCATCACGTAAAGATTTTTTGCAAATCGTTCGTTTTAAAATTAAAAAAAAAGAAAAATTGCGAAAATTTCATACTATAAAACAGATATGACTGTTGTGTTTTTAACTTTTGATAGATCATTTTTATGTATTCTTTACCGTTAAATCCGAAATGACCTTCATTTTTAACTATCACGTCAGGATTTTTTACAAATTGCAAATTTCAAAGTTAAAAAGTTAAAAGTTAAAATTGACCCTCCTCCCCCATCCCACTGGATCCCTCAGCAGTTTAGCTTTAAAAATCCAGTATAAGACAAAAATATTGAATAAATTATTGAATTAATAAAATTAAATAAAATTTAAAAAAATTACATCTGTTTTGTAGTATCAGATTTTCGCTTTATTTTAACTTTGACATTTACGATTTGCAAAAAAAATTCTAACGAGATGGTTAAAAATGAAGATCATTTTTAGATACAGTGCTTAAGTGCATAAAATCAATTTACATTGTAAAAAAAGAAAAAGAAAAAAAAAAGAACTAAAAAACGGAGATTGTACTGGCAATCGAGACGCTAGCACTATTTCCTTATTTTAACGGAAATTTCTCCCCTCCTCATAAATTCCAGAAATCCGTATTTTTACGGAAATTTTTCCCCATAAATTACAGAAAATTTTCCGTTTTTGTGTAATTTATGGGGAAAATTTTCCTTTAAAAAAGTCCTTCCGGCCAGTGCCGGGAGGAAGAGGTAGCTTTCATATTCCTTATTTTAAAAAAGCCAACTTATATCATTCAAACACACGAAGCTCAATTTAGTGGAAACCGAATATAGGAGATTCAATACTAATTTTTATCAATATAATGAATGAGAATTTTGCGAAATTAGTCAGCTTTATCCAAGCTGCTTTTCTTTAAAGTAACTTATATTTGGCTGCCAAATTCGGCGATTTCTTAAAGTGCCTGCCATTTTAAGACAACATGGTGGATGAAGCTAACCAGTGAACTTGGTCGAGACCTTAGTAATTGCTGTGCACATGCTCACTCACATCGGAATCGATTGATATATACAAGGGCTTTCGCAGGCAAAAAATCAGATTTTTCAAAATGTCACCCACATTAAATATTGAAATTGCTATATCTGAGCCATTTTTTAAGATAAAGACAAACGAAAAATGCTCCAGAATCCTTATATCAAGGTCAAATACTTAAGAAAGAAACCTTTTTCAATTTCTAATTTTTTTGCACCTCACTTTAAATATAATTTTTTTTAATTTAATGGCCGCCATTTTGAAACAAGATGGCTGATGAAGCTGGCCAGCGAACTTGGTCAAGATATTGATGTATACTATCCACATGCCTTCTTACATCGAAATAGGCAAATACGTGTGTTATCGCGTGACAAATACAAGATCCTTACAAAATGTTAGCCGTGCTAGAAATTCAAAGTGCTATAATTCAACCATTTTTTAAGATATAAACAAAAGAACAAATTTTCAGAAACAAAAACTGCTCCGGTGTCCGGAAGGCCAAACACATAAAAAAAATCTTTTTCATCTTCCAATTTTTTAATACCTCATATTAAATTTTAAATTTATTTTGTTTTTAAATGGCAACCCTTTTGAAACAATATGGCGCATGAAGCTGGCCAACGAACTCGGTCGAGACATTGGTATGTACTATGTACAGACCAAGTTACATACACATCGGTTCATAAATACGCCTGTTATCGCGTGACAAAAATCAGGTCGTTTAAAAATGTCAGCCACAATAGAAATTCAAAATGCTATAACTCAGCCATTTTTTAGATATAGACGAAACAAAAACTGTTCCCGAATCTTTGTATTAAGGATATAACACATACGAAAAAAATCTTTTTCATTTTCCAATTTTTTGGTATCTCATTTTAAATTTCAATTTTTTTTAATTATTTAAATGGCCGCCATTTTGAAACAAGATGGCGGGTGAAGCTGGACAACGAACTCGGTGGAGATATTTGTATGTACTATGTACACACCTAGGTACATCCAAATCGGTTCATTAATACGCCCGATATCCGTGACAAAAATCAGGACGTTTCAAAATGTCAGCCGCGCTAGAAATTCAAAATGCTATAACTCAGCCATTTTTTAAGATATAAACGAAACAAAAACTGCTCCCGAATCATTTTATCACGGTCAAACACATAAGAAAAAAATATGTTTTCAATTTTCAATTTTTCGGTTCTACATTTCAAATTAAAATTTTTTTTTTTAAATTTTAAATGGCCGCCATTTTGAAACAAAATGGCGGATGAAGCTGGCCAACGAACTCGGTCGAGACATTGGTAAGTACTATGTACACACCGAATTACATCGAAATCGGTTCATAAATACGCCTTTTATCGCGTGACAAAATTCAGGACGTTTCAAAATGTCAGCCACGTTAGAAATTCAAAATGCTATAACTCAGCCATTTTTTAAGATATAAACGAAACAAAAACTGCTCCGGAATCTTTGTATAAAGGTCAAATACATGATAAAATAATATTTTTCCATTTTTAATTTTTTAGTACCACATGTCAAATTTTAAATTTTTAAAAAAAATTTAAATGGCCGCCATTTTGAAACAAAACGGCGGATGAAGCTGGCCAACGAACTCGGTCGAGACATTGGTATGTACTATGTACACACCGAATTACATCGAAATCGGTTCATAATTACGAGAGTTACAGTGTGACATAGGACAGATATATATATATATATATATATATATATAGATAGATAGATAGATAGATATAGATATAGATATAGATATATAAATTTTGAACGGAGGGTAGTTTCGGGGTCTGGGAGTTATGATCGATGAAAATATACCAAAATTTTTTGAAATCGCTTTCCCCCGAACGGCTGCAATAGGTAGCTTTTTGTAATGAAAGCTACCTAATACAGAAATACTACTGGCTTCTAGATTGCCAGTAGAACATCCGTTTTTTAGTCCATTTTTTTTTTTTACAGTGTATGATTTGAGAAAGATCCTGACATGATGGTTAAAAATTAAAGTAATTTTTGCACTCAGTGCTGAAAAATACATAAAAGTTAAAAAACACAACAACCTCAGTCTGTTGTTATCTAATCTAAAACATTTTCTTAAACTCCTTGGCGATAGTTTATCCGAAATATTTTATGTTATCCTGTAAAATAAGCATAAATGGTAACCACCGAAAATGATAATAATATTAGATCGTCGTCGGATTTACATCAGTATGTACAATTTAATATGTATCGGATATTTGAAAGTGAGTTAAAGTGTGAGTACAAAGTTTGAACTGGAAAAACATACGTACGATCATTAAAGCTAACTATAAGCTCATAAAAAATAATGTAAGTTTTGCTAAAAGAAAGCATGAAAAGAAACAGTCTCAAATCCTTGCAAATTAAAACATAGATATGTTAAAATACAATAATTTTAGCCAATCTGAAACTTTATAAAAGTTAACTCAATCGTAGGTATATAACCCCTAAAAACATGACTGAACTCATTTGTGTTCATATGCAGAAAAGTGGTATAAGTCATACTTTTCTAAAGTTTCATAACTCGATCAAATTTAGAGTTATATGAACGGGACTTTTTTTGTCTTACTTGTCAGAGCAATAGGAAAATTTTACTAAATATAACTTATAGGACAGTAGGACCGTGTAAAAAATTAAATTTTGTATTTTTTAAAGAAATGTTTTTCTTGACCCAAATCACTTTTAAAATATTGTTCTACTTCATTTAAAACATCTTTGTAATTGGAAATATATGTCTATGGCTAATGGTTTAGGAATTAGTCATTGGACACCGTTGAGAGTGGACACCCTGTATAAGCATTTTTATTTTCGTGTACAGTTTGTTATCGAATCTTAGCTTGATTTAAAAATTTTAAATAAAGGTTTCTCATAAAAATATGAAATCTAATTTGTGTTGTAGTATGCATATAAAGAAGAATATAAAGTACGGACATAAAGTATACTTGTACAGATACATATTAAGTGCTACAGCTACACCCATTCTTTTAAATTTGAATTATTTTCTTTCTTCCTACATATTGTTAGGATTGGAGAAAGAAATTCTCTATGTCAAAGTTTTCAATATATATATATATATATATATATTATCTCACGACGCAGTAGAGTAAGAATATAAAGTACGGACATAAAGTATACTTGTAGAGCTATAAATTATGTAATACAGTTACACCCATTCTCTTAAATTTGAAGTACTTTTATTGTTTCTTATGTATTGTTAGAGTGGGAGAAAGAAATCCTCTACATCAAGATTTTCAATATACATGTTTTTTTTTAACCTCACGACGCAGCGGAGAGCACCATTACACTTTTGTGGCACGCTTGTATGTATATTTTTCCTTCCACAGTCCACAGTGGGGTATCGAAGTAACTCAGGTTTCTGGCAAACTTCTGCAAATCAATCATCCCATCTTCATGGAAATCTGAGAAACATCTTTGTTTCTCACCACTGCTTCCAATATATTTTATCGAGAGTAATCGAATGAGACTATTCTCAGGACATGACAAATTGTAGTTTACGGTTTAAAACCACTGTTGATGTTTAATACCTTAAATTCTTGATTATTTCGGGCGCTAAAATGTATTTCCTTTATTTCAGTGTCAATTCTTATGTATTTTTTTCCCCTGTGAATAACAGTGGAATCATCCGCGAGTCATTACGAGTCATAGCTTTTTAACTCTTTCCAACAAAGTTGAAAGTGCTTATGCATTCGGTTTGTCTGTCGGTCTGTCCACGCTCAAACTCCCGTAAATATACTCGGATTCTCATGCAATTGATAAGCGTTATTTAGAGTCCCCAAAGCATGTTTGCTATATTATATGAACTATGTGGGATTGATAGTTCAGGGACACCCAAAAGAATTCCATTACATTATGGTATCCGGAGGAAAAACGTTTAATGAGATTTCAAATGCTTTGAAACTGATATAAATGATAAATAACTGAATTTCATTACAAGATGATTACGATAGAATAGCGCATTCATAGCATGTATAGTTCATTTACAGGGACACACAAAAGAAATCGGTTACTGTACTGTCTATGAGTACTAATGACTGGAAGTGCGTTTTAAAGTTCGGTATGCGCTTTAAAATTTAAATAATTTTTTATATGTTACTCGTTGTATATAAATTCTACACCTGATATATAAGGATTCACAAAATGAGGTACCATTCACCTTATTAGCGGAAATTGCTGAAAGAGAATTTTCAACTGAGCTATACGTACTTCTTAACTGAACTAAATTTTGGCACGCATGTAGTTAATAGATACAAATGTATGTATCATATACAAGGCTGCTCAAAGAAATCGTATAATTTTCAGATTGTAGATGGGGACAGCTGAAATTGGTTTTTCAAATGTGTTATGCGTTTCCATATGGTTGAATTAAACAGAATATTTTAACTTAATAAACGGTGCAGTTTTGTTACATTATTCTGAATGTGTTTCATAATCTATGCTTGACGCATGACTTTTTCTTTCTTGTTTGAGTTAAAACTATTTTTCTGTGCACATTTGAGAATTTCAGAAATGATTAGGCTGAAAGAGATGTGAAACGGGATTTCGGAGTCTAAGCATATATTTGTCCGGAAAATCTGAATGTCACATCAAAACTTGTATAATCCACAATATTAGTACAATTATATCACAAAAATTGGCTAAAACCGATTATAAAAAGTACCTAATTAAAACTAAATGAATATTTGAAATATAAAAAATAAACGAATTGGAAATTAATTAAAAAAATTTTAAAAGCACAATACATTATACAGTGATATTTATATAATTTATTGCCATTTTAATAAAGAAATTTTATTTTGCTAATTTTGATAAAGATGATTACTTCAAAAACGAAATTTCTGAAATTTATTAATATGTTAAATTATTTGTAAGATATTTTTAATATATGACGTTAAAAGTTCTTTTAAGATTTTAAAAATAGCTCTTTGATAACTATGAAGCTATTAATAATGCATGAATATTTTTTTACTACATTATTATTAAATTACATTTTGGCTTTAAGCCATTTAGTATGTACAAACATATTTTTGCCAGGCAGATATAATCCAGAGTTGAAGTATTGCTACTTTTAGATTGTAATTTGAATAGGGATATGAAAAAATGACTTGCATATAATGCATGGACCTACTTATTTATATATTCAATCACTACAAAACATAAAGTGTGTGGAAGGATAGTGAAATACTGTTTCATTATTCAGAAAGCGATGCGAAACTCGTATTTACTGTTTTGACAAGATGAATAAAATTTGCTAGATGCTCATGTATAAATAATGAATGACATTTATCTTGGAATTTCTCTAACAGTTAAAAAGATTTCCATTATCTCAGTTATTATAGTATCATGATACTAAAACAAAATGTAAGTACGAGAAAAATGTGAACAGAGAAAATTAGTTTTCTTTCTTGATAAAAATATAAATAATTTTATGGTATAATTTGGTTCTTTTAAGTTATATACAAGAAATTACAAATAGAGAAATAGAAGAAATGTACATTTAATAAGGGTGTTCCATTAGCAGAATAAATTGTATTTATTAAGGGATAAATTTTTAATTAGTTTTCAAGATTTACAAAATAATAGTAAGGGAATTCAAAATGTAATGTATGTTGATATATTTCTAATGATAGAAACTAAAAATAAATGTTATAATTAAAATAATACGCATTGCATGAAATTAAGTGAAAAAAGAAATATAAAAAACATTTTTTTTTTTTTTTTGTAAATATATAACAATAGTTCAGAATATATGACTCACAAGGAAAATGTTTTACCATAGCTATACAGTTTCAAGTTTACGTTGAAACGTTAGCTATAAAGTATAAATTATAATTCATTTTAATCTTTTAATTTAATTCTGATATAGTAAAAGTCAAATATGTAGTTCGTTAAATCAAATATGCAATTTTATTTTTTTACTCTCTTCCATCTATAATAACAGAAGGTATTATAATCGAAATTTTCTTCGTTTTCCGGTTTTTCCAAATGTCTGTCTGTCCGCGTGCCCGTGTGTGTGTGTGTGTTTCTTCTTTGTCTCATCGAATAATTTAGGACGTTGTGCATAGAATTGGAGCAAATTTCATATGTGGCTATGGCTAGCAGTTCCCAGTTGAATATTGGGATATTCTCCTGAAGGAGGAGCTCTCATGACAATTTTCAGATCTTTCAAGACTCCGGCTTTTTGGATACTAGTATTTTAGTACAGAAAATGTTGTTTTATTTAATTAGAACATTTGATTGATTAAAAAACCCCAGCATTTTTTCTGAGATAATAGTGTTGCGCAAAAAGTCCGAGTCTTGGCAACTGTGGATTTTTGAGCCATTTTCATTAATGCATCATAGGAAAGTACACGAAGTTACGCATAGAATGGAACAAAAAATCATATATTATATGTTTTTGTCTATAAACGTCAGGCCCCAGTTTAAAATGTGGATTATTGCCCGGAATGGGGACGCTGGAATAGCGATTTTTGTGCAATATTTCTCGATTTTTCGTAGTTCTGGCGATTCGCTAGCAGCTGGCGTAATATAGAACAAGTGGGTAAGTGTGATCACAGATCGCACAAAGGGTTTCGTTTAATATTCCTTTCAAAACACTTTATCCTTTTGCGAAATCTGTTAGTTCCACATTTCGCAACCAGGGGGCGTACTCTATTCTACACAAACTTCTATCCAAACGAAACTCCATTTTACAACCTATCCGTAGGTATATTAGTCGAAATGATCGGGTCTATAGCACCCGAGATAGGTAGGCGACCCCTGGCGGTAAAAAGTGGAACTGAAATATGTAAGGCTATGTGCATAATATGAAAGAGTGGTCAAAGTGGTGTCGGCAAAAATTAGAAAAGTACCCACGGGGTGCAATGGGGGAGGTTAGAAAAATTGCTTAAAATACACAAGTTAGAGCCCGGTGGGTAAATAATATAAGATTTTTTGAAAATTTTATGATTTTTCGTATGATTGCAAGTGTTCTGCTATACGTATGCAAAATTTCAAGTCTTCAACTTAAATAGGGGCTCAGTTAGAAAAAAAAGATTAAAATACACAAGTTGGAGCCCAGAGGGTTAAATATAAGACTTTTTCAAAATTTTAGGATTTGTCGTTTGATGTGACGTGTTCAGCTATAAGTATGCAAAATTTCAAGTCTTAAATTTAATTAGGGGCTCAGTGAGAACAAAAAGATTAAAATACACAGGTTAGAGACCAGAGGGTTAAATATAAGGCTTTTTCAAAAATTTTATGATTTGTCATTTGATGTGAGGTGTTCAGCTATAAGTATGCAAAATTTTAAGTCTTCAACTTAATTAGGAGCTCAGTTAGAACAAAAAGATTAAAATACACATGTTGGAGCCCAGAGGGTTAAATATAAGACTTTTTCAAAATTTTAGGATTTGTCGTTTGATGTGAGGTGTTCAGCTATAAGTATGTAAAATTTCTAGTCTCCAACCTATATAGTTTTTGAGAATGGGCTCTGTGACGGACAGACAGACAGAGGAGCGAGACGAATAGGGTTTCGTCACATGAACGAAACCCTAAAAACGAAAACTACTGATTTTATAATACATTAAGATCGAAATTAACTCGTTTTTATTCCGATGAATAAAATGAAGGGGAAATTTAAGTTGAAAATCAAAGTTGATGTAGTACTGACATAATAACATTGAAGTATTAACATGCGTAATATCTTTTTGAAATATTAACTTATATCGAATAGAAGAAAGTTTTGGGATTGGCACATCCGACTAGTTTAATCAGTTATAGTCTTTATACAACAATATATCTGAATTTCTAGCAATATATTACATTAATTCTCAACAAGACATAGTTTTGTAAAACCTTCATTTTACAAAACATAGAAGGCAAAATAAGCATCAATTACTATTAAAAAAATCTTTTAAATATTGGTTTTTTATGCTTTTTCTGTTGATACAATATTTAAAATTTTAATCTGTCAATAAGGGGAAAGAAATGATTGGAAACATGGCCAAAGAAGATCACCACTGGTCGTTTAATTATAATTTAATCTTTTGAAATACTTTTAAAGTAGATGAAGTTAGCATGTTTCTAGAGTCTAGTGTGCCTGAACGGGGGGGGGGGGGGTTCGAGCGTAGCTCGTAAGGGGGCAGAATCCGTTGTTTAAAGAAGAATTGCATGTACAAAAAAAATTTAGAATCGGATATTTTTTTTTAAGTATCCACATGTCATTCTCATTCGTCTCTAAGTTAGCGTATGTATAATTATATTTATATAATTTACTGGCATGGTAATAAATAAATTTTATTTTGTTAATTTTGATAAAGATGATTACTTGAAACCTGAAATTTTTGAAATTTATTAATATGATAAATTATCTGTTAGATATTTCTAATCTATCATGTTAAAAATTATTTTTAATAATTTAAAAATAACCCTTTCACACTCACGAAGCTATTCATAAATACATCAATATTTTTTTACTACGTTATTATTAAATTACATTTTGGCTTTAAGCCACTTTGTTTGAGCAAATATATATTTGTGACGTATATATAATCCAGACAAAGTTGAAATCGTGCTACATTTAGATTGTAATTTGAACAGGTATATGAGAAAAAGAATTGCATGTAGTACATGTACGTACGCATTTATATGTTCAATCACTACAAAACATAATGAATCTGGAAGAAATGTGAACCAAATGCTGTTTCATTATTCAGAAAAGGATGTGAAATTCGTATATTTACTGTTTCGACAAGAGGAATGAAATTTCTTAGATGCTCATGTATTGATAATGAATGATCTTTATCATGGAACTTTTCTATCAGTTCAAAAGGTTTCCATTGTCTATGTTATCTTGATACTAAAACAAAATGCAAGTACGAGAAAAATATGCATAGAGAAAATTAGTTCTTTTCCTTGGTAAAAATATAAATAATTTTATGGTGTTATTTTTTTCTATTAATTAATATAAAAGAAATTACAAATAGAAGAACTGAAGAAAAATATACAGAAATAAAAATGTTCCTTTAACAAAATAAATTGCATTTATTAAGGGATCAAGTTTTAATTAGTTTTAAAACATCACAAAAGAAAAATAAGAGAACTCAAAATGACTTTCTCTCAATTTTTCTTTTAATTGATGTTGATTTATATTTCTAATGATAGAAACTTAATTTTTTTTCTAATTTGTATAATCAGAAATGCATGAAATTAATTTGAAAAAGTAATATATAAAACAATATCTTTAATAATGATTTTGGAATTTCTTATCATTTCTTTGAGAATATCTTATATTATAATACGAGCTAAAATTGTGTGTGTGTATGTAAATTTTATCTTAAAAACGGATCTAACGATTTCGACTTCCAACTGTTTCCGGGCACGAGAAGAAGACCAATGGGCTAGGTCACATGTTCGAGAAATTTCGAGTAGTGGGCCATTTTTGGGTTCCTATGAGTCAAGTTAATTTTATCCAAAACAAAGGCTAGAACGATTTTGACTAAATTTTGTACTCTACCGTTTTCGATTACGAGAAGATCATTAGGCAAGGTCACATGTTTAAGAAAATTTGATTAGTGGATCAGTTTGGGTCAATACGGGTCAGGATCAAGCTAATTTTACCTTAAAAATGTCTCTAACGATTTTGACTATATTTTGCATCCAACAGTTTTGGATTATGAGTATACCATTGGGCTAAGTCACTTGTCCGAGAAAATTCGATTAGTAGGTCATTACGGGTCAGGGTCAAGTTAATTTTATCTTAAAAACGGCTCTAAATATTTTGATTAAATTTTGTACCCTACCATTTTGAGATACAAAAAGATCATTTGGCTCAGTCACATGGTCGAGAAAATTCGATTAGTGGGTTATTACGGGTCAGGGTCAAGCTAATTTTATCTTAAAATCGTCTCTAATGCGATTTTGATTAAATTTTGTACTTTACCAATTTGAGGTACTATAAGACCTTTGGAATAAGTCACGTGTTCAAGAAAATTCGATTAGTGTGTCATTACGGGTCAGGGTCAAGTTAATTTTATCCAAAAAAAAAAAGGGCTCTAACCATTTTGACTAAATTTTATACCCTACCATTTTAAGATACAAAAAGATCATTTTCAGAGTCACATGTTTGAGAAAATTCGATTAGTGGGTCATTACGGGTCAGGATCAAGCTAATTTTACCTTATAAACGGCTGTATTTTGACTACATTTTGTAACCTACCATTTGAGATACAAGAAGATCATTGGACTGAGTCCCGTGTTCGAGGAAATTAAAGTTGATTAGTGGTATGTTCGGTATCCAAAAGGAAGCGTCTACCATTCATGGTTCATTTACAGAGGCAGTCAAAGTATTCCGTTAAATTATGGTATATGGGAAAAATCCTTTGCGGTATATTTTAATGGTGTTCCACAATATTAAATGTAATGAAATTTATATCCCTGTTCATGTGAAATAGCAGATTATTACTATAAATTATGTAATGTGTAGCACTTACAGTACGCATACGGGGGAACTCCAAAGTATTCCGTTGTATTACCATCTATGAAGTAAAATCGTTTGCGGGGTATTTTATGATATTACACTGATAGGAAATTAATGAAATTGATACGAATTTCTGAGCTGCACTAAAACATTCCTGGTGTAAAATATAGGTTGAATTTCATTTACAGGGTCACAAAAGAGTTCGGTTACATAATTATCTACGGGGAAACTATTCGCTGCGCATTTTAATTATTTTGCATTATTTCAAGCATGATGAAATTGATATAGTGTAACTGTAGGATAGATGGCCATAGAGGAGAGGTTGCCAGTCCAAATATCTCCAAAACGTGATTATAGAGTGCAATATAAACAATGTTCGTTTTAAATAGTTCAACGAGTTTATTTATTGCGACAGTTGTGTTTTTCGATTATAAAAAGTAAGCGTGATTTTAATGTAAATTAAATAGGTGGTTGGATATTTTTTTTGACTTGGGTATCTGAATGTTTTGCAGTACGTACGTTATATATATTTTTTACTATATGGACTTTTAAGGCACGTATATAATCTAATATTTACTTCTATGACTGAAACAAAGACGTACAATGGCTATTGATGTTTTAAATTGGGCTACCATCAGTCTTTCAATTTCAGGAGAGATGGCCACATGAAATCGAGGAGAAAATGGCACCCTTTAATCAATATTTCAAAATTATACTTACACTGTAAAAAAAAATCTGTGAAGTTACTAAAGTTTTTCTAGGAAACTGGGATTCCTAGAACTTTTCATGTAACGTCAACAACAAAATTTCATGTAACAGACACACTTTTGCGCCGAAAATCAAAAAATCTGTAAGGTTACTAAGAATTTTTTTGGAAACTGGGATTCCGAGAACTTTTCATGTAACTACAGCCAGGGTTACAAATAAAAGTTTAGTAAGATTACTGAAATTTTAGCAGATTCATTTGTAAAGTTACAGATTTTTGTAGCGTTACAAAAACTAGTTTTGTAGATTTGCAGCTTTTTTCGTACAGTTACAGGTGAAAGTTTAGTAAGCATGTATTTTTACATCTGTAGAACTACAGATTTTTTTTTACAGTGTAGTGATGATTTTAACTAAATGTAATTAAATTTAAAATAAATATATAATGTTTACGTTTATAAATATATTAATTCATATAATTATTTAAATTTTAACCAATATAAAAATTTTAATAATAATAATAATAATAATAATAATAATAATAATAATAATAATAATAATATAATAAGACCTAACGATATATTGTTTCAGAAAATACTGAAAAACGTGGGAAACTTTCATAACAGAAACAGATAAAGTTGATAAATAAACTAAATTAACGTAATAAACCTACAATTAACGCGAGAAAAAAACACACGGCAATTCCAGTAGCGAATAAAACGAAATACATTTAAATTATCAGATTCTACAGATTCCGAGTCAATAGAATTGGATTAGGATCACTGTGTTGGTTGTGCAAAACAATATAATATCACATCTAAAAAGAATGTATGGATACAACGCATAAGGTACTTGAAGTAGTTCCACGAAACGTGTGCAAATTATCAAGACCTTTGGCAAGCATGCGGTAAGATTGTACGAAAAGTGAAGTATTGAAATTATACTTATTTATTCGAGTTTTTTTCACTCATTTTCCGTCATATAACTGCATCTTTAAAAATTGCTATATGTTTTTCATGATTAACTACATGAAATGTGTTATTTTTTTGCTATTTAAATTAACTTTTTCTTTCTAGTATTTAATGGCCATCTCTCCTCGGCTTTAAGGAGAGATGGCCATCTGAAATTTAAATTTAAATTTTGTTTAATACTTTTTGTTTTCAATATTTAATTATTTTTTGCATAAAATATTATGAGTATATGTATAAGAATTTTAAATATGCATCAATATTTTTTGTATTTGCATTCTAAGAATTTTTATTTCAATCTTTAAAAACTATGGCCATGTATCTTAGAGTTACCCTACATTAATGAGATACACTATAAGATGATTGTAACAGAATATGATATGTATCACCTTTATCGTTCATTTACAGGGACACAAAAAATTTTGGGTACAATACTATATTCGAAATATTGTCTATTAAAGATCATTACTGAAATTGCGTTTTGAGTTATGATATGCTTTTTAAGTTTAACTAAATGTTTGCATACTACGAAATTTGTACAAAATCTGTAGGCCATAAAAAGTGCTAAACAAAAGAATTCGTAAGCATTACTGAGAATAAGCGTAAATTCCTGAAATGTGTTTTTTAAATTTGATAGAAAGAATATTAAATGTATTTTCAATCTTATCTGCATTTAGTGTATTAAGAGATGTTTGCAGAATTTAAATAAAGTAAATATAAATGTTTAAAAAATTATTTTTTAAACATGCTTTCATTAAAACTTACAAAAATGTGAAAAAATGTATTTCGTAAAAGAACTAAAAAATAGAATAAATAGTCTGGAAAAAAAACCCGTAAATGCGCGGAGTTTAAATTAAATTGCGGTGAGCTCGAGAATGGAAGATTAATGGATTTAAACGGAATTTTCGCCAAATTAGCCGGCTATTTCCATGTTGTCTTCATATATGGCAACTTATTTATTCGCCAAATTTGGCGATATTTCGCCAAGCTGTTAAAAATTTGGCGCTATTGCGGGAACCCTGTCTTTAGTACTTTTCATCACATACTCATTGTTGAAGCTGATATTGATTTATCCATAATGAAATCAAACTATAATTGAAAACCATTAAGTAAAGTTGCCCGCCGTTGCTCTCCCTTAGGAATCGAATTAAAAAAAATTAACGTCCAATTCATGTATTACGCTCAGGAATATATATGTATTCCAAATTTTAAAACTTTAATACCGATAAGAAGTTGGTGAAAAATAAGTCACAAGCTTTGACTGCCACATACAAACATAATTGTAAGTTTTTTTAAAAAGAAAGTATTTAATTATATACAGGGCTAGGCAAAAAGCTGAATGCATGGATCGCCTATTACTAGAAGTGTGATTTCAGTACTTTTAAGCGCGTTTTTCCCTGAATTATATTTCTGCTTATATGTGAAGTATATAAAAATCAGTAGATAATATACAGGGCAGTATAAAATAATTCAAGTATGTTTCCGTGTATCGGCAGAAATTACTAAAGGTGAGTTTTAAACTGCAGCTACACAAAACAAAATTGGAGTACATATCCGGCTATTTGCAGTAATTATTCAAATCTGGTTTTCAAATGTGTCATGCGTTTTCCACTATGTTTACTTAGGTATCTCTTTTATTTACTCTATTAAATGGCGAAGTTTAGTTTAGGTATTTTGGAAGTATTGGAAACTCTTTCCCAATCAAGTATTAACGGATGATTTTTTCTTTTTCTTTTTATCTGTTAAATGAATTCTGATAAAGTGAAATTCAAATTTTCAATTCGTTAAATGAAGTACATAAATTCAAATTTAGAATTATATAGTTTTTAAAATCGTGTATAGTTTTTATAAGAATATGTGAATTTCAAGCAATATATTATATTATTTCGTAACAAAACATAGTTTTGTAAAACATTCATCGTACAGAATCTAGCAGGCAAAACAAGCATAACAAATTTTAAACGTTGTTTTCTTTTTAACACTTTTCAACGTCGTTAAAAGTGTTTAGGAAATGGGTTTGACTATCTGTCTGTGCACTAACTCGCGTTAATATACTCGGAATGCCATGCAATGGGTGTCCTAAAAAGGACTGACTGATTTTAAAATTCAATAACTTGCAAACGATGACAGATATTTAAAAAATTATTCTAGGAGCGTTATGCATGATGTCAGGAGCTTTTTTACGGTGGTTCTCAAATTTAGCTCGAATTACAAAAAATAGATGGCGCTGCGAGCAATATGTGTTAAATCCAGGCACGATTTTTGGTACTTCGAGACCCACTCAATACATTTTAATCTCCTTTTTTGGCATGGGAGATGAGAAAGGCTAAAAAATCAATATAATTATACAAGAACGAGAAGGAAGACGACCAACCGATTGACTCTGAAGCGCTCAGGGGCAGTCGGGATTTTACGCTAATGAACTGTTTGAAACCCCCTAACGCTGTTATTTACTCTTTAACGATAAGTGATAATTTCACCTTACTATCCAATGGGCTTTGTTAGTATCCGCCTTTTCCCGCAAGTGCTCATGGGTAATAACGCTGAATGAAAAAAATCGGAAGTAAACAGCCAGAAGGGAAGATCCAATGCAAAGATACGCTTGTTTTCCTTCCGTCTTAATTCTTATTTCAATGAAAAAAATTCAGCTTGAATTCAGCACCTATTGCAGCTCCATCTGTTGTTCGTAATTCAAAATAAATTAGAGAATCACAGTAAAAGAAACTCCTGAAATCATACATAACCCTTCTGCAAGAATTATTTAAATATCTGTCACCGTTTGCGAGTTATTGAATTTAAAATCAGTCAGTCATTTTTAGGACACCCGGTATGTTAATGAAGCATATTATAGCATGTTCGGTATTGATAATGATGCATGTAGCATTTTCAATTTATTTACAGCAGCACTACAGTGCCCTTTAGTGTACTTAAAGTGTACTTTAGTGCACTTCATAAGTGCATATCAATTTCAATATGTTCGACATGCTGTAACATCATTAAAATGCAATTGAAATAATTTTTTTTTCATTGGATGTAATGTAACGAAAAATTTTGACTGTCCCTGTGATTAAACTATACATCCAATTTTCATAAAATTTGAAAAGACTCTACAAAATTTTGCAACAATTACATATTTAAAATTTCAGACTATTCGGTTAGGTAGTTTTTCCTCTGTTATATCAGGACGAACGGACGGACAGACTGACAGACAGACAGATGGACCAAACGACGATTACAGGTGCTACGTATTTATATAATTACTAAAGCACATAAAAAGACACTTCCAGGTAAGCTAAAGCCTTGATTCTCGTTTTATGCTTTTCATCTTATCGTTTTGATCAATTTGATGCCAATTCTATAACCTGGCTCTTCTGGTTCTTTCTGAAAAATATTATCTGATTGATCTGATTATAGAACTTTCCGCCATAATTCTGCAACCAAGCAATGTAGGACAAAATGTTATATACTAAATTCTTTCCTGTCAAATTATTTAACTAACAATGCAAATTCATCAAAATCCGTCTAGTAGAACTTTTTAACCCGGGAGAACTTGCTAGGGAGAATTTCTCTCACGGTGCCCAATTGCTTTTCTTTTACTTTACATTCGCTTAATATCAATTTTTTTTTGCTTGGCTTGGTACTTTTATTTACAAAAGAGGTAAAATAATTGAAATAACATTTTTATATTTTAATTAAAAAAAAAATACTATAATGGTATCCACAACTCTTAGTTCATGTCATAGCGGCTGCCCCAGAGATGGGAGAAGCCGTTGTTTTGATTACCTGACCATTCATCATGTTTTAACTGACTGTCCGGGTCTCCGGCACTTATATAGAATTTATTTTAAGTCATCATCACCATTCTTGACAAACCTTATTGGGGATACACCTCATAGGGCACTATTCACTTTTTTAAAACATGCTGGATTTTACTTTGAAATTTAATTTTTTTTTTTTGGTTTAACGATTAAGTTTCTGTTTACACCTTTGTGGTATCTGGAAGGGAACCCCTTCCAGACTGCACTTTTTATTGACTTACTATTATGTTTTTACTCTACTGTTTTTTAGTATTTAAAAGTTAGTCTTTTCTACACTTGTTCGACTACATCTGGATGGGATACCCCATCCAGATTGCTCTTCTCATTGTTCCTTTATTTTGTCATTTTTCTATCTCTCACTTTTTTGATGTTTTGGTCTACTTTTTTGGCGCAGCATGTCCCTTAAGGGATTTTGCGCCATAAAAGCCCATACAACCAACCAACCATTTTAATTAAAATGAAAAAGCGCTTAAATAAGAGTCTCAAAAAAGTAAGACGGTGAGAGAAAATCTCATGTAGTGAGTTCTCCCGGGTTAAAGAATCCCAGTGGTGCAGTGGTCAGCACGTCTGACTGCTACGCTACATGCCGAGAGTTCGACTCTCGGCTGGGCAAAGTTCACGCAACCTTTTATCCCTTCGGGTTCGATAAAAAGAGTTCCAAGCTAGCTTGGGAAGTAAACAGCGAGGGTCCAGCGTTAATCTGGCCACCTGAGAGGAACATATGCTGTATAGCACCTTGGAGACCAGGTTTAAGTAAATAGGGCCTTCATCCTTTATGGATCGTATAGTCACAGATTTAGTTGGGTTTTTTTATGTCGTTTTAAAAAGATAAACCTTTAATTATGGGTGTTGGTGTTATTTATGAAGACCGATTATCTGCATGAAGGATACATGTTCTAGGGGAGTTCCCTCCGTATGTGGGGGGGGGGTCTTTCTAAGGGAACCTAACCCGTATTTACACAAGGTTTCCCAAGGTTTCAAGAAAAACACGAAAACTCCGAACGGTTAAGCCAAATGCTGCGATTGGGTTCCAACCCAGAACCTCCCGTCTACCAGCTTCGAGAGCAGAGCCTCTCAGCTACTGGTGGGGCCTTTAATTATCGGATTAACCTGATTATAGAACTTTCCCGATAATTCTGTAACTAAGCAACTTAGAACATTATGTTATATCCTAAAAACCTTTCCTAGCTCTCTAAAAATACAAGTTGCATTGAAATCCATTCAGCAGAACTGAAGTTACAAACAGCCGCAATGAAATTCCATTTTACGTTTTATACATATAGAATTTTTTTCCCATTTTCCTTCAAAAAACCTTGAAATCATTTCAAAAGGCTTCCCCAGATGTGTATTTCCTATTTTAAACAAAAGTAACAGTCACATAATTTTAACTCGGTTATAAAAATTCCTTAAGTGGAACATATTTTACAAGCGTTACGGCATCCTAATGTTATATCCTGTTTTAGGATAGATTTTATATCACTCCTATCATTTACATCTCTGTGTCGCGT
Organism: Maratus speciosus; assembly: GCA_963932465.1. Classification (NCBI taxonomy): domain Eukaryota; kingdom Metazoa; phylum Arthropoda; class Arachnida; order Araneae; family Salticidae; genus Maratus; species Maratus speciosus. Next base: position 478,766,062 of record OZ010795.1, on the reverse strand, counting down.
GTTTACATACCTTCAACATTATTTTAATAAATGGGTGAGTTTTATTTTACCCTAATGTGTGTTTTGTTTTATTTTGATTGTGTAATAGATAGATGATTGTAACAACAACAAGAAATGAAATTTTTAATGATATGTTTTGAACAATCAATTGAAGTATATTTTTACTCAGTAAAAAGGAAAAAAAATTAAAGATTGTGCTAAAACTATACTTCAAAATTAAAGAATATGAATTATTAAAAAAAGAAAAAGATTTTTACTTCACCAAAATAGAGACACTAAATTAAAATATCGTTAGCAAACATAAAGTTCATGGGGAAAATGGACAACAGGGAATGCAAACTGCAATCGTGATTTTTGAGGAATATAAAATATATTATAACCCTCTGAGGGGTTCGCCCGTATCTTTCCGTTTCCCTAAAACAACTTAAATGTATTGTAGAAAAAAATATTTTTAACAGAATTGCATTCAAATATGTTTGTCAAATAAAGGAGCATGAAGTGTATTTTAGAAACAAACAGGAAAAAAAAATATTTAAATTAAGATTATTTTTATAAGCATTTTTAGGAAAATGCATAAAGCCCTACTAGACGCTCGGGGGGGATTTAAATAGGAAATCGTTTAAAACATTTTTTTTTTAATATTTGATTTATTTTGTAATCTAATGTAAATAGAAACTTTTGCTTTTCATTCTTTTTATTTAATATAATTAAGTAAAAGGTATACTTCAATGTGTCTTTGAAAACACTTTTATTTAATTTGAAAAGTAAATCAAAAACCTCCCCATTAAATTGTTTTCTACTAAGCGCAAAAACATTTGATGGTATTTTAAAGTTATTTTTTCGCAATTTATGACCTACTTTAAACAACCAACTAACGCCCCCCCCCCCCAAAAAAAAAAAGAAGCAGTGACATAATTTTATTATTTTCCCTATTAAAGTTTCAAACTGTCTTAAAGAGTCCATATTTTACAAACGCTTCAGCATCCTTAAGTTATAAAGCACTTTTGGAAGATATTTCATCACAGCTGAATCATTTGCATCTCAATGTCTCGTGTTACCTACCATCTACATCATTTGATACTCTAAAGATAATCAAATATACTTTTACCTTAATGTGCATCTCAATGTATTGTGTTTTATTTTGCTTGTGTGATGGGAATAAGATAGTAAAAATAATAAAGAGGAAATGAGATAATGATACATTTCCCACAAACATTAAAGCATATTTTTACTCACTAAAAATGATAAAATTTAAATAGAAAGGTAAAAGTATACATTAAAATAATTGAGAAAGAAAAATATGCACCAGGTCTAGATTATGAAATACTTTCCATACTTTTCCATTGTCAAAATATTACAGTATAGATATGTCATCCAGAATGCTTGGGACCTGAGATATTTTGGATGAGGGTTTTTTCCGTAATTCGGAATACTGTACTATAAGTGTTAAGAATAGTATAAAATAACAGAATGAAATGTATAAAATATGGATAATATATGTAAATACATAATAATAAATTAAACAAAACATAATCTGAAGAACAAATTAAGAAAAAAACATTTATTTCCTACATAGTTTAAGCCCGAGAAAGGGACAGATATTAAGATATTTCATTCAATTGTTTTACATTTAATGTTAAATTTTTGTAACAATTTAGTTAAGTCAATTGAAGATTAAAAAATAAAAATAAAATTCATACAATATGATACTTAAAACACCCTAAAAAATTAGATTCCTTTCAAATGAAATTGAAATAAATCTTAGAATTCTTCCCTTTTTAATGAAAATATTTGTATTGCAGATTTTTTGTGTTATGTTTATGCCAGTTGTACATAAAATCGTAAGATGCAAGCAAAATATAAAATTTAAAAACAAGTCTAAGATTTATTTCGATTTCATTTCAACAGAATCTATTTTTTAGGGTGTTTTAAGTATCATATTGTATGAATTTTATTTTATTTTTTAATCTTCAATTGGCTTAACTAATTTGTTACAAAAATTTAACATTAAATGTAGAACTAATTGGATGAAATATCTTAATATCCGCCCATTCTCGGGCTTAACCAATGTAAGAAATAAATGTTTTTTTTTTTTTTTTTTTTTTTTTTTTTTTTTTTTTTTTAAATATTTGTTCTTCGAATTATGTTTCGTTTAATATGTCAAGTTTTTTAATAACTACTGCATTCAGACAAACTCATTTCAAAATTAATAGAGAGTATCATCATCAGGCTTTGATAAATGCGGTATTGCATTACAATGTGTGGTGCAGTTAACCAATGTATAATTCAAAATATTTCACCACTGTAGTAATGCAGGTTGCTGTAGTTTGGATAAAAACTTCCAATCTGAACGTAAAAAGTCTATAATCAAAACATAAAAAATTAACTTCGCTTAAATTTAGATACCCTATTTCCCACTCAGGAACGCTATGAATGTAAAAATAAATTGTGTTGAATCCTTACTGCTAATATTTAACAATATTATAGGTGTGATACAGTAAAAAGAAAAAAAAGTTTTACTTAAATTGTGTTACCTTATTCTCTCCCAAGGGGTGATGTAAACACATCAGAAAACCATTACCTAAGTTTAACTTGGGGTATAAATAGTTCTCATCTCGGACAAAAAAAAATGCATTTTAAAATTTAAGTTATGTAATTCCTCACTAAGTTCGCCACCAATTTATTCTGAAAATATCCTTTTTATTTCAACTATGACGCCATATTCACCTTTTTAATTCTTGAAAAAAAAAACTAGTTCAATTTAATATTTCACGTTGAAATCTTTCAACTAAAAATAAATATATTATTATTGCGGCTTTTGAAATTTTTGCAACAATGAAGAAAAAATGTTACATTTTCTACGAAAAATGCCCGTTTACTCTCAATGAAAAAAGCGAAATTTGGAATTATTAAGAAAAATATTTGAATAATGTAAAAAAAAAAAAAAAAAAAATGGCCCATGTTTCTCTCTGGGTTATAATTACCCATATGCAAAGGCATTTTACCATTCGTTTTGACCCTGACGTCAGACAAACGTTTTTACACTTTAAATTTATAACATCATTAGAATTAGTAAAGAACAAAAAATGAGTGGCATCAGGGACAAAAAAGGTGGGAAGAAAAAATGAAAAAGTTATGATCTCCATAGGATTTTATATGTTAAATTAATATTAAGATGTGACACTGGAAATAAATATGTATTGCGCTGCCGCGCAGTACATAAATAAAATTACATCAACATATAAAACTTAGTTTTAGGACTTGAGATCAGAATCCTTTGATTTTGATTTTTGGAACATTTTTATTAGGATTGGTTGCTTATAACATCTCCCTTTCACTAATTGCTCCAGTATCCTGTATGCTGACATAATTTGCTGTACATGCAAGTAGCTTCTTTTCTGAATTCCACAAATCAGTTGAAAAATATCAGTAGCTCACTTGAAATTTTTCCACCCACCTAATTTTGCGGGTCATCATCTTCACTTTATTAGGCATATCATTTGTCATTATATCACAAATCTCACTGCCAGTCATCTGATGACTTACAAGAGTATTGTCATAAGCAATTAGACATTCTTCCACTGACTCTTGATCCAGCATTTGAGCTTCTGAACATAAAAGTCCTTTAGATTAGTCAAGCAGATGTGTAATAATTTCCTTTTTGGAAATTTTAAAGTCTGTAACTTCAAGCCCATTTAAGCAATAAAAAAAATATATTACAGATGACCACAAATTATATCACCCGTGGATGAGTGTATATCTATTTGATGTATCACATGATTGAAATAAAATACATCTTTTTTTTTTTTTTTAAGTTTTTGAAATTGAAAATTATTTTTCGGTTATTATTTTGCATTCTGGTTTTCGGAGCATTCCGGATACGGGGTTTCCGGATAACGGCTCCCATACTAAATTACGGCTTCCATACTACGGCTTCCATAAGAAATTTCAGTTTTTTTCATACAATAAAATCAGAAATCAGATAAGCAAATTAAACAACACACAACTCAGTGAAAATCCATTTTCAGCAATTGCTTTCCATTTCCGGTAATGAGTGGGGATTTTTTCGTTCAGCACTCTGAATAATCTATAGAATTTAAACATACCATGTTGTACACACACAGTTAGACAAGTTTAACAAGTTGGAAATTGCAAGTCAAACGTGGCAAATGAGGAGCGTTCGTACTATAACTAGTTTTATTAATATTTTTTGCACCGCATATTGTAGTGAATGTATATTTTAGTGCACTTCATAAGTGCATATCAATTTCATTCTGTTCGAAAGGCTGTAACATCATTAAAATGCACTTGAAGTAATATTTTCCCATTGGCCGTAATGTAACGGAAAAATGTTGACTGTTCCTGTAATTAAGCTATACATCAGATTTTCATTAAATTTGAAATGACTCGACAAAATTTTGCAATAATTATATATTTAAAAGTTCAGACCATTCGATTAGGTAGTTTTTGCCCTGCTATATGCGGACGGACGGACAGACAGACAGTCGACTATATTTCGACAGTCGACGTATTTATATAATTACGAACGCACCTAAAAATGGATACAACAGCGGAAAACACACTTCAGCGAGTGTCAATCACAAGGAGATATACTCGGGCCTCATGTGTTACAGAATATGTGTGAAAATCATCATATATATTATTTCTGATGTCAAGATCCTTTTTTCTCTGCACACTAAAGGCATAGTGGTATTGGGCGGTAATGGTTATTTTTTTTTAGTTTTAGTGAGCGGCTTTTGATGTAATATATTTCTATATCGTTAAAACGCGTTTTTTTGTTTAAAAAAACTTACAGTTAACGAAAAGATGTATCAACAAATAACGTCAAAATCACTGCATTGAGAAAGCATCTCACGGATCTAATTTTTCTTTCAATTGTTAACACTAATAGAATTAATTTTTAGACATTTAATATTTTTTTTAGAATGCCTATTAACAATACTAAAAATCATATTTATATGAAAAACACCAATAATGCGTTCAAAAAAGTTTTGTCATATAATAAAAGCGATATTTTCCTATAAGTCTCGCGATAGAATTCAAAAGCCGAAGAAATCACCAAAGATAGCTATTTACAATCAGCCTTTTTGATTAGTTTCTTATGAGTGGTTTAGGCGCGAAAGTCGATTACATGTCTTAAATTTGTGTTTATTTAAAATTTATCACTTTACTTATTGATTAATGGATGTTTAAATTTCGTTATTAAATATAAGCTGGAAACAAATGATGAGCTATTTATATTAATTTAAGTGCAAACGGATTTATCTTTCGCAATCGTCTGCACACGAAAGTGATAGATTTGAAAAAAACATCATCCTTGAAAATAATTTAAAAACAATAAAAATTGAGTTTTCAAGCAATTTGCGATATAGTTTTCAAACAAATTGCTTTTGAAAGTACATTTTTTTTTTCATTATTCGACAGTGTAAAAAATAAAAATTTGCGGTTGCTTAGAAAATAAAAAAAAATAAACAAAAGCAGTAAAAGAGCGAAATTTGATCGTCAGCTGTTGCCACTCTCTCAAAATGGAGTCAGCGTTACGCACAGACATGATTGTACTTTATAATATAGATGGACAAGAAGATATGCCGGGCTTTCCGGGTTACAGAATACAGAGGAAAACCATTTATATGGGATTAAGGCAAGGAAGCAGACGAAAGTTTCGTTCGGAAGCAGAGATTCGTTATTCAACTTCCAAATATTTAATGATCTCGATTATTTAGAAGAATACAAACACTTAATAACTAATTTCTGGTTATGGAGATTTGAAAATATTTACAATAACAATATTTAAACAAGTTGGTCAAACGTACCAAATGAGGTGCGTTCATACAATAACTAGATTTATAAATATTTTTTTGCACCTCATATTGTACTGAATGTATATTTTAGCGCACTTCATAAGTGCCAATCAATTTCATTCTGTTCGAAAGGCTATGACATCATTAAAATGCACTTGAAATAATTTTTTCCCATAGGCCGTAATATAACGGAAAAATTTTGACTGTACCTGTAATTAAACTATACATCCGATTTTCATACAGTTTGAAATGACGCGACAAAATCTTTCAACAATTATATATTTAAAATTTCAGACCATTCAGAAGGCTGTAACATCATTAAAATGCACTTGCAATAATTTTTCCCCATTGGGCGCAATGTATCGGAAAATTTTTGACTGTCCCTGTAATTAAACTATACATCAGGTTTTCGTGAAATTTAAAATAACTCGACAAAATTATTCAACAATTATATATTTTAAATTTCAAACAATTCGGTTGGGTAGTTTTTGCGTTGTTGTATGCGGACGGACAGACAGACGAATTGAACGACGACTATAGGTGCTACGTATTTATATAATTACGAACGCACCTAAAAAGAATTAAAGGTATAATCTGGATCTCCGCGGATCCTATCATAAGTAAAGGGGACAACGTCCCGATCATAAAAATCAGCGGTCAACACAGACGCTCTCCTCATGACCAATGCTCAAAGGCATCTCTCGTGCCCAGTTATCTGGGTGCTGCATCTTTTTTAATTTTTTGTCGATCTTTCAATATTTGACTAGGACTTGGAACGCGACATTTCAGTGCAGTTTTCCGGCCATCTTTGGCGATGTCTCGCTACCCCATTTATTTAATTGTTAACTCTAATAGTTTTTTTTTTTTTTTAATTTAATATTTTTTTTAGAATACGCACTAACAATACACAAAATAATATATGAAAAATAGTAATTACTTTAAATAAAGTTTTCAAATTTATTAAAAGTGATAGTTTTGTACTGGCCTCGCGCCAGGAGTTAACAGCCGAAGGAATCGCCAAAGATCACCATTTAAAATCAGCCTTTTTTATTCTGATAACTTTAGTCGTTTAATTGCATAGTTTGATCCCATGTCTTAAATTTGTATTTTATTCTTATTTTATTGTTTTATTTATTGATTGATGAATGTTTTAATTTCAATATGTCATATACGCTGGAAGCAAATGCTGAGCTATTAACATTAATTTAAGTGCAAACGAATTTATCTTGAGTATTTTCTTAAATTGTCCTTATAACAAGTGTTTGAGAAAAAAATGCAAACATGTTTCATTTTTATTACATTTATTTTATAATCAAGAATGTTTTAAAATACAGAACTAGTATTTAAAAATCATCGTTTATAAATTAATTCCGATCAAAGTGTCAAAAGAAATCAAGAGGTGTTTTAATAAAACACCTAAAACCACAGATGAGCTAGATAAAAAAAAAAAAAAATCTTAAGGTTTAAAACAAACAGGAGAGATTTTTAATAAAAGCAAAAAAATGCTATGTGGGCTGGCATTTTTTTTTTTTTAACTCTGATTCAGATATTCGTAATTCAGTATATGTTTTGTAAAAAATATTTACTATTATTTTGAGAGTCAGGCATTTTGTTATTTCACAGCATGTTTAAAAAATATTAAATTCAACATTTACTTATTCAGAATTTTAAAATTATTTCAGATACAAAAATTGGTGATTTTTTAAAGATATGGTTCGCGTCTACTAATATTAAATGAATTAATTAAATGTAATTGAAATGTGCCAAACCCTGGAGTGCAATTTACTTAATATTTGGTGATATTTCTAATTTTAATGTTTATAATACGAACAATCATAAACATTTATGACAATGAAAATATGATTCAAAATATTGACTAACAGAAAAAAATAATCAATCCCCATTATTTTTCTAATAGAATTTTTTTGTCTAATGATATGGTAAATTTAAGAATTCCAAAGAGAAATATGCATGAATAACATTCATTTCTCAGCTGCCAACTGCTACGATATTTTTGTCCCCAATATTTCCGAATTAAAGTCAGAACTTCTTCGAAATCTTTGCTTTATTCAATTTAAAGAAAAGGTTTCTATTAGGAAATACTAATGGCACAATAGCAGTTGATAGTTATGATTGACATTCAACAGAGTGAACTTTTGTGAAAGTAGCAATTTTGAAATAACCTAATTACATTTTGCGAAAACATAAATTATTAGTATTGACATTGTGGGTTTTTTTATTTAAATTATGACAGTTAAAATTAATTTTACAGGTTCTAGTAATCATTGACGATTTACAGTTCAGCTCGAGAATTGGTCGAGAGGTATATTACTATTATGATCACTACAATTATTGCTTTTTTTTCCTCAGATTTAAACAAATGTTATTGAAGTAAAAAAAAAAAAAAAAAAAAAAAAAAAAAAAAAAAAAAAAGGTTGTTGTTTTCGTTACTAAAATATTTTTATTATTTTTCTTTAATTTGACATTTAGGTTTTTTTGCAGATTTTTTTCATCATTGTAGGAGCATTGTACTTTAAATTACGAAAAAACCCCCCTTACATTTTCATTCAAGGTATTTATTTAAAATATAAAGGGTAAATTATTTACTCCTAAATTTATTTGTATTGCTCACCCAATTCATATTTTTTCTACTCTCACATAGGTGATATAGATATTTTAATAACAAGTAGTGTTTACATAAATAAATGGTGAGACTAGACTTGTTTCTCTTTGAACAGTTTTTTATACTTCGTCACATTAACACTAATGCCCCTGGTATTATATGAGGGGCTCATAACCATAGTAGACCAAGTCCATTAAAAAAAAAATGAAATAGTCCATTTTGAAGATGCATAAAATCTGTTTTATCCACTCTCACAGTGAACCAAGACTGTTTTCTACATACTTTATCATATATCATCTGTTTACAGACTCGGTTTACTGTGGGAGTGGATAAAATAGATTTTATGCACCTTCAAAATTTTGCTCTCAATAATAATCTTTGCTCAAAATAATAATCTTTGCCGCATTTAATAATATTAAATAACTCTCCTTATTTAATGACATTATTAATGCTATTAAATAATTCGCCTTATTTAATGATTCTAAGTAAGGTGAATATTTGTGTTTCAAAAAAAAAAAAAAAAATTGGCAGTCAAGCAATGGGATTTTTTTTTAAGGCCCCGAACTGTCTATTCTTATAGCAATACGGAACATCAGACTGTTAATAGTAGAAAATTGTAATAAATTAGGACTTCTTACTTTTATTTTTTTAAAGAAGGGGCAATTAAATAGAGAGAAATGATGTTCTGCGTAGCCACGGCAGAAGCATATATGATGATGTGGTGACTTTAGTTTGTTGGTATGTAAACAACACTCTATAGTGAGTTTAAAAAAATATGGATTTATTTACATTTGTTTAAATTGTTCATGATGAAAAATCAAAAACTAAATGCTTATGTAACATTATTTCAATGGCTTTTACAACTATCACTGTTAGACAGAATGGTTTGTGTACAATTGCTGAATATTAAGTCTTCTAAAAAGTTACAATTTCTTTTTTTATTTTTTTTTTACATTAAGTATTAGTCTTTAATATTGTCATATTTTTCTAACTTACTTAATTATTATACTCAAGAATAAGAAAAATTACTCTTCGCTTAAATTGACAACAGATTAAGTATTTTTTTCATTTACTGAAGAATGATATTGAATTTAAGATAAAAGGTCACCAATATTATAAAAAGAAACTGTAGTTTTTTTTTTTTTTGTGAGTTAAAAAATAATTGTTTGCCAAAATATTACGAGTTACGACATCTTGATTATGGCAGATTCTTCAATTTAAATGTATCGAATTATTTTCAATCACCTTAATACTTAATCTACTGACAGTTTTAGACAAATCATCCTGTCTAATAATAATAACAGTGACAGACATTGAAACTGTGTTACATAAGTATTTATATGGCTTAATTTAGCTATAGTTGCACAGAGTTTTTAAAAACACTAGTAATTATACTACAATAATTTTTTTTCAAAGAAATATTTTGCATACTAATTCCTGAAACAGAAAGGAACTCCAATGATGAAAAAAAAGGTCCTGCAATCCGATTATAGAAAGGGGAGAAAGAACAATACTATAGAAATTTTACTTAAATATATTAAAAATCTACCTTATTTGCATATTATTCTTTGCATACAAATGGTGCAAATTAAATTTTTGAAAAAAAAAAAAAAAAAAAAGAAAAAGTGTTCGTTAATTTTCCCTCCTCTTATGTGTATGTAAATAAAATCTGCAATAAGGCAGGTTTTGTTTTCATTATTATTCATAACAAAGTGTAACTGAAAAAAGCAAAATGGTTTAAATACCCATACAGAAATTTGATTTCATCAAAGTCTACCTTTTCCTACAAAATCTAAAATCAGATTAAAACTACTTGATTAATATTTTTATTGTTATTACTATTGCTTATCTCACACAATCTATTAAATAAATATACAGCCAAATGGAACGGAATATCAGCCATGCCCAACTTAACAAGAACTATAAAGCACTGCAAAAATGATTAAAACCTATGGATAATATTAAAATTGAATCTTTTACTCAATATACAGTATGTTCATAAAGTCATCGTGCACTTTCGACCTATTACCGGGAATCAACGAAACAAGATGGAAATGTGAAATCTTCACTAAGTAAAAGAAAAACTCTCCAAGTTTCATACCTGTTCAGTGAAGTTCGATGTGGCTTCTATTTGAAACAGAGAATTACAGACGTTATTCACTCTGTTACACAAGACGTCCTTAACTGTGTGTGGGAAGAATTTGAATATCGTTTAGATGTGTGTAGGGTAAGAAATGGAGGCCACATCGAACTGCACTGAACAGGTATGAAACTTGGAAAGTATTTTTTTTTTTTTATTTGGCAAAGATTTCACTTTTTTATCTTGTTTCGTTGATTTCCTGTGACCGGGAAAAAAATGCAACATGACTTTACGGACACACCGTATATATGCGTATACATTTTTTATTAAGACGTTTATAGAAAACAACGTTTACATGCAAGAGTATATGAAAAAGCGAATTTTTATATATGTCTAAAGTATATTATTATTTTTTTAAGTAAATAAACTCACGTTTTATATCGTTGAAAAACACATCGAAGCAATCTTTAAAAAAAAATAATAATCAAAGGCAATATATATAGAATCTTCAATTAAGACAAGCATAAAACCTTTTGGGGGGGGGACCCTTTTCGGTATGTAAAAAATCAATGCTTATCTACCCACGTCTTTGAAAAATCAAGCATATATTTAATTACAGAAAATATGAAGTTCACAGCTAAACTTCTTGTACATTTACTGCATGGTGCTTGAACATTGGATTAAACAACATAAAACAAGTGGGTAAGTGTGATCACACTCTGTGTGTGTTCACACAGAGGATTTCGTTTATTATTCCTTTCAAAGTCAGTTCCACGGGCGCACTCTATTCTAAAGAAACCTCTATCCGAACGAAACTCCGTTTTATATACTACCCGTAGATATATTAGTCGAGGAAATTGGGCCGATAGCACCCGATGGCCGATATCCCAAAGGGTTAAATGTACGGCTTTTTCAAAATTCTGTGGTTTGTCATTTGATGAGAGGTGTTCAGCTATAAGTATGCAAAATTTCACTCCTCCAACCTAAATAGGGGCTCACTTAGAAAGAATTGTTTAAAATGCACATGTGGGAGCCCAAAGGGTTAAATGTACGATTTTTTCAAACTTTTATGGTTTGTCATTTGATGTGAGGTGTTCAGCTATAAGTAAGCAAAATTTCATGCCTATAACCTAAATAGGGGCTCACTTAGAAAGAATTGTTTAAAATACACATGTGGGAGCCCAAAGGCTTAAATGTACGACTTTTTCAAAATTTTATGATTTGCGTTTGATGTGAGGTGTTCAGCTATAAGTATGTAAAATTTCACGCCTCCAACCTAATTAGGTGTTCACTTCTAAAGAATTGTTTAAAATACACATGTGGGAGCCCAAAGGGTTAAATGTACGACTTTTTCAAAATTTTATGATTTGTCGTATGATGTGTGGCGTACAACCGCCGCGGCGAGCGGCCTCTCTTCGTCCGCAGCCCTTTATTCTTCCACTTAGTCCGACTCTTTTGCGGAAGCAATATTCATAGGTCCCCGGCCACGTCCCGAGTATAAAAGATTCTAGCGAAAGCCAGAATGGAAAAAAAAAATAAAAAATAAAAACCGGAAAAATTTTAAAAGGAAATTTACAGTATTTAAAACATATTGAACGTGATATAAATCACTGAAGTGTACTATAAGGTTATTACTATAGACTAGGCTGTGCATAGAACTTATCGTTTATTTACAGGAACACACAAAAGTATTTTGATGTAGACGAAAATGAGCAATAATTGAATTTTTGAAGCCACGAAACAACAATTGCTGGAAGAGCGTTATCAATTGTGGTATGCGTTTTTAAATTTAACTATTTTTTAAATATTACTTGGTATGTATCAATTCTAGATCATATACAAAGTCGAACAACAGTTCTCAACAACATTCGTTTATTGGTTGAAATTGCTCAACGGAAATTTTAAAATGTATTATGCGTTTAACAAAACAATAAGTATGCAAAATTGCAAGTCTTCAACGTGTATAGTTTCTGAGAACGGGCTCTGTGACAGACGGACAGACAGAGGAACGAGACGAATAGGGTTAGGGTTTTGTCACATGGACGAAACCCTAAAAATGCTTAAAATACACAAGTTAGATCCCAGAGGAGTAAATATAAGATTTTTTCAAAATTTTATGATTTGTCGTTGATCTGAAGTGTTCAGCTACAAGTATGCAAAATTTCAAGTCTCCAACATATATAGTTTCTATGAACGGGCTCTGTGACAGACAGACAGAGATGTGAGACGAATAGGGTTCCGTCAGATGAACGAAGCCCTAAAAAGACACAGAATGCAGTATAATTTACATGACAGAACTTGGAAATTCAAACGCTCATTCATATTCAATTAAACTAGAATTTTATTTAACACACTGTGTTTTAAAATTGCGTCACGTACTTGAAAATTGAAGCAGGTATTAATTACAACAGAACTTTAAATTTGCGACACAGTGCTGTAAAATGACATCACCATACTTAAAAATTCAAGCACACAATTATTACAACAAAATTTGAATTTTACAACACATTGTACTGTAAAATTACATCACCATACTTGAAAATTCAAGCACACATTCATTACAACTAAACTTGAAATTTACAAAACATTGTGTTTTAAAATTACATCACCGTACTTGAAAATTACACCACACATTCATTACAACAAAATTTGAAATTTACAACACACTGTGTTGTAAAATTACATCACAGTATTTGAAAATTCAAGCACACATTCATTACAACAATACTTGAAATTAACAACACATGGGGCTGTAAAATTACATAACCGAACTTGAAAATTCAAGCAAAGTTCATTTAAGGCACATTGTGTTGGCGATTTTTTTACCAGCACGTTGTGTTGTAATCTGGCATATTCATTTTTTACAGTGTGCGTAATCGTCTACACGGGATAGACATAGATAAAAAAAAAATCATGCCTGAAAATTATTTTAAAAGCAATAAAAATTTAGTAAAATGCAATACATTTTTTCAAACAAATTACGGTACTTGTTAGTTATCTCGTCGACCAAATTACTGTCGCCAAATTGTAAGATTAAATGCCAATAATGGTTGATCGTAAATGTCACATTCACTTGACAACACGTGTTTACATCCTCAAGCGATTTTTATTTTGACGTTTTATTTGTGTTTTTATTAAATACTAATTTATTTGTTCTTTCGTTATTTAAAATAAAATTTATGTCAATTTGTATGATTTGGCTTTTTATATAATTTGCCGAAATTGGTCGACGGGATAACTAACAAGTACTCAAATTGCTGTGCAGTTTTCAAACTTCTTTTGAAAGTAAAATTTTTTCCCCATTCGACGGTGTAAAAAATTCAAAATCGGCGATCAATAGAAGTTAAAAAAATTGCTGTAAGAGGTAATTTAATCGTTTCGTGTTGACGCCGTCAAAATGAAGTCACCGTTACACACGGACACGTTTGTCTTTTATAATATAGATTGTTAATCCATTAACAGAATTATTTTGTGCGTCTCTGTAATTCAACGATAAATGCTACGCAATCCATAATCTACAGGGTGATTCAAAATAAAAGGTTTACAAATTGACATGGCAAATCATGCATACAACAAGAATAAAATATCACATAAGAACATGGTGTCGCAAGTCACCTATTTAGTCACAAATACAGGGTTTTTTATCCTAACTCAATTTGGTTAACGGTAATAAATTCCAGAAAACTGAAGTATATTATAATAAAAAATTTAACAGACCTTCTCATTTTTGTTGTAAATTTGATAACACCAAAACAAAAGTGGTAGAACTTTGCATTATATGCGCCAGCAGTATACACTTGACGCCCCACATTTTGGACTGTGATTATCAGTTCTTACGGTATCATCGATTGCTTAAGCAACATGTTTTTCCAGATCTTTTCGTGATGTTATCACATTTTACACAAAGCAAGGTACATATCGTTGCATTTTAATTACAATATTTTTATTTTTCTCGAAATTATGACCGTCAACCCGGGTTCAGTTAGGATGAAACACCCCGTATTTGTGACTCAATAAGTGGTGTGCGACCCTATGTTCCTATGTGATTTTTTATCTTAGTTGAAAGCCTGATTTGCCATATTATTTTGTAAACTTTTTTTTTTTTTTTTTAATCACCCTGTAAAGAAAAAAATTTTGGGATGCACCTCAGTGATTCTTTTTAATTTCGTTATGATTGAAATAGAGTAACATCATTAAAATGTACTCCAAACGTTTTTTCTCCTTATGTCTTAATATAATGGAATCATTTCCTCTATCCCTGTAAAACGAACTATAAATGCTACTTATCTCATATACCTAAAAATGTATGCTTTAGGGGCTGTACGTATATAACGTTATAACTTTAGGGGGAAGGGGGCGGGGTTGGCACTTAATATCGTCAGATATTTCTGGAGGGGGAGGAAGGTTGGGGGATTGCTTTCGATATCGTTATAGTTTTTGATCCAACCAAAGTTTGCTTTTTCTTTTTTTTTCTTTTTTTGGTAACTTTCTTTTTTTACATGAATACAGTCTGTTGATTTTTTTAGTATGCTATCTATTTTTTATGAAAATGCAAAGGTATTATTAAAACCATTAAATGATTACAAAATAATTTCTTTCCAAAATATTTAATATCCGGACGTTCGTCTTTCCTATTATTCTGCCATCTGCGCATATAATTCGTTGTTAAAGAAACGAGTTTCAAAATGATGCTTGCCATGTTTACTGGTAAAAAAAAATGGGGAAGAATGCTGTCCACCTGCTTTGTTTATAAGAAGTTCTGCTTACCCCCGTTCTGGGAGCAAGTGCAAGAAGACAATTTTGCTGTTAAATGCATTATCTAACAAAAAAGCTATTACTAAATGCTTTTAAATAGTAAGTGTTTCTTTAAAGTGTTATTTGATGTAAAGCTATTTCATGTATTATAGACTAGCTGTTTAACCCGTTCTATGAACGGGAGTTCATGAATTTAATTCCAAAACCTAAATTAAAAATAACTATTTGATTTAGTAAAATATTTTTCTACTACTGTGCCTTTTTTTAGGTGCGTTCGTAGTTATATAAATACGTAGCACCTATAGTTGTCGTTCAGTCCGTCTGTCTGTCTGTCCGTCCGTCTGTTCGTTTGTCCGTCTGTCCGCATATAACAGAGCAAAAACTACCCAACCGAATGGTCTGAAATTTTAAATATATAATTGTTGCAACATTTTGTCGAGTCCTTTCAAACTTTATGAAAATCGGATGTATCGTTTAATTACAGGGACAGTCAAAAGTTTTCCGTTACATTACGACCAATGGGAAAAAATTATTGCAGGTGCATTTTAATGATGCTACAGCCTTTCGAACAGAATGAAATGGATATGGCTGGGGGAAGTGCACTAAAATATACATTCAGTACAATATGCGGTGCAGAAAATATTTATAGAACTAGTTATAATATGAGCGCACTTCATTTGCCACGTTTGATGAGCAATTTCCAACTTGTTTAATGAAATGTAATTTATCGAGTTACTATGGCAGCAGACGATAAAATGATATCTTTGGAATAAGGGAATAAATAGAATAAAAAGTTTTGTTGATGTTTCTGATAAAATGTGTTTCATTATTTTTAAAAATTTGTAATAATTAAGCGCAATTAAATAATCTCTAATTATTTGCATGTGAGGTAAAAGAATTAGCGTAATATCCGCTACAGCTTTTGAGTGAAGCAAGGCGTACATAATATGCAATGAGTCTTGCAATAGAAAAGCAATATTTATGGTAAGAATTTTATTGTGGATGTTTAATTGTTGGCAACTGCTATAACGAAAAATAATTACATTTTGTAGGAAATTGCTGTTAAATTAGTGGTGTTTTATTAATTAAAAATTAACTATAAATTATTTCGATACCGGATTGCTTTAGTTGCCTCAGCCGTGTTTTAATACACATGTATGTAACATTTCACAATTCTGGTTTCCAAATTGTGGATTTGTATAGAATTACAGACAGGCAAATTTTTATTTTTATGTATTAGATATACTATACTGATATTTTGTTATTATTTTAACACAATCAAACTGGTTGGTAAAGTTATCATACGAATTGTATATTTACAACTCAGCGAAAAAATGCCCTGTCCGGGAATCGAACCCAGATCCTTGGCTTACGTGGCCAATGCTCTACCGTTTAATCTAACTGGTCAGACAACGGGTGAGCATATTTCGCTCAGATAAAATTATTGATAATAACATCTGGTCTGTCATGTAGACAGCTCAGCAGTTTTCACTCAGTTGGAAATATACAGTTCATATGATAACTTTACCAACCAGTTTGATTGTGTTAAAATAATAGTTTGTCTACGTACCTATAGTTTATATGGAGTTCCTTTATATGCGGTTTAATCTGTTGAGACGTCTATATGACAGACCAGATGTTATTACCAACTCGCCGGTTGTCAGCCCTGTTAGCTTAAACGGTAGAGCACTGGCCCCGTAAGCCATGGATCTGGGTTCGATTACCGGGCTGGGCATTTCTTCGCTTAGTTGGAAATATACAATTCGTATGATATTTTATTAACTTCTTTTTTTTCTTTTAAATCAGTAAATTATGCGAATACTAAATGTATAACTATACCTGTATATTAATGCAAACGTATTAAAAGAAAAAGAAAAAAGAAATGTAAAAATAAAAGGAATTTTTAGACATTGATAACGATATAAATAGGGGAGGGGGTTGGGTTCAAGAAATGATAACGTATATCATAAGGGGGGGGGGGAGGGAGTCCAAAATTGCCAAAAAGTTGACAACGTTATATAAGTACAGCCCATCAGTGCACTTCAATGATGCATGTGAACCTGAAATACCGTAACGTCTATAACATTCATCGCAAACTGATTTTTCCCATAGACCAACATTTAACGGAATTGCTTCGTGTATCGCTACATACTTCATTTTCCATTCGGACATTCTTTACCAAATCACAATCTGATATATAAAAAGGAAAATTTGTCTGTCTGTCTGTAATTCTATGCCAATCCACAGTTTGGAAGCCAAAATTGTGAAATATTACGTACATATGTATTAAAACACGGCCGAAGAAACTAAAGTAATCCGGAATCGAAATAATTCATAGTTAATTTTTAATTAATAAAAAATCACCAATTTAACAGCAATTTCCTATCAAATTTAAACATTTTATGTTGTAGCAGTTGCCAAAAATTTAAAATCCACAATAAAATTCTTACTACGACAATTACTTTTCTATTGCAAAATGTCCACGTGAAAAATGAAAATGAAATAGTAGATTGTTTCATGAAATTAAAAATAAAGTTAATATTATGTCGTATTAGAAATATAATAGACGTCAGCAGGTAAATATATAACGTTATATGAGTTTGAAAAAATGTATTGAAGCATGATAAAAATCCGATTATGGATATATTGGCATATTTTAACATTTTGAGATTCTCTGAATTTGTTTTCACCATTTTAAAATCTATCATAGCAAACGCGGCAGCGTTAAGCTATAATATGATTAAGAAATAGAAAATGCAAATGACTTTCTTAAATTTCTGGCGAACCAGTTGACATACGACAATGATTTTTCTTTTGAAAGATAGAACTCGACGAGACGAATAAACTGATAGCATTAAAAAAATTACTGTAGCTTTCAGTAGTTTTTTATTTAATCTTAAACGAAAAAATGAAGACAAAAAATTCAACAAAGCGTAGCTAACGTTCCAGTGGGTGGATTAACTTCGTTTTTGTTTTATTTTGATCCTCTTGTTAAAACTTAGAATAGGTTTTTTTTTCATCTTTGTATGTTTGACGGTCGATGAGAAAATCGAAATTGTCTTTCATAATGTCCCCATAAAATTATAGAAATCTCTCCTTTTCATTTTCTAATTTTCTAATTTTCTAATTCAATAATTTATTTCGTGTTGCCACTCCCTAAAAAGCAGTACAATAATTTAAAAAAAAGGATAACACGTGTACTTTTGTTTTTATAAGTCAATAAAAATTGAAATTCAACTGACAGATTTTTGTATTTGTGAAATCGACGTCAACCTAAGCAGATAATGCATAATTGTCATAAATATATATATAAGCTTTCTTGATTAATATTTTGAACTGGAGTAATAGACACAATGGAGCACAAACGAGTTGATAGGAAAAAGAAAAACAGGGTAAATCCCAAGCTTCTGTTCAGGAGCTAAATGTAAGGTTTATTTTAATTATCATCATAACATCCTGACTTACACAAGCGATAGTTATGCAGTAATA
Organism: Maratus speciosus; assembly: GCA_963932465.1. Lineage (NCBI taxonomy): Eukaryota > Metazoa > Arthropoda > Arachnida > Araneae > Salticidae > Maratus > Maratus speciosus. The sequence continues at coordinate 478,747,293 of OZ010795.1, read as the reverse complement.
TAAATACTTCACATACTAAGCATACCTTAAAAAATACCATTCCATCTATTTTTAATAAGGAAGAGATGTCATATACGCACCAGAGTACATAACTGGCGCGATAATGGCGTTATTTTGCCTGATACGGTAACTGAGCTATTGTTGTTTATTTATCAATTATTTTTTTATTTACTTTTATTTTATTTTTTAAAATTATATAAATTGTTTTGTTCTATAGTTATTAATAATTAAACTTTTCATTATTTATTGTTATTTCCTTTTTAAAGTAATAGAAAGTAATTTAAAAATAGATATGTAACTGCTATTCGAAAACGAGGTTTTCGTCAAATTTGCGTCAGAAAAAAAAAACGCACCAAACCCGTTGTTTTATATGACATCTGTGCCTTAAATAATTAGGGTTTCGTTTAACTTTAGGTACTTTTGCTTGAGATAGTGTCGAAAATGTACAGCAAAAATATATGGTACTACTTGATTATCCCGTCGACCAATTTCGCCAAACTATTCGCCAAATGATACAAACTGGCATAATTTTTATTTTAAGTAACGGAAGAATAAATAAATTAGTAAAACATTGGCACAGATGTCATATTCGCCCCATATTGGCGCGATTTTTTTCTGACGCCAATGTCATATACGCAACGGGTACTTAACTGGCGCCAAAGTGTCGTTATTTTGCTTGATGTGGTAACCCGGATTATGTTGTTTATGCTGTTGACGTTTTCGCCAAATATGCAACCGAAAAAAATCGCGCCAATATGGGGAGAATATGACATCTGTGCCAAAACATTAATAAAAATACTAATAAAAACTTGGGCACAGATGTCATATACGCTCAATATTGGCACGATTTTTTCCGACGCCAATTTGGCGAAAACCTCGTGGCACAGATGTCATATACGCTCAATATTGGCGCGATGTTTTTCTGAAAAATTTTCGAAAACATCAACAGCATAAACAACAATATTCGGGTTACCATATCAAGCAAAATAACGATACTGTGGCGTCAGTTAAGTACCTGTTGCGTATATGACATTGGCGTCAGAAACAAATTGCGCCAATATGATGTGACATCTGTGCCAACCTCCTTAATATATCATCTGTATCTGGGTTACCATATCAAGCAAAATAACGACACTCTGACGCCAGTTAAGTACCCGGTGCGTATATGACATTGGCGTCAAAAAAATCGCGCCAATATGGGGCGTATGTGACATCTGTGCCAACCTCCTTAATATATCATCTGTATCTGGGTTACCATATCAAGCAAAATAACGACACTCTGACGCCAGTTAAGTACCCGGTGCGTATATGACATTGGCGTCAAAAAAATCGCGCCAATATGCGGCGTATATGACACCTTTGCCAAAACTTGAATTAAAAATCACTTGATGACGTAACAAACATGTGTATCGTATTAAATGTCAAATGAATGTAACATTTACTACCATGCATTATTGTCATTTAATCTTATAGTTTGGCGATAATTTTTTTGTCGACAGGATAATCAAGTTGTACCAAGTATGGTACAGATGTCATATACGCACCACGTTGGCGCGATATTTTTTCTGACGCTAATTTGGCGAAAACCTCGTTTTCGAATACCAGTTTCATATATATTTTTAAAAAGGGATTAACCATAAAATTTAAAAAGTTTAATTAATAACAATAGAACAAAACAATTTATATAATTTTAAAAAAGAAAATAAAAGTAAATAAACAATTTATTAATAAATAAACAACAACATTCGGGTTACCATATCAAGCAAAATAAGAAAACTTTGGCGCCAGTTAAGTACCCCGGTGCGTATATGACATTGGCGTCAGAAAAAAATCGCGTCAACGTGAAGCGTATATGACATCTGTGGCGGTTCAAGTACACTTCGGAACGTTATTTTGAAATCGATGAGTTTCATCGCCAAAATCGCCAAGATGCCTAATGATCATCGCCATTGAATATATAAATAATGCCATATTTGCAAACTTATAGGTCAAAATATAAGAGGAACCTCGGTTCACGACCGCTTCTGTTTATAACCAGTTCGGTTTATGTCCAACTTCGGTGATCAAAATTTGACTCATTTGGCGTGCAATACTCGGTTCCCGACCAAGGCTGCCGAATAGTTCAGTTGGCAACCCTCACATGACTCTTGTTATTAGTCAAATTTTGAGTAAGGTGTGCATATCAGAGTGCTTTGTGTACCTTTATTACTGTAAAAAAATTAACTTTTTGTTTTACTTTTACTCAGGTTTGCGCTAATTTTAGCTCTCATTATGGCTTCTAAGAATGAAAAAGTGCTTAGTGATAGCAGTAGTTAGAAGCCTAAGCGAATTACTGTTTAATAAAAGAAATTGTAGCAAAACACGAGAACGATGTTAGTATAACCGGTCTAACTAAACAATACGATGTGGCCTAAATCTTCGATTTCCACGATAATCTACAATATATGTTACGCTATCGTATGTGTCACAGAAATCGCGATTATTTGTTAATTGTTTAATGGCAACGCTCGAATAAAACGCATCTCATTGGTAGAACAGCATTTAATGCATCACCATACCTATAAGAAGGGTTACCATATACGGGACCCTGTTCTGTCGCAAAATACCGCTAAGTTTGTCACCAACTTGGTGATATATCGCCAAATTCCTATAGACTTCCATTGTAAACTAATAGGGTTTACTTGTTTAGAGAGAATCAACAAACTAAGATATTTTAATGCAACAAAAACTAACATCAGTTTAAGGAATTATATTAGTTATATTTAAGGGATCCCAAGTAAATTAAATTATGAATAAAAATAACGTGAATTTGATTAAAAAACCTGAAACCTCTTAAAACAATGTGCATAACTTGGTTAAATAGTGCATTATTGTGCGAAATAAGAAAAAAAGTATTGGGAATATTTAAAACAACGCAAGTTTATTTATATTCAATATATAATTATCAAAAAATTTAAATGACTAGTATTAAAAAATGCTCTGACGAGCACCAAAAAAGGCTAATATGTTTAAGTATGAAAAAGGGTTTGACAAGTGCTTCTAATAGAGCATGAAAAAGGACAAGGGGTCCCTTCCTGGCTGCAGCTCACTGTCAATGCCAACTTTGAAAAAATCATATTTGCGCTTTTTTCATATAAAAAAAATCAGCCACAGTTACGATAAAAATGTGTAGTGTAAAGACACAACCAGTAAAGACGCAGCCTGATTAAACATGAATGTAAGGTGACATAGTACCAAAAACCTTAGTTCCTACAGCGTATCACACTCATGTAAGGCCACCAAGCACACCCGCAATGTAGAACTGTACAGAAAACAGATTTGTAGTGCAGTGCAGACTGTTGCAGCACTCTGCACAGGAACAATTCCACATGTGCACGCATAACATTATATTTATTAATTCATTGATTGTTGAAATTAAAAGCAAGTGGCTGTGGCTGTACAATGTACTATGCAGTACAGCAATGCATGTAAATTATAAACGAACATTAGACGCATACACCTTTAATACGGAAGCACAAAAGCACAGTGTGAATGTGCGCTAAGGTTCAAAAATCAAAAGCATAATAGGAATGTACAGTGTAGTACAATTTATAGAGAAATAATGGTACACAGTGCACTGTACAAAGTTGCATTGCAAACGCATGCGCAGTACAACAGTGCAGTTAACATGTAAAGCGCGACGGAAAGTTTTACTAAAGTACCGCGAATTTATTTTATATGGAAAAAGCGCAAATATGATTTTTTCAAAGTTGGCATTGACAGTGAGCTGCAGCCAGGAAGGGACCCCTTGTCCTTTTTCATGCTCTATTCGAAGCACTTGTCAAACCCTTTTTCATACTTAAACATATTAGCCTTTTTTGGTGCTCGTCAGAGCATTTTTTAATACTAGTTCCATATATATTCGTGTGTGTATGTGTGTATATTAGAATTGCCACAAAATTTTGGGTACCGTAGATCTCATTCTCAGTGAAGAACTAAAATAAAAATGGCTTTACTTACTTTTTTTATTGTTTATTTTAAATTGTACGTTTAATTTTGAAATTGATTTTTCAAAACAAACATTCTTAAAATTCCGAACAATGGCGGGTACTTTAGCTAGTACCATATAAAACTTGCATCAAAATTCTAGTATATTTACGTGAGTTAGAACATGGTGAGACATCCAGAAGGCCAAATAGACAGACATACAAACCGAAGTCACAAACATTTTTTTTTTAATTATGTTGGAAAACATTAAAAGTAATATGATTTTATTAGGAAAAAAAAGTTTTTACTTGTTCAAAAGGAAAGCACCGAATAACAACAATATCTTTAGTGAATACACAATTCATGGAAAAACGACAACTGCATTTATGCAAACTGCAACTATGTTCTTCTTTGACATTATGCAATAACGAAATAAACAACGCAAATAAATAATTTATTCTAAATAAGAATTTACTTTATTTTTTTTTGTCATAATTTAATTACATCAATGCGCAACAAAAATTTGTGTGTCCTTTAAAACAATTTTATTTAATTTGAAATGAAATCTAAAAAACCTTTCCATTACATTAATTTTTACCAATCTGAAAGAAATTTGAGAGAATTTTAAAATGGTTTTTATACAATTTATTTTCCACTTTAAACAAAAATAACAGTCACATAAATTTAACATTTTCCCTAGTGGAGTTAGCAAAATATCTTAAGTGCATCATATTTTACAAAAGCTACAGCATCCTAATGTTATAGCCCTTTTAAAAGAGGTTTTATCTCACTAGTATCATTTGCATCTCTGTCGCGTGTTATCTACAATATACATTATTTTGATACTCTAAGTGAATAAATTTCATGTTTTATCTTAATGTGCATCTGAATGTATTTTATTTCATTTTGTTTATGCAGTGGATAGAAGATAGCAAAAACGTTTATAATAGCATAAAATGTAACGACAGTGATTCATTTCCCGACAAACATTAAAATACATACAACTTTTTTACTGAATATAAAGGATAAAAGTTTAGACGTGAGGTAAAAGCACATTTTAAAATGTAGCTTCATGTAATATATTCAATATTATGAAAAAATAATTATATAGTGCTTTTTAAAGGTATTGTATGAAGCATGTTGTAAGAATTACTGGTTGTATGTCCATAATCCCCATGCATTATTACTGATGTGCCCTTGGATATAAAAGCATGTACTCAAGTACACTGTCATAAAAATCCGTGAACTGAACGATTTTTTCCGTTGATTATATTTCGTTAAAACACGAAACTTTTCCATTAATTTGTCTATTCCTCACTCCCACACCCAATTATAGAACCTCCCTTAATCTAACGTCAAAATTACCTGGAATTATTCAACTTAAAGCTCTATTTTCGTGGAATCAAAATTGTGTTTTGGCAACTGTGTTGCGTAGCACTTTGTTGTATTAAAAAAAAAAATTAGCAACAACGACTATAAAATCATGAAATGTAATGATAGTGATATATTTCTACACAAATATTAAAATACATAGATGCGTTTTTACTGAGTTATATAGAATAAAAGTTTAGACATGAGGTAAAAGCACATTTTAAAATGTAGCTTCATGTAACTATGTGCATGATTAGGAAAAAATAATTACCTAACACTTTTTAAAGGTTTTGTATGAAGCATGTTTCAAGCATCACTGGATGTACGAGAGAAAGTCAATAAGTAGGACACAAACTGATATGTGAGGTCGGAAATTAGTAGTAAATTGTTTCCGAATATGCCAATAGATGGCAGTATAATCCAACTATAGGATATTAATTTCGTATTTACTAAACTATATTACCTAAGTATAATTACCTAACACTTTTTAAAGGTTTTGTATGAAGCATGTTTCAAGCATCACTGGATGTACGAGGGAAAGTCAATAAGTAGGACACAAACTGATATGTGAGGTCGGAAATTAGTAGTAAATTGTTTCCGAATATGCCAATAGATGGCAGCATAATCCAACTACAGAATGTTAATTTCGTATTTACTAAACTATATTACCTAACTGTAATTACCTAACAATTTTTAAAGGTTTTGTATGAAGCATGTTTCAAGCATTACTGGATGTACGAGGGAAAGTCAATAAGTAGGACACAAACTGATATGTGAGGTCGGAAATTAGTAGTAAATTGCTGCCGAATATGCCAATAGATGGCAGCATAATCCCACTATATGATATTAATTTCGTATTTATGAGACATAAGTTGTGTAAGATGAGCAGAATCGTTCAAAAGTTGTTGACGAAGAGCGAAGTGGTCGTCCAGTTGAGATTGCGACAAATGGTTAGAACTGTCATGCGAACAACAGTAGTCAACATAGCAGCCATTTCCTCAACCTTCCGCATTGAATGTTCTATCGCAATCTCAACTGGATGACCACTTCGCTCTTCGTCAACAACTTTTGAACGACCCTGCTCATCTTGTACAACTGTTGTCTAATAAATTCGAAATTAGCATCTTATAGTTTGATTATACTGCCACCTATTGGCATTTTCGGAAACAATTTACTACTAATTTCCGACCTCTCATATCAGTTTGTGACCTACTTACTGACATTCCTTCGCATGTCCATGATCACCATCATTATGAGCAATGTGTTCTTGGATATAAAAACATGTACTCAAGTAAACTCTCAAAAAATCTTTGAATTGAATGAATTTTTTCGTTGATTATTTTGAGTAAAAACATGAAACTTTCCGAAATTAATTTACCTACAGCATCCTAATGTTATAGCCCTTTTAAAAGAAGTTTTATCTCACTAGTATCATTTGCATCTATGTCGAGTGTTATCTACGATATACATTATTTTGATACTGAAGTGAATAAATTTCATGTTTTGTCTTGATGCGTATCCAAATGCATTGTATTTCCTTTTGTTTATGCAGTGGATAGCAGATAGCAACTACGACAATAATGGCATAAAATATAACGATGGTGATACATTTTCCCGACAAACTATAAACACATACATGCGTTTCTGCTGTATGTGAAAAATAAAATTTTAAAAGTGAGGTAAAAGCCCATTTTATAAAATGTAGCTTAATCCTTGTGCAATACATGTAATGTTAAGAAAAAACAATTACATAGTATTTTTTAAAGTTTTTGTAAGAAGCATTTTTTGAGCTGCTGCAAGTTTGCCAATGATTCCCAAACATTTTAGCGCTACGCTCTCAAAACACTCGTGAATTTAACGAATATTTCCGTTGATTATAGCGTAATTAATACAAGAAACTTTCCTCTCTGATTTGATTATTTTCGCTTAAAATACAGAAAGTTCCATAATCTAGCGTAAAAACTACCTGAAAAATCTTTCAAACTGAAACTGCATTTTTGTAGAAACACAATTGTGTTCCGGGAATTGGGCTGTGTAGCATTTTGCCGTATTAGAAATGGAACTTTTACACATGCCATTTTTTCCTTAAAATACGAAACATTCGCGAACTAAAGCTCACAAATTTCTTGGAATTCTCCAGTCAAAGAACGGATTTTTTTTTAATAGGAGAAAAATTTCTTCCAGTGACATGGCTGCGTCAGCAAACTAAGGCCTGTAATTTTTATTTTTCTTGACGAAATGATTTTTCAGCATGTGTATATGCGGACGTAGAAAATCAAATTTGGAGAAATCGTAAAAAAAAAACCTCTTAATGCGTCCACTGGTTTTCATTGTAAACCAAGCTTTTACAATGCCTAATAATCTATCTATAATAATCTATAATAATAAAGAAAGAAGTTTGTGTGTGAGTGAGTGAGTGTGTCGACGGCGTTCTGAAGAGACCACTGCACGTAGAGCTACAAAATTTGGGGAAAAGGTACGTCTATATATGAAGTTTTGCCCCTCGAAGCCCGATTTTCGATTTTTTGATTAGATTTTTTTAATTTAATTTTTTATGCGATTAGCGCTTTTTTATGTTTCGAGGCGATTTTTCCATATAAGTGAGAAGAATATGGTTTCTTTCTTTTAACCCAATATAGTAAATTTTGTTCTCGTTTCAAAAAAGTTTATTCGGAATTCGTGCAGCGATTTTTGAATTTTTAGCGAATTTTTTATGCAATTATTGAACAGCATTTAATACATTTCCATACCTATAAGGGGGTTGCCGTAGAGGGACACAGTTCTGTCGCCAAATGCACCTAAGTTTGTCGCCAACTTGGCGGTATATCGCCAAATTTGGCGACCAAAATGAGTCGCCAAAAGTGACGCCAACTTGGCGATATCTCTAATATTTCGCCAAGTTCCCATAGACTTCCATTGTAATCCAATATGGATTACCTGCTTACAGAAAATCAACAAATTGAGATATTTTAATGCAACAAAAACTATTATTAACTTAAGAGATTATATTAATTCGATTTTTCCACATTAGGAAAAAGAGTACAGTTTCTTTCTTTTAACCCAATATAATAAATTTTGTTCTTTTTTTAAAAAAAATTATCCGGAATTCGTACAGCGGTTTTTGAATTTTTATCGAATTATTTATGCGATTATTGAACAGCATGTAATGGATCTCTGTACCTATAAGGGGGGAGGGTAACTTGGGGGGATCCAGTTCTGTTGCCCAATAACGCCAAGTTTGTCGCGACCAAAATTAGCCGCCAAATGTGACGCCAACTTGGCGATATCTCAAATATTTCGCCAAATTCCTATAGATTTCCACTGTAAAACAATAGGGTTTACTTGCTTGCAGAAAATCATCAAATTGAGGTATTTTAATGCAACAAAAACTAATATTAACTTAAGGGATTATATTAATTATATTTAAGGGAGTCCAAGTAAATTAATTACAAATAAAAGTAACATGATCTAATGCTTAGCAGGATTTCCAAAACATAAATTTTAAGAGAGCCCACAGGTTAAAGGAATTAGATTTGAAACTTTTATCCAATTATAGTAAATTTTGACTTTCGTGATTTTTTAACTTTTTGTGATTTTTAATGCGATTTTTACGTTTCTTCGCGATCTGCTGCAATTTTTTGACATTCCATTTTTGACCTAAAGTACATTCTGCCCTCATTTCAATAAAGTTTATTCGGGTTTCGTATAGCGATTTTCGATTTTTTCGGGAATTTTGTATGTGATTTTTAGTGTATTTTAGCGATTTGCTACTATTTTTCCATATTAGTTAAAGGAATCAACTTGCAATCTTCGAACACAATATATAATTTTTTTCTCTCTTTTCAAAATTTGAGAAGCGATTTAAAATTTTTTCGCGATATCTTATTGTGATTTTCAGAGCTTTTTCGTAATTCCTGCTGTTTTTTGACGTACCCGGGCAACGCCGGGCAAGTTCGCTAGTAAAATAATAAAACTAGTTTTTTTACAGACTGATAATTATTATTGATTATATTTTTTTGGCGCAGGCTTACCAATAAAATACATTAATGGAGAATAAACATCTATTTAAATTTTGGATAAGGCGAATTTTGAAATCCATGTTCTCATATATACTTACATATATAAAATATAAGGTATCGGCATTCGCTTATAAATATCAGCTAATTAATATTTTGTTAAATATTATTAAAAGCATTTGAAAACAATGTTTTGCTCAATCTTGATATTGGGAGAGACCGTCAGGAACATCTGGCCGTAAGGAAAAATGAAAAATAATAATTTTGATGCAGGACTTTTTCTTTGTTTAGTAGATAAATCAGCGGTAGCCTAATTTATCATGATTCTGAAAATAACGAAGATAAAATTATTAAGGCGTCTCAGAACTCTTAAGGCTTCAAAATTTTCGAAATTATATATTTTTTAGATGTTAAACTACTATATTTTCTGAACATTTTAATGTAATTATTTCCTTGAAATTCTGATTGTAACAGAAGCTATGCGTTTTAGAATTATACCCTCTCAATAGCTAAAGCGGTGTTTCCGAAACTTTGAAGTAATTTTTCTCCAAATGACGGTTTTGGGCATAATGCGCAGGATATTTCAAAAACTTCTGAACATTTTTTTTTTATAAAATTATCAAAACAAACGTTTCATGTTAATCTGTATAAACTGAACCTAAAATTTTCTTTTATTGTTCAAAAAAATATTTTTTTATGTCATTATGTTGTTGAAATTTTCAAAATTTCGTATTAGCTAAATGCAACTTAGTATTAAAAATATAAAAATACTTTAAATACAAATTTATTTAGGTTCAGTGTAATTATTATAATCTGCAGTATATGTAGGGACCAAAATTTTCATTCTAGTTGCAATATTTATTTTCTAATGGTGCGCGTAAGCTGTTATATCAATTTTCTTGCTCGTCAAATATCTGACAGTTTGGAGCCCCTGTAAATGCTAATTATGCATCTTGCAGTTTTTTAAGTACATAAAACGAAAGAACCTACTTATGTCTTTCATCTCAATAAAAAAATGTGTTTTAAAATCATATACAATTTAAGATATTAAATGTTGAAAATGGTCCTTTTTTTTCCTTTTTTCCAATTTTAAGAGTCCTGAGATCCCTTAAGCGTGTCGTACTCCTGACAATTAAGCTGAGAAAATACGTTATCTATTTCAAGAAACATTTCACGAATGTAAAGAGCCACCCAACAGTATTTTGCAAAATTTTCTGGACATGTTCTTGTAAAAAGATAGTATGTTATATACGCAAAATATTTACTAAATAAGAATGTATTCGTTAAAAACAAATAAACTTGCTCAGTGGTACACATAAATAAAAACTTTTATATGAACTTGTACAGTTAAAATTAACGATAAAAAACACAAAATCTACGTTTCGAACTGCTTCTGCAGTCGTCCTCAGGATATTTTCTTCCGTCTTCAGGATAAAAAAAAAAATACGCGAAAGAATTGCTTCAGAAATGCTACGTTAAACCTAGGAAATTTATTGGTTGCTGGGGTTTCTGAAGATAAAGGAATGCTTTTCGGAATAGTTAACTTGAAAAGATTATATTACACATCTGCCGTTATATATAAAGTTATATATATAATAACTTTATAATATATAACTTTGTAATATATACAGTTATATATAACCATCCTTAAGAAAGATAAGAACTAAATTAAGAAACATTTGTAATTTTTTTACCGTGTAATGTAAGAAACTTGAACTATTTTTTAAAGCTTTCATATTCGCATCTCAATATATATATATAATTTATTATAAATAAAAACATTTATAATTGATGAGATGAAACTAACAGTTAATGTATAATTTTAGTTGCTAGTTAATTTTTTTTAACTTATATTATTTACCATACTCTTAAATTCTTTTCAAAATCAGTTTCAAAGAAGAAAAAAAAAGGAAAACAACAATAAACAAGAATAAAAAACATAAAAAAATCATGCTATTGAAACAAAAAAATATCAATACTTCCAAGTCTTATACATACATGACTAACGTTCATAAAGGAATTTTTACGTAACATTTATTTCAGTATAAGCAGATACTTTATCTTCTTATTCATTGTTTTATTGAAGGTAATTTTCCAATAAACCAAATGAAAATCTTTCTTTTGGTTGTCACCAAGTTCAAACCGTATTGTTTTTTGCATTGTTACTTTGAAACAGGAATTAAGAACAAATGTATTTAAAAAAGATAATAGATATAGAGTTAAAAAATACGTTTAGCAAAGAATCGTTTGAATTATTATTATTATTTTAATTACGAAACTTTTTTTAAATAATGTAAAAAAAAAAAAAAAAAAAAAAAAAAAAAAAAAAAAAAAATTAGATTCTCTCTATTCTAAAAAAAAGTAACTACCGCTGTCACCGCCGCCGCCGCCGGTTTTGAATTTTTTGTGACCGGAGGTCTTTCTTCGTTAATATTGAAAAAAATAATGCATTCAAAAATATGAAAATCAGTGGTTTTATACAGAAATGTTTGATGAACACGCTGATGCAGACAGTTTTCAAATCGAAGAATTATTTTAAGAGATATTTAATGCTAAATTTGGACAAAATCGTTCCACTAAAAAAGTTTTATAGCAGCAAAAACTATACTTGGCAGTGTAATCATTTTTAGATCATTTTATGCGTTAAAATTTGCCGGAGTGCAGATTGCATTAATTTTTTATTTTGACTCATTTTTTCAGGTTTTATTTCTATTTTAAATTCAAATTTTCAGCATTTCTAGAGATATTTTTTACAGATTTCAGAAAATTGTACTAATTTAAACTGTTGCCAACTGTATAAAAAGCGCAAGCAATAATGTTTGCTTCAAATAAAAAAATTATTTACACGTGACTATTATAAACAGGAAAAAACTTTCAAATTAGAATTAAATAATTACGTATAAAAAGCAGGAGCTTATTAAAAATTACGTCATAAAAAGTATACACATGAATTTTAAAAGAGAAAGGATATTGTAAAATAATAAATTCATTAACATGCGTTAGAAGTCTTAGGAGAAATTACGTCATATTTACGTCACATTATAGTTATTACATAAAATGAACACAAAATAATATTGCAAAAAAGTTTAAATTTAGAAATTGCGCTAGACATTTATTTAATATTTTGAGAGGATATTTTCAACTATTTTTGTTAGGAAAGCGCAAATAATATTTCATTGCTAACAAAAGTACTTTCACGCGATTATTTAAAAGAGAAAGAATAGCTTGGTAAAAATTACGTCATATTAAAAACGATTAATTTAAAATGTCTCATTTAAAAGAACTTTCTTTTCGCTTTGTTAAAAAATACCAGGAGAATAAGACTCTGTTTACTTAATTCCTTTTATATTAGCTTATTTTGAAATGTTGTTACACGTGTCTACATCATCAAGTTATTTTTATTTCGACGTTTTATTTGTATTTTTATTAATGTTGTACGAATTTATTTGTTCTTTCGTTATTTAAAATAAAAATTATGTCAATTTGTATAATTTGGCGAGTGGTTTGGCGATTTATATAATTTGGCGAAATGGGTCGACGGGATAATCAAGTAGTACCGCAGCGGATTTGGCGTTAAAATTCCCCAATCAAAGAGAAATGAATAGAAATTCGTTTATAGGGAGATCGCCACTGTTTTTTAAATTATAATTCAATCTTTCGAAATCTTTTTAAAGCCGATCAAATTAGCGTGCATTTAGAGCCTGCGGTGTCTGGACGGGGGTTGGCGAGCGTAGCTCGTAGGGGGCCGAGCCCCCTAGTTCTTTAAAAAGAAAAAAATAAATCAAAACTGTTTTAAGCAGACAAATCATGAGAAAACCATTGTATAAAAGATAAATAAATGCGTAAATGGTTATAATTCTTACTTCATTTATACATGACTTAGTAATGTTTTTTAATAAAAGAGAAAAATAATCAGAAAAAAAAAATTTTTTTTAAAGAAGAGAATATTTATACTCATAGGGGTTGCTGATTCGGTTTAATTTTGAGGTAATCTATCACAACCACGATGAAACATTGCTCTATATTAATGAAGTTTAGTTGAATACTGTGATATCATACTACAATAAATTCTCGTTACAAAGAATTTCTAGGAACCACCGATTAAGCTAGTTGTTCTGAAAAATTCGCTATTGTGAAATTTCAATATGGCGGATTTAAAAGATTAAATTCGGATACACATTAAATAAAATTATGTATGATTACTAACGTTATATTACTTCTCTGCAAACATGCAAATGAAGAATAAATATACAGTATATTACAGCTCATATACAAAATATTAGAATAATTGAGAAAAAGTAATAAGAAAAAATTCTTTTTCATTTATTTATTTTTGATACTAAGTAAATGCAATTAAATTTCTTATAAATTAAATCTTGAATGTTTAGATAAAGTTTTAACATTTACAAAATATAAAATACAGTAGAATAAATTAGGTATACAGCTTTCTGAAACACATCAAAATATTCAAATAAAATTTAGATTGGTTCAAAATATTAGAATATTTTATTTTACACAACAATATTACATTATGAATATGAAGTAAATGGTAGTTAATATTTTGCAGCATCCCCTTTAGCTTTCATAACAGCGTACAATCGATCTTGCATACTATATACAAGGTGTTTACAAACATTTCTATCAATATTAGCCCAAATAGACTTTATACGTACCACTAACTCAGTTTTACTTGAAGAAGGATTTTCTTGGAGTTTTTTCTTCATTATACACCATGAGGTTTTGATGGGATTAAGGTCTTGTGAGTTTGGTGGCCAAGGAAGTACCTTAAAGTTGCGTTGGCGGAACCAATTCTTAGTTGACACCGGGATATGCGGTAATGCTAAATCTTGTTGAAAGATGAAGTCATCTTCAAATAAATCTTCTGATGATGGAATCATGTAATATTCCATATTTCTTGATATATCTGAAAGTTAACCTTTTCGTAGATGATGCATAAGTTTCAAGGTCCTTCTGCACTCACGCAACCCCAATCCATGACACTAGCAGCAAATTTTACGGAACGCTTAAGGCATTCTTTATCAAATGCTTCTTGCTTCATTCTCCAAACTCGAATACCTTGATTACCATATGAAACACAAAACATACTTTCATTACTAAATAACATATTTTTCCAATCTTCTTCGGTCCATACACGTCTTGATTTACACCAATTCAATCTTATACGCTTTTGTTTTGCGGTCATGAAAGGTTTTGTTTTCGGTACACGAGATTCAAACTTAAGTTTATGGAGACGTCTTAATGTTGTCGATGTAGAAACTTCAACTCCTTCTTCTTTCCATTTCCGGTGCAAGACTCGCACTCTTTTAAAACGGTTTTTCTTAACTATATGCTTCAGTTTCCTGTCATCTCTAGCAGATGTTTTTGGTTTTCACCCTCCATGTCGGCGATTATTTTGAAATTTTCCATTTTTTGAATTCTGTGTTAGTATTTTACAAACTTTTGATTGCGAACAATGTAAATAATTCGCTATATAACATTGAATTTTACCCTGCCGATACAAATCAACCATACGAAGTTTAATAGATTCAGGAATATCACTCACACGACCCCTTTTAAGACGAAGAAGCAAATAAACTGCAAAAAGAATACTGATTTTAAATAAAATCGTCTGCATTTAATCAATGATGCCACCAGTTATAAATTGGTGATAATTAAAGGAGAATTAATGTGAAATATTCTAATATTTTGAACCACTTGAATAAATATTCTAATATTTTGACTTTTCAAAATAACTTTTTTTTCAATTAATATTTTCAAAAATGATATTAATTTTAAGATAATAAATAAGTTTATTCAAAAATAAGTTCTTAATAAAAATATCGTTTGCACATTTGCATTAAGAGACATTAAATTACCAAACGATATTTTCAATTTGTAAAAAAAAAAAAAAAAAAAGTAATTATTCTAATATTTTGAATATGAGCTGTATTATGAAACTATTTGTTATAAGATAATTATTAAATTCATTAAATTTCAAGATTTTAGTAATAACTACGGTGACCCAGCAAGTAGTTGATGAAAAAAGGCCAGTACTACGGAGTTTTTTATTATATTTTCTTCCTTTTAAATTTTAAAAGTAAACTAACATGATTGCTACAATCTTTAATAAATGTCCTATGAACAAAAATGAATTCCGCTGAAATTAAATAGCAACAAATTTATAAATAAGTAGTTTCTTAAAATGCCATTTTCCCAGTGGTTGATCAGGCGAAAGAAGTCAATCGAAGATCTAAAAATTTATCTTTAAAATATAATTCGTGAGCTGTGATTAACAATAGTTCTTATAAAAATATTAGTTGGAATAAACAAGATGGAAGTGAATGTTTTTCAACTTCCCGTAACTGCCTTCAACTAATTAAAAATTGAATGTTTAGACTTTCTAATAAAAAAAAATCCCTGCCGGCTCGGGCCTACAGGCGGAGGTAGATTTCGAAGTTAAATACCAAATTCACCAACAAAAATTAAAACAAGATTAAACATAAACCCAGTTCCTTCACTAAGAATGAGCTCTAGGGAGCTTAACATTTTGAGAAAATTCTAATATACACGAATACACACACGCATGTATATGGAATAGGTTTAAAAATGGCTAAAGCAAATTCAGAGAACCTCAAAGTGTTAAAATATGTTAATATTTCCGTAGTCGGGTTTTTATCATGTTTTAATACGTTTCTTCAAACTCGCATGGCGTTACATATTCGCCTGCTGAGGTCCATTATATTTCTAATATGACGCAATATTTTGTTTTTATTTTAATTCGTCAAACTATTTATTTCATTTTGAGTTTTCATGCTGAAATCTTGCTCTTGAAAACTTATGACGTAATATTCAATTTGTTTTCAATTCGTCAAACTGTTTATTTAATTCAATTTTTCACGTGAAATTCTTGCAATAGAGGAACAATTGTTGTGGTGAGAATTTTATTGCTTTTTTTTTTTTTAATTGTTGGCAATCGCTATAACGAAAAATATTTATTTTTTCCTGCCATTGTTGTGTAAGAGCTGGTTTTATCAGAGTCATGTTAAGACGGTATTCAAAATTTTGAACCCTTCCCAATTCCATTCCCTTGGGCCGATTTTGCCCATTTTCAATCCCCGCCGAAATATTAGCCATCTCAAAGTTGTTGGCGAGTTTGAAGACGATCCGTGCATCATTGCAACTTTTATCGTGCGGACAAAATTTAGTACATACATACATATATATATATATATATATAAACTTTTTAGGTGGGGGTGGTTTTTGGTTCCTGGGGACCTATAATGAAAAGTTATGAAGGTATTTTTCAAAAGTCGCACCATGGTAACGACTGCAATATGTAGTATTTCTTACGCAAACGCATGCGCAGTACAACAGTGCAGTTAACATGTAAAGCGCGACGGAAAGTTTTACTAAAGTACCGCGAATTTATTTTATATGGAAAAAGCGCAAATATGATTTTTTCAAAGTTGGCATTGACAGTGAGCTGCAGCCAGGAAGGGACCCCTTGTCCTTTTTCATGCTCTATTCGAAGCACTTGTCAAACCCTTTTTCATACTTAAACATATTAGCCTTTTTTGGTGCTCGTCAGAGCATTTTTTAATACTAGTTCCATATATATTCGTGTGTGTATGTGTGTATATTAGAATTGCCACAAAATTTTGGGTACCGTAGATCTCATTCTCAGTGAAGAACTAAAATAAAAATGGCTTTACTTACTTTTTTTATTGTTTATTTTAAATTGTACGTTTAATTTTGAAATTGATTTTTCAAAACAAACATTCTTAAAATTCCGAACAATGGCGGGTACTTTAGCTAGTACCATATAAAACTTGCATCAAAATTCTAGTATATTTACGTGAGTTAGAACATGGTGAGACATCCAGAAGGCCAAATAGACAGACATACAAACCGAAGTCACAAACATTTTTTTTTTAATTATGTTGGAAAACATTAAAAGTAATATGATTTTATTAGGAAAAAAAAGTTTTTACTTGTTCAAAAGGAAAGCACCGAATAACAACAATATCTTTAGTGAATACACAATTCATGGAAAAACGACAACTGCATTTATGCAAACTGCAACTATGTTCTTCTTTGACATTATGCAATAACGAAATAAACAACGCAAATAAATAATTTATTCTAAATAAGAATTTACTTTATTTTTTTTTGTCATAATTTAATTACATCAATGCGCAACAAAAATTTGTGTGTCCTTTAAAACAATTTTATTTAATTTGAAATGAAATCTAAAAAACCTTTCCATTACATTAATTTTTACCAATCTGAAAGAAATTTGAGAGAATTTTAAAATGGTTTTTATACAATTTATTTTCCACTTTAAACAAAAATAACAGTCACATAAATTTAACATTTTCCCTAGTGGAGTTAGCAAAATATCTTAAGTGCATCATATTTTACAAAAGCTACAGCATCCTAATGTTATAGCCCTTTTAAAAGAGGTTTTATCTCACTAGTATCATTTGCATCTCTGTCGCGTGTTATCTACAATATACATTATTTTGATACTCTAAGTGAATAAATTTCATGTTTTATCTTAATGTGCATCTGAATGTATTTTATTTCATTTTGTTTATGCAGTGGATAGAAGATAGCAAAAACGTTTATAATAGCATAAAATGTAACGACAGTGATTCATTTCCCGACAAACATTAAAATACATACAACTTTTTTACTGAATATAAAGGATAAAAGTTTAGACGTGAGGTAAAAGCACATTTTAAAATGTAGCTTCATGTAATATATTCAATATTATGAAAAAATAATTATATAGTGCTTTTTAAAGGTATTGTATGAAGCATGTTGTAAGAATTACTGGTTGTATGTCCATAATCCCCATGCATTATTACTGATGTGCCCTTGGATATAAAAGCATGTACTCAAGTACACTGTCATAAAAATCCGTGAACTGAACGATTTTTTCCGTTGATTATATTTCGTTAAAACACGAAACTTTTCCATTAATTTGTCTATTCCTCACTCCCATACCCAATTATAGAACCTCCCTTAATCTAACGTCAAAATTACCTGGAATTATTCAACTTAAAGCTCTATTTTCGTGGAATCAAAATTGTGTTTTGGCAACTGTGTTGCGTAGCACTTTGTTGTATTAAAAAAAAAAATTAGCAACAACGACTATAAAATCATGAAATGTAATGATAGTGATATATTTCTACACAAATATTAAAATACATAGATGCGTTTTTACTGAGTTATATAGAATAAAAGTTTAGACATGAGGTAAAAGCACATTTTAAAATGTAGCTTCATGTAACTATGTGCATGATTAGGAAAAAATAATTACCTAACACTTTTTAAAGGTTTTGTATGAAGCATGTTTCAAGCATCACTGGATGTACGAGAGAAAGTCAATAAGTAGGACACAAACTGATATGTGAGGTCGGAAATTAGTAGTAAATTGTTTCCGAATATGCCAATAGATGGCAGTATAATCCAACTATAGGATATTAATTTCGTATTTACTAAACTATATTACCTAAGTATAATTACCTAACACTTTTTAAAGGTTTTGTATGAAGCATGTTTCAAGCATCACTGGATGTACGAGGGAAAGTCAATAAGTAGGACACAAACTGATATGTGAGGTCGGAAATTAGTAGTAAATTGTTTCCGAATATGCCAATAGATGGCAGCATAATCCAACTACAGAATGTTAATTTCGTATTTACTAAACTATATTACCTAACTGTAATTACCTAACAATTTTTAAAGGTTTTGTATGAAGCATGTTTCAAGCATTACTGGATGTACGAGGGAAAGTCAATAAGTAGGACACAAACTGATATGTGAGGTCGGAAATTAGTAGTAAATTGCTGCCGAATATGCCAATAGATGGCAGCATAATCCCACTATATGATATTAATTTCGTATTTATGAGACATAAGTTGTGTAAGATGAGCAGAATCGTTCAAAAGTTGTTGACGAAGAGCGAAGTGGTCGTCCAGTTGAGATTGCGACAAATGGTTAGAACTGTCATGCGAACAACAGTAGTCAACATAGCAGCCATTTCCTCAACCTTCCGCATTGAATGTTCTATCGCAATCTCAACTGGATGACCACTTCGCTCTTCGTCAACAACTTTTGAACGACCCTGCTCATCTTGTACAACTGTTGTCTAATAAATTCGAAATTAGCATCTTATAGTTTGATTATACTGCCACCTATTGGCATTTTCGGAAACAATTTACTACTAATTTCCGACCTCTCATATCAGTTTGTGACCTACTTACTGACATTCCTTCGCATGTCCATGATCACCATCATTATGAGCAATGTGTTCTTGGATATAAAAACATGTACTCAAGTAAACTCTCAAAAAATCTTTGAATTGAATGAATTTTTTCGTTGATTATTTTGAGTAAAAACATGAAACTTTCCGAAATTAATTTACCTACAGCATCCTAATGTTATAGCCCTTTTAAAAGAAGTTTTATCTCACTAGTATCATTTGCATCTATGTCGAGTGTTATCTACGATATACATTATTTTGATACTGAAGTGAATAAATTTCATGTTTTGTCTTGATGCGTATCCAAATGCATTGTATTTCCTTTTGTTTATGCAGTGGATAGCAGATAGCAACTACGACAATAATGGCATAAAATATAACGATGGTGATACATTTTCCCGACAAACTATAAACACATACATGCGTTTCTGCTGTATGTGAAAAATAAAATTTTAAAAGTGAGGTAAAAGCCCATTTTATAAAATGTAGCTTAATCCTTGTGCAATACATGTAATGTTAAGAAAAAACAATTACATAGTATTTTTTAAAGTTTTTGTAAGAAGCATTTTTTGAGCTGCTGCAAGTTTGCCAATGATTCCCAAACATTTTAGCGCTACGCTCTCAAAACACTCGTGAATTTAACGAATATTTCCGTTGATTATAGCGTAATTAATACAAGAAACTTTCCTCTCTGATTTGATTATTTTCGCTTAAAATACAGAAAGTTCCATAATCTAGCGTAAAAACTACCTGAAAAATCTTTCAAACTGAAACTGCATTTTTGTAGAAACACAATTGTGTTCCGGGAATTGGGCTGTGTAGCATTTTGCCGTATTAGAAATGGAACTTTTACACATGCCATTTTTTCCTTAAAATACGAAACATTCGCGAACTAAAGCTCACAAATTTCTTGGAATTCTCCAGTCAAAGAACGGATTTTTTTTTAATAGGAGAAAAATTTCTTCCAGTGACATGGCTGCGTCAGCAAACTAAGGCCTGTAATTTTTATTTTTCTTGACGAAATGATTTTTCAGCATGTGTATATGCGGACGTAGAAAATCAAATTTGGAGAAATCGTAAAAAAAAAACCTCTTAATGCGTCCACTGGTTTTCATTGTAAACCAAGCTTTTACAATGCCTAATAATCTATCTATAATAATCTATAATAATAAAGAAAGAAGTTTGTGTGTGAGTGAGTGAGTGTGTCGACGGCGTTCTGAAGAGACCACTGCACGTAGAGCTACAAAATTTGGGGAAAAGGTACGTCTATATATGAAGTTTTGCCCCTCGAAGCCCGATTTTCGATTTTTTGATTAGATTTTTTTAATTTAATTTTTTATGCGATTAGCGCTTTTTTATGTTTCGAGGCGATTTTTCCATATAAGTGAGAAGAATATGGTTTCTTTCTTTTAACCCAATATAGTAAATTTTGTTCTCGTTTCAAAAAAGTTTATTCGGAATTCGTGCAGCGATTTTTGAATTTTTAGCGAATTTTTTATGCAATTATTGAACAGCATTTAATACATTTCCATACCTATAAGGGGGTTGCCGTAGAGGGACACAGTTCTGTCGCCAAATGCACCTAAGTTTGTCGCCAACTTGGCGGTATATCGCCAAATTTGGCGACCAAAATGAGTCGCCAAAAGTGACGCCAACTTGGCGATATCTCTAATATTTCGCCAAGTTCCCATAGACTTCCATTGTAATCCAATATGGATTACCTGCTTACAGAAAATCAACAAATTGAGATATTTTAATGCAACAAAAACTATTATTAACTTAAGAGATTATATTAATTCGATTTTTCCACATTAGGAAAAAGAGTACAGTTTCTTTCTTTTAACCCAATATAATAAATTTTGTTCTTTTTTTAAAAAAAATTATCCAGAATTCGTACAGCGGTTTTTGAATTTTTATCGAATTATTTATGCGATTATTGAACAGCATGTAATGGATCTCTGTACCTATAAGGGGGGAGGGTAACTTGGGGGGATCCAGTTCTGTTGCCCAATAACGCCAAGTTTGTCGCGACCAAAATTAGCCGCCAAATGTGACGCCAACTTGGCGATATCTCAAATATTTCGCCAAATTCCTATAGATTTCCACTGTAAAACAATAGGGTTTACTTGCTTGCAGAAAATCATCAAATTGAGGTATTTTAATGCAACAAAAACTAATATTAACTTAAGGGATTATATTAATTATATTTAAGGGAGTCCAAGTAAATTAATTACAAATAAAAGTAACATGATCTAATGCTTAGCAGGATTTCCAAAACATAAATTTTAAGAGAGCCCACAGGTTAAAGGAATTAGATTTGAAACTTTTATCCAATTATAGTAAATTTTGACTTTCGTGATTTTTTAACTTTTTGTGATTTTTAATGCGATTTTTACGTTTCTTCGCGATCTGCTGCAATTTTTTGACATTCCATTTTTGACCTAAAGTACATTCTGCCCTCATTTCAATAAAGTTTATTCGGGTTTCGTATAGCGATTTTCGATTTTTTCGGGAATTTTGTATGTGATTTTTAGTGTATTTTAGCGATTTGCTACTATTTTTCCATATTAGTTAAAGGAATCAACTTGCAATCTTCGAACACAATATATAATTTTTTTCTCTCTTTTCAAAATTTGAGAAGCGATTTAAAATTTTTTCGCGATATCTTATTGTGATTTTCAGAGCTTTTTCGTAATTCCTGCTGTTTTTTGACGTACCCGGGCAACGCCGGGCAAGTTCGCTAGTAAAATAATAAAACTAGTTTTTTTACAGACTGATAATTATTATTGATTATATTTTTTTGGCGCAGGCTTACCAATAAAATACATTAATGGAGAATAAACATCTATTTAAATTTTGGATAAGGCGAATTTTGAAATCCATGTTCTCATATATACTTACATATATAAAATATAAGGTATCGGCATTCGCTTATAAATATCAGCTAATTAATATTTTGTTAAATATTATTAAAAGCATTTGAAAACAATGTTTTGCTCAATCTTGATATTGGGAGAGACCGTCAGGAACATCTGGCCGTAAGGAAAAATGAAAAATAATAATTTTGATGCAGGACTTTTTCTTTGTTTAGTAGATAAATCAGCGGTAGCCTAATTTATCATGATTCTGAAAATAACGAAGATAAAATTATTAAGGCGTCTCAGAACTCTTAAGGCTTCAAAATTTTCGAAATTATATATTTTTTAGATGTTAAACTACTATATTTTCTGAACATTTTAATGTAATTATTTCCTTGAAATTCTGATTGTAACAGAAGCTATGCGTTTTAGAATTATACCCTCTCAATAGCTAAAGCGGTGTTTCCGAAACTTTGAAGTAATTTTTCTCCAAATGACGGTTTTGGGCATAATGCGCAGGATATTTCAAAAACTTCTGAACATTTTTTTTTTATAAAATTATCAAAACAAACGTTTCATGTTAATCTGTATAAACTGAACCTAAAATTTTCTTTTATTGTTCAAAAAAATATTTTTTTATGTCATTATGTTGTTGAAATTTTCAAAATTTCGTATTAGCTAAATGCAACTTAGTATTAAAAATATAAAAATACTTTAAATACAAATTTATTTAGGTTCAGTGTAATTATTATAATCTGCAGTATATGTAGGGACCAAAATTTTCATTCTAGTTGCAATATTTATTTTCTAATGGTGCGCGTAAGCTGTTATATCAATTTTCTTGCTCGTCAAATATCTGACAGTTTGGAGCCCCTGTAAATGCTAATTATGCATCTTGCAGTTTTTTAAGTACATAAAACGAAAGAACCTACTTATGTCTTTCATCTCAATAAAAAAATGTGTTTTAAAATCATATACAATTTAAGATATTAAATGTTGAAAATGGTCCTTTTTTTTCCTTTTTTCCAATTTTAAGAGTCCTGAGATCCCTTAAGCGTGTCGTACTCCTGACAATTAAGCTGAGAAAATACGTTATCTATTTCAAGAAACATTTCACGAATGTAAAGAGCCACCCAACAGTATTTTGCAAAATTTTCTGGACATGTTCTTGTAAAAAGATAGTATGTTATATACGCAAAATATTTACTAAATAAGAATGTATTCGTTAAAAACAAATAAACTTGCTCAGTGGTACACATAAATAAAAACTTTTATATGAACTTGTACAGTTAAAATTAACGATAAAAAACACAAAATCTACGTTTCGAACTGCTTCTGCAGTCGTCCTCAGGATATTTTCTTCCGTCTTCAGGATAAAAAAAAAAATACGCGAAAGAATTGCTTCAGAAATGCTACGTTAAACCTAGGAAATTTATTGGTTGCTGGGGTTTCTGAAGATAAAGGAATGCTTTTCGGAATAGTTAACTTGAAAAGATTATATTACACATCTGCCGTTATATATAAAGTTATATATATAATAACTTTATAATATATAACTTTGTAATATATACAGTTATATATAACCATCCTTAAGAAAGATAAGAACTAAATTAAGAAACATTTGTAATTTTTTTACCGTGTAATGTAAGAAACTTGAACTATTTTTTAAAGCTTTCATATTCGCATCTCAATATATATATATAATTTATTATAAATAAAAACATTTATAATTGATGAGATGAAACTAACAGTTAATGTATAATTTTAGTTGCTAGTTAATTTTTTTTAACTTATATTATTTACCATACTCTTAAATTCTTTTCAAAATCAGTTTCAAAGAAGAAAAAAAAAGGAAAACAACAATAAACAAGAATAAAAAACATAAAAAAATCATGCTATTGAAACAAAAAAATATCAATACTTCCAAGTCTTATACATACATGACTAACGTTCATAAAGGAATTTTTACGTAACATTTATTTCAGTATAAGCAGATACTTTATCTTCTTATTCATTGTTTTATTGAAGGTAATTTTCCAATAAACCAAATGAAAATCTTTCTTTTGGTTGTCACCAAGTTCAAACCGTATTGTTTTTTGCATTGTTACTTTGAAACAGGAATTAAGAACAAATGTATTTAAAAAAGATAATAGATATAGAGTTAAAAAATACGTTTAGCAAAGAATCGTTTGAATTATTATTATTATTTTAATTACGAAACTTTTTTTAAATAATGTAAAAAAAAAAAAAAAAAAAAAAAAAAAAAAAAAAAAAAATTAGATTCTCTCTATTCTAAAAAAAAGTAACTACCGCTGTCACCGCCGCCGCCGCCGGTTTTGAATTTTTTGTGACCGGAGGTCTTTCTTCGTTAATATTGAAAAAAATAATGCATTCAAAAATATGAAAATCAGTGGTTTTATACAGAAATGTTTGATGAACACGCTGATGCAGACAGTTTTCAAATCGAAGAATTATTTTAAGAGATATTTAATGCTAAATTTGGACAAAATCGTTCCACTAAAAAAGTTTTATAGCAGCAAAAACTATACTTGGCAGTGTAATCATTTTTAGATCATTTTATGCGTTAAAATTTGCCGGAGTGCAGATTGCATTAATTTTTTATTTTGACTCATTTTTTCAGGTTTTATTTCTATTTTAAATTCAAATTTTCAGCATTTCTAGAGATATTTTTTACAGATTTCAGAAAATTGTACTAATTTAAACTGTTGCCAACTGTATAAAAAGCGCAAGCAATAATGTTTGCTTCAAATAAAAAAATTATTTACACGTGACTATTATAAACAGGAAAAAACTTTCAAATTAGAATTAAATAATTACGTATAAAAAGCAGGAGCTTATTAAAAATTACGTCATAAAAAGTATACACATGAATTTTAAAAGAGAAAGGATATTGTAAAATAATAAATTCATTAACATGCGTTAGAAGTCTTAGGAGAAATTACGTCATATTTACGTCACATTATAGTTATTACATAAAATGAACACAAAATAATATTGCAAAAAAGTTTAAATTTAGAAATTGCGCTAGACATTTATTTAATATTTTGAGAGGATATTTTCAACTATTTTTGTTAGGAAAGCGCAAATAATATTTCATTGCTAACAAAAGTACTTTCACGCGATTATTTAAAAGAGAAAGAATAGCTTGGTAAAAATTACGTCATATTAAAAACGATTAATTTAAAATGTCTCATTTAAAAGAACTTTCTTTTCGCTTTGTTAAAAAATACCAGGAGAATAAGACTCTGTTTACTTAATTCCTTTTATATTAGCTTATTTTGAAATGTTGTTACACGTGTCTACATCATCAAGTTATTTTTATTTCGACGTTTTATTTGTATTTTTATTAATGTTGTACGAATTTATTTGTTCTTTCGTTATTTAAAATAAAAATTATGTCAATTTGTATAATTTGGCGAGTGGTTTGGCGATTTATATAATTTGGCGAAATGGGTCGACGGGATAATCAAGTAGTACCGCAGCGGATTTGGCGTTAAAATTCCCCAATCAAAGAGAAATGAATAGAAATTCGTTTATAGGGAGATCGCCACTGTTTTTTAAATTATAATTCAATCTTTCGAAATCTTTTTAAAGCCGATCAAATTAGCGTGCATTTAGAGCCTGCGGTGTCTGGACGGGGGTTGGCGAGCGTAGCTCGTAGGGGGCCGAGCCCCCTAGTTCTTTAAAAAGAAAAAAATAAATCAAAACTGTTTTAAGCAGACAAATCATGAGAAAACCATTGTATAAAAGATAAATAAATGCGTAAATGGTTATAATTCTTACTTCATTTATACATGACTTAGTAATGTTTTTTAATAAAAGAGAAAAATAATCAGAAAAAAAAAATTTTTTTTAAAGAAGAGAATATTTATACTCATAGGGGTTGCTGATTCGGTTTAATTTTGAGGTAATCTATCACAACCACGATGAAACATTGCTCTATATTAATGAAGTTTAGTTGAATACTGTGATATCATACTACAATAAATTCTCGTTACAAAGAATTTCTAGGAACCACCGATTAAGCTAGTTGTTCTGAAAAATTCGCTATTGTGAAATTTCAATATGGCGGATTTAAAAGATTAAATTCGGATACACATTAAATAAAATTATGTATGATTACTAACGTTATATTACTTCTCTGCAAACATGCAAATGAAGAATAAATATACAGTATATTACAGCTCATATACAAAATATTAGAATAATTGAGAAAAAGTAATAAGAAAAAATTCTTTTTCATTTATTTATTTTTGATACTAAGTAAATGCAATTAAATTTCTTATAAATTAAATCTTGAATGTTTAGATAAAGTTTTAACATTTACAAAATATAAAATACAGTAGAATAAATTAGGTATACAGCTTTCTGAAACACATCAAAATATTCAAATAAAATTTAGATTGGTTCAAAATATTAGAATATTTTATTTTACACAACAATATTACATTATGAATATGAAGTAAATGGTAGTTAATATTTTGCAGCATCCCCTTTAGCTTTCATAACAGCGTACAATCGATCTTGCATACTATATACAAGGTGTTTACAAACATTTCTATCAATATTAGCCCAAATAGACTTTATACGTACCACTAACTCAGTTTTACTTGAAGAAGGATTTTCTTGGAGTTTTTTCTTCATTATACACCATGAGGTTTTGATGGGATTAAGGTCTTGTGAGTTTGGTGGCCAAGGAAGTACCTTAAAGTTGCGTTGGCGGAACCAATTCTTAGTTGACACCGGGATATGCGGTAATGCTAAATCTTGTTGAAAGATGAAGTCATCTTCAAATAAATCTTCTGATGATGGAATCATGTAATATTCCATATTTCTTGATATATCTGAAAGTTAACCTTTTCGTAGATGATGCATAAGTTTCAAGGTCCTTCTGCACTCACGCAACCCCAATCCATGACACTAGCAGCAAATTTTACGGAACGCTTAAGGCATTCTTTATCAAATGCTTCTTGCTTCATTCTCCAAACTCGAATACCTTGATTACCATATGAAACACAAAACATACTTTCATTACTAAATAACATATTTTTCCAATCTTCTTCGGTCCATACACGTCTTGATTTACACCAATTCAATCTTATACGCTTTTGTTTTGCGGTCATGAAAGGTTTTGTTTTCGGTACACGAGATTCAAACTTAAGTTTATGGAGACGTCTTAATGTTGTCGATGTAGAAACTTCAACTCCTTCTTCTTTCCATTTCCGGTGCAAGACTCGCACTCTTTTAAAACGGTTTTTCTTAACTATATGCTTCAGTTTCCTGTCATCTCTAGCAGATGTTTTTGGTTTTCACCCTCCATGTCGGCGATTATTTTGAAATTTTCCATTTTTTGAATTCTGTGTTAGTATTTTACAAACTTTTGATTGCGAACAATGTAAATAATTCGCTATATAACATTGAATTTTACCCTGCCGATACAAATCAACCATACGAAGTTTAATAGATTCAGGAATATCACTCACACGACCCCTTTTAAGACGAAGAAGCAAATAAACTGCAAAAAGAATACTGATTTTAAATAAAATCGTCTGCATTTAATCAATGATGCCACCAGTTATAAATTGGTGATAATTAAAGGAGAATTAATGTGAAATATTCTAATATTTTGAACCACTTGAATAAATATTCTAATATTTTGACTTTTCAAAATAACTTTTTTTTCAATTAATATTTTCAAAAATGATATTAATTTTAAGATAATAAATAAGTTTATTCAAAAATAAGTTCTTAATAAAAATATCGTTTGCACATTTGCATTAAGAGACATTAAATTACCAAACGATATTTTCAATTTGTAAAAAAAAAAAAAAAAAAGTAATTATTCTAATATTTTGAATATGAGCTGTATTATGAAACTATTTGTTATAAGATAATTATTAAATTCATTAAATTTCAAGATTTTAGTAATAACTACGGTGACCCAGCAAGTAGTTGATGAAAAAAGGCCAGTACTACGGAGTTTTTTATTATATTTTCTTCCTTTTAAATTTTAAAAGTAAACTAACATGATTGCTACAATCTTTAATAAATGTCCTATGAACAAAAATGAATTCCGCTGAAATTAAATAGCAACAAATTTATAAATAAGTAGTTTCTTAAAATGCCATTTTCCCAGTGGTTGATCAGGCGAAAGAAGTCAATCGAAGATCTAAAAATTTATCTTTAAAATATAATTCGTGAGCTGTGATTAACAATAGTTCTTATAAAAATATTAGTTGGAATAAACAAGATGGAAGTGAATGTTTTTCAACTTCCCGTAACTGCCTTCAACTAATTAAAAATTGAATGTTTAGACTTTCTAATAAAAAAAAATCCCTGCCGGCTCGGGCCTACAGGCGGAGGTAGATTTCGAAGTTAAATACCAAATTCACCAACAAAAATTAAAACAAGATTAAACATAAACCCAGTTCCTTCACTAAGAATGAGCTCTAGGGAGCTTAACATTTTGAGAAAATTCTAATATACACGAATACACACACGCATGTATATGGAATAGGTTTAAAAATGGCTAAAGCAAATTCAGAGAACCTCAAAGTGTTAAAATATGTTAATATTTCCGTAGTCGGGTTTTTATCATGTTTTAATACGTTTCTTCAAACTCGCATGGCGTTACATATTCGCCTGCTGAGGTCCATTATATTTCTAATATGACGCAATATTTTGTTTTTATTTTAATTCGTCAAACTATTTATTTCATTTTGAGTTTTCATGCTGAAATCTTGCTCTTGAAAACTTATGACGTAATATTCAATTTGTTTTCAATTCGTCAAACTGTTTATTTAATTCAATTTTTCACGTGAAATTCTTGCAATAGAGGAACAATTGTTGTGGTGAGAATTTTATTGCTTTTTTTTTTTTTAATTGTTGGCAATCGCTATAACGAAAAATATTTATTTTTTCCTGCCATTGTTGTGTAAGAGCTGGTTTTATCAGAGTCATGTTAAGACGGTATTCAAAATTTTGAACCCTTCCCAATTCCATTCCCTTGGGCCGATTTTGCCCATTTTCAATCCCCGCCGAAATATTAGCCATCTCAAAGTTGTTGGCGAGTTTGAAGACGATCCGTGCATCATTGCAACTTTTATCGTGCGGACAAAATTTAGTACATACATACATATATATATATATATATATAAACTTTTTAGGTGGGGGTGGTTTTTGGTTCCTGGGGACCTATAATGAAAAGTTATGAAGGTATTTTTCAAAAGTCGCACCATGGTAACGACTGCAATATGTAGTATTTCTTACGAAATCTGCCTAAAAATCATAACACGGCTTTTGTTGCAGCTGGCAGCTGACAGCAATGTGACAACAGGTGCACAAACATTAAAAAAATAGTATGTCTAGTGTTACGTATAAAGCTCATTTCTGCCTGAAATGGCGCAATATTTAAAAATTTTGATCAACTACTGGAAGGATATCACCTACTGGCGGGATAACCCTATAAAAATATTATAATTCATCTGACATAGTAGTAAGTGGTAGTACTAGTAGTAGTAGTAGTAGTAGTTGTAGTAGTAGCACGAGAAAGTAAGGCATTTCTCTTTTCTGAAATTGACAACAATTTTCTTAAACCAAAATTATCCATATTATTAATCTCTATTTATAATGTATGCTCTGATAATTTCTGCTGATATCGTTTCTGCTTAGATACGTGATAAAGGCGGCATAAAGACCCGTGTAGGCACTCCAGGAATAAATTGACTATGATTTTGACTTCAATATTTTTCAATGTTGCATAAAACGTTTCGTGAACATATTATTTCTTAGAAAAATAATTTTTGAAATTCCCATGTGCGACAGAGATCGCAGAACAAAAAATGTCAGAACCTTCCTGAGCACTTACTGATTGTACAATGTTAAATTTTCTTTCGCTGAAAATTACTTTCTTTTCTAGTTCTTTACCAACGAAAAAAAAATTAACACCTAATATAATTCGTTATAGATTAGAAATTCGC
This sequence comes from Maratus speciosus, assembly GCA_963932465.1. Taxonomy (NCBI): domain Eukaryota; kingdom Metazoa; phylum Arthropoda; class Arachnida; order Araneae; family Salticidae; genus Maratus; species Maratus speciosus. The sequence continues at coordinate 478,716,812 of OZ010795.1, read as the reverse complement.
TAATAGGTGCAGCTATTTATCGCCAAATGCGGAGTTAAGAGACTAGTGCAAAAATAAATTCTCGAGACATGCTACATTTTTTTTAAACGATACCAAGGCAAAGAGAAAAAAAAATTAAGAGGAACTTTGAAAACTTGAAGATCGTGGGTGAATGAAAATAATAATAATAATAAAAAAAAAAGCAATTTCACAAATTACAACGACCATTTGGAAAATGATTTTTTCAAAGACTAAAATTTGAGACATAAAAAATCCCACGGAGTTGTCCATACATTACGTACGCCATGAATAAAACATTAATAGTGTTATGACACGTAAAAATTCCAAGCGACAAAAATCGCCTGCGACTCGTACGTTTTATCTATCTGAAACTTATGCATTATCCAAGCATTTCATTGGCTGTTCGGGAAAAGGCTTTTCCATCGTCAGCTTTCCAAGAAATCTGACAACCAATTTTAAATGAAATTTCATTCTTAAACTTCTAAACATCTCACAATATTACTTTTTACACCGCCGTATAGAAAAAAAATGTACTTTTAAATGCAATTTGTTTGAAAGCTGTATCTCAATTTGTTTCTGAGTTATTAATTTTTTTTGTACTTTTTATTACTTTTTTGTCATAGTGGCAACAGAAGGCATCCATCTCTGTTGAAAGTAAAGGGAAATACAGATTACTGTATAGACCAATCAGAAAACGAATAAAATCCAGATTAAAGCAATAAAAACCTTCAGATATGCTTTTGATTTCCTACCCTGACGAGAACAATAACCATTTTTCCAAATGGTTAAAAAGTTTTCTTTCGTAATTCTAATATTTCGATAAAAATTGTTTTCTTTCGAACTCGGGGTTCGTTAAATTGAAACAAGTAATCATTTTAAGACTTCAAAATATCAGTTAGTTTGAAAAATTCGTTATTCTGAAATTCATTAAAGTGAATAAATTTATAATGGCAAAGTATAGGATTTTTTGCCTAATTGAAATAAAATTCGTTAAAGTGACATTCGTTCTTACGGATTATACTGTATAGAGAAAAAATATAAAAAAAAAATGATTATTGTAAATTTTGCGCAATAAATTGAAAACTCTTCTACAGCTGTAAATAAAAACAACATGCATTACATCTCCTGTCTTCATTTGAACAAATTTACCCGTGCAAGAACTAATTTCTCCCTCCAACACATAAAAAACTAGTATGCTGTGGCCACCAAAAAATTTCTGCTATAGTACATCTCAAAAGTATACGAACAACCGATTTTGTGACATAACAGCTCAAAAAATGAAGCCATAATCAAGAAAAAAATATTAAGCATTTAGAATCATAATATATGTTTATTACAACATCGAAATACAGTATAGGTTTTACAGAATTTTTGTATAAAAAAAACTGAAAATAAACTGTCCCAAAAGTAATGGACAATGAAGAGAAATGCTTTTATTACCACCGTATCAAAAAAAATTTGCATATTCTGCGTTCTGTACATGTGAAGTTATCACTTCGAAATATAAAATCACTACTCGTTCTTCAATTGTCGAATAGTGGGAAAATGCCTCGCAACGTTCAATTCTCTGCTGCTGATATAGCTAAAATTTGGCGTTTAAAGGTTCAAAATAGAAAAATTTCTGATATTCCTAAACAAATGAAGAATAGCAGATCCAGAATTTATGAAATGTTATCAAAAAAGTGTCAATGTGATTGCAAATCAACATTCATGTCGACCAATAAAAACATCTATTCGACAAAACAGACATATATTGCGAACAGTTTCAACCCAAAAGAAGTTTGTTCGTGAAATTTCGAAGACTTTAGCGTTTCCTATTACAAGATCTACTGTTCACCGTTGCATACATTCAAGAAAAATTCATAACTATTGCAAAATGTGTCTGACACCTATGCTGAATGTGTACCACAGAAATGCACGCATTCTTTGAACTAAAAAACACATGCCTTGGGAAGATGAATTGTTAAGCGTTTCTTCAGTGACTAAAGCGAAATCAATTTGGATGGACCTGAAAGCTGGGCATGCAATTGGCATGATCGCGGGAGTTCTTTAGTTGACAACAAGGAGGGCATTCCCTCATTGTGTGGGGCGCGATTTGTTTCAATGGAATATGCAAATTTATGAAATGGTCGACAGTGCTCTTAGGATTATTAAAATGTCCTTAAAAGCAATCTACTTCCATTTGGAAACATTTTAGGAAGGGAAACTGAAAATCCCAAGATAACAGTGCGTAGATTCACACATACCACTCAACAACAGCATGGCTTATGCAGAATCAAGTGACTGTTATAGATTGGCCAGCCATCAGCCCCCACCTAAATCCAATTGAAAACCTATGGGGAGTATTGGCACGAGATGTATAGGCTAATGGTCATGCATTTTCTACTACTCAGGAATTAAAGCAACAAGTAGAGCAGAATTTGGTCTCTTTACAGCCACACATTGAAGCATACTTGGTAAGGTTTTTAAGATAATCCAAAGGAATGGATACAAAATTTGAATTTAAATGCAAAATTCACAAAAAGTCCATATATTTTTGGGACAGCCTATTTTGATTTTGATTTTTTTACAAAAATTCTGTAAAACCTATACTATATTTCTTTGTTGTCATAAACTTGTATTATGATTACACATGCTTATTATTTTTTTCGTGATTATGGCTTCGTTTTTTGAACTGTTATTTCAAATAATCGCATGTTCATATACTTTTGGGACGCACTATATATTATTCCAATATATTAATTTAAATACCACTGTTACAGAGCAAGAACTACGAAGTGTAGAGCATTAAAAATTAAAATAATAAATAGGAGTTAAAGTAGAACCTCTTTTATCAGAAACTCTTTTAACCGAAACTCTCGGTTAACCGAAATCAATTTTTACAGCCTTTTTTATATATATATCTATACTATTTTTTACTATCACATTCCTTGTGCGCAAAAACCATTTTGAAAGCTTTTTTTTTTCTTTTTAACTATCATATTCCTTGTGTGCAAGCGGTCCTTTCCGAACTACGAGTACATATAAATATTTTCGATACACTTTTTTAGAGTTCCTTTGAATTTAACTTGAGCTCCCGTTACCTGCGGAGTGGAACTAACAGACCGAATCAAGTAGCATTTCTGAAACTTTTGATTGTTTTGTAAAAGATTTGGCATGACTGGAGCAGCAAAAAGACTGTGATTCTGGTGAACTAATAATATTAAAAAAACATCGCGATAGAGCTTCAAAGCAAAAGCAATCGGAGCTGCGACAAGCAAAACATTTTTTCTAACCCTTGTGATACATCCAAAAGGTACTCAATTTCAAAATTAAAATGCAGGTAATTTATTCTTGTTTCTATTTTGATATTGCTTTATTTTCATTAAGCACTTGTTACCATAATAAGAAATATTGCATATATTTCTTCTTAATCTCAAAATTGAAGAATTCTCGATTAACCGAAAATTTCAATTTTTCGAAAGAGGGTCGGTCCCAATTACTTCGGATAATCGAGGTTCTACTGTACTTTGATTAGTGAATAAAAAAGAGTACAGTTCAACAGTGCCTTTTATTGTGAATTCAGATACAAAATTGTACCAACATACATATTTTTAATACGTTCTAACAAAGTTGATAAATATTTATGACTTCGGTTTGTCTGTCCGCCTGTCCGTCTCAGAGTGGAGTATTTGACGCAAACTCCTAGCCAAAAACGCAGAAATTAATATTTGTTCAACAACGTAAAACGCATATTTTATAATAGCTGACTAACTGGTGCCTTCTATGCCTTATTTTAGGATTATGAGTCACATCCAGCGGCTCCTAGACTCACTAGGGAATGTCCTCAACTGCCAGATCGGGATTTTGTCGAGATTGGTGTCTTTGGGAAGCTCTTACCATGGGATCAATGAAACGTATATAACTATCCGTCCCAATGCAACTGGTGACGAGTTATAGGCCGATGTATTTCTGTCGTTTATTGATTTCTCCAGGTCGCTAACTATGCAGGAAAGGCACTCTGTGGGGTAGAAAAGACTGCTTACAGTACAGTTATTTAACCTGTTGTTGCAAGTGTGAAGTTGGTGAAGGGTTCCATATTCCCAGTACTAAGAAACAGAAGATTGTGATCATATTTTCACAATCCTATATAACAAATTAGACAGCACTGATTTAGAGTATGCTTTAAAGAATATCAATAACTAACTCCTCGCCAGATCGTACGGGATGAAAAGAGGGAAAGGGAAGAGTCTATGGGGGGCAGTTTCCGAGGCGCTCAACCATGAAAAATTTTAGCAGTACCTATGTCTCGCGTTCCAGGCGCTCTGGTTCAGGAGAGGTGACATGCATCCCTGAGACATGCGAAGTCAGGCACAGATCTGAAGATGTCATAGGCGAGTCTTCAGGCTGTAATGCTATCGCCGACAAACCGAAGTTTGCAAAAATTCTTACTTTACAACTGCTAGAATATTTTGGGGGAATCCGGAAAAGGGAGCTAGCGACTGAAGAGAAGATCATTAGTCAGTGACTATTCAAGATAGTGAAGGGGGTGATCGAAAACAATTTTTTCCGGTAGCTCGATATTCTACACGAGAGCAGCATCGATGAAAATGAAGTAATAAGTAATTTGGAAATAAATACGGACCTCACTTTCGTATATGAAGAACCTGCGAAAAATAGCGGACAGGAAGTGAAGGAGTATCCGTTGAAATAATGGTGAATGCAGTAGAAACGTATAAGAAGGCAAAGAAAAATAAATTAAAGGCTGTGAAACATACATATATGCAGTTCAAAGACCACAAGATGATTCAACTGTGGGCACAATACGCAGGGAAAGGTGGGAACAGGAAGAGCAAAATTATATTAATTTCCAAACACGGCAGTCGCAATTTTGTCATCATCGCAGACAGTTAAAAGCCATGTTTATAACAGGGACCTCAAAATGTGGGTCACTGACAAATCATTGGATCTTGGAATTGTCGGATTCACAGCAAGTTCACACTTCATCAAGAATTTCAAACAGGCACATAAAATAACAAGTGGAAAGGTGATACAAATCGAAACAAAAAGAGTTTTATTTTCGGAAGTGACTTTGCAACCTGTGATTGACGAATTACGGGAAAAAGTGAAAAAAAGTGATTGAGCAGCGAAAGTGTCTATTGCTCAACGTCCTGAACACCTATCAAAGTGGATTCTAATACGAGATTATATCTAACAGAATTCTTGATATGAAAGGATCTAAGGATGTGGGTGCATCGGTTATCAGTAAAAATAAAACGGCTCATTCCTATTCCGTTCAAATGTGTATTAACGGCGCTGGAAAATTTATGGGAACTTTACTACATGTAACACAGGAATGTCAGGAATTTGGTCCCACAGTTATGGAAAATGTGCAATGAATATTATCCTCAAATTTGCTCATTAAATGCTCCAAGTCAGGAAAGAGCACAAAACAAATAACTGCGGCATACTTCGATAAAGAATCTATTGGTAATCAGAAACAATCATGGTTCTGGATATTTGGTGTGGCCAAACGGATCTACGTTTATGCTTCCAGAAATTTGGATTTAATGTGAAGTCTGTTTTTCTCACACCGTGCACGACAAAATTTCTTCAGCCATTATTTATTTCAGCAATACAAGTACTTATAAAGAGAATAGTTTAATATTCAAAACTCATCAGAGTGTTTGTGGAGATTAAGACATGACTACTGCAGAAAGTATAATGAAATTGCATAAGCTGGCCTATAACCAATTCTCCTCACCCACCTTCGATGATATGTAAGTCTACCTTTCCAAAGGCTTTAAAGAGAAACGGATCTCGTCTTTCGATCAGTAAATAGGCATGCTTTAACTTAACTAATAACATCAGTGACAACTGCAAAACACCACCTTTCATTGTGTGCACTTGGTGTTGGAAACACTCGTGCTTCAGCGATTTCTATTCAGAAATTTACTACCATTCGTGAAGTTACTCCCCCCCCCCCCCAAGCTTAAACTGTCTTCTATGTAGTATTTGTAATCCGTCAACTCTCATTTCAACCACACATAGTGCCTTTCTACACTGTAAAAAAAAATTATGTACAGTTACTAAAGTTTTTCTAGGAAACTGGGATCCCTAGAACTTTTTATGTAAAGGCAACAAGAAAAATTCCTATAACAGCGTCTGTCACAGGAAATTTTCTTGTTGTCGTTACATAAAAAGTTCTAGGAATCTCAGTTTCCTAGAAAAAATTTAGTAATGTAGAAATCAAAAAATGACTGACTTTTCACCAGTTGCATTCAGACGGATAGTGGTATGCATTTCCTTGATCCCCTTGGGATCCCCTTTCCAACGACGCCACTCTCGTCAAAATCCCGATTTGGCAGTTGGTGACCTTCCCTAGTCAGTTGAAGAAAAGGTTTTTTTGGGAAAAGATCTGATTTATTGTTACGTTTCAACTTTGTTATTAAGTTTAATTATATTTAAATGTATATTTTTGTGGCTGGATGAATTGTTGAACTCAATAGCTTTATTTTTAATGTAATAAAAAAATATAAAAATTTGCTCTCAAATATGTATCCTTTTTAGCTCTAATTTGAGTATATTAATTTAAATATATAGGCTTTTTAAATGTGTGCAGAGGTTTGCTGGACCAGTCATATTGCTTATATAAGTACAGTCATATTGCTTATATTTTTAAGCTTCCGCATATATTTGCTATTTTTAAATTTAAATTGTTTTAGTAGTCTATTAATAACACTCAAAAACCAGAATCTCAATACTACAACTCAACTATAGAGATTCAAATTTGCTACATACTGAATTCAAATAATATACTATACGTTAATACATTCGTTTAAATAAATAATTAAATTTGCTCTCAAATATGTATAATTTTTTACTCTAATTTAGGTATATTAATTTAAATATATAGCTTTTTAAATGCGTGCCGAGGTTTGCCGGAACTTTTTTGAAGTACAGTTGTATTGTTTATATTTTTACAGGCCATTTTTTTATGCTTCCGCATATATTTGCTATTTTTAAATTTAAATTGTTTTAGTAGTCTTTTAATAACACTCAAAAACCAGAATCTCAATACTACAGCTCAACTGTATAGAGATTCAACTTTGCTACATACTGAATGCAAATAATGTACTATATATTAATACGTTCGTTTATATAAATAATTAAATTATACATATAGTATAATTAACGACATCTAATTAAATATTACTTGCAAGCAAGGCAACGCTGTCAAATAGTACTTTCCTCTTATAAACAATAAAAAATTAAGTAATGTTTGTATTTTATATTTATTTTTTAAGTAAATACATATTTTTATGTGTATATAACATTAATTAAGCATATTTACTAATTGTAAGTTAGCAGCAATGATTTTAACTGTAAAAAAACATGAAAAATTATTTTGGCCAGGATTTTGCTTAAAATACTCCACTGTGCGTCTGTCCGAGCTCAATTAAATGTAATCGAATTGTCCTGAAAGTTTTATGTGTTACTGACGTTTGCTGCAGCACGATCGCTATTAAAAAGGAAGTGTGTAGCGTGTATAGTTCGCTTACAGGGTCAGACAAAAGTATTCTTTTGTATCACGGGTAATAAGAAAAAATCGTATATAATTTTAATTAATTTTTCAATTAATTTTCAGCAGTGAAATTACGCTCGAAATTATTGAATATTTAATTTGTGATTTATCACATTGCTTAGTTATCAATGTCATAAATCATGTATTAAATAGTCAAGAAAAAATCGTTTGAAATTCATTTACTTAATATTACATCAGTCCTAAAATAATGAAACTGTTATGCATTTAGAAAGTGCACTTAATAATGATTTACGCAGAATATGGAGTGCAAAGCAATTATTATTCATTTACAGAGTCAGACAAGAGAATTCTATTAATAAATGGCCTACGAAAAAGAAAAAAAATCCAGTATATTTTAATGTTGTTACACTATTTCAAACGTAATGGAATATATTATGCATTCATCAAATATTAATTCATCAATTGTTACGATTCCAATACTTTTTTTTCATGTATATAGAAGTTAGTAAAAACATGTGAACTGGTATGATTGAGAACATTGATAGAATGCTTTTAACTAAAAACTAGAAAAATACACTCAAATTCTGTGATTCTTTTCTGTATTTGTACAGAAATTTTAAATGGTCTGCTCGTTTCAAAGGCAGCATTTTGATAATCAATTTACTGTCATATATTTGATAGATTTCAATTACCTGTCGTATTTTACACTTGTAAACAGTTTAAAAAAAGAACTTCTAATTGCAAAATTCAATGACTCCGTTACTATAAACATAAAATTAAATAAGGTAAGTTTAGTAATATAGTAAATAAGGTAGTTTTTATCAGGTAACTAATAAGATTTGTCTATACTAATTAAAATTAAAGTTCAAAATTCCGTCGATAGATAGCGCAGCAATGTTTGAGTCTAAGAATGCTCACGCTAATTTATAAAATTGCATGAGGTGTACCTCTGCGCTAACTGTGAGCTCCATACTACTGAAAAACTTAATAATAACCTGTATTTTGAGATTTCGATGTTAATCTAGGAAGTTTCACAGTTTGGGACTGCGCTGCAGCATCTATTGACAAAATTTGTTATTGTTTTTAAAGTTAGCATATATAAAATCTATAAATTGCTTGATAAGTCTATCAATTGTTTTACATTTATATTTATTATAGTGAAAGAATTATTGAATTTTAAATTTAGGGACTCTTTAAAGACGACTTTATATGTAAGGTAATGCATTAGTAGTAAACTCTTTAAAGCTATCCCCCCAAAGTTATATCACTTTAATTTGTAAATAATATTAAATTTTTACAATCTTCGGAAATATTCCCCTTTTTTAATAATGAATAAAACAGGATAACTGAAGATTAAAAAAAAATACACAGCTGTGTATCTGAAAAATATATTTAGCTTTTTTCAAAGTTGTCACTTATTTTATTAAAGAAAAGATTATTTGATGTTAATTGAATTGTTCATAATAATACCGATGATTTCTTGGAATTACGCTTTTTATCTACTATAAGTACTTTTTTGAATAAGAACTTTTTTGATTAATATTTTGAATTATTTGAATAATGCAATTAATCATGAGACCCATTTAATTTAAAATTTTGAATAAATCGTACCTCACAATCTAAATAAACTTTACATTTTATAATCCTTTGATCTGCCTGGTAGTTATGACATGGTGATTCATTCTTACAAATATTTTAATTCTAAGTCAAGGTTTGAGGATTTATGATTCCGCGTATCAGATTGTTAGTAATGTATTTGATAATTAATGTAATAATTATTTCTAAACCCCAAGAGATTTGTTCTGCCAATTAAAATAGGTTTAATAGAAACATGTATAAAAATCACTTATAAACAGATTAAGAAAAATAATGCTATAAAAAGTGATAAAATATCTTTATTAAGATTGACGATCGTTTCATCGCACCAACGGCGACATTTTTAAAATAATTTATGATTGAAAATATTTTCTCACAATTTAAAAACAATAAATATAGTAAATAATGTCACGAGACATGATGCATGATGAAAAACATTGTAAACATAAAATTAAAATAAAATTAAATTAGCTATTTGTGAGCGTGGATTAATTTTCATATAATTTAACAAAACAATAACATGGTAAACAATGTCACGAGACAACATGCATAATAAAAAACATTGCAAACCATAAATCGATCGATGAAACACAAATCGATTTTAAAAATAGCAAGTTAATTTATACATCAAGATTTTATTTACACAGATCGATTTTAAAAATAGCAAGTTAATTTATACATCAAGATTTTATTTACACAGATCGATTTTAAAAATAGCAAGTTAATTTATACATCAAGATTTTATTTACCATCCATAATCCGAGAATCAATAGAGATGATTTGCAATGATTCAGTGTCCCTTGACTTACCTAAAATTTGGAAAGAGATGGTATGTAATTTTAATAACAATAGTAAAAATTAATCCACACTCGCAAATAGCCAAGATAATTTTATTTTTATTTTATGTTTTGCAATATTTTCATTATGCATGTTATCTCGTGACATTGCTAGTTCAAACATTAGTAATAACATTTTAGTAATAACATTATATGAAAATTAATCCACGCTCACAAATAGCTAATTTAATTTAAATTTAATTTTATGTTTGCAATGTTTTTCATTATGCATCATGTCTCGTGACATTATTTACTATGTTTATTGTTTTTAAATTGTGTGAAAATATTTTCTATCATAAATGATTTTGAAAATGTCGCTGTTGGTGCGACGAAACGATCGTCAATCTTAATAAAGATATTTTATCACTTTTTATAGCATTAGTTTACTTAATAGGTTTAATAGATTCATGAGATTAATCGCTTTAAGAAAAAAATAATATTTCTATTCTTGTGTCGATTTTTCATGTAAAGGTGTTCAAAATTTTATAATATATTCCGAAATTTTGACAATGCACTTGTTTTTATGGCTGTAAGTCGACACTAGAGGATATACTCTCACATCCGATAGATTTTAGACATCAGTCTATGCACGAATGTGCAGGGTAAATAGATTTTTTACTGTAGCATTTGTATTTCTGATACACTATATGACGTAAATCACCAGATATTTTTTATTTTAGACGTTTTGTCGAGCATATAAAGAAATGTTGGAACTCGTTATTTTCAAGGAAGGTTTCTTCGGCTGGGGAACTAAGAAAAAAAAAGAAAGAAAAAGCAATTTAACAAATTACAACGACCATTTGGAAAATGATTTTTTCAAAGACTAAAATTTAAGACATAAAAAATCGCGCGGAGTTGATCAGACATTACGTACGCCATTAATTAAACATTAATACTGTTATTACACGTAAAAATTGCAAGATTTCCTGAAACTTACGTATTATCCACCTGAAACTTATGTATTATCCAAGCATTTCATTGGCTGTTCGGGAAAAGGCTTTTCCATCGTTAGATTTCTTTGAAATCTGACGACCCATTTTAAATGAAATTTCATTCTTAAACTTCTAAACATCCCACAATATTACTTTTTACACCGTCTTATAGAGAAAAAAATGTACTTTTAAATACAATTTGTTTGAAAGCTGTATCTCAATTTGTTACACCGTCTTATAGAGAAAAAAATGTACTTTTAAATGCAATTTGTTTGAAAGCTGTATCTCAATTCGTTTCTGAGTTATTAACTTTTTATAGTTTTTATTACTTTTTTGTCATAATGGCAACAAAAGGTATCCATCTCTGTTGAAAGTAAAGGTTGGTGTATAGACCAATCAGAAAACGAATAAAATGCGGATTAAACCAATATAAAGCTTCAGATATGCTTTTGATTTCCTAACCTGACGAGAACAATAACCATTTTTCCAAATGGTTAATAAATAAATAAATAAATAAATAAAAAGTAATATATGGTATCATTTAAAATAAAAAAAATAATCTTAAAACGATCTTTAGCTGCAGCACACGACTGTCTGAATCTTGTACAGCATTTGTGTAAGAATATTCATAGAGATATAAAAGTTTCCACAACGTGTGATTTTTCCTCTATTTTTGTAGTTTTCATTTCTTACTGATATTTTAGCTCTGCCTGAAAGAATAACCATAACGAGCTCATTCCAACAATAAAAGATCTATCAAAATCGAATCATCCGTTACAAAACTATGCTTGGACATATGTTAAATACTAACTTCTTTGCTGCAAATCAGTTAATTAATATTAATTGATTTAAATCAGTTATATTAATAGCAATAACAAAAAAACAATTTGGAGAAAAATTCCTTTTCATGCAGCTATTTTTTGAAAGGAGTTGAAACTCAAATATAACTAGGATGTTGTGGCCATCACAAAACTTTCTTCTATATAAATCTCATCCATTAAATCATTTAAATAGTACAAGAAATTACAGCAATTTAGCACCAATTCATATCAAAGTATATCTGAATTTGAAGTTTGATGATAATTCGTGCATTACTTCTTGAGATAGAGCTATAGCGAAAATTCTAAAAAATGTAGCATAGCAGCGCCACTTGTTGAGCGATTTACACCAAAACACAAACAGCACTAAATTATATCAAGGTATACCTGAATCTGAAGTTTGATGAAAATTCGTGCATTAGTTATTGAGGATTACTACTATTGTTTATTACTACTATTATTGTACTAATTTATTTGTTTTTTCGTTATTTAAAATAAAAATTATGTCAATTTGTATAATTTGGCGAAATTGGTCGACTGGATAATCAAGTAGGATTTGGCGTTAAGCAGCGGATTTGGCGTTAAAATTTCCCAATCAAAGAGAAAAGAATAGAAATCCGTTTATAGGGAGATCGCCACTGTTTTTTAAATTATAATTCAATCTTTTGAAATCTTTTTAAAGCCGATCAAATTAGCGTGCATTTAGAGTCTGCGGTGTCTGCACGGGGGTTGGCGAGCGTAGCTCGTAGGGGGGCGAGCCCCATAGTAATGTAAAAAATATCTCTAGAAATGCTGAAAATTTGAATTTAAAATAGAAATAAAACCTCCAAAAATGAGTCAAATTAAACAAATTAATGCAATCTGCACACCGGCAAATTCTAACACTAAAAATGATTACATTCCCATGTATAGTTTTTGCTGCTATAAAACTTTTTTAATAGAACGATTTTGTCCAACTTTAGCATTAAATTTCTACCTGTACTAGAAATTCTGAAAAATTCAGCATAGCAGCGCAACCTGTTGAGTGATTCGAACCAAAACATAAACAGCATTAATTCATATCAAGGTATACATGAATCTGAAGTTTGTCGGCAATCCAAGGATTAGTTCTTGAGATAGAGCTATTGCGGAAATCTCAAAAAATGCAGCATAGCAGCGTCATCTGTTGATCGATTTACTCCAAAATATACAAAACGTCAAATCTAGTCAAGGACTAACCGAATCTGAAGTTGGATGAAAATCCGTGCATTACTTTTGGAGATTGAGCTATTGGGGAAATCGTGAAAAATGCTTCATAGCAGCGCCACCTGTTGTTTGATTCACACGAAAAACTAATCAGCACCAATTTATATTAGGGTCTAACTGAATATAAATTTTTATTTAATTCCGTGCATTAGGTCTTGCACTGAGAAAAAAAATGTGGTTGTGGCATCTAGAATCTAAAGTGTGGCTCTAGAAAAAATAGTTCTATGTCATCCTTATAAATTCTACTTCCCTTTTCTAGAGAGTTCTAGAGTCTCCTACTAGAATTCAAGAGCGTTTTCCTATATTCTCGTGGTCAAACTTATTTAAAAATCTCTGCAAATAGATGCGAACACAAGAGGTTAGTTTTAGTAACTATAATTCTAGTTTATGAAACCGTTTCAGAAATCAAGCGATAATTTCTCGCTACTGAAACGATTCATGATCGTTTTGTCAACTAGAAAATAAGAGACTAGAAATTCTAGATCATTTCGTCTATTCAGCTTAGTTGTTTACTCTATTCACATAGTTCGGAAATCTATATTTCTAGTTTAGGGATTCAGAAAATGACTATCTATTCATTCTAGATGAAGGCGGTATATTTTTTTTCTCAGTGTGGGATAGAGCGCCCACAAAATTTGTGTCACGTACATATATACATACAGACAGACGGACAGACAGACAGGCAGAGAGAGTCACAGACTCACAGACAGCCATTTTGTAAAAACATGTTTTTCGGAATCTCTGACCCGTAAAACGTGTAAATCCGTCGAAAACCGAAAGTCGATAATTTTCACGAATTCAATACTTTCTTCTTGTAAAGATAGAAGACAGTAAAAATACATCTTATTGACATGTCCCGACTACCAAAATAGTCGGCAGAAGTTTAATAATTGCTGATTGAAGTTACTGTGATATTAGTAAGACAACACCTATTTTCTAGAAATTCCAAAACAGTATCAAAACAGGAGTTCAAAATAGGAATGTGAGATTTAATTAGTTGATATATCTAATCCACACCATAGGGCATACGAAGAAATGTTTTTAGAGAGGATAAAATGCTTAAAAAATTTCCACACAAATCATTAAATTTTAATCTCTTAAAAATTGCAGATAGCACGGTAAATGATGTGAAAAAATCTAACATTTTAAAAGATTTTCTTTCGTTTGGTTTTTTATTTTTTATATACGAAATGTCATTTGTGTTTACAAATATACTTTGGTAAATGACATAAAAAATTAAAGGGAAATATTTGAAATAAGTGGTTAAGTGGTTAGAAAGACTTAATGTTTTATTGGTTTATCGAAATTAATTGAAAATATAGAATATCAAATGTTTTGTTAATTTAGATATATAAACCGTGCGTCCATAATTAATCGACCCTACTTTAAATTTGTCTACAGACAAAACTATTGTTCATAAAGTTATGAAATTTTGGGAAAGGCATAATAAAGGAATGGGAATTTGTTTAAGCTAAAAAAATAATATATATAAATAAAACTAGTTTAAAATTTCGCCACCAGAGAGCGATTTTTAATAAATTACATATTTAGCATTAAGATAGTTTAGAAATTTTATTTACAGGATGCTCATTTAAGTATTGCGCGGCAGCGCAATACTTATTTATTTCCAGTGTCACTTCTCAATGTTAATTTAACATAGAAAAGCCTATGGAGATGGTAACTTTTTCATTTTTTCTTCCCACCTTTTTGTCCCTGATGCCACTCATTTTTAATTCCTTGCTAATTCTAATAATATTATAAATTCAAAGTGTAAAAACATTTGCCAGACGTCAGAGTCAAAACGGATCATAAAATGCCTTTGCATATAGATGGATTATAATCTAGAGAGTAACATGGTCTAATTTTTATATACATCATTCAAATATTTTTCTTAATAATTCCAAATTTCGCTTTTTTCATTGAGATTCAACGGACATTTTGTAATAAAATTAAATTTTTTTTTCATTGTTGTATATAATTCAAAAGCCGTAATAATAATTTGCCTATTTTTCGTTGAATGAATTTCACGTGAAACATGAAACTGAAGAAACTGAAAGAGTTTTTTTAAGAATTAAAAAAAATATGAATATGACGTCATAGTGGAAATAAAAATGACATTTTCAAGCAGATTTTTTATGTTCAGATTGGAATTTTTCGTGCAAACTACAGCAATATTCATTACTGCACTGGTGAAAATTTTTGAATCATACACAGGTAAATTACATCACAAATTGTGATGCGATATCGCACAAATCAAAGCCTGAGGATGATACCCTCCATTAATTTTGAAATGTGTTCGTTTGAATGCAGTAGTTATTAAAAAACTTGACATATTAAACAAAAACCTAATTTGCAGATCAAATTAAAAAAAACAAAATTTATTTCCTAAATTGTTTAATCCCGAGAAGAGGGAGATATTAAGATATTTCATTCAATTCGTTCTACATTTAATGTTAAATTTTTGTAATCAATAAGTTAAACCAATTGAACATTAAAAAATAAAAATGAAATTCATACAATATAATACTTTAAACACCTATATACTTAGATTCCGTTCAAATGAAATCGAAATAAATCTTAGACTTTTTCCATTTTTAAGTTGTAAATATTTGTACTGCAGATTTTGCATTATGTTTATGACGATTGTACATAATATGATAAGATACATGCAAAATACAAAACTTTAAAAAAAGTCTAAGATTTATTTCGATTTCATTTGAACGGAATCTAAGTATATAGGTGTTTTAAGTATTATGTTGTATGAATTTCATTTTTATTTTTTAATGTTCAATTGGTTTAACTTATTGGTTACAAAAGTTTAACATTAAATGTAGAACGAATTGAATGAAATATCTTAATATCTCCCTCTTCTCGGGATTAAACAATTTAGGAAATAAATTTTGTTTTTTTAATTTGATCTGCAAATTAGGTTTTTATTTAATAATTAATTGACCCCATTTTAAAGTTGTCTACTGTCGAAACTGTTGTTCAGAATGTTGAGAAATTTTTTGGAGGACATAATAAAAGTATAGGAATATGTGTGAGCGAAAAAAAGTTAGG
Source organism: Maratus speciosus (assembly GCA_963932465.1). NCBI lineage: Eukaryota > Metazoa > Arthropoda > Arachnida > Araneae > Salticidae > Maratus > Maratus speciosus. Next base: position 478,700,800 of record OZ010795.1, on the reverse strand, counting down.
GGGCCATTTTTTAAAGAATTACACGTTAAGCATACATTTACGACAGTTTAACAAATTTTGTTATAACCAAACATGTTCTGCATGATTTTTATCATTTTCAGATACCGTCTGGAATCGTAAGATAGCATGTTCCACAGTTGACCGCAGTATATTCAGGGAAATGCTAAGAAAATGTCGTGAAAAGCTGTCTTTAGAGTAAGATTAAGTTAATAAAAAAAAAATTTAAACTATCGTAATTCTAAATGTGTAATTTATTATAAAAACTCCCTCTGGTGGCAAAATTTTGAATTACTTTCATTTACAACTTTTTTAGCCTAAACAAATTCCCACCCCTTTATTATGTCTTTCACAAAATTTCACAGTTTTATGAACAGTAGTTTTGTCTGTAGACACATTAAAGTAGGGTCGTTTAATTATGGGCACCCTGTATATTAAAAATATGGAATATGAAATAATCCGTAAAATTTAGGTGAAAACAACAAATCTTTTCATGAAAAACATTTTTAAATTAATGAAACAATGTTAATGCATTTGTGTATTATCTGGTTACGATCAAACTTCATCCAGTTGAACTGTAAACGACTTGCGGAGGCAATAGGGAGTCACAGAAAGAAAAAAAAATGTTAACTGTAATAAAAACTACATGAATATGGGGAACAATTTAATAAAAAATGTTATAATTTATATAAAAGATAGAAAAAAGTAGATTAAGCAGAAAAGTAGTAGCTTAAATAGTTTAACAATTTAAAATTAAATGTAAATAAGCAAATAAATAAGGATACTTCATTGGTTCTTAAAAGACAGACGATATACTACGAGGATCGTACCCATCTCATAATTAAAAGATTCTAGACCATGGGATTAAATGTAAGAGATAAAATGCTACTAAAGCAGTCTAAATAAATGTTTTTTTATACTTCCGGTACGGTATGCTATTTTTTTCTCCCAGTTTATTTTGTATAGTCTCAAAAAAAAAAGTTACCTTACATAAGCCGGCCGTAAAACAAAGCAGTACGATTAAATACTCTATAGCAATTTTTTAAACTTCTAAGCATCGCACATTTTCAATTTTTATACCGCCGTATTGGAAAAAAATACTTTTAAATGCAATTTGTTTGAAAACTGTATCTCCATTTATTTTTGAAATATTAATTTTTTTGTAGTTTTTGGACCCATTTGTATATAGTGGCAACGGTAGTACTCCATTTCTGTAAAAAGTAAAGGAAAAATGGTTGTAAAATATTAATTATATATTTTTGTTTCCATTTTTTCATAACAACTGAAAGAAAATGTATTTAAAATACGTGCTATTTTGAAAAAATGTAAACGAATGATTTCTGTTAAAACATGGAGCTATTATAAACTATATTTAATTTTAAGTATCTATATTAATGTTACAAACAAATGAAGGTCTATGAATCATTCGAGAGGCTTTTTTCATCGAGTTTCTTGAGTGACGGCATCGTTTTGCTGCATTTGTGTATTATTTCTGGATAGTGACATCCTATGCATACTTTACTGTAGATGTTTACGAATGGATCGTAAATGTGGAATTCTTAAGATGATGCGAATAACGTCATTTTACATAAAATAACAGCGTGTGTTGTAAGTCTTAAAATTGAAGTATGTTTTGTACTATTTATATATACACTGGTGAAAACAATTAAAGGGACAAATGGTTTTTTTGCAATAAAAAAAAACTAACAAAGCAAATAAAACCAAACTTGGACAAAATATCATTCAATATAAGACTATGGAAAATCAAAAATGGGCACAACCTGCACCCTAAATAAGGTAACTGGTCACGTATCCAGCACAGCAGCTGACCGACACCTTGTCAGTCAGAGAAAAACATGTCTAATAGAGTGTATAATCGTCTGTAACAATTACACAACTCTCGCATCGGCGTTTCATACTACTTACCAGGGTCCTTATCAATCTCTTTGGCAATTGCACCCAATTTTGCACCAAGGCACCCTTGATCTCATCGCTGGTCCTTGGAGCTGGTCTTCGAGCTGCAATTGATCGTCCAAGGGCGACCCATATGTGTTCGATGAGATTAAGGTAAAGGGACATCGCAGGTCACTCCATTCGTTGAACATCCTACGTTTCAAGGTATTCGTCCACCAACTGATCCCTTTGTGGACGGGCGTTATCGTCCATAAAAACGAAATTTGGTCCATATGCTCCGCGGAAAAGTCTCAAAGAGGGTGAAAGAATCTCGTCCCTGTTCTGAAACTGGTTCTGAATTTTCTAGAATGTATTGTTTCGACTGAACATTTTCCTTTTTCTCTTCGTCGAATTTCACATTTCTTGATACAGTTATGCGTTTCGTTTCAGGATCTAGTAATCTATATCCCATTGAAGAATAACCAATGAAGATCATTTGTTTAGACCTATCGTCAAGCTTCTTTCGATGAACGGAAGGAATTAACATGTAAGCACTGCATCCAAAAACACGTATGTGGTTGAAATCGGATTCTTCTCCATATTTCAGGAAGTACGGAGTTTTGTTCTCAATAGTGCTGCTTGGCATTCGGTTTTTCAAGTAAGCTGCTGTACGGATAGCTTGACCCCAAAAAGTCTTTGGTAAATTTGATTCAGCAATCACAGCACGTCCTATATTCAGAAGCGACCTATTGCAGCGTTCAGCTACTCCATTCAAAGATTGCGTGTATGGAGGAGCGGGATCGATCACTATACCAAGATCTCTAGTAAAATTCACTAAATCATTAGAAAAATATTCCTTCCCGTTATCACATCTAATTTTCTTCACTGTAGGGTTGGATTTTAAGAACATTTTTAATTCTTCTGGGACTTCACTTTTATGTTTCAGTAAACGTACTTCAGTAAAACGAGAAAAATCATCGATAAGAGTCATAAAATAGCACTCGCCAGAAAAGGTTGTCGGAAAAATAGGTCCACAAATGTCACTATGAATCAAAGTCATTGGCTTGGTTTCTCTTTTTCTTGGTCCTCTTCCCATTGGTGTTGCACTCTGTTTTGCCCGAGCACAAATATCACAAAAAGAATCAGGTACCGGAAGCTTCATATCTTTCAATACTTTGTCACTCGGATGACCAAGTATGCGATGCCAGATATCACAATGATTTTTCTTTGAAGTAAGAACGGTTTCGTAAACAGGGACAAAGTCACTTACGTATTGTCCATTCAAATCCCGTTCACCGAAGTGAAAACGGTTTCTTCCTTTTTCGATAAATACTTTTTGGTTCTTGAAAATAACTGTATAATTTGCACTTTCAATTTTCCTAGCGGAAATGAGTTGCCCGTTTAAGTCTGGAACATAAAGGACATCCTTTAAAGTAATTTCCATTCCATTTGACAGTTTTCCATTAATATTTCCAATACCTTTGATTTCTAGATTCGTTGTTTTTGATGCGCATTTAATAGTTCCTGAAGAAGGTACTAAGGATGCGAAATAATTCTCATTAGAACACATATGGGAAGTTGCTCCGGAATCTACTATAAATTCATTCCTTTTCCTGGAAGCATTTCCAGCAACGAAAGAAACAGCTGAAGAGGCAAATTTTTCTTCATTTGAATTTTTAACAGCTTTGCAGTTACGTTTTATGTGTCCGAATTTTCCACAAGAATGGCAAGTAATTTTCTTTCTACAATATTTCGCTGTATGCCCTTTAGAGTTGCAAATTTTACAAAAGAATTCTTTGCGAGTCGACACAAATGCAGTATTATCATGAGCAGCCTTAGTATATACTTTTTCTTTCTTTGAATCCAAAAGAAGTGCTTCAGCATCTAATAATCTTTGTGTCACGAAATCTAATGTCAAAACAGACTTCGGTTGGTTTTCTAAGGCAATCTTAACATTTTCAAATTCCTGAGGCAATGACATCAAAATATAAACAATAGTATCCGTTTCATTAACTTCTGCCCCAGACAGCTTAAGATCCGAAATTAATTTATTTATTTCATCAATGTGATTTCTCATAGAAACTGTACGATCTTTCTTAATCGTTGCCAATCTCTTCCGAATTAAAATTTGATTCACTGCACGCTTTGTATCATAAGTGTGTTGTAATTTATTCCAAATTTTATGAGCTGTATTTTCATCTTCAAGTGATGCAAGAACATTATCACTTAATAATGATAATAATAAAGCGTAAGCCTTTTTTTGCTTTCACGACATAGGCGACATTGTCGGGAGCCGCTTCAATTTCCAAGAATTTTTCCAATTCTTTAGCAGCAAAAATTGCCGTTACTCTTCGTTTCCATACCGAAAAAACTTTTCCATCACCTTCAAAAAGAGGGATACCGTAAACATCTTTTGAAGAATCCATTCTGCTCAATAAAATATATAAAAAAGAAAGATAAAATCTTTTTCACTCAAAATCCCAGCAGAAATGAAAAACAGAAAGATAACGGCGTCAGTATGTCTCGCAGCTCATTTCAACACTTGCTAGAACCACGCTCTGCTGTTAAAATAAATAATAAAAAGGCAGACATAAAGACGTGGATCGAAGTGAGTATATTTGATATTAACAAGAACAATTAGACAAACATACTGAAAGAAAACAGAAAATTTACAGGTATTTATAGATTTTGCAAGGCCCATGGCAGAGAATTGGCGGCCGTGAAAGAAAGCTACATTAAACAACCAATCACAAGAAACATAGTTGCACAAAAAGAAATTAATAAGAATTTAATGTAATGCTGTGATTATTTTCAACAGATCATATGACATCGCGATGTGCTCGGCAAAAGATTATGATGTGAACGAATGATCGAAAACTTGTAGGAAAAAGCTTCAAAATTGTTCCAATAGTAGTCGGTATACGATATTGTCGAAAGGTGATTTTCCGAGCGGACAAGAAGGTTTTCTGCCGGCCCCAGACACTTGAGGTCGCCTAGAAGAAAAGAACTCCGGTACATATGGTGGTTCGGTTAGGGATTTTTTGCTGTTTAAGAAATCAGCTCACTATAACGCCGATATCTTTCTAAATTTTCACAACATCCAACTGACCTTTTTATACGAATTGCCTTAAACAGATTACAATAAAATTTTTTAATAGAATTTTTGTTATTATTCGCGTATTCGTAGTTAAAAATTATGTTAAATTAATGCTCATATTTCATCAGGTATTTAATATATTTATTATCTAATTACAATACAGTGTTTTTACAGTTCTTTTTCAAATTTTGAAAGTGTCGTTAAATTTGATTGAGAACACTGCATGCTGGAAAAAAAAAAAAAAAAAAAAAAGGGAAAAATCTTGGGGTTTTTTTTTCCAACGCAACCTTTATAGCTCTATAAATATAAGAACTACTTTTACACAAATGAACACAAATATTACACTAGTCGGGTGTGCAAATCCTAAAACTTTCTTCTATCTCATACGTGTTAAGCATTCAAAATTTGCAGTTATCACAATGCCAAAATTAAATGACGATCTATGTCCACCATGCGTATTCAAAAGGTAATTTTCGTTGAATGATCTGCATTTAAAAAGGAGATGTAAGCAACGCATCATTCAAACATCATTGAATTTTAACATCCACGCTGTTAGATGGCTGCAACAAAAATTCCTAAACCAAACGGCAGAAAAGCGATACCTTAGCTTTGTATGCACACAAGGCTAATAAGGATCTAATTATGTGGAAGCGTAGTAGAATATGATGTTTGATTAAATTTCTTCATTAGTTTTTGAGATACAGCTATAGCGAGAAGAGTAAAGAATGCACCATAGCAGTGCCACACGTTATATGATTTAAACGAACACCAAATCAGCACCAACATATGTCAAGGTATAATAGAACATAAAATTTGACGAAATTCCTTGCATTAGTTCTTGAGATATGACTATCGCTAAAATCGTGTAGATCCTGAATAATGCAGCATAGCAGTGCCACCTGTAGCGTGATTTACAAAACAACTTAATCAGCAATATCTTATAGTTCAGCCGCTAGAAAAGTGACACATCTCGCAAAAATTCATTTTGCGTTTTACTCCACTAATAGGTCTGTCCCAGATGCGTCTTGCTATAGAAAACGTTTCATAAGCGTAGTTGAACATAAAATCACTTTATTGCGCTATATGTCCATTCGTGACCACAGAAGAGGGGTGAATTGTGTGGGGAGGTAAAATTATCTAACCGTCCAAACGTCATCCCACGTCTTCATTCTTGACGGTTTTACGCTTTTATGCACTCTTTTTTACTACTGCGTATAGAGCTAAGTGCTATGATGTTACTGTAAAATAATGCAAATCCCCCCCCCCCCTTTTGCCTCTCTTGTGAAATTTACTTTTGTCGAGATGTGTCGCTTTTCATGCGGGTGGGCGTTATGTCCCCGTCTAACTAAATCTGAAGTTTGGTGAAAATCTGTGCATACAGTCAGCCTCACAGACAGACATTTTCTAAAAACAGTCAAATAGTATTCCGTACCTTCTAAACCGTATAAATCGGTCGAAAACCGAAGTCGAATTTTTTCACGTGCCCAATACTTTCTTCTTGCAAAGATTGAAGAAATTAACAAGATACACATAATTATGCTTTATAGCTACAAGTTATTCTGAATATTTAATAATACATTTTAATAATAATAAAAATCTTATTTTTATTATTGATTTTTCTTTTTGTATCCTAAAGGCTTTCGTGATTAAACCTTAACTGAAAAAGAAGTTTAAGATCAAAGGGATATTTATAAAGCTGTTTCATTCAAACATATAGTGAACTTATTTTAACATACACCATTTTTAGTAAATGCAAGATTAACTCATTTTAATTTTATTGTTCATAATATAATATTTCGAGGAAATGCTCTTTTTATTTCAGATCTCATTTTGAATAATGCACTTAAACATGAGAACTGCTGAATTTAAAATTGGTTCTAATTAAACATCTCGAACTAAATAATCTTTATACGCTGAAATCCTTTGATTTGCCTGATAACCATGGATTTATAACTCCATAATTCATACTTAATCATGATTTTATTAAATGTCATGATTTGCGGATTTACATGATTTAGCATCTTACATTGTTACTTAATTTTGTATACACGATATGAATGTTTTGGAATCGTGTAAATTTTTGACTACCGTCTATTGTTGGATTTCCACGTTATGGAATGTCCTCAACACGATTTGTGTATTTTTGATGAATATCTGTCTGTCTGAGTCTTGTGCGTCACAAATTTTGTGGCCGCTATAACTAAAGTATTAAAGCAAGGTAGTAAAACTTAGACCTCAGACTTCAGATTTAGACTTCAGACTCAGTTAGACCTCGATATAAATAGTTTCTTATTAGGTTTGTGCGCATATCGTCCAACTGTTGGCGCTACTAAGTTGCATTTTCCCCGATTTGGTGATAGTTATATGTAAAGAACTATTGCACGAAATTTTATGAAATCTCATTATCTGTTACACGTTGAGATAAATAGATGCTAATTAATTTTGACTTTGATCAAACAAAAGGAAGGTTTGTCGAAAGGAATATATATCGAGTGCTTAGATATAGATTCCTAATCGTGTTAGCACCCAACTATTGTAATTAATGAGCATGGTTTGGAGCGTTATTAACTCCATTCTTGTAATTCTCCTACACTTTTAATCACACGAGTTGGAACCCGTCGAAATTCGACGAATTAAAATTTTTAAATTGGAAATGTTAGATCGAATTTATAATAAATCAACAAAAATATTACAATAAAAATTTAACCTTGAATTGGTTGTCTAACTCTTAAAACAAATAATGTTTTTAACCTAAAATTACCAAAATATTATTTCTACAAACTTCCACCTGCTTAAATTATTGAAAAATTAAACTGTATTAGAATACGTTAATCAAGATCAGTAATTATGTTGAAGTTATCGATTGAGGATCTTATGTTTGTTTTTACGGGATGAAAAATGAGTAAAAAGAATTTCGCTTTGTCACATCATAAAATCCCCCCCCATAAAATCTAAACTGTACGTTATTTGCACATTCTCAAAATTTATATACGCACCCCTCAAATCACAGTTTAAGAGTATTTTAACGCGCAATACCTTATTAATGAATGTATTTCCAAACTTAACGTCACGTTTGTCCGATACAACTTTTCAATGTGAACATTCGCACAAACTTTTAAGTTCTAATCTCAGTACCCGCAAAAACTTACCATTCAGAAATTTGCCTTTAGTTGCCATAGTATTGGCCATTTAGTATTGGTCAAACATTTAGTTTTATCAAAGAAAATGATCATTTTCTTTTAAATATGACACCATTTTTATTTACTGAATCATTTTGCCTAGCGTCTCAAACTCAGTATCAGCGTAATGTAAAAATATTGAAATATCTAATTCAATCTTTTGATTTATAAAGAAGAATGCGTGGTTTTTTTTTTATGGCTGACGTCATTTTCTGTTCAAAAATTAGAAAAAAGTTACTTTTATTTGTAATATGAAAATGGCATCAATAAGGATATAATCAATGAAAATAAATAAACCATGACTAATTTTCCTTTACTTTTAATAGAAATGGAGTACTTCAGTTGCCACAATTACAAAATTGGTACTAAAAACCATAAAAAAAATTAATATCTCAAAAATAAATTGAGATAGAGCTTTCAAACAAATTGCATTTAAAAGTACATTTTTTCCCCTATACGACGATGTAAAAATTGAAACTGTGCGATGTTTAGAAGTTTAAAAATTTACCGTAGCGAAAATTGCAAAACCGAAATTTCATTTTAAATTTCAAAGTGTTGCCATTCGCAGAATGACGTATGCGTTACACACAGATATGTTTGTCCTTTATAATGTAGATAGTTTGTTGTCAGAATTGCTCATTTTTGACGCCAGCATTTGGCTGTAGACATGATTACAGAATAATATTAGCCGTACTCTTTTTTGCGATGAACATTACAGCTTTATATTATAAATAAAAAAACAATGTTTAAGCACTAAAATATTTTATTTCTTGTTGCAAACTAGTTTCAATAGCCATAGCGAAACCGTCATCAGTGCAAAATATGATTCAATCCTATTTTGTAGTGATGACGTACACCATGACTACTGAAACTAGTTTGCAACAAGAAATAAAGTGTTTTGGTGCAAATGCAAATAAGTACGAGTAATAAGCTAAAATTACGTCCACTAATAACCATATCATAATATTAAAATATTTATTTGCTTAAAAGATGCTATAAAAAAACACATTAAAAGTAAATTAAAAATCTATATTGACATGTTTCAACTCTTTCACTGAGTCGTAATCAGAATGTATAACAGAAAATTACAAATACAATGCATATGAAAAATGGAAATAATAATCGAATATAAACAAGTAATCATATAACTCGCCCTACATTATCGCGATACATTGTCTTTTCGTATCCCGAATTTATGAGTTGAATGGTTGGACAACTTACGGAGTCGCGATATAGAGGGAACACGTGCCATCGCGAAAATGTAGGGCGCGTTATCTGATTACTTGTTTATATTCGATGATTATTTCCATTTTTCATATGCATTATATTTGTAATTTTCTGTTATACATTCCGATGACGACTCAGTGAAAGAGTTTAAACATGCCAATATAGATTTTTAATTTACTTTTAATGTGTTTTTATAACGTCTTTTAAGCAAATAAATATATTAATATTGTGATATGTGTTTTCGTGCTTTAAACATTGTTTTTTATTTATATTATACTCCGAAAAGTAATTTCGTATTGTACATTATTACAGCTGCATCTTATTTTCTATTGCGCGAAAATGCACCAAATTTTATATTTGAGTTTAATGGTTAAACATTTCTTTGTTGATCGAAATTTAATTTTCAATACCCAACCGGGGAGCGCTGTTTTTCTGCTCTTCTTTTAATTCACTGATCATTGTAATCCGTTTTAAATTCGAAGAAATGCACCATGCTTTATATTAATAATTGCTGATGGTAGTATAAATTAATATATTAGAATTGCATAGAAGAAAGTTTTATGAATGTCACAGCATACTAGTTTGTTATTGCAACTGATAATTAATGTAATCATTAATTCTAAAGCGCAAGAGATTTGTTTTACCAATTCAAATAGGTTATTTTTTACAATGTTAATCCATTGAAAGCAGCAAAATTATTCTTCTTATTGACTGTAATATTTGTATAATATAATTCTGTGTTTTAAAATATAAGAAATGGGTATATAAAATACTGATTATATAAATATGAATTGCCTTTACGGATTAATTATACTTAGTGTATTCATAACTTTAAGTACGTAATAAGTATATACATTTACTTTTTGCACACTTGTTTTAAAATATTTTATTTATGTGTTCTTTAAATAAATGAAGAAATATAGTTCATCCTTTCATTTCATCCTTGTATATATAAAACAAAATTTATCTTGCAGAAGTTTGCACATTTTTTTTTTTTTTTTTTTTAACAGCTTATTTGTATGACTTGAAACAAAATGAACCATTTGTATATAAAATGGTTCATTTTCAATATGTGAAGAAAATTATTTTAAATACATATTAATAATAGCTAAAATTTTTAATTTCTAATAAAAGGAATTTTTTATTCTAAAAACGAATCTATAATAAAAAAAAATTGAATATTTTTCATAAAATAAATCGTTTTGAATTTTCGTGTAATAATTAGATAGTTAGCAAAAAACATTCTTTTAACAAGGATTACACAAAGTATTATCGGTAAAATGCAATTATTAATATGTCTTTGCTAGAGAGAAATAAAAGAAATATTTACAAACCAGCATAAATTGAACATATGCCTAACTTTTTTTTAAACTCAATCACATTAATTTTTATATCCTTTTATTCAAAGAACAGATTAAATCATTTTATTTAAATTGTTCTTAATAATACGGTGTATTTCTTGGAAATACTCTTTTAATTTCATATAATATTTTGAAATAATGCACTAATCACAAGACCCTTTTAATTTAAAATTGTTCCTCAATTAAACATCACAAACTAAAAGTTCTTCATACTTTAAAATCTCCGGATTTGCCTGGCAGTCACGAATTCATAACACCGTAATTCATTCTCAATTATATTTTAATTCAAAGTCACGGTTAAAGGATTTACAATTTACCATCGTAGATTATTTGTAATTTAATAAGTAATGTAAAGCGCAAGATATTTGCCATTTAAAATAGATTATTTCTTTTGACATTAATCCTTTAAAAAAATAATATGTATATTATTCTGCTTGTATGAATTGCTTATATATAATGATATTCATTACTTTAAAGTATTAATAGGTACAGTTGTGATATTATTAACTGCGTTATAACTTATATGTATTTAGTGCAATCATTACTTAAAATACACTAATTTATATTAACATTTGTTTTAAATTTCCATTGTTGTTTGAAATCTTTTATATATCTGTTTATTATGTAAAGGAATAAATACAGTTCAGTATTTTATTTAGTTTCTAGATATTTAGAGTAAATTATTTAACACAGAAGGCTGCGCTATTTTTCTCGCATTCGTTAAATTTAATTGCAAGGTAGCATATGTGCATAGCTACACCGTTATGAAACTCCAGTGGCGTATCTAGACTTATCATTTCGGAAGGAACTGTGATACAACAAATGTTCCTAAGATGGAACACTAGAAATTTTCCGCTTTAAAAAGGTTTTTATCATAGCATGTAACGTAGCTAGTATGCAATCAAACGTGTTAAGGTGGAATCGCATGGAACTGGGCAAAATTTCGTTTTAAGCAGGCTTTTGCCTTAACAAGTATAATTCCATGGTGATACCGCATTTTTTAAACGGAATACTGAAAATTATCTGCTAAATATATCTCAGTAAATAGTAATTAAAACAGAAATAAAGAGCAAATTAAAAAATAGTTAAGAGCGTTATCACCCTACCTCATCCACCTATCCCTCAATGCATACCATATTCTTGGACTTATTTTGGAGCAGACATTTGCAGCGCCTAAGTATTGAATAGCGTTTTTCAATTTCTCATAAATGAGAACAGTTATAATGCAATGCAAATAAAATAACACATCACAGTGCTGTAGCGACCAGAATGACAAGTCTATAACGTACCAAGCATTTCAGTAAATTGTAAAAAAGGGGTTACCTCTTCCAAGGAGGTGGCTACACAGTCTAGCCACCTAATTTTAATTCCAAAACTGACAAATGGCACCAAGAATAGTTTAATAAAAATTTGCTTTTCTAATGAAAGTGCAAAATAGCGGGTTCTTATTTTCTAAAAAATTCGTTTGAAAATTCTGGTGTCAGTCAATTATTTCATCCTTTTACGAACAGAATTCTTCTGCCCCTGAAAGGGTTAAAGGCTTGCATTTCATAATGAGAAGATATTTCAATCTATGCATTACTTTATATCAGACTTTCAAACACATAAGGCTGACTCTCTGACTTCAAGATCAATGACTTTGAAGTGTAAGCCTTTTAATGTTTATAAATGTTAAATTATTTTTTTTTAATGTTTTATTAATGTTCTAAAGTACCTAAGGTTTTTTAAACTAATAAAAATTAATAATGCATTTTTAATCACCGTATATCATATTTTATACAATAAAACGTGTGTAAAGATAGCCTGCGCATAACGAAAAATTGGCTGAAATGGAAATTTCCATGGTCTCTGAGAAATAACACAACTTTCTAAGATTAAGACCTGTCTAAAATGAAATATTTTTCTGGTTCCTTTTAAATTTCATCTTAGCAAGTTTCATTACATTTTTGCTAAACTTTCGTAATAAAACTTTATATTTTCTATAAATTTCAGAGGGGCCTGCAGTCCCATCAGCCCACCTCTTCGATACGCCCTTGGAAGAGTCTGTGGTCGAGTGAGCTTTGGAGTTTTTGTGTAAGATCGTGTTGTCATGAATTCTAACGTTTGATCGTGACCTATTCTGCTATCAGTGACGTGGCGTCCGGTCATCGCTGGATGCGGCGATGACCAAGCAATATTTTAAAACTCTTAATAAGCTTTTAAAACTCTACGATCCAGTTTTAGCAGAACATTTGGAGTTCATGTATAAGTGAAGGTAAGATTTAAAGTTTCTTTTTTGAACATTCAACCATTGAATTTTAGAGTTAATAATTTTTCACCACAAACTTAAATAATTGCGATGAAAACCGAAAATTTTCACGCCACGCCACTGTCTGCTATCTATTTAAATTTCGCGAAGTTTGTCTGAACCTCCGGAAATCTGATTTCCACTGTTATTTTGTGTAGTGCACGGCTGTCAGCGTATTTTTGTAAAAGTGATTTGGCACAATAAAGTATTTATCTAGCAAACCTTTATTATTATCCATATTCAAATTTAATCCTATTTTTAACAATATCATTCATTTTGACGAGCAATAGACGTCCATATATAATTTTTCTTGTGTCCGTGTAAAACACTATATACACTGTCAAAAATTTTGCAGCATTTTGGCAGGTCATTCGACCGTTTTTTGAAAAAACGGTTTCATAACCATAATTTAACTATATTCGGACCATAAAATGGTCAATAATATGGCCAGAATAGTGTTAATTCACGGTTGTGTAACCGTTTTCGGAAAAAACGGTCGAATGACCTGCCAGAATGCTGCAAATTTTTAACAGTGTACAGTGTGACGACTTTTTAAAAACATTAAGTGGTAAAGTATAACTAAACGACATATTGGAATTTCCCAGCGATTTGCAAAATGTTATAGCCTAGAAAGCAAATAAGTAATCAAACGAGCAGACAAAATACAAATTTTGGATTCTGTATAAATAAAAACAAGACCATTGCCAAAACTACACTTTTAAAAATTTGCAGCATTCTGTCCAGTCATTTGACCGTTTTTGTCGAAAACGGTTACGCAACCGTAATTTAACACTATTCTGGCTATATTATTGGCCATTTTATAGTCAGAATATAGTTAAATTACGGTTATGAAACCGTTTTTTCAAAAAACGGTCGAATGACTGGACAGAATGCTGCAAGTTTTTTACAGTTTAGCTCTATACAACAGCAAAAAGCGAAATATTAAAATAGGAGCATCCGTTCAAAAGTTATGCAAGGATATGCATAAATTAGTAACCTGCGGCCATCATAAAACCTCCTTCTATAACATTCTAATACATTAATTTATTAGAGGAATCAACATTCATGACAATGAAGAAAAGTGCAATTCTTCGAAAATTCCACAAGGAGTTAGATGATAAGTGAATTAAAGGAAGAACAGAACAACGCCGCCCCCGTTTGAGTTTTAAATTTAAAATTTCATCAACGTTTACAATTTTAATCATTAAACTCAAATTTAAAATTTGGAGCATTTCTACAGAATAGAATGTAAGATACAGCTATAATGTTCATCAGAAAAAGAATATGGCTAATATTCCGTACTCAGATCCACAACGAAAAATGTCATCGAAAAATGATTCTTGGAAAATTGTGGTTAAAATTATATGAGAGTCTTAAGAATGGAGTTAATAATAGTGTAAATCACGCTCTCTAAATTACACCTAGCGATTGTGGGCCTGATTAGGACTATTTTACCTATCATAGGAAAGCATTGCCCTCTGCTGAGTGATCACAGTCAAAATTAAATCGACATTTATGTCAAGGTTTAACGTAGTATGCAGTTTGAATAAATTCCAAGTATTAGTTCCTGGGATATAGCTATCGCTGAAATAGAGAAAAATGCAGCATAGCAGCCTCATCTCTAAGGCGATATACATCTAAATGTATTCAGCATAAATTTATCTCAAGGTTTAATTGAATCTGAATTTTTGGACATTTTGTTTAATAGTGCTTGAGCTATAGCAGCCATATTATTTGTGTCAAATACAGAATAAGAGATAGACAGACAATTTTCAAAAACAGTCAATTTGAGTTCAAAACATTCTAAAACGTGTATATCCATCAAACATCGTAAATCGATAATTTTTGTGATATTATTACTTTGTTCTTATGTATGTAGATTAAAGATAAAAAAAACAACATATAAACAAGCTGTATTACCTCCATTGGTAGAAATCGATTAAAAATAGAGATTGGAAATAGATAAAAAAAATGAAATTAGTTTTTGGTATATTCTGAGAGAATATTAATTTCAAAATTATCCATGTAACTGTTGCTATACCATATCATTAAAAAAATCTAACAAGCTTCTTTGCGCCAAATTTCTATTATATTGTAAATGATATACCTCAAATAATTAATATCTACTCCTATTATAATCCATCTCATTCAATCTCATATTTCTAGCATAATTACTATGCCTTTGTTAGCTTGCAATGTGATTAAAAGCAATTTCAGAACAGAATGTTGGAATAATAGATATTTATTTACGAAATAAAAAATCTGAATTCTTCATGTTAACTGAATGATATTACAAAAGATATTTTAGAGAGGTGTTTTCGAAATAATAAATATTTGTTCGACGAATTTGTGTTAAATGCGAAAAACAGTTTTTTACATCTTTTATTTTGCATACAAATATAATATTTTTAGATTACATAACAAATTTAATAAATATTTTTTAAAGTTCCATTATGATAAAATAAAATTAGACTTTTTTTCAAAATGCTTTTGCAATTAAATTATACTTACTTATTTCCATAAGTATAAGAAAATTTTAGAAACTATTACATTTAAAAGTGACTGTTCCTTTGTATTCCACAGCTACATCGCCTAGAATATGGAACGTTGGCCAATCAAAGTTATATCAAAAAGTGACTTTCCGTTGTAAATTTCATAGCTACTGGTCCTAGAATGTCGAACGTTTGCCGATCAAATTAATACCAGTTATCCGCAAGCAACGGAAGATATGAAAAGTGGTCTCTAACTTTTAAAATTTGAATTAATTTTCGAAGTATTAATTTTCTGGGAATTTTTAATAACTTATCTATAATGGTGGCAACTAAATTACTCCATTTTTGTCCACAAAAAAAAAAAAAAGAAAAGGGAAAACGATAGGGATTATTGAACACCTTTTTTTACTTACTTTTATCAAAGAAATTGAAATGTGAAATTGTCTTATTATAAAATTTTTTAGAAAGTATTCATGAACTTTCTAAAAATTATTATAAGTCTGTTTACAATCTTCCTAACCAAATAGTTGCCGAACTATCCGACTAGGAGGTATCCGACCCCGCTAATAGAAAACGCCCTAAATACTCGCTTTTGCTTAATGATGAAGACTGAGGTTCCTTCTTTTATACTTCACATTTCTGTTTGTTCTGTCCTGTTTATAGTATATAATATATATATCTTGCTTTTCTGCTATTAATATAGCGTTTTTACCAGCTTAACTTATGTATGGTCTCTGAAAATAGTTTTTTTTTATGGAATTTCCCCGTTAGCTTTTTCTTCTCGAACAGCTAAGACTGCTGCACACCGGTTTTCTATGTATGTGATGAGGTTATCGATAAGACTTTAGGGAATACTGTTCCACTGCTTAAGAATTGCAATCTCCAAGTCCTGAACAATAAAAGGAGGCCTCAGTCTTGCTGCAGTGCGTTGTCCGAGTGTATCACAAACATGCTAGATCGGATTCAGGTCAGAAGAGCATGTTGGTTATTCCATATGCTGCATTATTTCAACTTTAAACATGTTCTCCACAAGACGAGAAGTATGCAGTCTGGCATTATCATGCATGGAAAAAAAGGAATCACCAATTGTTGCAACGTATAATACGACATGACGTCTCAGTATCTCGTCTGTATAACTTCGGGCCGTCAAAGTACCATTCTGAATGATATGCAGGCCCTTATGTCCAACTATGCTGATTCTAGCCAATAGCATCAACCCACTCGTCTGTAATGTGATCTTTCACGAACGAATGTGAGATTATTTTGCGTGCCCCTTTCTCTCCACGCCAAAACACATTGAATGTCACATCCAGACTTAATCGGGACTCACCTGTACCCAGAATTTCATTCCAACAACGTTGCCTCCAAACTCAATGTTCAGTTGCCCAACTTCTATGGGCCGCATAGTTGCTTGAGGTCAACGGAATACAGACCATTGGCTTACCCGCATAGAGACCAGCAAGATGGAGCCTATTTCGAACTGTTTGGCTGGACATCCTACGTCCTGTGGCCAAGAACAACTGTGTTTGCAGCTCAGTAACATTACCCTTTCCGTCTCAACGAGCTGTTAACAGATATTTCGATCATCAGTTACTGTCGTAGCACATGGCTGACCTTGCCCTTGTCGATGTTTACCATTTCATGTGTCTAGGAATCGATTCCACAACCTTGCATCTCCAACAGCGTTTGCTACACTTCGTTGTGTTTTCCCAGATTCAACTGTTCCGGTAATATGCCAAGCCATGGATTTCGGTAAATCACTTTCTTGTGACATTTGTAAGTCACCTTTTCTCAAAACACAAGTTGGGCAATTGAATTTTACAACTGAGACAGTGAACGACGTTTCTGCAAAATCCCAATTTCGGCACTTATCTCTTTTTTCTAATTTTTGACGTTCTAAACTTTGATTTGCATGTGAAGTTTTCATCATCTGTTTTCTACTACGCTTTATATTATGGATGCTTTATTTTACGTTACTTATCGGTGTAAATATTTGCGTAATTCTGTTAAAACTATGTGCTCCCCTAATTATTTTGAGCAGTTTGTTTTCAACCTGTTTATACTATTAGTGCTAATATTGAACCTACACTGGCGGAAAAAAAATCCCAACACCAAGAAAGACTTGTGTTACATAAACGAAATTTGGTAGGCGTATTCATACATCTGAAAGATGACATCGATTGAAATTTCGCGCTTCGCGCATAAGTGTGGTGCTGGTGGCGCCACTCAGAACTTGCGGATCAGGTTTACTTTAAATGCGTGCTGTAAAGTTCGTGGGCGTAATTTAGCTTCGAAATGTGACGTATTGAGTTGATTTTAGCCAAGAATGACTTTAGCAAGACAAAGAAGCCACTGTCAACAGCTCACCGAGTTGGAACGAGGTCGCATATTCGGGCTACGAGAAGGTGGATTTTCTTTCCGCGATATTGCAGTAAGACTTGGTTGGAATGTATACATTGTGCATGATTGTTGGAAGCAGTGGTCAAAGGGTGGTACTGCCTCAAGAAGACCGGCTCCCAGGCGGCCACGCGGCACTCCTGAGAGGGAAGATCGCCGGATTTGATGTACGACTGTGGCGCATCGTACTGCGTCTGCGGCAGAAATTTGAGCTGCGGTTGGTACCACAGTGACACAACGAACTGTTAGAAATTGGTTACTTCAAAGACAGCTCCGAGCCAGGTGTCCTGTAGCGCGCATTCTACTGACTCCAAGCCATTGCCGTTTGCGACGGCACTAGTGTCAAGCCAGAGGTCATTGGAGGACGGAGTGAAGATCTGTTGTGTTTTATGATGAAAAAGAAACGCAGCAGATCGCTACTCCGCCCACCAATGAGCTCTGACTTGACACGAAGGGCTTCGCAAACGGCAATCGCTTAGTGTCAGTGGAATGCACGCTACAGGGTGCCTAGCTCGGAGCTGTCCTTGAATTAACCGATTTGTAACAGTTCGTTGTATCACTGTGGTACCAACTGCAGCTCGAATTTCTGACGCAGACGCAGTACGATGCGCCAGAGTCGTATGCCGAATACGGCGATCTTCCCTCTCAGGAGTGCCACGTGGCCGCTTGGAACCCGATCTACTTGAGGCAGTACCATCCCTTGACCACTGCTTGCAACAGTCATGCACAGTAGATACATTCCAGCCAAGTCTTTCTGCAATAACGCGGAAAGAAAATTCACCTTCTCGTAGCCCAATTATGCGACCTCGTTCCAACTCGGTGAGCTGTTGACAGTGGCTTCTTCGTCTTGTTAAAGGCATTCTTGACTAACATCAACTCAATACGTCACATTTCGAAGCTAAATAATGCCCACGAACTTTACAGCACACATTTAAAGTAAACGTGATCTGCAGGTTCTGAGTGGCGCTACTAGCGCCACACTTATGCGCGAAATTTCAATCGATGTCATCTATCAGATGTATAAACACGCCTACCAGATTTCGTTTATCTAATACATGTCTTTCTTGGTGTTGGGCTTTTTTTCCGTCAGTGTAATTAAATAGTGGAGTTATGAATAAAGAGGAGGAGACATATAGTGTACTGTCTACGTGTTATGAGTGAAATAACTGAGGAGGTTGTCACAAGATGGCGGCTATTTGTTTTAATCTGATCAACAGTTTCTAACTACTACCGGAGAAAGCTACCCACCAGTAAATTTGAATAGAATAATTCGTCCTATTTAAGCGACTTATTAATGGAAATATTTTCTTTCAGGTATGGTAAAAATTTCTATTTCTTTTTATTGGTGTCACTTTGCAAAGGTGTGTATAACCTTTTTCATTGTGACTGACATGAGGTTGATTAGGTTGTCGCAATACAGCTGAAACGCTGGGCCTGATTACCGCCAAAGTAAACTACGGTCAGTAAAAATGAATATCTGTTTCTTCCATTATTTATGACTGAAATTTTGCATTAATATGGCATTTAAATTAGGAGAAAATTTCTATTTAAATTTACTGGTGGAAGTTTCTCCCGACGGTAGTCAATACCTGCGAAAGCCGTTACCGTTGAAGCTTCACTATTTTATGGTTATATCAGTTCCTTTTTATTAATAGTCCAATGAATTAAATAAGTGAAAATGTGAGAAACTCTAGTATTATTTCATGTTCTTATGATTTTGACTCAGATGTGCAAGTGCTGTTCTGTACAGCAACCGTAAATATTATTAACTGAATATTTAAACTTATTAATTATTCAGTAGGAGGAGTTCAATTGGGATGGGCTCTTCTTGATAATGGAAGTCAATTATGATAAATCACAAATGAATGTCTTGGGAGGCTTAGCTTACCACAAAAAAGAACAATCACATAAATTTCTTTTTTAGGTTTTTCAGACAACTATAAAAACGATGTTTCACAAATTAGTTTTTCTCCTCATTTCCCATACAAATCATATTTTTCATAATCTGTTAATGTAATACATTAAATTGTTGGTGAAATTCACCATGTGAGTTTAGATGCTCTTGGTCTGAAGCTTTAGTCTTGCAAAGATTCCAGACCTGGGGTACGCGGTTTTCTGGGGCGTTCATTATTACACGGAAATTGCATCGGTAGAAATAAAAGATTAGAATGAAAATTTAAAAAAATTTATAGAATTTTTATTTACAAACATAGACTGAAGTAAAGTCCAATGGAGTACTCTCAAAATGACAGGAAAGGCCTACACTTAATAATTGATTAAGGTTTAGGCATACGTTCGGAGCTCTTCTTTTTTAAGCACAATATTGAATAAATACACATATTTTTTAGTTCAGTTGTCATACAGAATGATAAAAAATATTAGCAATATCTTCACAATATTTTTAATTTTTTTTGGCCTTTTTTTTTCGCAAAATTTTATACTTACGCCAGACAGCGGACACTCAATATAACTAAATATATTTCAATTTCCTTTGTGCTACATACGACTATTGTACTTACCTATACACTTAACTAGGAGTTCTACAATATCTTCAAAACTAACACAAATGTTTCAAATATGTCAAAAATTACATACTTTTTATGTTCGAGTATCTTTAAAATCACTACATTATCACACAGAGCTTAGATTTCTAGTTCAGAGCACAGTGAGTAATAGTCCAAGAGCTGTTAAACATTTTAGGGAAGGTATTTGAGGCACCTGAAAATTTGTGCAACACTTCTTTTGTAATGGCTGAATACAAAATCGAATGTCTGGCTGAAGGATCGTGGCCCAAAAACTGTGCCAGACACGTGTCAAGTGCCATTTTTTGACTACCCCCCAAAAAAGGTATTTGAGGCACGCTGAGATTGAGGCAGAATGATATTTATGCTTAGAAAAAAATATTTTGAAAATGACAGACACTTTAGTCGGCACAAAAACTGTGCCAGACACGTGTCAAGTGCCAAATGGCACTTGACACGTATCTGGCACAGTTTTTGGGCCACGCTCCTTCAGCCAGACATTCGATTTTGTATTCAGGCATTACAAAAGAAGTGTTGCACAAATTTTCAGGTGCCTCAAATACCTACTCAAAAATGTTCAACAGCTCTCCTACTATAATATGGAAACCATTGTGACAAATTTTCACTAAATATGCTTAAAACTGTTCATGTAATAAAGTTTATCAAACATGGA
This sequence comes from Maratus speciosus, assembly GCA_963932465.1. Classification (NCBI taxonomy): domain Eukaryota; kingdom Metazoa; phylum Arthropoda; class Arachnida; order Araneae; family Salticidae; genus Maratus; species Maratus speciosus. The sequence goes on along the minus strand of OZ010795.1, from coordinate 478,679,675 downwards.
GATGATAGAGAATTTGATTTTCCAGAAATCGCATTTGCAGAAATCTTATCTATAAAATTAATCTAGATGTATCAATTGAGGTTTATTAGTATTTTTATGTAGAAAACGTAAAAGAATCATCCATAGAAACATTGTTTACGTTTCTTCTGACTTTCTAGCTCATTTCCGGTATTTGACGCATTACTTCCTACTTTTAAAATTAGACATAACTCCTCTTCTATTAATCATAGAAATAAAAGTAAAACCGATTTGGAATCGTAAAAATATCAAGCATTTTCACCAATACGGCCATTTTAGAGTAGGGAGATACCTTAATAATTCGTCGTCACTGTCACCGCGTACATCATGAAAATTTGTATGTTCTCCGTTCCTCGTCTCCAATATTGTCGCTTTTTGTATATACTTTTATCTTCTACCGACACGTTTCTTTTAAAACTTTAACGGTCGCTTAATATTTGAAAAAAACCATCAAAAAAGTACCTATTACTTTTATTACAGAAATTGAACAATTATAAGATTTCTAAATAAAATATGCAATTAGTTTTTTTTTAACCATTTGGAAAAATGGTTATTGTTCTCGTCAGGGTAGGAAATCAAAAGCATATCTGAAGGTTTTTATTGGTTTAATCCGCATTTTATTCGTTTTGTGATTGGTCTATACAGTAATATGTATTTCCCTTTACTTTCAACAGAGATGGACAACAGAGTGTTGCCACTATGACAATAAAGTAAAAAAAAACTACAAAAAAAATTAATAACTCAGACACAAATTGAGATACAGCTTTCGAACAAATTGCATTTAAAAGTACATTTTTTTCTCTATCCGACGGTGTAAAACGTAATATTGTGGGATGTTTAGAAGTTTAAGAATGAAATTTCATTTAAAATTCGTAGTCAGATTTCTTGGAAATCTGACGATGAAAAAGCCTTTTCCCGAACATCCAATGAAATGCTCGGATAATACGTAAGTTTCAGGTGGATAATGACTAATGAAAATGAAAGAAAATGAATAACAATTTCTGCCAAAGTGTTAATTTTAATTTATAAGATTTTCACGTGCAAAAGAAAAATGAAATAAGCCAATTAAAAATAAAAAAAAGATAAATAGGACAGGAATGAATACATATAAATATTCCACACCAAATACGAGTTGCAAGCAATTTTTGTCGCTTGGAATTTTTACGTGTAATAACACTATTAATGTTTAATTCAAGGCGTACGTAATGTATGATCAACTCCGTGCGATTTTTTATGTCTTAAATTTTAGTCTTTGAAAATATCCTTTTCCAAATGGTCGTTGTAATTTGTTAAATTTCTTTTTTTTTTTGTCTAATGACGAAGTTTGAGAACATTCCAGAGTAGTAAATGCAAGACTAGTCTAGAACCTTGCATACCGCAGGGTATAAAAGCAATTCAGTTGTTCCACGCGGGCAGTATGAGCAACAATGGATCAAAGGGCACTTCGAGCGATTGCATATTACGAGTTCTTGCAAGGGCATTCTGCAGCTAATACGTGCAGTGCGTTCAAGACTAACGTAGTTCTTTATTCAACGGTATCCCGTTGGTATCAGCGTTTTCATTCTGATGATATATCTTTTTTTTAAGGCGAAAAATAAAGATGTTATAGAACAAATTCACATTTGTAGAAAAGCTATCATGAGCGTATTCTGTGTTTTAATGTTTGTTTTACACCATACAAATTAATGCGAATAAGACATTTATTTTTCACATCTTAGATATTTATTTATCATCATCGCACAAATTTTTACAAATAATATTTGAAACAATATATATACATTAAATTTTGATTATTAATAATTTTTTTAGTGTCATATATTTCGCAGCAATACAAATCCCAGCATTACAATCAGCGCCAAAAGCCAAACCCAAATTGCAATATTTAAAGACTTCATGCTGAAATGCCAGTTAATTTTTTCTGGTTTCAGAAGTTTTTTTTTCCAGCAATTAAATCTCCAGCCCGGAAATATGACGGGCACGAGAAATAACGAATGTCACCCCAGCCCATGATATTGACGGGAACGAGAATTAAAGGGTTAATGCTCTATCTAGGAATTCTAACAACAACAAAAACAACAACAAATAATCTTAGATCTAACAACTGATGATGATGATGTACTGAATGATGACGTTTCAGTTCATTGCATCATAGACCGTGCAATTTCAGAATATCTTTTTTTATTTCGAAAATGACTCGGGTAGAGTTGAAACATCTCAACAGTTACATAAAAATATTTTACCGCTTTTAAATTATGAATCTTACACCTCTTTTTGCAATTGCAAATATTATATTAAACAAATAGTCTAATTTCAATATTCAACTGAGCTTCATCAGATTAATAGCATGTATTAAATGGTGTAGCTTCGTTTATATTTTATTATTCAATTTTATTTATAAGGCTATTTCTGTAGTTTTTTAATTAGCCATAACTTTTCTATTAAACGTAGAAAAAAAAATTTAAACATATTTCGAATCTTAAAGTATTGCTCCTTCAAATAAAATAGGCATAATTTTTTTAAATTCTCTATCTAGTGATTCTAAAATTAACAGAAAAAAAAGTAGTCTCATTGTTGGGACAAAGATAGATTTGGATGCTTTCTTGGCACTTTTGAGCTGAAATTTGCTATCGTTTTAAGAAGCTCCCTTAAACTGAAGGCTTGGGATAGCGCATAATTACCACAGATACACACTTCCATCACTATTTTTGAATAGTAATAATCCCCATATTTAAACATAGGTTCTTAATCACAAATAAGGCAAACATTACTTTTCGGGAATAATGGTGAAAGATTGTCCCTGCGATAATCAGGTTCTTGATTGGGACAGCTAGCGCGTTTCATTCTAGGATAATTAGGCCCTCAAAAAATTAGGAATAAGTGACAAACTTAAAAACAAAATTTAAAACGAGTTTCTTTTAAAAAGTTCATTCGGCCAGTGCCGGGAGGAAGAGGTAGCTTTCATATTCATTATTTAAAAAAAAAACCAACTTATATTATTCAAACACCCGAAGCTCAATTTAGTGGAAACCGAATATAGGAGATTCAATAATAATTTTTATCAATACTAAATCATTATGAATGAGAATTTAGTGAAAGTAGTCAGCTTCATCCAAGCTGCTTTTATTTAAAGTAACTTATATTTGGCTGCCAAATTCGGCGATTTCTTAAAGTGCCTGCCATTTTAAGACAACATGGTGGATGAGGCTAACCAGTGAACTTAGTCAAGACCTTAGTAATTGCTGTGCGCATGCTCACTCACATCGGAATCGATTGATATATACGAGTGCTTTCGCAGGCAAAAAATCAGATTTTTCAAAATGTCACCCTAATTAGATATTGAAATTGCTATATCTGAGCCATTTTTTAAGATAAAGACAAAAAAAAAATGCTCCTGAATCCTTATATCAAGGTCAAATACTTAAGAAAGAAACCTTTTACAATTTCTAATTTTTTTGCACCTCACTTTAAATATATATATTTTTTTAATTTAATGGCCTCCATTTTGAAACAAGATGGCTGATGAAGCTGGCCAGCGAACTTGGTCGAGATATTGATGTACACTATCCACATGCCTTCTTACATCGAAATAGGCGAATACGTGTGTTATCGCGTGACAAATACAAGATCGTTTCAAAATGTTAGCCGTGCTAGAAATTCAAAGTGCTATAATTCAACCATTTTTTAAGATATAAACAAAAGAACAAATATTCAGAAACAAAAACTGCTCCGGAATCTTTGTATCAAGGCCAAACACATAAAAAAAAAATCTTTTTCATTTTCCAATTTTTTAATACCTCATTTTAGATTTTAACTTCAATTTTTTTAAATGGCAACCCTTTTGAAACAAGATGGCGAATGAAGCTGGCCAACGAACTTGGTCGAGACAGTGGTATTTACTATGTACAGACCAAGTTACATCCAAATCGGTTCATAAATACGCCTGATATCGCCTGACAAAAATCAGGTCGTTTTAAAATGTCAGCCACAATAGAAATTCAAAATGCTATAACTCAGCCATTTTTTTAGATATACACGAAACAAAAACTGTTCCGGAATCTTTGTATTCTGGTCAAACATATACGAAAAAAAATGTTTTTCATTTTCCAATTTTTTGGTACCTCATTTTAAATTAAAATTTTTTTTAAATTTTTTAAATGGCCGCCATTTTGAAACAAGATGGCGGATGAAGCTGGATAACGAACTCGGTCGAGATATTTGTATGTACTATGTACACACCAAGGTACCTCAAAATCGGTTCATAAATACGCACGTTATCGCGTGACAAAAATCAGGACGTTTCAAAATGTCAGCCACACCAGAAATTCAAAATGCTATAACTCAGCCATTTTTTAAGATATAGACGAAACAAAAACTGATCCCGAATCTTTTTATCAAGGTCAAACACATAAGAAAAAAATAGTTTTTCAATTTTCGATTTTTTGATACCACATTTCAAATTTAAATTTTTCTTAAAAATTTAAATGGCCGCCATTTTTAAGCAAGATGGCGGATGAAGCTGGCCAACGAACTCGGTCGAGACATTAGTATTGGATATTAGACATTGGTCGAGACATTGGTAAAATATAGTCGAAACAAAAACTACTCCGGAATCTTTGTATAATTGTCAAATGCATAAGAAAAAAATATTTTTTCATTTTCAAATTTTTGGTACCACATTTCAAATTTTAAATTTTTTAAAAAAATTTAAATGGCCGCCATTTTGAAACAAAATGACGGATAAAGCTGGGCAACGAACTCGGTCGAGACATTGGTATGTACTATGTACACACTGAATTACATCCAAATCGGTTCTTAATACGAGAGTTACAGTGTGACAAAGGTCATATATATATTTATATATATATATGTGTGTGTCAATTTTGAACCTAGGTTGGTTTCGGGGTCTGGGGGTCATGATCGATGAAAATATACCAAAATTTTTTGAAATTGCTTTCCTCCGAACGGCTGCAATTGGTAGCTTTTTGTAATGAAAGCTACCTAATATTGTAATTATATCTTTCGTTATATGTCTTTTCTTTTAAGTCATATTCCTTTTCAAAATTTCTTTCATTCCCAAACTTACTATTTTTTCGATTAAACTGATGTTCAATGAATTATTTTTCCTGCAACAAGTAACTTTCAAAATGTCCAATTTTTATAAAATGGTGAAATTGGAAAACTGTTGAATTCCTATTTACTTTGCAAAAATTCGGAATTCTGTGCAAGCTTTCATTTACTGTTAGAAAAATTTGGACCACTGTATACATTTAACTTTAAACAACACGCTTTGTTTACCAAATAAACGTGTTTAACTATATTTTCACTGTACATTACATGTGTAATTTGGTCACGCACAATTTAGTTTACTTTAGACGAGTCGTTTATTATGTCTCTAGCTTGTAAGATTAAAGTTTTGTTAAAGGATTTTACTATCTACAAATAATAGCTATTTAAGCATCTCTTAAAGCTTTAAGAAGTATATCCTGAACAAAAATTCATGTAGCAGGCATAGATTATGAAACGTTTTCCAGCACAAATATTGTTCAAAAATGTCATTTTTTCATAGAGTAAATTAGATCACAGACGGTCCTGAAACTGAATTCTTTTGTGAGTCTCTATAAATGAACGATAAATGCCACACTCACTATAATAATATAAACAATACTAGCTGCCCTTGGCGACCAGTTTGGTCTCCCTTAAAATGTATGTTTGGGAAAGCATGCTAAGCATTGTATCATGTTACTTTTATTCATAATTTAATTTACTTGGATTCCCTTAAATATAAATAATATAACCCCTTAAGCTAATATTAATTTTTGTTACATTAAAATATTTCAATTTGTTGATTTTCTGTAAGCAAGTAAACCCTATTGGTTTATAGTCTGTGGAAAGCCTATGGGAATTTGGCGAAATATTAGAAATATCGCCAAATTGGCAACAGAACAGGGTAACCCCTACGGTAACACACCCATATAGGTATGGAGTTGCATTAAATGCTGTTCAATAACCAATGAGATGCGTTTCATTCGGATATTGCCATTAAACAATTAACAAATAATCGCGATTTCTGTGCCTCATACGTTATATATATATAAATGTTGCAGTAGACAAAAAAAAATTGGTGGTAATAAATATAACTTTTATTTTTCAAACCTGAACTTTATACTAACTAACGCTCCCTGAATATCTTTTTACATGTTTCTTAACATTTTTTTAGAAAACAAGACCGAGCATATTTCCATTTCATATGTAGTAATGTACCCAGAAAAGGCTTGGGACAGAGCGTTATTACCGCATGTACAAATATCTATCGCTATTTTTGAATAGTAATAATTGTGATATTTTAAACATTTCGTCACAAATAAGACAAACATTACTGTTCAGGAGTAATGGTGAAAGTTTATACCCGCGATATCATATTCTGGCCTTGGGCTGCTGGAGCGTCTGTTTGTAGGATAATTGTGCCCTCTAAAAGTTAAGAGTAAGTAACAAACTTTAAAACAACATTTAAAAGAATTTCTTTAAATGTATTTAAATTGTTCGTTATAATAACATGCCTTTTGTTTTTCATATTCACCCTTTTTTTTCACATTCTTTTCAAAACTTCTTTCATTCCCAAACCACTATTTTTTCTATTAAACTTACTTGCTTTGATGAATAATTTTTCCCGCAACAATTAAATTTCAAAATGTCTAATTTTTATAAAATGATAAAATCTCAAAACTGTTGAAATCCCATTTACTTTTCAACTGTGCATGCTTTCTTTTACTGTTAAAAGTACTGTTAAAACTCAAAGATTCCTAAATATGAAGACAATTAGGAAATTTTGGGCAGCGCATACCGAATGGATACATTTATTATTAAACAACAAGCTTTGTTTACCAAATAAAAGTTTTCAACTATATTTTCGCAATACTTTACATTTACAATTTCGTAACGCACAATTTAGTTTATTTTAGACGAATAGTTTACAATGTCTGAATTCGTAAAAAAGTATTTTTGGGGTTCTGTGGACTCTTAAAGCTTTAAAATTTTCGAAATTTTATTTTTTTTTTAGATGTTAAACTCTTATCTTTTCTGAACACTTTGATATAATTGTTTCCTTGAAATTTCCATTAGATCAGAAGTTATGGCTTTTAAAATTATACCCGGTCAATAGCTGAGGCGGCGTTTCCGAAACTTTGAAGACATTTTTCTCCAAGTGAGAGTTTTGGCCATAACGAGCATGATATCTCAAAATCTTCTGAATATTTTTTCATGAAATTTTTTAAATATATGTTTCATATTAGTTTGTATAAACTGAAACTGAAATTTCCTTTTTATTGTTCAAAAAAATATTTTTTAGGTTAGTTAAAATTTTCTAAATTTTGAATTCATTAAATACAACTTTATATTGAAAATATAAAAATGCTTTAAATATAAATTTATATAGATTCAGAGTAGTTATTACAATCTGAAATGTAAGTAGGCACAAAAATTTTTCATTCTAGTTGCAAAATTTATTTTGTAATCCTGCTCTTAATCTGTTATGCCAATTTTCTGCTCGACAATGCCTGACAGTTTGGAGCCCCCTGCGTATGCGAATTTTGCATCTTACAAATTTTTAAATACATGAAAGGAAAGAACGTACTTATATCTTTCAATTCCAATAAAAATTGTGTCTTAAAATCAAATACATTTTAAGACGTTAAATGTTGAAAATGGTCTTTTTTACCCACTTTTAAGAGTTATGAGACCCCTTAAAGGCGTAACGACCTGAAAATGCTGTTTAGACATCTCTTAAAATTTTAAGAAGTAAATAACGAACGGAAAATCATGCATTAGGCATAGATTATGAAACGCTTCCTAGCACTAATATTGTTCAAAAATTTCATTTTTTCATTAAATGGGTTCAATCCTAGGCGGTCCCGTAACTGATTTCTTTTGTACGTCTCCGTAGATGAACGATAAATGTTACGCTCACCATTATCAATACCAATAACATTTTATAGTGCACCTGGATAATCATAAAAGGTACTTAAATGATAAAAAAAAATCCTTTTAGATTTTTCTTGTCAATTTTATATAACCCAACACCGAGCATATTTCTATTCCAAATGTTGTATGAATCTAAACCGAAAAATTTTCTTAGAAAAAACCTGTACTCAAAAAACAGTTCATTTGGAAGCCCTTTATGAGGAAAATTATTTCGCGGCATATTTTATTGGTGTTACGCCATTTATCATAATTATATTAATATGCATCACTGAAGTAGATTACAACTCTAGATAGCTGGTTGTTTTAAGGAGTATAACCCAGCAAAGAGGAAATTGCTGGCCATCAGCAAGATAGGTGCTGGCAGTGATGGAGAAGTGCTGGCTGATGGTCTACCACTGCATGACCACTCATGGACAGCTTCAGTCAACTTTGCTGTTGGAAATCATCAGATAAAAGTCTGGTGGGCATCCATTTTATATCCTGCGCTGGCCCACCACTACATGGAAGTGCACGAACTTTTGCAGTATTATTGCTGGGAACCCTTACGCTAGGTGGCGCTGCGAATATCGAAGACATTATTTGAACACAAATCTGAAATGAATATCTTAACACAATTTAAGCTGTGAAGCTAATTTTTTTTTAAACTGTAAAAAATATAGCAGCACTGCCACCAACAAAATAAATAAGTAAATGAATAAATAAATAAATTCTTTGTTTCAAAGCACTTTTTTTTCTCCCTAAATCTGGTTTTGCTAGGTTAGAAAGGATTTCGGTTTTCATAATTTACGCAGTTCAGTATCAATAATAATAAAAAAAGCCTATAAAATACATAGGATTTCTATACAATACAATAATTTCTATACTAATTTAATGATTGGGAACGTAAATCGCAAAAGAAGCAAACTTGAAATAGTGTAATGAGAACTTGAAAGCTACGAGCAATCGTAGCGAACGCTGAAAGCACTTGTTCCTGTCCGATCACGAAATCCAAGCAGCATCGATCGCGGTCAGTACTTGGGAGGGTGACCACATGCAGTTCAAATATTTCTATAGACACTTCTATAGTTCTTGGTGAAACTAGCTTTTAGAAAGAAGAGCCGTAATACTTTGTTTTTTTTTATAGAATTCTATAAGAAATTTTTGTAAGGGAAAGTGCTGGGCCAGAATAGGAATAGCAGTGGGATAGGTGTAGCACAGCAGGAAAAGTGCCGGATTGAAGTAATGTGATGACATACCAATGCTGGCCTGCTGCTGGCCATCACTGAAGGGCCAGCTGCATTTGGCTCGGACACTTTTCGACAGGTTTACGTAATCGGACCCTTGCACTTTACCGCTGATAGCACTGCTGGCTTCTATCTTTTTTCCAGCTGATGGCCCACTGTTTCTTTCTTTGCTGGGAAGACTTGTAAATCTGCAGGTCAGGAGCCTCAACTTCTGCTCTGGAAATAATAACTGATTTTAACAGACTTTGCGTAACATTCAACTTCCTACAAACAGAAATTAAAAGTTTTCAGTTACATAAATATTTATAAGAATAAAAAAAAAAATAATAATACTTCGAAGTTTTCAGACATTAGAAGCGTTAAATTAGACACGTTGTTATGTAATAATATTCTTAAATTCGCATGAGCTACTTACTCTGGTAATTTTTAGATAACAAAGCACATTCCTTCAGGAGGGTTCTGCTTCCCTGAACACCTCGCAGTGTCATTAAATTTACATCTGTAATTTTCTATTGATTTTGCTAATGGTTATCGTATATCTTAGATTCTTTTTTACACTGTGATTTATAAGGATAAGCAATAGTTTGGACAAGCTTTTACATTATCCTAATATCCCTAACTTACGACGAATTAGGGTAAAATAAAGGATCATTGCTGGAAAAATACTACTACTATAAGTATTTTAGGTGGTATTTGTGAAATTTATGCACGTATTCAAATTCATAGCATCCTATATGATTTTAACAAAAGTCCATCATAACAAAATAATTTAAAAACGCTATTTTTAAAAACGACAAAATATTTTTATAGTTTTAAAGATAAAAGAAATATGGGATGAAAATCCGTTTACCAATCTACTATTTACATATGTCTCTCATATACTTGGAGCTTCCTAATCTGAAAATCTTAATTTAAATACTGGAGGACTGAAAATGTTTTACTTTGACGTAATCCCATTAAAAGCTTACGTTTTTTAAACGTAAAAATTTAATCTTCTTTTAAAAAATAAAGTAATTTTCAATCGTATTTTCTGAAATGAGGCGGATTTAGGAATTAACACTCGTTAAAAAATAGTTTTTCAGGAAATATAGCTAAATTTTAGTTTTTAAGAGTGAAAATAGGGTAGGGTTGCCGAATTTAGATCACTTTTACTTATTTTTAGGTGTAACTCACTTCATTTTTGGAATATCTTCAAACTATCACTACACGTGATCAATCTATTCATTTGCTAACTAAATAAATCTGTAGAACAATTTCTTTTGAAAAATCTGAAGTTTTATTTTAATTTGAAAAATTTGTCAAAAGTGGTCCAAATTGAGCGACAGGTCACATAACTTGGACGCACAGTCTTCTAAATTGGACCAAACAATATTAGACTGTTTTAATGAGTTGGGTATATAACTAATTTTATTAAAAGCATAGTTTGTGATTAATGAAACAATCAAACAATACGACAGCAATTAAATATAATGAAATCAAATGTCTGAAAGTAAATGTGTTTTAAAGCAAAATGTATTCAAAATATATATCAAAGTTATATGTAATTAAGAATAGAAATTGGGGAACTAATTGCCAGTTATTTGAATAACATGTAAGAAGTGATGCAATGCTTACACGTGAATTCTTTTAGTTTATTTTTTATTCCAGCACACGCAACATGGAACCATATTTGACAATCTGAACACTGAATCATTTCTGCAATTTATTTTTCTTACAAATTTGGAAAACCAGTCATCAGTGTCTTGATTTTTCTTTTTGATTCTGAATCATTAGACTTTCTTTTTGCAACGGAAGTTTTCTTTGTCCTATGTCTGTAGTTCTTCCCTTCCACCGTTTTCTATACAAATGAATTACGTCTATTTTTTAACACATTATGTTCCAATTGCTTTTGTGCTTTTGAGCTTCCTTTTTGTGGTTTTTTTTTTTCCTTTCAAGGTTTACGTCATATGGCGAAGATGTTAACACAGTTGTTTTTTGGCTCCCTCTGAACTTTAATTTAACCTATTCTGGCAAGGGAGATAACATTTCTCAGGACCATTTTACTGTTAGGGGTGTAGGGGTGTAGGGGGTGGGAGGGGTTTTTGCTGAAGCCTTCTTGCAGGTCAATCTCTTCACAACTTCCTCTTTCCTTTTCGTTTCCTGTATTTTTGACAATTTTTACTGTCACTGATGTTTTTCTTCCATTCTATTTGTCTGTGTCGTTTTCATCATTATTTTCACTCTCTTAGTTTTAAAAGGTTTCATGATTACTGATTCTAACTCCGATATCTCACTAGCTCGAGAATCAACGTATCTACAGATGGATGAGAAAATAATACGAACATCTATTAAATAAGAGAAAAGCTTTATTAATAGGGGATTGGACCAACCTTTGACTTAATTACTGATTGTATGCGACGTCGGATGGATTGATTGAGGTCATGAACAGCATTTAAAGGAATATGAAGCCCTTATTCCTGGAGAGTAGTCTCTAATTAAAAAAAACGTAGATGGTGGAGGAAATTGAGTACGAAGTTTTGACTCCAAATATCCCCACATATGTTCAATAATCTTTAAGTCAGGAAACTGAGGGGGCCAAGCATGATGCCTTGCTTCCTTCTCATACACTTCAAACCATTTTTGGACGATTTTAGCAGTGTGGATAGGAACATTGCCGTCTTGATAAAGAGGGTATTCTCCTGGAAATAAAATCTGGACAAAAGGATGCACCTGATCCCCTAGGATATCGACATAGTGAGCAGCTGTAACCTTCCCATGCAGAGTAGCAGGTGGCACAAAGCGACGCCAAGAAATCAAACCCCATACCATAGGGGAACCACATCCATACTTCACAGTCGGTAAGAGGCTGTCAAGAGACAATGCTTCTGTGGGCTTTATCCACACATAAAGACATCCAGTTGTCTGAAATATGGTGAAGAGTGATTCATCAGACCAAATGATTTGTTGCCACTGTTGAGGAGCGTGTGTTTTACACCATTGGCGTCGCTGAAAAGCATGACGGGATGTCCCCAATGGCTTACAAATTGCAACTGTTCCATAAATATTCGAAGCATGGAGTTCCCTTTGGACAGTTCTTGCTGAAATGGGATTCTGGAAATGACTAATTATCTCTGACGTCATCTTGGATAAAGATTGCATGCGCTTTCGGAACGCTGTGCGGGTCAACTCTCTTTTATCCCTCTCAGAAAGCTTTCTTTTCTGTCCACTGTTGTACATCACAGACGACACTTTACTGCATTTCGTGTACGCTGTCATAACGGCGGACGCACGCAACCTTGCACGCCCCAAATAATTGGCTATTTCCGTCACGGAGCAACCAGCGCACCGCATTCTAACAATCATTCCTTTTTCGAACTCTGACAGGTCAGTCATTATTGAGTTTTTTAGAGCGTATGGTAAGCGCATGCAACACATATGACTGATGTTGAGTGACTGATACCTCACCTTTCATAACCTTTAGGTGGCAGAATTGAATGCAAAGGGACATGCGCGTTCCGGTTCTTTGAAATGGACCATGTCTTTTTCATGAGTGTTCGTATTATTTTGTCACTCATCTGTATCTGCAGCTCCCATCTCCTCGTCAGGAATGATTGCAGAAGCAGCGCCAAAATGATGACTCTTAAAAACTTGCCTATTAGAAAGCCACATGCCAAAAGATGTTTTTTATGTTTATATAAGCCTAAATTGCATAAAGAAATTGATCCAGAGATAAAAAAATTAAATTAAAATATTCAAAATGTTGCATGGAGATAGTAATCCATTATATAATATTAAAAAAAATAGTGTCCAGAGCGTGCAGCTCTCAAAATTCATTATTTACTTTTCAAATTTATGGTCATTAGCTGGTCCAATTTAAGCAACTAAAACTTGTCCAATTGAGGTAACTGCGCGCATTTTTAAAACAGATAATATCAAGACTAAGAACAAAAACAAAAGCAAACAAATCTGCGTGAAAAATGTGCGCAATAAACACATGAAATCAGATATGTGTATGAAAATATAACAACTCACCTGAGTTTTAAAGTATTCCCTTACGTTTAATAGGAAAGAAAAAGATAAAAACAGGTAATTTAATATTTTTTAAATTGTCGGAAAACTGGACGTGGTAAGCGGGTGCTTCTTCTAATCATAAATGACGTCATTCTGTTGAGTATGATTTCAGCGGTAGATGGCGTCTCTTTCTGAAATTAACGGCAGAATTGCGGCGGTCCAAAAATGGCTACTCTCCCCTATTTATTTCCGGACATAATGACGTCATCTTCGACATGGATAATTTTGCGGTGCATAATTTTGACATTTACAGTTAATAGACATTAATAGTTTTAAATGGGTTTTTTTTTCCTTGCTTGGAATAGCCGAGGTTAAATTCTAACCGGGTTAGTATTTACATTTCCGATTTTGGTTGCAGATTTTTTTTTTATAAAGTTACTTTCACTTTCGGTACCGATTCCGAAACCTAAAAGTATCGCAACACTAAAGATTATCCTAACGCTATTCTAAGAAGAAAAAAAATCATTTTAAAATATAAAAATGCATGTGCGAAATTTGAAAAGAATGCTCCAATAGGTTTAACATTAGCTTGCGCATTTCTTTGTATTTCATATATTATATACAGCATTTTTTGTATAAAACGAGAAACAAAATCTTCATTTTGCGCCCCTTTCGCTTTTCGATCTGGCGTCTAGGCGCGTGCCCCTCTGCACCCTATTACCTCCAGGCCTGGCGAAAAACATTGGTATTCAAAAATAAGCACCCGTATGAACCCTCATAGGTTAAATATATAACTTACTGCTGTATGAAAAATTATTGAACATGCTTCTTTTTTTACACTGAATTGTTAGCTCATCTGCAGCGATTTATGGAGTTACGAGTTCTTATAAGCTATTAACTTTTTTGTCCATGGACATGAATAAGGTTATTGAGCACTAGTTATATTTTAGATGAAAATCTGACCATAAAATAACCTTTTGAGCTTTACTTTCAGATTCATTTCGAATATTTCTGAAATAAAAAATGAATAATACACTGGCGTGTTAGTTCATATGCTGACATCTGTTGAATTACGAGTTTTTACGAGCTATTAATTTTTTTTGTCCATGGAAATGATTTAGTGTACTGGACATTACTCGTATATTTACTAGACAGTTTCGTGTTACGGTTTGTTAACACATTGCTTTTGTGAAAAGGTTTTACGTTATTACATTAATACCATTAAAAGTATTAATTTTTATGTTATATATTACATTTTATTACACTGCAATATTATTTTAAGTAGCCTCAATTGTAAGACAAAAATTAAAATTTTAGAATGGCACAAATGCATGGCATAAATTCAGTTTCGTTCCTGAAGTATATTTTTACTTATTAAAGCATATCTTTTAAGATATAACGTCTTTCAAAATGTATTATAGATGTAAAAATGCGAAATATACAAAAAAAAAATAACAACGGAAGAGATTTTAGTTTTTGTCAACAAGAAATATTTCCGCTGCCAGTTACGTGATCTTTTCCTTGTGAACTAAAAAGAATTTTCGCATTCATTCAGAACAGATATTTTTCAATCTGAGCAGAATATTTTAAGCTTGACCTTTAACTTTTATAGAAAATAAAGAAAGTTTGATAAAGATTTTTTCAATGAGAATATTTCGAAGAATATCAAATAGTAATATACTTACTAAAGGACCTGTTTTACGAAAATTTTCTTACAAATGAATTTTAATCTTCAATAAAAGTATACATTAACATATATTAAAATAAAATGCATTATTTTCCACATAATTTATGTACTTTGAAATTAAAAATCGAAAAAAAAAACTATGCAACCATAACCTACAAAACTAGAAATATATTTCTAATTCTATAAGAGAAATATATTTCTAAACACTTCAGATATGAAATCCAAAATTTCGATTCATTCGCCTCGGTTAGAGTTATGTTTAAAAAACAACTCACAGTGTAACTTGTTTATAAGCTATTAAAAAGGAATTTAACATTAGCAATTTAAATATTTACATCTTTATAACTCCTAAAATAGTACACCGAATGATTTATCATTTCGTATTCGAATGTAAAATTTCCTGAAAAACTTCAATTATATTGTCAAAATTAGATGTTCGTATAGAAAATTTCAGAGTTTGGAACAATTTGAGCATTAAGACGACTCCCTAAGCTTATTTTGTTTAACAACAACAAACGTAAACCTAATTCCCTTGCAAATGGCTATTTTCGTTTCCTGCAAGAAAATTTGGTGTTTAAATTTTATGGGGTGATTGTTCTTTTTCTATCTCGCTCTTTCTCTCTCTTCCCGATTGTATTCAAAAGTATTACCTTTTCACTTTCTTCTACCTATAGTAAAGAATGTAGTGTAATCGAAATTTTATCCACTTCCGGTTTTCGACGGATTTACTCGACTTAGGGTTCATAGATCCTAAAAAACAAGGTTTTACTAAATGTTTGTCAGTTTGTATGTCTGTTTGTCCTCTTTCTATCATGAAAAAATATACGAAACATATAACTGATATGCATATAACTGAACCAAACTCTATATAAAAGATTTCGCGATCCTCTGTGATTGCGATTTTCTCAATTTTTTGCTGTTTAAGTGATGAAGATATGATTATCTTTCGGCGGAATTTTATATTTAGATGTGAAACATGGTGGTTTGTTTAAGATATGTAGCAAATCGGCCTGAATGTGACGATGTGATCGAGATTTTTAGCCCCCGGTATGCTATTTCTTTCTCCCAGCAAATAAAGGTCGTTTCCAAAAAATAACATTCCGTTGTATAAGCCAGCCGTAAATCAAAGCAGTGTATCATTGTACTGTTAAATACTTTACTAAAATTTTTTAACTTCTAAGCATCGCACATTTTCGATTTTTATTCATTTGTATTGGGGAAACAAAATACTTTGAGATATTAGTCTTTTTGTAGTTTTAGCGCCATTTGTTTAATTTTGGCAACTAAAGTTACTCCATTTCTGTAGAAAGTAAAGGAAAAATACTCGTAGTTGGAAAATAACAATTATACCTTTTTGTGTCAATTTCCCCATAAAAACAGAAAAAAATGTACTTAAAATACGAGCTATTTTGAAAAAATATAAATGAATTATTACTGATAAAACATAGAGCTATTATAAACTAAATTTAATTTTAAGTATCTGTATTAATATTAGAAACAAATGAAGGAATATGAATCGTTAGATAGCCGATTTTTTTCTTGTCGAGTTTCTTGAATGACGATATCTCTTTTTTGGATTTGTGTATTATTCAGCGATAGTGATGTCATATGCTTACTTTACCGTAGATGTTGTGTAAGGCTGGATCGTAAATGAGGAATTCTTCAGAGGATGCGAATGACGTCATTTTATATAAATAAAAGCGTGTGTTTAAGTCTTAAAACTGAAATATGTTTTTTATTATCCAGATTTATATACATCTATACTAATATTATAAAGAGGTAAAAATTGTTTATTTGTAGGAGGTAAGCTCTGGAGCTACCGAACCGATTCCAAAAGTAATGGTATCAAAATGATGGCGTTAGTCCAACTTAGAACATAGGTTATATCGTATGTCCGTGTCACTGGCCGAAAGGAGTACAGAAGCAAATAACGTGCTAAAAACGCGATTGTTGTGTTACTGAAGGGCCTAGAAACATACAATTTGGAATGGTAGCTACTTCTAAGATACTAATGATCTCTAAGGACATTTCTTTAAAAAATCGAAATTAAAAAGGGGTGAAAATGCGCGAAAATCGTTCTAAAAAACGTTCTAAATGGCGATTTTTAAGCAATTTCAGGATGTATGAAACCGATTTAAAAAATAATGGTGTCAAAATGATGGCGACAACCCTTGCTTCAACATAGGCTGCATTTTATGTCGGTGCCACTATCCCTAAAGAGGGTGCAGAAGATAAAAGTTCAAAATAGCAATTTTTGTTCTACTGAAGGGTCCAAATACAGGGAATTTGGCATGGTAGTTACTTATTAGATATGAAAGATCTCTGAGAACATTTCTAAAAAAATTCGAAATATAAAAGGGGTGAAAATGCGCAAAAAGTGTTCTAAAAAACGTTCTAAATGGCGATTTTTCGCAATCTCAAGAAATACCAAACCGATTTCATAAATAAAGGTGTCAAAATGATGGTGACAACTCTTGCTCCAATATAGGCTACATTTTGTGTCGGTGCCACTACCCCTAAAATGGGTGCAGGAGTTAAAAAACGTGTGAAATTGAGATTTTTGTGTTACTGAAGGGCCAAGATACATGGAATTTGGAATGGTCGTTACTTATAAGATATAAATTATCTCTAAGAGCATTTCTTAAAAAATTCGAAATTTTAAATGGGTGAAAATGCGCGAAAAAAGTTCTAAAACGTTTTAATGGCGATTTCTACGCAATCTCACAAAGTACCTGATCTATTTCAAAAGTAATGGTTGGAAATTGATGATGTCAGCCAACATAGACTCTATTTAATGTCGGTGTCACTACCACCTAGGTGTTGCAAAGCAAAAAACGTTCTAAATTGCGATTTTTGTGTTACTGAAGGGCCTAGAATTCTGAAATTAGGCAGGGCAGTTATTTATAAGGTACAATTGATCTCTAGGCACATTTCCTAAAAAATCGAAATTTAAAAGGGTAAAAATGAGTTAAAAGCCTTCTGAAAATCCTTTTAAAATGTGATTTCTACACAGTCTCAGGAAGTACCAAACCGATTTTTAAAAAATGTTGTGAAAATGATAGTGACAGCACTCGCTCCACCATAGGATATATTTCATGCCGGTGCCACTACCCCAAAAGGGCTGAAGGAGAAAAAAAACGATCTAAATTGCGTTTTTTGTAATACTGCATGGGCTAGCAACTTGAAACTAGGCATAGTAGTTGCATATAAGATATAAATGATCTCTAAGAACATTTCTTGAATAATTCGAAATTTAAAAGGGGTGAAAATGGACGAAAAACGTTCTAAAAAACGTTATAAATTGCGATTTCTACGCAATCTCAGAAAGTACCCTACGATTTCAAAAGTTATGGCTGGAAATTGATGATGACAGCCCTTCCTCCAATATAGGATCTATTTCATGCCGGCGTCACTACCACCTTGCTGTTGCATTTTAAAAAGAAATCCTAAAATGTGATACTGAAGGAGCTAGCAACTTGAAATTTGGCATTGTAATTACTTATGAGATGTAAATACAATCTGAGAAGAGTTCCTTAAAAATTTGAAATTTAAAAGGGGTGAAAATGAACGGAAAGCGTTCGCGTTCTAAAAACTTTTTAAATACGGATTTCTACGCAATCTCAAGAAATATAAACCGATTTCAGATGTAGTGGTTTCAAATTGATGGTGACAGTTCCCGCTCTAACATAGCCTATATTTTACGTTGTTGTCACTATCACCTGGGGGTTACAGAAGCAAAAAATGTTCTAAATTGCGTTTTTTGTGTTACTGAGGTGTGTCTAACATTTTAAATTTTGAATGGTATTTACTTCAAAGATGCAAATGCTTTCTTAGGATTGTCGAAAGAAAATTCTAAATTTAAAAGTATGAAGTGATCGTAAAGTGTTTTACAAGCGTTCTAAATTACGATTTTTATGCAATCGTATGAAATACGAAACCGATTTCAAACATAATGGTTGCAAATTGATGATGATAGAACCTGCTCAAACATAATTTATATTTTATGTCGAGGGTTGAAAGAGCAAAAAACTTTCTAAATTGCGATTTTTACGGTACTAAAGAGGCTAGAAAATTTAATTATAGTACGGTAGTTATGAAATATAAATGTCCTCTAAGAACAGTAGAAAATAAATTCGAAATTAAAAAGGGGTGAAGCGAAAGGAAGGAGCTAAAAGCATTCTAAAAGAGTCCTAAATTACGATTTCTATGGAACTCAGGAAATAATAAAACAATTACAGAAGTTATTGGTTGACAATCAAGAGTGATAGTCCCTGACCCTATACGGGCTATATTTTATGCCGGTGTCACTACCACCTGGTTGGCAGGAACAACAAGAAAGCCTTTAAAAACGTTTAAAGTCCGTTTTCTATAGAATATTAGGAAATACTAATTGATTTCAAGGTTAATGTTGGCAAATTAATGGTGACAGTCTCTGTTTCAACATTTTTCGAGACATTCTATTTCAACTCAGTTTCGGCATTTTATGTTGGTGCCACTAACACTATAGAGGTGGTGGACTGTTAGACAAGAAGCTTGGAATTTGATATGATGGTTAATTTTGAGATGTAAATGTGTTAAGATGGTTTCTAAAAATTTAAAATCTTCAAATGAATACTGAAATGTGCGTATGAATTAAGCATAAAAGTCTCAAAATACTTTCTAAATTATCTTTTAATTGGAATTAGTTTTAGTTCTTCTAATTAATTAAAATCTCATTTCTGTCCATTGCACTTATATAATGAAGTTTAGTCAAACTGTGGCTTAATTTGTAATTTTTCAATTATTTCAAAAAGTGTTCGTCTATTTAAAAATGGTCATGCAAATATCACTTGACATATTTCAACTATTACGCGAGCAAGGCCGCGGGGTTTGCTAGTATATGGGGCATTCTCACAATCTTTTGACTTTTATGTCCCTGAATAATAATTTTCATTTTAATACATTTATTTGTGTTTTTTTTTTCATATACTGGGGAACATCTCATTGCATGATTGCATAACAATATTAACGAGATAAATAAGTTTTGGATGATGTTGGGGGTCCAAATATCAGGAAAACTCCTATACCGTCTCGTGTCCCTGATGCTGATTTTTAAGTTTGGAGCTGTCTGTATAAAATTATTTCAATAAAAGTAATTCGATGTAATTTTTTTTTCCGAAACTGGGACAGTTGTTTTACATAAAAATGTAGCAAAAAGTTAACCTGCACACATTTTTTCGGCTGATATTATTTTTTAACTCTGTCCCTGGGTTTTTCATCCTTACCGTCCCTTTTGCTAAAATTATACAGAAAATCACTTCAGATGCAGCCACAGAATTTTTTCCAAGTTTTTTTCTCATGCAGAAGTATGGTAGAGAAAGAATGTCTAAAATTCTTTGACAGGAAATTTACTGCAGAATTTAAATCAGCATTTAAATATCAATTTCAAGATTGTGGCTTTATTGGTAGTCTTACAATCCCCAAGGTTTATTCCTGCACTTTTCGAGATAAATTAAAAAAAAAAAATAATTTAATCCAATGTTAACAAATGTTTCTAAAAATCAATGAACATTGTGGCTATCACTTAGTCTTAATATGATTTGCCTAAAGATAGGCGGTAATTTTCTTACCGTTCCATCCTTACCGTCCCTTTTTTTCCCATTTCGCCCCTTTTTTCCTAAACCGCCCCCTTTGTTTACGTTACCGCCCCTTATTTAGCACCCCTTTAAGACAATGTTATACAAGAATTCTGTATCAAAAGTACTACACTTTTATTATTTCTTATTTGAATGTCCTGTGGGTACTATGCAAATTCATTATACGTAAAAATTTAGAAGAAAATAAAAAGTTATAGTAGTAAAATGGTAAGGAAAATTAAACTCGCAAGTTTAACTTAAACCTCAGTTAAATAAAAAAACTTTCGCTGCTGAACATTTTTTCTTTATTTTGAATCATTAAGGCATTCGTCTATCAGATTAAAATGTTATTTTAGCAAGTTTAATTTCACCAGATTTTTATTCCCGAAAGTCAAAAGATTGTGATAATGCCCCATATATATATTTTCCTCGGAGGTAACACTAAATTCTGAAAAAGCAGAATTCTTGTTTCCCAGATTTTTTCTGTTTTCCACAGTAGATGTTGAAAAATAAATCTGAATAACCTATTCATACATACTTACTGAAGAACCCAATTGTCGAATTTGATTTTTAATTTTCGTGTTTGTAATAAGCAATATTTTTTGCTTCTAAACTGCATCGTTAAACATTAATACACTTTTGGAAGTATTAGCATGAATTAGACAGAAGAAAATTTTGGTTTGGCATATCCGACTACGTAGTTCCTTTTGTTGAAGTAAATAACCAATACTTGTATTAGAACACAGCAAAATTTTAACAGACTTTGAATATTGGTGTGACCGCCGAAAACAGCATAACAATTACAGGAATTGGAAAGAATAAAAAGTACAATGCAACAAGAAGAGAAATTGTTTGATTGTAGAAATAAAATTGCCTACAAAGCTGCGTCTGATTTTGTAAAATGAAATATTTAATCTATTTACATGTACAAATGCAAAAATGTTATTACATTTAATAAACTTTTTTACCAAAAATAAAACAGACTTCAAAAACTACTACAAAGTAAAAAATAATTTTTTTACATAATAGTTAATAAGAAATTAAATGAAGAGCATTGTATTTATCATGCGTATTATTATATTTATGTACATTAATTTGATTTTTTGGAGTCGGTGCCAGCCAAGCCAAGTTAAGTATAATTATCCAACAGACACACATCCAAACATCTACGAGATTTTTTACGATTTGTTATTTAGTTAAAAAAATTTAATTTTACCATTTTTGAAACATTTCATCTGATTTTATAAACGTGTATTTTCAAGTGAGATTACCTGGAATTATGTGTGCTAAATTAAGGGTTATTATAAAATTAGTGCGTTTATACAGGCTATTATGTAAAAAAATCATAGCAAAGACAGATTTTCAAATGCAGGATGGTGTCAAAGTTGATTGAGAATGGAATTTTTTCCCTAAACGACTTTGCTGAATCTTGCTTACGATGTGTATTGGATGAACAATTTTAATTTTGAACTTGGCTTGGCTGGCACCGACTGCAAAAAATCAAATTAATGTACATAAATATAATAATACGCATGATAAATACAATGCTCTTCATTTAATTTCTTATTAACTATTATGTAAAAAAATTATTTTTTACTTTGTAGTAGTTTTTGAAGTCGGTTTTATTTTTGGTAAAAAAGTTTATTTTTCACTTTTTAGTTTTTCGCATTACAATTTTTGCATGATTCTTTTGGAGGAAATTACGGACTTTTAAAGATGTTATTTTGATAAGTAAATACTTTTGTCCAGATTTGTGTGTACATTAATAACGCAGGTTTTCTGTGAAAATTCTTTATATATATATGTTACATTTATTCTTCTTCAGATTTAATAGCTTTATTTTTAAATTGAATATTTTTGTTTCTCTATTTGGACATGGGTAGAACGACAAGAGATGCTGCTTGCATGAAAAAATATCGAACTTTGGAAACTGACAATAAAAAGTTCCTCGGCTTACTAAAAATGCTCTATGAAATAGAGAACAGAGACCCAATGACTCATTTTTCATAGTTTCTAACCAATGACCAGGCCCTTATCTTCCGGGTTGCCCTAGATGAACGGGTTTTTGATACCTGTCCTCGGCGTAGGAGACCACCTAATCGCCACGTAGCGGCAATAAACCTGATGAGCGCCTAGTTCGTTTTTCTATCGGCAGTGCCTATTTCTTAATTATGAACTTTTTATGCCAGTTACTTAACATTTATATCTTGTTGTATAGCACATGTGCATTGCTACTCATGTTAATCTCGTAATTTAGAAACTTAATCAGATGACGAGACCTTTACCTGGCAAGGCACCTCAGAGGTATAATTCATAGGTAACTTTGAGGTCTTCGCACCCGCGACCGAGTTTACATGCACCATGAGCCATTAGGGTACATGAAAACCGAATAACTTATCAAAAAATGATCGTGAAAAGACTACAGCGGGACAGTCTTAAATGGTGTTCCCTCAAATGGCTGGTCATTGATGAAATTTTTATAGTATCAAAAGAGAATTTATATATAATTCATTTGTAACTTCAAGAATTTAAAAACAAATTATTTTTTGGTGGCATTAATATTTTCTTATATGGAGATATTATGCAAGTGCCAATATGCAATGTATAATGTATACGCAATGCCAATGTCCTTAAATGAATGTATGCTAAGCATTTCAGCATGGTACTTTTATTCATAATTTAAATTATTTGCTTAATCTTTCGCCAAATATAAAGATTCTGATAGAGAAATTGAGAACTCATTGCTTCATGACGGCATTTTACTTATTTTTGGTTGTTATGTATTTAATCTTTCTTCATAAAATCAGCTTAACTCACTTAGGCATTTATGCTTCTTATTGCATCATCATTTGCAATACGTTGGGCAGTGGAGATTTTAAAACTATTAAGTAATCTATTGTTATTGAGTCCACTGCCAATTGTTGTTTCTGAGCTAATATGATTTGGTGCATTGAAGCGTTTTGCGAATTAAATATTTGGTACAGATGTCATATTCGCCCATATTGGCGCGGTTTTTTTCTGTCGCCAATATCATATAGGCAACACGTACATAACTTGCGCCAAAGTGTCGTTAATTTGCTTGATGTGGTAACCCGGATTATGTTGTTTATGCTGTTGATGTTTTCGCCAAATTGGCAACCGAAAAAAATCGCGCCAATATGGGGCGAATATGACATCTGTTCCAAATATTTTATGATACCCACATTTACATTAAACCACATTGCTGCTGATATTTTTTTTTGTTTCACGCTAGCTTTAACTGTGGGCTCGATTACGGAAGATTAGAAATTCATCGTCATGCTCATTTAATAGTCTTGGTTAAAGTGTCATCGGTCTGCATAGTAACTGACGTATTTTAGTGAATATAGTACTGCAAAATATATAGAACTTTCGGAAGCAACTTATGATATTCGCATTTCCTTTACACCATGTTTGCTGTTAGTATCGCGCACCTTTTGCTTTTATCGGGCAATCTGATTCAAATTTACTTGCTCTCATTTCTTCATCCAATTTAAATGTTTTCATGACTGCGTAACTCACTGACTTGTATTCGCAATTATGCTTATGCCTACTGATGTTTAAGTTCTGTGCCATGTAAATGCACCGCACCATAACAATGCCGCCTATAATACTAATTAGAGTAACTCCTTTTTTTTCTTTGTTGTTAATCCTGTACTTTAACAGCATAAGGGATCTTGGCTCAACTTGTGTTTGCATATAAAAGTAGACAAATGGTTGTTTAGAATAAATAAATTTATAAATATTGAAAAACTTGCTTGTGTATATGAGACAGTGGTACTACTTAGTTATCGCGTCGACCAAAAATCTATCGCCAAACTATAAGACTAAATGCCAATAATGGTTGATCGTAAATGTCACATTCATTTGGCTTCAAGCAAGTTACACGTGTTTACGTCATCAAGTGATTTTTATTTCGACGTTTTATTTGTATTTTTATTAATGTTATACTCATTTATTTGTTCTTTCGTTATTTAAAATAAAAATTATGTCAATTTGTATAATTTGGCGATTTATATAGTTTGGCGAAATTTGTCGACAGGATAACTAAGTAGTACCGAGACAGTTAATAGGTTGTTAGAAAATATGCGTGAAATTTTCATTTTCTCCCCAAAGCCACTATACAGGAAAGTTATCATTAATGTTATCTAGTGGAAGTGGCCAATTGAGAGTTTTAAATAGGACTGTCGATTAGAAAATGCGAAGAAACAGATTGGGGAAGATCCATTACTGAATTTGAATGGGAATATCGTCAAATTAGTCAATTACAGCCAAGTTGGCTTCATTTATGGCGACTTATTTTGGCCGCCAAATTTGGCGATAATTCACCTAACTGTGCCATGTTTGGCGACAACTTTGCGCTAACGTATATGAATACATAGTTTTATGCTTATGATAGAGAAACTGGTTGCAACAATGAAAGATAATATGGGTGAAATCCTTCATTTTATTGGTTTAAGTTGAATTATTAAAAAACTACTGAACCAATTTCGATGAAACGGAAGTGGTACCAATTCGAGAGTATCCTCTTTCAATTAAAACAAAAATCACACAAATCGGACAAAAAGTTCCGGAGCAATCGGTGAACATACATAAAAAAAAACATACATACGCGTCGAATTGATAACCTCCTCCTTTTTTTGAAGTCGGTAAAAATATGTATCACAAATTTTAGAAGTAACTGATTTGAATGAAATATTGCCCTTTTCAATCCCTGAAATCTGAGGAATATCTACTATTTTTAATGTTCGTGAAGCGTAATATCTCAAAATATATACACGGTACCCGCCACAGTGCTGTATACGTAAATTCTTAACCATTAACTTCCGAACTTTGAGAGCTATAACCCTGAACATACCGTCTAATAAAGTGGAAACGCGTAACGCAATAAGACCGGTTTACTGAGCCATCTCGTAGCAAACTGCGGAGTAAGCTTTCCTGTCTCGAAAATTTACGAGTTTTGAATAGAGTTTGGACTATCTTTTAGCAAAGTAAGTTAAATATATATATGGAATTTTTGTAAAAGATGTGATACTGTAAATTTGAAAATAAAATACAAACTGTATATTGATTATAATGTATTAAATTAATATAATTCCATACTTATTGACAGTCATATTTTTAATATTAAGGAAGAAAATGTGCAATTGAATTGGTTTAAGATTAAGTTTAATTAAACAAGTACATGTACATCTCTGTTTATAGTACAGAACTACACGAAAATTACAAAATAAAAATTTAATAAAAGTTATTACAAAAAGAAATAAATTTATAACGAGTAACACATTATTATTATAATGAGATAGGAAATGGGAAATACATAAAAACATTAAAATATAATAAAATATGACGGGTAAGGCAATTTGCAATTGCTAATTCTTATAATTTTCTGAATTCAATTTTCTTTTCGAATTCTTCATTTCCCCATTCAATAATGTTAATTCTTATGTTTCAAAATCAAAAATATTCTGATTCTTACATGTATAAAAATTTCAATAATTCTGATTTTCGATAATTGAAGAAGTTTTTTCTTATATTAGATTTGATTTCTAACTGATGGCCATCTTTTCATTATGTTCATGTCTTGAAAATCCTATCAAATCATGTATATTGACAATATTTTATCAAAGATTCCTTACTTTTTTAAGAAACTATAAATGCAGCAAAACATCTCGACCTTTTGGGCTTTTTACACCAGAGCCTAATCACCACAAATTTACACCAGGATCTAACTGAATCACCGCCCCCTGAATACTAGGCCTGAGTGCTGGACCAAAAATGGCGGCTGCCGAAGGCGGATTTTTTTCAGCGTGTGTACGGTCCCTTAAATATTCCTACCAATAATTTTTTGAAGTTTTTTCCGCTTCATTTTTCTGAGAATAAACAAGGTAGAGAAATCTTTTATAAAATACTGGTGTCAACATTTAAGGGACTGTACCTACGCTAAAAAGAATCCGCCTTCGGCAGCCGCCGTTTTTGTGTCATTTTTGTGTGAGCGCTCAGGCCTAGTATTCAGGGGGCGGTGAACTGAATTTGAAGTTTGATTATATTACGTGCATTAGTTCTCGAGATTGAACTACCCCCAAATTTGTGTTGCATACAAATAGACTTACGGATATACATTTTATAAAAACAGACAAGTCGTGTTTAAAACCTCCTAAAACTTATAAATCCGTCAAATATCGGGAAAAGAAAATTTTCAACACTTTCTACTTGTAAAGATAGAAAGGAAAAAAGTGATTTGTCTGAAACCCAACATAAATCCGTATATAAACTATAAATATATTTTTTTATCCAGATATTTACGCTATAAACATTTTATGAATTTTACAGCTGAAATGTTACTTTAATTGTCTTTTATGCTGCTAATTATTTTGATTTTGAAATTACATTGTATAAGTGATATAAAGATTTTAGTCACATTCCTTCTTGTCAAAAAAAGAAAATATTGAAAATGAGGACTTGTTTTAAGAATTGTTGATATTTTCAAATTTAATTACGATTATCGAGAAAAATCCATCTTTGGTCTATTTCCAGTTAAGCGACATGTTTTTGTGATGAGGGCGGGGGGGGGGGGAGCTCACAGAAAAGAATCATGACCTATTATGATGGAATGGTGGATGGTTTTCTTTCCTTATAACACTCTCTGCATTTAGCATGTCAGCAAACAGCAAACGTCACCTAAAAGCTCAAACACGGTGATTATCACCAGACATCATTTAGATTTTTGCGTTTGGTCAAAAATAGAAGAAAGGTTCGATATGTGCCGTGTGACTAAGTGTGCACATTTAAAATATCTGCAACTGTCTCTGACAAAACTGAAATATTTCCTATTTGTTTTTCTTTTTTTTTTAATGCTAATGTAAAATTCTTTATGTTGTTCGTGATCTATAGAATGTTAAAACTGCATATTTCTTTTTTATATCAGGACGAACAGTTAATAGTGTATAATACCGGGTGGCCAGAATTAAAACACCACTACTCTGACCTTCCTATATATTGAACTACTTTGTGTAAAGGCGTCCAGTTTTGTGCACATACTATTCAAGACATGGAGAAACGGATTAAGGGAAAAGAAATTTAGTTCAAGTAGCGTTACAGATGTAACTTTTTGTGAATTACTGGTACTTCTCTGTAGCAAAGTTTTCTTCTTAGACTGCGAGGAGGCAGCACGGACAATCACCTCAACGAGTTCACGACAGAAATTCCAGAATTATTTAAAAATTGATCCGCAATTGATCTGCCAAGTCATATCTTGGTGGAAAACACACGAAAATCTCATTTTAGCGGTTGACTCGTAGGTTTACCATTATGTTTTCTTGCTCCCAGTCCTCCATATTTTCATACCTTTGAGTGCAGGAAAACACAATGGTAAACCTACGAGTCAACCGCTAAAATCGGTTTTCAGGTGTGTTTCCACCAAGATATGGCTTGGCAGACCGATTGCGTTTTAATATGCAAATCGAGTTTTAACTAATTCTGGAATTTCAACAGTGAACTCCATGAGATGATTGTCTGAGCTGCCGCCTCTCGGTCTATCTGTGTTGTTTTTTTTTTCTGAAGCGAAAGCTTCACAATGAATCCGATTACATATATCACATCATCATCGCATTATATATATATATATCACATTATATATATATAAAATTCGTATTTCTTTTAGATTGATTATAACTCAGGTTCTACTTAAAATATTTTTGTAGACCTTGCACTGTTAGTTAGGTAATTTGTTTGAAAATATTTTAATGTAAAACATATCATTCTACCTTGTTTAGTTATAGAGCTACGGGTGAAAGTTCTAAAATTAAGTGAAACCGACTATAAAAAAGATTAGCCTTTTTAAAAGTTTCTACTGATTGGATTCAGATAGATCTATCACTTATTATCACCTATGTTATTTAGATAATTTTTCAGGGAAAGATTATGTATGTAATACATATCGTTCTACTTTGCATTGTTGTAGAATTATGGGCGAAAATTCAATAATAAGGTGAACCCGATTATGACAGATTCGCCTTTTTAAAAGTTCCTACCTTACGGCCTTCCATTCTTATTTTTTCAGGGATTGTTTTAGTTGTAGTATATTCTACATATACTTCTATCTTTCCTTACCAAATCCTACTGTGAATGATCAACTAGATATATTTCGTTCGATTCAAAGTTCGTTTGGAGAAACCGAGCAGTGTAGCGGGCGAAGGTTGCTAGTAATATATAATCAAGTGTAAAAATCATAAGAGATTCAATTTCCAATTATATGAAATTTAGTATTTTTATATAGAAAACTGGAAAGTAGTCATATACATTTAATTATCAACTTAACTTTACGACAAACGTTATAAACAAAAATGATGTCAATATGTACTTAAACTTGTCATGAAATATATAGTATTACACTAAAACTTCAAACAGCATAACATACTATTCCGAGGAATGGCAATAAAATATTAAATTTACGGACATACATTTAAGACAAATTCGTTTCCTCTATTCTATTCGCATTAAAGAAACTTTAGCTATATAATTGAATTATTGCCGAATTTCCAAGTTGAAATTGAACCTTTTGAGAAGTCAATACCTGTTAATATACATTGACATTGAGTTTCATTTCCAACTACTTCAAAGTGATTGAAGTGATTGGATAAGAATTTATTTAAAACGGAAATGCAAGAATTTATTTACATCTTAGCAATCAATATACAACTTCTTACATGGAATTAAACAAATACTTCAAAGAAAGTTTGAGCATCTCGATATATCTGTTTCAAAGGTATAGGTTACATAATATATAACTTTAACATAAACTTAAGTGTAACGAATGTAAAATAATAAAACGTCGTAACAACAAAATAAAAGCAAATAAAATGCTGTTTGGACGAAAAACAAAAATATAAGAACTACATTTCACAGAAAATGTACCGGTTGTCCTGAAATTGACCGACTGATTTGGAAATTTAATAACTTGCAAATAGTGACAGTTGTAAAAATCTATTTTTGCAAGAGAGTTATGAAAGATGTCAGGAGCTTTATACTGAGATTCCCGGTGATAGTTCCAAATAGCAGAGATAGATGGTGCTGCAAGCAATACGTGCTGAATAGATTGTAGACTGAGTGTGAGGTCCGATTTTTTGGCTTTTCTCTTCTCCCAGCATTGATGCTAAGATAGGGGGGTTAAATATATGGAATGGGTCCCTGAGATGAAAATTGCATTGGCAACTAAGACCCTGTCCATATATTTAACTCTTTTTTCGCATCAAAGTTGGGAGAAGAGGAATGCAAAATAATTGGGCCTGGATTTAACGCTATTGCATACAGCCCCGCCTATCGTTGCTATTTGTAATTAAAACCTTTAATCCCAGAAAAAGAAAATTTCCTAAGAAATTTCCTAAAAGAAAAATCCTAAGAAAACTTCTGACATCTTAGATAACTGTCCTGTAAAAAATTTTAAAAAGCTATCCCCGTTTGCAAGTTATTGAATTTTGAAATCAGTCAGTCGTTTAAGAACACCCGGCATATACAAGGAAAAAGGTCGTGTTTTAAAACCTGATAGAGCGGACTACAATAAAAGTTTTTGGACAGGGAATCGTGTTTGCAATCCACTTATTGAGACATGACTACAAGCGTAACATTTCAAGACAAGCATGGAATGCAATCATAACCTTAAAATGATGAATGAAGATAGGTCAAAATATTCAACATAATAACTGAATTTTGTCTGAAATGTGATGATTTCTTGGAATATTAATTCTAATTAGGTCAATAATACTATATGAACAACATTCCGAATTACAGACCGTATAAAGTAGAGTTCTTTGGGCATGGCTATTTACAGCAAATTTTAGAAAGTTTTCACATTTTCTAAGAAAGGAACGTAAATCTGGGTAAACATCGTTAGAGTAACATTATTATTGTTAAAATTATAAAAGAAAACTAGGTTCTTTTTGGAGTTAAACATCTTGTATTCCTGACTGAAGAAGTGGATTGCGAAACTAGTTTTATTACACAAAAAAAAAAACCCCTTATAGCAATGAGTTCTATCATCTCTTAAAGTTTATACGCGGATTTCTGAATTCCCTGTATCAATTTCTATAGATGTCGTTGGTTAATCGAGAATTTTAGATTATGGAAAAGAGCCGAGGTATTTGCAATAAATCTGGTTAATTAAGAAATAATCCACCATTTTATAGTCAGTTTGATATATTTTACAGCTTATAGCAATAAGCTGTTGGCTAATTTTATATAGATATTATGGTTTGTTTAATAAAGTTGTCATTGCATGAATACATAGCTTTTGCCTTTAAAATAATTAGATTAAATTCTCTTTAACCCTTTACTGTAGTTTAGCTTTGGTTCTTTACGAGTAAGTGTTATGAAATTATGACCTCGAGTAATGGTTTCTTATTTATCCAATTTCTAAATACAGTCGAGTGTTCCATATTAAACGAAAGAACTACTATGAAAATAACTAGAGAATAGATGAATATCAATCATATTTTTTTTGTACTAACCATTAGGGACATTATGAGCTTGAAATGATCTCCAGAGTTCGTTTAATCAAATTAACATAATATTACTATGACATTAACGATAGAATTTTACATAAAAAATAAAGAATGCTCTGAGTTACACTAAAATAAAGAAACAATGATCCATATATTCGGCATCATAGTTACTGTGGTAACCCTCTGTGAACAATACTATAGTTAATCAACGTTCATCTCCACCAAACTGAGTTTATTTCGCAGAGTTCGTTTAATGGTATATCTCACCAACTCTACAGAAATCACTCAAACTCAGGTCTTAAACCTCTTAGACTCAAAGACTTTCAAACGATTCCTGAACTGCAGTAATCTAATAATACGTTGCTTTTTGTGTATTCTCTTTCATCTCCCAGCACCACTTTTTTTTACCCTTTCTCCTCTATCCTCATAATTCTAGATCTATATTTTAGCTTCCAATTCTCCACAACCTTTACTTCTGTTTCCTCTGATCCAAATTTCACTGAGTTTTAAAACAAAAGAACTAAAACGTCATCGTCTAGTACAAACTCATTGGTTGTTCAAGGCATTACACGGAATTAAAATTTTATCGGTTTGACTGTTTGTTACCTCCATCTACCAAAGTTTTGATTATTGAGAATGGCACGTTTCTAAAATTTTATTGGTTTTCATCGGTTGTTATGTTTTTATCTCTCACTTTGATATTTCCCTCACCATAATTATTTTATTTTCCCGCCTATCATTAGCAGTCTCTTTCACACGCAATAGGCTGATTAGAAAATTATCAATATTGTTTATCTCTCAGAGATTATTTAATGGTATATATCACCCACTCTGCCGAAATCGCTCAAACTCAGAAAATAAGTCTCACAGACCCCAAGAACCCCAAACAATTCCTGAACTGCAGTAATAGTGTGGGAAAATAACTTTTAATTTCTCGCCTATCATCAAGTAAGTAAGTAAGTAAGCACCCACCCTGGGAACCCGCTTTTGGCTTATGGTTAGGTGTAACCCCCAAGCCCAGGGCAGGGAAAAGTTTTACTACCTACGGAACTCATTGAATTTTTTTTTTTTTTTTTTTTTAAGTTTAGGAGAAATAACAATGTTAGATATATGACAATTATTGACAGTGTTTGCAATAAATATTTACAGATGACCCCTATAATTACATTTGAGAGAAACATTCATTATTATAACATATAAATATGCATAGTTTTTAGAATTTGATATTAAACTTTTTTTTTTTAAACACAATTACCTACATATTTGCAACACTTTTATGTTATTTTCAGGATTCACAATACTAACATCAATTTAAACCATGTACAGATGTGATATTTGCAACACTTAAAGCTATTTTCAAGATATATGATGCAAAATTATTTTTAACTCTATACTAAAAATAAGTATTAAGGTACAAGATGCGAACAATAATTAATATTATGCACTATTATGAAAGTATAAGTAATTGTAGATAATAATTACCTACAAATTTACAGTACAATGATACTGTGTTTGAGATATTATGTAAGATAAATGATGCAAAAATTATTTTTAAATCTACACTAAAAATTTAGTATTAAGGTACAATATGCGAACAATAATTAATATTATGCACTATTACAAATTCTTTTAAGTTATTTAATATTTGACAATATGACCATATGGTCCTACTGAACACATCTTCTATTTGCCAAGTGTGATTGATAAACCGGACACGCAGTGGAATCATCAACATTGGGTTTCCCACGTTTGCAGGGTGATTGCAATGATCATTAATCTCAACAAACACAGAGCTATCGGAAAACAATCGGGTGACTGCCGCTTGCCAATTCCGGCGGTAACGGCACGATATCAGGTTGCCAATATCGGTTCCAACACTTTTGTGGTCCCCCGGGCGATAGTCGGTCCGTTGGGCTGGCACTTGGTCGGACCGGTGCGAGACTGCCGGCAGGATACTATGCCGGCTGCAGCCCGACAGCAGCATAAATTAAAAAAAACCTTTTTCGATGGCGCCATCTATTAGCCATTTCGACATGTGTTTTTGTCAATATTTCAAGGGAGCACACTTTGGCGTTGGAACAGGTTGGTTTCGATCTGAGGACCCCAGGGACAGAAGGTAAACGCCTTAACCACTCGGCCACTGAGACTTGCTGCGTGTAGGATTTTTATGGGGGTAATACGGGGAAGACATTTCTTTAAGTGATGGCTTGTTGTTGTGGATAGTTCGTAGATGAGAAAATTGGAATTTTGAAGTGTTTTAAAGTTGTTTTTTTTGTAATTGTCTTATCCGCATTTATTTAAAAGTTAATTTAGTATTTAAATGAATGAAATAAATATTTTAGCGAACTAGTTAAAGCAAACGAATTGATTTTTTTTAATAAATTTAAAAATTATTAAATATTTAATGAAATTAATTATTTTTAGAGGTTTTGTTCAATTAATAAAATTTTCTGATTAGTTATTATAATATAATTACAAGCGTTGCGTTAATTTATAAAACATATTTTTACTTTCTTCTATCTTTACAAGAAGAAAGTATTGGATTCATGAAAAATTTCGACTTCCGGTTTTCGACGGATTTACACGTTTTAGGGGTCCGAAAAACATGTTTTTAGAAAATGTCTGTCTGTGAGTCTGTGGTTCTGTGAGTCTGTCTGTCTGTCTGTTTGTGACACAAATTTTCTGGGCGCTCTATCTCAAGAACTAATGCATGCAATTTAATAAAAATTTATATTCCAGTAGTCCCTAATATATATTGGTGCTGATTAGGTTTTGGTGTAAATCGCCCCACAGGTGGCGCTGCTATGTTGCATTTTTCGCGATTTCCGCATTAGCTCTATCTCAAGAAACAATGCACGGATTTTCATCAAACTTCAGATTCAGTTAGTCCTTGACATGAATTGACGTTTAGGTGTAAATCGCTCAACAAGCTGCGCTGCATTTTTTGCGATTTCCGCAATCTATCCAAGAACTAATGCTTGGGTTTTTAACAAACTTCAGATTCAGATATACCTGGGTATGAATTAGTGCTGTTCATGTTTTGGTGTAAATTACTCAACAGGTCTAATGCAGGTCTAAGAAAGGGTCTAGGACTCAACAGGTCTAAGGAAAAATGCTATGCAGCCTTTTTCAAGATTTCCACAATAGCTCAATATCCAGAACTAATGCACGGATTTCCATCAAATTTGAAATTCAGATATGCTTTGATATGAATTGGTGATAAATTGATGTAATTTCCTCTACTATTTAAATGATTTAATTGAGGTGATTTGTATAGAAGAAAATTTTTTGATGGCCCCAACATACTAGTTTTAACATGGAAAAACTTATTTTAATAAATAAAGTTGGAAATTAATGACTTTAATTAAAATTTTAATTAGAATAAGCATTCATTATCTGTCATTTGATGATTTAAAGTAGAATATATTTTTAATGGCAATGTAGCAATATTTATTCTTTTACTTATGAGCCTTTTTTAATCTTAAAATAAAATAGAAATATTATTTTTTTTCCGTTTAGTAAATAATTTTTTAGAAGGGAGAAATTTCGGAATCTTTCTTTTAAATTTTAATGCTAAAAAAATGCGTAGATTTTTTGATATTTTTATAGCTTGTAAAATAATTTTAAAAGCTTTTTAATAATTTGGTTTTTAAATAAAATAAGAAACTTAGCTATTATTTTTTAAATTAATATATAATTGGAAAATAATTTGAATTAATTTGTGTAATAATTGAATAGTATTTTTTTTTCTACGATTAAGTTTATAATGATTAATAACTTTAATGAGCGATTTAAAATAATCTTTTGATGATTCAAAAAATTGTAAATCCTTTTAAAAAGGAATTCAAAACATTTTTTTTAAATAAATAAACATAGGCTTTTTTTTGACAATTTTTATGTTTTTCACTATTAGAATTTTCTATGAAATATATAACTCTTATCAAAACTCAAACTCACACAAAATAAAGTAAAGGAAAAAATGTCGGCTAAGACTAAAAATTCCGAATTCGGACCGATGTTGGTATTCATCTAATCGTACTACTATCAGAAATGGCATTCGGTCCTGCGTCACTTGCCGGTATAAGTCGCTTGCCGATATGTAACCATAAGGTGGCCAATTATGGTAACCGACAGTCGAAAAAGCAGATTCTTGAGTTTCAGTTGCCAATATGCTGCCGAGACTTCACCGAAACCACTGTGCCGATGCCGACACTTAACCGACACTGCCGGCTGCGGTTCGATCGTGTGCCGAATGGTATGTGTTTGCTGGGATAGTTTTAAGTTCATTAGAAAATTAGCGATATTCAATCAGTCTGGATTTATCTAAGCTTGCTGCAATAAGCCCAAAGTAGTGAATGCTTATGCAAATTTTTAGTATAAAACTAAAAGCAATAGTTAAAAAGGCGTAAGTATTTCAGAAAAATAAACTTCAAATGCATTTACAACATTAACAAGAAAGCAACATAATGCGCGATGGAAAATTATGCAACACTTTGCAATACTACCAGAATACTTTAAGAAATCTTCGCCGTTCAACTCTTTAAGACCGAGAGGTTTTTTTTTTTTTTTTTTTTTTTTTTTTTTTTGGTAGGAATTAAAAGTTTGGGTGGTTTCCCCTAATCGATAGAATCGTATTTGATTGAGAAAAATATTTAAAAAAATACCCGATGTCAGGATATGTCAAGAACGGACCCACACATTTGTGGAGGTTCGGCCTTAATGCAGCCGTTTTTTGAATAAATCTACACAATTGTGTAGTTTGGGATTACGTGGATAAATATCTAAAAAAAATTTTAGACAAAAAGCTGTTTTTTTAAGATAATTTTCATCAACAACAATGAAAATGTTTGAAATAATTTATGTTTTTGGACAGACATAAATAAACATTACATTTATCGCATCTCACTTTGTGGGATGGAACAGTTTTGAAACCGGTAACTCCTGGAAGTTTTTAAAAGGTCGAAACAAAGTCATTGACTATGTGCATTTAAACTCTTACTTTCAGATGGTATCTTTATTGGCATATTGTAGAATTTGGATCTACATGAGTCAGCGACATCATATTCAATTTCTTCTTCTTCGCTGTCACTGACGATTCCAATTTGTTATTTTTTTTCTGGATAATGATACATCCAACAGGTTCTTATCCAAACTTAATCGTAACGATAGTAAATCAAGTGTTTTTTTTTACGGGGTAACGTGCTTGCTTTGCCATCTCGTTTGCGAGAAACCACGAGTTTACTACAGCCAGGTGAAGGAAATAAACCGTTGTTTTCAAGATCTACTTTCTTGTTTTAAACTAGATTCAATATGCCTCCAATTGATGATATCAAATATTCACACCTCCCATTACTGCGTTGTAGCTCATAACACTGGCTGGTCAACAGACATCGACTTTCAATTTTTTTATCCTTCGACCACCACTTGACGTTCTGCAGCGAGTTACATCCTGTACAAGTAGACGCCAGTACAACTTTCTTATTGTCTTTCCAGTCGACCACAACAATTCCATTTTCTGAAACGTGCTCAAAGCTCTCATCCCACTGCAGAGCTGTTGACAAATGGAATGTCCTTCACTCCGTTTGGATCGTGCCTGTTCCTCCATTTTTTTTAGTTCTGCCAGCAGCGGTATTGTGTTGAAATATTGATCAAAGTGCCTAAAGCTAGGTCTGAACCGGATTAAGGACTGCAGCAGGTCCTCAGCCTAGATCTTTGTGGACCAGGTTTGTACTTTTCCACTGGTATACCACAAAATGTATCCTGATGGTGCTGTTACCACAGGATGTGGTTTGTTTTTTACATACTGCTTTATTGAAGAACATCCTGAAAAAGGAATCGTCTGCTCATCTATGAACATTTTTTCTGGTCTCTTGGTAAATTCAAGCAGACTCTACGGAATCTGTGGAGCATTTGCTGAACTTTCCATAATTTATTATTCATTCCTGGTGGCTTACTTGCTGTGTTGACAAAATAGAATGAATTTATCCAATTTAAAAATCTATCTCGGGGCATGCATATAATTCAAATAAAACTTATAACTCATATATGGCCTCTATAACTCAGAACATAAACAGACAGTTCGTTACATATGCATATTATTTATCGAATAGTATCTATTTTAAATAGAAGTTATGAATAATACAAACCTATTAATTTAAAATTAATCCGCTTTAAAAATGTAATTAATAAAACATAAATTGCTAAAAACATAACCTTAAAAAAATCACTTAAAAATAAAAATTTTAAATATTAGGAATTGCAACTATTTTGGAAATGGCAAATGCCTGACTTACTCAATTGAATAGGTCATTAGTTTTTCAACTTTTATAAAGCCTAATTAAATTTTTCGAGGACAAAATCAATTAAAATCATGAATAAAGTATATGAAAAGAAAAATTAAATCTAAGCAAACACTAAAAATCATATGTAAAAGAAATTGCGACAGTACAGACTTTTTGTCGATTGCTGTCAGATGATATAATCTTTTTGAAAGCATTAAATCTAACTCTGTCTTGCAGTTGGTGTCCCCTAGTTGTGTCTTATGAAAATATCTGAAGCCAATTAACTCATATAAATGTGTAGATTAGACTTTAAATCTCACAAAAACAGGAAATAGTCTTTTTCTTTTACTTTAGTATCACCTACACAATTGTGTAGGTCAGGGCTTAAAGGGTTAATTAGGTAAAGAATATACCCTAAGAAACATTTTATAAAACGTATAATACGTGTTTGAAAACTAGATTTTAGCAATTACCGCCCATAGCCGGAAAGGTACACTGATTCTTTTGTGCAACCCTGCACAAATCTAGATCTGTATATGATTTATAGATCTGCATATGTTCTGTATAGTATGCTAAAATTTACTTTAGTAAGAAACACATTGCGCAGCTAAAAATTCATCTTTAGCAATTTCTACCAATAGACGGAAACGTACTTAATTCTTTTCTACATCCCGGTATATTGTCTAGAGGTTTTTATACACGCCACATACGAGTTCGTATAAGAATAAAATGTAATTAAGAAAAAAAAAAACACGCGTAAATCTACTGAAATCACACTTTCAGGGATCACTATTCATATGCGCCCATGTATTCACTTCTTTGCATAGCCTTGTATATGAGTTTATTTATATTCTACAACATCTCTTATTATACTAAATGTATCACCTGAGATAAAAAATGCATAACTCAGGATTAAAAACACCTTTAAGGAATTCACGCTAATTCTAAGTAATACGTACGAATTATATAGTATAGCCCAGTATAGATCCATAGTCACAACACGTAGTAAGCAAAAATTTAGTTAAACGTAAAAACTCATATCATAACTGAAAACTGATTACCAGCAATTATTGTTCATAGGCATTACTGTAACAGAATTTTGTCTCTGTAAATAAACGATAAAAACTATCCACACCGTATTCTACAGTAAGCATCTTGTAGTATATCTAAGTGGTGTATAAGAATACCAGTGTTTAAGATAGTATTTCATTGTATATAATAGTCACTTAAAGCAATCATCCTTAATAGTCCGGGAAGCGGCAGCCCAGACAACCACCTCATCGAGTTCACGGCTGAAATTTACTATTGTGTTTTCCAGCTTCCATTCCTCCATGTTTTCATACCTTTGGGTGCCAGAAAACACAATGGTAAACCTACGAGTCATCCGCTAAAATCTGGTTTTCATGTGCATTCCGCCAAGATATGACTTCGCAGACTGATTGCGTTTTAATATGCGAATTGAGTTTTAACTAATTCTAGAATATTAGCCGTGGACTCGATTAGGTGTTTGTCTGTGCTGCCACCTCCCAGTCTATAATATACAATACTTAGAATACAGTATTCTATTCGAAATCTTTTGTGTGTCTTTGAAAATGAACGACCAATGCGATGCACTGATATTTTACTCCAAGCAACGTGTAACAATCCTCCATAATGTAGTATATCAATTTTATTATGTTTGATATAGTACAACATATTTAAAATACGCTAGAATGAGTTATCCCCCGTAAACCATTTTATAACAGATCTGTTTTGCATGATACTGTAAATGAAGGATAAATGATTTGAATTCTATATTCTACAGAAAACATGTTTTAGTAAACATCAGAAATTCATATTAATTTCATTATGCTTAAAACAGAGTAAACTCATTAAAATACGCCGTAAACGATTTTTACTAATGAACCATAATAAAACTGAATACTTTTGAGTTCCCTTGTAAACATGCTGTAAGTTCTACGCATAACATATTCAATAGTAACCACCTTCCAGTGCATATCAATAAGGAATATTAATTTCATTATGTTTAAAATAGTGTAACATCATGAAAAAACACCGAAAATGATTTTGACCTCATAGAAGGTAATGTAACGGAATACCTTTGAATGCTCCTGTAAATGAACAATAAATGGTACACACTTCCTTTTCAATGCGGAACATCAATGGTAAACTTCAATAGCGTATATGTATATTACATGGCAATCCGAGTCTACGTGGGTTAGAATACGGCCAGACAGACAAACGGAATTCATAAACACTTTTTAACTATGTTGGAAAGCGTTAAAAAGGCAAACAATTAAATGGGCTCAATTATGTTAACTTTTAGGACCGGCATTACGAATAAAAAATAGAATTGTGGCGAAAAATATTTATTAAAAAATGTGCATAAGAAAACTGCCTTACTGGCAGATTTTATTTACGCGCTTAATAATAGTAAACTAGCTTCATAAATCCTTATCTTTTACTTTAAGGGGAAATTTTTCCACCCTCAGTGGATGTATCAATAAAATACTCAGTTGATAATTTTCTTTTAATGTTTTCGTAGCATTAGGAAGAAAACATAGATTTCTGAATGAAAATAATTATATAAAATATAGGGTGAAAACACTAGTTATTGACACCTAATCAGTAACTGACACTTTCGCAAAAACCCAACTCAAATAAGCATTTTCTTGTAAAATTCTTCAATATAATGCCCTTTAGTGGTAACTTATTTGCCTTAACTGTTATAAATTGTGCATCAGTTATTTTTTTTTCAAAATAGGGATGTTTCAGTTACTGGAGTTAATGACCATATTTATAAAGAAAAGTAATTTTAAATAATGGAAAGTATAATTTTTCAAAAGTTTGTCAACATCATTTTTTTAATGCATCTCTACTATAGTTTTAAAAACAAAGATAAATATAAAATAAATTTAAAATTTTGTAATAGTGATGTGAACAAGAAAGATCCTTAAGGTGTCATTTACTGGGGGTTTCGCATTTTAAGAAAACAGCAGTATTTACAGATTTGATAAAAGTTTTTTTGTGTTTAAGATTATTAATATACTTTTAAGAGTAAGTTCCTCCCCCCTTCATTGAAACGCAACAATCACATTTTGTGATCGGGTGAATTTTTAATGTTTTCCTAGAATTGGGTAAAGGACATAGATTCTTAAATAAAAATAATTATATAAAAATAATTATATAAAATATAGGGTGAAAACCTCAGTTATTGACGCATAATCAGTAAATGACACTTTCGCAAAAATGTAACTCAAATAAGCATTTTCGTGTAAAATTCTGGAAAGTAATGCCTTTTAGTGGTAACTTATTAGTCCTAACTGTTATAAATTGTGCATCCGTTATTGTTTTTTCCAAATAAGGATACTGTCAGTTACTGGAGTTACTGACCATATGTATAAAGAAAAGTAATTTCAAATAATGAAAAGTATAATTTTTCAAAAGTTTGCCAACAATATGCGTTTAATGTATTTCTACTATTGTTTAAAATACAAAGATAAGTATTAAATAAACTTAAAACTTTGTAATGGTAATGTGAACAAGAAAGAATCCTTAAGGTATCAGTTACTGGGGGGATTCACATTTTAAGAAAACAGCATTATTGACAGATTTGATTAACGCTTCTGAGTGTTTAAGATTAATTAATATACTTTTAAGAGTGCGTTCCAACGTCCTTCACGGAAATGTAGCAATCACTTTTGTTGATGATGTGTATTTTTAATTTTTTTCTAGAATTGGGCAAAGGAGATTGATTATTAAATAAAAATAATTATATAAAATATATTAAAGAGCTATGTTATTGATTACAGATTCGATTTTTCTTATTCTCTTTTAAAATTAAGTTTTCTATATTCATGGTCATTAAGAACGATGTCTAACTAAATTAGAATAAATTTTCCATATTATGTATGGTACTTTACATTTGACGTATGTAATTACTAATCTTTATATTAAATATTTTCAAAATAACAAAATAAATCTCTGTAGAAATAATTAACAATTCCTATTTGGCTTGCTAATTAAATTATTTTAATATTCGAAATATGTTGAAACATTCTTCTAATTATTCACAAGATAATCACAAAAAATAGTAGTTCAGGGGAAAATGGATTTAATAAATAGTAATATCTTACTGATTAATTATTTTACATTTTTTTCTTTAGAAATCCATCAACAGCAATCACTTCATTTATTTACACTGATGTCGAAAAGTATTGCACATTTCAATAAATCATTGTTTTCTCAAAGATATTTTCCTGAAAAACTTTGAATATTCATTCACATAATAACGGTATGCAAACTATGCGTAATTATGCTTTTTTTAAACGAATCAATTAAACCGCTTTAAAGGATTGGATGACAAAAGCGTGAATTTTAAAGGTGTTAGATTGCAAGAATAGACGGTTCTTTTAATTTGTTGTTGTTTCTAGTGGTGATTTTGATCATTTTTTGTGATAAATTAATTATGTACCAAATGTATTAATTTACACGTGGTCGTGTTATCGGCATGATGGAGAATGGCCAGTGTCAGGCCGATGTTTCCAAAGTTGTTGGTAACGACCAGTCTACGGTTTTGATACAGTGGTAACGCTATATTGCAACTAGAAATGATAATAGAAGTCTTTTAAAATGTCGTTCATGTATAAAAACATTATCAGATAACTGATATGTAGCATTAATGGCTCGGCGCAACATAACAGCGCCAGTAAGAGCAATAGCAGCAGAGTTAAATGCCGCTTGTGGGCCCGTAGTTTCCAAACAAACTTATACCGACGATTTAGTAAGCAGGATCTTTTTCCAGACATACGACAATATGTGTCATATTTACCTCTCGTCACAGACTTGATGGATATCAATGATGCAGAGAGTACGTAGTATGGACCGCAAACCTGTGGAGCAATATAATGTTCTTTGACGAATCCAAGTTTAGTTTATAGAGTGACAGTCGATGTGTTAACGTGTGGAAAGAGCCTGGCTTGCGATGTAACCCAACATTTATACGTGAATTGCTCCAACACAGGGGAAAGGGCATTCAAGTATGGGGGAAATTATATTCAATGAACAGAAGCCTTTGAATTCGTCAGTTGCACCGGATCGTTAATGTAACAAATCTATCATCTGATGAGGTAGTTATACACAGAAGACCTTATACATGATTTCTACTAGCATTTCCCGTTGAAATATAGCGTTGCCAAAGTCTCGAAATCGTAGATGATCGATACCAACAGCTTCGGCAACACCGACCTGATACCGGCCAAACTCCACTATATCAATAACA
Source organism: Maratus speciosus (assembly GCA_963932465.1). Taxonomy (NCBI): domain Eukaryota; kingdom Metazoa; phylum Arthropoda; class Arachnida; order Araneae; family Salticidae; genus Maratus; species Maratus speciosus. Next base: position 478,637,086 of record OZ010795.1, on the reverse strand, counting down.
CGACCACGCGTAAATTAATTCGTTTAGTAAATGAACTTATCATGAACAAAAATGATTGAAATAACCAGTAGAAACAACAAAAAATTTAAAGAATCATCCATTCTCGCAATCCAACTACTTTGCAATTCACGCTTTTGTCGTCCAATCCTCTAAAACGTCGAATTTGATTAGTTTTTAAAAAAATCATAGTTATCCTAGATTGCATACCATTTTCTTATTATGTGTATGCATTTTCAACTTCTTACAACAAAAACCTTTTGAAAAAAATAATGATTTATTGAAATATACAATACTTTTAAATCAGTGTACACACACACACACATGTATATATATACATGAGTGTTTGTGTTTAAATGGTGTTTCAGTATAACGCTTGCAAACTTTAAGAGGCCATAGAGCACACTACAACAAATGGTTTTTGTATACTACACCAGGGTCACAATGCACTTATTCCGTCAAAATTCAAACTGAGGCCGGATTTTTAGTCATAACTTCAACAATAATGAAGATATTCTAATGATAATTACAATGGAATTAACATGGTGTGTGAGTAAAGGATGGCATCATGAAAAGTGTTAGAAATGCAAAATAATGCTGTAGGTGCACCGTATATTATGCGAAATGCATTACGAAAGCAATATCGACTAATTTAGCACTGACTGGCTGCGGATGGTGGTCACTTTCTCCATATTCTGTAATACTGTCTTATTTCAGGTATTGGGAAACACAAACATCTGCATCCAATCAGAGTTAAATTAGAAGATCGACTTTTCAGAATAAATTTCAAATTTCAAAGTATCGTGCACCGACCAAATTACTATGCACATCTAGTACTTTTTGTGATTTCATCACAAATTTACACAAGAAGTTAATTCTGTTGTAAATATTGTTAAAACATCTTCATGATTGTTGAAGTTATGATCAAAATACTGGCCCAGGTATATAAACATACATACATATATGAGGGCGTGAGTTTCAAAACTCGCGTTATCCAAAACATAAAAAACCGAGTTTTCTCTACCAATCTATTCTATTTGCATAGAAAAAACAATTTTTGGCACTGTAATATCTCAGTTTAGAATGAATTCTAATGGACGCAGCCAGATATCAGATATTATAAACATTTGAACTTAGTATGGTTTCGGGTTCAGGGGGTAAGGATCGTTGAAAATGAACCAAAGTTTTTCGTAATCGCTTTCCTCCGAACGGCTGCAATACGTAGCTTTTTGTAATGAAAGCTACCTAAAACAACTTCTGAATACTTTTTTGATTTATTTTTTAATTTTTAATTTTTTAGTAATTGTTGTAAGGCATTTACAAAAATTAAATAATTACGTAAACAGATGCAAATATAATCTGACAGGCAGAAAATAGGTAGATAGATATAATTTTTTTAAAAGTTATTTAAATATGGAAATCACATTTGCAGACATTTTTTAAACTCAAATATGCAATCAATTATGAATAGCATCTTTTTTGCAGTAATCAGCTTACGTTGTTTTTCAGAGTTTGAGCAGGTATGGGCAATTATATAATATACATGACTCATTTAAATCATGAATTGAATGAAAAAGCCAGATTTTTAAGCAAAATTTTCTTAAATATTTCGTTTATTTCTATCCTTAAATTTTCATGACATTATTGCACATTGATAGACTTAATAAATAAAATATAAAGCACACAAAAATACATAAAATACTCTCGTCTAATCTTTACCAATATATTTTCATTTGTGTTTTTTTGCATTTGAAATAAATGACATTAACAAATTTCATTTTATTAAGACCATTCTTGCATGCAAAAGACAATTAAGGCAAAGAACATTAATTATAATACTAAACAGCTCTGTGTTCTCGAGCATATACTTTGTGTAAACTTATATCTTAAAACTATGTTACAAGCACTATAGACTGTGGTAATTTTACATCCATCTGTTCGAGATAAAATGAAACCATATGCTGATTTCACAATGTTATGTAGGCCATACGCGTTACAAACATTACGTCCATAAATCAGGCGGAGGTTCTTAGTTTGGCCAAACGAATTTTATATTCTTCTTTATGTATGTATAGTTATATATATTATTCTAGTTAATAATAAATAGTGAAACTATTGGAACTTCATTTAAATGTTTTTTAAAGAAATATATCATTAAGAAAGCTTTAGAATACAAAATTTTCAACATTTTAAAATATAAGTATATTTCATATAAATCGGAATTCCCAAAGAAAGAAAAATATTAATAAATTTCAAATTTAATATAAACTTATTTTTTCTTCTTAACGCTAATTTAAATTTATCAAATTCAGAAATATTCATTTAAATCAGATATGTATTAAATATTTTTTTGCCCTTTAAATATTAATGCACATATACTAAGAAATTTCAAAAGATCTTAAACTCAAGATTACTGTTTGATCAAAAAGAAACTGTGCATATAGGGTTGGTTGGGGTAAGTGGAACCTCTTTATGGAATACTTCATTTTTGAAGCATTATACAAAAGTTTTGACGCAATTTAATTTGAACTTATCAACTTACTTTATTACGACGATATTAATAAAAAAAGATATACATTTGTTTCTAAAATAATGCTTTAAATATTTTTTTAATGCTTTACTTTTAAAAAATCAGGTAGGTGTCCCACTTACCCGATAAGAAGGGGTAAGTGGGCCCACTACTCTTATTTAAATTTAAAGCAAGCATAACTAAAGAAGAGGTAAGTGGGTCTTACTTGATAAAGTATAGAAATTTTCAATATGAAATATTTCATTGTAAATGTATCCATGTATGAGACGAATTTACTCACATTAAGATCTGTATGACAGGTCATTATAGTTTAAAAAACAAAATAAGTACATGTATGAAATTTTTTGAAAGTCTAAAGGCACATGTTTTAGTTTAACGCACAAAACAGTGTTTAAAAAACTAAATAAGGTTTATTAAGATTAATTTTTGGAACATTAGCAAGCATTGTATGTTAAAAGAATTTGGAAACACTGAATGGCAGAGTCTATTTAAAATTGCGCGAGGGAGACTCATTAGTACTTAAACCTCAGCAATAATTTCAACATTATCTGCATCTGGTCAATAAAAAAGTGTTACTATCTCTATCCTGTCTTGCAAATTTAGCAATTACTTCTTTTCTCATTTGTATCAACTTCTGAAATTAGGGCTACATAATACAGGACTGCCACAGATGACTTTTTTTATATTCCACTCATACCATTATTTTCAGAAATATATTTTGCAGACTATTTCCCTTGCCAATTCTGTCAAACTCCATGTGAAAGAATTTTGTTTTCAAAAAGTGTTGCGAGATAGAATTTAAAAATAGTCACCAGTGGTAGCCCTGATAATACTTAATGTTTTTTTCTTTTTCTGGGGATGCAACTTTTACAAATACAAAGTCACCAGCTTTAGCATTTTTTAGCTAAACTGGTAATTCCTTCTATGTCTTCATAATTGTCTTTTATTTCAAAAATCGAAAATGTGTTTATACGTACACTACACTATTCATAAACAATACAATTATGAAGTTACGGCTAAGTTTAGATTTTTAAAGGTGACATACCCCTATATTCAATTTGAAAAAAAAACATACCGGTAAGTACTATACCAAAGTATGGTACTTTGTTTAAGTTATATTGCCGAAGTTTTTTTAAATTTACTTAGAGAGGTAAGTGGGACACCCTATGCCCAGTTCCCATAATATCTGCTTTTAAATTTAAACTGTTTTAATTGACATCTTTTTCAGCAATGCAAAGATCATCGCACAGATAAATCATTATAACACATGCAATTTCAGGAATCTATAGAGATATTCGTTAGAGGTACGAACTCATGTAATGATGCATTATCAAGACATATACCGCACATTTGGTTTGGTCTGCCTGGTGTTAATGGAGTATTTGGTTTATAATGATCTTCGTCGCTCAATGGACTCATCCACTTCTTCCTCCTACCCTCCTCTTTTTTCAGTTTTGGTTTCTCCCTGCAATATTTAAACCATTATTGTGCATTCTGGAAGTTTACTGATTTCTTCTCACTTCACCTCTTGATGATAACCAAGTCGAAATTGCTCGGGGTTCCGGCAAATTCTTTTCATGTTTGACATCTGTAAATTGGTCTTAATGTCATAAAACCTTTTAATTGTTTTTACACCTATTTAATAATAAAACTCAGAATCATTTGATGTATTTATGTTTTTAATAAAATCATTGCAATGAAAATTCAATGAGAGGTACCTTGCTTTGTGTGAAATGTTATATTATCACGAAACGTTTTTGAAAAACAGGGTGCTCAAGCAATCGATGATAGCGTATGAACCGGTAATCCCAGTCCAAATGTGAAGCGTCAAGTTCATAATGCTGATGCGTATAATAGAAACTTTTACCATTTTTAACACTTTCAACAAAGTTGAAAAGTGTTTATGCATTCGATTTGTCTGTCCGTCTGTCCACGCTCTAGCTCCCGTAAATATACTCGGATTTTCATTCAATTGATAAAGGTTATTTAGGGTCACCAAAGCATGTTTGGTATTGTATATGAAGTATGTAGGATTAATCGTTCATTTACAGGGGCACTCAAAAGTTTTCAATTACATTATGGTATATGGGAAAAAATCGCTTGCAGAGTATTTTAATGACATTATGCTATTTCAAATGTATTGAAACTGATATAAATCACTGAATTACACTATGATCACCTTTAAACAAAGCATTCATAGCATTTTTTATTCATTTACAGGGATACACAAAAGAAATCGTTACAGTACAGTACTGTCTTTGAGTAATAATTGCTGGAGTGTACGGTTTAAAATTCGGTATGCGCTTTTAAATTAAATTATCTTTTGCATCTTACTCGTTATATATAAATTGTATACCTCAAATCCAGGGCTGCACAAAAGTATTCACTTACCGCTCTCCTTATTAGAGGAAATTGCTGAAGGTAAATTTTCAACTGGAGTACTATATGTATCTCTTAAGTGAACTAAATTTTGGCATGCATGTAGTTAATAGATTCAAATCTACATATCCTATACAGGGCTGCTGAAAAAATTCGCATAATTTTCCGATTGTGGATGGGAACAGCTGAAATTGTGTTTTGAAATGTATTATGCGTTTCCATATGGTTGAATTAGACATAATATTTTATTTTTTTAAACGGTGTAGTTTTATTTCATTATTCTAAATGTGTTGGAAAGTGTTTCATAATCTATGCTTGACGCATGATCTTTTTCTTACTTGTTTTTATATTAACACATTTACAACAACGGTGAGAACGTCTATTAAAAGTTTTCTTATAATATACTTTTCGGAAAGTTATTACCGTCAACCCAAAGTGATTGAGTTAGAGTAGAACACCCTGTATTTTCTTATTAATTGTGTGGTTTGAAACCCCTGGTACTACGGTAATTTTTCGTCCTCTTGATGCATACTATCACCCCTCTGAATTTGTTGGGCAAATTCGGCAACACTCACAAGGAAGGTCTCCATACTGGGCATACTCAGAATATGTTGTTGAAAAAAATGCTAGCGAAACTACTCATGTATGTAATAAAGGATCAGTTAAAATTAGCGGCGGAATTCCAGTAAAAAATCTGTAAAAAAATAAAATACTTTCGAATAATTGGCGTAAACAGACGAAAGCGACACGCAATTTGGCAAGCAGCACTTTTCCTCGCCAATAGCAAACTTTTTTAATGAATCTGACAATTACTTTTAATTTATTTTGAGAATCTGCGGTATTTAATGGATTTCAACATAAACCATTTATCATTATTACATTTTATACTATACATGTTGCTTGTTGCCGTTTTGAATGAAATTTTGCCATTGTTTTATTCTCCAATCCACATTTTTTATTATTATTATTATTTAAACGGCTTTACCGGTTATAAAAATAACTTTTAAGGCCAGATGAATAATGCTGCCGTTATAAATTTCCATATCGAAGAAGTTGTTTCCATAGTAACAAAATTTTTGAGTTTGGAACAATTTTAATCAATTTAAATTTTGTTTTAAATCGTAAAATATGACAGTTAAATTTCGCTATAAGTACATATAAATATATATGACAGTACTATAGTTAAAACAAACTAAAACTGACAAAGCTAAAGTTATTTAAATTAAACTTATTTAAACAAATTCAACATAAAATGTTTTTCCCTTAAAGAGTATTATATATTCGACAAGCTTATTTTTAAAAGCGCATTTTTTTTATTTCCTCGCCAACCGGTGATAAGTCGCCAAATAAACGAAATTTTCATTATTTTTTTACGAACGTTCTATCTGGGTTCCGCCGAAAATTTTTTATAAACATGTATACCCACAGGAGAAGAACAATCTGTATTTCTTTCTGAGTATGCCGTATGGAGACTTTCCTTGTCAGTATATTTACTCTTGAAAACGTTTTGTAAAAAACTGATATTAAATATATTTCTGGGAGAGTGAATAGCTTATTTCTTACAATCAATTGTAATTATTTTACTGTGTTGCAGGAACTAATTAATTTGCATTAGTGTTTGGAAATGATTATTGTGTGAATTGTATTAAAGAAATTACATTGTATCAATGTCGACATAAATTTAGAAACCAAAATGAACTATGGTTAAAAATTCAATTTGTTTCCTTGGACGTTAAATGCATTGATTGTAAATTACTGTAAAACACACAAAAAAAATTTTGCCGCTTCAAAACTGAAATATGTTTTTTATATGGGAAAAGGAAAAAAAAAAAATAGAGAGAGAGAAAGAGAGAGAAATATAGCGTAATTTTGCTGAAATTATTCGTGGGTACTTGTAATTCGTTTACCTAGCATAAAAAACGTAACGATTTTAAACACATAACAATCTGTAATTAGCTGTATATTAAAACAAATTTTATTAAAAATTTTAATAATAGTAATAATAAGTTTTTAAAACATAAATAAGTTTGAGTATACATCCTCAGAAATGCTTATGAGTTCCAGTTGTCGATGCTAGTTATTTTTAAGTGCAGATTTTCTAAGAGAAGATCATATTGTAACATCATTTGAAAAAGCTGTTTGAAATGTAGATGCAGTTTCTTTATTTAAAACTTTATCTACTGCATTCTGATCTAGTGCAATTTTTTTCATGTAATTTTTTTTCAGTTCTACAATGAAAATTAAAGAATAATAATAATAAAAAAAATACTCACCCGTGAGAAATTTAATTCGTTAGAGGTAATTAATTGAAGTGGTACTTTAATGTACCGTCAGTACATTATTCCAAAAATATTCTCTCAACAGAAAACCCACATGATATTTCAAATAGAATTTAAACCCTTAAAAATGCTAAATAACAAGAAGACACTCGCAAGTTAACAGTAAAAAATATTAAATTGAAATAGTTTCATTTTAAACATGAAAAATGATTACAAATTCAAATTTGACGGTATAAAAAAAAATAATGTTTTTTAGTTTTTTTGATTTTGTTAGTTTCCTTTAACATTAGTTTTGCCTACTTTACTCTAGTTTGGTTTTCCCTATATTATTAGTTTAGCCGTAGCATTAGTTATGCGACACCTATATTCCAAGGACAACATGCTCTCTCGCATCTCCACCTATGCAATATTTGAATTTACATATGCCATTTCTAGCACAGCAAACTTGAGCCGGTGTCACTACTTTTTCGATTATTTATTAAATAATAATAATAATAATAATAAAACAGAAAAGAATTACCAGAAAAAATATTATTATACTACAATTTAATTAACACAGTATAAAGCTGATAAAAAGGATGGATAACTACACAGACGAAAAGTAAACAAGAATTTTTTCTCCAACACCCAGTGTTCCGGCGGTACTTATAGGTATCGCCGAGTAATTCATCTGTTAAATCAAATACAATCACCGCTCACTTAAAGTAGCTAGTCAAATTGTATTCTAAGATAATAATGAACACATAAAAAATAACAAATCTTATGTCTTTTACTATGTTTTTAGCAACAAAATGTCAAACGTGACAATTTGGAGAAAATGTCGGCACAAAACACATCGACTGTTTCAAAGCTAGCCTCCTTCCTCGCTAAAATAACTAACCTAGAACTACTGCTGCCATGTTTCATGAAAAAGTGGAGTTAAAGGAGTGTTTTTGCAGAGTACTATTAGAATATTAGTAATTTTCACTATGAGATGAGAGTTTAAATTGAATAGTACTTATAAGTACAGTCAGTATATAAAGGATTAAAACGGTCGCTTCAACATTTAACTTTTTAAAAAATCCCACAATAAAAATTGAGACTATACAGGGTGTCCACTCTCAACGGTATCAGATGGCTAATTCCTAAACCGTTAGGCAGAGACATATAGTTCAAATTAGAAGAATGTTTTAAATAAGGTAGTGAAATATTTTAAAAGCAATTTGGGTCAATACAAACGTTTCTTAAAAAATAAAGAACGAAATTTAAATTTTTATACGGTTCCCCGTTTCTATAAGTTATATTTAGTAAAAATATCCTATTACACTAAGAAGTAAGACAAAAAAAATCGTATTCATCTACGATTAAAACTGACCGAGTAATAGCTGTTTAAAGTTGAACTTTTTCGTTGCGAAATAGGGGTCATTCAAAAATTTACTAGAAATATAAATAATCCGCAGATATAAAAAAGTAACAATTGAGAGTAAAATTAACATTACAATATAAATTTGAAATCTATTTCCCTTTGGCATTTTAAAGAAAAATATACAACTTGTACTAAAAATAAGAGTTAAAATATAACAGAAATTTTGTTAAATGAAATGATGAAAAGCGACAGTCCCAATTATTTAGAAGAAACATATATTTTTTAAATGCTATTAGACTATCTAATGTCTATATGCATTTGATGACGTCATATGATTTTTGATATAAACCTGCTCAATTTCAATTTGTTATTCCACCTAAATGTCACCAGTTTTAATGGAATACAGAAAATATGTTAATTTCCATTTTTCGGAGGAATAATACATAAAACTGTTAAATTTCATTTAATATTTATTATGCTGGTATTATGTTCTAATAAAACATGTAATGCGTTCTCTTATTTATGTACCACATTTACATTTAAAAATAATTAACATGCATATCTTTTAAATTATTCTTAATTTTTGTTATGTTGGTTCCCTGTTTTAATTTTTAAGCTACTCCTTTACTTTTATTTGTATTTTTTTTATATATTTATATATCATTATTTATTTATATATGTAACTGCATCACACATGTAATTTCAAATATATGCATTTAATAATGGCTACTTCGTCATGATGAATTAATAACAAATATTTTTCAATCTCCTCAGTCAATGTACTCTAAATTAAGTAAATATTAACCATCATTTCTGACTTTTGAAACACGCTAAATAAACTGCCTGAAAATTTAAGACATTTGTAATTAAATATCCAACTTTTAAGGTAAATATCCTTCAATGTGGAGTTTTTAATTTTAAACATTTTACATTGCTGCGATCTCAGTATGATTTTCTATGTGATCTGTAAAATTCTAAATACGAAATTGACACTTTAGAAAAGAAACGGGAATTAAATCAGTGTCTGCTTTTCGCGCAATAATTTCTTTTTCCTGTCTTCCTTCCTTTCCTATTAAAGATAAATCTATTACAAATATGGCACTTTTTAAATTATTTACTTTAACTTCTTGCGTCCAAGCATTGTATAGTAAAGTGGGGACAGACGCCGCGGTGGGACAGATGCCGCAGAGATTGTGTAGGCGACACTAGCTTTCCCTAGACAAATTTTAGAAGTTCGTAGTGTTCCTCCGTGCTGTGTGATGTGTTGTATGCGTTTCCACCGTTTAATTACCAGTATTTACATATTTATGCCAGTTTTTATTGCTCGAACCTGCGTGGTAAGTTGCTAAAATTTTTCTAATGAAGTTTTATTACCTATTTTAAGAAAAATAAACAGAGATTTCATCCCAAAATCGATTGCAACTACAGACTAGGTGCCCGTAGAATACAGACATGTGCTTGCCTTTCTCTCGTGTCATTCAAATGGCACAAAATGGCGACGCGGCATCTTAGCCGTCACTATGGGACAGATACCGCATCGAGGTTGACGGACAGATGTCGCAAAATATATTTTTGTTTTTCGGTTCAATAAATTCATCACTGCGATTTAAGTAGAACTTACATTTAAATGAATGTATATTAGAGCATTCTGCTACTTATCAAAATATTCCCAGCAACAATGTTGGTTCACCATAAGTGAATAAGTAAAACGTAGGCCGTTTACAATTCTCGCCATCTAAACTGTTAAACAAAATATCTCCTACCCCAATGGTCAAAAGACCTATACAGTCAAGTAAGAGAAAGTAAAAGGATGCAAGTATTACAAGCACAGAGTTTATAAACAATAAAAAAGAAGAAGGAAATGAAAAACAAAAGAAACTTGAAAGCGTGAAGGAACGACAACTAGGCGGAAGTAAAATGTGTAAAAAAAGGAAGGAAAAGATTAACTTGACAACGCCTTATTTGAGGAAAAAACTAAAATATGAGTCATCTCCCGACAATGGGTGAATTGTCTCCTTATGGATTCTGATGGCAGAACTGGATTGGAATTTGATGTCTCTGCATATGTTGAGTGTCTGGAGTTTTATCAAGGAGCAAAGTCTAAAGCGTACAGGATTCAGTGCATCAAATGCAATCGATAGCTGCATGAAAAACGCTTACTTTTGCAACGGGTAGTGTGGTGTGATTGTGGGCGAATGGAAACACAAAATCAAAGAATGAGAAGAATGGCCAAAAGTAAACAGAGTATGGCCTAAATAGAATAGAATTAATACTTACATTAAGAGCAAACTGCAATGTTCGCCTAAATGTAAACCAGTGATTTATATCTTTTTTGGAATTATGCTGTCTAGTGTTTCCAGTAATAATGCTATCCATTCATGTAAATTCAAATGATTTTCTTTTCATTTCCACTTTTTGTCTTAAGTTTTGTTTATAGAGATTACACTTTTGCATTTTCGTTAAACTTTTCATAATTTAGTGATATATATAATTTTTGCAAGTTTACTGTTATTTATTTTTGCTTTAAGTAGTTTGAGAAAATAAACATGTGATTTGCTTGAAAAAGAAAAAAAAACATTCTAGCATTTTTCTCCATGCGGCATCTGTCCCACACCCCATGCGGCATCTTATCCAGCACATAAAAAATGATGTTAAAAAAGGACCTGTGGGAAAATAATTATGCTTACTTTATTAAGAGGGTTTTAATTTGTTTAACATAGAAATTAGATTCTAAAGGGTTTGATCAATGATTTCTGGTATTTAGTTTGTTGTTTTTTGCTTTATTGTACATTTTACAAGAAGAAAATAAAGACTGCGGCATCTTTCCCCTCTTTACTATATATCTAGGACGTATAGCACTAGCCACAAGGCTTCGTAATAATAGGAAATTTTGGACAAAAACTGTGTCGGCTCTGCCAAATGATTAGAGAATGAGCTATATATATATCACATATGTTGAATGAGTTTGTAAAAAAAAAACTAATGTAATTAATCAAATGTAATTAATTAAGGAAATTTAATTAAACTATTGTCATTAACGTTTGCAGATTAACATAACTAATGCTAACACAAAATGATGAGAAAAAGCAAATACGAAAACTACATTAAATGCATACAAAACAAAACCTATCATGAAAATATAATTTCAAAAACTACTCTCGGGGATTGGCATCAAAATGTCTTTCATTACAAAGCCATAGAAAATCTATTGAACCCGAACACATAAGCAGAGTATCCCCACACTGCTCCCCACACCTACTGACAACTTTTCATTTATGTCTTTGCAGGAAAACGATAACACGACTGTAAGAGAACACATTTTTACACCTATTGCGTGATGTATGGGTCGTACGTCATCGTTAGAAATGATTAAAATAACATGATGCATAGATATTATCAAAACACCATGAAGCCCGAGATTACCCCCATTGCATCTATAAAACGCAAAAACACTTTCAGCTGATCTAGAACACAATTAAGTGTTTTTCGCTTTTATTCACTTTTTTACTACTGCATGCAGAGTTAAGGGTTATAATTTATTGTCACATTAAAAACAAGCGAATCTCCTTTTCTCTCTCCTGTGAAATTTGCGTTTCTTGAGATAAGTCACTTTTCTTGCGGGTGAGCGATCTATTCTGAACCTGGGATGTCCGAGTTTACCCCATTATATCTATAAGATGCAAAAACAATTTCAACTGATCTGAGAGCGTAATTAAGTGTTCTTTGCTTTTATTCACTTTTATACTCCTGCATGAAAAGTTAAGTGCTATAATTTCATGTCACATGAAAAACAAGCGAATATTCTTTTGCCTCTCTTGTGAAATTTGCTTTTGCTGAGATGTGTCAGTTTTCTTGTGGGTGAGCGATATATTCTGTAACCCTGGAAGCCCGAGTTTACCCCATTGTACCTATAAGATGCAAAAACAATTTCAGCTGATCTGAGAACGCAATTAATTGCTTTTCGCTTTTATTCGCTTTTATTCACTTTTTCACTACTGCATGCAAAGTTAAGTGCTATAATTTCATGTCACATTAAAAACAAGCGAATATTTTTTTGCCTCTCTTGTGAAATTTGCTTTTGCTAAGATAAGTCCCTTTTCTTGCTTGTGAGCTATATATTCTGTAACCTGGAAAGCCCAAATTTACCCCATTGTATCTATAAGACGCAATTCAATTTCAGCTGATCTGAGAGCGCAATTAAGTGTTCTTCCCTTTTATTCACTTTTATACTACTGCATGTAGAGTTAAGTGCCATAATTTCATGTCACATTAAAAACAAGCGAATACTCTTTAGCCTCTCTTGTGAAATTTGCATTTCCTGAGATGGGTCAGTTTTCTTGTGGGTGAGTGATATATTCTGTAACCCGGGAAGCTTGAGTTTACCCCATTGTGTATATAAAACTCAAAAATTATTTCAGCTAATCTCAGAACGCAATTAAGTGTTTTTCACTTTTATGCACTTTTTTCTGCTGCATGCAGAGTTAAGTGCTATAATTTCGTGTCCCATTAAAAAGAAGGGAATCTCTTTTTGTTTTCCTGTGAAATTTGCTTTTGCTGAGATGAGACACTTTTCTTGCGGGTGAACGATATATTCTATAACCAAGGAAGCCGCGTTTACCCACTTGTATCTATAAAACGAAAAACAATTTCAGCTGATCTGAGAACGCAATCAACTGTTTTTCGCTTTTATGGACTTTTTTACTGCAGCATGCAAAGGTAACTGCTATAATTTCATAGCATATTAAAAACAAGCGAATCTCCTTCTGCCTCACCTGCCAAATTTATTTTTGCCAAGATGTGTCATTTTTCTTGCAGATGAGCGATATTTTCTCTAACGTGGGATGCATGGGTTTATACCCTTGTATCTTTAAAACGCAAAAACAATTTCAGCATATCTAAGAATGTGCAATGAGTATTTTATGGTGGTTTTACTGTGGCTAAATTGAGTTGGATACCTGTTTTGAACAGGCTTCCTTTTAGATGGGCATTGAGTAATGCCGAGATAAGATGCCCTGTTCTCTAAAGATAGCGTGGTTTCGAATCCCACTCCTGGCATAAGAAGTTTTGCCTTATGTTCCCTCAGCCGTTGTTTTGAATTGCTTGGCGTGTTTTTGTTGGCGTGTTGGCGGTGTTTTTGGATGTGGCAACCTCGATATGTGGAACTCCGTGTGACGTGTGTGTTCTGACGTGTTGTGTTCTGGCAACCCGTGAGAAGTGGTGGATTTTGTGGATGCATTTTGATATCGTGTTGTATCGTTCTATCTTTTTATTTTTATGTTAAATTTATTGGATGTATATGACTGTCTATGGTTTCTGTAATCCTTTTAAACGCTTTTGCCGATGTAATTAAGTAATATGAGGAAATTTTGACAAGAAAAGTAGGTTTGTTTATAGTGTGCCAATGCGTATTCATAAGCCTATTTTGGAAAATGACGGGGATGTTATGAGAGAGATTTCGTGCTGGAGCTTTCAAGTAAGCAGATGTCTGTTAAGGTATGTTGATAATTTTATGTATATTTTGCTGCTTTAGGAGTTTTTTACATTTTGAGATTGCTAGAAAGCAAGAACTGCTGAATTTTGAGAACGCTACACCGCGAGAAGTGCTGAATGCAGTGATGTTTTTATTTCGGTTAATGTGCGCAAAGCGCTCATGCAAGATTACTGATTGCCACTTTAGCGAGTTTCATTGTTTATTTTTATTTTGCTGCTTTAAAAGTTTTTTACATTTTGAGATTGCTAGAAAGCGAGAACTGCTGAATTTTAAAAATGCTACACCGCGAGAAGTGTGTGATGCAGTGATTTTTTCGGTTAATGTGCGCGAAGCGCTCATACAAGAGAACTGATTGCCACTTTAGCGAATTTTGTTTATTACTTACATTTTATTTTAGTTAAGCGAAACATGCGTATAAACGAGTGCTTGGGGACATTTACTACTTGGCGGAAAAAGGGGTTTTCACGCCAAGAAAAATTCCAAAATGGCGGCCGTGGGAACTTATGACATCTGTTCCGAAGTTTTTAACATGCTGTTAGTGTTCTGATAACTCAGTTTAATAATGTAAATTATATTTTTTTCAGGCGTTAAATTGACGAAATTTGTTGTTTTCTACATTATTATTAAGAACAATTTATTATCCCCGATGTTTTTAATTAATAATTTTGTTTTTAAAATTTTTAATTAAAATCTTCGTCGTATAATTACCTATTAAATGTTTGAAATGATTTATATTTTCAGTCATTTAATTACATTTAAATTTTATACTATAAATTATAAAACTACTTACAGTAGATGTGTTATATGTTTAAATTTAACTTATTTCTGTATTTTTAATACGGAAACTAGATTTCAATATGAAATATTATATTACCATTATAATGGTTATTCAGCCACCCCTTATTAAAAATAATGATTTTTATGCCTTGAATGTTAATGTATTGACGAAGTAGGTATAAATATTAACCAACATTTCTGGATTTCAAAATATTGTAAAGGAACGAGTGTAGCTGGAAAATTTCCGACATTTCTAATGATATTTCGAACTTTTAAAGTAAACATAATTAAAATATCTTCAATGTAGGATTTGAAACTCGAAAGATATTTCATTGCATTTAATATAATATGCAGTTTCCACATCAAGTAATATTTGAAATTCTGATTAAAATGAAGACTTTTTTGATAAATAAGCGAACTGAATTTTGTGATTACCTTTTGCTCTATAATTTCTTTTTTCACCCTTTTTTAAAGAAAAATATGTTATGAAGTAATACAGATATAGTGATTTAAAAGAAAATTCATTATTATTTTTCCCGACATATTAAAAGATTTTTATTTAAATAATGTTTGGAAAATATAAAGTTTTATACATTAAAAGCGTACCATAAGTATTTTTGCGCAATATATTTCTGCTATTTTAAATAGAGTGAAACTTATTCATAGTTGGAGTAGCACAGTTGAGGTTTATTCCAATTGAGCGAAAAATGTCCCAACCAGAGGTCTCGAACCTGGATAACTTGGCGTGCCGTGCCAATGTTCTACCATTTAAGCTACCCGGACGGTACGAGGGTGACATAATTCACTCTCATATGTTGGACATGTTGCGAACTGCAGCGTTAGTAATTCATTCGAGCTATAATTATAGAAATTACACGATGAAAGTTTTTTTGATAACACGGAAACTCCTGTATACCATGCAATCACGTCATAATAATTAAGAGCAGGAAAGTTATTAAGTAATTAAAAACATTGAACATGGGAGAAGGCCATACCCCCACCTTGACCCGTGAAGACTTGAAAAAATTTCATACCTTTAAAATATCCACTACGCTCCACATCTCTCCAACAGCAGGAGTCGCAAGCAGGGCCATAATCCAAGTTAGACCAGCGTCATCTAGACTTGTATTTCCGTTATCTTCATAAACATAAATTTCATTCCATGTCACCTCAGTTCCAACTTGACATTCATCAAAATGTAGACGTTCTTATAAAGACTGTAATCCACACTTTTCATATATTCAAGCAGTTCCATCGGCATCCATTACGGTGTTTGGCCACTTGGCTGTTGTCACTTCATAAAACTCTTTTCAAGCTCATTTACATAATGAAAAATAAACTGATATGGAAATAAATAATTGTAAAAAAGATTAGCAATAAATTTAAATATCTGTGAACTAAAAAATTCTTTGTTGCTGCAAATCCTATAAAATCTATTACCTTGTTAATAGATTAGATTTAGTCTAACAAATTAATAGATTTTATAGGATTTGCAGCAGCAAAGAATTTTTGAGTTCACAGATTTTAAAATTTACTGCTAATCTTTTTTACAATAATTTACTTCCATATCAGTTTATTTTTCATTATGTAAATCAGCTTGAAAATAGTTTTATGAAGTGGCAACAGCCAAGTGGCCAAACACCGTAATGGATGCCGATGGAACTGCTTGAATATATGAAAAGTGTGGATTAAAGTCTTTTAAAGAACATCTACATTTTGATGAATGTCAAGTTGGAACTGAGGTGACATGGAATGAAATTTATGTTTATAAAGATAACGGAAAGACAAGTCTAGATGACGCTGGTCTAACTTGGATATGGTCCTGCGTGCAACTCCTGCTGTTGGAGAGATGTGCAGCGTAGCGGATATTTTAAAGGTATCAAGCTTTTTCAAGTCTTCACGGGTCAAGGTGGGAGTATGGCCTTCTCACATGTTCAATGTTTTTAATTTCTTAATGATTCAGTTACACAAGAATTTTTAATTTGTTTATGTTTTAAAATTAGTTCCATTGATTTTGAATTGGTTGGTTGTTTATGTTTCTAAAGCAGTTTTGTTTCGTTAAGTTTTTGAAAGTTTAAGTTTATTTGATGATTTTTTTACACTTTTGGAGTATGGGGGATGGCTATATCTTGCGAAACCTGTGAGGATTCAATTTCTATTTTTTGGTATCTGTTTTTGAACTCCTCCCACTTTCCGAAGAAGAGTTGTTTGTTTCTTTCTTTAGTTATAAATATTCATTGATTTCTGTTGTTGTTTTGCACCCTCTTTTTCAGGGATTTCGTAAATCATTTACTTTTGATAGAGCTATATATATATATACAATTGTAATTTAATAGTAATTCAACGACCATTTGGAATTTTGGTCCCGTTTCGAGAAGAAAAACAGTTTGCAAATCGAAAGCAGCTCCACCGAATCATCCAAAGATTGCGACAAATTACCTACGTTGAGCTCAATTTTTCCCTGTTAGAATCGACCGATTGTAAAATGCCTTGGCTAGTGGATTGGAGCCCCTCGAGACTTGGCCTTTTACTATCAATCGATTAAACAGTAGATTGTTTCCTTTTTCGCGTTAGTCTTTTATTCTGTAATCGATTTTCATGGGCTACATAATCAGTTGAAGACCTCGATTTTTATGGGCTACATAATCAGTTGAAGACCTCAATTTTCATGGCCTACATAATGAGTTGAAGACCTCGATTTTTGCTTTGCAAGAAAATTTTCATTTCAGCGTCGCTCTTTATCTTTGGATTTTTCCATATCTGATAATTTGCACCTACCCATTTTGTAACTTTTTCAATTTTAAACGATTTTATGCCTTTCGATTACCTATTCAAATAAAAATTCTTCTAAAAGTAAAGAACATCGTTGAATTTCGTTAAAAAAATAAAATGCGACAATCATTTGGCCCCATCCTCGATCGAAAACAACAACCTTTTCCAAATGGTTAAATACACATATATATATATATATTGCCTGTATTTTAAGTGAGAATAATCGTTAAGGAATTTAATTCTGGTTCGACTTCTTTGGATATCTTTAACACAGAGAAAATACAATCTAGCCCATTTCAACTTTGTACTAAAAAGAAAAGAAATATTTCATTCTCGCATATTGGATCTCTAGACTGTAAAAACGTCGCATAGCCATCATTATCTTCAGTAACTTCTTTTACAAAAAGACATAAGCGTTGTTCCTGCTTCCAAAATAGTATCCTGCCTTGTTTGCATCTAATGATGAAAAGTAACTTCCTTTAAAAACTTGTAATGCTTCATTCCTTTTTACGGCACTTATGAAGTTATTAATTACATCCGCAAGACTTGGAGTGATTTCAAAATTGTTGTATAATATAAACTAACCTTTTTTAAATCTCCTAGTACTTTTTGTAATATCTGACTACAACTACGCCTTTGAAACGTTGATCATTTGCATATCTTACTTATACAGAATATATAAAAATTATTATTATCAAAATGAAGATTTAAAAAAAAAAAACGTTAAGGTAAACTACCCTTTTATAGGAAATAAAAATCGTAATTTACTATTCCGATAAAAATACGGGTGTCTAAGCTAAGATCTAACTCTTATTTACGTTCATAACTTTAACAATAATGAAGATATTTCTGAGAAGTTTTCAAAAGTCTAACTCTCTTTTGTGTGAAACGCAATTACATCACGGGAAATGCTCGACGTTCAATGTAATTCGGTCATTCGCACCATGTGTATCATCCGTTACATTCTAAATCATCTTTCATCTATCTAAGTGTTATTTAAAAGTGAATGGTTACCATTTACAGCATGTCTCCTGATGTTATAATAATTCACACAAAGCAAAATAAGTCTGTTGAAAATGCTGTTACGGTATCTTCTTTACAAATAACGCTATGAACAAATTACGAGATTGGTTTGAAGTAAAAACACGTTGTATTTTTCACTGAATCAGTCGATTGCGGTCCTGGATTTCCGTAGAAAATATTCATTTTTTCTAATATATTGGCATTTTAAATGCTTGTACTATTTGAGCTGATCTTATATACGCAAATTCGGTAAGCTTCGTAATTTTGCTTCTTGGTGTCGCTGTTTCGATCTCGAAGCATGTGTAAAATGCTGCATATTTATATTATAAAGTAATAACATCGCACTCTAGTAACGCTAATGCCAAAGTGCAGGTAGAAACGACAGGACGAAATAAATTTCGCTTTTACTGCCAATTTTTTTAACTTATAAAAATCGCACAATTTAAATTTTTACATTTAAAAATAAGTTTAAAGCATTTTTCTTTTTTAATCTATCTATATCACAAACAACACAATTACGAAAGGCGAAACCGTTTGCACTTAAAACAATATTATTAGTTCAGTATTTGTTTTCAGCTAATATTCCATAATGAAATTAAAACTTTACCAATAAATAAAATAATATCAATTAAACAGAAATTAAACAGATTTGTAGTCGAAGCACCTGCTTAAACACTGAGATAACCGCAATGAAAAAGGCTGCTGTAACAAAATATTTTAGCGATTTCTTCAACTAAAAGCTTCTGACATATGGGATGTGGCTAATATGAAATATTAGCTTTTAAATAAATTTCAAAACTTTAATTTAGTACATAATTGATATTTTTCATATAAAATGCTTTTTTGATGTTGATAGTGGGTGATGTAAAAGATATATTAAGTTTTGAAATAAATTTATTTTTACCTATGTTATATTATGTACAACATACAGTATATTTTTTATCCCAGCAAACCGGGATTGGATTCACTAGTTTTGAAAAAAAAAATCAAAGCAATAATAATGGCTGCAAATAATACATTTTTATATATTACACCTTTTGGAATCTCTCTATTCTTAAGAAAATTAACTCACACTGTCACTGCCGCTGTAAATGAATTTTTTGTGACCAGGGGTCTTTCTCCGTTAATATTAAGTAAACTACTGCATACAAAAAATATGAAAATGGGTAGTGTTATACAGAAATGTTTGATAAACACGCTGATACAGACAGTTTTTAAATCGAATACCTAATTATTTTAACAGATTATTTAATGTTAAAGTTGGTCTAAAATTGTTCCATTAAAAACGTTTTATAGGAGCAAAAACTATGCATAAGAATTTAATCTTTTTTTTTCTTTAAGGATAATATATTTGAAGTTCCCGATGTACAGACTGCATTTTTTTTTTTACTAATTTTTTGAGGGTTTGTTTCTATTTGAAATTCAAATTTTCACCAAATTTTTCGAGAGATTTTTTTTACATATTTTAGAAAAGACCATTATTTTAAATTGTTGCCAATTGTCAAAACAGCGCACAGAATAATATTTCCTTCGATTTGAAAATTTATTTACACGTGACTATTATAAAAATAAGAAAATAACTTTAAATTAGAGTTAAATGATTGCGTATTAAACCAGGGAAATAATGAAAATTACGCCATAACAACTATATTTACACATGAATTTTAAAAGAGGAAGAAAATTTTAAAATAATAAATACATTAATATGCGTTAGAAGCCGTAAATGGAGGAAATTACGTCATTTAAAATGAGCAAATAATAATATGGCCAAACAGCTTAAATTTAAAAATATATCTACATTCTCAGAGAAAACTATAAATTTATGAGCGTCTGCCCTTTGAATTTCACGGGTAACAACGTTATTTGGTAAAAAACGGTCTGATCCATTAAATAAGCGGCCTTATCCCTTAGATGCTTAAAATATTAAGGGCAATCCATATATTCTTACAGTTCTAGCCCATCTGTTAGCAAAAATACGTTACGACCCCATAAATTTTTCTCCGCTAGTGTGTAGCCTTTTATTTTAGTCGTGTTTCGAAAAATAATGTCTCTTATCCACGACTGTAACATATGTTTTTAACCCGTCAAAAAAGCGATTCTGTGATCATTATCTAACGTGCTACATGCTTTCGGAAAAGTAAATAAAGTGTTATTGTGTTTTAAAGTGCATTATATTTTTGCTCCGTAAAATTACGGGCTGCACAAAATGATGGGCATTTTATTTTTATTTTTATTTTTTTTTTTTTTTTACGCGGTATGACTGGAATTTCTGCTCCCTGCCTCTGCCCGTAACTTTACAGGGATATTTTTAACAGTGTGTACGACACATTTATTTCCCATTTCTAGATGATATTTTAAACTATTGTTGCCAATTCTACGGCAACGCAAATAAAAATATTTCCTTTCTAGCAACAAAAGTATTTACATGTGAATTTTAAAAGAGAAAGACAATTGAAAAATAATAAATGCATTAATAAAACACATTAATAAATAATAAAGCCGTAAATGGGGGAAATTACGTCATATTTAAATTAGCCAAATAATAATATTGCCAATCAATTTAAATTTAAAAATATATTTGCACGACACATTTATTTCACATTTCTAGATGATTTTTCAAACTATTGTTGCCAAACCTAAGGCAGCACAAATAAAAATATTTCCTGTCTAGCAACAAAAGTATTTCCAAGTGAATATTAAAAAGAGGAAGAAAAATTTAAAATAATAAATTTAATATGATTTAAAAGCAGTAAATAGGAGAATTTATATCATATTTAAAATAACCAAATAATAATATTGCAAAACAGATTGAATTAAAAAATATATTTACACGAGACATTTATTCAGTATTAGAGATGATCTTTTTAGCTATTCTTGTAAGTTCTAATAATATTTCTTTTCTAACAACAAAAGTATTTTTACTTGAATATTAAAAAGAGAAAGAAAACTTTTGTGAAAATGACATCAGATTTAAAATGATGCATTTAAAATGTCTTATTTAAAATAACATTCTTATACCATTGTTAGAAAATATTGGGAGACATAGGCTCTGTTTGCTTAATTCATTTTATATTAGATTATTTTCAAATGTTTAATTTATCTTATTTAATACAAAAAAGGAAATAGCCATTTGATCTCTCAACAGCAGTTGATTCGGTATTAACATTCCCCAATCAAAGGTAAATGGTTTGAAACCCGTTTATAGGGTAATCGCCGCTGTTTTCTTTTAATTATTGCTCAATCTTCCGTAATCTTTTTAAATCTGATCAAATTAGTGTGTTTTTAGAGTCTGCGGCGTGTGAACGGGGGTTGGCGAGCGTAGCTCGAAGGGAGCAGAGCCCCCTATTAAGGTAAAAAATAACAAAACCTGTAGGTTTAATGTGTGCAGTAAAACCACAGTCGGACCTCTATTTAACGAACCTCTATTTTGCGAATTTCTCTATTTTGCGAACTTTTACTTGGAACCAAGAACATTTTGCAAATTTCTTCGTAAAATAACCTCCAAATAGCGAAGTGCATTCTCTATTTAACGAACTTTTCCTTGGGCTCTAAATTTTTTTCTCCCCATTTCTTAAAATATTACTGGACATTTCAAACGTATTCTTTCTTTTAACACATTTTATGATGATCAATGACCATGAACAGGTCTTACCAGGCACCTAACTCACCGAGAGCAGTAAAATCGCTGTGATTCGTTGCTTTCCATCCAAGAAGTGCAAACTTTCAATATCCCCTTTTAAATCTCAATGGAGCTGCCCCGTGTCCTTAAACTATAGTTTCCCGTTTTCTAGATTGTTGATCATGATCAATAGTGTTGGTAATTTCGGTTCTTGTAGCTCAAAAACGTCAAAGCGGAAGTGCTTGAGCATCAAAGAAAAAAAAAAATTCTTGATGATGTGGATAAAGGCTTGAAGCAAAAGAATACTGCTTTAAAATTTGGTATTCCTCCAAACAGCTTATCAAAAAATCTTTAAAAATTCGTGATTTTAATGTAAAATAATTTTTTTTAAGCTGAAAATACAATGTATTTCCAGACAATGTTTTGTTTCATTCTTATTTCCCTTGCAGATTTCTTTTTGATGGGTAAAATAATAAAAACAAATGGATATAATTTATAAAACTGTGACTAATTACTTTTTTAAATTATATTTAGTGTTTATGGACTTAAAATATGTTTCATGTAGTTTAAAGTATTTTAAAATATGACTCTCAATTTAACGAATTTTCCATATAACGAACTTTTTTTCGGGATTTAGCTATTTCGTTAAATAGAGGTCCGACTGTATATTAAGATCTATGTCTGAATATGCAATGTAATGTCATTTACATGAACTTAAATCGAAAGCTTTGAAATTAACAATGAACTTCAATTACTTCGATTGAAGCTGAAACCTGTAATGAATAAATTGAATCTGTAATCGAGATAATATAAGGCAGTTTAATTCAACTGAATATAATCACTATACGGACTGTATAATAAATAAAAACATGCATCGTAGTTTAATACTGGTTTAAATGGTAATGACGACTAATGAATTATATTAAATTTACTTCTTATTATCACATTCGGAAATTAGGTGTAAATTTAGTGACACATTGATGAAAATAAATTAAAGGGAGTTTTATTCCAGATTAATTTATTTAAATGTAAAAAGCTACGTAATCGCTTCAACGTGTATTTAATTTTTCAGAAATGTTTCTGGTTGAATACATTTTTAATCTTCTATTGCTGCAATTTTAATTCTTTTTATTAGAAGGTAATACCATTTTGACTTTCCGAATTTTGAGACCTTTTTTGAGAATTTCTTTTAAAGGAACAGGAATTATTTATGAAACGTATATTTATTTTTTTTTTCTGTTTAATGTTTTCTGTTGATCAATTTTTTATTCTTGTATTGGTAGACTTAATTATTTTTTATTAGGAGGTAACACCTAAGCGAACTGTCTATAAAAATCACTTACACTAAATCATGATACATACATGAAAGTAGAAACAGTTTTTCTCTTAATTGATGTTTTCAAAAATGTCGTTTTCGGGAGATAATGTGTGTGTGTGTCGGGGGGAGCTTCAAAAAAGTGGTTCAAGTGGTGGACACGATAACTTAAACTGAGACACAAACACACACACACACAAAAAGTTTTTATCCGGGTTTTTTTTTAAACCAAAATGAAATAAGTAGTCGTTTGACAAAATATTATTTTATAGTGAAATGGCTTCAATCCGACTAAAATATAAATTGCCGTTACTAAAAGTTACTCAGAAAAGCAAGCTATCAATATTTCGAAAATATTCTGTGTATTTAGCTAGAAATATATCTAAACATTATTTTAAAAAAGATCAAGTTCATTGATTGAAAATTGGGTGAACTACAGAGCCGAGTCATTTTTATAAACGATACTACATTAAATATATTTCTATAGCTCAAAACTTTTCTTTTCACTGTATATATTGATTTCTAACTAATTACATACTTTTTTTCGAGCGTATAAAGGGAAAACTTAAAGCGTCATAAAATAAAAAATAAAATTTTGAACTGGTCAAATTGAAGTTATCTCTTAATTTGGTTTCTACGTGTAACATGAATTAGTTTAAAACTTACATGTTTGAATGTAACTTTTATTATTTTTTTCATCAAAATAGATAAAGAAAAACTTCCATGAAAAGCGACGAAAGTAATTAAAACAGAAGTTTTTTCGTACAGATGCATCCTAATTTGCATTCCGGTTTAATATAAAAGGGGAAATCGTATGACGTCGTCTTATGTGTATTGATGATTACAAAATCAATAAATTTCAGTTATGAAAGTTTAAATTTAAAAAAAAAAATCCCTGCCGGCTCGCCCTACAGGTGGAGGTAGATTTCAAAGTTAAGTACTAATTTCATTAACAAAAAGTAAATCAATATTAGAGATAAACCCAGTTTAACAATTTTATCTGGTCGCTTTTGACGAGTTTTTAATTACATTTTTCTGTAAAAGATTGATTTATCGAAATCATGTTAATACGATAATTTTTCTTCAACCCCTATTTTTGTTTAATTGTTTTTGCTTTTTGCTGTAACAGTTGGTTCTATCAAAAATTTGTCAGTATAAAAGTTGTAGATAATACTAAGAAAATTAAAAATAAATTTAAGAGGATTTGATATCTTGTAAATTGACAAAATTGTAAATTTTCTTTTCTTCAACAACTTTTTGGGGTAAGAGTTGTTCATATAAAACTTGCCAATGTAAAAGTTGTAGATAGTGTTAAGAAGATTTATAATAAGTTTAAATGAAATTGATATCTTGAGAAATGGCGAAGTTACGGATTTTTTTCTCTTTAAACCCCTATTTTTTTCTCCTGTAGAGCCCATTTTTTATTTTATCAAAAATCTGTGATATATAAATTTTTGGCCCTTTTCCTAGAAGTAACAATAACTTTAAACTGATTTGATATGCACTATAATTAAGAAGTTATGGGTATTTTTCGGTTTTCACAAAACCCTTCCTTATTGCCACACCATTGGTCCAATTTTGCCCATTTACGAACTTGTCCGAGATTTTCTGCCTTTTGATTTTATGTATCAGTTTGGAAGATATTTGTGCAGAGTTATGGAAGTCATCGTGTCCTCAAAAAGGTGATATATACAGGGTATCCACTTTCAACGGTGGCCATTGGCTAATTCCTAAACCGTTAGTCTTAGAAATATAGTTCCAATTACAAAAATGTTTTAAATGAGGTAAAGAAGTATATTAAAAGCGATTTGGGTCAATTAAAACAATTCTTGAAAAGTTACGAAATTTAAATTTTTATACAGTCCCCCAGTCCTATAAGATATATTTATTAAAATTTTCAAATTATGCTGACAAGTAAGACAAAAAAAGTCCAATTATTCTACGATAAATACTGTCCGAGTAATAGCTGTTTAAAGATGGAGCATATTTTTTGCTACAAAATAGGGGTCAATCACAAATTTAGTAGAAATATAAATAATCGTCAGACATAGTATAAAAAAAAAAATAGTTGAGAGTAAAAATGACATTGCAATATAAATTTGAAATCTAATAACATTCTGAAATATTAATGCAAAATATATTTATCTTGTAATAAACACATAAGAGGAAAAAATAACACAATTATTCTTCAATAAAATGGTGAAGAGCAACAGCCTTAATTCTTTACAAAATTCTACATATTTTAAAATGCTATTGGGTTACACTAGCCTGCAAAACTTGGATTGCGTCATGTTTTTTAACTTTTAATAATTGATTCTTGTATATTTTGTAGCGTTGAATCCAAAAATAACTTTCATTTTTAACCATCTCGTCAGGGTTTTTCGCAAATCGTAAATTTAAAAGTTTAAAAGTTAAAAGTTAAAACTGAACCCACCACCACCATCATCACCACATTTGATCTTTGGGCTGTTTCGCTGTAACAATCCCAGTATAAGACAAAAAATTGAAAAAATTACTGAATTAAATAAAATTAAATTGAATAAAATAAGTTTTATACCCATTTTATAGTATCAGATTTTCGCTATTTTTAACGTGATGGTTAAAAATTTAGATCATTTTCTAATTCAGCTAATAAAAGTACATAAAAATCAATTATCAAAAGTTAAAAAACACATTCGTCTCCTCTATTTTACAGTATCATATTTTATCTATTTGTAATTTTGAAATTGTACGATTTGCGAAAAATGCTGACAAGATGCAGATGGATAAAAATGAAAGTAATCTTCGGATTCAGTGCTAAAAAATACATAAAATTCAATTAAAAATGTGAAAAGCACAACTTATTGGCGGTAATCTATCCTGTAAAATATGTATAAATGTAAGCCCTGAAAACCATAATAATACGACATTGTAAACGGAATTACGACAGTGCGTGAAATTTAAAACCTCAATCGGATCTTTTAAAGTGAGTTATAGTTCAAGTACAAATTTCAAATTGGGAAGATATACATACGACCGTTTCAAGTTAAATAATAGCTTATAAAAATAACATAATTTTTGTTAAAAGAAATCACGAAAAGAAACAACCTCAAATCCTTACAAAATAAAACATATGTTAAAATACAATTATTTTGAAGAATCTAAAACTTAATTAATAAAAGTTATCTCGATAACTCTATCGTAATACTTGTACGATTTCTTTCAAAGTACAGATACACCTGAAATAAGATCTTCTAATACTTCAAGCACTTTGAATGCGACCCCTCGAAGTACAGAAGAACTCATCTGTATACAGATGCAGTAAAGTGGTATAAGTCATGAATTTCAAAGTTTCATAACACGGTCAATATTAGAGTTAGATGAACGGGACCTTTTTTGCCTTTCTTTTTATTGCAATATATAATTTTTACTAAGTATCACTTATAGGACCGGGTGACAGCATAAAAAATTAATTTTCGTAATTTTTAAAGAAATGTTTTTATTGACTCAAATTGCTTTCAAACTAGTTCTTTATTTCATTTAAAACCTTTTTGTAATTGAAACTATATGTGTACGACTAACGGTTTAGAAATTGGCCATTGGACACCATTGAGAGTGGACACCCTGTATATAGATATAGATATAGACATAGAGAGATAGACAGAGTTTTGAACTGGGTGTGGTTTTGGGTTCTTGGGATCGGCGTAGATCTGCAAAAATATTTCAGAAATTCCAACATAGGGGAGAACGTAATAGGTAGTATTTTTTTACGAAATCTACCTAAAAAGCAGAAAGATGTTTTCGTCATGTTGCTTTATAAAATACAAAGAAAGAAAAGTTTGATATGGTCAAACTTTCATAGCTTCAGATGCATTTTTAATAAACTTTATGGAAAATAATAAGACGAGAACTTAATAATGCAACTTATTTGATAGTTTATTGAGTGTCTATTTTTTAAGGAGGGCACATTTTAAATTAATTCGGGTAACATGTTTGGTAGTTGATTAATATCTAACGTGGTACGATGAAATTATTTTGTTTCACAACCAAAGAAAAAAAGCCTGATACATTTTGGCAATTTAGAAACATTATCCAAAAAATTTTGAAAATACTGCTTCATATTCGGATTATTAACGCTTTATTTCATACCGTGCACCAATGTTGACTAAAATGCTATTTTTTCAGGTCAAAATTATTTAATTTACAGTTCCTTTTCAAATCTTATGCTACATTTTGACATGCATGCTTTAATTAGAAAAATCGAACTGTCCTCATATGTCTGGTAATCTTCTTGTAGAGATATCATCAATGTGGATCTCAATTCACAATGCCGGTAAATTGTTCCGTATGACATAAAATGTTTCTAAACTACAATAATCTTACTTAAACGGCATTTCGTTAACTAATTATTGTTGACATCTTGGCCTATTTTAAATAATTGAAGCATAACTATAAAAAACTTTATTTGTTTTGTTTTGGACTACAGTCCTTTAAGACCGGGAGTTTTTTAGTGGAAATTGAAAGTTCGGGTGGTTTCCCCTAATCGATAGAATCGTATTTGATTGAAAAAAATGTTTAAAAAGTACCCGATGTCAGGTTATGCCAAGGGAGGATCCATACAATTATGTAGGTTCCGCCTTAATGCATCCTTTTTTGGCCTAAATCTATACAATTGTGTAGTTTGGGATTATGTGTGCAAATATCTAAAAATAAAAGTTTAAGCAAAAAATGTTGTTGTTTATTAAGATAATTTTCATCACCCACAATGAAAATGTTTGAAACAATTTTTGTTTTTGGACAGACATAAATAAACATCACATTTCTCGCATCTTACTCTTGTACGGCTGGAACAGTTTTGAAACCGGTAATTTCTGGCAGTTTTAAGAACGACGAAGGCCAGTGACAAGTTGCATCTAACCTCTTACTTTCAAATGGTATCTTTATGGGCGGATTGCAGAATTTCAATCTGCATGAGTCAGCAGCATCATATTCAATCTATTCTTCTTTGCACTGAGGACAAGCACTTGATTTGTTCTTTCTTGGTAATGGTGCATCCAAAAGGTTCTCAGCCGAACTTAATCGAAACAATAGTAAATTAAGTGTTTTTTACGGGGTAACTTGTTTTCTTTGGAATCTCGTTTGTAGAGAAACTATGACTCCCAGGTCTAGGAAACGAACCGTTGTTTTCAAGATCTACTTTCTTGTTTTAAACTAGATTCGATATGCCTCCATTTACTGATCGCAAATCTCCACATTTCCCATTGATGCGTTGTAGCTCATAACGCTGGCTGGACAAAAGACATCGACTTTCAAATTTTCTTCCTTCGACTACCACTTGACGGTCTGCAGTGAGTAACATCCTGTACAAGTAGACGCCAGTACAACTTTCTTATTGTCTTTCCACTCGACCACTACAATTCCATTTTCAGAGACGTTCTCAATGCTCTCACCCCTCTTAAGAGTCATTGACAAATGTTATGCCCTTCACTCCGTTTGGATTGCTCATGTTCCTTCAAATTTCCCTTTTTTAGTTCTTCCAGCAGCGGTATTTTTTGGAATACCGATCGAAGTACATAAAACTAGGTCTGAACCAGAGTAAGGACTACAGCAGGTCCTAAGCCTATATCCTTGTGCTCTAGGTCTGTACTTTCCTTCTGGTATACTATAAAATTTAAAACTATCCCAGATGATGCTGTTACCACAGAGTGTGCTTTGTTTTTTACATACTGCTTTACTAAGGCAAGTCCTAAAAAAGGGATCGTCTGATCCTTTATGGAAAAATTTTCCTGATCTCTTAGAAAATTCAAGCAGACACTACGGAATTTGTCGAGCATTTGCTGAACTTTTAATAATCTATTATTCATTCCTGGTGCTTTACTTGCTGTGTCGATAAAATTGAATTAATCAAATTTAAAAATCTATCTCGTAGTATGCATATAACTCATGAAAAACTTATAAATCATATATGGCATCTACAACTTAGAACCTAAACATGCAGTTCGTTACATGTACATATTATGTATCTAAAAGTATCTATTTTAAATAGAAATCATGAATAGTACAAACCTATTAATTTAAAATTAATCCGCTTTAAAAATGTAATTAATAAAAAATAAATTGCTAAAAGATAACTCTAAAAAAACCGCTTAAAATTTTTAAATATTAGGAATTGCAACTATTTTGGAAATGGTAAATGCCAGACTTACACAATTGTGCAGGTCATTTGTTTTTAAACTTTTGTAAAGCCTAATGAAATTTAATCAATTAAAATCATAAAAAAAGTATATGTAAAGAAAAATTAAATCTCTAAAAAATAATATTTAAAAGAAAATACGACTGTACATACTTTTGGTCTATTGCTGTTAGATGATATAGCTTTTTTAAAAGCAGAAAATCTAATCCTGTCTTGCAGTTGGTGCCCCCTAGTTGTGTCTTATCAAAAGATCCGAAGCCAATTAACTTATATAAATGTGCAAATTTGGTTTTAAAACTCACAAAAACAGGAAACAGTCTTTTTTGTTTACTTTAGCATCACCTACACAATTGTGTAGGTCAAGGCTTAAAGCGATAGTGGACAGGCTGTTATAAACAAAACATATAATAATAAATTATAATACATAAAATAATTTTTTTCATATTCTGTGTGGCCCCTTTTAGTTAGAAAATAGCAATTTTAATGTTAGAAAATTGCCTTTTTTAAAAATATGGAAAAAAGGATTCTGGAAACTGCTAACGGCAGAACATTTACAGATATATGAGAAAAATATTAGATAATTAAAGTTTTAGAGATTTTAATTTAGCTTCAAAGTACCTTTTTTATGATTAATCTGGTCGTGGGATTAATTTTATGTAATCGAGCACATTGCCAAACGACAAATTTAAGCAAATGTGATTTAGAGCAAAAGTGTTTCAAACCTTTAATGATATCCACATCTATTTTAACCCCTTAACGGTCGCATTAAATTACAGTTTAAAAATTCAAATTGCTTATTGGCACCACTTTTCTGAGAAAAAAAAATATTCACCTTATTTAATGGCAGGTAAATGATTCCATAATAAAGCCAATTATACTATTTTATAGAATAGGAGGGAATCAAACAATCTGAATAAAAGACACAGCCCATGAATATCACGGGAGCGAGAATTAAGGGGTTAAAGAACATTGTCACCATGATGGCAACGCTTGGAAGTAGATTCAATTATGAAACGTTAATGCAAAATATGGAAAAAGAAGAAAACGATTTTCAATTTGCTCTGGGCAATCAATGACAATTGTGGCAACTCATGTATCATAAACTACTTTCCATTTTTGTAGCAAGCAAATGTTCGTAGTTGAGATGAAATAATGAACATCATAAAAATCATGTTTCAAAATTATTTCAAAAGCCGCACTAAGCTAAAGTTTAATTTTTTTTTCATTCGAAGGTGAATTTTTCCCTATTCGAAGTCTAAAAACAGAAATTATGCGATATTAGCAGAGATTTAATAGCAATAAAATCAAATAGTGCCGGTTATTACAACATTCGCTCTCAAAAAAAAAAAAAAAAAAAAAATGTTATTTGGCAGTCTTTCAATAGTTAACTATGATTTTTTGGAGACGACAGCGATATCCACACTAAAAAAAAATAAGATTTCGTCCCTAAAAATAAATTTACACTACTGTTTTTCAGTAGGAAGAATATGCACTAGAGGAGCAAAAATATGTGATCCAACGCTTTTAAAGAAGTTGGCAAATGCTGTAGAGTTTGTACACTATTTATTGTGCAGTACGCCTTAGGTGTTAAAGATCCATGTACACTTTTAATACTTAATGGTTTAAAACATTGGGTTAAGATTTTGTCCTAAGTGTAGAGTTCTTTTTGCTGTAGACTGCGTAATTTCTTTTTTTCTGTATTTGATATCTGTATTTGATTCTGCATTTGATTTGATGTTTGAAGAAAATATTGAAATATTTAAATATAAATACTCCCAATTTGATTTATCACAAATTGTTTGGCTAGGCAATTAGTAAATGTTTGACATATATTTTTGTTTCCGACGCTGTATAAAATCGTATACTATTTTACTAATATAACTAATGCCTGTTTAAAACATTCTTGAAAAAATACAACGTACAGATTGATGCAGAGTATGAAAGAAAAAAATTATATATAAAGCAAGCTTCATTTACAAGAAATGCAGGATTAATTATGGAATTAACTATTATTGTCATAAAAGAATTCCTTTTCGAATTGCACGGATTATGCCTTATCATTACAAATGTTTGATCATGAAATATTTAGTTGCTTGCACTGAATTATAGTACACGGTGAGTACACTTTTTATAGTACACGGTGAGTACAAATGATGAACAAGATTTTAAAAAATCATATTTTCGAAACTACAGCACATATTACAATAAGTGATACATGAATTTAAACGTTTTTTTCAGTTGCAAATGTTCGATGTGTGACCCTCCTGTTACACGGCATGTCTCCACTCTGTAATCCAGTTCGTCCCAAACACCAAACGCCCCATCCACTGGTGTGGAAGTTCCTCGTTGAAGTAACTCTGCAAAAACGAATGAGGTGGGGTTCTATCCTGCTGAAACGCAAAATATGCACTGTCCTCAAGTGGGTGACGGGAATTTACCCTTAATCACATGACCACCAAGATCCCCAGACCTAACAACATGCGATTACTTTTTGTGGGGTGGCATCAAAGACATTGTATATGTACCACCAATGCCAACTGGCAGAACTTAACGCGTTTGTGCAGTATTCTGAACTATTGATAGAGTGATGCTACAAAATGTTTTGAACGAGCTGGATTACAAATTGGACGCATGCCGTGTAACAAGAGGGTCACACATCGAACATTTGTAACTGAAAAAACGGTATATTTATCTGTAAATTCATGTATCACTTATTGTAATATGTGCAGTAGTTTCAAAAATATGATTTTTTAAAATCGGGTTCCTCATTTGTACTCACCCTCTCTAGGTTTGTGTAATATTTCACAATACAAAATTATTATTTGGAATGCTTAAATGGAGTCGGTTGTGCTTTTAACTACACAAATTTAATCTTTGTAGATTGTTTAAACGTATTAATGACATTTTGCTAATCTAAATTTTAAAGATTCGAGAAATATTATCTCGATATTAATCCTTATATAAATATTTTGTATTCGTAATTGCAAGTGAAAGCCTTTAGATATCAATCTTTTGTTATGTGACAGAAAATCCTAACAAAACCATAAACGCAGAATGTAAATGAGATTTTAGATCCTATAGTTACATTTCATAATATTAATGGAAATAGCAAGCGAGACCAAATAACTAGTTAATTGATTCTCAGTAATTCAGAAGTTCTCGCAGTGTCTTTGATATTGAAATTGTGTTTAAATCTAATTTAAATTCATTGAAACGACAATAGTTGCATTATTAACTAGTTTTAAAGTATATAAAAAAAACGTAAATACCTTTAACAGTTTAAATATTAAAAGTAATACTAGAAAACTTTAATTAAATATGAAAGGTTTTTAAATTTTATAAAATAAAAAGTGTGAAGTTTCATTAACATGCGAAATATATAAACAAATTTTTTTTATTATTTATTTAAACAACGTGAAAAGTAATTTTGTAGTAAGATTACACATTATATATTCCAAATGATTCAGAAATTTATTTCCGAAATAAATTTTCTCCTTATAAACCTTTCGAAATTGTAAATTACAAAATATCCGCATTTGTATAAATCATATTTTTTTTATCTAAAGATTTTTCAGTGGAAATTTTCTCCATGATGTATTAAATTTTATTAAATATTACTAAGAAATCATGCCCATACTTTAACATACGATTTGATGTACAGAACATATGTGAAAAGCGCTTTTAACCGTAAAAACTAACAAGTAACTACGATAATAAAGCAATTTTATGTGAAAGAGTCTAAATGCACCTATCTCATAGCACAGTCATGTGTCGCGACATTCCCGTTGACACTGAAAGAGTACGGTAGCTGTATTTAACACATACCCTGAAATATACAAGTGTTTTTTATTTGAAAAGTATTCTCAGATTTACTCCGCTGAAAGCGATTTAAAAAAAGCAAATTTAATTTAGCATCTAAAAACTTAGAACCCTTCACATCTTTGAGCACTTTCGGTAATTACTATATAAATTTATTTTTTTAATTTTCAAATCCATTCTTGTATTTGTCTTTCATGTTACCACCTTCTTTTTTTTAACAGAAACGTCATTTAAAATTAAAATTAGAAAATATTTGCTCGATATAGTAAAGAAATGTTGGTTTTTTTCAATAAAAGAAAGTTTCCAGAACTTTAACTGTTGAACTTTGATGACGGATTATGAGTTTTAAACGTAAAATAAAGTTCGTAAATTAATGTATCCAACTTGGAAGACTCAATTTTTATGTATGGTGCAGAGAAAATTTATTATTGCTTTTTCATAGAGGGACAAAATGTGGATATAAACTAGAAGAAAATCGTAACACTTTCATGACCAACGATTTAATACAGTATTTTTTTTTTTAATCCGAATTTTTCTTAGATCTATTTTTGCAATCGAATAAGATGATTTATGCATTTAAAAATGCCGAAGATCATTGATCTAAAATAGTGGCAAGTAAAAAGCATATTATTTGGCAGCTATACAAACACGTGTATGTAGATTACGGTCAATGATGCGTTATGAGTAAGACGAAATTTGTAATGTAATTGTGCTGAAAAAATTTAATTATCGCTTTTTCATGGAAGAAAAAAACGTGATATTAACACGAAGAAAATCTTAAACATTTGATGTCCAGCAATTTAATATGTTATTGCTTTTTTTAATCCGTTTTTTAATTACACTATTTTTACAATTAAATAAGATGATTTATGCATTTAAGAATGGAAAGATTATTGATCTGAAACAGTGGTAAGTAAAAGAATAAAATTTGACAGCTATACAAACATGAGTATATGGGTTAACGGTCCAGAATGTCGCATGAGTTTTAGTATTCAACTTGTAAGACACAATTTGTTATGTATGGTGCTGAGAAATTTTAATTATTGCTTTTTCATAAAAGGAAAGAATGTGGATATAAACTCTGAGAAAATCTTAACAGTTTGATGACCAGCAATTTAATGTGATATTGCTTTTTTAATCCGATTTCTACTTATCGCTATTTTTATAATAAAATAAGATGATTTATGCAATTAACAGAACAGTTTTATATCATTTCATTTAACATCGAACATTGATTTTTTCTTAACAGAAATGAAATTTAGAATGAAAGTTAGTAAATTTGTGCAAGATATTGTAAATAAAAACCTTCTCCAATGACTAAATTTTTCAACCCATTAACGGTTCAGCTTTGACGGATTATGAGGTTTAAATGAAAAGTTCTTTTTGATGAGTTTTAGTACTCAACTTGAAAGACCGAATTCGTTATGCATAGTGCAGATAAAATTAAATTTTTGCTTCTTCAGAGATGAGCAAAATGTGGATATCAACTTGAAGAAAATCTTAGCATGCAATTTAATGTGATTATTTTTAATCTGCTATTTTCTAAACAATATTTTTACAATTAAAAATGGTGAATATTATGGATCGGAAATCACAATAATTAAAAAGGATAAAATTTTCCTCTATACAAAAACATGCGCATAGTTTACCTGTCAACATGTAAAAATATATTAATAAAATCCATCCTTAAGACATAAAAGGTTTAATAAATAAAAGGAGTCCACCACTATACTATTATATACAATTATACTATCATACGGCACAGAAAAATTAATATTTTAAATTAATGAGCAGATCTAGAAAGTGTGGTTTCAGTTTTAATATTTTACATGAATAAATAGTTACTTTTATGTGTAGTACAATATTGTACAATTCACAAAAGCTTAGAAACGTTCTTCTGCACATTAAGATTGCATTAACAGGCATAACTGTTAATTTACTCCGGTAGTTTCATGTATATGTTTGAATATAATTATGCTAATAGCAAATTAATTTACAGTTATTACAAAGCAAATCATGCACTCTGTGGCCATGGCTACTGCTCTGTAACATATGTAAGATTTTCTCAGGTAACTACAGTGCTTATTATATCACTTGTTTTATCCTCTCCATTTGCATTTCTAATGAGCATAAGTGTTGCTCTGAATATTACTTTACAAAATCATCAGTTATCATCAATACATTAAAATATGGGAATAACTTAGTAATTCCTGTGTGCTAGATACTGTAATATTTAACAGAGCATATGTATCAAATTATAACTTATATTCAGTTTGAAAATACAAATGTTTGAATAATGGAAATCTGCTTCCCTTTCTTATTTTAAGTGAAAATATGGTAAACATAAATCTATCCTGTCATGAAACAAGTGGTTAAGTGTGATCATAGATCGCACAGAGGATTTCGTTTAATATTCCATTCAAAACAAATTCTTTCAAAACGTCCAGTATATTTATCGCCATGAAACACCTTCTAAATTTTGTCAAACCCTTCCTAAACTATCTTAAAGTTTCAAACAGATTCGCCTTGTTATATTTCCCAATTGTGTCCGTGCTTCCATACCTCGAAATGCTACGATATATCACATGGTAGGTATCTTCCAAATGTGGGTATCTGCCCCCCTGGGAGGGGAGGGTAAAGTGGGGAATGGTCACCATGATTTTTGAAGCGGCCTCATTTTTAAAATTTTTGTTATGTTTTATAAGCTATATTAAAGTTTCAGTCCAGTTATATTTTCTAATTTTGTTCGCACCCCTCCCTCAACTCCCCCTCGGAAGGCGACGTGCCATTCTTCTTTATAATTTTTTATCATGTATTATAAAGAATTTAAAGTTTTAAACAGATCACATTGTTAGATTTCCTACTTTAAATGAAATCGCGGTCTATTAGTTCCAAATTCCATCATCAGGGAGCGCGCTCTATTCTTAACAAAAGCGTATCTGAACGAAACTCCTTTACACAACCTATCAGTAGATATGTAACTCGAGGGGTTGGCGGTCTTCAGCAAGAATTTAAGCTATTTGTTGAAATTACTATCCAGAAATAGTGGTAACTTAACGTTTGACATATTTATATTTAAAAAGTAGTAAGTATCTGAGGACTCCGTCAAAAAACCGCACCTGAAACGGTATGAAACGCTAAGGTAAAAAAAAGAAATATTTCGCACCCCCCCCTCCCCCCACCTTCCCGACATTTAATGCGCAATTTTTTATAACCTTTTTACTTTCTTCTATCTTTACAAGAAGAAAATTGAATTCGTGAAAATTTTTGAATTTCGGTTTTCGACGGATTTACACGTTTTAGGGGTGAGAGATTCCGAAAAGCATGTTTTTACAAAATGTCTGTCTGTAAGTCTGAGCATCTCTGCATCTGTGAGTCTGTCTGTCTGTCTGTATGTGACACAAATTTTGTGGGTACTCTATCTCAAGAACTAATGCACGGAATTTAATAAAAATTTATATTCAGTTAGTCCCTGATATAAATTGGTGCTGATTAGATTTTGGTGTAAATCGCTCAAAAGGTAGCGCTGCTGTGCAGCCTTTTTTACGATTTCCGCAATAGATCAATCTCCAGAACTAATGCACGTATTTTCATCAAAATTCAGATTCAGTTAGTCATTGACATGAATTGAAGTTTTGTACATTTTGGTGTAAATCGCTCAACAGGTGGCGCAGCTATACTGCATTTTTTTACGATTTCCGTAATAGCTCTATCTCAACAACTAATGCTTGGATTTTCATCAAACTTCAGATTCAAGTATAGATTGATATGAATTAGAGCTGTTTGTGTTTTGGTGCAAATCGCTCAACAGGTGGCGCTGCTATGCTGTATTTTTCAGAATTTCCACTATAGGTGTATCTCAAGAGCTAATGCACGAATTTTCATCAAACTTTAGAATCAGTTAGTCCTTGACATGAATTGACATTTTATACAGTTTGGTGTAAATCGCTCAATAGGTGGCGCTTCTATGCTGTTTTTGTGATTTCCGCAACAGCTCTATCTCAAGAACTAATGCTTGGATTTTCAACGAACTTCAGATCCATGTCTACCTGGATATCAATTATAGATGTTTATGTATTGGTGTAAATAACTCAACATGTGGCGCTGCTATGCTACATTTTTCAGAATTTCCACTGTAGCTCTATCTTAAGAACTAAGGCACGGATTTTTATCAAACTTCCAATTCAGATACACTTTGATATGAATTGGTGCTAAATTGATATAATTTCTTGTACTATTTAAATGATTTAATTGACGTGATTTATATAGAAGAAAGTTTTGTGATGGCCATAACATACTAGTTCTTATGTGTTATAAAGTATCTTAAAGTTTCAAATTGATCGCCTTGTTAGATTTCCTACTTTAAATGAAATCGCGGTCTGTCAGTTCCACATTCCCCCACGAGGGAGCGCACTCTATTCTTAACAAAACTGTATCTGAACGTAACTCCGTGAAATAACCTTTCAGGAGATATGACAGTCGAGTTGGTGGCGGTCTTAAGCGAGAAATTAAGAAATTTGCTGAAATAACCACTCGAAAATAGTGGTAACTAAAATTTTGATTGTTTTATGTTTAATTAGTAGCATATATCTGAGGATTCTCTCAAAAAACGGCATCTAAAAAGGCCAGAAACGCTAATTTTTTAAAAAGAAATGTAGCGCTCCTCCCCGGATTTTCACGCGCCATTCTTTTTTACACTTTATCTTATGTGTTATAAACTATCTTAAAATTTCAAACAGATCGCCTTGTTATATTTCCTAATTTTAACAAAATCGCGTTACGTTAGTTCCACATTCCACCACCAGAGAGCGCACTGCATTCTTAACAAAAGCGTATTTGAACGCAATTCCTCCACGCAACCTTTCCGTAGATGCATGGGTCGGGAGGTTGGCGGTGTTAATCAATAATTTAAGATATTTTCTGAAATTACTATTAGAAAATAGTGGTATGAACACTTATAAACTTTTTGATATTGAATAGTAATACTTATCTCATAGCCTGCCGTCAAAAAACCCCACGCAAATTGTTAGATTTCCTAATTTAAATGAAATCTCGGTTAAAAAAGCATATGCCTCCATTTTAATCTACGCATTTGATAGAAATTAAGCAATTAATTAAATAATAAATAGTATCTCAGCTTGTAATTAAAATAGGACTTAGAAATGGGTATCAATGAAATCAGCGAAAATTTTCAAGTCGGGATGTCTGGAAATTTAATCAAAAAATTTAATATTTAAAAGTTTAAATTTCGTATTAAAATATCTTACTATAAGAAACCACGTGACCAAGCGCGTTTGTCTGGAGAGAAAAAATTAATACAGCCGTCCGAAATGAAATCTATCGACGTGTGCTTTGGTAATGGAAGAAAATTAAATTTTTATCGATCGATTTTTAAAGGATTTTTCCACTTATACACATCGCAGAAAAACGATCTGCATACCAAATGAAAGTAGATTTTTTCTGCGTCTGTGTATGTAAGTTAAAAATTTCTCGCCCGGAAACTTTCTGAGACATAAGTAGATTTATAAATGTCCGCTACACTTTTTTGCTTAAAGCGCGCACTGGCAAACCTGCAATTTCGCATCTCGAAGCGCAGATGTGTGGCAACCCGGAGGAGAAATGAAAATATTTCGAGAGTCTGTTCGTACCTGCGTTCGTTTTATGCCGTTTCTTCGTTAATGAGACGTAAAATTGGGAGTTTTTAATTAATAACGTCCGTTAATTACGACTTTTTCAAAATTTTATGATTTGTCGCTTGATCTCAGATGTCCAGCTATAAGTATGCAAAATGTCAAGTCTCCAACATATATAGTTTCTGAGAACGTACTTTATGACGGACAGACAGATAGAGAAGTGAGGCGAATAGGGTTTTGTCAGATGAATGAAACCCTAAATATGATACACACTTTTGCAAAGGAAAAAAGGAACAAAATAGCAAATCTCTGTTTTTAATAAAAGTACACATGTTTCAACCACATTCATAAATATTGAAATTACTAAAGTTTCAAAGTTATAAGATAATATAATTATTCAGTATTGCGTATGAAATCCATACTTTTTTTAGAGATTTCTACAAAGTAATACATGCGAGAAAATATGTTGTTGTTCATTAAATAATTAAATAAGCTGGTGTCCAGTTATAGGAAAGAGATACTTTCTTAAAACAATGTTTTAATAAATTTGCAAAGCTTTTCGAAAGAACTATTCTTTCTTCATCAGGTGCAGAAGACACGTCTTACTATTTTCAAAACAGCAGCAAGACTCCCAGTCGTGTTGCTGTTTTCAAAGCAATAGTATTTATTAGTTTCAACTGTAAGTGTTGTGGAGTGTTGGTTCAAGGTCACAAATAAAGAGTAACTCAAACAATTTTTAAAAAGCTCATGCGCGAGTACTGCTTTTTTATTTACTCGCTTGCAGTGCTACATACGCAAAATGCCGACTCCTGAGCGTAAAGCGTTATTGCTTGCCTGAGGATTTAAATTCCGATAGAGCCATGCAATTTTTTTCTTTGGTGCTTTATAAAAAATCATGTCTAGCAAATTCAGCTGCTAACAAATGATTTGCCAGAGTTGAGACACAGAATTGAACAAGCTATTGCTTTCATTATTCCGGACTTAACTGAATTGTGGGAAGAACGGTGTTGCAAAATTGGGGACTTTTATAAGTAGTATATAGGGGGTCCTTTGGCACACTTTTTATATTCCACTAAATGCAAATATTTAACGATTTTTGTAAGATTTTGCTCAAAAAATTTGACTGTTAAAATATCGGTGCTGTAACGATTTTATAACGATTTATCGAGCAAATGATGATAAAAATTGCATTGTGTGGATATTTTTATTTTTTCTACTAAATTATGTAAAGAAGAAGTTTTAAGAAAAGGTTATAGAATAAACAATAAAAAAAACCTGATTATAAATAATAACGTAATCAATTTAGATAAAATAATCATCATTTTTAAATGTAAATATTTAATTATTATAGTGATGAAAAAATTTAGTCTGATTATAGATTGACGCACTTTCTTAATAGTCTACGAAATGCTAATAAACAACCTTCCTCTAGGATAATATTGATAGGAATAAGAAAAGCAAAGAGCTGCGTTGTATAATAAGTTATCGGCATTATAACCAATCCTAAAATCTTTAGTTGCATTAAAAGCTATAGAATAGTATAAGTTATTATCTCCTGGAATATAAATATCGAACCATTCTTTAGTTTCGGGTATTAAATTCCAATTGTCATCACATTTACTTTCTATCCAAAAATAAACACCAGGTTGAGAAAATTTAGAGGCTTGATCCATTTTGTATATTTTAGCTGTGAAAGTTAATTTTATTGTATCATTGAAACTATTAAATATAGTATAATTATTAGAGTTATCGATGCTATGATTTGTAATAACGGGGTCAAATTTAAAATAATGAAAGGTAGGCGAAAGACAATTAAAGAGTAAAGTACTTATGACAAAATATTGTAACATTTATTTAGAAAAAAATTGGACGTCAAATAAAGGATATAATCCTTCGGCTTAAAATTGAAATGTTAATTAAAAACCGTTGATATATGATATCCATTCCCAGTCAACTTTATCATTAAATTCTTTTAAAAAATCTTCGGATAAGACCTGATGATAGGAGATCCCTTCCCAGTCAACTTTATTTTTAAATTCTCTAATAAAATCTTCTGATAGTGTCTGATGAAATGATATATAATACCAGTCAACATGATTTTGAAATTCTCTAATAAAATCTTCGGATAATGTCTGATGAAATGATATACACCGCCACTCAACTTTATTTTGAAATTCTCTAATAAAATTTTCTGATAATTTTTCATTCTGTGATATACAATTCCAATTAAGTTTATCCTTAAATTTTCTTATAAATTCAATGGGCAATTTCATAATATTTTTACTTAAATGAAGATCAATTTTATTCATATATAATGAAATAAATGTATGAAATGTTTTATAATTGGATAAATTGATAAATAAATCTTTATATT
This sequence comes from Maratus speciosus, assembly GCA_963932465.1. Taxonomy (NCBI): domain Eukaryota; kingdom Metazoa; phylum Arthropoda; class Arachnida; order Araneae; family Salticidae; genus Maratus; species Maratus speciosus. The sequence continues at coordinate 478,595,561 of OZ010795.1, read as the reverse complement.
TATGAATTATAATATCTTCTAATCTTTGAGCCGACACCATTTATACAGAAGCATTTTTATAAACACTTTTATTTTTCGTCTTTATTTAAAAGCAGTCGCAATTCATTAATAAATCGTATTAAAATATTTTTTAATTCCAAAACTTCATCTATTAATCTTTCTCTATGAGGTTCTTCTTCTTCATAATAATGGCCAAATTTTTTATTTAATTCACCAAGTTGAACGGAAAGAATTTTGTACTTAAAAACAGATATATTTTGGATTTCCGTAAATATTATTCTGGTAGTTTGATAGTTCGATAAAAGGTCCATTCGATTATTGTAAGATTTAAAACAAATTGTAGGATTAAGCTTTTTCTAATTCATAATCATAAAAGCCGTCATTATTTTTTCCTTTAAAATGAAAGATATAACCACCTTCATTCAGTTTTGTTATTGCTGCTTCAGAAATTTTTCCATGACTCTTTTTAAGAAAATAATCCTTTTCTACATCATTAACTTCTAATCTTGCAATAGTGGTATTTCCAAATTTTGTTTGAATTTTCTTCAACGAAATCAGTTTGTATTTCCCTGTCTCTAAATCTTTTAGCTTATGAGTTACAAGGAACGATCTGAGACTGTTGAATTCTTCCATTTATTAAGAAACAATTTTTGAAAGAAAATTTTTATAGTACAGACATCTGTACATAGAACAACCCTGTCCTAGGATTCGAACGCATCTCGGTACTTCTAATATTTTTATAGGAATTCCCCATTCTTCAAAGGTACTTTTCGGAAAAACTCCTCCTTTAAAAGCAAATGTCCCTCCGTATATCTGATGCAATTGTAAGAGATAATCTTTTACATTGTCGCTACTAATCCATAAGCCTGTATTATCTGAATATCGTTTAAATCTTAAACCATGGATATCGTTAGTACATCTACGAACTATTCCATGGTCTTGATCACCTAATTCATAGTTAGGTGTAAATACAGAAATCGTTTCACCTATTCCTTCTTTTAAATGAACCCAGCTTATTTCTCTCGCTATAGATTTGAACGGAAGTATAAAACCTTGAACATTTATGATAAGAGTGACATCGTCCATTTATTAGAAAAGATTTTTTATAAATTAAAAATCCGGCTTAAAATCCAAAAGGTACAGTATCAAAGTTATCTAAAATTCTTCTTTTATCATATCCAAACATATATCTTTTATTCATTTTATTCACTTTAATATTTTTATCTTTTTGTATCTGAAATTGATTTATTTCTACATCTATATGCTCAATTTCCCCAGTTATTGTTTTCATTCTCTCGTCAAAATTGAGCTTAGTTTCGCTCTCATAACTCATTTTAAATCCTTTTACTTTTCCTTTTACAGAACCATCGTTCAGAATATAACCATAATCTTTACTAGCTCCAGATATCCACGATTTCATATATTTATCTTCTCCTAATTCATCGGTCCATTCGCCTAACATACAGCCTGTTTTTACTTTATTAGAGCCATCATCGATATAAACAATACTATCTGTATCGTAATACATTACTTTATCTCCTAATTTATCAAGCATTTCATATAATCTTATTCTAGCCGAACTGGTTGTAAAAGCCGCTATATAATTATTCGTATTAAAGTTATTCTTGACATATTCATCTTTCATCTTATAATCCATTTGCACACACTCATCATTTAAAAATATCATATTCAAGTCTTTAATGCGGTCGTTCAGTATAATTCTATAAAAGTCTGCCAATTCTGTAACATTCTCTGTATGTTTCATATTTTTTCTCTGTCCGAACTTTCCCCATAAAGAGTTTAAACAAATTTTGGATATAAATCTCATTCCTGGGTTTTCTTTGATTTCTCCTAACCTTATACCCAATTTCTTTTCTACGCACCTTTTATATTCTTTTTCAGTTTTGAAATTTTCAGGCCATTTATCATCTGTTTCTAATTTGATTTTCAAAAACATTTTAACATAATCCTTAAATAATGTATTAGATTTTTTTTCAAAATGCCAAACTTCATAGATATTTAAAATCTTATAACCTTTTTCAATAGCCAGTTCAACTTCGGTAGTTGTCCACGTACCAGTAAAACTTCTCTCCTCATCCGTATGATTACATTCATTATTCCGCATATCATAACATTTTTTACATTGTTTCTTTTCGCATTTTATAGGTTTTGAACATAATTTACACAAACTAAATATTAATTTTTCTCCTTTATAAGGTAAAACAGGATGATAGAGTTTTCTAGGTGGAAGTACTTTACATTGTATCAAACCATACCAATTCTTATCATATTTTTCCGGATTATAAATTTTTACCGGATGACCAACAGGATAGTAATCAAAGTAATTCACTGTTGGATAAAGTGAACAAACATCGATATATCTACCCTTTTCATTTTCTTTCATTTCGTATATTAATTTGGTAGGTTCACACCTACCTCCGGTGAATGCGTTTCCAGGATTTAAAGGTTCTATAAAATCTCTTTTCCATTCATTTTTCATATATTTTTTAATTTCTTTGTGATTATCAAAATCACATTCCCATATTTCAATCAATTCAAATCCTTTATCTTTTATTTTTTTATTTATTTTTTGAGTTCTTTCATACAAATCTTTCATACATATCTGATTTTGAAGATTGACGGTGGATTCTGTAAAACAGCGAGGACAACCGTGCCAATGACATCCTTGAAACTGATAAACGGTATTATTATAAAAACCATCTACTTTATAAGTTTTATCCCCTAATTTCAATTTTTTCTCACCACCATTTAAAGCATGCTGTATTTTGATATTGTGTTTTTCAGACAGATAGTCTAGCCAAATGATCGATTTCTTACTGAATTGATCCTTTGGAATACACTCCTCATCAATCGCTATTGTATTCACTGGAATAAATTTATCTCTGTATATAGCCATGCAAACGCCAGCTAAAGTGACATATTTAAAAGGATCAATATTAGCAATGTTTAGAAATAATCTTCGCAATTCTAAACATCCTTTTCTTAAAATATCAACATCAGACCTACAATATTTTATAATTTCTTTTTGAAAATCAAATGTTTCGTTTTTTACCGATTTATACCATTTATCAAAAGTTTTTCTTTGATCTAAAGTCATAGTATCATAACCATAATAGTATTTTTCAGGATATTTTCCTACATAATTTTGATTTTTCTTAGTGTTAAACAAATGAGGAAAATACCCTTTTGCCAATTCCGTTAGTCCAAACGTTTTAGGAAATTTTCTTAGCGGAATCAGTGTAAAATTTATAGAATCGATAAACCTTATATTATATACGGTTGCTTGCATATATATGAGTTTATTTCCTTGATATATTGTAAACACTTTAATTTTATTTTTAAAGCAGTATTTAGCTAGAAATTGAAAATCGAATCCTTTTCCATAATGCGCTAATACTGTATAACCGCAATGTTTCTCTTGGAATAACCATTCACAATATTCATTTTCATTCTTAAATATTTTTTCTTTTCCGTTAAAATCATGATTTATAACTAGATTGACTTGGTGATTTCCTGTCTCTTGGTTCGTCTCAACGTCAAAAAACATATATTTTTCTGTAAATTCTGACGTTTCACATTTCTCACACCATTTCTTTCTGTCTTTTATATTTTTAGGACAGATATTTTTACAAGTCCCTCCCTTAGATTCTTTCCTACGTATATAACATTTATGATCTTCCAAAACCCATCCTCTGCAGTTTTTACATAGTCTTTCTCCACATTTATGATCTTTCGGTTTTCTTTGTCTTCTATTGATATTTCTCTTGCATTTTAAACATTTCCACAGTGTTTCACAGACTGCTTCATTTTTATGATTTTCGAAGCAGTTTTTTCCTTTAAAAGATCTAAAACAATCATTACACTGAATATCAACTCCTTCGCAATTACTCTCTTTCCTAAAACATCTATTGCATTTTAAAGAACATTTATGTTGATCACTTCTTTTATAACTGACTTTACAATAATCACAATAATTGTTTTTTCCTAAAAATCCTGTAACCGTTGTAATGACATCAAAATGATTTCTATTTTTTAAAATGTAAACACAATTATATTTATAGGCACCGCTGTATATTCTTTCGTTAAAATTTTCTCTGCAAAATATAGTTATTTGAATATTTAAAAAAATTTCGAATTTTTTAACATGCTCTAAATTACACATTTCTAATGGAATATCACACATTTCATGCAATTTTATGGCTAAATTTTTTTGTAATTTTCTACCCATTTTTATGTATTTAACATCTAAATCTGTAAGTTTTTCTAGATTCAATTTTTCGCATAAAATTTTACGATTTTGAATAGCTAAGGCTGTAACGATTGATCTAGCCAAACAGATATTATCGTCATTTTTAATTTGAAGAATACTTTTTTTATTGACAATATCGTTATTGTTCAGTAATTTCGATCGTTTACCGCCTTTAGGCAAATCAACGACAGTAAAAAAAAATTCACAGTCTTTAATATCCAGCTCTTTGTATTCAATTTTATGTGTTAAAACATCTAAATAGGTGTCATAGGCTTCTTTCGTTGACATCATTTTAGGGTGAAAGGGTTGCGTCAAAGAGGGATTGTCTACAACAATTTGGACCTTTCCTTCAATTTTTCCAATTGCTCTTCTGAATAAATCTTTTAAGATACTATAATACTGGCCTGGTGTGAGTTTGTTTATTTGTCTTATTTTATAAACATACATGCAAGTATTAAATTTTTTTATAAATTTTTTTCCTGTCTCAACAATTTCGTAATCAGGCCTAAACAGATTTTCTAAATTTGTTTGCAATTTGACTTTCTTTTCTGTCTTTTTAATCAATTTTTCATCTTTATATTTCAAGCCGTAATAATCAAAGAGTTTTTTAAGTTTTGGACGGTTTTTCGGTTCATTTATAAATTGTTTCAATTTTTCATTCAAATCAGGAAATAATTTTTTAAGGTTGACCGCTGTTTTTATCTTTTTTTCTTCGTTATTTTTTGGATTAAATTCTGCTGTGTTATTGTTAAATTTTAAATCAAAAGAATCGAATATTTTTTTCAACTTATTTCTTTTCTTAGGATTTTTGATAAATTTTTTCTTCATTTCATTTAAATAATCTGTTGCGTCTATTTTTAATAAATCTACTAAAACGTATTTATATTTCCCAGTTTCTTTTATATATCCCAGTATCAATCTAATTAAGTCATCTTTTTTACATCGTTGGGGTTGATTTATATTTAAAAGTTTTACGACCTGCCTTAATTTTGAAATATGTATTTTTGAAACAGATATCAATCTTAGAGTTTCCTCCATTTATATAGAAGATATTTTATAAACACTTTTTCCCCACGATTCTAATTTTGAAACTATCAAGGTCCAATTGAATAATTTCTGAAAATGCAACATTCAATATAATACTTTCAACTAAAAAAATACGTTCAATTTAAAACACAACATTGAATATAATATTTTCAACTAAAATGCAACATTCAATATAATACTTTCAACTAAAAAAATACGTTCAATTTAAAACACAACATTGAATATAATATTTTCAACTAAAATGCAACATTCAATATAATACTTTCAACTAAAAAAATACGTTCAATTTAAAACATTGAATATAATATTTTCAACTAAAATGCAACATTCAATATAATACTTTCAACTAAAAAATACGTTCAATTTAAAACACAACATCCTAAACTTATTTTGACGTTCGTTTGATATGATAATTGCTTTTTAAATGTCTTTTTTTATGAGCTAAAGTGTATTTTTTACCACATTCGCAATCAATTTTTTTATTTTTATTAGCTAAATGACAACTTTTGCAATTAGCGTAATGTTCCGTTTTGCCGTAACGAAATCGAGTATAATATTGGTCTAAAGGTTTAGTCATCTGACAATGCTTGCAAATTTTAGACAGCTCCATTTATTAAGAAAATTTTTTTAGAAAGCTATTCCAAATGTCTTCGTTTTTCTTATTAAATTTTACTTTCAAATTATTATCAATATTATAATAATCTAATATTTTCTTTATGAAATATAGGTAATTTATCGACTTTTTATAATACACTAAATCTAAAAAATGAATAAACATTTCTTCAGCTTTATATGGAATATTTAACTTCAATTTCCATTTCAATGCTTTAAAACGACTTATTCTGGATTTACGTCTTTCGTTTAAAAAAACATCTATATTTTTATATGTAATATATTCACCGTCCGAATCGTACATTATTTCACTTTTTTTCATCTGGTCATAAATTTTGAGATATTTTTCGGGTAATGGAAATTTGTTTTCTTTGTCAAAAGAATCCATTAAGTTAGAATCAGAATCATCTATTAAAACGTCTTTAAAAAAGTCACAATTCATTTATTTAAACTTATTTTAATGTAATGCATTTTCCCGCATAGATGGGAGTTTTGATGAGAAATTTTATAAACATTTTAGCGGAAAAATTAAATTGACTTGATATCTTTTTCGTCAACCCAAGAGTTAAATTTGTCGGAATAATTTAACCATTTAACTAGACATTTCTTTCCTTTCTTTTTTATTATTTTTTCAATTTTAAACATTTTATCTTCCTTATTATATTTAACTAATTCCGGTTCATAATAATTTCCTTTTATTTCATCGCCATTCAAATCCTTTATTCTATAAGTAATCGGGTCAGTGTTTAATATTTCTGAAACGATGAAAATTTCTTCAGTAAAAGTGGGTTGGTATCCGCGGGTAAAAGCAGTCTGGTATTTCGAAATTCTTATTCTATCGCCAACCTTGAATTTCGGTTTTCTTATTATTTTTTCTTCGTATAAATTTTTATAAACTTCAGATTCGTTTTCTTCTCTACTCGCTTCGCTAGGCGTCATTTTGATAGACCTGTGTCTGGTATTATTATAATTTTTAACTAATTCGTCCAATACATCTATATATCTTTTAGTATTGTTGGCGGCTAGATAGGTTCTAATTTTTTTATTAATTGTCCTGTTAAATCGTTCGACAACAGAACATTTTATTTCAACATTTTCTGTTGTAAACCACTGAATATTATGATCTTTAAACAATTTTAAAGTTAACTTATTTACGAATTCGGTTCCTTTGTCAGTTTGCAGTTTTTCAGGGATTATTTCTTTAAATATCTTTTTAAATGCCTCAGTAACTTCTTGCCCTGTTTTTCTTTTTATCGGAATGGCATACGCGTATTTACTAAATATATCTATCACTGTCAATAAGTAATTAGTTCCGTTGTTATATTTACTAAAAGGTTTGATAAACAATAAATCTGCTTGCCATTGATCATCGATATGACTGACATAAACCCTTCTTCGTTTAAATTTGCGAATTAAAGGCTTATGTCTGGTATAAACATCTTGGCTGTGTAAAAAATCTGTAATTTGCTTTTGACTGAAACCTGTTTTCCGTTTTAATTCATTGATACCACAGTAACCAGATTTGGGATTATAATATATTTTCTCTAAGATACTGTTAGGATCTTTCATCCCTAAGATACTTTTAGGACCTGAGGTTTTCCTAAAAAAACACTCTTTTTAGAACCACAATTTAGACAAATACCTTTCATCATTGGCTTGTTATTTTTAGAAATTGCATTTTTAATATCTTTAGTTTCTGTGTGGTTTTTACATTTTAAACAATAGATCTGTGTATTTCCCATACCAAAAGACTTTTTAGCTTGAATAATCGGTTTTACAATTCCTCTTTCAAATCTTTCTCTAATCGTAGGCTTTTCAATATTATCTAATTCATCAATCATATTCTTATCGCATACTTCATTTCTACTTTTTGTATCTTTATTTTCTAAATAACATTTGTCATGTTTATATGCAATTTCATCCACTCGGTTAACAGGTTTAGATGAATTTTTATACGTTAAATCTGGATTTAATCGCGTTTTCCCCCATAATAATTGTGTCCCCGGGCCAGTGAAATTATGGCCAGGTAAATGCATTTCAAAAGGTAAATTACTAATGACTTTATTCAGAAAACCCGATCCAGTTTGTCCGCATTTTAAACATCCGCCTTTAAAATTACCTTTTTTAGTTAAAGACGTAACAACAATTTTTTTACTTTTACAACTCATTTATTAGATAGCAAAAAGCTGACGCTTTCTAAGAAGTATATTTATATCCATTCAACTGTACTTTTTTCACATACTTTTCGATTGGGAAATATACTAAATTATTTATAAAATCTTGTTCTCTAACATACACTTCTTCTTCTGAAATTTTTTTAGCTTTCAACAAATTTAACCGTTGTTTATAAAAATTATAACATTGCTTGTATTCTTCTTTTCGTTCCAAAATATTTAAAGATTTCTCAATGACTTCTACAATTCCTGCACTCAAACTCAAAGCGGCCAGTGGTATAAACGCAAAAGCTGATAATCCCGAAGCACTTAGCATAAATTTGCTAACAGATAAGGAAATACTTATCTTTTGATACAAATTGTAACTTTTCCTATAAACATATAATCTCTTTTCTAAATATTCTTCCATTTATATAGGTTCAAAATTTTTTCTGTATCTCATTTCGGAATTTACTAAATCTAGCATAAAGAAATTACCCATACAAGATTTATATTTTTCTAGAAATTCTTTTTTTGTTAGATTTCCGTCTATTTCTCTTATTATCTGATTGATTTCCCTAGGCTGTAGTTTAAAAAATATGAAGTAATTACAATTTTTTCTAATATTTATAGGAGTTGAGTAATAAGACTGCGTTAAATAAATAATGGATGCATTTTTCTTTCGACCTCTTATAAACAAATCCTCTATAACTTTCTGGTCTTTTTCTGTAACACAATCGTCGAAAACAACGAGATTTTTTTCTGAGGAAACTAAATCGTCGACAGTAATAAATTCACTCAAATCTGAAGAAAATAATACATTCTTTTTATATTTATCATATAATTTTAATAATTGCTTTCTTTTATTTTTACTTATTTTTTTACATTTTAAAATATCGTCTTTTTCAACACCTTCAAACAGTGTATAATTTTCTTGCAATTTAGAATACTTTGGCTCGGAAATATCTTTTGCGCATAAATATAAAGCGTCGAAATCTAATCTTAAATTACTAGGATTCTCAAAACCGTTTAATAAATTTATTAGTAAATTTGTCTTTCCACAACCTGACGGGCCGATTATTAATAATCTGAAAGGATGTCTGGGTAAAAAACGATGTTGTTTAGGGTCAGGTAATTCTTCCGGTTCTGTGAAATCTTTAATTTTAATCATTTATTAGACAGCGAAAAGCTGACGCTTTCTAATGTTACTGCCAGTAAAAGCATATTAGCTGTCAGTAAAAAATAGGCGGCGAAGCTGTCGCTTCTAATTTAAAACTATATAAATGGATAAAATAAACGATTTAGAAAAAGATCGAAATAAGAAACAAAAAGAAGAATTAAAAAATGCAATAAAACTTGTCAAATTACAAGCAGATATTAGAAAAAATAATGAAGAGCAGCGTGATAGAAAGCTAGGTATAGACAAAAGTTTAACTGAATTTCATAAACCTGTCACTAAAAAATTAGAAGAACAGGACAAAAGTAGAAAAGAAAATATTAAATCTATCAATGATAAATTGGACGAATTAAATATATCTTTACAGCCCATTGCAGAATCATCTGGAATTATTCCTGAAGCGATCGAAGATGTCAAAGAATTATATAAAGAACCGCCGCTTATTTATAATGTTGATCAATATTTAGATACAGATTATTTAATATCTGAAAAATTATACAAACCTTCGAAACTCCTAGACAATAAAGAAAAATTAGACGAAATGTATACAAAGGCTAAGGAGTTAAAAGAAAAATTATCGAAGAAAAAAGGCAACTTACAAAGTACAATTAAAAGGGCTGTAAATCTTTCAGAAGAGGAATTAAGTCAGAAAAAGGTTGAAATAGACGCTGTTAAATATAAAGAAGATGAGCTACAAAAATATCTGGCTAGATTAACTACAATTCGAGGTAGCGAAGTAATGAAAGTCGGTAAAGGATTGGATTTATTATCTGAATTAATTGAAAAAATATGTCAAGGTAGCAAGTCGAAAAAATTAAGAAATGAAGTGAAACTGCTAATAGACAAACTCATTAAAGCTAAAAAAATAACTAACGGAGATAAAGAACGATTATACAATCAATTTCTTCTTTGAAAGCGTCAGCTTTTTGCTACCTAATAAATGAGTTATGTAAAAAAGAAGATTCATTTGAGTGACGGACAGATTAGTAAATTGAAATCTGCTCTCAGAAAAAAAGAAGAACTGACACTGCAGATAGACAATTCTAAAACTCCCAATTATGAAATGTATTTAACTAAAACACAGATTAATCAGATTAGTAAAGGTAAAAGAATAAATATAAGCAAAACTCAATTAGATAAAAACGGTGGATTTTTACCTTTTTTAATTCCTATTTTAACATCCCTAGGGCTCGGTGCTGCGAGTGGTGCAGCAGGTTGGGGGACTAAAAAAATCCTGGATAAAATTACAGGATCTGGAGTTTTTCAACCATGGGAAAACAAAGGATCTGGTCTTAAAAAAAAGTCAGCTTCCCTGTCTAAAAAAAAAAAATCCCGATAACAAAATTGGGTATATCAGATGAAACGATTAAAGAAAATATGAAAGATGAAAAAGGATTCAGAGGTGTTTTCTCTTCCGATTTACTTCCTAAAAAGATTGGAAATTTTGAAAGCGGGATTATTAATTTAGATATTTCGACAGGTCCTGGAACACATTGGGTTTGTTACTATAATGATCCAAATTATAATTATGTAGAATATTTCGATCCTTTCGGGGAATATATATATAAAAATATTAAACTCAAAGAAAAATATATTCCTGAAAATATTATGAAATTTCTTAAACTTTCCAATAAAAAAGTCAGTATAGCTCACAATGATAGTTTTTTACAAAAACCTACTTCTGTCAAATGTGGATTATTTTGTATGAAATATATAAAAGAAAGAAATAAAGGTAAATGTCCGGAATGTGTACTTAATTCATTTACTCAACAGCCTAGCGATTATAACGAAGAGCTTGTTTTTCATCTTTAAAGATTTTTTCTGTCTAATAAATGATCAAATTGAAACCAAAAAGTCATGAAAAATCAGAGGATTTCACTGTTGAATTTCCTAAACCTCTTAAATTAAAAAAATTAGCATTGCAATCTTTTACTATGACAGTTTCATGGTTTAACATAACAGATAAAACTAATACGTTTGACGTATACACAGATGAGAATAATGTTAAATCTATCACTATTCCTTATGGTAATAAAAATGTTGAAGATTTAAATATAGATGTAATGAAAGCGTTTGGTTCAGACGATCCTCCGGTAAAATTTGGTAGAATACAATCTAGACTGAGAATGCTTATTAAATTAACTAAAGGTTGGAATATCGATTTAACAAAAAGCGATTTTCATAAGTTAATAGGCTTTGAAAAAAAATTTACGAAAGTCATGATGAAGAAACTGTAATAGAAGGTGAAAATATAGCAGATATAACAAACGGAAACGACATTATATATATTCATTGTGATGTAGTTAATGGATCTTTAATCAACCAGAATAATTCAGAAGTTATTTATTCTTTCACACCGAGGGATGTACCGGGTGTTATCATTTCGAAAGAATTCAATAATTTAATATATTATCCTGTGAATAGGGATTCAATTCGTAGAATAAGGATGAGAGTTACGAATCAAAATGGTGAATTAATTGATTTAAATAAAGGTTTAATTGAGTATAATTTTCGAGTCGTAGAGGAAAACGAAGACTATGTTGAAAAAATATATCAATTGATATTAACTAAATTTTCTCAATAAATAAATGAATAAACACAGATTATATAGGAAAAGTAAAAGAATTCAAGGAAAAGGATTTTTTAAATCGAAAAAAGTAGATTTGAATGAAAAAACAGTAGTTGACAGATTGACTGATGCTGACATATTGAATGAAATATTTTCAAAAAAGATGAAAGGAACAGGTCTAAAAATTCTTCCTAAATAAATGGAAAAAATTTATGATCTAAGAGATACTCATTATTATTATAATAACGATATAAAAAGTAGCGAATTAAAAAAAATAAGATTGCCTAGTACAAGCCATAATGACAAAAAAGAAAATACTACGTTTCATTTCGAAATTACAGATACCAATGATCCTATTTCATTATCGGAGAGTTATCTGGAGACAAAGTGGAAAATTGTAAAATCCAGCGGTGCATCTATAAGCGACGATAATGTCGCAGCTGTATGTTCTATGAAAGGCGTAAAACTTCAGATAGGTAAACAAATAATCGAATCAGTTGGAGACTATCACTCCTACATCCTGCAGGTTAAGAGACTCAAGGATTATACCAGAGATTATTCAACATCAGAAGCCACCAATATAGGTTTTTATCCGGATACCAATGATAGTGCTGATAGAAATAAAAATTTACTTCAAGACGATGGTACGATAACGGCTACAACCCCTATAAAAGATGTCGTCAATAAATTAAAAATTGTAAAAAATGAAAACTACAATAAAGGATTTAAAAAAAGATGGGAATTGTCGAAAAATAGTAATTCAGTTACAACATGGACACCCTTAAAGGAAATTTTTGATTTCGTCGCAGAATATAAAAAAGCAATTTCTGGTTTTATAATAAGACTGGAATTCCAAAGAGACGATAGTAGAAATATGATTTATACAGACGATGCAAATCCAGATTATAAAGTAGAAATTGAAGACATAGCGCTGTGGGTGAGATACGTCGACTTTAAAAATGGTGCGGAGATTCTCTATAATGAATTAAAATTATCTAATACGGATATAGAAATAAACTGGAATCAGTATGAAATTAACAGATCTAGTCCTATTAATAAATATAAAAGTGGTTCTGATTCTATATCTGCTACATCCGATGAAGTTTTAAGATTATTTGTAATACCGCAATATTTTGACAGAAATGAAAATCCTAAAAAAAATAATATGATATTTGATAATTTGGATATGATCGAATGTTGGTTGATGATTAACAGATCGCCGTTACCAGCAGAGCGATATACGATGGATTTTGGTAAAAAGGAATATAATAGGTTATATGAATCTTTTCTGGAATCAGGTCTCAATAATCTAAATACAGAAACCGGTTGTATGGTAAATTATTCAGATTTTGGTAAATTATATCCCATAATTCATTTTGATTTGTCAAATCATGTAAATTATACCACTCTTGAAAATTTGAGAATAGAATTCAATTGGAAATTAGAAAATGAAACAACCAAAGAATATGTATTTTACTATATTTTAGAAGTAAGAAAGAAATGTATATTAAATATGAATAAAAAAGAAATTACTATGATTAAAACGTTAGGAGAATAACATTTTTTAGTCTTTATAAATGGCTGTTTATTATCCGCCGTATGATAATCCAGAGCGAAAAGGCCCTATCGGACCCCCCGGTATAGGTTTTAAATTAACGGACGATGGTCATTACAATATGGAAAATAAGATATTAAAAAATGCTTCAGATCCAATCGATGATTTAGATTTAACTACTAAAAGTTTCGTTTTGAATAAAATAGAGAATAATCATTTCCAATTAAGAGATTTTATAGAAAAAAATAATACTAATTACGATAGTAATTTTTTAACCTTCACTGAAGAAACTGGTAAGAGAATTAAAGAATTGGATGAAAACACTTTACATCTAATCGAGGGAAAAGCTTACGACGCTAAAGGAAAAAGAATAGGAAATGTCGCAGATCCGAAAGATGATAAAAATGTTGTGAATAAACGATATTTAGAAAAAAATGCGTTAATATTAAAGAGTGATAAATTTGATGCAAAAAATAAAATAATTACGAATATTTCGGAACCCGAAAACGATACAGACGTAGTCAATAAAATATATGTAGACAGTAAAGATATCTGGGTTACTATAAAAGATGATTTTCAGACTTTTACAGATAAAGAATTTACCAAAGTAAATTTCGATTTGATGAGTTCTAAATTACTGGATCAAGAAATGCGATTATCTACAGATATGCATATCAAAATTGCTATATATTTAATAGATAATAGTTTAATAGGAAGAAATGTGGATATAGAGATAGAACTTAAAATCGAAGATGAAATAGTTTTATACAGACAAACAAATGCTAATCATGAAACTTATTTTGTTAATGGAAAACGCGGTGAGATCCTTACAGTCTGGATAAAACCCATAATACCATTCACTTTAAAACCTTGGATGCATATTGAAAAAATCCCCTTTTAAAAATATTTCATTATTAAATGGATATCAACTGGGACGAATTTTCTAAAACTAAAAATTTATCCGAAGATGTCCTACGAAATTTGAAAGATCAACTCAATTGGAAGTTAGTTTGTAGATATTCAATATTATCCGAACCTTTTATGGAAGAACTCATAGATTATGTTGAATGGAATGTTATATGCATTTTTCAAACACTTTCGGAAGAGTTTATCGAAAAATACAAAGATGAATTTGATTGGAATTTAGTTTCTAAAAATCAAAAGCTGTCTGAAGAATTTATACTAAAACATTCGAATTATATAAATTGGGTTGTTATATCTCAATTTCAAGTCTTAAGTGACGAATTTATTCAAAAATATCATGAAAAATTAGATTTACATAAAGTATCCAGGTTCCAAAAACTTTCAGAAAACACAATGTGCACTTTGGAAGAAGGATTGAATTGGTTGCTAATAGCACGCTTTCAAACATTTGGTGAAAGATTTTTAGAAAAATATATGCATAAACTCGATTTTTGTAATCTCATTGAATATAAGTTTGATCAGTTACCAGATAATTTTTATAACGATAAATGGAAAAAAATTCTTTCCGTTCAACTGGGTGAATTAAATAAAAAATTTGGACATTATTATGATGAAGAGGAGCATCATAGAGAGAAATTGGTGGATGAGATTTTGGAATTGAAAAGTATTTTAATACGATTTATTAATGAATTGCGACTGCTTTTGAATAAAGACGAAAAATAAAAATGTTTATAAAAATGCTTCTACATAATCGGTGATTATGTAGAATTATTATCGGTTATAATATCATCTAATATTAATATTAGATGATATTATAATATTAATATTAGATGATTTATTAATATCATCTATCATACAATTAATAAACATAAAGATTTATTTATCTATTTGGAAGAATAAAAATGAACAAACAACATAAGAACAACATAAAGAATTTTACACATTAATATATAAAATTTTTTTTTTTGGTGGTGTCATTACACCACGATCACAAATGATCTATGTTTGCGAGCGTTTACCGCCACTCCAGGGACAACACAAATGTGATCCATTCCTACATTCACACCAACACACAATTCACATCAACTCATAATTATTTAAACATAATTAGAGAGAGTTTAGCTATGTTTACCCCTCCATAGCTCTTCTTACATCAACTCTAATTATTTAATAATTAGAGAGAGTTTAGCTATGGAGGGGGAGCTCTCATCTGATCTCTGATACGCAACTTTATCGACTGTACTTAATCGACTTTATCGATGTGTGACGTCATTATCCCCACAAATTTTAGCAAAATGCCCCCAATCGACACGCACCAAGCGTTAAGAAATATAGGGGGCTATTTCACGCTTGGTGCGTGTCGATTGGGTTTTTGCCGGTCTGGGGTTCGAACCTGCAACCTTGGCATCCGATGAAGAATGCCGATAAAGTCGCAGTATCTTAACCACCATACAGATGAGAGCTCAGAGTGAAAGCCTTTTTTAATATATATAACTATTGAACTACCGTAAAATATCTATTTCGCGAAGAAAATATTAAGGATTTAGACTGTAATATAGTTCAAACGATGTTTTGGATTTATTATTAAAATTAAAAAAATTATCATCTTCTTCTAAGAAATTAATAAGTCTTTATTAATTCGCTAATGTATAATTATTTTTTCTTTTTCGTAAATTCCGGTCTCTAAATTGCTAGGAATGTACCAGAATAAATAAATTTCAATATAACATCTTTGTGACAATAATATAGTTCAAAAGATGCTTGGATTTATTATTAAAATTAAAAAATTATCATCTTCTTCTAAGAAATTATAAGTCTCTGGCCTATTCTTAAATTTTCTTTACATAGAAACAATAAAAACTGAAATTTAATATTACATTTAACTGAATTATTATAATATTATATTAACAGAAATCAATAATTTATTAGTATTCTTTGGGCATATCATTCATGAATGAATCCTTTAGACAGCGAACAATATTCATCCGTTTTTGTTTCTATTAAATTAAATTAAATTAAATATACATATTGTATTATACATTATATATACAATTCCTATACAAATTAAATAAAATATTAGAAAAATTCTTATTAATTCCTGCATTTTTTCTTTCAAAAATGAAGGAATACACCATAATTCGTTCCTTGTACATTCGAAAAAATTTTATAGTGCTACCATCTATTAGCAGTTGTAAGAAGATGACAGTCAAACTATTTTTTAATACTTCCGTCTTTCAAGAAATTTTTCCGTACGAGGAAATCCGATATATTCAAGGCCTTTACTGTACGCATCTCGCTACGAGCTGTGATAAAAGATTCAAAGATTGATTAGAGATATAACAGCATACGTATCGCTGAAACAGCAATAACAAAACTGAATAAAGGGGGGTTATATCTTTCATTTTAAAGGAAAAAATAATGACGGCTTTTATGATTATGAATTAGAAAAAGCTTAATCCTACAATTTGTTTTAAATCTTACAATAATCGAATTTTATCGAACTATCAAACTACCAGAATAATATTTACTGAAATTCAAAATATATCTGTTTTTAAGTACAAATTTCTTTTCGGGCAAAGATGGGTTCATTTCCACACAAACTATTTTTTTCATTTTATCGAACTAACAGAATAGTATTTATAATTGCTAATAAAAAAGAGAGATCTATTCAAAATTTAAAACATATCATAAAAATCATTTAACTTTTATTTCAGACTTCAATATAATGCAATTGGTATTTCTTATTTATTTCATTTGTCTAAACTTTGTTCGAATGGATTTTATTTAATCTATCGAAAATTTATTTAGAAATAAATGTTACAATATTTTGTCATAAGTACTTTACTCTTTAATTGTCTTTCGCCTACCTTTCATTATTTTAAATTTGACCCCGTTATTACAAATCATAGCATCGATAACTCTAATAATTATACTATATTTAATAGTAATGATACAATAAAATTAACTTTCACAGCTAAAATATACAAAATGGATCAAGCCTCTAAATTTTCTCAACCTGGTGTTTATTTTTGGATAGAAAGTAAATGTGATGACAATTGGAATTTAATACCCGAAACTAAAGAATGGTTCGATATTTATATTCCAGGAGATAATAACTTATACTATTCTATAGCTTTTAATGCAACTAAAGATTTTAGGATTGGTTATAATGCCGATAACTTATTACGCAGCTCTTTGCTTTTCTTATTCCTATCAATATTATCCTAGAGGAAGGTTGTTTATTAGCATTTCGTAGACTATTAAGAAAGTGCGTCAATCTATAATCAGACTAAATTTTTTCATCACTATAATAATTAAATATTTACATTTAAAAATGATGATTATTTTATCTAAATTGATTACGTTATTATTTATAATCAGGTTTTTTTTATTGTTTATTCTATAACCTTTTCTTAAAACTTCTTCTTTACATAATTTAGTAGAAAAAATAAAAATATCCACACAATGCAATTTTTATCATCATTTGCTCGATAAATCGTTATAAAATCGTTACAGCACCGATATTTTAACAGTCAAATTTTTTGAGCAAAATCTTACAAAAATCGTTAAATATTTGCATTTAGTGGAATATAAAAAGTGTGCCAAAGGACCCCCTATATACTACTTTTATAATTCAGATTATTTGACTGCCACCAATCTTTTTAAATAGCATAATATAGCCTTATTTTTCAAAATTTTTAATCTATAATTAAATAGGCCGAATATTTCTATTTTAAAAAAGTTGTGGCAATGAACAATCTGGGGAGAAAAAAGTCCCCAATCTGACAACACTGTGTATAACTGAATGCGCGCATATTGAACATTTGTAAGGAAAGCCTTCAATTTGATGTATGATTTTTTGTAAATATTTTAAATTAAACTGCTATTATATACCATTGAAACTGGGACACTCTTTTATGGGCTTCCTATATAAAACAACCTCTTCATAATTAATAACGATTTTGAAAAGATTGTTTTATCTACACAAAATTCCGAGAGCAATAGCTTCTAAGATTTAAAGAAGCATTTTTGAAACAAAACTCTTTTTTTTTTTTTTTGCCAGCAATTTTCGGAAACATTGTCAAGTTTTTTTTAAGTGTAATTAATCAGTTTTGTCAAGTCGAAGTATCGGTTTTTCGAACATTATCAATTCCCAACTAAACATTTTCATATTGAACAAATATGATAAATTAGTAGCATTAGTATCAACACTAAAATTACTAGCATTAACCTCTTGAGACCCGAAATTATAATAACTGTTAAAATACACATGCATTGCTTTTACACAAACAAAATGACACCGTAGATGACAGAAATAGCTTTTTCCTGGAATTGTAATTTTAGGGGACTGGTCATTTAGGTTTATAAATATGGATATAAAATTATTATCTTCCTTAAAATATCAATTTAATTATTAATAACGTAATTTCCAGCAAAAACAAATTTAAGGGATTCCAACACGTGAATGATTTACATTTCTTCATAAATATTTTTATTGTAAAGTGTTTAAGAGGTTGCACACGTTCTCAATTTTCAAAAAATCTATTTTTTGTTTCTGCCGTAAATTAATTCCTTATAGTGTGTATAATTATGGGCCAAAAGATTTAAAGTGATATCTCAATTATTAAGAAAGATATGAGCAAAAATGTGAGTGCACGCACGAATATATTCAAAATATATTGAATCCTAAAAGTTTAAAAGCGATTTTTTGGAAACTACATCTTGCAACAGGGAGAGCATGATAACTTGAAAAATTTGTAACATTTTTGGATAAAAGTTGTGTTTATCATGTGCATAATTTAATTGCTTAAGTGCCATCGAACCATTTTTAGAAAGATTTAAATTTTTATATCGAAGGTCCTTAGCTATAAGCTTATTTTACAAGAAGAAACTGAGATATTAATATTTTTTTGTTTCTACGGGAAGTTGGGATGCTGTCCACTGAACCCGGATATTTTGGTACAGGTCAACGCGGCTGTAGGTCTCCGACGCAATATTTGGACCACATTTAACAACAAAAACACTTTTAAATTCTTGAAGCAATAAATTTATTAACAACGTGGAATTATTAGTTTTTCAGTTCATTTTACTCTCTTTCCAAAAAAAAAAAAAAAAAAAAACTAGAATACAGAAATTCTGCTTTTTTAGAATTTAGTGTCGCCCCCGATTAAAAAAAATGTACTTAAATACAGTTAGTTCAGTTTCAAGACTTAAAACACAAGCTTTTATTTTATGTAAAATGACGTCATTCACATCACTTAAGAATTCCACATTTACGATCCACTCTTAAACAGCTATAGTAAAGTATGCATAGGGCGTCACTATCGTAAAATAATACGAAAATGAAGCAAAAAGATAGCGTCATTCAAAAAACTCAACAAATAAGGCTATCTCATGATTCATATGCCTTCATTTTTTGTAACATTTATACATTAATATAGACACTTAAAATTAGATATAGTTTATAATAGCTCCATGTTTTAACAGAAATCATTCACTTATATTTTTACAAAATAGCATGTAGTTTACTTACATTTTTTTCGGTTGTTATATGAAAATGGGAACAAAATATATAATTACTATTTTAAAAC
Source organism: Maratus speciosus (assembly GCA_963932465.1). NCBI lineage: Eukaryota > Metazoa > Arthropoda > Arachnida > Araneae > Salticidae > Maratus > Maratus speciosus. The sequence continues at coordinate 478,575,663 of OZ010795.1, read as the reverse complement.
TATTTTTCTTTTACTTTAGTAGAATAGTACTCCATTTCTACAGAAATGGAGTACTTCCATTGCCAATATTTAAAAAATGGCTCTAAAAACCACAAACAAATTAATATCACAAAAATAAATTGAGATTAGTTTTCAAACAAATTGCATTTAAAAGTACTTTTTTTTCCCAATGCGACGGTATAAAAATTTAAAATGTACGATGTTTAGAATTTAAAAAAAAATGCAGTAGATTATTTAAGAGTACAATTATACATCTGTTTGTTTTACGGCTGGCTTATACAACGTAACGTTAGTTTTTGGAGAAGACACAAAATAAGCTGGCAGAAAGAAATAGCATATCGGGGCTAAAAAAATCCGAAATATGTCAAAATTTTGCCGCTGACAATGTATGTAAAGTTAAATAACTATGAAAATTTCTTACTTTCTTGGCCATAGTGTCTTAACACTAGAAAGACCGGAGCGGTCATTTTGACCGCATAACTCGTTTGAGAAGCAATTTTTCTTAAAATATATACGTCAGCTCAATCACCTTTCGCGACTTTTATTATTTTTTTAGGCATTTAAATGTATAACATTGTTTTTTTGCAATAATTTATAACGAGTGCATAAATTAATGTTTTATTTAGAACGACCAAGAACGGTCACAATGAGCGCTATAGAGATTTGAGTGATCTGCTAAATAGCACTGAAATATTGTGAAATAGTAAAATTATAGTATTATAATAAAATTATATAATAGTATTATAAAATTATATAAGGCTAAAATTGTCGTGAAATATCACTATTGCAAATAGCATTATTGCAAGTAGCACTATTGCAAATCATGTGTTAATGTCTAAAATGATATATAACCAAGGATCTGTTTAGGTAAATTTTAGGTCCTTTAACCCCAAGGAGACGAGCGACCGTTATACGTGCCACATAAGTTGTTCAGAGTCCTTCACTGTCTCCACCGGTTATTTTTTATTGTAATGTTTATCTTATTTAATCAGACCATTTTCGCGATTCAATAACAGAATATAATCTGTTTTGAAAAACCCGTAGTAAAAGATAAAAAATTAAGCAAACGGTTCTCGTCGCGAAGGAGTTAAAGGACCGTTCACAAAACATTTTATCTTAAAACAGGATTCTTCACAAAACTTTTTATTCCAAAACAGGACCTTTCACAAAATTATTTGTCTTATAAATAGACCTTTCACAACATTTTTCCACTTTGAATCTTTCACAAATTTAATCATTTAAAAGCAAAATCTGACTTGTAACAAAATAGCTGAACCCATCAAGTAACATATTACTTATATTTTTTTATACATGAAGGATAGAACCTGAATATAACGATAATTTCAAATTCATAAAATTCGACACTAGAATTTTCCTAAATATAAGAAAAACTTCACAATTTCACAAAATCCTATGAGAAAAGTCAGGACAGACCCCTGACAACTGTTTTATGATAAAACTACTTTTTTCCTGAAAATAAAAGTATGTTTTCTTATATAATTAAAAAATTACTATTTAAAATATTACATGCATTTTACAATTGTTCAAAATAACTTATTTTAACTTTTGATAATGATATTTGCATTAAAATTCAAATATTTATTCTCGATTTCTTATTGCGGTCAAAATTACCGCAATGGTCATTCTAGATAGGTAAAAATGTCGGTAGTTCTAGTGTAGGCATTTTGCCAACTCAGATAAAAAATAACGTTTATTTTATGAGAATATAAGCATCAGTGCAGAAATTTATTGGTTTTGTTCCAAATCAAAAAATATTCAGCTATATTGAAGTAAATATAAAATGTAAAAGAAAAACAAGAGACAGTTAAGTTTTTATGAGAAAAAGATGAGAGTCCACAGTTGTGTACCTGAAGAAGTGAACATTAAAATGATTATTATTTTTTACTGTTGCAATGTATAAATGCTTTTACGCAGCGAAAATATTTACTTGAGAATTAATAGCAACCAAAAAGTTGATATTTCGTCTAAAAAAATTGGTTAATACATTGTAAAAACGACTCGGTAGCGATTCCGAAAATTACGGGCAAAGAAAAAATAAATAAATAAATAAATAAATAAATAAATAAAATAAAATTCTAGAAATCTTTCCGGATAACTCAGAAGATGTTCTTATCTTTATACTTCCGCAAATTTTAAGAAAGATAAAATTTAGATTAAGAAACCTTTTCCCTTTTTTACGGTATATGTTGTGTGTTTTTCTGAATGTTTATTTCATTTCAAAAGATGAACAATGGATAAGATTATTTCATGTTAAGGAAAACAATTTTTGTTATTCTACTAATTATTTTACAACATTGGATGGTTTAACTATGAAATAAATTTTCAAAAATGCAATATTGAAGTATATATTTATTTTTAAATATACATTAATTTTCGAGGCTTCAGTTAGTAATATTTTAAAGGAGTACTTTAAATTATACACTTTTCTACTTCTTAGTTCATAATAATTTCCTGTTTTTGTAATATCTTTACATGCATGACGCGTAAAATGTGTAATAAAATTAAAAAGTAAATCCTTTTGCATTGAAGTTATATTTATTCTGATGAAAATGGATTTTTTTAGGAAACATTTTGTATTTGTTACCACTCTAAATGCAGGAAACGAGTGGGAATATCTTCCTTTTTAACACTTTTATGTAAAAATATGTTTATATATTATTGGTGGAAGTGGGTGTCAACCCACTTCTATATATGTAGGTGGAAGTGATTAAAAATTTAAATCATGATACAAATGAAAATATAAATTAAATGAAAGGTTAAAAGTATTTTAGTTTACCAGTAGTTTAGGTGAGTTAACGGGAGAGTTAAAAGATATAATCTTAAATGTTATTATTCTTGAAATGTAAAAATGTAGTTATTTAAAAAAAATAAGAATACACTTTTTTAAGTAGTATGCTCCTTGTAGCGACGCTATCTCTCACAACAAGAACTTCGATGAACAATATATGATGAGTCATTGGCACGGAAAAAAGAACTAGCCTTTTTCTTAGTGTTACGGTGCTCGTCTTCTGTACAAAAAGTCCTTGGTTCAAACCCAACCAACGCCAATTCCGCTGACACCTATATTTATCACCCGGAAAATGTAACACGCAACCTTAACCACAGATGGCAGCCCCACGACGAATTTACCCGAATAGTCAAAACCTCGCAGCGAATAGCTAAAAAGCTCAAGTCAATGCCTAAATAAGACGCTTTAATTGGGGCTGGAGTAGGGCTCCTTTAACAGGATTACAGGAGCCTTAGGCTGGAGTGTGTAATGACGTCATCTTTCACGAAAACAACTTCAACGAAAAGTATATGATGAGTCTCTGACACGGAACACTTGAGCTAACCTTTTTCTCATTGCTAGGGGTGCCCGTCTTCTATTACAGTCGGTCCCAGGTTCAAACTTAGCCAATGCCAATTCCTTTGACGCCTGCAATGAGTAAAAATAAATCGTAGCATACGATATAAATATACATATTACGTACGCAACGGACAAAAATACCCAGTAATTTTTCTTTTCACTGCCAAATGAAGTGATCCCATTGAAAACCATTGTAAAGAAATTTCATACAAAACTTTTAAAATTCCTTTGTACAACTGCGCTCGTCTTCCGTACGAAATATCCGTGGTTCAAACCCAACCAACGCCAATCCCTGACTTCTTTGTCCGCTTATTTAACTTCTTCCTTCTTACTCCCAAACATTTTCTAAAATTTTATACTTATTACTTCTCTAACTGTAACAGCTGATCGGGAATACTTTTCTATAAAATATTTGATGTAAAAATATGTTTATAATTACTGCACTACCCATTTCCATGTTTGTATATGTAAGTGAATTGTAATGTAACCTTTATAATATCATAAATGCGAATCTTTATGATATTATAAATGCGAATGGGTGTCTGAATTTTTGAATGAAGTCATCAGCAGAAGGAATGAATTAATGCCATTGTAAGAACTGAAAGATCTTAAAACACCATAAAAAACATTTAAATGCGCTAGGCCTTCCGAAAGATCTGAGTCTTTCTTCGTCAGGTACAAAGAAGATGTGCTTCTACTATAAAAGCAACTGCAACACTGAAATGAGAGATAAGGGAAAGGAAACAAGCTGAAGAAGCGGCCAATAGGAAAGTAAAAATCAACAGCCAATAGGAAAGCAGAAGACAACAACCAATCACAGAAGAAAGAGTATAATCAAAACAAAAGGACACAGAGTACAAGGGGAATTAGGAAGCAAATTGGGAAGGAAATTAAAAAAAATATTACAATAAAATGAAAACTCATACATATATTAAAATATGGGTACACATGAAATTAAAAAATAAGTAAATAAATAAATAAAATATAAAAAACAGACTAATATTAATACAAAAAGAAATTATATGGTAGTGCTGAAAAGTTTTTCCAAACTGCAGAAAGCATTGTGGAATCAGATTTATTATTAACAATAACTTTACGATTAAGATTAATAGCTAAATTCTACCATTCTTCAAACCGACAATTCTATCGACGCAAATATTCAGTTTTCTTTTGAGTTAGAAATTTGTAATAAACTTCCTTTCCTTAGTTACCAAATGTGATTCTTCTTTCAAAACTTGTGTTCATAGGAAATCTTTTTCTGTCCCAAACCCACCTCATGCTCTTTCAAATCATCCTGTCAACCAAATAAACGGTCAAATGCGAGCATTACTCGCGTACAGAGGGTTCCGTAGAATAAATATATGAATTTGTAATTGTATTATGTAAAGACAAAACGTTGCTAAAAGAATACTAAGACTTTGTAAAAAACAATACAACGTAGGGTTGGGAATAACTGTATATATTAGAAAAGTGTAAATGGGTATACCATGAAAGTTCAAAGAGATATAGAACCTAAATAATATCAAATATAGCTAAGCTATTCGTATAACTCCTTTTTTGATATAACTCTTTTTTTAATATTATCCTAATCTGTTTATGATGAACTTAATTCGCTACTGAGAAAAGCAGTGCATAGTTAAACTTCATTTGGCATTTCATGAAACTAAATTCAGCGTAGTAATAACATTTATTACTACGACTACTTTATAACTACCGACTACACCACAAAGAACTGAAGTTTTTTTTTGTCGGTAGAACGTCAGTGCGCTATACTGATGGCCCGGGTTCGAGTCCCGGCATGGAATCTGTTTTACTATGTTGGCCTTTGCGCCTCTTAAGCCATTACTTTGAAATTTGATTTTCATTTGAAATATTGTATGCAAGGCGAATGTTTCTCTCTGGAATAATTTCCATGTATTAATATAGTTTCTATCGATGCTGGATTTAATTAAGCTTCGTGTTTGCCCCATGTCGGTGATTCACGATAAATATTCCATCTTGTGCTGCCTTGCCAACATTTAATAGTGAGAAATTTTCCAGGCTGGGTATTGTTCCATGTGGTTTAGCCGGTAGAACGTTAGTGCGCTATACTGATGGCCCGGGTTCGAGTCCCGACATGGAATCGATTTCACTATGTTGGCCTTTGCGCCTCTTAAGCCATTACTTTGAAATTTGATTTTTATTTGAAATAGTGTTTAAAATGTTTAATGGTATTCACATCTGTTTTAAAGGACATTGTAGCCATGATGGCAACGCTTGGAAGTAGAATCAATTGTTGAACATTATTGTAAAATAGGAAAAAAGCAGAAAACTTTTTAACCATTTGGGAAAATGGTTATTGTCTTCGGTCAAGTTAGGAAATCAAAAACAAATCCGAAGCGTTTTACTACTTGAATCCTGCATTTTATTCGTGTTCTGATTGGTCTATACAGTAATCTGTATTTTCCCTTTACTTTCAACAGAGATGGATACTTCTGTTGCCACTATGACAGAAAAGTAATAAAAACTACAAAAAAAAAATTAATAACTCAGAAACAAATTGATATACAGCTTTCAAACAAATTGCATTTAAAAGTACATTTTTTTTTTCTCTATGCGACGGTGTAAAAAGTAATATTGTGGGATACTTAGAAGTTTAAAAATGAAATTTCATTTAAAATTGGTCCAGGAATATTAATGTTTAATCCATGGCGTACGTAATGTATGACCAGCTCCGTAGAAGTTTATAAATTTACAGTACCGAAAATTGTAAAATTGAAATTTCTTTTAAAATTTGTTCATGATGCAGTGTTGCCAGATTGGGGAGATTTTAAATTCAGATTATTTGACTGTGTCCACTTTTTAAAGTAGTATAATTCGCCTTATTTTTCAGAATTTTTGATCTATTTTTAAATAAGCCGAATATATCTATTTCAAAAAAGCGGTGACAACCAACAATGTGGGGACAAAAAAGTCCCCAATCTGGCAACAGTGTGATGTTACAACATGCGTCACAACATGATGGGTCCAATGTTTATTCTATGGCGTACGTAATGTATGATCTACTGCGTGAGATTTTTTATGTCTTAAATTTTAGTCTTTAAAAAAATCATTTTCCAAATGGTCGTTGTAATTTGTTAAATTGCTTTTTTTTTTTTTTTTTTTTTTTTTTTTTCCCTCCAGGGCAATCAATTGACAATTATAGAAACTCATGCATCACTAACTATATCATTAACATTTTTGTTGTAAAGAAATGTCCATACTTCAGATAATTTTTAAAAAATCATGTTTCAAAATAATTAAAAATCACAAAAATTTATCAATCTGAGTTAGAGTTTAAAAAAGTTTTTTATTCGAGGGTATATTTTTTCCCCGATCATGCGATATTTAGAAGATGTTTAAGAACAATAAAAGCGAATAGCGCCGGTCGTTAGGCCAATCATTCTAAAAGAAAAAACTATTGTGTTTTGGCAGCCATCTATTACTGAACTACGAATTTTTGGAGACAATATCCACACTGAAAAAAATATTACTATGTCCCTGAAAATAAATTCAGGCAACTGTTGTTCAGTAGGAAGAATATGCTCTAGAGGATCAATAATATGTGATCAACGCTTTTGATGAAATTGATATAAGGTTAATTGGGGCAACTGGGCCATGATTTTACAATATGACTCTGGAGCTTATGACAATTCAGCTTCAAAAAGCTAATGTTCATTTGAATTAAAGTCTGAACTTCATTAAATGTGTTCAGATAGGTTCCCTCTGTCAGACAGAAATGCTCAAAATTACATTTTAATATTTAAAAATATAAAAATATGCATATTTCATCTTTCTTTCCTCATGGGTCCAGTTGCCCCATAAAAATAGGGTAAGTGGACCAGGAGGGTCTATGTTCCACACGCGTTTATTTTTTTTCCTATGGGATATCAGGTCCTGTTTGGAAAAGTGTAAACAACTTAAGAAAATTTAAACCAGGCAGATCATGTAAATTATATGTCAATAAAAAGCGTTGTAAGGAAACCTTTGCTGCCAATGTGTCTAAAAAAAGCACTTAAAGTGAAAATATTATATTTTTTTATACCAAAAACATGAAAATTAAGTAAGTACTTATGTACATTAGTATAGGTAATAAGTATAAAAGTCACATGGGTTTTTTAAGGAAATAAATAGCAAGGTAAATCTATGAACAAACGGTCACGAAGTACTTAAGTACTTTATCTGTATCCAGGGGTCGCATTATATAGAGAAAATTTTATTGTTCCTACCAGAATCCTTAATGATCTACCTTCATGATAATTTTATTTAACATATTCTAAAGAAAGGTGCGATGAAGATATTATTTTCAAAATTGTGGTAGGAACAATAAAAGTTTCCCCATAGAATGCGACCTCTGTATCGTGCAATTTCAAGGTTTGGCTATCTCGCTTTCAGAGGCAAGGTATTTGCATTCGTAAAATGTTGAAATAATTTACTGACAACAGTATTTACAAGAGAATCTATTTAAAAACAAGTAAAAGTATATTTTCGCGTACTTAATAAAGGTGACATTTTCATTATAAAATTCCGGTGCCAATGTGGCAATTAAGAATTAAAATTATGTGGCCTCTCAAGGGATCTAGAAATTTATTTTGATATCACCGAATATGCTTTTTAAAAATTTTATTACGTAATTTTAATAAGGTATTCTATAATTTTCTTTATTGTGAGCAAAAATCAATGGAGAAATTTACTTCCCGTTGTAAGAGAAACTAAAAAAATTATTTATAACTATTGGGGTAACTGGATCCAGCATGATCCAGTTACCCCGGATACACGTCTCAGTTACTCCATTCTTGAAAAATTTATGGGATAACAGGGACACCGGGCTTACATTTGAAACATGAAGTAACTATGTATAGATACCTAATAATGTTAACGTAGTTATATGCCTAATATTAAAAAAAAAAGATTGTTTAATAAAAGTACTTACAGTATTTTAATAAAAAGCTGAGGAAGTTCAACCAAATTGACGATCTTTTTAAAAAAAGAAACGTAAATTTTCGACAACCTACCACAGAAAAGAGTGACTTATGATTGGGTTGACACACGTTGTTTTAGGAAGTAGAGGTTGAGGGGCATTGTTCACAAAAGCTAACGTTTAAAATACATCAACGGTTTTTTATAAAATAGCCTATGAAACAGTTACCTCGTGGGTCCAGTTAGCCCAACTAACCTTATGCTGTAGAGTTTGTCACCCTATTTACTTCGTTCAAAATGTTTTGTGCTATACGCCTTAGGTGTAAAAGATCCGCCTACACTATTAATTTAATGGTTTAAAACATTGGGTTAACATTTTTGTACCTCCAAAGTCTTTGTGCTTCAGACCGTGCAATCTTGACTCCGCCCATGACTGTTCTTTCTGTATTTTATTATTCATTCATTTTCTCATCTTGTATATTGTAAGTAAATATTGAAACATTGATGCTGTCAAATTGATTTAATTGAAATTCATAGTTTAAGTAGTTAGTAAACCTTTAATACATTTTTTTTTGATTGGGTAATACACGACTTCTGCAGAATTCCCGACGCCACATAATGGAGAATTTGAAGCAAAATCCCGGACAAAATTGGGAACAGATGTGTTATTATCCCACCCTCCGCCATCTTGGATTTTTTTTGGCGAGAAAACCCCTTTTCCGACAAGTAGTAAATGTCGCCAAGCACCCGTTTATACGCATGTTTGACTCAACGAAAATAAAATGTAAATAATAAACAAAATTCGCTAAACCGGCAATCAGTAATCCTTGTATGAGCGCTTCGCGCACATTTAACGGAAAAAAAACATCGCCGAATTCAGCATTTCTCGCGATATAGCATTCTCAAAATTCAGCAGTTCTCGTCTTGTAGCAATCTCAAACTGTAAAAAACTCTTAAAACAGCAAAATATACCTAAAAAACGAAACTCGCTAAAGTGGCAATCAGCAATATTTGTATCAGCGCTTCGCGCTCATTTACCGAAAAAAAACATCGCCGAATTCAGCATTTTTCGCGATATAGCATTCTCAAAATTCAGTAGTTCTCGTTTTGTAGCAATCTCAAAATGTAAAAAACTCTTAAAGCAACAAAATATACATAAAATTATCAACATACCTTAACAGATATCTGCTTTCTTGAAACCTACAGCACAAAATATAACACCGCCGTCATTTTCCAAAATAGGCTTAATACGCATTGACACGCTATAAACAAACCTCCCTTTCATGTCAAAATTTCCTCATATTTCTTAATTACTTCAGCAAGAGCGTTTAAACGGACTACAGAAACTATAGTCAATGAAATACATCCAATAAATTTAATATAAAAATAAAAAGACAGCCATAGAACACGATATCAAAGAGTATCTGGTACAAGAGTCAAGCAACCGTCCGCAACGACACCCGGCAGTGAAATGAATGTTCACGCAAAAAGCACGCTCTCGCGTCGTAAAAAAGTGGGTTGCCATAATAAGTTACTAGACGCCAAACGCCGGGGTTGCCAGAGCAATAAAAATCGCCAAATACTCAACATCGCGGAGGGTGGGATAATAACACATCTTAGCCCAAAATTATTTTTCATGTGTGATACAGTTAAAATCATGTTGACTTATTATTAGTATATTACACTTAATGAATGTTATATACACGTAAAAATATGCATTTACTTAAAAAATAAAAATAAAATACAAAGTTTACTTAATATTTTACTGTTTATAAAAGAAAAGTTTAACTTAATGTGGTTAATTATGCTATATGTAAACGTTTAATTACTTATATAAACGAATGTATTAATCTATATATTATTTGAATTTAGTAATTAGCAAAGTTGAGATTACTAATGAGAATAGTAATCTCCGTTTAACCCCTTCGGGACGGGAGCCTTTTACGAAATTTTTAATCTTTTGTCACCGTTTTTTAAAAACAGAAATTTGTGTCTTGTTGAATCAAGAAAATGCGCTGATTAAATAAGGCAAATTTTACAGTAAAATTTTACTGGTGAGGAAAAACAAGGATTCTGAGCGATTCACGCGGCACGTATACGTGCCGCTCGTCCCCAAGGGGTTAAATCTACAATCGTCCGCCGAATTTTAATTAGCATGTTGCTGTATATTGCACTGTTGATAGTCTGTCCGCTTTTCAGGTACTCTTTGTGTAGAATTCCACGACAATCCCACCAGATGCAGAGATGCACCTTCTTATTAGTTATGGCACGTCTTGCAACCGAGCTTGCTGATTTCCCAGGTGCTGACCATCCTCATTTATAGTCCCCGAGACAGGTGTAAATTTCGTCAGTTATTTCCAGTCGGCCGATAATTTGTAAAATGCTTCAGAGAGTTGTATCATGAAGCTCTGTGAACGTCAGCTGCGGTTCCGTGGGTGGGTTGAGCAGCGGTAACCTCCCAAACATGTAAAAAAAGAAAAAAAAATAGTCATTTCCTCCCGGTTGAAAATTTGTCAAATTATAGTTAACCCAATATCTTGAAGAAAAATAAAAGTCAGCTGATTATAGAGTGGTGGGTTGTTCGTCAGCTGGTCACACGAACATGAAAAAAATATACAGTGTGCCAAGGATAGTCCCTTTAACCATAAAATACTTGCGAACAGAGAGAGCTACAGCTATGGAAGTAAGGTAACGGTATTGTAAAGTGACTACTCCCTATTTAATGCAAACGAACGGTCATCTGGCCGTTCGTTTTGCATATGGCGTTTCGTACTTTCTTCCATTAGCGTTTCAGAGATCGGAAGGTGTAACATCCGGGCTGCGTAACAGTTTTAGGGTTTCATTCATCTGACGAAACCCTATTCGTCTCACTCTTTTGTCTGTCTGTCTGTCAACGGACTTTCTCCAAATCATCGGAGTTTCTCCTAAGGGTTGCCAGTAAAATCAGCCGTTACGCAGTTACCGGGGAGAAAATTAAGCCGAAAAATGAAGTGGCCATTTTAAAGCGAAATCGCATACCAGAAAGTATTGGTCCGAGAAATTTGTAAATGGTATAGACAGGCGCAGAAAAAAATCTACTTTCATTTGGTATAAAGTTCACATTTCTGCGATGTGTATAAGTTAATATATCCACTAAAAATCGATCGATAAAAATTTTATTTCTTTAATTCGAAAGATAAGGAAAAAAGATTTCAATTCGGCGGGAAAGCAGGTGTCAATCCCGATGTGAAATTTCTCGCTGATTTCATTGACACCTATTTCTAAGTCCTATCTTAATTACAAGCTGGAATATTAACTATTATTTAATTAATCGGTTTATTGCTATCAAATGCGTCGATTAAAATGGAGACACGTGCTATTTAACCACGAAATAATTTAAATTATGAAATCTAACAATTTGCGTGGGGGTTTTGAACAGCGCTATGAGATAAGTATGACTCATTCATTCATGACTCATATGACTCAAGTATTCGTACCACTATTTTCGAATAGTAATTTCAGGAAATATCTTAAATTATTGGTTAAGACCGCATCTCTATCTGTTTGAAACTTTAAGATAGTTTATAACGCATAAGAAAAAGTGTAAAAAAGAATGGAGTGTGATATTTTGAGGAGAGGGAGGAGCTAGAATTATTTTTTAAAACTTAGCATTTGTTACCGCAGCAAATGTTTTAAATTCTTTGTTAAGACCGCCACCATCCCGACACATGTATCTACGGAAAGATTGCGTGAAGCAGTTTTGTTGAGATATGCTTTAGTTAAGAATAGAGTGCGCTCCCTGGTGGTGGAATGTGGAACTATCATAACGCGCTTTTGTTAAAATTAGGAAATCTAACATGTCGATCTGTTTGAAACTTTAAGATATTTTATAACACATAAGATAAAGTGTAAAAAAGAATAACATGTGAAATTCCGGGGGGGGGGGGGCGCTACATTTCTGTTTAAAAAGTTAGCCTTTCTGACCGCTTTAGGTCTCTTTTTTGAGGTAGTCCTGAGATATATGCTACTTATTTAATATAAAATTGTCTAAAGTTTAGTTACCACTATTTCCGAACTTCACCAAATATCGTAATTTCTTATTAAGACCGCCACCACCTCCAGTAACATATCTACTGATAAGTTGTTTAACGGAGTTTCCTTCCGATACAGTTTTGTTAAGAATAGAGTGCGCTCCCTGGTGGTGGAATGTGGAACTAACATAACGCGATTTTGTTAAAATTAGGAAATATAACAAGGCGATCTGTTTGAATCTTTAAGATAGTTTATAACACATAAGAAAAAGTTTATTAAAAATGGCGCGTAAAATTTCAGGCAAGGGGGGGGGGGGCACTAATTTCACTAATTGATTTATTTCTATTATATACTTATTTTAAAAGGCAGTCACGTGATGTTTCATTGCAGTATTCTTCTGAACGGTGTCCGATTTTTAAAATACAGTATAAATGTTACTTATGCCAGATAAAAATGTCAGAAGTATTGATACCACTATTTTCGAATAGTAATTTCAGCAAATATATTAAATTCTTGGTTAAGACACACCCCCCCCACCCCGACCCATGCATGTACCGAGAGGTTGTGTAAAGGAGTTTCGTTCAGATACCTTTTGTTAAGAATAGAGTGCGCTCCCTGGTGGTGGAATGTGTGACTAACAGACCGCGATTACATTTAAAGTAGGAATTCCAACAAAGCGATCTATTTGAAACTTTAAGATACTTTATAACAAATAGTAAAAGATTATAAAAAAGAATGGCGCGTCACATTCCGGTTGGAGGGGGGTGAACAAAATTAGGCAGTATAATAGGGCGTATTGTACTGTTTTGCGTGCGTTTTTTTGATGCCATGATGAGAAAACTATTACTTATTCAATATCAAAAAATTTATAAGTGTTCATACCACTATTTTCGAATAGTAATTTAAACAAATATCTAAAATTCTTGGTTAAGGCCGCCACCCCCTCGACTATCATATCTCCTGATAGGTTGTTTAACGGAGTTACGTTCAGATACAGTTTTGTTAATAATAGAGTGCGCTCCTTCGTGGTGGAATGTGGAACTAACAGACCGCGATTTCCTTTAAAATAGGAAATCTAACAAGGCGATCTGTTTGAAACTTTAAGGTAGTTTATAACACGTAAGAAAAAGTTTATAAAAAACGGCGCGTGAAATTTTGGGCAGTTGGGGAGAGGAGGAGGGGCGAAATTTTTCCTTTTTTTTTTTACCTTTTTGTTTCATACTGTTTCAGGTGCGTTTTTTTGACGGAGTCCTCAGACACATGCTACTTATTAAATATATGTCAAAAGTTAAATTACCACTATTTCCGAATAGTAATTTCAACAAACATATTAAATTCTTGCTGAAGACCGCCACCCCCTCGAGTAACATATCTACTGATGGGTTGTGTAAAGGAGTTCCGTTCAGATACGCTTTTGTTAAGAATACAGTGCACTCGCTGGTGATGGAATGTGGAACTAACAGACCGCGATTTCATTTAAAGTAGGAAATCTAACAATGCGATCTGTTTTAAACTTTAATTTACTTTATAATACATGATAAAAAAGCATAAAGAAGAATGGCGTGTCGCCTTTCAAGTTGGGGGGGGGGGTGAGGGAGGGGCGCGAACAAAATTAGGAAATATAGCCTGATGATCGGTTTGAAACTTTAATATAGCTTATAAAACATAACAAAAAATTTAAACATCAGGCCGCGTCAAAAATCATGGTGACCATTACCCCACTTCGCCTCCCCATGGGGTGCACTTTTCTAAATTTGGCGGATACCCGTCATGTGATATATCGTAGCATTTCGGGGGAGGGCACGAACAAAATTAGGAAATATAACAAGGCGAATCCGTTTGAAGCTTTACGATAGTTTAGGAAGGATTTGCCAAAATTTAGAAGGTGTTCCATGGCGATAAATGTACTGGACGTTTTGAAAGGAATATTAAACGAAACCCTTTGTGCGATCTATGATCACACTTACTCACTTGTTTTTCTGTGTGTTTGGATGATATAAATATGCTTTCATTCACCGATAGATGGATATGCGTGCTCGGCATGATGTAGAGTCTCTCTGTTCACTTAGTTTTGTTTAAGAAAGGATGTCGATTGGTTCATTAGTTATGAATCTTTATATAGTTTTTCACAATGTATAATAATTTTTTTTCTACTAATAACTGAATATCTACGCTTAAAGTAAAGGAACGTTTTCGCGGACCTCCTTGGTTTTTCACCACTGGCGCTTTGTGAAGTTTTTCCTGTGTAATGATGCGAGTGTATTTTTGAATGATATTTAAGGAATGAATTTGACTTTTGGGGTGAAAGAGGAATCCATATAAGTGATGTCGTCCCCTGAAGAAGTTGATTTACAGATATCGGAATTGCACTTTTTTCATCTGTTGACCTTCGGCAGTCGGATTGGGATTGAAGTGGTTCGTGAAAATAGTTTTTTGTTATTCAAGTGAATACAATTAAGATATACTAAGTAAACGTATAATTTTGATCATTAAATATGAAGGACTTTGGTTCACTGTGTCACTGTTTTTATAGTGTCATGAAGTTGTACTCCAATAATAGTATGTATAATCTTACAAATATCCTTTATTTATATGATTAAGAGGCTATCATATATAATTTTCTCGTTTTTATCATTCTGTTTTAAATTATGTTTTAATCGAATAATAAACATTAGTATAGTCTTTTAAATTTAGTTTGTTTATTTCTCTAACCACCACAAATGCTTTTCTATTTCAGCTGTTTAGACTTCATTTAGTTGATTTAAAGTTAAATAGTAATTGAACCTTTTTCATATTTTTATTTTTAACGAGGCTTTGCGCTTCCAGCTGCTAAAGCAGCTCTGCTACCTGTGTTAGACTTTACGTTATGTAATTTCAACAATTTGATTAGCAAAACAAATTTTATTCAAAAATGGCAACTCTATGTGGAAGATATATTTTTTTAAGTCGCCTTAAAAACTATAAGCAATACAACTATACTTCAAAAATGGTCCGGCTAAGCTCGGCACACCTTTAAAAAGCCTTTTATATTTAAATCAATATACCTAAATTAGGACTAAAACGGCTTAAAAATAATACATTTTTTATTATATTAAAAGTAAAGCTATTTAGTTCAACAATTAATGAAGCCACAAAAATATACATTGAAACACAACAACAAAGTTAAAACGTAACAATAAAGCCCATCATCTCACAAAGAAACTTCCTCCTCATCAATGGAGTATAGGAGTCGTCGGATATGACACACGCTCCTGAAATAGACATTGAATGATGCACCAATTAGTCAGTTATTATAACATATGCGTTTTACAGTTGTTGGGCAAATTATAATTTTTGCATTCTTTGTTAAGTTTCAGTGTCAAATACGCCACTGTGCGCTGTATTTAATCGTATAATATTCTACGAATAAATAAGTCGAGATTTAGAATTCGGATATAGTGGTTAGTAAAATACTTGGAAAGAGTTCCATATTCTGTTCTTGTTTTATTTGGCATTAAATGAACCGATGTGGTTACGATCTCAAGCCTTTAGGTTTGCTTTTTTTATACAACTGGAATGGACTTTATCCATATGTTTTTTGAATTTAGCATATCTTTCGAAAAATTTTGCAACTTTTGTTTTAATTTGGCATATATAATAAATACAATAAATATACAAAATTATAAAAATATATAAATATAAGTACATAATATTTATTTATAGCTTTATATATTGTGTATTTATATATGTATGTTTCTATATATAATTAAACGTATAGACAGATATATGTGATATATATACAAAAAAAAATATTTATATAAACATACGTATTTTTTAATATGTGACATATATAACGTTTAATAAATAAATTTATATAGTAAATATTTAAAGACCATGTTTTTTTGCATTTTGAAAAATTTGATAAGGTGCTGCAATGGTTTCTTGCCACCATTTGGAATTCCTTCGCTAATGACGCCAACCAGAATAAGATATGGAACTCTTCTCAAATGCGTACAAAAATAAAGACTGTGAGTGTACTGAATTTGTCCATGCTCTTCCCGCCTTTAAGAGTACTCTTAAGTACAAACCTTAATAATGAGAATGCAAAGTGCATACAAAAGCCATAATAAATGTCAATGTGATATTTTAGGAATGATACTATTTTACCAATATAACCACTGACTGTTAAAAATAATCCTAAATACACATAAACGTAAAGCTTAATGTAGAGTATGAAAAAAAAAATAATGCAAGAAATAACATCTGTTACAAGAAATGCACACTGTCAAAAAAAAATATGTAGTTCTACAAGATGTAAAGTTACATGCTTATTAAACTTTCATCTGTAACTGTACAAAAAAAAGCTGCAAATCTACAAAACTAGTTTTTTTAAAATATACAGAAATCTGTAACTTTACAAATGAATCTGCTAAAATTACAGTAATCTTATTAAAATTTTATCTGTAACCCTGGTTGCAGTTACATGAAAAGTTCTAGGCATCCCAGTTTCCTAAAAAATATTAGTAACCTAACCTTACAGATTTTGTGATTTTCGGCGCAAATGTGTGTCTGTTACATGAATTTTTTTTTGTTGCCGTTACATAAAAAGTTCTAGGAATCCCAGTTTTCTAGAAAAACTTTAGTAACTTTACAGATTTTTTTTTTTTTTTTTTTTTTTTTTTTTTTTTTACAGTGAAGGAATAATCACGAATTCACTTTTATGTCATAAAAGAATTCCTTTTTCGAATTGCGCAGCTTATGTCTCATCAGTAAAATTGTTTTATTATGAAATATTTGGTTGCTTGCAATATTTTGTACTTGCAAGTGAAAAACTATTGATATCAATCTCTTGTTAAGTGACAGAAAATCCTAACTGAACCGTAAACGTGGAATCTAATAGACACTTTAGATCCTATAGTTACATTTCATAATATTAATGGAAAGAGCAAGCGAGACCAAATAACTATAGTTAATTGATTCTGAGTAACTCAGGAGTTGTCGCAGTGTCTTTGATTTTGAAATTATGTTTCAATCTAAATTAAATTCATTGAAGCGAGAACATTATTATCCAATTGTAAAACGATATAATGAAACTAAGTATCTCAAAATCATTAAATATTATAAGTATTGTTAGAAACCTTTTCCTGTACAAACCTTTGCTTATAAATGAAAGGTTTTTAAATTTTATAACACAAAAAATCTGAAGTTTCATGCACTTGCGAAATATATAAACAAAGTATTTTTTATTTATTTTAACAACATATAAAATGATTTAGCAGTAAGTTAACACATTATACATTCTAAATTATTTGGAAGTTTATTTTCCTCACAAATTAATCTCCTAATAAAACTTTTCAAATAGCAAATTACAAAATATCATCATTAGTATAAATTACAATTTTTTTAAACTACACTGTTAAAACTTTGCAGCATTCTGGTCAGTCATTCGGACGTTTTTTGAAAAAATGGTTTCATAACCGTAATTTAACTATATTCTGACCATAAAATGGCCAATAATATGGTCAGAACAGTGTTAAATTACGATTGTGTAACCGTTTTCGATAAAAACGGTCAAATGACTGGACAGAATGCTGCAAATTTTTAACAGTGTAAAGATTTCTCAAAGAATTTTTCTTCATGGTATACTACATTTTATTAAATATTACCTCGAAATCACAACCATACTTAACATACTGTTTGATGTACAGAAAGTGTGTGAAAAGCGCCTTTAACCGAAATAAGTAATAGATTTTTTTTTTTTTTTTTTTTTTTTTTTTTTTGCATTTAACCCTCTTGCTGCGTAAGTAATTCTTTGCGATGAGCGTCTTTTATAGAATTTTTAATCTTTTATCACCGGTTCTTTAAAGCAGAAATTTCTGATAATCATATTCAGGGAAAATGTCCTGATTAAATCAGACAAAGCTTTCGCTAAAAGATAACTGGTGATAATAACCAAATAGTATTAATTAGGCGGGAAAATGCATGCCCGAGTATTTCTCGGGTTGCGCATCGAGAGGGTTATGGATCTTACTTCAGTCAAAAAAGAAATAGACCTCACAGAAAAGAATTCAAAAAGTCCCGCTCGCTAATGCTAATCCATGGAAGAAATTTCTTAAGATAACTCGTTTACATTTCAATATTTTTAAATAACTTTTTTTGCAGTAAATGGCTGAGATCGATATGTACGAAGACCGTTTTTTACTTTTCTACTTTTTTTACAGGTATTTTAAATAGAACACTTTCCTTTTCGGAACCAGTTTCGAAAGTGAAAGCAGCCTCATTAAAAACTGCAAACAAAATCAAAAAAGGTAAAAAACGACTTTTGCGCAGATCGACCTCAGCTATACAATGCAAAAAAAAAAAAAAAAAAAAAAAAAAAGCAATTTAACAAATTACAACGACCATTTGGAAAAGGATTTTTTCAAAGACTAAAATTTAAGACATACAAAATCGCACGGAGTTGATCATACATTACGTACGCCATAGATTAAACATTAACATTCCTGGACCCATCATGAACAAATTTTAAAAGAAATTTCAGTTTTACAATTTTCGGTACTGTAAATTTTTAAACTTCTACGAAGCTGGTCATACATTACGTACGCCATGGATTAAACATTAATATTCCTGGACTAATTTTAAATGAAAGTTCATTCTTAAACTTCTAAACATCCCACAATATTACTTTTTACACCGTCGTATAGAGAAAAAATGTACTTTTAAATGCAATTTGTTTCAAAGCTGCATCTCAATTTGTTTCTGAGTTATTAATTTTTTTTTTGTAGTTTTTTTGTAGTTTTTATTACTTTTTTGTCATAGTGGCAACAGAAGTATCCATCTCTGTTGAAAGTAAATACAGTTTACTGTATAGACCAACCAGAAAACGAATAAAATGCGGTATTCAACTAATAAAACGCTTCAGATATGTTTTTGATTTCCTAACCTGACCGAGGACAATAACCATTTTTCCAAATGGTTAAAAAAAAATCATTTAAAAATATTGAAATGCAAATGTGATATCTTAAAAAAATTCTTCCATCAGCGAGCGGGTCTTTTCGCGTGACTATGACGACTGAAGCAGTGGCGTGGCGTGAAAATTTTCGGTGGTCATCGCAATTATTTAAGTTTGTGGTGAAAAATTATTAACTCTAAAATTCAATGGTTGAATGTTCAAAAAAGAAACTTTAAATCTTACCTTCACTTATACATGAACTCCAAATGTTCTGCTAAAACTGGATCGTAGAGTTTTAAAAGCTTATTAAGAGTTTTTAAATATTGCTTGGTCATCGCCGCATCCAGCGATGACCGGACGCCACGCCACTGGGCTGAAGATACCCTTAATATATATATTTTTAGATTTTCCACTAACTATGACAAGTAAGCAACTTTAGGTGAAATATATCAATTATGTATTCCATAATAAAGTTTTAAAATCTGTTAAGAACTACATGTTTAACCAGCATTGTGTCCTAAAATTGATTATAATGTATTTGTATAAGAACATTTTTAGGAAAATTTATTTGTGCATTACAATTTCCAAAAAACTTCTAATATTATGTATTATTAGTCTAAATGCACCCACAAATCTCCCATAGCACACTTATTTGTCAGGTCATTCCCTTTGACAAAGAAAGAGTGTGGTATGGTAGCTCTAATTAACACCTACCGTGAAATGTTCAAGCGTTTTTTCTTTGAAAAATACTCTCTTATTTACTCCACTAAAATCGATAAAAAAAGTTAATTTAGTTTAGCATCTAAAAAATTAGACCCCCTTCACATCATTGAGCACTTTCGGTAATTACTAAATAAATATAACTTTTTAATTTTCAAATCCATTCTTGTATTTGCCTTTCATGCTACCGCTTCCTCTTTTTTCTTTCATAGAAACGTCATTTAAAATGAAATTTAGTAAATATTTGCTCAATATTGTAAAGAAATGAGCCTTTTTTTTCAATAAGAGAATGTTTTCAGCACTTTAACGGTTCAAATTTGATGACGGATTCTGAGATTTAAATGGATAATAAAGTTTGTTTCTGTGAGTGTTAGTACTCAACCTGAAAGACTCAATTTTTTATGTATAGTGCAGAGAAAATTTAATTATTGCTTTT
Source organism: Maratus speciosus (assembly GCA_963932465.1). Classification (NCBI taxonomy): domain Eukaryota; kingdom Metazoa; phylum Arthropoda; class Arachnida; order Araneae; family Salticidae; genus Maratus; species Maratus speciosus. The sequence continues at coordinate 478,555,260 of OZ010795.1, read as the reverse complement.
TCATAGAGGGACAAAATGTGGATATCACCTAGCAGAAAATCTTGATGATCTTCAATTTAATATGTATTGCTTTTTTAATCCGCTTTTTTCTTAACACTATTTTTCAAATTAAATAAGATGATTTATGCAGTTAAAAACGGTGAAGAATATTGATCAGAAATAGAAGTGAGTAAAAAGCATATAAAAGCTATCTAAAACATAAAAGCTATATAAAAACAACTTTATAGGTTACTAGTCAACAATGTTTTATGAGTTTTAGAACTTAACTTGCAAGTTCCAATTTCTTATGTATTATGGAGAGAAAATTTAGTTATTGATTCATAAAAATGTGGAAATAAACTCGAAAAAAATCTTAACGCTTTGATGACCAACAATTTAATATTATATTGCTGTTTAAATCCGCTTTTTTCTTACAACTATTTTTACATTGTTATGATAATTTATTCAATTAAAAATGGCGATTATTCAAGAGAAATCGTATTTGATAAAAAGCACAAAATGTGAGAGCAATTCATACAGGAGCTATTTGTTTAATGTTTACCAGTAAACAATATAGGGTGAACCAAAAGTCTTGCCCTGTTTATAAATATTTATTGTGCTCAGACGATTATAATTAGATGTATGCTTGTTTGGATACATTGTAAGTACTGTTATACATTTTTTTTATAAGACCACGCTCCCTGGTAGCTGAGGGAATGTTTAAGGGGTATTCTAGTTCCCACCAAGTATTCTTTAACATGCCTTCTGCTACAGTTCACACAACAGTTTGTATCCTAGTCTTCAATTTTTCGACATCAGCAATTGGTGTGGCAAACACTCTGCCCTTGATACAGCGCCACCCCCCCCCCCCCCCAAAAAAAAAAAAAAAATCAAAAAAAAAATCCAGAGAATTAATATCTGGAGAGCGCGGAGGCCGGGGTGTTGGTCCAACCCTTCCAATCCACCGATCCGGAAAAATTTCGTTCTATTGCACACACACAAAAAAAATAAATAAAAAACTACTAAAACTGACCAATCCAATGATACAACAAATTACATTATTATACAAACGGTTAATTTGTAATGAATTATTATAATCAGGACAAGACTTTTGGTTAACCCTGTATATTATTAAAATACATTATTAAGACTTAAAATGTTTAATAATTTTTACAGAAAATTAACCGTATGAGAGAAATAATATAAAATTTAACAAAAACAACAACAACAACAAAAAAAACCAGACATGAATTTAATAATTTAAAGGTGTTAATTAATTTATTTTTTATTTTATTTTTTTTTTTTTGGGGGGGGGGGGGGTGTGATATACTGAATTTTTAAAAAAGTACTAAACTAATTTTGATGAAATTGAAATAGGTCCTATTCGAGAGTATCCTCTTTCAGTAAAAGAAAAATCACATGAATCAGTCATGTAGATTTGAAGGAATGAGTAAACGTATAAAAAAATACACAAGTTTGGAATTGAGAACCTCCTCTTCTTTCTGAAGTAGGTTAAAATATTAAAATATAAATTTATATATTAATGTGCAGATTTAGAAATAGTGACTTCATTTTAAATATTTTACTTTATAACTAATTACGTTTATGAGTAGTATTAGACTGTAAATTTCGCAACAGCTCAGAAACGTTCTCCTGCACATCAACATTGTATTAATAGGAATAACTGTTAATTTTACTCAGGTAGTTTCATGTATGAATTTGAGTATAATTATGCTAATAGCAAATTAATATATAGTCATTACAAAGTAAATCATGCACGCTCTAAACGTTATGGTTATGACTATGTAACATATGTAGGATTTTCTCAGGTAACTGCAGTGCTTATTATATTACTCGTTTTAACTTCTGTATTTGCATATCTAATGAAAATAACTGTTGCAGTGAAAATTATCAATCTATATCTATACTATATTACAAAGAAGTAAAATTGTGTGTTTGTTAGAGGTAATCTATGGAGCTACCGAACCGATTTCAAAAGTAATGGTATCAAAATGATGATGTTAGTCCAACTTAGAACATAGGCTACATTTTATGTCGGTGCCACTAACCCAAAAGGGGTGCAGGAGCAAAAACTTTCTAAAAATGCTTTTTTTGAGTTATGGAAGGGCCTTAGAATCATAAAAATTGGAATGGTAGTTACTTATAAGATATAAATGATATTTAAGAACATTTTCTAAACAATTCGAAATTTGAGAGGGTTGAAAATGCACAAAAAGCGTTCTAAAAACGTTCTGAACGGATGTTTCTACACAATCTCAGGAAATACCAAAACGATTAAAAAAAAGAATGGTGTCAAAATTATGGTGACAGCCCTGGCTCTCAGATAGACTATATTTTATGTTGTTGTCACTATTCCAAAGGGGGTGCAGACACAAAAAACGTTCTAAATTACGGTTTCAGTGTTACTGAAGGCCTAGATATATATGAAATTTGAAATATTAATTACTTATTAGATATAAAGGATTTCTAAGAGCGGGTCTTAAAAAATTCGAAATTTAAAAGGGGTGAAAATGCGCGAAAAGCGTTCTAAAAAACGTTCCACAAATGGGGGTTTCTACACATTCTCACGAAATACCAAACCGATTAAAAAAATGATGGTGAAAAATGATGGTGTCAACCCTTGTTATAACATAGGCTATGTTTCATGACGGTGCCACTACCCTAAAGGGGGTGCAGGAGCAAAAAACGCTATAAATTACAGTTTTTGCGTTACTGAAGGGCGTAGAAATATCAAATTTGAAATATTAGTTACTTATTACATATAAACGATTTCTAAGAGCAGTTCTTAAAAAATTCGAAATTTAAAAGGGGTGAAAAATGCACAAAAAGCGTTCTAAAAACGTTCTAAATGGCGGTTTCTACACAATCTCAGGAAATACCAAACCGATTTAAAAAATAACGGTGGCAAAATGATGGTGACAACACTTGCTCCAAGATAGGCTATGTTTCATGTCGGTGCCACTACCCCAAAGGGGGTGCAGGAGCAAAAAACGCTATAAATTACAGTTTTTGCGTTACAGAAGGGCGTAGAAATATCAAATTTGAAATATTAGTTACTTATTAGATATAAACGATTTCTAAGAGTAGTTCTTAAAAAATTCGAAATTTAAAAGGGGTGAAAAATGCACAAAAAGCGTTCTAAAAAACGTTCTAAATGGCGGTTTCTACACAATCTCAGGAAATACCAAACCGGTTTAAAAAATAACGGTGGCAAAATGATGGTGACAACACTTGCTCCAAGATAGGCTGTATTTCATGTCGGTGCCACTATCCCAAAGGGGGTACAGGAGTAAAAAACGTTAAAAAAAATGCAATTTTTGCGTTACTGAAGGGCCTAGAAATATGAAATTTGAAATATTAGTAACTTATTAGATATAAAGGATTTCTAAGAACAGTTCTTAAAAAATTCGAAATTTAAAAGGAGTGATAATGCGCGAAGAGGGTTCTAAAAACCATTCTAAATGGTAATTTCTACTCAATTTCGGGAAATATCAAATCGATTTCAAAAGTAATGGTTGTAAATTGATGTTGACAGACCTTGCTATAACATGGCTCTGTTTTATCTTCGTATCACTACCACCTTGTGGTTGCAAGAGAAAAAAACGTTATAAATTGCGGTTTTGTGTTATGGAAGGGCCTAGAATAATGAAATTTGGAATAGTAATTACTTATAAGATATCAATGATCTCTAAGAACATTTCTTTAAAAAAAATCGAAATTTAAAAGGGTGAAAATTCGCGAAAAGCTATGTAAAAAACATTCTAAATTGCGATTTCAATGCAACCTCAGGAAGTACTGAACCGATTTCAAATATAATGGTGTAAAAATGATAGTGACAGCTCTTGCTCCAAGATAGGCTATATTTTATGTCTGTTTCCACTACCCGAGAAGAGTTGCATGAACTAAAAACGTTCTAAAAATGCGATTTTTGAATTATGGAAGGATCTAGATTCATGAAATTTTGCATGGTATATATTTACTAAATATAAATGATCTAAGAACATTTCTTTAAAAATTTGAAATTTACAAGGAGAAAAAATGCAAGAAAAGCGTTCTAAAAACGTTCTAAATGCCGATTTGTGAACAATCTCAGGAAGAATCAAACTGATTTCAAAAGTAATGGTAGGCTAATTGATGCTGACAGCCTCTGCTCTAACATAGACCCTATTTCATGTCGGTGTCACTATCACCTGGAGGTTGCAAAAGCAAAAAACGTTCTGAATTTCAATTTTTGTGATCAGTAGGGGCTAGCAACTTGAAATCAGGCAAGGTACATATTTATTAGATATAAATGCTATTTAAGAACAGTTTTGAAAAAATTGGAAATTTAAAAGGGGTGAAAATGCGCGAAAAGCATTATAGAAACGTTCTAAATTGCGATTTCTTCTCAATCTCAGGAAATACTAAACCTATTTCAAAAGTAATGCAATAATTTCAAAAGTTGCAAATTGATGGTGACAGTCCCTGCTCAAACATAGGGTTTATTTTGTGTTGCTCTCACTACCATCTGAGGGTGCAAGAGCAAAACATGTTCTAATTTGCGTTTTTTGCATAACTGAGGGGTCTAACATTTTTAAATACGGCATGGTAACTACATACAAGATACAACTGCTTTCTAAGAACAGTCGAAAGAAAATTCCAAATTTAAAAGGATGAAGTGAAAAAAAAGCTTTCTAAAACGTTCTAAATTAATATTTTTAAGCAATGTTATCAAATACCAAACCGATTTAAAAAATAATCGTGACAAATTTTTGGTGATAGAACCTACTTAAACATAAGCTATATATTTTTGTCTGTGCCGCTACCACCAGAGGGTTGCAGGAGCAAAAAACAATTGCGATTTATGTGATACTAAAGAGGCTAGAAACTTTAAATATGGCATGGTAGTTACTTAAAGATATAAATGCCCTCGAAGGACTGTTGAAAATAAATTCGAATTAAAAAGGTGTGAAGCGAAGGGGAGTTGCGAAAATCGTTCTGAAAAGTCCTAAATTACGATTTGTATTCAATTTCAGGGAATATAAACCGATTATAAAAGTAATAATAGCGAATCAATGGTAACAATCTCTGATCCTAAACAGGCTATATTTTATGCGGATGATTCTATCACCAGGGGTTCACAGGAACAACAAACGTTCTAAAAAAAGGCCTTTAAATGCTTTCTAAATTACGTTTCTGTGGAATATTAGGAAATAACAAACCAATTTCAAAATTAATGTTGGCAAATTATTGGTGACAGTTCCTATTTCAACATAGCTCTTTGTGTTGAGAGAGGTGGTAGGACTTCGAATTTCTTATTGGTTAATTATTGATGGTTAATGATTAATGATGGTTAATTTTAAGATGCAAGAAGATGGTTTCTAAAAAATTCAAAACTTCAAATGAATACTGAAATAAGCGTATTAATTGAGCATAAAAGTTTCAAGATATTTTCTAAATTATCATTTATTTAGTTTTATTTCAATTTATTTAAGTCTAATTTCTGCCTTATGCGGTGTAATAATGAAGTTTAGTCAAACTATGTTTTAAATAGTAATTTTTGAATTATTCCTAAAAGTATAACTTCTTTTAATAAAAAAATTAGACATATAAATATCACTTGGTATATTTCAAATATTACGCGAGCAAAGCTACGGGGTTTGCTAGTATTATATAAATCATCAGTTATCATTAATACGTTAAAATACGGGAATAATTTAGCGGAATTCAGTGGGTTAGATACTGCAGTATTTAATCGAGAATATATGTAGAATTAAAAAGTACAGTCGAAACCCTTTTATCCGAAATTATTTTAACCGAAATTTCGGTTATCCGAAATCCATTTTTAATCCCCTTTTTTTTTTACTATCACATTTTTGGTGTACAATATCCATTTTGAAAGCTTTTTTTTAACTATCACATTCCTTGTGTGCAAGCGGTGCTTTCTGAACCACGAGAACATATAAATATTTTCGAACCCCTTTCTTAGAATTACTTTGAATTTAACTTGAGTTCCCATAAGCTAAGGAGTGAAACTAACCAAGAAAACGAACAAATTAAGGATTCTGAAGCTTTTGAATGTTTGGCAAAAGGTTTGGCTCTTTTTTTTGAGCAGCAGAAAGACTGTGATACTGGCAAGCTAATAATGTTTTAAAACATCGTGATAGACCTTGAAAGCAAAGACAATTGATACTGCGACAAACAGAACCTTGTGAAATATGTAAAAGGTACTTAATTTCAAAATTAAAGCTCGGGTAATTTATTCTTGTTTCTATTTTGCTAACGCTTTATTTTTATTAAGCACTTGTTACCATAATAAGATATAGCGCATATATTTCTCCTTAATCTTAAAATTGAAGCATTGTCGATATCAGAAAATTTCGATTTTCTGAAGGATGGTCTGTTCAAATTACTTCAGATAATCGAGGATCTACAGTATATTTATTTTTTAAATATAAATGTTTCAAAAATGGAGATCTTCTTCATATCCCTATTTTAAGAGGAAAGAAACCTATTTTGTCATGTAAAAATGATATACGCTTTTTCAAACAAAAAAATAACAAAGTAGCAAATCGCTCTTTTTAATCACAATATGCACAATATGCACATCCATTACATTCAAATATGTTAGGTATGTAATAATTCTCAATTTTTGAATGATGTTGGTAAAAAGAGTTAGAATCTAGATTTCTGAATTGATGTATAATTTATCATATAAGAATGAATTTATTTTACAGGAAAAAAATCTAAATTTACATACATTTTATCTTGTTACATTATTATATAATTTACAAATTTCAAGAAAACGTTTGTATAATATCAGATTTTAATTTCAGATTTTTTTTTTTTTTTAAATATTAACAAAGCTAAGACTTTCGTGTAATAAAAAGAGGAATAATTTCGTTTGTGAATCTCAAACAATCAGATTAATGGAAAGGAGTTAGAAATTTTAGAGACATGTTTCGTTTTTATTCTTTTAGATAATTATGAATGTTATTTTATGAATATTGATATTAAATAATGATTTCTGCACAGATAAGGATTGCTGTAAGGAATAGTCAGTATTAACAGTCAGTATTAATGTTAATGTATTCTTTAAGTTGTCTATCATGTTTCAGGTACTATAGTTACCGTTTAGGTACTTTTAGATTTTAGTTCATATCAGCATCTGTCATGTATAAAATTTATTCTCTAATGAATTTTAATTAAATTTATACAATTTTCCGTTGTATAAATTTGTACATTTTATAAATATCCGATATAATATAAATATTATAAATATTTATTCAGTATTGGATTCCCTTTATTAATAAAATGTAAATAATAAATACACAGCAATATGAATTCCCTCCAGTTCATTGTAACTAAATATTGAACGAACGACATGTTTTCAGTTTCTACTTTAATTCGGAAAAATTTAAGATTCAATTTTTGGAATGAAATGTTAGAATTTGCTTATAATAAATATATTTTGTAAAATATTTTAATTAAATTTATTCATTTTTGTATTGTTACATGTATAAACATTGAAAATAATTTGAAAAATATCAGATAAGCAATGAATTGTCTCTTTGGATAAATTATAACCATGAAAGACTAACAAAATAAAGACTTTATTTGCGTTGTCCTAGTAAATAATGGAGGAAAATGCCATGTATCCTTTTATTTTTGATTTCTTAAATACCGTATTTAAAAATGTTTAAAGGTCTGCTTATTTTTTAAAATATTAAATCAACGCGAATTACTCTGGTATTATTCATAGGTGTCGAGAGATTATGTAGATAGAAATTTAACTTTTAAAAGAACATTTAAAATGAACTGATTTGAATATTACAAATATTATCTTTACCAAGTAATAGAAAATCTCGACATTCATTTCGTAAAATTCTAATACTACATAAATTTTAAGTTAAATAAAACTCTTCTTAAATATTGCATAACTTAAACATAGACAGCAATTTCCAAAATTTTACCCTCGCTTTTATGGTTGGGTATGTCCATTTGTTACTCTTGTTACCACCAGAGCAAATATTCATACATACCTCCAATTATTTTATTACACAATTCTATTAGGATAAAATTGGTGTAACCGGTCCAAAGCCTTGTGTTCTACTCACATAAAACATATCTAATTAAAAACAAAAATAATTTTACTTGTCAGAATTTTAGAAAACAAATTTTTATTACTCTTGTGACCAATGGTCGGAAGAGCAACAGAAATTTTTTTTGTAGAATTTCGACAAGTAAAATGCTTTTTGTTATTAATTAGATACATTTATGTGAGTAGAACACAATGGAATTTAATTGGCTATATCAATGTTTTCCTAATTATATTTTGTAGTAAAATAATTAGAAGTATTTATGAAAATTTGCTCTAATGGTCACAAGCGTAACAATGGACGTCCCCAACAAATAATGCTTCTACAACTGATTATCAGAAATGACTGATTGTGAGTGTCTTTCTTTTATATATGATGTTAAGCTATTGTATTGAAATTTGACCAATTTATCGTATTAAGATATATCAAAATGCATATAAAGCTAAAACAATTCATTTACAGAGTGATTGTTTGATAACAAAGATAAATAAAAAGGCGTAGTTTAAATCGTAAAGTTAAAAATATACAGATATTGTCAAGTTTTGTGACTACCCTTTCGGGTACTTCAATTTGAAAAGAAGCCATAAAGCAATTTAACAGCAAAATAAACATTTTATTAACTATGTTGTAAAACAGTAGATTAATTTTAACAAAATTATTCTAATTCTTAAATAAATCATATGAGTTGTGTTTTTCTAACTGGGTGAAAACGCTCGGGCCAGGATTTGAACCAGGGATCTATCTCTTGCCTGAATCTGTCAATGCTCTGCCAACTGAGCTATCCAGAACGAAGCCCAGGATTGCTCAGTTGGCAGAGCATCGACAGCTTCATCCCAGAGATCCCTGGTTTGAATCCTGGACAGGACTTTTTTGCCCAGTTGAAAAATTACAACTCTTAAAATTGTAAAACAGGTTTAGCAGTGGAAGGAAAGAACTTAATTAGATTGTTTCATCTAAAACAATAAGAAAAAGCTAATAACGAAGAAAATTCTTTCCGAACTTGCTAAATCTCAAAGTGCTTATCTCAGTCACAAAATGTCCATACGCAAATTCCTTTTACTTGAAAAATAAAATTTTCTTACTGATAATTAAAATTATCAATAGAGTCCATGAGTCGAAAAACACCTTTATTCAAGTAGATATTAGAATTATTTCTTATCTGACGTTCACAACCTTGGAACAGTTTACTTTCCGGTTCGGAAAATTTTCAAGAAAGAAAAAATCGACCAATAAAGCAACAATATATGCCAAAAAAGGCTTCAGGCAGAGGAAAGAATTGCATATTAAAATCAAAGACTCTCAAAAAATATTTCTCGAAACATGTGGGTTCCGAGGTGAAGGATGTGAAAAGTTTCTCATTCAATCACAAATGTTAGGCACGCAATGCAACATAAAGAACAGAAACATCCAAAATCATTCGACCACTGTGGTAATCTTGCCAAAGAATAACTAGCCGTACTTATAGCAATATTACTGTATAACCTACGTAAATTTTAAACTTTAACAAAACAACTGCTTTAAACAATTATGTAAGTCCTCTCTAGTCATGTTTCAAAACATATTTGCCCTATTAAAGAAAGTTAAATCAAGATTTGTAAAGCAATTAAATTAACTCACACTTTATTACTAGATAATCAATATAGTTAAAATGCGAAATAGACATGGAAGCATTTACTGGAACCATAATATTTTTTTACCGATAATTTAAAGCATCAATAGAATCAACGAGTCAAAAAATATCTTAAATCAAGTAGATAAATCAACGTCTTGTATGATGTTCACAGCCTCACAACGGTTTACTTTCCCAAGTTTGAAACAAAACGCTGCTCTTTCAATCCGAGGAGAGAATTCCTTTGATACAGCTAGGATTTCTGTAAAAGTGAAGACCCGCGGAAAATCCTAATTACCTTGGTAAATCTTCTCTCTGTATTTATAGTCACCGGACAACCACAAGCATCTAATTAACATAACTTTGAAAAATAAATGACAACCGAATTTCGAAAATCCTTTCACACTTTGTGACAGTTACGAATGTTGCATTTGTTCTGAATGACAGGATTTTCTAACGACATATATTCTTGTGATCCATACCACTAATTTAGAAAAGTAATGTTTACCTTATTTAATAATAGAAATTGTGATTACATAAGGGGAATATTTTTATTATTGCTAAAAAATGGTATTTGAAAGTTAAAGCGACACAAATATTTTTTTTCTTTTGTGTCAGATAGACTGAAGGTAAGAGCAACAATTATTCATTTTTCTATTATTTATAACTTTCTACATTTAGATGTTGTCTTTATTTTCTGCATAAAATCTAACTGTTAGATTTCTTGTTATTCCATGAACTAACTTTCACATAATTTGACTGTGCTGTTTCCAACTAGAAAATTTTTAACCAAACAAAAATCTACCAATAAAGCAACAATATGTGCCGAAAAATTATTTCAAGAATAGGAAAGAGTTGTATATTAAAAATCAAAGATTCTCAAAAAAATATTTCTCGGAACATATGGGTTAAAGAATGGTGTAAAAGGTTTCTCACTCGGCCACAAATGCCAGCAACGCAAAATAATATAAACAACAAAAACATCCAAAAGCCATTCGACCACTAAGGTAATATTGACAAAGAATAACTAGCAACACTATAGCAATATTACTGTTTAAACTACGTAAATTTTAAACTTTAACAAAACAATTGCATTAAACAATTATATAAATCCTGTCTGTCATGTTTCAAATTATAATTGCTTCTTTTAAGGAAAGTTAAATAAAATTTTGTAAATGAATTAAATAATACACTATTTGTTACTAGATAATCAATATAGTTCAAATACGAAATAGACATGGAAGCATTTGTATCATGGCTGTTTAATTAATCCATTTATGCATAGCGTCCCATTTTTGGGACGCTTCGAATTTTAATAAATTTATATCATTTTCATCTTATTTATAACATGAAAACTGTAGGAAATTATTATCTATAAATGGTTTTATCTGTTAGCGAGAGAATACAGCATAAGATGGATATTTATATGTTTAAATGAAGAATTTTTTCGGTGTTTATAGATTTTAAAGTTTATTTGTAATTTTTCCATCAAGCATCCAAATAAATAAGTCATAATATTAGCTATTAGACTTCGTAATACGTATTTTATTATTATACGTATTTTTTAAAATTGTGATATTATATGCTCAACCCTATTTTTTATGTATTTTTGTAACGTACAAAATACAGGTCGCTAGGCTCAATTGGGTACATATTTTTTTTAGGCATTTAGGATACAGTTATTTATGTAAAGTCCTTTTCAAGATGATTATGAAATGAATTGTTTTTAAGCCTCAAATACGATTATACTTATTTTACTTTTAATAATACTTATAATGTTATTAGTCTCTGTAAAGAAATAAATATAATTTTTTAGTAGTTCATAAAAATACTAATTATACACTGTTAAAAATTTGCAGCATTCTGGCAGGTCATTTGAGCGTTTTTTCCGAAAACGGTTACACAACCGTAATTTAACACTATTCTGCCCATATGATTGGCCATTTTATGGTCAGAATATAGTTAAATTATGCTACAAAATTAATGCTGCAAAATTTTTAACAGTGTAGTACAGTGTTAAAAATTTGCAGCATTCTGTCCAGTCATTCGACCGTTTTCTGAAAAAACGGTTTCATAACCGTAATTTAACTGCATTCTGACCATGAAAAGGCTAAAAATTAGGTCTGAACAGAGTTAAATTACGGTTGTGTAACCGTTTTCGGAAGAAACGGTCAAATGACTGGACAGAATGCTACAAATTTTTAACAGTGTATATAATATACGATTTAAAAGCTTATTTCATATAAATTTAGACAAAACATAATTATGCATAATATATTATTATAAATAATAATTATTAATTTAATAAAAGCGATACTTTCATATTACCCGCCAGCCAGGGGGCTTTTAGCCAAGAAACAGTCACAATTCATTACTTTCAGCAATTTTGATTCTGATAATTTGAATGGTTTAACTGCTTAGTTCGATTACATCCCTGTTAATTTTCTGTTTTATTTATGTTATTTCACTTGTTTATATACTTATTGGTGGAGTTTTAATTGTGTTATGCAATATTATATGAAATAAATGCTGATCTATTTATATCTTAAAAAAAAAAACAATTTAGCAATAAGGCTGCACGATAGGTTAAAAAATATCATGCTTTAAAATTAATTAAAAACAATAAAAGGTCAGCATATTTGTAAAAATTGAAATTATACTTTGTCTACAAGTGAAAAAAAAATGCAGTAAAAACAAAATTTATTGGTTAGTTTTGTCACCATTAGTAAGATCTCAGCGTTATTCAAAGACGTGTTTTTGCGCTGTTATACACACACACACATACACACACACACGCACATATATATATATTTACACTCATGTCCAAAATTAAGGTCACAAACATAAAATCTGTGTAAACTTATGAACTATTATTCACTGTGTTTCTACGAAAATTGGCACAGAGGTAAACTACAAAGGGAGAAAGAATATAGCAACATAACAATATGGAAAATATTTTAAATGAGAATTAAGTTACAGGGTATATCAAAAAGTGCTAAATCATGATTCAGAGATAAAGCATTTTTCTCGGGGAAAGTCTGTCTAATATGGAGTTTGACCATCATGCACTGCTATACAAGCCTCAGAACGAGCTCTCATACTGTTTATGGGAGTGTCAATAAATGTTTGTGGCAACAAAGTCCATTCTTCCAAAATCGCGACTTTTAACTCCTGGCGGGGCCTGGGAGAAGGGTTACATTGTGCAATGGCTCTTTCTAGACCATACAGAACATGTTCAATAGGATTGAGACCCGGAGACCTCGAGAGCCAATTCATACGGCGAATATCCTATTCTTCAAGAAAATCGTCAACAATGTGAGCTCTGTGTGGCTTCACATTATCGTCCATAAACATGAAGTCAGGACCTACAGTACCCCAGAACAACCTCACATAGGCATCATGAACCTCATCCCTATAGCTCTGTGTGTTGATAGTACCCGTTTCGATTACGTGCTCTGGTGTACGACTGCCTAACATTATGCCGCCCCAGACAAGGATTCCTTTGCCAAAATATCTGTGGATTTCTTTTACGTAGGAGGGATAATGGCAAGCTTCACGTTCTCCCCTGATGAAGATTCGACCAGAATCACTCTGCGTTCTGAATCTCGACTCATCACTGAAAAGAACACGCCGCATTCTTGTTGTGTCCAAGACTGATGTCTTCGGCTCCAAAACACCCGGGTTCTCCTGTTGGATGCTGTGAAAGGGACACACACTACTGGGCGCCGATCGTTAGATATGAGGTCTTTGAAGACTATGTGGGATTGTTCCGGGATTCTGTAGGTTCGGACTTCATGTTTATGGGTGATAATGCGAAGCCACACAAAGCTCACATTGTTGACGATTTTCTTGAAGAAGAGGATATTCGCCGTATGAATTAGCCCTCGTGGTCTCCGGACATCAATCCTATTGAACATGTTTAGGATGGCCTAGGAAGAGCCTTTGCACAGCATAACCCCCTTCACAGGACCGGCCCGGAGTTAAAAGTCGCGCTTTTGGAAGAATGGGCTTTGTTGCCACAAACATTTATTGACACCCCCATAAACAGTATGAGAGCTCGTTGTGAGGCTTGTATAGCAGTGCACGATTGTCACACTCATATTAGACAGACTTTTCCCGAGATAAATGCCTTATTTCTGATTCATGATTTTACATTTTTTTGATATACCCTGTATTTTAATTCCCAATTAAAATATTTTCCATACTGTTATGTTGTTATATTCTTTTTCCATTATAATATACCTATGAACCAAATTTCGTGGCAACACAGCGAATAGTTCATCAGTTTCCACAGATTTTATGTTTGTGACCTTAATTTTGAACATGAGTGTATATATCCTTATCCTTATAATATTATAAATGTCAATGTGTGTCCGAATGTTTGAATGAAGTCAGCATCTAAACGAATGAATTAATTCGTTTGTATTTTTGGATATAGATGGATTACAACACGGAAATGAACATAGGCTATGTTTAATTTGTTTTATTCAAATATTTTGCTTAATAATCCAAAATTTCATTATTTTTCATACGCATTGAATTGACATTTTTCCGATAAAATTTAACCATCTTCCTTTTTTCGTTGTCAAAAAATAAAAACTTAGAATAATAATTTAATTTCTAATTGAAAGATTAAAACGGAAATTTTCAAGTACCTTTAATAATACAAGAGGCATGAATTTTGAGTAAGTGCGGAAAAAAGGCAAATGTGACGTCATATATGGAAAATATAAAACGAATATGCTTTGATGTAGAAATAAAATGAGATTGTGTTATGGTATTAATTCTTATTATTTAAAGAAAATTGTTATCATGGCTTACGGTTTATCGTCTGCGCACGGTTAACACAAAGACTTAAATTTCAATTTAAAATTAAAAATAAAAAAATTTGAAGAGCAAATGGATAGCAAATGTCAATAATATGCACAGTAAAATTATCAATGTCGAAAATGAAGTAATGATTAGCTGGAAATATGTATTTTCATTCTTAAAAAGTAAAAAAATTAACTAGATAGAAAGGTTATGTTCGGTAATCGGGTTTCTTAATCAATTTGCTTTTTTTAGAGAAAGAAATTAGGTGCAAAAGTAAATACATTGTTGTAAATAGGTTTGTTTTTTGTGTGGTAAAGACTTAATAATATTCCAGATGACCAATTCTTCGCCCACCTTTGATGACAAGTATGATTGTAAAACATATAAAACAGTATTATCCGATAATTTTCTTGGCACACATGCCATATACGCACTTGGTTTGGCGCGATCTGTTTTTGATACCAATTTGGAGAAAACATCGGTTTTCGAATACCAGTCACATGTATATTTTTAAATTATGTTCTATTACTTAAAAAAGGAAATAACAATAAATAAAAATAAGTTTCATTAAGAACTATAGAACAAAGCAATTTATATAATTTTAAAAGAAAATTAAAGTAAATAGACTATTTATTAATAAATAAACAACAATAGCTGGGTTACCATGTCAAGCAAAATAATCTATGTTGGCGACAATTAGGTAGCCCGGTGCGTATATGACATCTTTGCCATTTTCTTATTACTTCATGATATAAACAGACATCGTGGTTCAGCGTATAAACCAAAGTTATGTCAATGACCTTATAATAAAGAAATACCTTAAATTACTTACTAGCCGCCCTTGGCGACCAGTTTGGTCTCCCTTAAAATTTATGTTTGGGAAAGCATGCTAAGAATTGTATCCTGTTACTTTTATTCATAATTTAATTTACTTGGACTCCCTTAACCCTCTCGCTGCGCAACCCGAGATTTCCTCGGGCAACGTAAAAGTAGCAAAATTTGCGCAATCCGACATTTCCTTGGGGATTCATTTTTTCCACTGGAGACTATTTTTTATTTCAACTTTAACCACTTTTTTAATACAAAAAAATTTATATAGACTTTACAACATCTACCAGAGAAATATGCTACAAAATTGATTTTCTTACAAAAGTGGTGTGAGACTATGAAAATAGTCTCCATTGACAGTCCTGATTTCGCCTAATTTTTATTAATATCATATCCCATTTAAGATTTTGAACTCTTTTACAAAAAATGTTTACATATTTAAACTCTAAGCTACATATAGATTTGAAATATGTAATTAAAAAAATGCGTGATTCTTGAACCTATTTTGATTTTTAAAAAAATACGCAGCGAGAGGGTTAAATATAATTAATATAATCCCTTAAGCTAATATTAGTTTTTGTTGCATTAATATATCTCAAATTGTTGATTTTCTGTAAGCAAGTAAACCCTATTGGTTTACAATGGAAGTCTATGGGAATTTGGCGAATTATTAGAGATATCGCCAAGTTCGCGTCACTTTTGGTGGCAGAATACGGTCCCCTACGGATACCCCCTTTATAGGAATAGAGATGCATTAAATGCTGTTCAATAACCAATGAGATGCGTTTCATTTGGGAGTTGCCATTAAACAATTAACAAATAATTGCGATTTATGTGCCACGTACGATAGCGTAATATATATTTATATATATAGATTGTTTCTTATAAAATGTGATAAACAATTGGTTTATTACATATTTTTTTAATTATCGGAAGGGAAATGCTTTGCTTAATTAATTCAATTATTCTTTTTATGTTACGTGAACGACGTCACGGGTAACCGCTAGTATTATATATATATATATATATATATATATATATATATATGTATGCATAAATTCTAAATATTGAAGTCTGAATAACCTTAGATAGTTACAAGTGTCAATATACTGATTTTTTTCCAGATATATCAAGTATTCTTAGTAATAAATTTTTAAAAAATGCTTTACGTAGAATGTTTTGGTTTTAAAGTAAATGCACAATAGATATTTCTTAAGCAAAATGGATGACGTAGGAAAATAAAAATCAGCGAAACTGTCTTTAAAAATTTCATAAAGTGATGGTATTCTTAAAAGCATTTTTTATGCTTTTTATGCATTTAAATCAAAGCAGTTTCATTTTAGTTACATAAATAGAAAAAAAAAATGGCACAAAAATGGAATTTTAAAATTATATAATTTATTGAATCATTTATTTAACATTACAGGACAAGATTGACTTTTTGAAGTCTCCAACTAAAATGGAATGAGTAGAAATCCTCTTAATTTTTCAGTGATTGCTGCAATTCATACAAGATCTGTCATTTACTAATATCTCTTATCTGTTATTTCATTAATTCTTGCAAATTATCTATCAATAATAATAAGGAAAGAAGTTTGTGTGTGAGTTTGTGAGTGTGTGAGTGTGTGAGTGTGTCGACGGTGTTCTGAAGAGACGGCTGAGCGTAGAGCTACAAAATTTGCGAAAAAGTTACGTTTATATGCGATGTTATGCACCTCGAAACCCGATTTTCGATTTTTTGATTAGATTTTTTTAATTAAAATTTTTATGCGATTTTTAGCGCTTTATTAAGTTTCGAGGCGATTTTTCAACATTAATGAAAAGAATACGGCTTCTTTCTTTTAACCCAATATAGTAAATTTTGTTCTCTTTTCAAAAAAGTTTATTCGGAATTAGGTTTAAAAATTGTTCGCGATATCTTATTGTGATTTTCAGATCTTTTTCGCAATTCATGCTGTTTTTTGACGTACCCGGGCAACGCCGGGCAAGTTAGTAATATAAATTCAATAATGAAGGATTGTGTTATAGGTATTTGTATGATGAACAAATTTAACAATAGAGAAAAATATAATTTATCTTTAATACTTCTGCAGAATAAATCACTAAACAACAACTGCTATTAATCTGTGAAGAATCTTATATTAAACCCATAATTGTTCCTAATTATAAAAAATTCTATTTTAAAAAATTCTTTTGTAAAAATAATTTCTAATTTATAAAGGGCTTGAACTTCATTGTTTTGTTAATAGTTGTAATTTCCAAATATTGGAAAAATATTTGCTTAAGGGGTCTTGTGCCTTTTAAACGCGTCGAAAATTAACGAAAAACTTCAAAGTTTGAATTAGACTATCTTCAAAACCTTTTTATGCATAAACATGAAATTTTGGATATCGATTAAACAGATTGTGCTTTGTAATAAACTACCAGCAGAAATTTATTAACCCTTTACAGAATTTGTGTATTGTTGAAATCAAAATAGCTCTTTTTTTTACCCCATAAGTCATTGCGCGCATGATATCTTGAGAAAGTATGTATGGATTATCATGGAATTTGGTAAATATACTAAACAAATATGTGTGTTTAAAATGATAAACTCTTAAGTATTTACAATGGTAATATTTTTAGTTATGACTATTTTTATTCATTAAAAATACAAAATTTTTTTTTTTTTTTTTTTTTTTTTTTACGAAAATATTTTTTTTATATAGTTAATGAAATAATTTTAGCCTAAGAGTAGATCATTTTAAACACACATATATGTTTAGTATCTTTACCGAATTTCATGCCAATCCATACATACTTTCTCAAGATATCATGCCTGCAATGACTTATGGGGTAAAAAAAGAGCTATTTTGATTTCAACAATACACAAATTCTGTAAAGGGTTAATAAATTTCTAATGGTAGCATATTACAAAGTACAATCTGTTTAACCAATATCCAAAATTTCATCTTTATGCATAAAAAGGCTTTGAAGACAGACTAATTCAACCTTTGAAGTTTTTCGTTAATTTTCGACGCGTTTAAAAGGTACAAGACCACTTAAAAAAAAAAAAAAAAAAAAAAAAAAAAAAAAAAAAAAAAAAAAGCATACAAGAACGGAAAAATTTATATATATATCTTCAAAATTTAATTCATTTCTTTCCACATATTTGCAGAATAAATCACTAATGGGAAATTATTCGTTATAATTTCATAATCATTGACTTATTTTTGTTACCCAGTTAACCTGGTACAACGGAATGAAATACAGCAATATATATGATAGAATGGGAAATTAATTACATATCAAGTGTATTTATGGAGCTCCAAACATATCTAAAAAACATTTCCAACAATAAATAAAAATAAATAAACATATCTGAAATTTATATTGATATATATATATATAGTATATAACTTGTGTAATAGCTAAAAGGACATTTAAAAGAATCAATAACGAATTTTTTTTTTTTATTAATTTTTCAACTACTTTTCAGCAGTGAAATTACGCTTGAAATTATTCAATGTTAAAGACGTGAATTATCACATTGCTAACAAAGCGTAAACCAACTTAGTGAAAAATGTCCAAGACGGGAATCTATTCCAGGGGCCCGGTTCGATTCCCGGCTTGGACATTTTTCACTAAGTTGGTTTACGCTTTGTTAGCAGTGTGATGATTCACGTCTTTAATATCAATAACGAAATAAAAAATCTCGCTTATTATTTAGTTACGATTCATATTGATACGGTGGTTTTACATCTGTGTTTATGTGTATAATATGTCCTTAATTAGCATTTAATATCATATAATAATCTGTTAAATATTTCTAAAATCTAAAACTAACCTGATCATAATTCCGTTTTAAAGTAATCCGGGATAAATTTATTCGATAGTAGCTATTGAATATTATTGATACAATTATCATTTTTTACCTTTTTTTATAATCACTAATATACCATATTTAAACTAGATTAGACAGTAAATATATTATTGTAGCAAATAATGGAAACATCCAGCTAATTAATGGAGCTTACAAATATTAAGGCAAAGTGCCAGCAACGTTAAATAAAGATTTCTTGGAATTTTCCTGGGAAGGTAAACATACATTAAATACGCTATCTTTCATTAGTTGTTAAACTCTCTTTCATGCCTTATAGCACAATATATTTCATTAGCTATTAAGCTCTCCTTTAAGCCGTTTAGCACAATTCTCAGAACACAGAACTAGTAAAAATAAAATAAGAGGTGATTCTTTTGTAGTACAGATACATAGTCGAATCTTAATTGTTTTGTAAAATATACATTTTTGATAGATAACATATTATTTCACTAACTTAAAAAATAGATAAGGTTTAAAAATACAACTTATCAGAAATGTTTTTTGTGCTTTACTTAAAGCTTTTGTTGTTATTATTATTATTATTATTATTGGTTTATAAGAGTAATTACTACAGTTTAACGAAAAATGCACAGTTTTAGTTTAACATCTTTACAGAATAACCTAAAAAATAAATAATTTTTATTATTCAATAATCGTCCACTTTTATTTTATTACTTAGTTGAATTTTTGAAATAATTGGATGAAACACACCAATACAATATCATACAATGCGAAATTAACTAGCTTACCTAATTTATGAAATAACTTCTCAATTATAGCACAGTATTATAAACTTTATCTGTATAGTATTTAAAAGACAAGGGTGTTACCCGTCTGGCCTGAGATTTCTACTGAACCGATTATAATAATTATCTTTTTTTTTATGAAAGAACTTTATTTGTAGTTTATTTTCTTTTTTAATAATCCCATTTTTATGTTTTAATTTAAAAAGTCCTTTATGAAATTTCTTCACATTAGTGCCATTTTCTTTTTGCAATTAAAATTAACTTTTTTAAAACTCTTAAACAGAAAATGACATCACGATTTAAAAAAAGAAACGATTTTTTACTCATAGAGCTGTTACATTTCAATATTTTTTTCATTCCGCTGATACTGAGATTGAGATGCTAATCTCAGAATGCTTTTCAGTAAGTGAAAATGAAGTCATAGTAAAAATGAAATGAGTATTTTCTTTGATAAAACTAAATATTTTGCTACGAATTCATCTAAAAGTAAATTTTTGGATTTGGCCGGCTCGCAGATCAAGCCTCAAGTCAAGAGGGCGAATGTTTTCATACAAAATTGTAACTGGCAAACATGACACCAAGCTTGGAAATATATATATTAATAATGTATTGCTCCAAAATATTTTTTAAATAGTGAATATGAATATGAAAAGTAAGTATTTAAATTTTTCGACGGTAAAAATTAAGTTATTTTTAGATTTCGCTGAAAAAAATTATAATTGTCTTATAGTGACGTAATTTTCGTTGATTTTTCATTACCTAATTCCAAAGATTAAAACCTCAATTAATAAATTCAGAATTTCTCATCTTAATTGCATGCTACTGATTGCGAATAGGAATAAAGATTAGGTTTGAAATAGTTTGTAAAGTTAAAATTAAACTTTAGTTAAATAATAATATTTGTTTAAAAAGTTGGACCAGCCGATATAATATTGAGTAATTATTGTAATTATTTTGTTAATTTATTCTAAATTCAGTCGATCAGTTTTTTTTTACAAATTTTCATTCGTCAAATTCGACGGGTTTCAATTCGTAATTATTATAAACATTATAATAATAAATTATAATAAAAATTATTATAATAAAAATTATTATAATAAAAATATCCGAAGATTTAACAATAAGGAAAATACATCAAAGGCGTTATAGTTTAATTGCTTTACTGAATTCTCTATATTTCTCATGAAAAATGTAGTATATTGTACCATTTGTTATAACAATTACCAATGATAAATGGACATATAATGATGTGTAAATAATTAATTTTAAGCTTTAAACAAACGAAATCATCATTTCAGTCCCTGTCCCCAGGTATAAATATCCAATATTAAATGTATGCTGTAAACGTTTCTATAAATTATTATGAACTTTTACTATTATATACTTATACCTATATATATACAGTATGGGAAATATATAATTCCCTTTACTTAGTATAGATTGTATAGTAAAATATTGAAGTAAATATATTTGCCCCTGGGGTTGACCATCATCTCAGTCTCTCTAAACACACATTTGGATTAACAGATACTAGGTGGCGCTGGCAGAATTATTTCCATTCTAACAGCAACTAAACTTCAAAAGCCACCATGAATGAAGGTTAAGTTGTTCTTCTCTTTGTTTCATATTTAGAAATATTTAGTTTTTGTTCTGAATAGGGTTGAGTATTTTTTATAGCATCAATCATGTCCCCATATTTAACTTTTTATTTATAAAAAAGCTTATTGCAACTTTATTTATGTGACATACAAATGTCACATGGCATATTTAATAATTTACATGTTTGCAAAAGGATTCAACAAAATGGTTGTGCAGATGTTAAGATAAAAACATCACCTCAGTCCTCATCATCTTAGTCCTAATTATTAGACACTGAGTATGATGTTAACAGACATTTTCCTCCATAAAAGTTTATTCTACGCATAAAATATACAAACTTGATCGCAAAACACTACAGCATTTAAATGACAGAACTATATAATTGTATGTGGTAGTTGGTACAGTCGTGGAAAAAAAAGTAAACACTCCTTCCTAACCCTGGAAAAAATTATCCTAGAAGAAAGTTACTGGTACCACACGATTGGTAATAAAGTCTACTTTTAAATGATGTATATAAAATTTGCTTAGGAGCCATCTACATATTAAAACGAACCATAACTTTTTTTTTTCAATAGCAGTAGCATAAATGAACTCTACACTTTTCAATTAGCCAAAAAACAAATTTTTATGCAATTCGTATGATAAGTTTCCGAAAAATTAATTATTTTAAAACGAGCGTATTTTTGGGGCTCTATCCAAATTGAAGTTCGGTACTGGATTGTTAATCGAGAGAGCCCCCTTCTTGATCAAGACATCTTAAGAGTCATTCAAGCAGTCATTAAAGACTGCTAGATTACAGGATAGCATAAGAAATTTCAAAATATCTTGTCACTTCTATCATAGATGGCCCCTTAAACCATCATGTTACCGTTTTTTAACCACAATTTGAAAACTACTTCGAAGAAAAATGTGAAATTTTGGATTTCCATAAAGCATGGCTTAATAAATCTAAATCCATCAAAAAAATTGTAGGATGCAATTCATAATTTTTTTAAATATTAATTTCATAATTCGTATCATAAAATTATAAAAATTTCAAATTCAATGTATTTATGTTTCGGTATTTTAGTATTACTGCTACACAAAAAATTAGCACCTTAAGAGTATAATTTGAGGCGATATTAATGAAAATATGAAAATGTAATTTAGCACCAGAAGCACTAAATTTAAAATTTTTATAATTCAAAAACTTATCATTCAAATGACTTGAAATTTGGTGACTAGGCATAGTTTGAAACGAAGATTTGAAATATATTGTTAAAATTGGGTATTGCCATTGAAAAAAATGAAGTTTAAGTTTATTTTAATATGTAGATGGCCCCCTAAGCAACTTTTATATACCTCATTTAAAAGTAGACTTTATTTCCAATCGGTCGGTACCAGTAACTTTCTTCTACGATAATTTGTTGAGGAGTAAGTAGGGAGTGTTTACTTTTTTTTTCCCCAACTGTACATTAATTTTTTTAAATGAAAATTTTGGAAGGAAATTACCCGGTTTTCAGATATTGACCCATGTGATGCTAGAAGAGCTCCACATAAGCACCTTTAGTTGCACAAACAGCGTAGAGACGGTATTCAACCTCATGCTGATATTCATAAACGTCTTATGCCACGCGCGTATGGAGGGCCAGGATGGTAGGTGACGTCCATATTTTGTTCGGAAATTCCTTCGGACTTATGTATCACTTCGTCTCCACGAAGCAGGCCATAGACTGTGTCTTTTCCTGTGGTGTATGTTACGTTATCTTACTGGGTCGTACCTACAAGAAAAAAACACTTTTTAATACAAATAAAACTTTATGAGTTGTTGTTTTATGCACGCAAAACCGAACTTCGCTATCTTATTTTATTTAGCTTTTACAGAGGATGAAATTTCTAAAGGTAAACTCGGGACACCCTGTATTTTTGTACATTTTACAGTACGGAAGGTCAGGAACCGAAACAGTCAAACTAGAATTTAAATGGAATCAATAATGAGTACATTGTGTTTCTTAATTTTGAGTGCATTTGGATAGGAGCTATTTTGAGTATGTGACATATTTAATATTGAGTATACTTTTTACTCAATTTTGAGAACCCAATTTTTTCAGTGTACTTTTTTTATGAAGCACACTCTCGGTCTCCATAAATGTCTTGTGCCACCCTCGTATTAAGGTCCCGTATAAGTGGGTGATGTCCATATTTTGTTCGGAAATTCCTTCGGACTTGTGTAACACTACGCCTCCACGAACCAGGCCAAACACTGTGTCTTTTCTTGTGGTGTAGCCATCACCAATTATGGATCTTACTGGTTCGTACCTGAAAAAAATGCACAGATGTCATATATTTTTTTTCCGACGCTAATTTGGGCGAAACATCAACAGCATAAACAACAGCATGCGGGTTACCATATAAAACAAAATAACGACACTTTGGCGCCAGTTAATTACACGTTGCGTATATGACATTGGCATCAGAAAAAAATCGCGCCAATATATGACATCTGTGCCAAAGAAAAATCACTTTTTAATACAAATAAAACTTTATGAGTTGCTGCGTTATGGCCACAAAACCGAAATTCGCTATCTTATTTCGTTTAAATTTTATGGAATATGAAAGTTGTAAAGATAAATTTGGGATACCCTGTATATACACAATAATATGCAACTAAAGAGTGACGTGCTTTCTATTGCGCATTTTATAACAAATAACGTTCTTCCACCTCGTACATACAGCTATGAAAGAAAGATAAAATGAAAATTCATAATGATAATGAATACAAATATCTTTTAATCAGGCGTATTTTTATTACTATGTATGAAGCTGTATTTTTTCATTTTTAGGTGCGTTCGCAATTATATAAATACATAGCGCCTATAGTCGTCGTTCAGTCCGTCCGTCCGTATATAGCTGAGCAAAAACTACCCAACCGAATGGTCTGAAATTTTAAATATATAATTTTTGGAATATTTTGTCGAGACATTTCAAATTTTATGAAAATCGGATGCGTAATTTAATTACATGGACAGTCAAATGTTTTCCGTTACATTACAGCCAATAGGGAAAAATTATTTCAAGTGCATTTTAATGATGTTACAGCTTTTCGAACAGAATGAAATTGATTTGAACTTATTGAAGTGCAGTAAAATATACATTCAGTACAATATGCGGTGCAAAAAAATATTTATAAAACTAGTTATAGTACGAACGCACCTCATTTGGCACGTTTGACGTGCCATTTCCAACTTGTTTTTAATGTAACGTTTTCGCGGGTAATGTAGCGGAAGTATTTACCATCAGTAATAAATTATTTTTTATGTTACTTGAATCATGTCGGAATTAAATATTTGTTGACTTTGTTTTAAGAATAAAACGAAATTAAACTGTTATGATTTCTGTCTAATTACACTACTGAAGAAAGACAGAACTTGAATGAACATCTTTAAGGTATATAAATCTCTACTATCTTATTAGAATCGTACATCTATATTTTGAATTTTTAAAGTTATATTTTTTAATGAAGTTTTTTTTGCAATTGAAGTTTTTTTATGTATGCCAAAAATAACATCTTTCATTTTCTAATTTATCAGTTATTATTATCCGATGGGTATGATACCAAAGGTCTTCAGAAAGAGCATTTACTTCTTCCCAATAGGTTCAGAAGCAAATACGAAGTTTTGCATCCTCAGTAAATCTATTAATAATATTCTGGAATATATGCCAATCTTTTCTGTATATATTCCGATAACAGACAACATCCAGATCAAATACCATGTTTATCATTTTAATGATGAGATTGTAAAATTTTAATTTTAAGTTATTTGTTTTTGCTCTCTGCATTTTCATATAATATTAAACATTAAATTTGCAGACCGAATGAAAACAACCGAATTATGCACTAAAAATGAATTTTCTGTCAATTCATTGATAGCCATTTATCGAAAATTGAACTATATATATGTAAATGCAAATGGGCAATTTATTTGCATATAATCCTCTATCTGATCATTAATTTGTTACTTAGCCAACATTTTGTGATAATAGAACAACATCAATAAATATCACAAAGTACCAAAACTACTAAATCATCAAATATCTCAATGAAGCTTCCTGACACAGCGCCGAAATGTCATTAATATTAAAGTAAAATATCTTACAATTTACGGGAAAACGGTGGATGGTACTTTACTAAAGCTATAAGTTTTCATTAGTTGTCAGATTCTTTACATTTCTGCTTTTTAACACAATTAAAAAAAGGAAATTAAGAAAATAAAAATAAGAGGTAAATCTTATATGAGTTTAATTCATATTATTATTTTACTCTTATTAAAATATTGAAGGATTGTTAAAGATATTTTTTTATAGATAAACAAATTTTAACATTTAATTCAAAATCACATACAATCTAAGAATAGAACGTATCAGAAATTTTTATTACAATTTTTTATGCTAAAAAATAGAAAATAAAATAAAACTAGATGTGTTGAAAATGAAAAATTAAAAGTTTTATTTTAATACAGTTACATAATATATTAATTGGATATAGAATAATAATACTTCGGATTATCTTTAAATTTAATTTTGTAACTAAGCAACATTTTGCGATAATTACATCTAAATTATCAATACACATCAATGAGTACAAAAATAACTAATCAAGACTCATTCATGAAGCTTTCAAATGCAGCATCTTCTACAGTTATGTAAATAAGAATATATTCAGAAAAAGAATAAGGGATAAAACTTGTGTATTTCACTTATAATGAGAAACAGTTTCCTAATTGTACATTTATAATATACGGGGTGTTTCTAAATGAATATAGGAGTTTTAACACTTGTTAGTATTTATTACATAAAACTTAAAATTATAATTAATACATAAAATGAAAGAGCAACTCAAACAGTTTTACCTACAAGCTTACAAGTGTTCAATGTGAGCGCCTTTCGTCACACGGCATACATCAAGTCGATAGCTCAGTTCTTCCCAAACGCTGAGTACTGTTTGTGGGGTCATTGTTGCAACAGCTGCAATGGTGAGCTGGTAGTGGAGGCACATACACACGATCCTTTATGAACCCCCACAGGTAGAAATTACGTGGCGTCAGATCGGGTGAGCGTTTGAACAGAACTTCTTTGCTAATCAACCTTTGGGAAGAACTGAGCGATCGACTTAATTATTGCCGCGTGACGAAAGGTGTTCACATTGAACACTTGTAAGCTTGTAGGTAAAACTGTTTGAGTTGCTATTTTATTTCATGTATTAATTATAATTTTAAGTTTATGTAATAAATACTACCAAGCGTTAAATCCCCGATATTCATTTAGAAACACCCCGTACTTTACAATTTATAAATTCACATGAATTGTAAATTTCCAAGTGTTTGAAAAATGTCCGGGCCAGGATTCGAACCAGGAATATCTTGGCTGAAGCTACCAATGCTTTGCCAAATAAGCTATCCCGGACAAATCTGGAGGACCGAATTCTCCCAGCTAATCTTAAACCTCTGCACTTGTATGTCTAGTCTGACTGGAGATCAACTTTCTTTGCAAAATTTGTTTTAGGTACCAGTAATAAAATAAAGTAAAATTTACCTTATTTAATTAGAGCATTTTTGAAATTGTGTACTTGAAGGAAACATCTTTTTAAAAAGTGGTGTCAACCGAATAAAATTTGTGTAAGAGACGTCCGAGTCAAAAGGGTTAATGATCCTAACATCTGGTCTGATATCTGAATCAGTTCAACATAATAAATCGCAGGTAAAGGAACACCAGTAAACTCTCGATGCGTAATTATATTAGATTAATTTTTAACACGATTATTTAATTGGTAAACAAATCCTATGTGTTGCAAATTTCCAAATGGGTGAAAATGTCCGGAACAGGATTCGAACCAGGGATCTCTTTGCTGAAGCTACCAATGTTTCGCCAACTGAGCTACCCCGGACGAATCGAGAGGACATAATTCAGCCAAGATATCCCTGTCTCGAATCCTGGTGCGGACATCTTTCACCCAATTGGAAATTTACTACTCATATTATTTACAGTAGAACCTCTTTTATCCGAAACTTTTAACTTACACGCTGGATTAACCGAAATCCAATTTTAAAGCTTTTTTTTTTTTTAACAATCATATTTCTTGTGTACAAAATCCACTTTGAAAGCTTTTTTTTTGTTTAACTATCATATTCCGTGTGTGTAAGCGGTCCTTTCCGAACCACGAGTGCATATAAATATTTTTGATCCCCTTTCTTAGAATTCCTTTGAATTTAACTTGAGTTCCCGTAACTTGATTAGATTGAAATTTAATTTGAGTTCCCGTGTTCGTTCCTGGTCTGCGGAGTGGGACGAACAAATTAGCAATTCTAAAGCTTTTGAATGTTTTGCAAAAGGTTAGGCATGGCTGGAGCAGCAGAAAGACTGTGATACTAGTAAACTGATAATATTAAAAAACTTCGTGATAGAGCTTCAAAGCAAAAGGAATTGAAACTGCAACAAACAGAACATTATTTCAAACACTTGTAAAAGGTACTTAATTTCAAAATTAAAATTCAGGTAATTTATTTTTGTTTCTATTTTGCTATTGCTTTATTTTAATTAAGCACTTGTTACCATAATAAGAAACAGTCCATATATTTATCCTTAATCTTAAAATTGTAGCATTCGCGATTATCCGAAAATTTCGATTTTCCGAAAGATGGTCGGTCCGAAAGACTTCGGATAATCGAGGTTCTACCGTATTTACAAATTAAATAATTGTGTAAGAATTTTATCTAATATAATTAAGCACCCAGTGTTTACTGGTGCTCCATAACCTGAGATTTATTCCGTTGAGCTGATTCAGATATCAGACTAGATGCTCGGATCACTAAGGTTAGCTGGGTGAATTATGTCCTCCAGATTCGTCCGTGATAGAGTGGCAGATCATCGGAAACTTCAGCCAAAACATCCCTGGTTCGAATCATGGTCCGGACATTTTTCAGGCACTTGGAAATTTACAACTCATTCGGTTTACTTAACAATTGAATAATTGTGTTAAAAATTTTAATTTAACGTAAATTCACAGTTTTTGAAATTAAACTTCCTCAACTAGTGCAGATGTGTAAAAAGATATGTGCGTCATAAAAACATTAATTTGGACAAGAGTAGTTTTAGATCAAGCACTAGAGATTATTTTAAAATAATAATTCAAACATTGTTTTGTTAAAGTTATTCTGCAGGTGGAACGTTGTAATTTCTGCAGTGGCATTCTCGTCATTCTAAGAGAAATACTTTATCAGCAAGAACAATGCATCAGAGATGAGCATTCCACTCATGAAGTTTAAGCTCCTGCTATGACGTCTTCTTTTTTCTATTTTTTTCCCCCAAATTACATAGTTTTGACACAGCAGCAGATTGAGAGAAATGTTTTATCTGAATAGCTCTGCTTATAGAAAATACGTTCCACAAAATATGCAGCAGGCATTTTTTCCCCTCTTTTGTTATAAATATATATCATAATAACGTGATCCGAAATTCTTGTTCTGCAAATTCATTTCATTACGACATATACAAGCTGTAAACAATTCTCGAAAATGGGTTCGAAAAATGTGTATATTATACAATACACTACGAAATTATACATTAACTTATAGAAAACTGCTCCTACTCTTAACCGCTTGAGTGGCGGTGACATATATTACACCACACGTTGTTTAATCAAGATTTGCAGTAGAAACTTTTAATGAAATTTTGCTTTTATAACTTTGGTGGAAAAAAAGTTATAAAATTGCTTTTCCTTATTTCGAAATAAAATTTTTCGAAAATTCCTGTGTGACTTTAACATTACAGAAATACAATTACTTGCCTCTGAAAGGGTTTAAAAAAAGGGGGAGAACTGTATAGTTCAACGTGAAATGAAAATTTGAGTCTCACCCCATTAACCATTTCAGGGGCAAAGCAATTCCATTGCTAAAGTGTTGAAATTAATGAATGACACCGGAATTTGAAATCAAATTTATTTGTAAATAATAAAAAGCTTTATTTCGCATATGTATTAAACCTAAGACTTTAAAAAAAAATTCTGCTGTCATTGTGGCGTTTGGGAATTAAAATTAAGTGGATTCATAAAAATATCACCGCCCCTCAAGGGGTTAGTGAATAAACGCTTAGGATGTCAAATAATGTTTATCATTTCAAGTAAATGAAAATTTTTATTTTGTTTCTTAATCAGTACATTTTAATTTCCTACTTTTCGAATTGACTAAAATAAAACGAAAAAAATTGAAATCAACTCTCTCATTTTATTAATTATCTTCAGTTCCTGGTGAAGAAGTAGTTATTTTTTTTATAATAACATGGCACCTGCTAAAATATATCTCCTACTATTTTTCAAAATTAACAGTATTGTTTGCTTCTTTTTTCTGATTTTGCAATAATTAAGTGAAATGTTCTACCAGTTATTAAAGTATGGAAAAATATTTCACGATAGTAAAATTTTGTCCTAGCGTTGACATAATTATTAATATTATTCCGTTTCTAAAGTTTAGATATAACTAGAAAAAATTGCCAATCTATGTCTTATAATAGAGAAATGATTTAAAAGTCAAGTGCATTAATGGATCTTTCGAACACTACGTAGGTAAATCTTCAGCACATAACAAAGATTTTCTTGAATTAACCAAGAGGGGAAAGATACCGGATGTCCCAAAAATGACTAATGGATTTTAAAATTAGTAACTTACAAACGGTGACAGATATTAAGATGTCAGGAGTTTTTATTCTGCGATTTCCAGATTTAGTTACAAATAACAGCGATAGATGGCGCTGCAAGAAATAGGCACTAAATCCAGGCTCGATTTTTCCGTCTCTCTCTTCTCTCATGCGAAAAAGGAGATTAAAATGTTTTGAATAGATGCTGAATTACCATAAATCGGGTCTGAAAATAGCAGTTACTTCTCGCAGTGCCATCTATTGTTTGAAATTCGAACTAAAATCATGAATCACAGTAAAAAAATTCCTGACATCATACTTAACCCATCATACATAACATGTATTTTAGTATTTCATTAAATCTTATCTCTATTGATTTAATATAGATGTCATCGTCCATTCAAAATGTTGACATTTTTTTCTTTTCGTTTTTAACGTATATATTAATAACTTGAAAATAAAATGTAACATGTCATCAGTTTAATGCATTTAATGTAGCGTTTTTCCGTTTTTTAAAACATGGCAACCTAAATAATTCAAGTAAGTGGAAACCATTTGCAGATATTTATATGTAAGAAATACTGGATTTGAGTCCTGGCTTGAGCATTTTTTCGCTTAGTTAGAAATATTCAATTCGTATGTCTCCTTGAATTGGTCTATTGAAAGTAACATCAGTCATGCTTTCACTGTGTTTAGATCTTATAAGCCTCAGCGCAGATCGAAAGCACAAGATTCGCACTTTAAATCTTATAAGCCTCCGCGCAGATCGAAGGCAACGGATTCGCAATTTATTTGTGCACATGAACTGTCGCGGGGCTGAATTCTTTAACCCTTTATCTACTGACGATACTTATACGTACCATTAAAATAACTTTTTATCCGACTGCCAAGAAAGGTTATGTGTTTCATGCGTATCTGGGTATGTGGATTTCTTTATACTCTCGGAACATCTCAACGGCTGGATGGATTTTAGTAAATGAGGTCTCTTAAAAAAAAAATCTCTCTAAAAATTTTTTACGCACTATATTGAGTGGCATATCTTTGGATAGGTCTTTCAAAATGAAGACGATGTTTCATTGACTATTTTACAGTCAGAAGCTCCCTTTAAATATTACACAACCTGGAAGTTGTATAGGTACGATCTCTGCGTTACTCCAACTCTAACCTTCATCGACATCTATAGGCCTCATCAAAACAGTGTTTATAGATAGGAACTAACAATTAAACACAACTTAAAAGTCATCAATACAAGTAAATAATAAAAAAAAATAGGTAAGTAACATAAAAAATAGTTTCACATTAATGAGAAATAATTAATTCGTTCGCTTTTATGCAGTCGGGTTTTTGGATTTTTTAAATTTAATTTTTACTTGTTATAAAATTCATTTAATTCATTTAATATTAAATTAATTAGTTTTAATTCAGTTTAGAATGATAGATACATTGTTCCAAAAGCATTATTGGTTACACAAAACAAAAATATTTTTAAAAGGATGATTTATTTTGCCTTTGCATTTTTTTTTTCAGCTTTCTTCGCATTGGATGGCGGGGGTGTTTCAATTCGGAAATATTTCTATATTTATATTGTAAGAACATTATATTTGTACATTTCCTAATTCAACAAAATACTAAGATAAATATTTAAAATAAAAGATTTGAATGGGGTTATGATTACTGCACAAAATCCTTAATTTCAAATTAAATTAATCCTTCTAAATCCTTCTAAAATTTATTAAATAATTATGTAAATCATCCCACGTTGTTTAAACAATTCAAGAAAAATTCTTTAGAAGATAAAATTTTCATGAATTCATAATTCAGTATATAAAGAGTTAAATGTTTGTCGCCACCCTTGAAGAGTTTTTTTGTATTCTTTGCTTTGAAATTTTTGACGAGTAATGAAATCGATTAGAGAAATATGAAAAGTCCAAAGAAATAATTTATGGGTTTATAATTGGAGAATCCATCTCCCTTTTTCCAATTAGCCTGATATTTTTCAGGCTTAATGCAAAGAGCCTAGAAAGCGTTAGGCTATTTGAAAAATGGCCATTTATTATCCGATCAGGGTGATATTTTTAGCTCGCAGGCTATCAAAGCCTGAGAGCTTATGTGCCCGCCGATTCTGTATGTACGTGTGTACGTACGTACGTATGTACGTAACACGATAACTCTTGATAGAAATATCCGATTTGCTTCAAATTTTTTTTTCTAGCTTCATTCTGATAAGGTGCTTCACTGATTAGTTTTTGGGGTTCATTGGTTAAGGATGAAGGGGGGAAAGGGGGGCTAGTCCCCCCTCCTTAAATAATATAAATGGGTTTTTCATGCAGAAATATTCGATTTGCTCCAAATTTGGTATACCGGTTTATTGTGTTAAGGAGCTTCCCTGATTAGATATGGAAGCTCATTATTTAAGTATAAAAGGGGGAAAGAGGGCTACGCCCCTTAATTTAGATAAATCGGTTTTTCATGATGAATTATTCGATTTGCTCCAAATTTGGTATACCGGTTTATTAAATTAAGGAGCTGCCTTGATTAGATTTCGAGGTTCATTAGTTACATATAAAGTGAGGAAAGGGGGGCTATCCCCCGCGTAATTTAGATAAATGGGTTTTTCATGCAGAAATATGCGGTTTGCAATAAATTTGGTATACCGGTTAATTATGTTAAGCAGCTTCCCTGATTACATTTGGAAGATCATTATTATGTATAAAGGGGGGGAAAGGGGGGCAATTGCCTCTCCCTTTAATTTAGATAAATGCGTTTTTCATGTAGAATTATTCGATTAGCTCAAATTTGGTATACTGGTTTATTATGTTAAGGAGATGGCTTGATTAGATTTGGAGGTTCATTAGTTAAATATAAAGGGAGGAAAGGGGGGGCTAGCCCCACCCCTTAATTTAGGTAAATGGGTTTTTAATGCAAAATTATTCGATTTGCTCCAAATTTGATATACCGGTTTATTATGTTAAGGAGCTTCCCTGATAAGATTTAGAGGTTCATTAGTGACGTATAAAGGGAGGAAAGGGGGGATAGACCCCCCCCCCTTTAATTTAGATAAATGGGTTTTTCATGCAGAGTTATTCGATTTGTTCCAAATTTCGTATACCGGTTTATTATGTTAAGGAGCTGCCTTGATTAGATTTGCAGATTTATCGGTTAAGTATAAAGGAGGGACAGGGGTTAGTGTCCCATTAATTTAGATAAATGGGTTTTTCATACAGAATTCTTCGATTTGCTTCAAATTTGATATACCAGTTTATTACGATATGGCTTCCTTCATTTGATTTGGAGGTTCACTGGTTAAGTATAAAAGGGGGAAAGGGGGGCAATTGCCCCTCCCCTTAATTTAGATAAATGTGTTTTCATGCAGAATTATCTGATTTAGTTTAATTTTTTTTCAACCGGATCCGAACTTGAAGGTTCCATTTGAAGTCAACCCCAAAACCGACCACAACCAGGTTTCGGATTGAGTTCATTTAGAATTTTCAGGTTCGGATCGGGTTACCGGTGGACGGAGATTATTTTGCCTGGCTTGCATCGGGTTATAATTCTTTGGAATATATTTGTCGGTTAAGATTTGGTTCGGGACGGGTTTCAGGTTGATTCGAATGGAATTTTTAGGTTTTGGTAGTATTGCGTGTCCATGGAAACTAATTTGTCTTGTTCGGATCCGGTTATGGATCTTTGGAATATTTTTGTCGGTTATAAGATTTGGTTCGGGATTTCGGGTTTTTTAAATGGAACTCTCAGGTTTGGTTCGGGTTACAATTAGACTGAAATTATTTTGTCTTGCTGGGATCGGGGTACGGTCTGTTTTAATTTATTTTTCGGGTTTGGGTAGGGTTATGCGTTAATAAACCTAATAAAAAGAAAATTACCCCGTTAAACTGATTGCGTTGAGCTCACAGGCTATCCCCACTAATTGTATTTTATACTCTTATTTCAAAGAGTAATGCCCCTCGAAAAATAAATGAAGGCATTAGTCCCCGTTGCCCCCTTTCTACTTAACCAAAGAACCTCAAAATCTTATCAGGGAAGCTACTTAACATAATAAACTGGTATACCAAATTTGAAGCAAATCAGATAATTCTGCATGAAAAAAACATTTCACTAAATTAAGGGGTGGGGGTATTAGCTCCCCCATTTCTCCCTTTATGCTGAAAACAATGAACTTTCAAATCTAATCAGAAAAGCTACTTATTAGAATGAACCTAGAAAAATTTAAACTAAATTAGATAATTCTGCATGAAAACACATTTATCTAAATTAAGAGGAGGGGCAATTGCCCCCCTTCCCCCCCCTTTTATACTTAAGCAATGAGCCTCCAAATCAAATGAAGGAAGCCATATCGTAATAAACTGGTATATCAAATTTGAAGCAAATCGAATAATTCTGTATGAAAAACCCATTTATCTAAACTAAGGGGAAACTAGCCCCTGTCCCTCGTTTATACTTAACGAATAAATCTCCAAATCTAATCAAGGCAGCTCCTTAACATTATAAACCGGTATACGAAATTTGGAGCAAATCGAATAACTCTGCATGAAAAACCCATTTATCTAATTTAAGGGCGTGGGGGTCTAGCCCCCTTTCCTCCCTTTATACTTAACTAATGAACCTCCAAATCTAATCAAGCCATCTCCTTAACATAATAAACCGGTATACGAATTTCGAGCAAATCGAATAACTATGCATGAAAAACCCATTTCTCTAAATTAAGGGGGGGTCTAGCCCCCCCTTTCCTCCCTATATACTTAACAAATGAACCTCCAAATCTAATCAGGGAAGCTGCTTAACATAATAAACCGGTATACCAAATTTAGAGCAAATCGACTAATTTTGCATTAAAACCCTATTTACCTAAATTAAGGGGAGGGGGGCTAGCCCTCTCTTTCCTCACTTTATACTTAACTAATGAACCTCTAAATCTAATCAAGCCATCTCCTTAACATAATAAACCAGTATACCAAATTTGAGCTAATCGAATAATTCTACATGAAAAACGCATTAATCTAAATTAAGGGTAGAGGCAATTGCCTCCCTTTCCCCCCTTTATACATAATAAGGATCTTCCAAATGTAATCAGGGAAGCTGCTTAA
Source organism: Maratus speciosus (assembly GCA_963932465.1). Classification (NCBI taxonomy): domain Eukaryota; kingdom Metazoa; phylum Arthropoda; class Arachnida; order Araneae; family Salticidae; genus Maratus; species Maratus speciosus. The sequence goes on along the minus strand of OZ010795.1, from coordinate 478,519,957 downwards.
CATAATTAACCGGAATACCAAATTTATAGCAAATCGCATATTTCTGCATGAAAAACCCATTTATTTAAATTACGGGGGGATAGCCCCCCTTTCCTCCCTTTATATGTAACTAATGAACCTCCAAATCTAATCAAGGCAGCTCCTTAACTTAATAAACCGGTATACCAAATTTGGAGCAAATCGAATAATTCATCATGAAAAACCGATTTATCTAATTTAAGGGGGTAGCCCCCTTTCCCCGCTTTATACTTAAATAATGAGCTTCAAAATCTAATCAGGGAAGCTCCTTAACACAATAAACCGGTATACCAAATTTGGAGCAAATCGAATATTTCTGCATGAAAAACACATTTCTATAAATTAAGGGGGGGGGACTACCCCCCCCCCCTTTTCCTCCTTTATCCTTAACCAATTAACCCCAAAAAATAATCATGGAAGCACCTTATCAGAATGAACTAAGTCAAGATATATATGTCGTAGGCTAATTGAGAAATCCGGCTCTTTGCAAACAGCCTAGGCTCTTTGCAAAGAGCCGGGCTAATCGGAGAATCCATCTCCCCTTTTCCAATTAGCCTGATATTTTTCAGGCTTATTGCAAAGAGCCTAGAAATCCTTGACTCAGGCTTTGATAGCCCGTGAGCTAAAAATATCACCCTGATCGGATAATAAATGGCCATTTTTCAAATAGCCTAACGCTTTCTAGGCTCTTTGCAATAAGCCTGAAAAATATCCGGCTAATTGGTAAAAGGGAGATGGATTCTCCAATTAGCCCGGCTCTTTACAAAGAGCCTAGGCTGTTTGCAAAGAGCCGGATTTCTCAATTAGCCTACGACATATACATAAATAGGACAAAACATATTTGAATTTAAAGTCTTACAGCATACGCTTTTATTTTATGTAAAATGACGTCATTCGCATCCGCTTAAGAATTCCACATTTACGATCCACTCTAAACATCTACAGTAAAGTAGGCATAGGACGTCACTATTGCGAAATAATACACAAATGCAGCAAAAAGATGCCGTTGTTAAATAAATTCGATAAAAATATGGATGTCTCATCATTCACAGGCCTTCATTTGTTTGTAACATTAATATAGATACTTAAAATTAAATATAGTTTATAATAGCTCCATGTTTTAACATTAATCATTGGTTTATTCTTTTTCAAAATAGCACGTATTTTAATTATATTTTCTTTCGTTTGTTATGAAAAAAGGGCTACAAAAATAAATATATAATTAATATGTTACAACTATTTTCCCTTTACTTTCTACAGAAATGGGGTACTTCCGTTGCCAATATTAAGTAAATGGCTCCAAAAACTACAAAAAAAATTAATATTTCACAAATAAATTGAGAGATGCAGTTTTCAAATAAATTGCATTTAAAAATACTTTTTTTTTCAATACGACAGTATAAAAATTAAAAATGTGCGATGCTTAGAAGTTTAAAAAATTGCTATAGAGTATATAATCCTACTGCTTTGTTTTACGACTGGTGTCTGTAAAGTAACGTTATTTTTGGATACAAAATAAGCTGGGAGAATGAAATAGCATACCATACCGGGGGCTAAAAAATAACATAAGGAGAAGCCAACTATGTCAGTCCTATAGGGTGCCCAAACAATCCTTCAAGAAAGGGATTCTGGAAGCCTCTTGAGATTGCACACTTCTCAACAAGTGCAAGAAGTCAGATGACGAATGAGGAGGATTCCGTACCTACTGATGGCGAGGATAATACTTTTTTACTACAAAACGCAGTTTTCAATTAAATATTAGTCCATCTCATCTCAAAAATAATTTTGCAGCAGAAGTAACCAGATTCCACAAAAAAGATTTATTGGGACGGCTGTGCATGTGCGCACTATTTGTAGACACTAGCTTTAGCAATTTAAATGTTATTTTTTTACATATTGAAGAGCCCCACTGAAGCATATAACGGAAGGTAATACCAAGAGGTCCCGCAAAAGACATAATAACTTCATTCTTCGGTAGGTATATTTTAAACAAAAGTGGGTAAATATTCAATATAATGTATGCTCAAATTTTAAATAGCTATGGATCTATCTATCAATCTACATCTATTCAAGAAGGCTACTTTTTTAGCCTCCGACGAGCCGTAAGATTCACGAAGTAGAAGAAAGCCAATCGATGCCACAGGCTGTATTTGCTATACCCCGGGTGATCGAACATTTCCCATCGAATTTGTGAAACCATCAGTTGGGCTGGACACCGACTGACTGTCACCTTTTTCCAGAGCTGAAGGCAGGTCTGGGTTGGGGGCGGCGCTTCCATTCCAACAAAAATCTCCAAGAAGCTTTGGAGACTTACCTAAACACGCTGTCTGAAATCTTCTATGAAGAGGGTACTGGAAAAATCGTCCGCTGGTATGACAAATGTCTTAATCTCCACTGTGACAATGTCAAACAATAAGCTTGATTGTACTTGATTCCTGGTTATAAAACCATTTTGTTATGCACACTTGTATTTATTTTACGGCCGATCGGTGATTGAAAAATATAGCCCTCTTATACCTGATATTAAAATATCTACTGTACAAAGTATGGATATCATACAACAATTTCTTTTACTTAACAGTTTTGAAATCTCTCGCATCACCAGAAAGTATTAATATATTTAATATATTAATACTTTAAAATATATTAAATAATATAATACGGTAAAATATATTACATATTTTTTAATGTATGCATTCTTTATGCGAAATAAAGATATTTTCTTACCTGCAAAAGTAATATCTTCTGTTCATTACTTTTTCAATATCTCTTTACCTACAAGTCATACGAAAATCTTCCATCAACTACAAGTGGGTTAAAATAAATATTTTAAAAATATAACCTGACTTCGAGGCAACGAAGTTTAGATTTGACGAAGTTACAATAAATTTTGTTATTATTTCATTCTTTTAATTTTTAGACACATTTTTGAAATATCGAACAATATGAAAGGAAATTAGAAGTAGAAATAAATTATTATATTTATTTAGGATATTAATTTTTCAAAGAAAAAACTATTATTGTGTTACTAAATTCGATTTATTAGACAACATTTTATGTAAGGATCGGCCGAATCAGATTTTTAACAACGAAACAGAATTTCGGTAATCTTCCTATTTTCGGCCAAAAAGGAAAACGAATATGAGCATGTCCAATTTTTAAAAGTAAATACCTACATAAATATGCATAATTATTAATTAATTATGCGTTTTCATATTAAATATACATAATTATTAACTAATTATACGTGTTTATATTAGATATACATAATTATTAATGAATTATACTTGTTGCCCAAGATCTCTGTGTCTCTGACCAAAAGTTTTTATTTTCATATAAAATAAAATGTAATTAAGTCATCAATGACACAGAATGATTCTCTAATTATTCTAATTTCATCTAATTAATTTTTTTTAGTCATACATACCTCGATTTACCCTTTATAATGCTTTTGTAAATGACCTTCTGTTATACTAGAACTTTCTCAAAGAGTATTCGAAACTCTTCTGCGGTTTCAAACTAAAAATTTTCTATTACGGTTAAGTCTACAGCTTTTAACAAGCACCTGAAAAGAGTGTTCAAAGTTTGGTCATATATGCATTACTTGCTTTTTAACTTGCACTCACGTCTTGAGTCAGTCATGGCTGATAATTATAAACAGTGAAGTTCATAGAAATAAATAGTAACTCATTTGAGCCGATACAGCTGTAATCAATGAGTAATGTTGAAAATTTCCGAAAGAAGAAACGAGATTTTTGGAATGCAGATAGTTTGACTCCGGCCGAATTTTCGATTTCATTTTCGCCGAACGAAACTCTGATTTTGGGTCGAAAACAAAACCGAAAGCGACTTTTCGGTCGATCTCTATGTTTGTGCACTGTGAATAACTACAAATGTTTAACTTCCCTATTATTATAATAAATAGTTGAGGGATTATAATGAAACGATCTGATTTAAATAAAATATTACTACTACTTTACTAGTATATACTTTATATCAATTTCTATTCGAAAACCTTGAAAAAAACTTTCCTTTTCAGATTTCCATGTCTATGTATTTCATTTATGGACATAACATGTTACGTGCGTCTCCAATTAAATTAATGCTTCAACATTACTAAATGAAGAAATCGCAAACTTTATTATTTCCATACGAAAATCTTCTATCAACTACAAATGTGTTAAAATAATTATTTAAAAAATATAAATCACAGCTGGTACTGACACGTTTTAATTTTAAATTAGGTCTTAATTATGAAGACTTGGTTCCAACGAAGTTTAGAGAAAAATATTTTCTTTTTGAACTATAAGTATTTTATTGAATAAACGCACATAATAAATTTCGTCATTATTTCATTCATTGAATTGTTTAAGCATCTTTTTGAACGATCGAAGAATCTGAAAGGAAAGTAGAAGTAGAAATAAATTATTATATTTATTTAGAATACTTATTTTTGGGGGAAACTTTACGACTAACTTTAAATGTTTATTTTTCCTATTGTTATAATAAATAGTTAAGCGATTATAATGTACCGATCTAATTTTAATAAAATATTACTACTACTAGTTTACTATGATCTACTTTAGATAAAACTCTATTCGAAATACCTTAAAAAAAAAACTTTCCTTTTATGGATTTCTATGTCTATGTATTTCATTGATGGCTATAACGTGTTACATGCGACCCCAATTAAATTAATAATTCAAAATTACTGAGAAGAAATCGTAAACGTTATCTTTATGATAGCGATATGAAAATCTTCCATCAACTACTAGTGGCTTAAAATAAACAGTTAAAAACTAGGAACCAAAACTGCTATTGACGCGTTTTAATTTTAAATTAGATCTTAATTACAAAATTTGACGCCAACAAAGTACAGAGAATTTTTTTTACAAATAACTACAGTATTTTATTGAATAAACGCTTATAATAAACTTCGCTATTATTTAATTCTAATATTCTTTAAACATCTTTTTGAAATACCGAACAATAGGAAAGGAAATTAGAAGTAGAAATAAATTATTATATTTACTTAGGATACTTAAGTTTTGAAAAAAAAACCTACAACTCATATTCAAAATATTAGAATAATTGAAGAAAAGTGATAAGAAAAAAATATTTCTCATTTATTTATTTTTGATACTATGTAAATGCAATTAAATTTCTTATGAATTAAATCTGGAATGTTTAAATAAAATTGTAACATTTACAAAATATAAAACATAGTACAATAAATTAGGTATACAGCTTTTTGAAACACAGCAAAATATTAGAATAAAATTTGGATTGGTTCAAAATATTAGAATATTTTATGTTACGCAACAATATTACCTTATGAATATGAAGTAAATGGTAGTTAATATTTTGTAGCATCCCCTGTAGCTTTTATAATATCGTACAATAGATCTTGCATACTATTAGAAGGTGTTTACAAACATTTCTATCAATATTAGCCCAAATAGACTTTATACGTGCCACTAACTCAGTTTTACTTGAAGGAGAATTTTCTTGAAGTTTTTTCTTCATTATACACCATACGTTTTCGATGTGATTAAGGTCTGGTGAGTTTGGTGCCCAAGGAAGTACCGGGTGTCCCAAAAAGGACTGACTGATTTTAAAATTCAATAACTTCCAAACGGTGACAGATATTAAAAAAATTCTTGCAGGAGGATTATGCATAAAGTCAAAAGGTTTTTTACAGTGATTTTCGATTTTAGTTCGAATTACAAACAATAGATGGCGCTGCGATCAATAGAGGCTAAATTCAGGCTCGAGTTTTGGTACTTCGTGGCCCGGATAATACATTTCCATCTCCTTTTTCTGCATGGAACAACAGAAAGGATCAAAAATCGAGCCTGTATTTAGCGACTATTACTTACAGCGCCATCTATTGTTTGTAATTCGAACTAAAATCGAAAATCACTGTAATAAAACTTTTGACTTTATGCATAACCCTCCTGCAAGAATTTTTTAAATATCTGTCACCGTTTGGAAGTTATTGAATTTTAAAATCAGTCGGTCCTTTTTGGGACACCCGGTACCTTAATGTTGCGTTGGCGGAACCAATTTTTAGTTGACACCGAGGTATGCGGTGACGCTATATCTTGTTGAAAGATGAAATCATCTTCAAATAAATCTTCTGATGATGGAATCATGTAATATTGCAAAATTTCTCGATATATCTAAGAGTTAACCTTTTCGTAGACGATGCATAACTTTCCAGATCCTTCTGTACTCATGGAACCCCAAACCATGATGTTTATTGCTGAAAACTGAGAATTTATAAATCCCGTAAGAGGGTGTCGCGAGTTCCTCTGGATTGAAAATGTGAAGTGAACGGAATAGAGAATAATGTTGTTGTGAAGTAAGATGGCGACCAGAGTGTTAGCTCATCGTATTGTGATTTTAATAAATAGAAATACAGTCCAACAAATAGTTGTGTTTAATGAGTAAAGTCTAACATTTTGTGGTCGTACGAGCGCGAAGGAGCCCTATGGATAAGTAGTTCATTTCGCCAAATATATCATGTTCATAAAACTTTAGCTTCGAACATTTTGCATCTATGTTTTGTGAACATTATTAAAAAGGAACTAAATGTTGTTAATATCGGCATTGGATACGATGAAAACGGGGTAAGTTCTGACCTCTTTATTGCTTGAATATAATTAGTATTTTTTCTGATATATTATTTAAATATGAAATCTGTTTTGAAAGAAAAAAAATATTGAAATCTAACGTAACTAAGGCTACAAATGAGCTCACGAATAAAAGTGGTTTAGATAAATTTGAGTTGGAACTTTACGAGAAAAAATCGTCTGCGTTCGAAAAAGAATCTGCAGAGATATTTAGGAAAATTTTTCAAATTTGTGACGATAAAGATGAGGATAAATATATATCTGAACAACAATCTATTCAAGAGAATATAGACAAAATATATTTAATTGTAAAAAGAAAATTAAGTGAGTTAGCTCCAGTTTTAACGAAAAGCGAAGGAAATGTTAGCGAAACAATTCGCTTACCTAAATTAAATTTGCCAACATTTAGTGGGCAATTACATGAGTAGTTATCATTTAGAGGCATTTTAATTTCTAGTATTAATAATAATTCAGCATTATGAGCTTCGCAAAAACTTTCTGATTTGAAATTATCGCTGCATGCTGATCCTTTAAGGATCATTCAATCGATACCAATTACTGATGCAAATTATGCGATAGCATGGAATCTTTTAGAAGACAGATATTCGAATAAACGAGATCAAGTATTTGCGCATTTGAAGCGTTTTATGTCTTTTCCCTCCATTCAAATTGACAATCCGTCTTCTATTTTAAAATTAGTGGACAATGTAACTGAATGCATTAGGTCATTAGAAGTTCTCGAGCAAAAAATAGAGGGATTTTTCGAAACCATATTTGCATACGTGTTAATTCAGAAATTAGATTGTTCTTGTAAGCTTTGGTGCGAACGAGAATATAAAAAAGTTGAATTGCCGAAAATCTCAGGGTTGATTTCCTTTCTAAAAAATCATGCTAGAACTTTGGGAGCTTCTAAAACAAACATTAACACCGTCAGTCAAAAAAGGTAAGCAAAAGAAAAGTCGACATCGTATTACACTAGTGCAAAGAATTCAAAGTACATTTGCTGCAAAAATTATTCACATTCATTATTTAGATGCAATGTATTTCAGAAAATGCCTGTCAATGACCGTATTGAATTCGTAAAAAGAAACAAAATATGTTTCAACTGTTTATCAAATTCAAACCATTCTGCGAGAAACTGTACATCCAATTATTCGTGTAGGTATTGTTTTAAACGTCATTCATCTCCCCTTCACATACATGGAGAAAAGAGTAAATAATTCTTCACCAATGGACATGGAATTCAGTCAGCAGTCAGCAGGAGGATCAGATATGATTGCGAATTCATCTGCTCCCACCCAGGATGAAAAATACAGCTTAAATCCCGAAGCTAAGTGTTTTGAAAATAGGAACAGTGATTTCGTAGGCACTTCTGTAAATAATTCGTGCCAAAGGAGAAAAATCACTATTTTATCTACTGCTTTAATTAATATTGAGAATGTGTCTGGTGAATTTATACTTGCGCGTGCATTAATAGATGTCGGCTCAAATTAATCATATATTTCTGATAACTTTGCAAAATTATTAGGAATCAGAAGGGAAAAATTTAATGTTTCTGTTTCATGTTTGAATGATTCTCAAATAAGTGTCAAATGGAAAATTAAGGCCACTGTTTCGAATAAGGCTGATTATAAGAGAACAATAGATTTTTTGATTATTCCAAAAATAACAAACCTTATACCAGGCCATTATTTTAGATTTCCATTTTCCGAGCTGCCTAAAGATGTGAGATTGGCAGATCCAAAATTAAATGAACCTAATAAAATAGATGTTTGTTAGGGACTGAATTTTTCTATGAATTATTGCGAACTGGTCAAATTCGCTTAAGAAGTTCTAACGTCATTTTGCAGAATACCGTATTTGGGTACGTGGTGGGAGGTTGCATCTCTGATTCAAATATTGATAATAATGATAATTATTGTGGATTAATTTGCAATGTAGAAGAAGAATTAAGCAAATTTTTTGATTTAGAATCAATTGGAATTAGGGATGATCCTTACTGTAATGATGAAGATAAGGCATTGGAAATTTTTACAGAAACAGTTTCCTGTAAAGATAATCGTTACGAAGTAGTCCTTCCGTAGAAAAAGGATTGGATAAATTTGAATGACAACTATGAAGTCTCTAAGAAACGATTTAAATATTTAATTAATAAAATGCGAAACGATGATAATTTGTCTTCTCAGTATAAAGAGATTTTGACAGAATATCTTGATTGTGATAGTATTGAAAAGGTGTTAGATTCAACTAGACCAGACAGACCCATATTCTATTTGCCACATCGAGCAGTTTTTAAAAAAGACAGTGTCACCACGAAAACACTCATTGTATTTGATGCTAGTTCTCACGATGTAGGTCAACTTTCTTTAAACGATTGTTTGTGGCCTGGTATCAAATTAAATCCTAGTATTTTTAAGTTGCTCGCTAATTTTAGATTGAATAAGATAGGAATTTTAGCGGATGTGGAGAAAGCATTTCTTCAGATTTCATTATCAGAAAAGGACAGAGACGCTGTCAGATTTGTGGAAGTTACCGAAGATCCGTCAAATAAAGTGTCTGATAATTTGAAAATTCAAGTGTATCGTTTTAAACGTTTACTTTTTGGATTAAATGCTAGCCCATTTCTCCTAGCTGCCACAATAAAAGAGCATATACGAAAATTTAAGGATCAATATCCAGAAACTTTTGAAATTCTCGATACTTGTCTTTATGCCGATGATCTGGTGAGTGGTACCGATAATATTGAAGAAGCTTTGAAGATTTCATATGAGGCTAAGATAATCATGAATCAAGCTAGTTTCAATTTGAGGAAATGGTTAGCAAATGACAAATCGTTAATAGAACGGTGGAAGAAAGAAGGGTTCGAGATTTATCCACTTGATCAAAGTCATAGAATTATAAATTCATTGAAAGTATTAGGAATATCATGGGATGTTGAACAACATTTTATTAGCATAGACATTTCGAGTTTAATAGAATTTCCAAAGAATAAGAAAAATACTAAGCGGTTTGTTTTACAGACTTCTGGAAGAATTTATTACCCTACTGGTATTCTATCTCCATTTACTATAAGACTTAAATGTATTTTCCAAGATTTATGAATCCAGAAGCTGTCTTGGGATACTGAGCTCCCATTGACATCTGCGAAAAATAAACACAACGGTGTTCGGGACTCTTTAAATTAAATCAAATTAAAATCCCTAGATTTGTTTTCCTGTCATCTGATACAAACAATGTTGAAATTCACTGCTTTTCTGATGCAAGTCAAAAGGCTTATGGTGCTGTTGTTTATTTGAGAGTGCAAGATTACGATCAAGTTTCTGTTAGTTTCATAGCATCTAAAGCCAGAGTTGCCCCAGTAAAGAGAATAGCTTTGCCACGCTTAGACTGGATTGGTGCTTTACTCTCAGCTCGCTTAGGATCAGAAATTAAAAAGGTAATTGATCGTAAAAATACTTCTAAAATCTATCATTGGGTAGATTCAAAAATAGCTTTATTCTGGATTAAAGGATCAAGCAGAAAATGGAAGTCCTTCGTTGCCAATCGTGTGGATGAAATCCAAAGATTAACTCAACCAGAAACATGGTTTCATTGTGCAGGTAAAGACAACTCAGCAGATCTTCTTTCACGAGGAATAAGTGTGGACTCCCTTGTCAACAATTCCAAGTGGTTTACAGGCCCCGAATTTTTGATGGATCCAGAATTTTCCTCAAGTTATTTGCAATCATCTTTTTCTGAAAGTGACTTACTAACTAAAAGTGAAAGTCAAAACTATTTAAGTGAAATGAAATGTTCCGAAAGGAAAAATAATTGTGAAACGACTTTATTTCTAGCCACCGAGAATTTATCCTTTTTTGATAACTTTTTTGATCTTAGTAATGACTATATTAAACTTTTACATATTTTTTCCTCTGTTCGCAGATTTATATACATTTGTAGAAATGCTGATAAAAGAAAGGGTAACTTGATTTTTGAAGAAGTCAAGGAAGCTGAAAAATTTTGATAAGAGTATCACAAAAATGTTTATGTGTTAAAAAGACTGTGACAGGTAATCTTAATATTTTAAATCCCTTTATAGATGATAAGGGAATCTTATGTGTTGGCGGAAGGCTAAACAAAGCTTCCATATCTTATGAGCAGAAACATCCGGCTATTTTGCCAAAAATTTTTTAATTAAGTGAGATTTATTTTACTACTATGCATAAGCGTCTTTTTCATGTTGGTCCGCAAGGACTCTTGAATTCTGTTAGATTAAAATTTTGGCCTCTAGGGGGTAGAAATTTGGCACGAAAAACGGTGCATTCTTGTGTTATTTGTTTTACGGTGAAACCAACTAAATGCTCTCAGCTAATAGTTGTATTACCTTATGAAAGAATTAATGAGTCATCAGTATTTAATTGTACCGGTTTAGATCTATGTGGTCCATTTTATGTAACCTATAAAAATCAGCGCAAGGGTTCCTTGAACAAAATATTTATTTGCGTTTGCATATGTTTTGTAACTCTAGCCATTCATCTAGAGCTTCTCTCGGATTTAACCTCAGATGCTCTGATTGCTACTCTTAAGCGTTTTATGGCTAGATGTGGAAAATGGTCTAAGATTTTTACTGATAATGCTAGCAATTTCGTGGGGGCAAATTCCAAACTGAAAAAGTTTTACAAAATGATAAATTTTCCAGATGAAATTTTTGAAAATTATTTAATTTTAAAGAGTTTGAAACTATAGTTATTAAATTACTGTATATTTTGCATTTTTATTGTTATGTTCTGTATACCTGTTTGTTGTGTAAATGTTTTTGTAATTTCTATGTAAATTTATTTTACTGTAAAATTCTGAGATATTGAAATTTGTACATTTCAATCCGGTGGAGAATATTTATTGCTGAAAACTGAGAATTTATAAGTCCCGTAAGAGGGCGTCGCGAGTTCCTCTGGATTGAAAATGTGAAGTGAATGGAATGGAGAATAATGTTATTGTGAAGTAAGATGGCGACCAGAGTGTTCGCTCATGGTATTGTGATTTTAATAAATAGAGATACAGTCCAACAAATAGTTGTGTTTAATGAGTAAAATCTAACACATGACACTAGCAGCAAATTTTACGGAACGTTTAAAACATTCTTTATCAAATGCTTCTTGCTTCATTCTCCAAACTCGAATACCTTGATTACCATATGAAACACAAACATACTTTAATCACTAAATAATATATTTTTACAATCTTCTTCGCTCCAAAAACGTCTTTATTTACATCAATTCAATCTTATACGCTTTTGTTTTGCAGTCATGAGAGATTTTGTTTTCGGTACACGAGATTCAAACTTAAATTTATGGAGACGTCTTAATGTTGTCGATGTAGAAACTTTAACTATTTCTTCTTTCCATTTTAGGTGCAAGAATTGCACACTTTTAAAACGGCTTTTCTTAATTATACGCTTCAGTTTCCTGTCATCTCTAGCAGATGTTTTTGGTTTTCGGCCGCCATGTCGGTGATTATTTTGTAATTATCCATTTTTTGAACATTGTGTTAGTATATTACTAACGCTTGATTGCGAACAATATAAATAATTCACTATATAATATTGTTTTTTACCGTGCCGATACAAATCAACCATAAGAAGTTTAAAAGATTTAGGCATATCACTCAAACAACCCATTTTAAGACGAAAAAGCAAACAAACTGCAAAAAGAATACTCATTTTAAATAAAATCGTCTAAATTTAATCAATGATGCCACCAGTTATGAATTGGTGATAATTAAAGGAGAATTAATGTGCAATATTCTAATATTTTGAACCACTTGTATAAATATTCTAATATTTTCAATTTTCAATTTTTTTTTCAATTAATCTTTTCAACAATCATAATAATTTTAAGATAATAAATAAGTTTAATCAACAATAAGTACTTGACAAAAATTGTTTGCATATTTGCATTAAAAGAAATTAAATTACCAAACGATATTTTCAATTTGTAAAAAAAAAGTAATTATTCTAATATTTTGAATATTAGTTGTATTATTGTATTAATAGCTTCTATTTATTAGACAATATTTTATGCACTGCGAATAACTTTAAATGTTTAATCATCGTATTATTATAATAAATAGTTGTCAGATTATAATCTAAGGAACTAATTTTAATAAAATGCTGCGGCTTACTACTTTATTGAGATCTACATTATGTAAGTCTCTATTCGAAATACTTTTAAAAAACTTTCCTTTTACAGATTTCCATGTCTATGTATTTTATTGATGGACATAACATGTTACATGTGACACACAATTAAATTGATACTGCAACATTATTTAGAGAAGAAAGCGTAAAACTTATCTTTATTATAGCGATACAGAATTCTCCTATCAACTACAAGTGGGTTAAAATAAATGTATTAAAAATATAAATTACAGCTGCAACTGACATGTTTTAATTTTATATTAGGTCTTAATTAAGAAGACTTCATGCCAACGAAGTTTAGAGAAAAATCTTTTCTTTTTAACTATAAGTATTTTATTGGGTAAACTCACATAATAAACATCGTTATTATTTCATTCCTTTAATTCTTTAAGCATCTTTTTGAAACATAGAACAATATGAAAGGAAAGTAGAAAAAGAAATAAATTATTATACAGGGTGATTTATAAATATCGAAACAATAGGCTATCTCCTTAATTAATGCCGCTAGGCACAAACTTCCAACTGCAAAGTTTCACAGAAAAAGGTGGAAAATTTGATGAGTTAAGTTGCAACTCCATGAGAGGTCTATTTGAGAAAATACGAAAATTAAATTTTTATACGGCCCCCGTAGAATAAAATTTCCAATAAGGAATTTTTTCCTTAGCCATTCCTGAATTAAACACAAAAAGTTCAATCTTCATATCTGCAAAACTCATGGAGTTATGCCTGTTTAAATAATAAGTTAGGTTTTAACGGATTAGACACAAATTGAAATGCGTGTTATTCAAGAAACAATGTTACTTTAGAAGATCCAGGAAACATGCAAAAAATATATTTATTGAGTTAGAATTAGATTTTTCTGGGTTTTTTTTTTTGGGGGGGGGGGGGGATTAACCATATAATTTGCAAATAAAATCACATCCTAAAATTTCTCAGAAAGTTTAAATTTTTTTAAATTATTATTATTTTTTTAATTGGGGTAATTTAAAATCATTATAACTCGAAATATTATAGTCGAATTTCAACCTTTTTTTCATTTAATTAAAGAGGAAAATATAATTTTAATTTTGTTTCAGGATTTTTTTAAATATTAATATTAAGAATATTAAAAACACAAATTTAAAAAAAATGATGTAACTTATTTTTTAAAAAATCAGATTTTCAAAAATATATATTTTTTTCAAATTTTTCGAAACACAATTAATGTAAAATAATCAAAAAGGTCATGTTCCGAGATTGCACCCTTTTTCTTAACAATTCTTCACTTAAAAATGTAAATTAATATTTTAAATTAAATTAATTTTAATTTTAATTACGCATTTAAATTAATAAATTAAAATTAATTATTTTTAAGAATTTAAATTAATATTTTAAAACGCATTTAAAGTTTTAAACAAATATTGGCTCCTAATAAAATGTTTAAATGCTTTTTAAAAAACTGCACGTGAGTGTGTTCTTTCCTGTAGCTTAAACTTCCGATTCAGTATAAATTTTGCCCTTTCCACCTTCTTTCTGTACTATTTAAAACAAGGTCTTTTTCTAACATACCGATTAAGAGTGGTTTCATAATTTTAACCCTCACAACTTCAGGTTTTATATTGTCCCGGCAAACGGTTAAAAAAAAGTCAGTATTTTGGGGGCGGACCAGTCTCGAAAGGGCCTAATGTATTTTTCATACCGAACCGAGACTGGCTTCCTTTCTTCCTAGGTCTGCACGGGGCGAAATTTTTAGTCCCGATCTCGACTCAACCCGTATTAAAACCAATCTATCTGACTCACCTAATCCGTGCAAAAATGAGAGAAGTTTGGCTCAACCCTAAAAATTTACAAAAAATGCATATATTTTCAAATCGCCATTACAATTAAAACATATTACCATTTACAATTAAACTTTAAAAATCGTTTTTAAAAGACAGTAGATTTAAACGAAAAACAACAACAACAAAACCAGTAAAACAAGTGAGAAAGAACCTGCCTATACGGAATCTTGTCTAAAACGGAATAATTTTTTGACCCATGCAAAATGAATATAATAATACTTGAGTAAAGAATAGAAAACATTTGAACCTCCTAAGATGGGAAATTGTTTATAAGACATTTTTTTCTTGTCTGTGTGATTCCGTCTTAGAAGGTTTTACTGTATATCATTTTTGAAAGTCTCCAATACATGGATTATGGATTAACGATATTAAATGGTAAGTAAAATATTTACATACAAATAGAGATTCATTAAAAAAATAAATATCACAGCTTTTGGCGCTTCTTTAAAAATGAAGTTTATAAACATATAAAAAGAAAATCTATAGCTATTATAAAGCTATTTTTGGTCAGAACTCTTTCATACGAAATAATTTTTAACTATATTGGCGTAAAAAAGTATGTTTTCTAAAAATTCAATCAGGCCGGACCAGACTTGGGCTAAGATTTAATCATTTTTCCAGTCCAGGGCAAACTTTTTTTTCTATGGGTCGGCTCGAGTCTGGGTCTGGATATTTCGACCCGTGCAGATCTCTAATAAAGGCCTCCATCATAATTAGAAAGAAGGTTTAACTTAAAATCTATACGCGTCTATTTTATGTCCAAAGGAGAGGCACTGTCTTAAATCATCTTTTAATAACGTACAAATTGTGGATGATTCCTTTCTTGCATTCAAGATGAGTTAATAACTCGTCGCTCAGAGGCATGGAGAAATGGTGTAAATTGCGAATTTTGAATTTTAATAACTCTGCGAGTTTTGAAGATACAGAGATGATTTTTTTTTTGTTTGTTTAATTCAAGAATTCAAGAAGGGATAAGAGAAAATTTATTAATTGGAAATTTTACCCAACGGGGGCCGTATAAAAAATTAGTTTTTGCATTTTGTCAAACAGACCCTACATGGAGATAAAACTTATGTCATTAAATTTGAACCTTTTTCTTTATGAAATTTTGGAATTGGAAGTATGTGCCTAGGGGCAACATTTAAGAAGATAGCCTATTGTTTCGATATTTATGTATCACCCTGTATATATACTTAATTTGAAAAAAATACTATTACATTACTATATTCAATTTATTATACAATATCTTATGCACTGAGAATAATTTTAAATGTTTAATTTTCCTATTATTATAATAAATCGTTCAGAGATTACAGTGTTATGATCTATTTTTTAATAAACTAGTACAGTGCGTGTCAATAGTTTAAGCACAATAACAATTTCAAAATAAAACTTAAAATATTCACTTTATTTCAATATATGTCTTGTATATGTTAATAATAGCAGTTTTAACACCATATTCAATAAAATCATCTTTTAAATTTTATTTCAAACCATGGAGTTTAAGAATAGAACAAAAATAACAGTGTCAAAAGTTTAGGCACAAAATCGTTTTTCTTTTTCAAATTTTACAAACTGGTGTAAGCGGTTGTGCACGCAAATGATTTCTGGGTGTATAAGAAGCGGTCAGTTGTTCTTTTTGAATTAGTACAAAATGCCTAAGTCGAAAGAATTTTCAGACGGGGAGGTGATAATTATTTGGAGTATGAGAGCAAAACATGTCTGTTTCTGAAATTGCAAGTGCATTAAAAAGATCAAAACGAGGTATTCATCAAGTTTCGGCAAATGGTAATGATTTCAAACGAAAATTCCGTTCAAGAGGGCCACGGGTGACTTCTTTGCGGGAAGACCGCCGCACGAGAAACTTGGCTTCAACTGGTGATTATTCTCTTTGGCAAATAAAACATACAGTTGGGAGACAAATATCGAAAAAAACTGTTCATAGAAGAGTTTTGGAATCGGAATGCATCAAAAACCGTACAATGGCTCGATTATCATGTCTGAAACGACACCATAAAGAAGCTAGATTACAGTGGGCCAAAGAGCATATGTCATTTGGTGATAAGTGGCTGAATGTCATATTCAGTGATGAAAAAAAATGGAACCTCGATGGCCGTGATGGGTTTAAGTACTATTGGCATGATCTCCACAAAGAACTTAGGAGTATATTTAGCCGACAACATGGTGGTGGTTGTGTAATGGCATGGCGGGCTATTTCTTTCAATGGTCAGACATCTCTAGCATTCATCAGTGGTCGTGAAAACTCTGATAACTATCAAGAGACACTTGTTAATCTTTTGATCTCAGTTGCCGAAATTTTGAGGGGAGAAAAATATTTATTTCAACATGATAATGCTTCGATCCATACCTCAAACTCAACTTCAACGTGGCTTAAGTAGAAAAAAGTATCTGTTTTGAAATGACCGGCAAGTAGCCCTGATTTAATCTCTATAGAAAATATATAGGGGCATTCTCACGCATGTAGTTTATCCAAATGGAAAACAGTATTCTTCAGTTAATGATTTGAAAGATGCCATCGAGAACGAGTGGTTTAAAATTGAACCAGAAATAATACAGAACTTCATTTTATCGATGGGAAACCGCATATTTAAAGTAATTCAGCAGAATGGATCAATAATCATGTATTAATTTTTTTAATTCTTGTTCCACTAAAAACTAAAGAACTACTGTGCTTAAACTTTTGACACACTCATTTTTGTTCTTTTGATAAATTCTATTATTTGAGATAAATTTTAAAGCATAAATCTGTTAATTAACTTTTTAAAACTAAAATTTGTAGGTCATGTGAAAAGGAAAGTAACTTTCCGTCAATAATAAAATTTTATTTTGAAATTTTCTGTTGTGCTTAAACTTTTGACACGTACTGTACTACTACTTTATATAAAACTCTATTCGAAATACTGTGAAAAAGCTTTCATTTTGCCCATTTCCATGCATAACATGTTACACGCTTCCCCAATTAAATTACCACTTCAACATTACTAGGAGAAGAAATCGTAAACTAATGGTTGTTACAGCTTTTTACTAAGTCGATTACAGGAATTACGATTATTGTAGAAAGGAAAGTATTAAAGAAATATAAAGGTGATTTCATGTCCAAAATAACACCTCCCAATATTTTCTGATAAGAAAATTTATCTTCTGCATTAACTTAATGATTTTTTCCTATTCTAAGAATATCCGGATATTTTTAGAGCTTTCGAATTATCCCCGATATCTATTTGAAACTCTAGAGGTTACATGCACAGTACTTAACCCTCTAGTTCATACTGTTGCCAGTTGGCAACATATTAAAATTTCCCTCCTTATTGTTTATTTACCGTTGTCTCTTGACAACTTTATGCTTTACGTATTCATGTTGGTCCTATATTTAGATTTAGTTCATAAAAAGTATCATAGTTGGCAATAGTTGTTTATAAATTAGAAATAAAAAGCAACTTTTGATACTTTCCATTTTGTTAGCCATAGTTGGATTTCTAACTCATATAAAAAATATTTAACATGCAAAATTTCATTTGAAAAAAATATTTCTGAAAAGAATATACTTTTAAAAGTTATTTTAAATAATTTTCAGTTATGTTTATTTGAACAAAAATTGCATGCACGTGAAAATACATTTGTTGCAATTTGGCAACACCATGAATTGAGTTCCGCTTTTGTAAACATTTTGAGCATTGTTTGTTACACAACTGGTTCGCATGATATTTAATTTTTTTCACTTTTATCACCATATGTCACCCTAACTCGACAAACGACTCTTATTAAATACAAAATATTCTCAGTTTACTGTAAAGCCAGGGCCTGACTAATGCAGGGACATGTGGGCAGCTGCCCCGAGACTCCCAATTTGAGGGGTCCCCCCTAATGGCAGATATAACTTTTTTGTTAAACGGGAGCCAAATGATAAAAAATTGCCAAAATACATCATTTTCAGATTTAAAGGAGCTCTATTCTCCTTCCCTTGTGCTTCCGTGTCCATGCCCTTCTGAAGGTACCAGTTACATCATCAAAAAAAAAAAAAAAAAAAAAAAAAGAAAAAAGCCTTAGATTAAAATTTTATAGTAACAACTTACTAGTCCATTGTTTTCAGCAATATGAAACTTCTAAAGATGTCAGGAAGGATAAAATTGATCACTGGCCACAACACTTAGATAAAAAACAACGGTGTAAAGTTCTGGGCTGTATAGTTTACACTAGGGTAAAATGAATTAAGTGTTTGGTTACGTTTAAACAAAAACAATAAATGTTCTATTGGTTACCATTCATAACTTTGATAAATATTATTGATATAAAATTCTATGGTATTCTGCAGCATATTATCTGCAGAATTTGCAGATAATTTGCTGCAGAATATGCAGCATATTATCTGCAGCATGGTATTCTCCAGCCCATATATTTATAGAGTATATTTTATTAGCCTATGATTTTTTCATTGTATTTTGCATGTGATATTACACTTTATAAGCCCAATTTGGTTTTAAAATTTAAATGATTTCAATTGGTTTAAAATACAGGATAAATATGGCTGCTTTTCCGCATTTTAGTATGTTTTTATTTAATTATATTTTTTACAATACTTCTATTGTGTTCTGTATCAGGACACCATATCTTCTTATTCATTTATAAATTAAAAATGATTCTATTGTAGCATCTAACTTCATATGTTCATTTAATATCTTAGAACTATAATTTGTACCATTATTATTTTGTTGATAGATAACAATTAATGTATAATATTATTACATGCCGTCTTTATTTAGAATTTTGGTTAATATTGTTATATGACTTGTAAGTTAAATTTAGATTTAAAATTATTATATATATATAGTATATATATATATATATATATATTTAAAACCACAAACAAAATATCAAAATCCATCACTCACCATAGCTGCATTGAAACTCACATCAAAAATATTATAATAACCATCATAAACTTAACTCTTAAAATCAAACTGAATAACCAAACTAAAGAAAATATATATAATTGCAAGACATAACAGAACAGAACAGAAGGCGAGCGGTATGGCTAACGACATACACTGCAGGGTTAAGTCAGACTTTACGCATGCTACGTTCCCCTTCACTCGCCAAGACCAAAATTGAAAAAATGAAAAACTATGAAAAACTAAACAGAACTACAACATCCACCAAAATATCTCTCTAACTCATTAGATCAATCAACTCATCAAAACCTCCATTCTCATCCATCACTGAGTTCAGTTCAGTTCCGTACCTGCTACTCTTAATAAAATCACAAGTTATTCTCCTGATGAAATTGCGAGGATAACCATGCTTGAATCCCAAGCGGCACCACTCTAAAATATCACTAAACATATCTTTAACTCTAGTACTCAGTCTTTCGATTCGTATTAATCCATTTCTAAGTACATTTCTTTTAATCGAAACATGCACATTGGAATCAAAATATATCAGCTTTAAGGTAAAATATATATATATATATATATACGTATATGCAGACATACCACACATATATATAATTTTATTTTTCTAAGTGTATGTAAAGTATTGTATGCATTTAAAATCTTACAATTTTCAAAAAAAAATTGCAATAAAACAGCACAGTGTTGCTAGTTGGCAAAGTTTTAAAAAAAATTTTGGGGGTTAATGCATGGTGTTGCCATTTGGCAACAATAAAAAAAACCCTCCAAAATACTAAAAAATATAAGAGTGAAAATTTTTTCAATATTTTTCCTGTAATTTATGGCTGTCAAGGAAGCAAATATATTTTTTTTTAAGAAAAAATAAAAAATCACGCATTAGAGGGTTAAAAACAAAAATACGATTGAACGCTATGAATCCAGTTCTAACTTACTACTTACTAAAACTCTAGAAAAAACTTTCCTTTTACAGATTTCCATGTCTATGTATTTCATTGATGGACATAACATGTTACATGCACCCACAATTAAATTAATACTTCAACATTACTAAGATAAGAAATCATAAACTTATGGTTATTACAGTTCTTTCTTAAGCTGAATATAGGAATTACGATTATTGTGGAAAGAAAAATATTAAAGAAATATAAAAACGATTTCATGCCCAAAATAACAGCTCCCAATATTTTCTGCTAAGAAAATTAATCTTTTGCATTAACTTAATAATTTTTTTTTTCATATTCCGGGGCTATCCGGATATTTTTAGAGCTTTCGAAATATGCCATGATGTTTGTTTAAAGCAATAGAGGTTGTAATAATAATAGACTTTACGTTGTAATATCTAATTATAAACAAAATATATGTTGCTATCCAACGTATACTTTATTCATAAATTTAAAGACGATGTAAAATAAAAACACATGAATAAAGTGTACGTTGGACCGTTGGAAAATTGGGTGCTGCTATTGAAAGAAACGAAGTTTGGTCCGGTTTGATTTGTAGATGACCCACTAAGCAAATTTCATATGCATCAATTAAAAGCAGATTTTATTGTCAATAATTTGGTAGCGGTAACTTTTTTTCTATTACAATTAGTTGCAGTGTTAGTAGGGGGTGTTTACTTTTTTTCCACGACTGTATAAATTTAACTTCTAACATGCGTGGCGACCACATATATATATTTTTAAAGCTCTAGCTTATAAGTAATCAAATTAGACGTTACAGTCTTTATAGCATACCTGTTGAAATAATTTGTTTTGCAAAATTAAGCTATGTTGTAGTTATTTATTTTAATGTTCAATTTCAATAATTAAAATGAATGAATAGTAACCATTGTGACAAAATAATTTTCGAGGTAAAATGGGTGAGAAGGGATATTATGCATCATGGGGATGATTGGGACATTTCAAATGGGGATGAATCGGACATTCTCACTCCTCCCTAGAGCTGTTGAAAATTTTATTTATTAATTAAATAGTATTATATAGGATGATAAATCAATAATTTACGTCAATTAATAGTATTAAATAGTATTATATGAGGTGTTATTGTTTAAAATTTCTGAGTGTTGCTTATTGTATTGTAATAATTATTAATGGATTATCAAAAAATTGGTACTAAAACTTAATCAAAATAGATAAAATTGATAAAAATAGTATATGTGTATTGATCAAATGGGGGAAATTACATTGAATTTAGAAATGTTGCACAAATAAATCCCCACCCCTAACATATTGGGTCAATCGGAAAGTCGGGTCGTGTTGGGAAAATCAATTCGTACCGGAAAATTCAATCATTTAATTATTAGACATTGATTTCGATATCTAATGTCTAATAATTATCGGGCAGAATTTTCCGGTACGAATTGATTTTCCCAACACGACAGGACTTTCCGATCGACACAATAATTTCCGTTCTGCATGTTTCTACGATACATTTAATTAATATTAGTTAATAAGTTATGATTGAAAATTATTAGCTATGCTATATTTAAAGACATTTTCACTTTCATTTCAAATCTAAAATGCCTCATAAGTGGAAAAAAAGTACAGGTTGATAGCCGAAGTCCGCATTAAAAGTTAAAATTGCAATAAAAGAAGTTATTGAAAAAAAAAATATATATATCGATTCGTGCTGTAAAATCATATATTACAAATATAATTTTCATATACGGTTATATTTATAAATTTTAATTTAGTAAAATTGAATACAGGGAGGAAAATCTTTGTGTCCCATCCATCCCTATTAGTGTCCCATTCATCCCTGCTGTGGGGATGATTGGGACAGGAAGGAACGTTTTTTTGAATTCCTAATATTTTTATGAATAAATCATAATCTAGAATAAATATTGTTCATATATGTTGGCAAATACCTAATGCATGAAATGTGATATATAATATTGATAGTAACTTAAATAAAAAAATTTAAAAAAAATATTTTTGTGAAAATGTCCCATTCATCCCACACCTCCCCTATATTATTTATGCTGTCAACATACCTTTTTTCTCAACTAATATGTAGTCTAATACGATGAATAAGAGTCACTGTATTAGTAAGGGTGTCCATAAAAGAATGTCCCAGTTTCAATGGTATGTTATAACATACTTTAATTTAGACGATTTACAAAATCATACATCAAATTGAAGGTAAACTAACTTAGTTTTTCTGACAAATGTTCAATATGTGCACCTTTAGTTATACGGCACACATACAACCTACACTCCAATTTTTCCCATTATAACTTCAGTTAACAATTCCGGAGTAATGGAAGTAATAGACTCTTCAATTCTGTGTCTCAACTGTGGCAAATAATTAGGTAGCGGTGGGACGTAGACACGAGCCCCAAAGAAAAAAATCTCATGTCGTTATGTCAGGTGAAATCTGCAAACTAGCAATAACGCTTTACACCCAGGAGTCGCCATTTTGCGTATGTGGAGAAGCGGAGAATTTTGCGCAAGCGAGTCAATAACAAAGCACTACTCGCGCCTGCGCTTATCTTAACCCTCTATCTACTGATGGTACTTATAAGTACCACTCACTTTAAACTTATATCCCATAGTGAATATTACTAGCGAATATTCTAATGGTACTTTGCAAAAACACTCTTTTAACTCCACTTTATTCGGATAAATGGCAGCAGTACTTCTAGATTTGTTATTTTAGAGAGGAAGGAGGCTATCTTTAATACAGATGATGGGTTTTGTGCTGACATTTTGTACAGATTTTCACGCTCGTCTTTTTATTGCTGCAAACAGAGTAAAAGATATAAGATAAGTGCTGTTTTTTTTATGTGTTCATTATGACCTTAGAATATAGTTTGACTATCCATTTTAGGTGAACGGTGTATGCATTTGATTTAACAGTTGAATTACTTGGTGGTACTCATAAGTACCGTCAATACACTGGGTGTTGGAGAAAACATCTTATTTACCTTTCGTATGCTTGTAGTTATCCGTCGTTTTCATCTGCTTTAAAATGTAATTACTACAATGTACTGTAGTAATGATTTCCCTGGTATTTCTTTTCTATTTCATTGTTATTTTTTTTTTATAGGAAATTGAAAAAGTTGTGGCACCGGCTCGTTTTTGCTACGCTAGAAATGGGATATGTAAGTTCATATATTGCATATGTGGAGATGCGAGAGAACATGTTGTCCCTGGAATATAGACGTCGCACAACTAAAGGACTGCTAACAAGATCGAAAGCTAAAAAAAAAAAAAAAAAAATAGTTTTTTTTAAACCATTTCAGTGGCAAAGCATTTTCAATTCTAAAGTGTTCAAATAAATGATTGGCACCGGAATTTGCCAAAAGATTTTTTTGTAAATATGAAAAAGCCTATATTGCACATACTTATTAAATCGAAATATTTTCCGGTGCCATTTGAAATACCTTGTGGGTTTTCTGTTACGATATTTTAGTCATAGTGTACTGACGGTACTTTAAAGTACCACTTTAATTAATTACCTCTAAATAATTAAATTTCTCACGGGTAAGTACTTTTTTATGTTTATCCTTTCATTTTTATTGTAGTAACTGAAAAAAAAATTACACATGAAAAAATGGCAATAGATCATAATGCAGTAGATAAAGGATTAAACTGTTTGAGTAAACTATTTGAGTAAACTGTTTGAGTGAGTGACTTTATTTGTGACCTTGAAGCAACACTCTACAATGTTTATAGTTGATAATACTGAAATTTATAATTGATACATTATTTTATAGACACTCTGTATTTTTTTTTCTCAGATCTGACATCGCATATTGAATGTAGCTAATATGTAGCTTACAACGATGAATGAGGTATCACTGGAAAGGATTTTTTGCCGAGATCTGGCATTGCATACTGATTTTTTGTTAAAAGACTTTGTTCGTTCGAAATGCCACTTACATTTTAAAAAGGGGATATGGGGGAATGCAGGATTGTATAACGGATTGGGACGGGGCAGTTAAGCGCGTATTCTTCGCACGTATCTACTGGTTACTTTCCTCTTTCTACAGTCGTAAAAAAAAAAGAATGTACGGAGGTAAGATAGATAAATAACCAGTCAAGTGCGAGTATTACTCGCATACAGAGGATTCCGTACAATAAACATATGAAATAGTAACTGGGCATTGTATTACACAAATATATCATTAAAAATTGTTATTAAGATTTTAAAAGCCGATAGCACATAAAGTATGTCGCCCGTGCCTTTATGTATGTCCAAATCGTCCGGATCTTTAGGGTTAGTATCTGGGCTAATTACCTACATTTTTTTTTTCGCAAATCATTATTAACAATCCTTTTATACTTCAGGGACAATAGTTACATTCAGCACTCGTCAACTCTAAATGCCGGCAAATTGAAATTTGTGTGTAACGGAAAAATGCGATTTTCACAAAAAATATGCGACCTAGGATCAACGATGTAGTTTTCCTGCAAGGTTTAAAATAACTTCTACTACCTCTAATTTTTTCATAATTTTAGTTCAGTAGATTCGGAAATAGAGGTGGGTGGGGGGCATATTTTTGCATTACATTTTTGACAATAACTCTGAAAATATAATACCTAATTAGTTCCTGTACATTTTTCCTAAATATATTTGTGAATGG
This sequence comes from Maratus speciosus, assembly GCA_963932465.1. Taxonomy (NCBI): domain Eukaryota; kingdom Metazoa; phylum Arthropoda; class Arachnida; order Araneae; family Salticidae; genus Maratus; species Maratus speciosus. The sequence goes on along the minus strand of OZ010795.1, from coordinate 478,494,791 downwards.
TTAATAATCTATAAATATGTGGGACAATAACCTTTATTTCTTCAGCCAATTTGAACTTTCCATGTTCTATAGTTTCGGAGCAAAATGACTGTGGCAGAAGGACAAACACAGACCCAGCAGTGATTTTATAATGGTTTTGTTTTTACTTTTTAAATACGGATCATCAAAATATTGGACTGCATAACGAAGAATATTTTTAAAGAACATTTGAATTAGCGGGCGGCTTGCGAAAAGGGTTGCTCCCTCGCCAAAGGCTAAGTCACAAACATAGTTACAGATACCAAACATGGAACGCACCATTCTTTTAATTAATCGTCAATTAAATAATCTAATTTGAGAATTAAATTAATTGACTTAGCATCCTGCCATATCTGGGGGGGAATGTAAATTTCGTCAACTTTGTGATCAAGATTCTGGCCATAACTCAATAAGCAGAACTATCAAACTGCACACCATTGTTAACAAAACTTTCTTCACCGTAAAAGTTAAAATAGTTAAATGATCGAAAATAAACAAATTTGCTTTAAAATACGAGTGTTTGTTGTCAAATAAATGAGAGAACGGGAAACTAGCACAGATTGTAAATATGTGTGAGCAAAAGGATGCATACCGCTGTTTCGGAGCTCCTAAAGCTCCATCATCACTGAAAAGGATAAAATTAGTGCTTAAAACATAGAAGTACGCGCGCGACGTAGCTCACAGGCTGTGTCCACCTGTGAAATAAAGTATTTGTGGTTCATTAATTATGATTCCAAAAGCACTTGCTTACATTAACACGCGTAGAAAAAAATCAAAATAAATTGATCATATGAAGTCAAAAAGAGATGAAGTCACAGAAAGAAACAATAATGACGTAAAAAAAAATTTCATTAATTTAATTTATAAACAAAAAAATGCCCTTAATTTAAAGAAATAAGATGAAAAATATTAACAATAAAATGGGAAATAACTACACAAGGAATTCATTGAGATGAGCTTAGACCATCATGAAAATTCGTACTGCCAAAAATCATAATTTTATTCTTTATTTAAGTTTTTTTCCCCTTTAATTTTTAACATATAGCTTGATTTTTATGCATTTGCATTTCCATTTTAAATAATAAAATATTTTTACGGCTTAAGCGAAGACAAAGGTCCGCGATAACATTTACGTTAGACACGAAAAAATATCAAAAAATACTTTGTACTTCTGAAAAGAAATGCAATGAACTATGAACAGAAAGCAGCTATAACAGAGTAAAAATATTTTATTTATTTTAATTATGCATTATAATTAACTTTCTATTTCATTAATAGAATTAGCAATGAATTGCATGCATGATAACGCCAATAATACATTTTATTATGAATGAAGCTGAATTATTCAAAGAATAAATATAAAATAAAATAAATCATTGTGTAGATTCAGACCATCATAAATAACTTTGATTCTAGAGTGTTTGAATATTATAATAATGTATAGAAATTATTTAAAAACAACGTTTAAACACACAATAAAATAAGTTGATTTGATCATACATATACGTTTCGTGAGTACTAGGACTCACATCCTCAGTGTAAAAAACTTTAAAAACAATATCCCCCCAACTACATGAACGGTGAAAACCCAAATATCAAAACAAAATACCAAAAGACCATCAAGTTCTAACAGCCAATAAAATTAATTCGGAAGTGAAGTGTCGTGACACAACAAATCCACCCAGAAAGTTGAGATGTATGGTGTACTAGATAAATCATTAACCAAGGAGTCTTTAAATTTATGGATATGAAGAGCCTCAAAAATGTCTAAATCCAGAGGAGTAATGCATTTCTTGATAATGGTAGCTGAGTCAAAATTAAAATTATGTCCCCCCCCCCCTAGCAATGAGAGGATTTCTGTAATTCTTTTTTCTTTACATAGTTTCTGTGTTCATTGACTCTGTAACGGAGTTTTCGTTTAGTTTGTCCAATGTAGGACAAACCACATTGGCATTGAATGCTGTAAACTCCCCAATAATTATGAGGAGGAATTTGGTCCTTAAGTTGCGAAAAAGTTAATTTATTAACCGGTTTAAAAACCACATTAAAATCATAATGTCTCAAGATATTAGAGGTCTGCACGGGCCCGGGCTTGGCCCGAGGCCCTTACCCGGCCTGGCCCGCGGGCCGGGCCAGGCCGGCGGAGTGAAGGCAAATTTTCAAACGGGCCGGGCCGGCAGAATTAGGACAATTTTTTGAACGGGCCGGGCCGGGCCGACAGACAAAATTAACGGGTCGGGCCGATAAAAAAATTAATCGGGCCTATCGGCCCGATATAAGAATTCAAGCGAAGGAGATAAAATACGAGCTATTTTCAATGAATATGATTTTCTCGAGAAGTATAAGTGTGTGTCACAAGCCGATGCGAGTTTAACAACATCAATACAGAAATATAGCATGTCCATCGTAGAGATGGGCATCGGACAGTTACTAGATTGCTGAAAAAAATTAAACCCGGAGTCAGACGACACGTACCGGGACGGAACTGGTCTTAATCGGTCGCAGGATGTGTAGGACAGGCATTACGTTTTGTAAAACAAGGTATTAATAGTGATAATGAACTTATGTTAACAGTATCTTTGTAAATATAACTTAAAGTGGTTCTAATATTCACTGCTCAACAATGTGAAACTTTCAGACACATTTTCTGACTCATTTTTAACTATAAAAGCATAAAAGCAGGCCTGACTATTGAAGGCATTTGGAAACGAATAGCTTTCTCCATAATTGATAAATTACTTACAGAGATAACAGAGATTGTTGTCACGTGGCTGTACGTTTTGCTCCTTTCCTGTGCTATCGCTTCCGGAAATTCGATTCAAAACGCTAACTTTGGCAGTGTTTTCAGAAAGATATATTGCTTTTATCTATGGAAAAACGGCATTTACATAGTTTCTGAATAAGAATACCTGCCAATCTTACGCGTTTCCGAAAAGAAATGAATTCATAAATGTGTCGAAATGTAGCTCCTTTGGACTTGAGAAAATGAGAGTAATATTTTCACAAATCTACTTTTTATTATATAGCTTCAAAAGTTATCATGTTTTTAATCCTTTATTCTCTACTGCATTAATCTTTTAATGAATCCTTATTTGAATTTTGAAATATCTGTAGAGACGATGACTAAAACATTGTAAGTAATCGTTAATGTTTACTATTGTGTGTTTTCTGTTTTGCGAACACATAGTAATCTAAAATATACTGTAAAGTGTTCCCATAAATATGTATGTAGTATTCATTAAAAGAATCTTAATTGTATGTCAAGAAAAAGCGGATTTATTTTGTAGAAATTGAGTCGTGCCGGGCCTGTTTTCACTGATTTTTGTACGGGCCGGGCCGAGAACTGTAAAAATGCAAACGGGCCGGGCCGGGCTCGGGCCGAAATTTCAATTTTTACACCGGGCCGGTCCAAGATAGCTTTCGTTCGGGCCGGGCCCGGGTCTGGAAATTCCGGCCCGTGCAGATCTCTACAAGATATTAGCCATCTTCAAGCTAATGCTATTATAAAATGGTAATATGATAAGATTAGAGATGGAAACCGCAGTAACAGGAGAATCAAGATTATTAACATATTTATTAAGACTATGAGAAATTAAATTATTGATATAAGATAAACCAAAACCTCGATCAATAGCCACAGATCTAATGTAATTTAATTCTGTAATAAGTGAATTATTATCTGAACAAATTAAGCGAGCTCTATTGATCAAATAAAGAAAAGCCGAAGCTTTTTGGGAAGGGGGGTGACATGAATTGAAATGGGGGGTGGTACAAGTACAAGGTGGTATAATAGTGGTACAAGATAAAACAGCTTATTTGGATAAACTGCAGAATCTTTTACAATCCGGCCCATACATTAAATTAAATCGGGATCCTTCTGACAGTGATCTAATAAATACCAGAAAACTTTTAAAAACCTCGCCCTGTATTAATGACAGTATTAAAATGTCATTAATTCCGTCTATTGCTAACTGTAGTCGCTTTTACGCTCTGCCTAAAGTTCATAAAATTCGTGTTCCCCTCCGGTCTATCGTATCCAATATCGGTTCTGCTTCATACCCTCTTGCTAAATATTTAGTGAAACGCTTTTCATTCCTTTCAAGTTCTAATATTTATACTATTAAGAATTCTAGTTCTTTTGTAAATCGAATTAAAAACTTCACCCCCTCCCCCTCTTTACGCATGGTTTCATTTGATGTTACTTCTCTGTTCACCCATGTTCCAGTTCAAGGTGCACTACAAAGTCTCACTGCTAGATTAAAAGAATTCCATTACACAGATTATGAAATCAACCACATTATTGAGTTATTCAGTACTTGTTTAAAACAAAATTCATTTCAAATTTCTAATCAATATTATTCTATGACAGATGGTTTAGCAATGGGTAATCCCCTTAGTCCCTTTTTTAGCAGATTTATATATGCATTACTTTGAGGTTAAAATGTTTAACCTTATCAACTTTTACTGTAGATATGTAGATGATTCTTTTGCACTCTTAGACCCTTCTCTATTTTCTGTTGACAATATATTAACAATTTTAAACTCAATAGATTCAGTCATTCAATTTACTTATGAAGTTGAAATAGATAATAGATTGCCATTTCTGGATGTGTTGGTTACACGTCAGCTTAACACCTTTGACACTTGCGTTTACCGTAAACCTTTTGCTGTCACACTCCCCCCCCCCCCCGATTTCAATTCATGTCACCCCCCTTCCCAAAAAGCTTCGGCTTTTCTTTATTTGATCAATAGAGCTCGCTTAATTTGTTCAGATAATAATTCACTTATTACAGAATTAAATTACATTAGATCTGTGGCTATTGATCGAGGTTTTGGTTTATCTTATATCAATAATTTAATTTCTCATAGTCTTAATAAATGTGTTAATAATCTTGATTCTCCTGTTACTGCGGTTTCCATCTCTAACCTTATCATTTTACCATTTTATAATAGCATTAGCTTTAAGATGGCTAATATCTTGAGACATTATGATTTTAATGTGGTTTTTAAACCGGTCAATAAATTAGCTTTTTCGCAACTTAAGGACCAAATTCCTCCTCATAATTATTGGGGAGTTTACAACATTCAATGCCAATGTGGTTTGTCCTACATTGGACAAACTAAATGAAAACTCCGTTACAGAGTCAATGAACACAGAAACTATGTAAAGAAAAAAGAATTACAGAAATCCTCTCATTGCTAGGGGGGGGGGGGGAGTGGCATAATTTTAATTTTGACTCAGCTACCATTATCAAGAAATGCATTACTCCTCTGGATTTAGACTTTTTTGAGGCTCTTCATATCCATAAATTTAAAGACTTCTTGGTTAATGATTTATCTAGTACACCATACATCTCAACTTTCTGGGTGGATTTGTTGTGTCACGACACTTCACTTCCGAATTAATTTTATTGGCTGTTAGAACTTGATGGTCTTTTGGTATTTTGTTTTGACATTTGTGTTTTCACCGTTCATGTAGTTGGGGGTCGCCCGCTGGCGTGGTTAGTAAGCGGAGGCTTCTGTCACCCAAAGGGACCGGGTTCGAGTCCCTGGGTAAGACATGGATGTAATTGTGAATGTCCCATTGCAGTTGTATAATATGTAATGGAAAATAAAAATTGTTGTGACTTGTTGTTGTTTCTATGTATAATAAGGATCATTCGAGGCGACAGCCATTGTAGCTATAGGCCCCAAAGCATTTTCCACTTCGGTGGATTTCAAATGTCAAAATGTCATGTAGTTGGGGGGATATTGTTTTTTACACTGAGGATGTGAGTCCTAGTACTCACGAAACGTATACGTATGATCAAATCAACTTATTTTATTGTGTGTTTAAACGTTGTTTTTAAATAATTTATATTTCCACACAAGTTCTGTATTTACAATAATGTATAGGGCTCAGACTAAATTAATTGGATAAATTTCAGGGATTGTTCTTTTGAACATTTTGAATTGAAATGGGGTATATAATTTTTTAGGTGGGTTCGTAATTATATATATACGTAGCACCTATAGACTTCGTCTGGTCCGTCCGTCCGTCTGTCCATCTGTCCGCATATAAGATATAACAGCGCAAAAACCACCAAACCGAATGGTTTAAAATTTAATGTATATAATAGTTGCAGAATTTTGTCGCATCATTTCAAATTTTACGAAAATCGAATCAAAAAGTTATTAATAGTTTTTCTCATTCTGTTAAATCCTATTATACGTAATTAATTCAATAATATCCCGTGATAGGTAATGATTCTACGTTGCCATGGTGATTACGTCCTATTTGGGATGGAACCCTATTATTTCCGTATTACCGAATTGTATATAATCGTAATACATTTTTTTTCATGCATTTTTGCACAAGAGTATAACAGCTATTGCACCAAGATCTGAATATTTACAAAACTAGTTATAGTACGAATGCTCTTCATTTGCCACGTTTTACGTACAATCTCGGACTTTTCTTTTTTCAAGGATGGCTTGCATTCTAGAACCTCGTTCCCAAGTGTGGATCAGGTGAGTTCTCTACTAAATATAGGTATCAACTTAATTATAATTTAGTTATATTTTCTATGTAAATAATAAAATTTTCAAATTAAACAAATAGCATCGTTATTTGAGCCTAATTTGCCATAATATAAATGGAATTTATATCACAACATGGTATTTTTTTCTTTGTATTTTATGCATATAGAATTATTTCAAACTTCAAGAAACGTACATTTTAAGTTTTTTCCCTTTTTTTTATTTACAAGAAAAAATATTTAAAATTTTATTGTGTAATTACAATACAATGCATGAAATACATAATAATATACATCAAAGATTATAAGAAATTTCATATTTCAACGTATAACATTCTATCTTTTTGCATGTTTGAAAATAGAATGACGGTTTCTAAATCCCGAAAATTATTGATTCGTGCAGACAATTCTTTCCCATTTACTATCGATTATTTCGAAATCCGGGTAAAAGAACTAAATATATATTTTTTAGCTATATATGATGAATGTCATGACATTTTAAAAATTTATCTGAATTTGGAATTAGTGTACAATGTACAATGTTCAAAGTGTTCTTGTGCTATGTTATTGTAAGATTCATTTGCTTTTTTTAATCCTTTCGGCTTAAAAATTTTCAAATGAATTTATCATTTCAGAAGATTGCTATAAATGATAAGTAAACTTATGTATTCAAGATATTTTTTTACTTCTACCGTATAGAATATATATTGGTATTAAGGGGGTCCGGGACACATTTTCAAAAAAAAATTATTTATTGAGTTAAAATTTTTAAAATTTTTTGTGATGGTTAACTATATCATTTGTAAACAAAATCGCATGATAAAACTTCTCATTTTTTAGGTGCGTTCGTAATTATATAAATACGTAGCACCTATAGTCGTCGTTCAGTCCGTCCGTCTGTCTGTCTGTCCGTCCGTCTGTCCGTCCGTCTGTCCGCATGTAACAGAGCAAAAACTACCCAACCGAATAGTCTGAAATTTCAAATATGTGATTGTTGCAAAATTTTGTCGAGCCATTTCAGATTTTATGAAAATCGGATGTATAGTTTAATTACAGGGACAGTCAAAAGTTTTTCTTTACATTACGGCCAATGGGAAAAATTATTGCAAGTGGATTTTAATGATATTAGAGCCTTCCGAATGATCTGAAATTTTAAAGATATAATTGTTGTAAAATTTTGTCGAGCCATTTCAAATTTTAGGAAAATCGGACGTATAGTTTAATTACAGGGACAGTCAAAAGTTTTTCTTTACATTACGGCCAATGGGAAAAAATTATTGCAAGTGGATTTTAATGGTATTAGAGCCTTCCGAATGATCTGAAATTTTAAAGATATAATTGTTGCAAAATTTTGTCGAGCCATTTCAGATTTTAGGAAAATCGGATGTATAGTTTAATTACAGGGACAGCCAAAAGTTTTTCTTTACATTACGGCCAATGGGAAAAATTATTGCAAGTGGATTTTAATGATATTAGAGCCTTCCGAATGATCTGAAATTTTAAAGATATAATTGTTGTAAAATTTTGTCGAGCCATTTCAAATTTTAGGAAAATCGGACGTATAGTTTAATTACAGGGACAGTCAAAAGTTTTTCTTTACATTACGGCCAATGGGAAAAATTATTGCAAGTGGATTTTAATGGTATTAGAGCCTTCCGAATGATCTGAAATTTTAAAGATATAATTGTTGCAAAATTTTGTCGAGCAATTTCAAATTTTAGGAAAATCGGATGTATAGTTTAATTACAGGGACAGCCAAAAGTTTTTCTTTACATTACGGCCAATGGGAAAAATTATTGCAAGTGCATTTTAATGATATTACAGCCTTCCGAATGGTCTGAAATTTTAAAGATATAATTGCTGCAAAAGTTTGTTGAGCTATTTCAAATTTTAGGAAAATCGGATGTATAGTTTAATTACAGGGACAGTCAAAAGTGTTCCGAAAAAATTATTGGAAGTGCATTTTAATGATGTATCAGACTATGCACGTTATGAAGTGAAAACAATTATACATTCAGTACAATATGGGGTGCAAAAAATAATTTTAAAACTAGTTATAGTACGAACGCACCTCATTTGCCACGTTTGACGAGCAATTTCCAACTTGTTTAAATTAAATTTTAAACTTTGTTAAAAAAGTGGGGTAGTTTAAAATCGTTATAATTCGAAATATTATTTATAGAATTTCAATTTGTTTTCATTTAAATAAACAGAAATATATAAGTTTTAATTTAGATTCAGCATTTTGAAAAATATTAATTAAAAAAAAAATAAAAATATTTAAAGTAAAAATTAGAAAAAAAATGATGTAACTTTAAAAAAAAAAAATCACATTTTCAGAAATATACAAGTTTTAATTTAGATTCAGCATTTTAAAAAACATTAATGTTAAAAAAATAAAAATATTTAAAGTAAAAATTAGAAAAAAAATGATATAACTTTAAAAAAAAAATCACATTTTCAAAAGTAATATATATTTTTTTATTTGCTGAATCTAAATTAAAGTAAAGCTATTGATAAAGGCATATTCCAAGTTTGAACCATTTATCTGTAACGGCTCTTGATTTATAACAATTTAAATATGAGTAATGGTGGAAAAACCCATCATGAAGAAAAAAGCAATTTCACAAGAACTCGTTTCCTTGACAACCATAGTTTGAAAGGTAGATTTTGAAAACAAACCAAAACGAAAAAATTAATATTTCCTGTTCTAATTAAGATAGAAATATGATTTAAACGTCATTTTAAGCAGAAAACAGCAGAGAAATTTTTAATCCAATAAATATTTTTTTGAAAATTTTAAGAATTTTGTGTCCCGGACCCCCTTAAAATCATATACTTAAATATATACGCTACGTATATATAGTATATATATATATAATATATATTAAAGCAGTTTGCATTCATATGATGCATATTTGCCTGTGGAATGGATAATTTGATATTGTAAAATTACAGTCAATTACCCCCATTCCAATTTTAATTTCTAAACTAATTTCACCCACATTTTGCCTGAAACGCTACTTTGACCATGACGGCAAGAATAAGAGCATTATTTTTCTTTTTAAATTTATTCCACATGACTTATTTATCATTCTTGACAAGTGTTTTCTAGATGAGTTGTTTATGGTAAAGGTATAAACACATGTTCTTTAATTATATTAGCTTTGTACACACATACACATATATATAATGTATATATATATATAAATAAATATAGCTCTATCAAAAGTATCTTAATTATGAAATTTATGAAAAAGAGGGTGCAAAACGCAACAATAAAACTAATGAACAACTACAACAAGAAACAATAAACAAACAACTCCTTGCTCGTCGGAGGGTGGGGGGAGTCAAAAAGCAGGTACCAAATAAAAATTGAAATTGAATTCTCACAAGTTTCGCAAGATACGGCCAACCCCCATACTCCAAAACTGTAAAAAAATCAAATAAAGAAACTTAAACTTCTAAAAAACTTAACAAAACCAAACTGCTTTAAAAACAACCAACCACTTTAAAATCTGTAGAACTGAATTTAACACATAAAACATAATGAAATAAAAAAAAATTAAAATAAATCATTAACTAACTTAAAATACTGAACATGTGCAAAAGGCCATATCTCCACCTTGACCTGCGAAGACTTGAAAATCTTTTTGATACCTTTAAAACATCCATTACACTACACATCATCCATCCAACAGTAGGAGTTGCAAAGCCAAAATTCCAAAATTCCAGCTAGGCCAGCGTCGATTAGACTTGTCTTTCCGCCATCAATATATTCATCAATTCCATTCCAGTTTACTTCATGTTCAACTTGATATTCTTCAAAATGCAGACGTTCTAAAAGACTTTAGCCTACACCCTTCATATACTCAAGCTATTATTTCGGCGTCCATCACGGTGTTTGGCCACTTAGCTGTTGCTGCTTCAGAAAACCATTTTTAAGCTGATTTATATAGTGAACAATAAACTGATATGGAAATAAATTATAGTAAAAAAGATTAGCAGTAAATTTAAAAATCTGCGAACTCAAAAATTCTTTACTGCTACAAATCCTATAAAATCTGCAAACTTTCCCCAAAATAATGTTGATGGAAACCCTTTTACTTAAATTTGAAAACCAGTGTGGCATTGATTATCAAAATAAAAAAAATCCCTTTTATCAAAAAGTTTGACTAATATATTATTATATTTAATTAATAAATCAAGATCCAAAAAATTAACATGCAAACTATCATCGGAAGCTTTATTTAATTTTAAACATGGAGGATAGATATCGTGAATTGATATCAAGAGTTTGTCATCGAAGATAATTAAATCATCGATATACCTTAAAACTGCAAAACTCTTATTTCTGTTCAAAACATAGTTAAATTCGTAATAAAAAAGGAAAAGGTTAGCAGCAGAACTCGAAAAATTAGTATCCATCCCAATGCCACATATCTGGTAAAAAAGCGAGCTATTAAATATAACGAAATTATTGTAAAAACAAAATTTACATTAAATCATGAAAAAATCTTTTTTTATTCCAAGCTCCTTCTCAATGTAAAAAAATCAAATATATTTTTAATGTATTATAAAGCAAATCAATTGGTACATTAGAAAAAAAAAGATTTTCATAATCATAAGTGTGCAAATTAGTAGGCATTATGGGCGTTTTTTTTTTTTTTTTTTTTTTTTTTTTTTTTTTTTTTTAATTAAAAACTTCATTACTATTGTCAATACACCAAAAATAACTAGTATTTCTGTACTTAAACTTCAAAAAACCATAAATACGCTTCAAAAACTCCTGTAATTTAATATTTAAACTTTTACCAATACCTCTTGAGTTACAACATATGAATCCGAATTTAATAGGTGTTTCATGAAATTTAGGAGTCAAAAACAAAAATGGAAGACTATGATAGTTATTAATAGCAAAATTATATGAATACATTTTCTTGGCCTTTTTAATGTAAGCATTAAATTTATTAACAATAACAGTATGGCCTAATTTACATTCTTTATAAAATTTACCATTATTTAACTCATTTTTAACTTTGTCAATATAAAAAAAGTTTTCATATAACTGCATAGTTGGAAACCGCTTTGTCAACAGGTACTATTACAAAATTCTTATGCAAAAATTGAATTGAATTTAAATCTTCTTTACTGAGACTATTATAAATATAATCCTTACTGTTTAATTCACTATTAACAAAAAATTCGAATTCCTTCATTATATACCACTCCCACTCTGAAAAAGCTTGAAAGGGGGTGTTAAATTTATAACATAACTGCATTATAAATTTTTTTAAATTCCTCTCAAATATCTGAATGGCTGTTTAAATGCTAATTGTTTTATTTAATCTAAATTTAGTGCCCAATCCCATCATAAAATGTAAATTTTTTTTCTGTATAATATTTAATTTTCAAGTAATAACATGTTTATGGAAATCATCAATAAAATCCAAGAAATCTGTTTCACATTTACATGTTTCAGAAATTTCAGCAGAAAAGGCAAGAGATCTATGATTAAACATTTTTTTACTAAGAGGAATGGGATATTTATAAGCAACAGCACTATCAATATCTCTAAGAGGGAAAAAGTATCATAATTTTTGAAAAAATCTTTAATTTTAAAATCATCGAAAGACTTCTGTTGAAAATTCAAAGTAAAAAAAAAAAACCCTGTAAGACCTAGAATCTGAAAAATTCTTTAATCTAAAATTAATAAAGTCACAAAGCAGGTCCCTAAAATACAAATTAGAAAATTTAAAAATTCCATAAGCCTTTTCTAATTTAATTTAAAAGTTTTAAGCCTAAGAGTGAAAACCGCTTTCTTTACAGCTTTAATACTGCAACTTACAATAAAACCCTTTTAAATACTATCAAACTGCATACTACATACTGTTTTTGTATTTCACCTTTTTAAAAGCATTATATAAATAAATACACACATATATATATATATCTAACGATTTATTGTTTAACATCTGTGACAGTTTGAGTCGTTTTCCTCCAGCTGTGCTGTTTTTTAAACTGTGGCGTTTTACGCGAAAAAAAAAAAACAGCTTAATCATTGTGGAAGATTTGAACTCGTTGTTTGTGAGTTTTAAGATATTTCAGTCGCATAATGATGGGATCTGCCTTCTGGTTAAAGTTGATTTAGCTTATAGAATTATGATCCCTGAATCCAAACTAATAGCAAAATCGTGACTCGAGTTGAAAGGCGTGGATACGGTCCAGAGTTAGTTGTTATCAGAATCTCAAAAAGCAGAGAGTTCAATCCTAGGCATTTATTATTGTAGTTATTATGATATTGTTGTTTTATTAACACGCATAGAAGTGCTCAGGTTCCTTATTCAAGCAAAAACTCCATAGTTTGGTTTAGCGTCACAGTCATTTTTTTTTCTCTCAAATACAGGCATACTTTACTAGGATAGGGCCGTGGAAAAGTACAAGAGAGGTGCCCCAGTGAAAAGCAAGAGGCGACTGCCACAATTCGGTCCTAAAAGTAGAAGAACGCAAGAAGGAGTGATTGAAATTATCGTTACAGCTTACAAAAGATTTGGCGATCATGTATGCGAATAAATAATAAATTTGGCAAAAAAATGAGTTTTTTGTAAAACTGGTTACCCACAGCATGTAGTAGTTGTGGGGTTACATGATATAGGAATTTTGTCGTTCGAGGCCCACCATGGCTTGGTAATGACGAGTGAGGCATTTTAAAAGTACCTTACAGATTTAGATTTAATATCCGTTATATTTCTGTCTTTGTAGCTGAAAGCTGCCAAGGACCGTTAGATAGGGAATATTGCTTATGTTCGTTATCGAAATGAGTGGACGAGATTGAAAGGGATACCAGAATCAATGGTGTTTCTTTCTTTCTTTCTTTCTTTTTTTTTTTTTTTTTTTTTTTTTGTATTAAAGTGACTTGCGTAAATGGGTTCTCGTATGCAGACATTATGATAAGTGGGGGGGGGGGGGGAGGGGGTGAGCAGGCCAAGTACATGTAGAAAAATCGTTGCAAGATAAGAAGTGAACACTCTTGTCTTCTTTTTTTTTTTTTTTTTTTTTTTTTTTTTTTTTTTTTAACGGAAACTTTTAATGTTAGAAATAATTGTCTGCGAAAGCAGTAACTTAACTTTTGAGAAGCTTAGCCGATCATTCATTATATTTAACTAACTAATATTAAAGAGTATTAATTTTTTTCTTTGAATTGCGGGTGTGGATACCTTGTAAATAAGATTTTTATGACAATAAATTTAACTTTTGAAATTGCGCGGAAGGAAGGGAGGTATAGAAAAAGCAATACATAGCAGAAACACTGTTATAGTCAGATCTTAAGGTTAGACAAAAATACTCTCTGTCGCAAGAAAAAAAAAAAAAAAAAAAAAAAAAAACGCTTTGTTTAAGCATTTTAAAATCTTGTAAATACTTACACAACAATTTTCAATAATTTATTTCATTTTAAATTCTATCTATCCAACTCATACAGTATTCCATAAAATTCTCCAAGGTTGCCCATAACGCTTCGTAATTCTAACATTTCTTCATAACTAATATAACTAGTATGTTGTGGCCATCACAAAACTTTCTTCTATATAAATCACGTCAATTAATTTATTTAAATAGAACAAGAAATAACATCGATTTAGCACCAATCTTATCAAAATATATCAGAATATGAAGTTAGATGAAAATTCGTGCATTAGTTCTTGAGATAGAGCTGTAGCGGAAATTCTGAAAAATGTAGCATAGCAGCGTCACCTATTGAGCGATTTTCACCAAAACATAAACAGCACTAATTGATATCAAGGTATACCTGAATCTGAAGTTTGTTGAAAATCCAAGCATTAGTTCTTGAGGTAAAGCTATTGCGGAAATCGCAAAAAATGCAGCATAGGAGCGCCACCTGTTGGGCGATTTACATAAAAATATATAAAACGTCACTTTATGTCAAGGACTAACTAAATCTGAAGTTTGATGAAAATCCGTTCAATAGTTCTTGAGATACAGCTCTTGCGGAAATCGTGAAAAATGCAGCTCTGCAGCGCCACCTGTTGGTCGATTTACACCAAATATTAAACAGCACTAATTCATATCAGGGACTAACTAAACCTGAAGTTTGATGAAAATTCGAGCATTTTTTCTTGAGTTAGAACTATTCCGATAATCATGAATAATGCAGCATAGCAACGCCACCTGTTGGGCGATTTTCACAAAAAGCTAATCAGCTCCAAACTATATCCTAAACTAACTGAATCTGATTTTTTATGAAAATCCGTGCAGTAGTTCTTGAGATATAGCTATTGCAGAAATCGTGAAAATGCCGCATAGGAGCGCCACCTGTTGGGCGATTTTCACCAAAAACTAATCACGTCCAATTTATATCAAGGTCTAACTGAATATAAAGTTTTGTGAAATTCCTTGCATTAGTTCTTGAGATAGAGCGCCCACAAAATTTTTGTCACATACAGACTCACAGAGTGACAGACAGAGTGACAGATAGACTCACAGACAGACATTTTCTAAAAACCATCAAATCGTGTTCAGGACATTCTAAAACGTATAAATCCGTCGAAAACCGGAAGTCGAAAATTTTCACGAATCCAATACTTTCTTCGTGTAAAGATAGAAGAAAGTAAAAATGATTCCCGAGTTCCATGATAACTGCGTGTGTGTGAATTACAAGGGGAAACCGCTAAAATCATTCTCACTGAGGGCACATTCTCACAAGGCATCTGCCATTATGAGTGAGTGTTTAAGCATACAGATTTAAAAAGAAAGCATTGCGCAAATTGACACAGGCCCATCAACGCTCTTGCCGGATTTCTTTAATGACGAATGAAAATATTTGATGTAATAAAGTAATGTACTGCATTTGGCGAAAAAAAACCCAGTAACACACCTCTTTAAATGTGAAAACAAGGCTAAAACAGATATAGACTATTCTAAATTGGAAGAAATATTCATGCGGAAAAGCTAAGATACCATACGTTGTGTGCATTTGTATAAGCATAACATAAATATTCGTGAAGATGGTAACGTTTTCGGGAAAAAATCAAAAGTCTTTTTTTTTTTTATAGCATAAAGAGTTTTTAACCAAATTTAACGCTACTTCCCGACAACTTGACAAAAAACAATAGAGCCATTATACTGCAATTAAAACTGGAATATATTGAATATTTGATGAGATATTTGCATTCATATATAACCACTTCAACGTTTGTCCGGAGATAAGTCCGGCGTAAATGCACTGTTTCCCTATACCTGCTGCTGGTGAAGTGGATAATAATTTTTAACTGCGCGTGCGTGAAAGATTCCAAAATTTTTATTGGATAATTTGGTAGTCAGCTATTTAGGACAGCTTGTATAAAAAGTTTAGTCAAATATCGCGAAAATACAGTAAGACAGTTGTAATATAGTGAGTTACTTTCTAGAAGTAGCTAGAGGTAATTTCCACAATTTGTCTATCAGCTGGCTGTATCGGTGATATCTTTGAGTTTTCACGAAATTCGACTGGACTTTTTATATAAGTTGCCCTAAATTGACTACTAAATTATGAAATAAAAATTTTGGAATCATTCACGTTTGCGCAGTTAAAAAAAAAAATTCATACAAATGCTCATATCTCATCAAATATTCAATATATTAACCTTTTAATTGCAGTATACTGATTCTACTGTTATTTGCCAACTTTTCGGAAAGTTGTGTTTAATTTGGTTGAAAACTCTGTATGCTTAATAGAAAAAACATGTCAATTTTTAACAAAAATGTAAACATCTTTACAATTATGCGTGTTATGTTTACAAAAAACACAAAAACGTTGAATATGACCCACATAGCCATCTGCTACAGTGGCAGACCATTTTAAACATTTTCTGTTACTTGGGTGATGTCAAATATGTATTATTTTATTATTAAACTTATTATTAACATCTTAATTATCCTCGCGATTAAATCTTCACAGAAAAATATGGTTAATCTGGTCCTTCACGTCCTCGAAGTTACAGGACAATTCTTCTATAATTCCATTAGACATTCGACAAATCATGTAAACTCGAAAGCGTCCACTCATTGCGCCTTAAATTTTGAACATGAGTGCAGACGGAAGTGAAAATATGTCGTTTACTAGATAGTTTCATTTTGAAAATTAAAGCATCAATTGTAATTGCATTGGAAAACTCCAGTATTGTAAAAGAGCTTTCTCTTATGTACCGGCTCACATAGCCGACTTTCTTTTTGCAGTCATTTGCTTTCGGCTCGATGGCTTAGGACAGAAAATTGACATATTTTATGCATTAACCCTTTATATCACCGCGTTGCATGTCTGCAACATACCCATAATCCATGTTGCTTATAAAATAAGCCTTAAAAGACGATTTTATTTATTACTGCTATCTTCCAACATAGCAGTTAATATATATTTTTTAGAATTCTCAACAAATGACTGAGCTAATTTTTCAGACCAACTTTATTCATCGCTTGAGCAGTTTTCATCGTTATTACTAAAATAAATTTCATAAATTTGTAAAAATAAAAAGACTGTCAACTTCCAAAAGTAGATATTTTACAAAGTTAAATTCGTATACTTCACGATTTTGCATTAAAAAAATGACAATATTTATGAAAAATGTGTAATTTTCTGTTTATTGTAGATGCGAAAAGAGTACCTTTTAGTCAATATTTTTTACTTTTTTGTTCCAAATATTTTTTATTATATTTTGAATGCTTAAAATGATGTATTCTATCATCTGAGGAAATATTTTCCAAATCGGATGGGTTGAGACACAAAGGGTTAATATGTACATTAAGTTATTTTTATTCTTTTAGTGTTTAGTAAAATTCATGGAGACAAATTCTTAAATCATGATAAGTTTCTATTTCACATACTTTAACGTATTTCCTTTCTTTTGGGATACAATGTCATTCCGTCTTAAGATTTTTTGCAGTGACATCAGAATATACTAATTTTAGTTAATTTAGTAGTGTCAGGCTAGCTCAGTGTCAAATCACACAGAAATTTCACATAATTCCAAAATAACACTTTCTCGGGGTATAAATTTTTAAATGTTTTTTTATTTAATCTTGATAAGACGACACATCACAAATAGAACGGCACATAACACATAAAATAATAACACGAATATAACTTTTTACATTTTAGCACATCTCAAACAGAACACAACTACAGTCAACGCTGTAACAGAACACTCTCCAACTCACAGCATTTCTCATTCGGCAAAGCTCACGGAAAACGGTCACGTGACTGCCGGTAGAGTCTATTTGTTTTAAAACGGGTGGCGCGCGTTACATCCTCCCCCTCTGTTTCCGATTTACGTCTCGGAGAGGAAACAGGATGCTTTCTGGGTCTTCCTCTTTTCCTTAAGGGTGCAACTGGAATAGTTTCAGTTTCTTGAAATGGTGACAAAGCGGAAACATGGTAAGACCCAATTCGCTCAGTAGGATTGTCCAGGCTAGCAATGTCATATGTCACTAGTGACTTTTGAGTCAAAATTATGTATGGCCCATCTCTCTTAGGCATAAATTTGGCTGTTTTATTTTTACTTGCTTTGCTCACAGGATGTAGGTTAACCCATACTTTATCACCAGGTGCGAAATACACTCGTCTACGATTTTTATCGTAATATTTCTTCCGCTGATCTTGTTTCATTTCAACACGCTCTTTCACACTTTTTGAAATATTTGCAAGACGTTTAAGATATGGGGTTATTTCCGGAACAAAATTGTCATTTTCCACAACAGCTCTAAAATCGTTCACAACATCATTGATTGTTCTTAATTCTCGACCAAATTGCAGATAGGCGGCAGTTTGGCCTGTTGTATTAGATTTGGCAGAGCTCATAGCAAATCTAATAAAAGGAAGTTTATCAATCCAGGAACTGTGTTCATCTCCCACAAGGATTGCTATTCGAGGTTTCAAGTCTCGATTTTTGCGTTCGACTGGATTGGCCTGAGGATGGTACAAAGGTGTCAATGATTGGTCTATTCCAAGAATGTAACAAACTTGTTGTAGAACAGCGCTCACAAACTGAGGGCCGTTATCACTTATGAGTCTTCTTGGGATACCATAACGAAGGAAGATCTCTTCAATCAGAGTAGTCGCACATTCTTGTGCAGTAGCAGTTGTTAAGGCAAATAGTTCGACCCATTTAGTGGCACAATCTTCTACTATAAAAATCCATCGATGCCCATCTTTACTAGGAGGCAATGGTCCAAAGAGATCAATGCTGAGGGTCTCAAACCGCTGAGCATAAGCAGGTGTTCGTAATAAACCAGCTGGTTTCTGATTTGTTGCTTTATAACGAGCGCACTCTGGGCACTTCTTCACATATTCAGAAATGTATGCTCTCATGCCTGTCCAATAATATCTTTTAGCAATTCTCTGATAAGTTCCTGCTTCACCATAATGTCCGGCTGAGGGGTCGTCATGATGAAGTTTCAAAATATTTTGTCTTTCTTGTACTGGAACGACCAGTTGCGCTTCTTCGCATCTGATTCGGGAGCATACCTATAAAGCACACCTTGATTCATCAGGAATCCTCTATCAGTCCAATTGGCGAAATCTTCGCTTTTCTGTTCGTCTTCAAAAGAATCTATGATCTTTTTAAGGTTTTCATCTTACAACTGTGCTTCTCTGATATCTTTTGGACTTCTTGTTGGCATGTCTATGCTGACAAAATTGCATGTCTCACGGAAAGCAGATTGGTGATTACAGACAGGGCATGACAGCATGTCAGCCACAACATTTGATTTTCCAGCATCATATTCTATTTTCTTCTTAAGAATTTCTTTCGTAGCAGGAGTCATTCGATTAGGTGGTGCAGCAACAGGAGCACTATCACCTGTATTCATACTATGCTCCACAAACGGGGTTGTCTCTCCCCCTGGTTGAAAACATTTTTCATACCTTTTGAGAACATCATTAATGTTGTCCCTTTCATCGGAATTTAGATTTCAAGCAATTACTAACCATGAAATAAATATTTTGAGTTTAATAATTTGTAAAAAATTATTTAAAACATCAGTAGTTTGTGCTTCAGAATTAGTTGTGAAAGTTTAATTCACAAATTTAAGATTTTTTAGATGTAATACACAAAATCTTGATAACTGAAATTTTCTTCTATTGGTATGGAAAAGTCCAAATGAGTTAATCTAGCTGCATATGATGGAATTGATTTTTAAAAGAATTGTGCTTTAAAAATCAGTAAATTGAAATACAATTTTCAAATAACTTATTTCATTTTTTACCTTATTTGCTGATGTGAAAGTGAAAATATGTCATGATTATCTTGGTACTTTTGGTTAGCCGGGCACCAGTGTTATATATACATATATTGTATATTTACACACATATGTATGTATAACACTGGCACCTGGCTAATCGAAAAGTACCATTTGTTAAAAGAAAAGGAGAAATGAATTGCTTAAATTGTTACCACTGTTGATATGTATCAGCATTACTCACAGACATGCTTTATAATTTAGATAGTAACAATGTGTTTAACTTAATTTGCAAATAGAAAAAATATATATGTATAATTTATTACACAGATTTGAATGAACTTAAATAAACCTGCACCAAGTAAAATTTTTATTTCATGCTAATTTCTAAATAAATGCATTAGCAATTTTTTAGAATTGGGGTTTTAGACAAGAAATATGAATTTTACTCTTCAAAAGTCTAAAAAAGAAATACACAAGAATATTTTAAGTGTGTTCACTTGTGTTTCTGTCTCTCAAAGCTCTTTGTCTTGTCAACTATGTAACATGAAAAGTTCAAATTTGGCTGAAGTAATAAAGGCTATTGACCCTTTAGTCATAGTTATAGATTGAAAATGTAATGCAAAAATATGTCCCCTTCTCCTCTATTTCCGAATCTACTGAAACTAAAATTATGAAAAAATTAGTGGTAGTAGAAATTTATTTAAACTAGCAGGAGAACTGTAGCAATTACCTTAGCTCACATAGTTTTTGAGAAAATCTCATTTTACCATTACACACAAATTTCACTTTGCTCAACAAGGGAGTTGAGGGGCACTTGAGGTACCTATCATCATAGAAGTATAAAAGGATTGCTGATAATGAGTTTCGAAAAAAAATGTTAGTAATTAGCCAAGATATTAAGCTTTAAGACTAATGTCAGACGAACGTCTATTTGCACGCTTTTTGTCTCAACATGTAACAGAAACACCTGTTAGTGAAGGCATTTCTGTTACATGTTGAGACAAAAAGCGTGCAAATAGGCAATGGATATATACAGTAGACTCCGTAAAATCCGCATATTTTTTCAGATGTAAACAATAAAATCTACAGTTAAATTGCAGGAACTAAATTCAAGATGGGGCCAAAATCAGTGACTACTGCAATGTTTTTTTTACTAAATTTTTTGCTAATCATTCTCTTTTGGCTATTACAGCTGATTTATTACTAAATAAATTTACATTACTTTTGATTTTGATATAAATAAGCATATCTATATAAAAAATTCCAGGGTTCAAAATGGAAAAATCCACAAACCGGAACACCATTTTAAAATTATTGTTCGCAGAAATTTTTTTTTTAAATTATAGACAAATTTATTTCTAAACATACAAAACAGTATAAGAAAAGCATTCAAGACTCTAAATAACAATGAAAAAAGTTACTAAAATGTGAAAAAATAATGATGTATCGATCTTACGATCGCTTTACCACCAGATGGCAGCATAGGGCTTTTGGAATTGAAATGAATCGATTTCATCGGTAATAATTTAATATTTTTCTAAATTTTTATTTTACATAATTATTTTAATAATTACTTACTTTTAAACTAATAAATTATTTTAATATTTTACTTATTTTAATGTTTAACTTTATTGAAAGCATTCATTATAATTTCCCTTGCTTAACTACCAATCAAATTAATGTTTCAAAAATGTAAACAAATCAATGACCAGAAATCCACAAAATTCTAAAATCTGCACAACCTCTGGTCCCAAGCTGTGCGGATTTGAGGGAGTCTACTGTATCATGATATTTATTTCAAAATATCAAGGTTTTTGATATTTTTATTTTCATACATTTAATATTTATTTTTTAAATGTCGTATTTCTTGATATTTTCATACATCTGATATTTATTTTCAGTCAAAAAAAGTGCAAATGAATTCAACTGTTATTAAAAATTAGCCCATCCGTAAATAATAACTAAAAGGAATAGCTTACAAAATATTCTCTGCACTCCAAAAACTAGTTTTGGACTGTATCTGCAGCTTTCTCATTACCACAACTGTCTTTGAAAAATACCTCCCTACCCTGTCTTAATTCTTTTGGGGTACTTTTCGGTTACCTGGGTGCCAGTGTTATATATGTATGTGTGTATATATATAAAAAATATGTATATACAGTACAGGACCTCAAATCCGGAATCCTAAAATCCGGAATGAATAAAGAAATCTGAAATTCCGCAATGAGACGGAATAAATAATTCCAGAAAACGCCCATAGATGGCGCTACGCGCATACGTAACACAATTTCCAACTGAGCAAGACTAAACAACTGCACTCAACTTAATAAGTTTGTTGTAATGTTTTTATATTATAGTTTTAATCTAAATACTATTTGCTGACAGAGTTAGAAAAGTTAGTGTGTGCACACATTTTAAATTTATTTTAAAAAGAAACCTTGTTCTTCATTTAATAGAAAATACAAAAAGAACAAATAAATAACCAGAAGAAAGATATTAAAAGATGCATAGAATATACTATTTACAATATTTATAAGTAAAGATATTTTGCTATCTCCCCCCCCCCCTCTCCTTCAAATGTTCAACAAATTTCATTTTTCGAAAAAATTCTGTTTGTAAGCACCGTATCAAAAATATTTTTTCTTTAACTCAAAGGGGGAAAAATCTATGCATGGTTTCTTTCTGCATGACAAAACATACTATCCATCCAAAGCTGATGATCTCATTCTGCTAACGTTGACTTCCCACTTCACAGAGTTAAATAAACAAGTTGAATAAACAAAACAAACCGCAGATAGATATCTCATTTTTCTTTGCAGTTACTCTATAGTGGCCTTTTTTTTTTAGAGGTACATTATATTTTAATAAAAATTTGTTACACAGGCTAATTTACTATTATTGCAGCTTTCCGAAAATTTGAAAGAAATTAGTCAATTAGCAACGGAGATAATTATTTTTTTAATAGAGGAAAAAGATTGGTTTTTCTGTTTTTTTCTGTTTGCTTGCAACTGAATAATTTCTTTCTTGTGCAATCAAACAACGCGAACTTAATAACACATTTACGAAGTCCTTTTTATACGAAAAGAATAAGAGTTTGAATAGATTTCCTCTTGTTTTTATTTATTTTTAAACTTTCTTAGAACATTTTATTTTAAAAATTTAAATGTTTCTCTCTTTATTTTCACTGAGTCTAATAATGCAATTCGCGATATAAATTCCTAGACCTTGCTAGGCTCTCACGAACAACAACGCATTTTCATTTTCTAAAAGATGTTTTAATGTTTCTAATAATGTGCAGGATTTAAAAAAAAATTCTTTTTTTGTCATTTGTTTTCGTCAGTTTACTTAAACTAAGCCCTACACGGCAATTGATATAGATTCCTAGGCCTAACTCGGCTCTCGTGAACAACGACGCTTTTTCTAAAAGATGTTTCAATATTCCTAAGAATATGATGTATTAAAAAAAAAAATTCTTATCCTTATTTTCAATTATTTTTTGTAATTTGCATTTTTGACTGTTTATTTACTCTAAGCCAAACATAGCAATTCGCGATATAGACTGCTTCGCAGCATGTAAAATTTTGCCACGGGCATCTACTGTATCTGTTTATTTATTGTTTTGGTTAAGGACCTGAAATCCGGAAAATTCCGAAGTCCGGAACGATCGCGGTCCCGGCCAGTCCGGATTTGTGGTCCCATACTGTATATATATATGCATATTTACATATATGTATTTTTATAAATATGGAAATATAACACTGGCACCCGCCTAATCGAAAAGTTTTTATTTACTTCAGTCTAAATTGTACAGTAGGTTAGGGAATGAAAAAGCAGACAAACTTACATTCATGTTCAAATTCTTCAATAGAAAAAATAAAAGAAACTTTATTTTGTATTTCAGAATTTGTTGTGTATTTTTGTTTATTTTTTAAACTGAATCCTGCATTCTGTGTTTTGATGAGTGAAAAAGCAACTTTTACAGAAGATTGTTTATGTTTTCAATTATTTGATCATAAATTTTGCAAGAAAAAATAAAAAAAGATAGTTAGAATATTGTTTTATTATGTTTTCATGCTAAATGTAATATGTTTTAGATTCAAATTTATATTAAGTCTAAAAATCTTTAGAATCAGCAGTAAGCTGACAATTTTGAAAATATCGGATACATCAAAATATTGGATAATTTTGAAAATATCATGATATTTACGAACCCTGGGTTATAAAAACACGGATGGCGTACTCTATGCGACATCAGCTTTTAAAACCTAGATAACATTTTAAAATGATATATTTGTGTAATGCAATGCCCAGTAGCAATATAAGAGTAATAAACGTCAAATTGTTAAAAATAAACTATTGTAGGTACTTTTTGGTTAGCCGGGCACCAGTGTTATCTATACAAATATACCGGGTGTCCCAAAAAGCACTGGCTGATTTTAAAATTCAATAACTTGCAAACGGTGACAGATATTTAAAAAATTCTTGCAGGAGGTTTATGCATAAGGTC
Organism: Maratus speciosus; assembly: GCA_963932465.1. Classification (NCBI taxonomy): domain Eukaryota; kingdom Metazoa; phylum Arthropoda; class Arachnida; order Araneae; family Salticidae; genus Maratus; species Maratus speciosus. Next base: position 478,470,515 of record OZ010795.1, on the reverse strand, counting down.
AAAAGTTTTATTACAGTGATTTTCAATTTTAGTTCGATTTACAAACAATAGATGGCGCTGTAAGCAATAGTCGCTAAATTCAGGCCCGATTTTTGGTACTTCGTGGCCCGGATAATACATTTCCATCTCCTTTTTCTGCATGGAACAAGATAAAGGACCAAAAATCGAGCCTGTATTTAACGACTATTGCTTACAGCGCCATCTATTGTTTGTAAATCGAACTAAAATTGAAAATCACTGTAATAAAACTTTTGACCTTATGCATAAACCTCCTGCAAGAATTTTTTTAATATCTGTCACCGTTTGCAAGTTATTGAATTTTAAAATCAGTCAGTCCTTTTTGGGACACCCGGTATATATATGTATGTGTGTGTATATAACACTGGCACCCGGCTAACCGAAAAGTATCCTAATTTAATTAGAATTAATAGCATAATTACTTTGGGATTCATGACCAGTTTGCATTGAGTGCCACTCTCAATATGCCACCTGGGTCTTTAAAGGTTAATTAAACACCTATCTGGAAAAAAAGCAGCACAGACCAAGGCGGCATAGCAACTTTCTTTAGAAGCGCACTTAGCACAGTGCCAAGTTTAAACTTTGAACAAGATCAATTAATATATTTACAGAACCTTCCGTGCACAAGTAATACTCACACTTGACAGATTATTAAAAAAGTTTTACTTACATAGGCAATACTTTCTTAGAAGCACAATCTAATGCACGGCTGAAATGGCACTGTGCACAAGACTGTCCCACTGAGTTATTGCCTTTATTGATGCTTAACACTATTTCTACCAGTGTCAAGTAACACCTTTTTAAAATTTGGATTCATGATTATTTTGCTTGCAGTTTTTTACTGTAATAAGCATAAAAAAGTCTTCAATATTAAAAATGATTTGTAATTGTTTCAAACTAAAAATTACAAATGGAAAATTGTAAATCGAAAACTTTTATAAGGTGTCATTTGATACTGGTAGAAATAGTGTTAAGCACATACTGTCTTTCATCTTCAGTTATTATGTCCTGAAATAGATTTGTCTGTCACGCCTTCCTCCAGTGACAACTCTCCTGTAGTAATGAAAGCTTCTTGTCTGGGGCGTACACATTCTCTACTTTCTGAATTGAATATTCCAAGTTTTTCTTTTGTTAGATACAATTACAGAAGAGAAAGAAATAAAAATTATCAAAGTGCAAATTTATAGAACAAAATCAAAACAAGAAATATGTAGTATACAGGTGCCTACAACTGAAATTAATAAAGAAAATCTAAGTGCCCTTTTCCACACCACCTTACATTAAGACCAGAAAACTATTCAATAATGTTTATTAAGGCTCGGACTTAAATGTTTGAGGTAGGGCACACAGGCGCGTTTTTTTTTAATGTGGTATCGCCAGTAGCCATAGTCCACCAAAAAAAAAAAAAAAAAAAATGGAACCAAAGAAAAAAAAATTGTTAATCCAAAAACATAAGTAAGACATTACAGCTCTTATAGAGCGCAATTTTTAATGAATGGATACATGGTAGATTCTTCATCTTCAGTGCCATAACTGGGAGAGGGACCCGGCTGCCAGAATGAAAGGCGAAGAAAGTGCCAAATGAAGATTGTTGCTCGATACAAAATTGTATATACCATAATTTATGGCACATGTATATAGACATATATATGTATATACAGAAGATGATCTTTATAACGCAAACCTAAAAACGCAAGGTTGTGCGTTATATAGAATTTTGCGTTATATGGATCACATCATTAAATTCACCTTGTAAACATGGCCAAACAGCACCGTGCGAAAGGGGGGGCGAAGGGGGCGGTCGCCCCGGGCGCGGAAATTTAGGGGCGCCAAATTTGGACTACCAATTTCCTTTTTTTTTTAATTGTCGTCGATCATTTTCATTGGAATTTTTTCTTTTCACTCTTCGATATTCTATATTTTTGTAAAACTAAATGCATATATTTACATATCGGGAATATTTTTCCCAATGGAAGTATGTACATTTTTCATTTCAAAATTATTGCGTTGTTCACATTTACTTTTCATTGAGCTCTTTAGATCTGATGATTTTATAATATGCTTTTGTGATATTTTATTGCAGTGTTTCTTAAACTTTTGCACTCTGTGGTCCCTTTACATCGTATACGAAAGTTTCTGCCACCTGCCACACTCAGTGAATATGAATTGCTAACCTATTCTGATTCCATTATGGGATCATTCTTATAGTCATTCGGTCATTACTTTGCTGTTAAAAAAAGGTCCAGCACAGGATGAAAATGCTGATTACATGAAATCTGCGATTGCATAAGGACTACAATTTTCCAAACTAACGCTCAAGAAAATTATACCTAGTGGAGGAATTATTAACGGTGATTGTGGCTTATTGGATAGCTTAATTAAGGGATTCACTATACTTTGTTTTCTCTTTTTACTAACCAATTATCATGATCGCCTTCCAAAGTTAGCCAATCCAGATTGTGGGTTTTTCATGTGGAAGAAATTAAATCCTAAAATTCCTGAGCATAAAAATGCTCTAGAACACAGGAATGCATGCATTCGCTAAAAGAAACTTGAGAGACGTTAAAAATTAAATCATATAATCGACAGCAAATTTGAAAAGAGCTAAAGTGAAAATTATTGAAAGTGAAAAAGATAAATGGCAAAATATATTCAGGATGAAATTATGAACTTTCCTGCCAATGAAGTAAGAAAAACAATAGTAGAAGAAATTAATAGAGCAAGGTATTTTTCAATTTCGTTCGATCACACTCCATATACCGAGTGTCCTAAAATGGACTGACTGTTTTTAAAATTCAATAACCTGTAAATGGTGACAGCTATTTAAAAAAAAAATTGCGGGAAGGTAATGTAAAATGTCAGTATTTTTTTACCTCGATTCCCGACTTTAGTTCCAAATAGCAACTATAGATGGCGCTGCAAGCGTGGATGAACACCTCGGGAACTCAGCTTACGCTTTAGAGTGATAGTGCAATTCCGAGGGGCAGACCAAATCCACTAGCTGCTCGCGTTACAAATGACCTTTTCAATTCTTATACAGCAGTTTTACAATTTCACATTACAACATAAATATCGATGATTTGTTGAAGAATTAAACAGGTTTATAGTCAGTTCAGGTTACAGCAGTATACTTTATTAAACTATATTCGTGTAAATCAATCAAGTTTATACTGAATTGACAATTATGCCAGCAATGTATACCCACACAAGCACTATAAAGACAACATCTAGCGCCATAGGTGCTCAATCAAGGCCAAAACCGAAATCGCCTAACCCTGATGCGAAAAGAGGAGGCTAAATGTATGGAGTGGTTCCCATTCTCCAATACAATCTTATTTTTAGGGGCCTATTCTATATATTTAACCTTCTTCCTTCGTATGATGCTAGGGGATTTCAGTTTAGACCTCCATTGAGTGCTTATTGTTTGTCATCTATCTCTGCTATTTGGAACTAAAACCGAGAACCGCAGTAAAAATACTTCTAATATCTTACATAACTCTCCTGCAAGAATTCCTTTTAATAATTGTAACCCTTTGCAAGTTACTGAATTTTAAACACAGTCTAGTTTAAGAATCCAGTACACCTCACAAAGAACAAATGATGCAAATTATACGATACCGAAAATAGAAAATTTTCATCCGTGGAAAGGTTTCTTGACTACATCAAGTCAAGGAAAAAAATTAGCATAAGAAATTTAAGATAAGCTAATGTCCGACAATCCGGACATTCACAGCTGCACGAGAGGTTCTGTTCTCAAAGACAGTAGACAGGGGGTGTTGAGTTCAACCCAATCGCGCACGTCAGCCTAATCGTTCGAAATTGTTCGTAGTTTTCTTCGAACCTTGCGTAAATACAGGTTAGGTTCCCTTAGAAAGACCTTACAGAGGACACCCCCATCCCACTCCGGCCTACTATATCCAACTTGTAGATAATCGACCGTCATAAACAATACCAATATCAAACCTTCAGAGCTCAATGTTGTGATATGGTGCAAATATGGCCTCCCAATATAATGTTGTGTAAACTCGAATCGTCGAAGTAAATAAATTCGTCTACTTTTTACCATGTTCTGCACATACTCTAAACTTTGAGTTCGTGCTGCTGGTGTATGTCCAAAAATGCCCGGAACTGCATAAAATGTGTTTGTTTTTTCTTCTCTTCTACTGAAAGATGGGATATACTTATGTCCCACTTATCAGTTTATTTAAAGAAACATTGCGATACCCTACGGTCATGAAAAAATAAAGCTATATCTGCAGTTTACAAACAATTGCCACAGATTTTAAAAGCTCTGGAAGACCTTATAGAAATGAAGTAAAATGAGTAAACTTACTCAGGAGCAAAAAGCTTAATAAAGCAAATAAAGAAATTTCCCTTTATTTACGTCCTACTAGTTTGACACAGCATTTTAAATGAAATAGAAAAAGTTAATATTTTTCTCACGCAAAAAAGAAGAAAAAAAAAAACTGTCAATGTTTTGATCGCCAGCAAACTGATTGAAACACTAAAAACACATTTCAGACAATAAAAGAGGAAATTTTTGAACAGGAAAGCGAAGATTTGGCTATGTCTGTAAATGTAGAGTCCTTATTTGAGCAAAACAGAAAACGTAAAATTCGCAGAACAATTTGACTACGAAGCTTCTGATGAAAGTGGAAATTTATATTAATGTGAAGGATATCGTGTTACGTAGCGACACTATAACCGTGCAACTGAACTGGAGGTTTGAGAAACTGAGAAATGTGAAACAAGAATTTGAGTTTCTGGCTGGTGCGAATCTAAAATCAGTTATCGAAATCTGTTAATATTGCCTAGACCTTGCCCTTTATTGCTGACTTGAATGGACTTGAATTGTTAAGCGAAGTTTTAAATGCGAAAACCTTATTTCTACCATTATATAAGAACTTTTATAAAATGGATCATTTAGAAATCCTTTAGTTGCTCCATAATTTTAACTTTGGGAAAACAAGGAATTACAAAAACATGGAGACAGCGTACATAATTCATAAGTATTCCAGTAACAATAAAATAGTAAAAAACTACTTAAAATCTACTATGAGTCGAGAGATTAAGCAACCTGAATTTACTTTCTATAAAATTCAGTGTGTCACAATCTTTACACATAAAATAATAAACGATTTTGTTAACCTAAATGCAAGAAAAATAAAATGGAATTAAACGTATTTGCCTGATATTATATTTTATATTAAATAAAACATTGCTTCAGTTATCTTTCTTAATTATTGTACTCAAATTATAATGTATTTTTATCTTTTACATTATGTTCTGCAGGTTTTTTGTTTGTTTTGCTTTATTAGTACTTATTGGTTGAAGGGACCGCTTGTTTCCAATCTGGTTGTTAGCGATTTTTACCCATTTTCTGCAGCTTAAAGACTAACAAGAACTAAAAATGGCTAGAAAAATATGTGAGAAAGGTTAATAAAAATCTGTCGCAAAGCATCATGATCTCATTAACAAATAAGTGCAATTTCTTTTCTGTTATTTAGTTTTTTGGAATTTCTGGATTAAAATTGAATCTTTTAAAGTTCTAAAATAAACGCAAAATATTTATTCAATATAATTTATTTCTGTTTCTGCCCTTTATCAATTTTGAAGGAGGGGGGGGGGGGGGGCGCCAAATTGACATGCTGCCCCGGGCGCAGTTTTCTCTTCGCACGGCCCTGTGGCCAAATATGTCTGAAACATATCAAAATACATTAGAATATCTTTATACTGCATTCCTTGTTACCAAGAGTTATCCAAATTATAAATTTTTGCATAATATAGGTCAGGCATTGAAAAATTTACTTTATAAACATGATCCAAATATAACTGACACAACAATCCCTTATATTAGACATTTTCAAAAATGTGTATTGTAATAATAGCATTTTTTTTTCAGTAAAAAGGTCTTAAATTAGAAGATAAAGTTGAACTAATGTATCAAATTTAGTCCTCTAGAGAGTAGCAATATTTTACAATGTGAAAATGCAGGTGCTTTTTAACTGCAAAAGTCATTGTTTACATCTGAGAAGTTGTGCGTTATATGGAGAATTGCGTTATAAAGATCTTCTACTGTATAACACTGGTGCCCGGCTAACCGAAAAGTACCATTTAGTATTTAAAAATGGGTGAGATTAATAACAAATTACAAAGAAAATATGTCATTCATTCTGAGAATATATTTACTTTTAATCTCTGTACTACATTCTTTAAGTTAACCAATGAGAGAAGCCAAAAAAAAAAAAATAAATAAAAAAAAAAAAAAAAAACTAGAAAACAGGAATTCTGCTTTTTCAGAATTTAGTGTCGCCCCCGATGAAAAGAAAATATATGTATATATAAATAGTTACAAAACATATTTCAATTTTAAGACTTAAAGCACAACACTTTTATTTTATGTAAAATGACATCATTTGCATCCGCTTAAGAATTCCACATTTACGATCCACTCTTAAACATCTACAGTAAAGTATGTATAGGATGTCACTATCACAAAATAATACACAAATGCAGCAAAAAGATGCCGTCATTAAAGAAACTTGACAAAAAACGGCTATCTAATGATTCACAGGCCTTCATTTGTTTGTAAAATTAATATAGATAACTTAAAATTAAATATAGTTTATAATAGCTCCATGTTTTAATAGAAATTATTTGTTTATATTTTTTCAAAATAGCACGTATTTTAATTACATTTTCTTTCGCTTGTTATGAGAAAATGGCAACAAAAAGATACCTAATTGCTATTTTTCATCTATTTTCCCTTTACTTTCTACATAAATGGAGTACTTGAGTTGCCAAAATTAAACAAATGGTGCTAAAAACTACAAAAAAAAAATTAATATTTCAAAAATCAATGAAGATATATTTTTCAAACAAATTGCATTTAAAAGTACTGTTTTTTCCAATATGACGGTATAAAAATTGAAAATGTGCGATGCTTAGAAATTAAAAAAAAAATGCTATAGAGTATTTAATTGTACAATGATACATCTGCTTTGTTTATTGCTGGGTTCTGTAAGGTAACGTTATTTTTTGGACACAAAATAAGCTGGGAGAAAGAAATAGCATATCGTACCGGGGGTTAAAAAAAAACATGCTAATATATGAGTTATTAAATAAATAATGTAAAGTAATGTATTGATTAAAAATTACCGAAAAATTAAAGTTAAATATCTTATCTATATTCAACAAACATGAAGAAACATAATTGTATAAGGAAGTAAATAAATTATTAAAAGAATGAAAAGGGACTTAGTAAGGCGAATGTTTATTTAACAAAGTGCAAGTTCGCAAAAAGAAAAAACGCCAACTTTGAAGATGCTTTCTGAAAAATCGCCTGTTTTATTAAAAATTGAGGTTTCATTAGTATATATTTGTAAGGAAACTTGCCAATTTCATGCATTAGAATGATTTTAAAAGTGTATCAGGAAATAAGCAGTCATAAATGTCATTTTAATCTCAATATAACGAAATTCGTAAACATTTTCAGATTAGTTCAAGCATCTTACTAGACGTACAGGTTGAAAAAAATAAGATATATAAATAAAACGGTGGCTTTCTGGTATAATTATAAAACCTAAAACATTTTTCTTACCCGCTACAACAAGCAGAAACATTTATTGAGTTCTTGTATTCTTCTCATGGAATTAAAAAAAATAGTTATTCGTTAAATAAAATGAAACCTATGGCCAAAGAGCCATATCTGCTTTCCAGTTGGAAATAACATATGGATCATCTAGTATATTGTCTATTATTATCCCTAATAAACCCCAGTATCTCTAAATAATCTTGTTTCGCAACAGAACGTAAGTTTTGTGCATATACAGATAAAAATTCATTTGTTTTTCAATACATATGATAGATTGCTACGGAGTTTCACATATAAACACGCGTTTAAATGCCTCGTTTCTGCCAACCACAAGTTGAGTTGTCTAGACACAAGCTCATTTGTTTACCAACATGCACATTATCTATAATAACAAACACTTAAATAAAAATAGTAATCATTTCTCTTACGAAACCAATAAAAAAAATAATAAAAATAAGCACATATCTTTATGAGAATTGCGATAAAATTATGAATCATCTTAACTTCTAATTTGACTGACAACAGTTTATTTTCCTCTTTTAAAAAGAAAAGAAAAAAAAAATCAACGAAAACGTAAATGAATAAATACTTCTTTCGCTTCCGCTCTCACTCACTCTTTTTTTCTTTCTTTCTTTTTTTTTTTCTCAAAAAATATCTTACTTAAAACAAAGTAAAAATTAATCATGCAAGAACAGAATCAAAAGTAACTTTTCATAATAATAGGTGAGGGGAGGGGGAAAGGGGAAATATACAAAACATAAATGCATGGAAGATAATAAAATGAATTCAAATTAATAATGTCAAAAATTATTAAGAATTTTTAGAATCTCGAGAATGTTAGTTACATGAAGAGAATCAAGAATGCATTCTTTTTATTAAACAAACAATGGATCCATTCTATTTAAAAATAGCTTACTTGTTGATAATATTTTGTAGAATAAACAAATCTTGTAGAATAAAAACTATAGGCACAAACACTGTAGGCACCGTTCTAAGAACAAATGAAGCGAGAGTCCCTTAAAGCACAAACATCCTAGAACTTTCTTTAGGACATTAACGAAATATTTTGTAGAACTTTAACTTGAGAAAATAAGAACAAAGATAATGAAACATTTCAGATTCAGAACATATTTCACAGTTTGACGACAAATTCATCTGTAGAATATTAGGAACATATCACACGCACACGACGACTTAATCTGTAGAATTTTAGGAACATATTTCACGTACGCTCACAAAGACGACCGGTCGTGCCATTTTTTTTTTCTCTGCATGCTCGTAAAAACAACACTTTATGATTAAAAATATATCACACTTTTTGTAGAATGAAGAAATCATATCGCGAACATTTTCACACGGTTTCGGCCGACGTTGGGTAGCCAATTGTCAGGCTAGCTCAGTTTCAAATCACACAGAAATTTCACATAATTCCAAAATAACACTTTCTCGGGGTATAACTTTTTAAATATTTTTTATTTAATCTTGATAAGACGACACATCACAAATAGAACGGCACATAACACATAAAATAATAACACGGATATAACTTTTTACATTTTAGCACATCTCAAACAGAACACAACTACAGTCAACGCTGTAACAGAACACTCTCCAACTCACAGCATTTCTCATTCGGCAAAGCTCACGGAAAACGGTCACGTGACTGCCGGTAGAGTCTATTTGTTTTAAAACGGGTGACGCGCGTTACAGTAGATAAATTTCTAGTTATGTGTTTCTTGGCTTCAGCATCTGTATTTATGTATGGATTTTATGGTGTTGTTTTTCTGTTGGGTAAAGTTAAGTTTTATTTGCTTTGTGTTGGAGTGTACACTGTAAAAAAAATCTGTAAAATTACTAAAATTTTTCTAGGAAACTGAAATTCCTAGAACTTTTTATGTAACGGCAACAACAAAAATTCACGTAACAGATGCACTTTTGCACCGTAAATAAAAAAAAATCTGTAAGGTTACTGAGACTTTTTTAGGAAACTGGGATGCCTAAAGTTTTTTATGTAACTGCAACCTGCGTTACAGATAAAATTTTAGTAAGATTACGGTAATTTTAGTAGATTCTTTTGTAAAGTTACAGATTTCTGTAGCTTTACAAAAACTAGTTTTGTAGATTTACATCTCTTTTTGTACAATATACAGATAAAATTTTAGTAAGCATACGGATTTATGTAACTTTACATTTGTAGAATTACATGTTTTATTTTACAGTGTTTATTTTTATGTTATTGTCTTTGCTATTAATTAATTAACAGAGAAAAACGCGAAACCAAACAAATGTAATAACCATGTGAAACAGTTTGAATGTATCTCCATTTTCATTTTTTTTAAATTATATTACAGAAATAATAAAATGAAGAGAAAAATATAACATCAATAACTAAAAACGAGAATGGAAGAAAATGTGTCTGGATATAAAAATAGAGATATAACGATTAAATACAGAAAACAATACATAATGGAGTGAAAAGCTATGTAAGGAGAAGTAAGGCTTTATGAAAGATAACGTGTGTGACAAAATTTTCATGTGCAGGCATGTCCTCAGTTACGCTCTTATAACGTTCTGTAAATGTTCAATAAAATACACGGTGAGTAGAGAAGCTATGTAACACCCTAATTTCTTTTCCAATAGCTCCATACACAGTAAACCTTGTAGAAAATGTTCGTGGTACAACAAGAATTTGCTCGTGTGCTATTTTCAAATTAGTGTTTCTTCAAAGTGCACATTAATTTTTGGCGCTTTTACATAACTTACCTGTACCTAGAGCGAAACAGCACCGAAAACTAGCGATTTGAAGCAATTAAAATAATAAAACTTTGTAAAAAATCCCCATAAAATAAAACAATATAAAGGACGCGTTTCGAGCTAAAAACATAACAGCTCGTCATCAGCTACAGCAAACACGTGTCAGCAAGCGAACAAGGTCAAAAATGAACTGAAATTTTAATTACCTGTACCTATGTTAAACAACTTAGAATGCAGTATATAGTGTTTCCTACCTTTTACAAAACCGTATAACAAAAATAAATAACGGAATCTCTTATAGTCTCGTTTTGGAAACCCCGAAAATGGAAAATCACATAATAAATTGACACTGAATTATAAAGCGACGTTTTCCGGATTTTTTCCTTTACATGTGCTATGAGACCTTCCTTCGGGCCAAATTTGAAGGTTCTATGTCAACCGAACGTACCCTATAGGTTTTGAGAGTAAAAACTATAGGTTACTTCTGGTTTACCTAAAATTCTGCAGTTTGGCACGAAGGAAGGTCTTTTAGCACATGTAAAGGACAAAATTGAAAAATTATAAAGTTATAAAAATATGTAGATTTATTACATAACAAACTCATGAATTCCATAATCAGTACTAACGCACAATTAACGCATTTTAACGGATTTTTTTCTAACGGTAATATAGCATATGGGTTCATAAATCCTAAGAGCGCGAGTCCTACTCGCACTTGTCCTGATTTTTGAAAAATGACCAATGTGGTTAAAATGTATTCATTTTTAGAATGTGGAAATGAATATATATGAAATATTCTTTATTGATGAGCATTTTAAAGTCTCGGTAGATTTATTATATAAGCACGTTTTTATCAATATTATCTGTTAAAAGTGTCAATAATAGTATAAAATATAGTCATTAATATAACAGAATTTTTCTATCTAAACACATTCAAGAAGTTCTTAGCATATAGAAAAACGATAAAAATAATTAAAACAATTTTAGTCTAAAGAAAATGCAACTGACAATCCATACATTTTTGTAACACTTTTCATCTTTTCTGTACTTTCTTATCTAGAAATATTTTAAAACAAAGAAATTACTTTGTTTCAAATAAATACTTCTTTTAAAAGTGCAATCACATGTTAATATTTAGATATTTCTAAGACATACAAGGCTTCTACTATACTTTACTGAGCAAAAATAAATCAATAAAGACTTTTCTGGCTAAAGAAATAAAGTACGTTTCCAATATTTTCTGTTAATAGGATTTTTCTTCAGCGGATTAAAATATTTCATACGAATATATGAAGCTAATACTAAAACTAGTATGTTGTGGCCATCGCAAAACTTTCTTCTATATAAATCACGTCAATTAAATCATTTAAATAGTACAAGAAAATAACAACGATTTAGCACCGATTCATATCTAGTCCTTGAGATAGAGCTATAGCGGAAATTCTGAAAAATGTAGCATAGCAGCACCCCCTGTTGAGCGATTTACACAGAAAATAAGCAGCACTAAATGATATCAAGTATACCTGAATCTGAAGTTTGTTGAAAATCCAAGCATTACTTCTTGAAATAAAGCTATTGCGGAAATCGCAAAAAATATAGCCTAGCAGCGCCACCTATATAGCGATTTACACCAAAAATTAAACAGCACTAATTTATACGTCAATTCGTGTCAAGGACTAAGTAAATCTGAAGTTTGATGAAAATCCGTGCAATAGTTCTTGAGATACAGCTGTTGCGGGAATCGTGAAAAATGCAGCACGGCAGTGCCACCTTTTGGGCGATTTACACCAAAATTAAACAGCACTAATTTATATCAGGGACTAACTGAATCTGATGTTTGATGAAAATTCGTGCATTTTTTCTTGAGTTAGAGCTATTGCGATAATCATGAATAATGCAGCATAGCAGCGCCACCTGTAAGGCGATTTTCACAAAAAAGTAATCAGCACCAAACTATGTCCTGGTCTAACTAAATCTGAAGTTTTGTAAAAATCCGTAAAGTACTTCTTGAGATATAGCTATTGCAGAAATCGTGAAAATGCCGCATAGCAGCGCCACCTGTTGGGCGATTTTCACCAAAAACTAATCATGTCTAGTTTATATCAAGGTCTAACTAAATATAAAGTTTTGTGAAATTCCATCCATTAGTTCTTGAGATAGAGTGCCCACAAAATTTTTGTCACATATAGACTCACAGAGTGACAGAGTGACAGACAGACTCACAGACAGACATTTTCTAAAAACCCTCAAATCGTGTTCTGGGCATTCTAAAACGTATAAATCCGTCGAAAACTGGAAGTCGAAATTTTTCACGAATCCAATATTTTCTTCTTCTAAAGATAGAAGAAAATAAAAATAATAAATATAATTGTTGCTTTTAATTATTCAAGTAGTGAAGCCGTATTCTAAATCAAATATCTTCAAATTTTGACCCGCTGATACCTAATAAACGTATAAAGAACAAGATCTCCGTTTTTCTCCAAATAACAAAGTAAAATCAATGGATTTTAGCCAGAAGCATAATAAAAGAGTAACCGAAAGATAGGGAGAAAAGTAGATTTGACTATTTAAAAGTAGATTTGGACTATTTTTTACAGCTTTTTTAATACCTTACATGACTTGGGTTTGTCTATCCGTCTGTCTGTCAGTATTATAACTCGCGTAAATATAGTGCGATTACATTGAAATTTACATATTTTATTGGAGTTTACTATGGTATGTACTGTATTGAAAATGAAGTGTGTAGCGCATACCGTTCATTTACAGGAACACTTCCAAAATTCCATTTCATTACGGCCTATGGTGAGAAATCGTTTGCAGTGTATTTTAAAGATATTACACTATTATAAGCATATTACAAATTAAATATATCACTGAGCTGTTTTACAAGCGCTTAGTGTAAAATCTGGTGTGCATATAGTTTATTGTTCATTTACAGGGACACAGACAATTATTTTTCTACAGTATTGCCTATGAAGAATAATTGCTGGCAGTGCTTCTCAGTTGTGGTACGCGTTGTAAAATTTCACCAATCTTTTGCATATTACTTGGTGAGTATAAATCTTATAGATCATATACAGGGATACACAAGGATACAGAGTACGTTTCCGTGTTGATGGAAATTGTTGAATGGGAATTTTAAACTGCGCTGTGCAAGTTAGTACTCATAATTGATCTAACTTTTAGCATCATAATCTATGTATATCATCGTATCATAATCTATGCTGAACACATGAGTTTTTATGCTTGTTTAAGAATAGAATAATTTCATCCGCTATTTATTGTTATCGAATTCAAGAAATTTAATTCATTAGAAAGTGACTCAATAAAGAAGAAATATAGAAGTGTAAATGGAAGTGTAAAATAGAAGTGTGAAATAATTGATAATTAGAGAAGAAATATGCAGCGCGCAGTGCTGTGCATGTGTTAAAGACTGCCCCTTTTCTATAAGTGTCATTTGACAAAGTGTTAAGAAGCTTTAAGGCAGCAAAACTTTGAATTCGAGCTTGTAAGTAGAATGTCGAGAAAGAAAAACTGATTGTTATGTACAGACTAAACCTTTTAACTGAATCTAAGGATCAATGAAATTGACATTTAAAATACACTGTAACAAAATTCCGTAATTCTGCAGATGTAAAGTTACAGAAATGTGTATGTTGCTAAAATTTTATCTGTACACTATACAAAAAAAGATGCAAATCTACAAAACTAGTTTTTTAAAGCTACAGAAATCTGTAGCTTTAAAAGAGAATCTACTAAAATTACAGTAATCTTACTAAAATTTTATCTGTATCCCGGGTTGCAATTACATAAAACATTCTAGGAATCCAAGTTTCCTAAAAATTTCTTAGTAACTTTGCAGATTTTTTTTTCAGTGCAAAAGTGTGTCTATTACATGATTTTCGTTTTGTTACCGTTACAAAAATAGTTATAGGAATCCCAGTTTCCTAGAAAAATTTTAGTAACTTCACAGAATTTTTCTACAGTGTTGAACTGATGTCACTATTATTCATCATTAAAATTCAAGTGTCACATACATAACCACCACTTAAAAATAAATACATTATCTAATTTTTCCTCAAAATAACACATGCATATATAACAGAGATAATATAAATATGACTGACCACTGACCAGTGCTGAAGACCTCAGAGTCCTTTTACAACTTACCATTAAAAATTAAGGTTGTTTGTTGAATACATAATATGGTGAGGTAGAATATTTTATTAATTTCGATATCAGTATTATGAAATTCGCGCATCCCACTTTTCAGACAATTCAGAGCTCTTTGAACAAGCATGTTTGTAAATGAAGATTTGACACAAAGTCGGTGTGTGTGACAGTTTTCGAGTGAAATCTTTTTGATTCTGCAATGTAAAAAAAATCTGTAAAGTTACTAAAGTTTTTCTAGGAAACTGGGATTCCTAGAAAACAAACATTCATGTAACAGACACACTTTTACGCCAAAAAAAAAAAAAAAAAAAAAAAAATCTGTAAGGTTACTAAGAATTTTTTAAGAAACTGGGATGACTAGAACTTTTCAAGTAACTGCAACCAGGGTTACAGATACAATTTTAGTAATATTACTGTAATTTTAGCAGATTCACTTGTAAAGTTACAGATCTCTGTAGCTTTACAAGAACTACTTTTGTAGATTTGCAACTTTTTTTGTACAATTACAGATGAAACTTTAGTAAGCATGTAACTTTACAACTGTAGAACTAGATATATATTTTTTTACGGTATGCGACCAAATCATGAAAGATTTTACAGTATGTGTGTTTTTATGACAAAGAGTTGAGAAAGAAGAAGCATAAATTTTTGCAAATGGATAAGTGGCACTTCTGATATATGTGAGACAATTCCCCTGAGAAGAATGTTAGTTTTGCGGAGTTTAGGCAGACCGTAAAAGCTAGCACGATGAGTGGCAGAACGAACGAGAAAGCGTTTCATCGTATCACATTGAATCCCGAATTTGTTTATTGCTTTTTAAAAATCTCTGATAGGTTGATTATTATTTGGGATTTTTACATGAGTGTAGTGGCCCTCTTTTAATAACTGATCAGATTTACTAACATAAGAAGTCTAATTTTATAAACAAAAATTGTACATTTTTGTCACCAATGTACCTTTGGAAGGAGGTCTAAATATTCTGGACATTGGGATACCTGAGTTTCGAAATTATGTAATACCTTCACTAGATTATGTGTTGAATAAACTTACCTCCACCTCGATAGATTCTACAAATGATCAGAGGTCTCGCCATTAGTGGTCATACCTTTATGACACTCTGTGATACTGCTTGCAGTATTTCGAAGAAAAATTACATAATAGAATTAATTTTAAGTACCGGCTAGTGTATGTTAACACTTTCATTTTAATTCTTAACTCTTTTTAAAACCATTCTATTTTTATTATTGCCAATTTCATTGATCCTCGAATTCAGTTGACAGTTAAAACGGAACATAAGAATCAGCTTTCTTTCCTTGACATTCTACGGCTGTTCTCAACTGCTCTGCGGAACAAGCGCAAAACGTTTTGACACATTTACAAATTCATTTTTTAACGAAAAGATATAAAATTGGAAAGTCTGACCATGGAAGCGATTTGGAATCGAACTGTGTTTTCCATTTTTTTTTAAGAAAAAAAATTACCCATGGAGTTATAAGCGATTTTGATCACGTGACAAAAACAATTTCAACCTTTCTTGAGTGGATATTCTTCTTTCGTGCGGAAATTCGGTTCAAAACGCCCACTTTGACACTATTTTCTGAAAGATATATTGCGTTTGCAAAAAAAAAAAAAAAAAAAAAAATGGAACAAACAGCTCGATTAGATAGTTTCTGAACAACAACACCTACTAGATTCATGCATTTCCGGACAAAAATAAATTAAAACTTATGTTATAAAGTTTCCTTTTTGGATTTGGGATCAGCCTTAAGGGGATTCGGTACACTTTGAACATTTCTTTTTTTAATTTAAGCATTTAAAGTGATTTTTTGGCATAATATTATACGACTCAATGAAGGAAAATGATTCTATGAAGAAATTCTTCGATTCACCTGGAAAAATTAAAAAAGATTACAAAAAAAAAAGTAATTTAACAAATTACAACGACCATTTGGAAAAAGATTTTTTCAAAGACTAAAATTTAAGATCTAAAAAAAATCGCACGGAGTTGATCATACATTACGTACGCCATGAATTAAACATTAATAGTGTTATTACACGGAAAAATTCCAAGCGACAGAAATCTCCTGCGACTCGTATTTGGTGTGAAATATTTATATGTATTCATTCCTGTCCTATTTATCTTTTTTGTTATTTTTAAATGGCTTATTCCATTTTTCTTTTGCACGTAAAAATCTTACAAATTAAAATTAACTCTTTGGCAGAAACTGTTATTCATTTTCTTTCATTTTCATTAGTTATTATCCATCTGAAACTTGCGTATTATCCAAGCATTTCATTGGCTGTTCGGGAAAAGGCTTTTCCGTCGTCAGATTTCCAAGAAATCTGATCAGATCTCATCAGATTTCCAAGAAATCTAATGACACATTTTAAATGAAATTTCATTCTTAAACTTCTAAACATCCCACAATATTACTTTTTACATCGTCGTATAGAAAAAAAAATGTACTTTTGAATGCAATTTTTTTTAAAGCTGTATCTCAATTTGTTTCTGAGTTATTAATTTTTTGTAGTTTTTATTACTTTTTTGTCATAGTGGCAACACTCTGTTGTCCATCTCTGTTGAAACTAAAGGGAAATACAGATTACTGTATAGAGCAATCACAAAACGAATAAAATGCGGATTAAACCAATAAAAACCTTCAGATATGCTTTTCATTTCCTACCCTGACGAGAACAATAACCATTTTTCCAAATGGTTAAAAAAAAAACGAAGAGGTAAATTATAAAATCTATCTTCGAACATTATCTATCGAACATTTGAGCTAATTTTTTTTAAAACTATTCTTAGAAGTGTGCTGTATAATTTTAAGTATCGGATTTACAATGAGTTAATTAGTTTGGAAGAAAAAAAATAAATTGTGCAAATGCGTGTAAAATTGCAGTAAAAACTGAATTTACATTACATTTTTATGTGTAGAAAAACCTTTTTACTTTATAGTAAATCCAATACTTAGTTTTATAAAATAAACCATAAGGAACAAACAAACAAAAAATCAAGTAAATTGAAAAATATCCATAAAAGTTTTATCACTTTGAACATGCTAATTCGTCGAAAAAACACAAACTGAGAGAAATCATTTTTACGCGAAGTGGGTGTGGCATTTAAAGGTCAATGATGTAATAAAATCGCTTTTAACTGTATTTAGAATACGCGGATCTTTACGAAACTTCATCAGAATATATTAGGGGTTATAAAGTATAATTTAATCAAAAAATTAGAAAATCGATATTTTCGTCATTTTTCGTCGAATGAAGGGTATGGAGTCCCCTTAAGAGGTTCGAAAAGCATTTAGAATCTTCTTTCTTTAGAAAGCGTTTTGCTCTGCCATTGGCTCCTTAAGCCTCGTCAAATAACCCTTCTGAAAAATGTGTACCTTTTATAATGAATTAAATCATTTAAAATCGCTGGCAATAAAGAGAAGTCTCAATCTT
Organism: Maratus speciosus; assembly: GCA_963932465.1. Classification (NCBI taxonomy): domain Eukaryota; kingdom Metazoa; phylum Arthropoda; class Arachnida; order Araneae; family Salticidae; genus Maratus; species Maratus speciosus. Next base: position 478,452,523 of record OZ010795.1, on the reverse strand, counting down.
TCTATTATTGAAAAATCTCTGAAAAAGTTTTGCAAACATTTTGTAACATGTGTTTCCATTAAAAATAATCTTCCTAATAAAAACATTGTTCTTCCATTTTATCCACCTTTAACCATCCAGTCGCGGGTAATATTCATATCGCGTTTCACATATTCTATACGATTCCGCGGGGCACGCTATTTTCGCGTCCCAGTGTTGCCAGTGAGCTACATTTTTAACACTTTCCAACAAAGTTGAAACGTGTTTATGATTTCGGTTTGTCTGTCCGTCTGTCCGCGCTCTAAATCCCGTAAATATACTGGGATAACCCTGAAATTTTTGGATGTTATTAATGTTTACCATAGCACGTTCTCTATTTAAAATGAAGTTTCTAGCATGTTTAGTTCATTTACAGGGACAGTCAAAATTTTCCGTTACATTACGGCCTATGGGAAAAATCGTTTAAAACGATTTTTAATGATGTTACATGCTTCAAGCATAATAAAATTGATATGCATTTATCAAGTGCACTAAAATATGCATTCCGTAGAATATGCGGTGCTAAGAATAGTTATTCATTTACAGGGTCACGCAGAAGAATTCCGTTACATAGTGATATAGGAGTGGAGGGAATTGTTTGCGGCGTATTTTAATTATGTTAAATTATTTCATGTATAATGAAACTGATATACGTCGCTGAGGTTCACTATAACTTATTTCATGTGTAATACGAAGTGCATAGCATTTACAGGGGCACACAAAAGATTTCAGATACTATATTGTACAGTAGCGATGATTGCTAGAAACGCATTTTTAATTATGTTATGTGCTTTCATGTTTCACTATTTTTATGCATAGTATATGGTGTATATAAATGCTGTAATTCATATACAGGGCTACACAAAATAATTCGTAATGGTTACTGGGTATGACTGCAAATTGTTTAAAGGTGGTTTTTAAATGTGTTATGCATTTTTACGCTGAACTGCATTTGGTTTACTAAGAAATGTTTGCAGAACATAGATCACGCAAAGAACTGGATACATGGCCGTCCATAAATAATAATTCCTGGAAATGTGATTTCTGTAGTTTTAAGAGTTTTTTGCTTTGAATTAAACTTTTGCTAAATAGTGGCGTGTAATAAGGGTACTAGATTAACTACAGGAATATACAAAAGTATACAAGTATCTTTCCATCCATTAGTGTAAATTGCTGAAAGAGAAATTTCAACCTATTATGCGTTTTCTTGCTAAACTAAATCTCCTCATTATATAGTATATGTATCAACCTACGGATCAAATACAGGCCTGTTCAAAAGAATTGGAATACATGTCTGCTATGGACGGTAACTGCTGAAATGAGTTTCCCAAATGTTTTATGCATTTATTAAAATGTTTACTTAATTCTCTTATACATTACTTCCCTATATAACGGAGTTTTGTTAAAGCATTCATGAAGTGTTGGAAAGTGTTTCATAATCTATGCTTAACGCATGATTTTCCTTACTTGTTAAAAATTCAGATTACTTGATTCCTAACACTTTTTTAAAAGCGTATAATTCGGCTTATTCTCGCATTATTTAATCTATAATTAAATAAAGGAACTATTTCTACTTCCAAAAAGTGATAGGAGTCAAACAATCTGAATTTAAAAAAAGCAAGACACTTTCAACACTTAAAATTATGCCGCGGTTTGATCCAAGAAAATGTAAAAGTCGCCTGCGGTGGAGGGTTAACGTATAAATTAGGCAAATTTGTAAAAGGTTTCAACTTTAGCGTTATTTTCGAATCTGCTAGTGAATACCATTTCCCTTCTTAGATACAGCAAGGGGACTGTACGCCATTACTTCCCATTCATCCATCTATCTATTTCACTTCTACAAAATGCGTCATCCAAATGTGTCATAAAACTTGGGTCTATAGTAATTATTTGTAATAATTGCAATTTGCTTTATATTGTATCAAACTAAGCACTCCCTAACTGAAAGAAAATCTGAGCACAACAATTACATTAAGAAGCAAAAGTTTTTGATTCGCGCACTGTAAAAAAAAAATCTGTAGTTCTACAGATGTAAAGTGACATGCTTACTAAACTTTCATCTGTAACTGTACAAAAAAAGCTGTAAATCTACAAAACTAGTTTTTGTAAAGCTACAGAAATCTGTAAATTTACAAATGAATCTTCTAAAATTACTGTAATGATACTGAAATTTTATCTGTAGCCCTGGTTGCAGTTACATGAAAAGTTCTAGGCATCCCAGTTTCCTAAAAAATTCTTAGTAACCATACAGATATTTTGATTTTTGGCCCAAAAGTGTGTCTGTTACATGAATTTTTGTTGTTGCCGTTACATAAAAAGCTCTAGGAATCCCAGTTTCCTAGAAAAACTTCAGTAACTTTACAGAATTTTTTTTACAGTGCGGTAAAAGCAGTTTATGGCAAAATAACCATGTCTTTAATATCTCCGATACTAAAAATATCTGGAGTCCCCGTAATGTGAAATAATAGGATTTTTAAAAAGATGCATGTATTTATCTAAACTCGTATTTATAAAAATTTCAACACCACGAACACTGTAAAAAAAAATCTGTAAAGTTACTAAAGGTTTTCTAGGAAACTGGGATTCCTAGAACCTTTTATGTAACGGCAACAGCAAAAATTCCTGTAACAGCGTCTGTTAAATGAATTTTTGTTGTCGCTGTTACATAAAAAGTTCTAGGAATCCCAGTTTCCTAGAAAACCTTTACCAACTTTACAGATTTTTTTTACAGTGAAGAAGGCATTATAACTGAGTGATACGTATTCCACGAACAACATGTATCAATAGAAATAAACTATTAAATTCTCAAAGTAAACAAAAAAATAAAATAAAATAAAAATAAATAAATAAACAATAGTTCATGTCGAAAATCAGCATTTGGTCCAGTCAACACCGTTGCAATAAGTGTTTCTATATGAGCAGTATCGAATGTAACCCGTAACAGGAGTGACCGCAAAACTACCGTGAGCGGTCTGCAGACATTTTAATCTAAAGATGAATAAAATGCTGCATGAGTTCTCAAAATACTATTTAATATTATATTATTATATTTAAAATTCAGCTATTCAAAAGTCTCTAGTTAAAATAAAATGACTCCAAATAAGACGAAATTTAGCCAGTATCTACAGTTAAACCCAAAAATTTGTGAAAATTGAAAAATGCAGCAGTCACGAGTTAACATATTTTGAATCTGTACCTGGAGAAGAGCAGTTCAAATTGCTTCTATATGAACCCAAAGTTAATCTGTATTATAAACAAAAGGACGTCAGGAGCGAAACGCCAACCAACAAAATCCCATACTTATTCAAAAGGCAAACGTATCCGACAGTACACGGAAGAAACTATCTGTTGTGCTAAAAAGAAGTTTTGACTATTTTTAGCACTATGTGACGAGCATTGTACTGTTAAAATACAGCATCAGGTATGCGTTGGAAGCAGGTTACGACTTCTGACTCCAGAACATCTCTGATGTATCAGTTGATTTTGCGATTACTCCCATTTCTCAGTACATGATGCCCAATGGCGCCTCAAACTAGTGATGGGCGATTCTCGAGAATTCGACAATCGAGAAAAATCGTCATCGTAAAAAATCACAATCGATACAGCCATCGATTAATTCATAGAATCTACAATCGAGATGTTTTACAATCGATTATAACGAGAAAAGCTAAAAACAGTTATTGGAAAACTTAGCTATTATTCTGGCCGACAATTTCATAGTAGTGATAGGGCTTAGTGGTGGGCGATTCTCGAAAATTTACCAATCGAAAAAAATCGTTATCGTAAAATACACAATCGATACAGTCATCGATTACTTTCGAGAATCTATAAAGGAGATGTTCTAGAATCGATTATTGAAATCATTGTTTTTACATATATATAAGGCAGATTTGTTTTAAATATAGGGTAACTGAAAACAGATGGAATAAAAAAACAACAAACCAAAGGGAAACTATAAAGGAGCCATAAGACTGGAAAAGTCTTGTAAGGGTGCCCCCTGGTGGAAAAAAGCTGAAAAACGCGAGTAGCTATGAAGCGGTAAGGAGAGTTTAAGTATCAAAAACTAGAATTTTTCGGCAATTAGTACCAAAATGGCCAAAGAAATAAGAATCAAAAGCACCCCCCAGTGGCAAAAATATGAACTAAAGGATGATAAAAGGGATCAAAATTTTTTATTGATTTTTCTACGTCATTTGAGATTGGATCTTTAATTTCCCCATTTTTATAAAGTCTTCGACTGGAATACATTAAACGAACTCCCGCGGGGAGCAAAGTAGGAGGGGGGGGGCAAGGAAAGTGCATAATATGAATAAGTGGTCACAGGACTTTCCAACGATATGGCACATGAGGGGTGTCGGCTAAATTTAGTAAAGTGCCCTCGCTCGGGGGCAAAGTAAAGGGAGGTGCGCGGGCGATATATAAAATGAAATAGTAGTCACAGAGCTTTCCAATGATATATCACATGAGGGGTGTCAGCAAAAGATAGAAAAAAGTCCCAACTCCCAGGATTCCAATTATCGTGCCCCCCCCCCCCCCGAAATATACCCTGCCCATCCTTCTCTTTACAATTTTCATATATTAAAAATTATTTATCGGAGGGCTCCGTAAAAAAATCCGATCTAAAATGTTTAAAAACGCTACGATTTCAAAAAAGTTCGAAAAGTGCCTCTCTCGGGGCGCCAAACTAAGGAAGAAAGAAGAAAGGTTCATAATATGAAAGAGTAACTTTGCGATGATAACCGAAAACTTTCCGATGATAGATCAAATGACTGGTCCAAAAAAAGTTTGAAATCTACCCCTCCCACGTGGGTTCCCTCTTTTATCCCAGAATATACCCGGAAATCACGCAGCCCCACTTTTAAAATTTTATATTTAATAAATAATATTTATCGGAGAGCTCCATTAAAAAACCTCATTTAATGATATTTATTGTAGAAATCCGATCCCCCCTCCCCCCCTCCCCCCCCCGAACCCCTTCCGGAATTCAACTCTGGGAGGAGAAAGGTTCATAATATGAAAGAGTGGTGAAAGGTCTTTCCGATGATATGTCAAGGAGAGGTTTGGTAAAAGTTTTAAAATTACCCCCCCCCTCCCTTTGTGCACTCTCGCGCACCCCAGAATTCACTCACCTTCCTCTTTGAACTTGTATTTATCTGAGTCTCCAGGTATGGGGCAGCTTGGCAGAGCTAAAATAAGAGAAACATTGAAAATTCGTGGCAAAATGACACTAAATTTAACAGTAAAGTTTGAAACTAAGACTATACAGAACTGAATACATACACCACTATGCTTCATAACCCACATCGGTTAATAGCAATAAAATGATAAGTGCCAGTTAAACTGATGGCATTGAGCTCACAGGTTATTAACACTAACTGTATATTATACTCTTATTTCAAAGAATAATGTCCCTCAAAAAATAAATGAAGGGAAATATCCCCCCGTTTGCCCCTTTTATACTTAACCAATGAACCTCCAAATCTAATCAGGGAAACTCCTTAACTATAATAAATCAGTATATCAAATTTGAAGCAAATCAGATAATTCTGCATGAAAAAAGGAACATATCGCTAAATTAAGGGTGGTCTAACCCCTTTAACATTTTTATACTTAACTAATGAACCTCCAAATCTAATCAGGAAAGCTCTTTATCAGAACAAACATAGAAAAAAAAAATTAAAGTAAATTGAATAATTCTCCATGAAAATCCATTTATCTAAATTAAGGGGACTTGCCCCCTTTTCGCCCTTGTATACTTAACCAATGAACCTCCAAATCTAATGAAGGAAGCGCCATATCGGAATAAATCGGTATATTAAATTTGAAGCAAATCCAATAATTCTGCATGAAAAACCCTTTTATCTAAATTAAGGGGAGACTAGCCCCTCCCCTTTATACTTAACCCATAAACCTCCAAATCTAACCAAGGCAGCTTCTTAACATAATAAACCGGTATCGCAAATTTGGAGCAAATCGAATTATTCTGCATGAAAAACCCATTTATCTAAATTAAGGAGGGGGTCTACCCCCTTTTCCCTCCCTTTATACTTAACTAATGAACCTCCAAGTTTAATCAGGGAAGCTCCTTAACATAATAAACCGGTATACGAAATTTGGAGCAAATCGGGTAATTCTGCATGAAAAACCCATTTATCTAAATTAAGGGGGGGGGCGGACCAGCCCCCCCCTTCTCCCCTTTTATCCTTAACCAATGAACTTCCAAGTTTAATCAGGGAAGCTCCTTAACATAATAAACCGGTATACCAAATTATGAGCAAATCAAATAATTCTGCATGAAAAGCCCATTTATCTAAATTAAGGGGGGGGGGGGTCTAGCCCCCTTCTCCCCTTTATACTTAACCCGTAAACCTCCAAATCTAATCAAAGCAACTTCTTAACATAATGAACCGGTATACCAAATTTGGAGCAAATCGAATAATTCAGCATGAAAAACCCATTTATCTAAATTAAGGAGGGGGTCTATCCCCCTTTCCCCCCTTCATACTTAACTAATGAACCTCCAAGTTTAATCAGGGAAGCTCCTTAACATAATAAACCGGTATACGAAATTTGGAGCAAATCGAAGAATTCTGCATGAAAAACCTATTTATCTAAATTAAGGAGGGGGGGGGGGACCAGCCCCCTTCTCTCCCTTTATCCTTAACCAATGAACCGTCAAAACTAAACAGCGGAACGCCTTATCAGAATGAACATAAAAAAAAATTGAAGCAAATCGTACATTTTAATCAAGAGTTATCGCATTACGTACATACGTACGTACGTACAGTACATGCATACACACAGAACCGACGGGTACATTAGCTCTCAGGCTTAGATAGCCTGTGAGCTAAAAAGAGATTGGATAAGCAGATGGACTCCTTTGAGAAATTATGACTTAAACCAGAAATGCGGTAAGTTTGACTCTGAAAGCTTCATTTCCATCTCGCATTTCGGCAAATCTCATCTCGATGATTTTTCCAGCATTTCGACGCTTCCAGATGGCAAGCTGCTCGATGGTTGGATCTCTCGCGGTTTTAAACCTTTCGGGATGGGAAGTCTCTCGAGAGTTTCCTCTCACCCTTTTCAACCTTTCCCGATGGGAAGCCTCTCGCTTGTAAAGGTGTTATTATACCATGTTTTCCTAACCTGCCGAATTTAGATCCATCAATGTCAATCAAGTGATCGATCAAGTACTTCCGTTAGGAAGGGACCTGAAGTCGTCTTCGATGTACTTTAGGATAAAAAAAAATACCAAGCCGGCCATTTTGTTTCTCCTGCAAACTTAACTATTTCAAATCTCCCCCAAAACCAGAAATCCATTAGTGAATGTCATTAGGGAGTAACCCTACTCAATAAGTATAATGTTTCAAATCACCAAAACACCAATCCATCTTTCTCCCGCGTATCTTCGTGCTTAGACTTTTCCTGTTAAAAAGATTTCGTAAACATCTTTTTGTTTAACTATTTATATAACGAATCGAAATAAAGACAAAATTGTTTTTTTCTTTTTTATCGTTTTTGAATTAAAATACAGTTCTTAATGCTGAACCATGGATGCTGATTTAAAAAAATAACGCTCAATAATTTAAAATCTTTCAATATTGTTGACGGACAGTTCATTTATTTATCTTATTAAAAGCTTAAAATTAAGAGCCAAACTATGCAAATGATTTGGAATCAAACAGTGGATTTCAGTTATTGATAAATTTATTACATATTGAGTTATAATTGATTGAAAATCGACTTTGAAACTATTTTATGAAAGGTAATTTGTCTTTATAGAAAAAAAAATGTATTGGGATTTCTTGATATCCAAATAAAAATTTCTGCAAATTTCGTAAATTATACAAATAATCCTAAATTCTTTGATTGTATTAGAAAGCAGCAAGTATGTATTTGAGAACAGCTTTATAACTAGATTCAAGAGGTTTTTTGAGTGGCTTATTACACCTTGAATCTTAATTTAAGGCATTTTACAAATAATTTATTCTTATTGGTGAATTGAAAAAAAAAAAGGAAACTTCTTCAAAATAAACGACCAAGAGCGAGTATTACTCGCGCTCAGAGAGTTCCGCATAATATATATATGAATTAATTAACTGTATTATTTTTACTTTATTATTACTTTCAAACTATGCAAGCCACAGCTTTAGAAAATTAGCCAAATATCCATTTCTTTATAGTCTTTATGCTAAAACCAAAAAAAAAATCACATATTTTGGTTATTTATTTATTTAGTTTTTTTGGCAATTGAAAAACTTACTTTTTTTTTCTTCTTTTGTGCAAAAATTAAATTTTAAACCTTTTTGTATATATTATGGTTTTACTTTAGAAGTAGGTGTGTTGTGATTCTATTTTGTACAAAAATTGTTTTCTATATGCATAATTTAGAGTTTTATCATGCCCGCACCAATTAATAATTTTAATTCACGCATCAGTGAGTTAAATTTTTAAATTTAAATATCAATTTTGTATATACAGCATTTATTTTTCTGGATAATATAGCCAAGGATATATGCTTTAGGCAGAAAGGGATCTTAATTCCATATTATTTGTGTTTTGATACATTGAAAAAGGCGATGTTTTTTATCGTTTCGACAAACTGAAAAGTACTGTGCCCCGTTAGCCCCACCAGTGGTTCTGCTCTCGAAGCTGGTAGACGGGAGGTGCTGGGTTCGATCCCAATCACGCCCGTCGGCCTAATCGTTCGGAGTTTTCGTGGTTTTCTTTGAACCTTGGTTTTCCAAGCGTAAATACGGGTTAGATTCCCTTAGACACCCAATAAGGGCACTCTCCACCTTATGACCTATACCCTCGTGCTAATAATTGGCCGTCATAAACACAACCAACGTGTGCCGCCTTAATTCGGTACTGACAATAAAAGTAGTGCATATTAAAAATTCATTTTCATCTGAAGCATAGTTCTGCTTAAACTTTTTGTGAAAATTCTAACAACCTGACTACTTGCAAGAAATATTAATATGACACGCAAAAATTATTCTAAGTTGAACCCGACTCGCAGAAAGAAAATAAGAATCACCCCAACCTGGAAAAAATCTCTTTCGGCTCGGCCTACAGGCGCAGGTAGATTTCGAAGTTAAGTGCTAATGTCAACAACAAAAACTAAATCATGATTAGAGATAAACACACTTTAACAATTTTATCTGACCGCTGTTGACGAGTTTTTAGTTCATTTTTGTATCAGAGCTGGTTTTATCAGAATCATGTTAAGGCGGTATTAAAAAAAATATTTTCCCATGCTCAACAACTTTGAATTTTCTGGCACATTTTCAAATTCATTTTTAAAAGAAAAAATATGAAACTTGCGGACGTGATTTTTGAAGATATTTATAAGTGACCTGTGTTTTCAATTTTCTTTCAATTAATTAAAACTTGATTTATAAACTATTATTTTCTCAGTAGGACAATATTTTTCGTTTCCAACACAATCGCTTCGGGAAATTCGATTCAAAATGCCCAATTTGACATCATTTTTTGAAATATATTCTATCTCTATCAAAAAATTGACCATTACGATACATTATATAGTATCTGAATAAGAGAATCTACCAATTGGATGCGTTTGAGAGCAAAAATGAATTTAAAAATGAGTCAGAAAATAAGCAGTTTGGATTTGAATACACCCTTCAAACGATGATTTTAGGTAGATTTCGTATGAAATACTACCTATTGGGATCATTCCTATGTTGGAATTTCGGAAAATGTTTTGCAGATCTACACCAATCATGACCCCTAGAACCCAAAACCACCCCACCCCAAAAAAAACTATATCTATATATATACATCACTTATTTATGGACACGATAACTTTCGTAATTCTGCACAAATCTTTTCCAAACTGATACATAAAATCAAGGGGCGGAAAATCTTTTTGCGCCCCTGGAGCCCATTTTTAATTTTATCAATAATCTGTGATATATAAAATTTTGGCCTTATTTTTAGAAGTAATAAAAACTTTAAACTAATTTGATATGTACAAAAATTAAGAAATTATGGCATTTTTCCGGTTTTCACAAAACTTTCCATCCCCTTGGTCCGATTTTGCCCATTAACGAACTTGACCGAGATTTTATGCATCAGTTTGGAAGAAATTTGTGTAGAATTACGGAAGTTATCGTGTCCATAAAAAAGTGATATTATATATGTATAAAGTTTTTTTACTGAGGTTGGTTTTGGTTTCTATGGGTCATGATCGGTGTAGATATGCAAAATTTTTTCAGAAATTTCTACGTAGGGATAATGTAATAGGTAGTATTTCATAAGAAATCTACCTAAAAGAAAATTAGGGACAACCCGGCCCGATCCGATGTAGGACTTTTATTCAACAATCCCGGAATGTCCAATATTTAGAAGTTTTACTATATTTAAATAGTAAAAATATAGAATTGTCCTTTTTTTTTTATAATAAAACTTAAGATTGGTATAAGAGATAAATTCTAGATTTAGGAAAGTAAACATGATTTACTTCCATTTCATTTCGGGTTCGGGTCGGGTTGCGGGTTGATGAAAAATATTTGGTGGTTTCAGATCGAGTACGACCGGGCCCACCCAGGACTCTAGTTTAGGTGCTACTGCGAAACTGCGAACCACAAATACGTCTCAGTTGCACTGCACTGTTTCATGTATTTGGATGTTAGTTTTTGCGAAATATTGAACATAAGAATTTTCACGATCTGCTTATTAAATTTTTATGACTTTAATTTTCTGTCAAATAAATCATATGCACCGAAGTCTGATGAAATTGAAACTTATCTTACACTAACGCATTCTACGTTGTCTGTAATGGTGTGTGAAATGTTCAAGGTTTTTATTGCTATTTTTCAGTTCGAAAATTCTCTAATATTTGCATAAATATGTGCATAATAGTACGCTTTTATTAGACGGTAAATGTAAGATAATTGTTAATATCGCAGGATCTCTTTGCTTCCCAATCGTAATCCCCTAATTCATCAAATTATTTCCATAAACGCATATTACAGCTGCATCATACAAATGAAGAAAGGAAAATGTACTGTACAGTGTAATGCAAGATTATACAACTTTTATATTGGTTTGTTGCATATTTTCATAGATTTAAAAGACACGTTGCAAGTAAAATGTGTATTAAGCAAGAACGAGTTTTTCTTTTATTTAAACCTCGTGTATTTGTTTTTTTAAATGCCTCCTATTACAAATACATGCATATTTTTTGATAGGAACAACCATTACATAAGTAATAGTACTTCATCCGAAAATAATTTAAATTAAATAATTACAGTCAATTTTGTAGAAAATTTAAATTATTTATAATTTAAACATAATTAGTAACAGCTCTTAAAAAATAAATCGAGTTGATTTTCTTTTATAACATGATCAAATCCTTTAAAAGCATCTTACGAGATTGTTATAAATATGCCCATTAAAAAAAATGAAACTATTTTAGGCTAAATGTTGAATATTTTTTATCTATTTTGTGTTCTCATAGTTGTATCATATAGTCTGCATAGTGTTTATTCGCGTTAACAAATATTTTAAGAAAACTCTTCAGGGAACCAGATATGTTCTGTTGATTAATTTTTGCTAATTTTCATACTATAAGCATACAAACCTGACTTTAGATTCACTATATATGTTATTGGTTGTAGAAAAAAGCCTGTATTAAAAGTAGAAATTATTTTAATCATAAAATTTGGAACATTAAATTACAAAAAAGGGAGAAATGTTGTATTAGAGTTGTTCTTAAAAAAGAAGGGGGGAGGGGATTGAGGAAAAAAAAAACAGTTGATCTAACACAATACTTATATGGCGCATAATTTACGAGGTACTTTCTAATAATTAGCAGCATGTGATTTAAACTTACAAATGTTATGATGGATTATAATTCTATTAAAAATTACTCTTTGCAATACTATTATTGTGGGTGAAACAATTTGATAATACCATATTCTTGCAGTGAAATATCGGTAATCTGTTAATAAAAGATGAAAATTCTCTTATTTTGACGATAATTTATACATTTGAATGAATCGAAATAGTAAAGTAATTAATTTTCAAGATATTATGTAATAATTCCTTGAAATAAAACATATGATTAAAATAAAAATGTTCCGTACTTGCTAATTCATACACCCCCCCCCCCCCTCACCTCTGAAATGCGTTACTTTAGAATTAGAAATTTTATGCACGACTATAACACTTAAGGCGTTTTTTTTTTTTTTTTTTTTTTTCTCACAACTCAGCAACTCAAAACTGACGTATTCACCGACTCATTTTATGCATAAATGCATGAAAATATCAGTTATTACTATTGAGATAATTTAAAATCAAACAACATTTTGCATTTTCGATGATTGTATATCATATTAAGTTCTAATTAATTGTTTTCTAAAAACAAGCTTTCCCGGGCTGTAGAATCCCGAAAATAGGCTTAAAACACAAACTTGGACGGCATATTCCGCAATATTTTTGTCTTTATAAAAAGATGAAAAATGCTGTTCGATTTCTTAGTTCATGAAGAACAATTTTTGCATTAACATAAACTACACACTAATACACTTGTTTACACTAATACTAATAATCACTAATGCATTTGTTGCATTAACAATTACTTTGTGAATATGTCAGAAAGCAGCCAGTTTGGATTACAATGTTTCAGTAATTTTTCATTTTTTTAAATATTTTTCCCCCATAAAATATGTTTACTCTCTCTCCTTTCTTTTAATAACCTTAGAAAAGTGAAAATATTGCAATAAAGTTTGGAAGAGATTGATCTTGCTTTATGAGAAATGAAATAAGATCAAGACAAGCTCCAGAAATTTTCACTTTTCGCGCTCAAACAACAAGAACATGTACTGCACATTGAATATGATTGCTATTATTTTTAACACTGATTTACTGCATTCTTCCTGCATTTTTCTTGATGTTGTATTTCAAATAATGTGAGACTAAGTTCACATTATTAGTACAATATTTTCACTGTTATTAACTATTTAACAGAAATTTATCTAGCTATTTTTTTTCTAATAAAAATAAAAAAAAAATATATAAAAGCACTTTCTCGTGATATTATATTTCAAATAATGCGAGACTAATTTCATATGCTTAGTACCGTATTTTCACGGTTACTGTTTAATAGAAATTTATCCAGATACTTTCTTCTAACAAAATTATTAAAACATTATTCTGCAAATTTCCTAAATATAAAGAAAATATTAGTTTAGTAAATCGGAAGCTTTTCCTTATTTCATTTTCTGCATTATTTATATTTACGGTAATTGTTGAAAAATGAAATTCCGTCAGCAGTTGCATATTTCTTTTCCATTGTAGAATTCAGAAATAAAAAATCATTTCCTACTGGTCAATTACTGACGAACCACCCTATATGTAGGTACATGGTATATATAATTTAGATAGAACATACCGATTTGCTTCGAAATTGTGTTCTTTTTAATTATTTTATGCCGTGTCTTATTATTATTACATTATATAATATAAATTATGAATTTTACTAAAATGTTTACTTCAAAATAAGCTCCAAATTTAACGGATTTTATGAAATTTCCTTTGCTTTTACCAAAGATTGGAAATCACCGCACGATTTCCCAGTTTGTGAATGTCAATACCTGAAGATATTTTCAGTTTAAGATTGCAAATCAATTGAGCAATCGTGACAGAAGGTAGCCACTTTCGGGGAGAGGGGGGGGGGGGGGCTGTCCATACATAACTTTATCAACATTTTGCTAATTTTGACCCCCCCCCCCCACGTACCACCATCACCTGATGAAATAGTTAACAGTGTCAACTTTTTTTTCTTTTCTTTCGTCTGCTTCGGAATAGCATTCAGAACCACGGGGTTGAAAAGCACTGCGTTTTGAAATTTTTCGCTTATATTTCATGTTTTGATCGAGTTTTAAATATTTTCAGGAACAAGTACAGCTTATGCATGAATTCTTTTCTCTATTTTATTGCATCATCATGCACATTTCCATGTTATTATTAAAATGTAAATCATTTATTTTAATTAATAAGTAGATACGAATTTTCTGGTATGTATTTATCGAATAGCAATTGCTATAAAATAAATCGAAAGTATTTTGTGCATGCAATTACCTTTATTTATGCTGCATCAAGTGATGAAATCTATAAACAAATTTGCTATTTGCTAGCCGCACTACTTGTACACCATGTGATTTGCAATGTGAGATCCTATTAATATTGTCCATAAGAAAATAATTTTAAATGTATGATGTAATTTTCACCCTTTTAGGGGCAAAGCACTTGCATTGCTAAAATGTTGAAATGAATGATTGGCACCATAATTTACGTACAAATTTATTTGCAAATAACAAAAAGCGATTTTTCACATATGTAATAAATGAAAAAAAATAATAATGCAAAAATCTTGGTGCCATTATCGCATTTGAGAATTAAAATTAAGTGGTTACATAAACATACCACCGCCCCTGAAAGGGTTAAATGCGTTTCGTGTGCAAAAATTTAATTACAGCTTTTATTTTCCCACTTTTTTAATATTCATGTGTAAATATATTATTCAATTTAAAAGTGTTTGGGAATATCAGTATTTGAACTTTTTAAATATATGACCTAATTTTCCCTATTAAAAGTTTTTCACGCATAATAATTTAATTATTTTAGGCATCTTTCATATGACAACATAAATTTTACATATGACGTATTTGTCCCCATTAAATGCGGTTCGCGAGCAATAATTTAATTATTTTAAGATTTTCTTACTTTTTTAATATTCACGTGTAAATACAATTTGTATGACATAACTTTCCATATTTTCTGCTTTTAACAATTGATCATTTTATTATTATTTTAAAGTTTCATTTCTGTTTTTAACAGTAACGTGTAAATACATTTCTTATTTGAGAGGCAATATAATTATTTCTGCTGTTTTACAAATTAGCATCAACATAAAAAATTACCCTTTCTAAATATGAAAAGAATTCTCTTGAAATAATGAAAATTCGAATAAAAGATTGAAAAAAAAAACCCTTCATAAAATTAGTAAAATTAAAAAAAAAAAAATAAGCGCAGTTTTCACACCACTAGCTTGAGAAGTATATCCCTAGAAACATATATTAAACTCCTATGCATAGCGTGGCTGAGAGGTTCTGCTCTCGAAGCTGGTAGACGGGAGGTGCTGGCTTCGAACCCAATCGCGCTCGTCGGCCTAACCGTTTCGGAGTTTTCGTGGTTTTCTTCGAAAACTTGGATTTCCATGCGTAAATACGGGTTAGGTTCCCTTAGAAAGACCCCACCCCCCGGAGGGCACATCCCCTTGGGCCTATATCCCTCGTGTAGATAATCGGCCGTCAAAAATCAACCAACCTATGCATACCTTTGGTCCTAAAAAACTTTTTTAATGGACCTATTCTGACCGACTTTAACATTGAAAATCACTTTAAATAGTTCTTCGATTTAAAAATTGTCTACTTTAGCGTGTTTATATAAGATTTCTCTATAATACTACCAATTTTCATATTTTTGTGTGTAGTAGTTTTCTTAATATTAGCGAAGAAAGACCTCCGGTCACAAAAAAATTCATTTACACCGGCGGCGGGGGTGTATATATTTTTTTTTAGAATAGAGAGAAATCTGACAGAAAGGTCTTTTTTCCCCCTTTTATTTTTATTGTAGTAACAAAAACTAAGTACAATTTTTTTTCAATATTTGTTTAATCTGTAGAAAATACTATTACTACTACTACTACTACTAATAATAATAATAATGTAATAATAATAATTATTATATAATTTTATTATTAAATAATAATTATTATATATTAATATTATTGCGAGTCGACACACTAATAACTTGGCGGATTCGACGAATGAAAATGTTTAAAAGACAGTGATTGACTGAATTTATAAAAGCTAAGAAAAATAATTACAATAATTAATCAATATTATATTGGGTAACCTAACTCTTAAAACAAATATTATTTTAAACTAAAGTTTAACATAGAAAGACCTGAATTTTTACTCCAGTTTCATAAAAATATTTAATACCAGAATTTTTATTTAAAACTGTTTGAGTTATTTAATTAACCCTTTCTTTCTTTATATCATTTAAACTTAATTCCTAAATAAATTTCTGAATCGGAACAAAATATATTCATTTGGTAGGGGCCAAAATGGCCCCTCACCATCATTCTAGTGTTAATTTCAACTTTTATAATTATTGAGACATTAAACTTTATTTATATACGTTACAATTAACATGCAATTAAGATAAAGAAATTATGAAGTTACTAATTATTATTATTACTATTATTATCATCCATGCATTAAATATTCGCGATAAAGACATTTCTTAATTATTTTTAGCAAAGAAGATTGTTACAAATTCATTTTTAATTGTCTGAAAACCATACGAATTTCTCACTTGTATTTCAGACGAAGCATATAAAATACAAGTATTAAAATTTAATAATTTAGTACTTATACAAAATAACCATATTTGTTTCTAGCTGAAAAAAATAAAATTTGATGGAATTTTTCAAGTTGAACTGTTAAGAAAGATAATCAACAGGAAACGATTAATGGTTTTCAGAAGTACCATCGTGAGAATAACCATCACCCAGAACCACTTTGAGTATTTGTAATTAACGACCACCTGGATCTCGCTTAAAGATGTTTGGGGGAGGACATTTTTCTGAAAAAGGATCGAAATGTCGCATTTATGAAGATCAGCATTTGTGTTTTTTGTGTTGTGTTTTTAACCTTCTTTTTTCGCTTCATGCGAGTCATCGCCGTTCGTTAATAGGACCTACCAAGAAACTGCAGGGGGTTTTGGGGAGATTTTTCGGCGAAAGAGGAATTACATAGAATCCCGGGCGACAAAAGACGCCACGTCAAACTCCTCCCACAAGTTCTTGATGCGAGGGTTGCCAAAATAAATTCCGAACCCGTTCCCGTACTCGCATATTCATCGCTCTAAACAGACAGCCAAGCGAGCGACCGTGCCAAGAGGATTGTTTTCAACCTGTTTAAAGAAATGAGACTTTTTTTAAACGGATTTTCGGCAAAATTGTAATCGCGGACTGTATAAAACGGACTTTTTTTAAATTTTATTAAAAATATAGTAAAGTTTAAAGATACGATTGAGAAGTCAGATGGTTGAACTTAATGTTAAAAGTAGTGGTATATAGATATTTAGGAGTTAGATTAAAACATGGAGTTTTGACATTCATAAAAGGAATCCGGTATAAATTTTCCAGTGCAGTATACAAAAAAATTCTTTCTTTTTTTAATAAAGTTTAATCGGAATTCTTATAGGGCTTTTTGAATTTTACACAAAATTTTTTATCTACATTTAGTGTTTTTGTAGAAATTTTTCGACTTCGTAATAGAATCCTATTTCAAAGTATTAGCTCAGTATAACAAATTTTGTCTTTTAAAATTTTTACCGATACTGGCGAATTTCAAATAAAAAATTTGATTGATATCTATATTTCAACAACTTTTATAATATTCATACATATATAAATAGCCCTACTTGTAAAAATTTTTATAAATGGGATTTTAAAACACTCCATAAAGCAGATAAGGGATATAATTTAGCATATTTTTTCCAAATCATCGAGGAAAACACCCTTTATGTACTGAATTATGAAAATTTTATATTCTAAAGCATTTTTCGCGAATTGTTTAAACTACATTAGAAGATTTTTTAACAAATTTTAGAAGGATTTTAGAAGTATTGAAGGATTAATTAAATTTGAATTTATAGGGATTTTGAGCAATATTTATAACCCCACTCAAATCTTTTATTTTTAATATATTTCTTAGTATTTTGTTGAATTAGGAAATGTTCAAATATAATGTTCTTACAATAGAAATATTTCCGAATTGAAAAATTCCTAACCCCCCCCCCCCCCCCAAACGCCAAGAAAGCTGAAAAGATGCAAAGGCAAAAGAAATCATCCTTTTAAAAGTATTTCTGTTTTGTGTAACCCATAAGGCTTTATGAACAAGATAAAGTAGTATATCTATAACTCATTCTAAACTATATTTCAACTAATCGATGTATTAAATGAATTTTATAACAAGTATTTTAATGGTACTTATAAGTACCGCCAGTAGATAAAGGGTTAAAGAAGCATAAATAGTATTAATTTAATACGGTTAAACCTGAGTAAGAGAGAAACTTTTATTAATGCTATTTCTTCTGAAACTGCATTTTAAAAATTAAAAATTTTTGTTAGCGAAACCACAAAATCTCTAATTGAAATTGCTTTATTTGTCTTGATACTTACCTTCATAATTGAGACAATTTTCACTTGTTACCAAAGTTCAACATGAATGACCTCCTGAAACTAAGAACACAAATATGTCACCTCTACCAGTATAATAGTTATTACTGTCACTTTGAGAGCCTTTTTTAGTAAAAGAAGCACTTGTTGATCTTATATAGGGGAGGTAGGGGTAATTAGGATCAGGGGCACTTCAAGGGCAACTTATAACACATAAACAAATTGACCATGTTAATTATGAAGTCTGACTAATATTCCACGTGTGCAATTTGTTTGGAGTGAAAATGTATGTTCCTGTACAAGTAATTACTGTTTTTCCCAGAACACAAAGAAAAACGTTGTCTGTCAAAGTGAGAATGTTTTATTTAAAAAGGTGCTGTTTAAAAAGTTGTAGGAATATTGAAATATAGCTATGGATTTAAATTTGGAAAAAAATTGTTTTTAAGAGGAAATGGTTACGTTTTGCAACAGACAAAGCATAATGTTAATAAACTGCATGATTCTAATTATCCCAGAAATAGCATTTTCGGGTTAAGAGTAAATTGGGATCGCAAATTTTATTTTCTATTTAAATCAAATTGCGGTTTAGAATGCATTTTTTAATCTTTCAGTTTTCAGATCCTGTGAAATACCCCTAGTTCGGTTTACTTTACTGCACATTTTCTGTTAGCAAAACATTTATTTTACAATTTTACCTTGCATTTATTCCAAATTTTAGCCTTGACCGCATATTTTAAGCCTAATTAGGCCTAAACACATTTAATGTAAATGAAATTTTCCTCCTTCACAACATATGAGTTTTGACTGGTCCTTTTCTCCCTGTTATTTTGTTCCCCATTTCATGTTACTTTGAAGGAAAAAAAATTATTTTTTGAACTTAAAAAATTATATTTTTAGTAATAAAACAAGGCTATTAATTTACAATAGAAAATTTTGCATTTGATTTTGTTTTGTAGGTAGAGTGTAAAATATATAAATATTAAAAATCCATTAAAAAACTTTTTTTCCAGCGTACTTATCTTTCCAATATTGTATCTCTGAGTTGTAGTTGTAAAACCAAAAATATCTTCCTGTAACGCCCAAACTGAGATCTTTTAATCCCATTTAACCATGACTATGTATCTTGCAAGGCATGGGAGAAAATACCATTGATCACAATTACCCCATTTTATGGGGTAATTGGTATCAAGAAGCATTTTTTGAAAAATACACTTGTATCAGGAAACATGGTACATTAAAAATAACTCTTTACACATTTCAAGAGACAACTACCTACTGAGTAAAATTATACAGAACAGTAGTATGTAGTCCATCACTTCATTCTATGACAATCGTCAAAAAGTGATACTAGTTACCCCCAACACCACTAACAACACCACTTTAAGGCTGAGTTGGTCGTTCCTTCAGTTCCAACTTCTCCAAACTTAATTTTATTTATACTCGTATATTCTTAAATAAAACAAATCAAAAATTTCACATGTTAACTTGTCCCACCTAGGAAGTTGTAACAAGATAGATCTCTGATAAGATTAACTCGCACATCCCCCTTTAAAAAACTGATATTCAAAATAATTTATAAGGCGATTTAAATATTTATAAAACACAGGCCACTATATCATTTCTTTTCAAAAATGATAAAAATTATTCTACGAGAATTAATTCAATACTTATCAATTCACAGCATAATTAAAAGAACATTTTTATCCTACTAAACTTTACATGTTTTTCATGATTATTTTAGTACTACGCTTCTTAATAAAAGTAGTTTATCTGAAATTGGGTTTCGATTCTTTTACAATGGTAAGGATTACATCATTTCACTCATCACTAGTAAATGGATTTTCTTACAGGCTAAGGGATTTTTAGGAAGTCCTTTAAAAACTGTGCAGTTATAAATCTAAAAATTGCTCTTGCGAATCTAAAAAGCATCCTTTCCACACCAACCACATCCTGTCCTGATTTAAACCTGAGGGGAACTCTGCTGTAATAAACTGCCCTCTGTTGTATATAATTCTTAATTGTAAGAAAAATTCACAAAAATGCATTGTAGCAATAATATTGAAATCACGTAAATTTTGTCATAATAATTTTCAACTGTACTTTGAATATTGCTGGCTGTTAAGATTTCTGAAAATCCCCTACTCTTGAAAATTTAAGCATGAGCAGTGGTTCCCAACATTTTTAGGTCACACCTCACCTAAGAATTTCTAAAATCCAGATGCTTCACCTTCCACTGTAACTTCCAATTCCTATTGTTTAAAAAGTGAATCCATATTCACATGAGGGAAGATTAAAAAAGGTTGTAAAATAAATTCCCATTCAATAAATACTAGTCGAAAAAGTTTTATACAAAAAAAAGAAAAAAAAAAGTTACATAAAAAAGGCATTTAAGCATCACAAAATTTATGCCATTTTATATACATATATATTCCAGTTATTGCTGTATTTTGAAATTTTGTGAGAGAGCTTTTTGAAAAAGATAACTTATTTTTTCACTTTATCTTAAAACATCCACATGTACTGACTTTATGTTTAAACTGCACCACATTACAAAAAAAAAAAAAAAAAAAAAAAGAATAAAAGAGCCGATAGGGAATCAGTTTAATAACAAATATCAAGCCCCCCTCCCCCTGCCCTGTGGGATGTATGCATACCATTTGGAACCACTGTTGTTAGAGAATGGCTGTAGATTAATACAGATTGTTTTGAATTCATTCAATATTCTGAATCTGAGATCGGAATCTTAGGCTTTAACTGTGAATGCTCTTCGAATTGAGCTATTTGGATGACATCCCAGACAACAAAAAAATTAATACTTGCATCACTTATTTACAAAAAAAATAATTGTTAAAAAATAAAGTGTGATATGCATTCATAGTTTATTCGAGTTTCATTTTTTGTGATTTATTCTGTCGAGCTTTTTCAAATAACACATCAGATGATGAAAATGGTTGTTTTGAGTAATATTGTGTAAGTTTGGATGTTGTCCAGGTAGCTCAGTTGGAAGAGCATTTACAATTAAAGCCAAAGGTTCTGGGTCGAGCCTTAGGCTGGACACATTTTCACCCAGTTAGAAAAATTGCTACTTGTAAACTACAGTTTCTTGCAACATATATTTATATGCATATACACACAGATTAAATGTCAAATTTATCTAAAATTTTCTTTTGTTTATAATAATCAAAATGAAATAAAAAAAAAATCTTTTAAACTTGACAGTTTATTTCAAGTGCCTTTCTCTTTATGTTAAAGTTACGAAAATTAAAATAATAACCAGCCTAAATAATAATAAACTCAATTTATCTTATTTATCCTTGTACCTAATTACTGATAAGATGGTTATATTCAAAGAAAGAAAATCATGCCCTTTTCAACATTTTTTGGCCATCTGTTTTATTTTTACATAGACAGTTGACGATAATGTACAAACATTTTGCACATTCTAAAAGTTCTACATGACACGGTAGCTAACTGCAAAAGGAGAAAATGCTTTAGTAGGGAGAATCTATTTCTTTGGCTTAAAATTCACATTGTTATGATTTTTCTTTTTTGCAATTACAAAGAAATGAGACACCTTCGGACTTTTTGCATCACATTTATATATTTAGATTTTTTTGTGTGTGTGTGTCAAGACAAAAACAATATCCGTTGTGCACCAGGAAGTACTTGCAGGTGTTTGCAGATGTTTCATGAACTCCCAATCGGATATGAAGGATGTAAAAAATAAACAGTCGAAAATTTTGTCCCAAATCAATACAACCTTATCTTAAATGAAATTTATTAATGATTGGCCTAGTTTGGTGAGAGCTACAGATTGGAAAGACAAAGTAAAAAACACAATAAATATTTCATAATAAAACGTACAATAAGGTCCAACTGCAAATGAGCAATACATTTTTTTAAAGGGGAAAAAAAAGTGGGAATGTTAAAAGTTGTTTTCAAATTTTATGTATGAGTAATTCAGAATCAAAATGGATCAGGTTCATAAAACATTATACAGAGATATTTGTAGATAAAATTTATTTGCTCATTGTAATTTTAATTAAAATTTGTAGGAATTTAGCACCATTTTCAACCTACTACTTACTTATTTTGTATTAAATTGATGAAATTACTGGATATAGAACAAGAATCCAGGTTTAATGAGAAAATGGACGTTATATTCTTTGGTTCTGAATGACTTATATTCAACGAAGTGTGTTTAATTTTATGTCTGTTAAAAATTGTGCATCTATTATAGCCCTCCCTTTCCCATCTAACTTTCATGAAAAGGAAAAAATAAATAAATAAAAAATCAGAATGATATAAAAATGAAACAAGAGTTTACAATAAAATTCATTTCTTGCACATTAAATAATACTGATCATTGTAATAATACAAGAGAAATTTATTAAAACAAGATATGGCATTCATAACAATTTTAATAAATATTGGTTAAAATGAATTTTAATATGATTTACAGAGAGTAATATCAATTTCTCTTATAAAAAATATAATTTTTTGCATTTTTCTTATATTTATATACTCTTACAAAATATTTATTAAAATATTTAAAAATAATTCTTTCACTTTTATATGAAAATGAAAGTTTTCAATTAAATTCTAATTCAGAATTGTGCAAAGCAATATCTCTGTAATTGTCTCTGTGTACAGAGCTCTTTTGCTGAGAACTAGATGCATGTACTTCTTCAGAGACAAAGCTGAAAACTATATTTTGAATTTTTCACTGAGCATTTGAGCTCTGGAAAGAAAATATGCACAGATTATACCACCACCAGTATGATCTAGATCACATTTTTAAATTTCAAAGGCACATTCAGTATAACTTTAATTGCTCTTGTAAATGGTCAATTTAAATTTTATACATGAAGATGTAAAACGTTTAGTGACAGTGGTGTGTCGGAAAAGAGTTACCTTAAATATACTTAGGTTAAAATTTTCAAATATACCTCAGGCCAATTAATTGTCAAGAACCAATATAAACGTTCCGTACATAATAGTAGTCGATGATGCATTCTCATTAACACTAAAAATCATGAAGTCTTTCTCTGGAAAAATAAATCTTTTTTATTAGCATTTCCTTTTGAGACAAAGACGAATGTAGCTAAAAATGCCTCACATTTTCAATAATCGTTTCAGAATATATATAAATTTAAAATGTTAGCTGCTCCAATAACAGCCTGGACTTACATTTTAGCAACATGCATTCTATATAATTATGAGATCCTAAAGCTTGGCTACAAAGCCATTTGAAAGATTATTCAGATTTGACAATCAATAGTCATGGAGCAAAGTATTCACATCCTCAAAAATGCACACCAGGAATGCAAGAAATACTTCAAGCAGGACTTGTTAATTCTTTCATTATTGGGCTCTGTTGATTGGTCAAAGTCATGCAGACAGGACTGCAAAATTAAAGATTTATTATCCCGTCCATTTGTTCATTGCAGAAGAAGCTAAAAAAAAAAAAATGGCTTTTCCCTAATTGACATATACAAGATACAGCAGCAGAATTTTTTCAGTTTGTTGTCTTCTCTGCACCGTGACTTAGCTTGTTTGGGCATAATTAGAATACAAGTAATTTCTTCTAATTGACCGACTCCCAGGATTATTATCTGCTACTGAGTTTTCTTGGGTCTAGAATGAAAATGAATTATGAGTAATTAGATTGAAATATCAGTATTAAATCAAGTAAATGTTATCACCATTGTTTATAATAAATAAAAGTTACATTATAAATATAGAATAATGTGATTTGAGTATGAAGTTTAAATGATAAGTTTTATCAAGCTTGACACTAAACATGCTAAGGGCTGTACTTATACAGTAGCCTTCCTCTTAACCGGAACTCCGCTTTAACCGGCTGACTTTTTTTTTCCCAACATCAGGCAAAATTCAGAAAGGAAAATTTCGGTTCTCATTTCTTTATGGTTAATTAACACAAATTTACGTAATGTAGAATAATTTCAACTTCTCATAAAGGTACGTGACGAGATTTTCAACTATTTAATTTGTATTTAAAACTTTTCATTATTTGTTATTAGTGGTAATTTTTATTTCAATTCAGTTAATTACAACTAGTATTCATTTCACAAAATATAGAAAATATGTACATTTTTAAAACTACACAAATTAAAAAGCTATAATGCATCCTACGCATTTAATTAAATATGCAGTTACTTATTTAATTTTTATTACATCTCCGGTTTAGCCGGTTTTTTGCTTAACCGACTAACCCTCGGTCCCGTTTAGGCCGGTTAAGAGGGAGGCTATTGTATAACTTTTATCAATCTTTTGGTAATTTTGGATCTCCCCCCCCCCCCCCCCGTTAATCATATCATTATCAATGTCTAAAAATTCCTTTGATTTTTGGAGTGATATACAAATATGGTTACATTTATTTTTTGCATACTTTATTGATTCGAAATGAAGAGAAGTCAATAAAATATCATTTTATATATGAAATAACTTTATATCAAATTAAATAACACTTAAAAGAAATAGTTACTGTTTAAAAGAATTTAATAATAGCCTTTTTTTTTTACATAATGGGTTCAACAGCAATAATATCTTCTTGCACTTGACCACACAGGGGAAGTGGGAGGCAAACAGAACTTCTTATCAACAAAACAGATGGACAAAATTCTTTCTCCTTTATTTACTAGTAAACACAAAGTATCATTTGAAACGTACTTCACATATGGTTTCTCGAATAGTGGTTTATAGATGCATACGCATATGACAGAAGAATAGGAATGGCAAACATTGGGGTATTACATATTTTGTAATTAAATAATTTTATAATCATTCAAAGATTTTAATAATAACTTTGTATTCTCATAAAAATAGATAACAGACTAAAAAGAGATAACATACAACTTTGATGTAAAGACCAAGTTACAAATAAAAAAAGAAAATGTTGGTAGTGTGAAAAATGATAACGATATCAAAAGACAAATCCCCCCTCCCATTAGCGATATCTTACGATGTCATGTGCCAGACCCACCCTCCCCCCTAAAATGATAACGTTATATATGCACAGCCCCTAATGCGAAACTGACATTGACAATGTAACTGGAAACCATTTTACACTGCGCTCTTTGTGGGTGATATTTGGAACTTTTGTTAGCCAGAAGACCACCAAATATTTCTCCAATCCCCATTAATGACATTGTTATTGACTAACTTAATTCGTAATTTGCTCTGATTATGGATGATCAATGTTATTTCTACTGATATACTCTTATTCCCATATTTAATCACGAATTTTGTATAAATTTAACAGAGTTTTGCCTTTAAATTTTTGTTTTAAAAAAGCACATGTACGTGTTCATAGAATAATTGGTATATTTTTAGGGACAACTATTGAAGTTTCTATGGTGAGCATTTATTTCAATTTTTGCCAAAAGCTCTTTAATTTATGTATTTTATAAATATTTAGAGCAGGGCCGAATCTAAGGAGGGGCAGAGGGGGCATGTGTCCCGGGCGCCAAAACGAAGGATTATACCTTTGGAATGGATCTTTTTCTGCTGATGGACTGGTGGCTTCCATTATTATGAAACAGCCATTATAAATGAAGTGTTAGGTGAAGATGAAAGAGCAGCCGTAAAAAGTTAGAACTCCGATTTTCTGGTCAGAATGGGAGAAAAAAAATGGTCATATTTTTTTTTCCTATTCTGACCAGAAAAACAGAGTTCTAACTTTTTATGACGCTCCTTCATCTTCACCTAACACTTCATTTATAATGGCTGTTTCATAATAATGGAAGCTATCAGTCCATCATAAGAAAATAACTCGGTTAAAGCAGAAACTCACAGTCGGTTAAGCGGGACTCTACTGTATATTTCATTTTAAAAATGATCTTTAGAATATTTTTGTTAGTGTTCAGAGGGTGGGGGGGGGGTCATGACACCCGTGACCCCCCCCCCCCCCCCTTGGATCCGCCATTGTAGATCACATAGTTTAGTATTACATATTTGATGATTACATATATTAAACTTAACTAAGTCGGCTATTAGAAAATTCTCTTTGTAAATATACTTTATGGAAAGAGGGGGGGGGGAGTTGCAAAATCCATGTTTGAACCGAATGCAAAAAAAGGCTACTTTCGGCCCTGGTACAAAATCTAGCACACTATACTACAAAATACGATTAAAAGTAATGACTACTGTAGTTTCGTTACTTGTAGTGTGCTACTTCTGACCCCTGGGTACAATTGTATAACTACTCCTTCTGCCACAGCATAAAATTTTATAGACAGATTTCCGGTTACATTTTTACAGATTTTACTGTATTACCAACACTTTCTAGTTAAAAGCTCTGCGAAACACAGATAATTGACTTGGCAATTTTAAGCATCCCCCCCCAAGAAAAATATGCCATAGCAATGGCTCTGATTGTATGCTGCTCGAGAGATTTTGAAATACATGAATATTTCTTAAAATGAAGAATAGAAACATGAAATAAGCAAACCTAAGAGTTTAAAAATTGTCTTTTATCGAGGGTTATGAGTATAAACATATAAATATAAAAACCAACAGAAGTGTAACAAATATGAAATTGTAAATATTTGCAAGGGTACAAACTTTTTTTTTTTTTTTAAATAGATAATTGAAACAGTTTTTGCATCTGTTATGTGTTGTTAATTTTAGACAATTTTTAAACACATTAACATAAAAAAAAAACTAAAGTGTATATTATACAACCGGTTAAGTGGGGTTTCATGAAAAATCCTTGCTTCTTTTCTGTTATGTTTAGAATAAATTATCCATTTTTTTCTTTTATTAAAAACTCAGAGAAAAATTTAAAGTTAATAATTAATGTTAAAGCACTCCTCATTTACAAAATAAGAAAATTATGTATTTAAATCACAATTTGCTATATAACTAATTTGGGTACTTTTCGGTTAGCCGGGCGCCAGTGTTATATATACATATGTATGTATACCTATATATATATATATATATCTATGCATATTTATACATATATAGAAGCTATATGTATACATATATATACATATGTGTGTATATATACATATATATGTATATAAAGATATACATACATGTGTATATATAACACTGGCGCCCGGCTAACCGAAAAGTATCCTAATTTTAAATGTTTTTAGTTTACATTTAAATTCTAAATGACCACAAAGAAATTAAATAAGAGATTTACATTGTTAAGTAGGAATATAACAGACTTCATAAAATAAACAATAAATTGCTAGTGATGAGATGCATATGCAGAGATAAAAAGAAACAGGATCCTTTAAAGGAACTTTCACAAAATATTTAATCTCAAAACAGGATTTTCATAAACTTTTCAATTTCAAAACCCTTCACTATATTTTTTGACTTAAAAATAGACCTTTCACAAACCTTTCCCACCATCAAACTGAAACTTTTACAAATTTAATTATTTAAAAGTGGGATCTGTCCTGTCACTTTTACATATATGTAAAGTGAAAATATAGATGTTACATGCATATACTTTCTTAAAGATGTATAAACAAAAACCTGAATATAACGATCATTTCAAATTCAGAAAATTATGATTTTAAAACTGACCATTTGGATAACTCAGAAAATTTATTTGCATTAATTGTTTTTATTTTACGTTTAAGATCAGACAATACACCACATTTAAAAGTAATTTTAATACCGTGAAATAAAAGTTAATAGATACAGAATATTTTATTTTTAATCTGGCAAGAAAACTGCAACATTCAATTTTTTGTATTACACACGAGCCGTTAATTCCCAAATTGGCTCAACCGAGCCTAGCAATCTGATTGGCTAAAACTGATATTTATATAGTAGAAAATTATATTTATTTTCTTATGAAGTAGTGTAATGTAAAATAGAATACAATTATGACTTAAATTGATTTATTTTGTTAAATTTGATCAAAATCACAGTAAAGTAATCCAAAATATTAATATTAACGAAGGATCAGATTACTGAGATCGGATGAGCCAATTTGGGAATTAACGGCTCGTGTATTACACTAACATACAGCACTGAAAACGTAAACAATTTGGCGAAAAAGTTTTGAAATAGCGCCAAAATAACATATGTGAAATATTATTAATAACAGCAAAGAAATACTTTTAATAAACGCAAAAATGAATTAAAGAAATTAACAGTTATTGAATTTAATTTTGAATACAAGATAGTTCAGAATAAAAGGTGGGAAATATATATAAAAACAAAACATTACACTTACCAGCAGTAAAGCGAGAAGCAGGTGTGTCTCTTTTAATTATAATTAAGCTGTCATATGAAGAGAATCTGTGATTTACCCATCCTGCTCAAGAAACTAGGCTGTCTTTGTTCTCCTAAAAGTAATACTAATAGTAAAATAAATAAATTTATATTCATTCATGTTTCAGCCACATTCAGCGAGCGGCCATTTTGACAGAAATGTTGATCTTGAAATCCCCAGTCAAAAAGTGACGTCAACTTCCTTAAGCATTTGATTGGTTGTTACTGGCGAGTCGCTTGGCTCTCAGGCGTCAAAGATGCCCCGAACAAGAGTGTCGCTCGCGCTCCAAGCGACTCCCCTGGATCCATAGCATTAACATGGAGACGCCTGGGATCCAAGCGACTTTGACTCCTTGTGTAATAACACCACTACTCTCGCCCTTTTCGAAATCTCCCAATGAAAAGCCTTTCGAGGATTTCTCTCGCGCTTTTCAACATTTCGCTATGAGAAGCTTTTCGAGGATTTCTCTCGTCCTCGGCAGAGAAGAAAAGTAAGAAAATTTATCGAGAGTACCAAGGGATGAGATAGAGAAAAAGGCATGACAATGAGCTGTGAAATGAAGCTTTAATTTTCAAAGTTTCTCTTATTTTAGCCCTACCAAGATGTCACATACCTGGAACCCTCCGATAAAAATTATTTATTAAATATAAAATTTTCAAAGAGGAAGGTGGGTCGGGTGATTTTGAGGGAGGAGGACATGAGAGTGGACTCATGGGGTGCAATTTTAAAAATTTTACCGAACCCTTCCTGTGGCATGTAATCGAAAAGCCCTTTGACCACTCTTTCATACTATGAACCTTTCTTCGCTCAAAGGGGGGTGGGGAAGGGGCGAACAAATTTTTAAAACCGTAGCCGATTTCTATAATAAATTTAAATATCACTTTAAATATGGGTTTTTTATGCAGTCTTCCGGTAAATATTATTTATTGAACATAAAAATTTTAAAGTGGCGTCTGTGTGAATTCCGGGGTGAAAGAGTGGGCCCACGGGGGGAGAGAGGGGGAGCAATTTTCAAACTTTTTTTGAACCAGTCATGTGATATGTCATCGGTAAGCTCTCGGATGACTCTTTCATATTATGAGACTTTCTTCCTCCCCTCCCCAATTTGGCCCCCACTGCGAGGATAGTTTTTTCCGCTTTTATCATTTTAGATCGGATTTTTTTGTGGAGCCCTCCGCTAAATATTATTTATAATATATGAAATTTCAGGACACTTTTCCAAATTTAGCCAAGACCCCCTCATGTGACATATCGTTAGAAAGGTTTGTGACTACTTATTAGTGCTATGCACTTCCGGTGGCCGCCCCCCTCCACTTTGCCCCCCCGGAGGACACTTTTCCAAATTTAGTCAGTACCCCTCTTATGAGATATCGTTGAAAAGGTCTGTGACTACTTATTGATGTTATGCACTTCCGGTGACAGTCCCCCCCACTCTTTGCCCCCCCTGGGGGACACTTTTTCAAATTTAGTCAAGACCCCTCGTGTGAGATATCGTTGTAAAGGTCTGTGACTACTTATTGATGTTATGTACCTACGGTGTCCCCACCACCACTTTGCCCCCCCCGGGGGCACTTTTCCAAATTTAGCCAACACCCCTCATGTGAGATATCGTTGGAAAGGTCTGTGACTATTTATTGATGTTATGTACCTCCGGTGACAGTCTCCCCCAATTTGCCCCTCCCGGGGGACACTTTTTAAAATTTAGCCAAGACCCCTCATGTGAGATATCGTTGGAAAGGTCTGCGACTACTTATTGATGTTATTCTCCTCCGGTGTCCATCCCCCCATTTTGAATCCCCCCCGGGGGACACTTTTCCAAATTTAGCCAAGACCCCACATGTGAGATATCGTTGGAAAGGTCTGTGACTACTTATTGATGTAATGCAGCTCCGGTGACCGCCCCCCCCCACTTTTCCCCCAAGGGGGTGTTTTTCTAAATTTAGCCGAGACCCCTCATGTGACATATTGTTGGAAAGGCTTATGACCACTTACTCATGTTATCCACCTCCCGCACCCCTCCCCCCTTTCCCCCCACGGGGAGGACATTTTTATAAATTCAGATCCAGACTTCTCATGTGACATATGGTTGGAAAGGCCTAAAGACCTGTGACGACTTAATCATATTATGCAGCTGCTGTGCCCCCCCGCTCGCTTTGACTCCTCCCCCAAGAGATCTGGTCCGACGTTCATTCGTTTCGATATTATATTTTTTACAAGATTTTGTAGTGCGTGCACACCACACCCGCCTGCTATCATATATCAGTGCCGTATATAGCGGGTAACCTGTTCGTGATTTCATATTACAAGATTACGTATAAATTAGGGTCCCCGATTAAAGGAGGGGCCCGCTAGCGGTCGAAGTCACCTAGTCTTTATTAACATCGACTCATTCCAGTTCACCCGCAGACGATTCTTGATAAATGTATGACGTATATAATACATAATATATGATTTATAAAAGAAATTTGCAAACTGTAGTCATCGAGAAAAAATTTATACAATCGAAAAATATCGAGAAAATCGAGAAAAACATCTCGTTATCGCCCGTCACTACCTCAAACCATCACGCTCGGCGTTCTATATAATTAGTTGTTCTCAAAACTAAAGTTCTGTTCTTTACTCGTTATATGTTTCAAAGGTACCTTATTCCGTATATTTTTCTACTCCAGATAATATAATTTCTAACAAACTTATTTAAAAATATTTTGCAGAATAATAAATCATACGTATGGAAAAGAATTTTTTAACAAAGTGCAAATGTATTTTTATAACGTATATATATATATATATATATATATATATATATATATATATATATATATATATATATATATATATATATATATATATATATATCTGTATATATATATATATATTTGTGGAATAACAGCTATAAAAATAGAGGATAAATATACTAGGGATAAAAACTTTTAATTAACATTAGAAATAAATATCCAGTAAACTTTTATTATTATCGTTAATATAAGCAAAGGTACGTTATCTAACATACCAGAAAAAATGATTAATTATTTAAAAAATATATTTGGTTGATGTTATACATAGCATATAAATCCAGAATATATAATGAACTAATCATTAAATTCAGTGTGAATATCCAAACTGTAAATCTAATATTATTCTGCAATCCAGACGCATTATTGACTCTTACTATTAAGAACCTAATGTCGCCTTCAATAAATTACTTGAATTTCGGAATTTCCGTTAAAATTTGCTACACTGTAATTAAATTTCGATCTATCACGTGAAGGCAATAACAAAATTAAACCCTCTATATAATTATACGGCAACTTTGTAAGAACCTTAGAGAAGTATGTAGCGCACGTGGTGTTTAAAGATTCATTAAAATAATTGTATCTACAAAACAAACACACTTACTAAAATTGAGTCAAACTTTGGCCTTTTAACTTTTATGAAATTATTTTTTTTGTCTGTGTGAATCAAGAAGGTTAACATGAAACATAATTTGTCTAAAGATTCATATAACCTTCATACACTTTGATGTATTCGGTTTTCAAATGCTGAGGATAGAATGTACAAGAAAATTAAAGAATAAATTTTTTTGGTTGAACAACAAATGCATAATTAAAGCAAACTTATAGAAGTATATTTGAATATAATCTATACATATGTGTTCCCATAGCAAAAATTAAATGCTTTTACATTTTTGTAAAACAAAAGAGATATTTTATAAAAGGTTTTTGTTTTAATGGAAGTTATCTGAAATTTTGTTACGGAGGCAAAAAATAAAGTATTTAAAATATAAAAATTAGGTCTCCTGACTGGCTGATTGCGTTACTATGGTTTCATTACTTTACTTTTGATGTTCACTGCCATGAGCATCACCGGTTAGTCTCAATTTTTTTTTCATTCTGTGCCGTGAGCATCACCCGCGTGTCCAGTGTTGCCAGATTGGGGACTTTTTTGTCCCCAGATTGTTAACTGTCACCGCTTTTCTTAAATAGAAATATTCGTCTTATTTAAAAATGGATTAAAAATTCTGAAAAAAAAGGCGAATTATACTATTTTAAAAAGTGGTGACAGTCAAATAATCTGAAAAAAATGCCCCCAATCTGGCAAAACTGCGTGGGTCACAGGTATTGTTTGATATAATATTAAATAAAAATCGCTCAGAATCCGTGATTATTCTCACCAGTAAATTTTTATTGTAAATTTTACCTTATTTAATCCGAGCATTTTCCCGATTCAATTGGGCAAATTTTTCTGTTTTGAAAAATCTGTGATAAAAGAATAAAAATTCCGTAAAAGACGCTCGTCCCGAAGGTGTTAAAAATACTTTAAATAGTCTTTTTAATTTTGCATCCTAGTGATCACTTTAAATTCCTATGGGGGCAATGAACGTGTTAAGAGTGTTCTCAAATCTAAAGGAGCTACTGTCTTAAACATTTCTGAAGTTATTTTTGCTCGGAAAAGCATGAAATTAGTAGAGCTTTTTGTTCAGAAACTATCTAATCGAATGGCGTTTTCCATTTTTAGCTCACAGGCTATCGAAGCCTGAGAGCTTATGTGACCGGCGGTTCTGTATGTACGTACGTACGTACGTAACGCGATAACTTTTGATAGAAATATCCGATTTGCTTCAATTTTTTTTCCAGGTTCATTCTGATAAGGCGCTTCCCTGATTAGTTTTTGGGGTTGATTGGTTAAGGATAAAGGGGAAAAAGGGGGGCTAATCCCCTGCCCCTTAATTTAGACAAATGGGTTTTTCGTGCAGAATTATTCAATTTGTTCCAAATTTGGTATACCGGGTTATTATGCTAAGGAGCTTCCCTGATTAGATTCGGAGGTTCATTAGTTACATATAAAGGGGGGAAGGGGGGCTAGTACCCCCCTTAATTTAGATAAATGGGTTTTTCATGCAGAATTATTAAATTGGCTCCAAATTTGGTATAGTGGTTTATTATGTTAATTCGCTTACCTGATTAGATTTGGAGGTTCATTAATTAAGTATAAAGGGAGGAAAGGGGTCTAGACCCCCCACCTTAATTTAGATAAATGGGTTTCTCATGCAGAGTTATTCGATTTGCTCCAAATTTCGTGTACTGGTTTATTATGTTAAGGAGCTGCCTTGATTAGATTTTGAGGTTAATTAGTTAAGTATAAAGGGGGGACGGGGGCTAGTCCACGCTTTAATTTAGATAAATAGGTTTTTCATGCGGAATTTTTCGATTTGCTTCAAATTTGATATTCCAGTTTATTCCGATATGGCTTTCTTCATTTGATTTGAATGTCCATTGGTTATAAAAGGGGGAAAGGGGGGAAAGTGTCCCCTTCCCTTAATTGAGATAAATGGGTATTCATGCAGAGTTATCTAATTTAGTTTAATTTTTTGTTTAGGTTCATTCTGATAAGGAGCTTTTCTGATTAGATTTGAAAGTTCATGGGTTCAGCATAAAGATAAAAATGGGGGGGATGTAATACCCCCCCCCTTAATTTAGCGAAATGTTTTTTTTCATGCAGAATTATCTAATTTCCTTCAAATTTGGTATGCCAGTTTATTATGTTAAAGAGCTTCCTGATTAGATTTGGAGGTTCTTTGGTTAAGTATAAAGGGGGGAAACGGGGGCTAATCTCTTCATTTATTTTTTGAGGGGCAATATTCTTTGAAATAAGAGTATAATATACAATTAGTGTGAATAGCCTGTGAGCTCAATGCCATCAGTTTAAGTGGTCAATTTTCTTTTTATTTATTTAGTCAAGGCAGAAGATCTTTCAGAAATAACAATCAAAGTAGACGTTTTCAACCGAATTCCCGAAGTGGTAGCAAAAGAAAGGGGGAAAACTGATTGTCATGTCATAATCGCGATAAGTAATTTATTCATTAAAAAAAAAAAAAAAAAAAAAAAAAAAAAAAGGAAAACACTATTCCATCCAGTGTTGCCAGATTGGGGGCTTTTTTAATTCAGATTATTTGATTGTCAATACTTTTTTGAAATAGAAATATTCGGCCTATTTAAAAATAGATTGAAAATTCTGAAAAATAAAGCAAATTATACTATTTAAAAAAGTGGTGACTGTCCCGAATCTTGGCGGGGGAGGTGGGGGGGATTCCCCAATCTGGCAACACTGATTCCATTCAAAATAGCTTTAAAGTCACACCTGCCAATTTTACGTCTTTAAAAAATTGTATTTTTTAGAACTGGTATATTTAAAAATAGCAGCTTGATATTATATGCTAATCGACTGGAGGTCTTCAAAAAAGATGATCATGAGGTTGGCACGATCACTCATACTAGATTTGGCCTAGAACTGTGAAACAAATAAATACATTTCGTTTGGTACAGAAATTAGAGCAATATGTAACCATCTTAAAATAATGTGCATTTTTAGTTACATGGCAGTGATTCAAATATAATGTAACTTTTCAATAAAATTTTTTGTTAGTCAAAGTTACGCAGAAATGCGAGATATCAATATCTTGAAAAACAAAAAAAACCTTATTATTTTTCATAAAAATATGCGACTATTAATTTTCCAAAATGATCCATGTTGTTTAAATCAAAATTGGCGGAATTAACAGTCTCTACTGATTTTAGAACTGCGTTTCGAGGGAAAATGCCTTAAAATTTTCGTTATTATTTCTTTTGTATAGCACAACTAATTCTATAGATCCAAAATTGTCTTTTTACTTATCTATCTATAAAAATAAAGACAGATGTTTGTTAGCTGTTTTCTGACGACTACACGCTTAGACAGAGCTATAAAATATGACTGAGATATAGATATCTGTAGGCTGAAGTTACGCTCCGAAGCCAGTTCTTTAAATTTTAATAAAATATTTAAATTTTTTTAATATATGCGATTTTAGCGTTTTATCCCTGATTTTTCTTCACTAATAAAAAGAATTCGGTTTCAATCTTTTAATCTCTCTGTGATGGCTGAATTACTCGCGAATTTTGTGCGTGATTTGTATCATTTTTTCACGTTTTTCGTTGAATTGTTGTTTTTGTTAAAATGAATTCAATTTCCATCGTTTAGTTCAATGTAGAAAGTTTTATTCCCTGCGATTTTCGAAAATTTCCCGCACTTTTATGCGTTTTTTTATTACGCTACTCTAAGATTTTTCGAAGTGTTTTTATTAAAGAAAGAAGTCTCTGGTAAAGCATGTTATATTGTCGTGATTAACTAAGGTTTTGAAGAATTCTAATAGCAAAGTGAATGACGTTGCTGAAAATTTTAATTTAATTTTGGATCGAAAAACAAAAGAACAATAGTTTAGCGTTCGTTTAATTAGAGACCCGTTTGGATAAAACACCGACCGGGTGAAGCTCCGCTAGTAACTAACAAACCATGAATTTCGTGAGTATAAAGATATTTTTAAGCGAAAAAAATATTTTAAACCGATCAAAGTGATTTTACCAGTTAAACGAATCAGTTTATCAAACAATAAAATCATTTGCTAACCTAAGTCAAAGGTGAATTAAATCAGCTTATCTTTTTGAATAATTTGCTTAAATAAATTAAATTAACTGATTTTATGAGTGAAAAGTTAATCGAATCAGCCGATTGCACAAAACAAGAGGTAATTGGATTAATGTTTAACACGTTCACGCCGGCGCCGATATTCGTATTTTTCACTGTGAGACGGCTCTCGAATTCATGTTTTGCTTCATCTGGCGGCGCGGTACTGTCGCTTATTCAGACAATGTATGTAATGACCCACCCCTCTCATATTTATTGAATTGAGCTCGAATATAACAAACAGAGTTGATTGTGAATGTCTGAAAGTTCGTAACGAGTAAGCAAATTATTTAGAGACATGATTTTATTTATGAATCTAATATAAAATGTCTTACAATTTAAAGAAATATGGACAACATGATGTAAATGCATTTCTGTAAGGTAGAAGCCACGCCCTTAATCAATGATATTTTTTAAACAAAACGAGAATTCTCGTTTCCCATCATGGATGTACTAAGTACATGGTACTAAGTTTAAAATAATGAATTGTTTTTACTAGTGAATTTTCGAATATTCAAGTGTGACCCACCTGTAGTGCACGCCATCTCTAGCATAGTCGAGTGTGACCCACTTGTAGTACACGCCTTATATGGCACAGTTGAGTATGACCCACCGGTGATGCACGCCGCCTGATGCGACAGTCAAGCGTGACCCACCGGTGTTGCACACCGTCTGACGGGACAGTCGAGTGTGACCCACCGGTGATGCATGCCGGAGTGAACGAGTTAATCACATGTTTCGCTTCTATGAATCAACAATTAATTGAATGAATGTTAAATCACATGATTTGTTTATATGTATTAACGTTTAATTGAATCAATTTCTTATATGAAATAATGGTTAATCGAAAAACAATATATTGAAAAAGGAATGTTATAGATATTGTATTTATTAAATGTTCTTACATTTAAACATATATGTAGGATATGTAATGTAAGTATATATATATGTACATAATATGCATGTAAGTATGTAAGATGGATATGACAGTACATTACCCCTTGTTCTGTCTGACGGGCTATGTTATGCTTAATATTACAAGAAGGATGAACTGACCATAAGAGAAATAAACTTAAATAAATGATAAGAATCCAAAAATAAATTTAATTATAACTGTTAGAGAATATAATTTAAAAAATAATAATAATTTCATTTATTATCGAAAACGAAAGGAAAAGATTTCTTTTTTCTGAAAATGCATACTTCCAGAAAGATCTCCTAATTTTATAACAAAAAGTGGATTATATCACTAGCAGAAAAGTTTAATTAATTATTACGTCATAAAAACGGAATTTCCTGCAAAGTTTTTATAGCAAAAAGCACTTCGATCATATTACTTTAAGAGAAAAGTTATGTATTATTACGTTATAAAAAAAAAGAACGCCCTTGCCTTCATTTCGTAACAGCTAGGTAATTCTCAAATAATGCTATATGAAATAGTTTTATGCTCCAGAAAATTCTAGAGAAAAAACAATAATCCTTATTTCACTGTTAGAATTCTTAAACTGCATACAATTTATAAAATATTAGTGTATGGAATTCAGTATTGTCGAATGTAAGGCCGTTGAGTAGACGTAAATAATATTATTTCGTACGTCTAATTCTTTCTGCTGTGGAACAAGATCTATTTTGCGTAAATCTATGACTCAGGAAACAATTGTAGCATCTATTTGTATGTTGCAGATATGAACTGTATAACACTCTGGAATGTATTGAAGAGACATTTAAAACTCTAAGACTTTAAGTAGGAGGCATATTACGTAAATTAAATATTTACAGGAGAAAAAAAATAATATTTACAATTTGCTCTATTTACAGAATTTACACAGGTTAAAATTATGTCGTCAAACAACTACACCTTTTCTGCCTTTGGTAGTATTTGGTAGATTAAAAGCAAAAGCGTCTTTTTATCACAACATCTCAACTCCAACCAACGCCCCCTATGGTAGTATAAAGTACGGCTTCAAAACATTTCCGACCGTGAAAGACGAACCGTCAAACCGTCACATGTCTGTTCTGTAATAATCACATGTTTCTTACTTTAGAGTTTGATATTATTTCGTACAATACTACAATCTGGTAACCGAACCTAATAAGAAACAGTACTCGCTTGTACATGATTTATACAGTAAACTATGTCTAACGCGGAAAAATTTTCCAAGTGTCGACGAATCCATATAGAACGAATAAACTTTGTTCAAGGCGGAATACTGTCTACGGCGAAACATTTTCCCGGTCATAATCGAATCCACCTTAGAGAAAGTTTACAGTAAATATTTTCCACAAGATACGATATACAAAAGACTTAATTGTTGATTATTCGTTCTCACCAGATATGTGGAGATATGTAACATTCTGAAAACTCAAATGCAGTTCTTTGAATCCAGTTATAGAAATCACACAAGGACAACATAATAAACAATATTTGTAATTTAGTAAAACATTTTTTTCAATTTTAATTGATTGTTTCCAATCATTTATCGTAGAACTATTAGTTGTGACTCCTGACGTCATCTTTCGTAACCATACATATATATATATATATATATATATTTAATTGAACGCCTCTGATATAAACATTTTTGTATCTAAATTGTCGTCAGTATAAACACCTTAGTTTCAAAATAAATCCAAAACACTTATTTCTTAATTGAGGAACACCTATTCCTCTATATTTTCAGTTAACCTATCTAAATGAGCTTTTTCTTTCAACGATGCATGTTTGCACTGAACGGAGTACAGTGACTGCCATACACAACAATTACGTTGAGAATTTGAAACGTATGTTGGTTTGAGCTTAATAGCGAGCTGCCTTTTCTTATGTCTGGGTTTTGAAAATATTTTATCGGAAATAATATGAATATTTCTGTGGATTCTAAGATAATTCTACCTCTGTAGAGGTTTTATGTGTATCGTCAAATGAAAACATATTCATAAAAGCTACCATTCACATATAAAAAATATATATCAATTTTAAACAACATAATAATAAAAAATTGTGAATATAAAGTAGCATTTCCACAAAACATACTATTTATAAATCATGTGCGAGCTTCGTAAAACGCGGTAGCGAGCCGGTCAAGGCTTGTTTTCGAAGGGGAGTGAATCAAATTACAACTCAATTTATGAAGAATAAATAAATGAAATTTATTAATTAAAATGACAAAATTGATTTTTCGAGATGTGAGATGTTTCAGATTGCTCCAACGTCACAAATAATTGTTCACGTACGTTTACGAGGAAAATAATCTTATTGAAAGTTGGCAGCTTTGAATATGGTTCTAAATAATCCAATAAGAGATTGTCCAAATATATCGCTTAGTCTGTACGATCCTCGTCGATCTACGTAATATATTGTCCTGGCTGGGAGATCTAACTTCCCGTCGTTCACTAAAAAATACGTGGATCAGACCCGGTCTGCTTTACTGCTCTCAAGGTGAGAGGCTAAAAAAAACTGGAGAATCTATTTCTCCGTAACAAAACCTCGGCGCAAGTCCTACAAGTCCAACTTTCTACTTCGCCTCCCTGTCATTAACTGCCTACTCATTAAGGACTCTCTTCTGAGTTCTAAAAAATGTCTTTTCTTTGGCGTCAAGGGTTCAGCCAATCCCTGTTCTTCCTGTTTCTGATTTGCTCATGAGCTTTTAGCTAGACTACACCTTAATTTCCCACGCTCTGGGGACAATATGCTTCAAAGTGAAAGCCGGAATGATAACAGGGATAGCTTATAGGCTTTGCGAATTCAGTGCTTTCGCAGGCTGTCTCGTCCTTGAAATTGATTACTGACCAGCGATCGCTCATCTGGTCTCCGGATGGCATCTCGACTAAGTGCTACTGTCACACCTGTCTAGTCTGGAAGATAGATTATGATCCATCTAAGCTTCACATGTTTTCTGACGATTAGTCGACATAGGTGAATGTTCAAAAGTTTGCACAATCAGCTATAGACAAATAATTAACACTGATGTTAATTATTTTACTAAACAATTTCTAAGAGCTAATGTAGGTTTTTATATAACAATGAATTTTTGGTTAAACAACTTCAGTATTATTAATGTTCTTTTATTAAAATTACTTATCCCCATTATAGCTTGCTTACAACAGGAATGAAACACCATTATTTAACCCTTTAATCGGCTGGCCCGGATTTTTCCGTTTCTAGAAATCATGTTAAAATGGCCGTTGACAAGAAATTTTAAACAGAATTTTATTTTGAACCATATATAGAAAGAAGTGATATTAAAGATATTATAGCATCAAACTGCGATTAATAAATACATATATCCTGGAATTTACAAGCATTCTTATAAAAATACAGGAAAACCCTCGGACGGTGAAAGGTTTTTAATGCATTATATAATAGTAATAACAATAATAATAATAATAACGATAATACAACATTAACATAAATTAAATAACGAAATACATACTATTTATGAATAACGCATATGGAAGGAACTAAGGAGTTTCCTCTATTCCAAATAGTTAAAAGAGAAGCCCCTTTCTGTTATTCAAATTTATACCTTAAGTTATATTTTAAGCTGTTAAAAAAGAAATAGATAAGTAAAATAATAAATAAGTCTTTCTTTAATTTGTTAAAAAATATTTTTATTTTTTCTTACCCTAAAAATTAACTTTTAGTTCAAACTGCACCAGTTTAATGTTTAAAGATAAAACTAAAATAATTCATATTTTTTCTGAAAACTTTTAACAGTTCCGAAAACAAATAAATGTTACATACTTAAATTTATATAGATTAGCATATATGTGAACTTCCGAAGGGTATATGAAATCAGAGGCAAAAATAAATATTTTTATATTAAGACTTGATGTATAAGACTCACTGTAAATTTCAGTAAATCACAAAGATACCTATCTACTTCAAAAATAAATACTAACTTTTATCATTCCGTATTTATGTTTTGTATTCTTCGGCATTTATATTGGGAATAAAATGTTTCTTGTGTTTGTGTTTGCACTTTGAATCAATAATATTTCCCTTCGAAAATAGTTTATATGTTTGTATTTATTTTTTATGACATACACTTACACTCTTATGAAAACATTAAAAATGTTTTTCAAGTACAAGTTATTATTCTGTCGACATGTTATTTTTTAAAATACACTGAGCATCTGGCCCGGTTTCCTGCGGACATAGTGTTCAATAGCGTACCTGCCGGCCGACCCTCTCACAGGGTTTACGGCACGACATCGGGCAACCAGAGCCATACTGGCCTCCCTCTGCGACCGCTCCCTGGTCGACGAGGGCACCACCAAACCCTACCCACATTAGGGTTCCCTCTTAGTCAATTGGTGGATGGGGTCCTATCACATTAGCTGGTCTGTACTCAGCGACACCGTCCGACCCGTAGACCGGCACTGAGATCGACATATGGACCGTTGCTATCCGGCTTGCCCAGAGAGCCCAGGTGCCGGGGGTGAAAGCACGGCCTTGTTATTGGGTATAATATATATTTTTTTATCTTTACGTTTTTGTTATCTGTTACGAATACTTGAATTAATATAAGGAGTCGCATAAAAGTTTTGATACAGAGAAGTTTTAAGCATTTTTTCGAATCATTTAAAAGGTTTTTAAATTCTAGTTTGCCTGTTTGGGTTCTTGATGTTTCGTACTGTAAAATGTACAAAAATACAGGGTGTTCCAAATTTATCTTTACAAATTTGATCCTCTATAAAAGCTAAACGAAATAAGATGGCGAAGTTAGGTTTTGCGTGCATAAAACAGCAACTCATAAAATTTATTTGTGTATTAACAAAATGTTTTGGCTCTCAGGTACGATCCAGTAAGATTCATAACTCGTGATGGCTACACTACAGGAAAAGGCACAAGTGTGGCCTGGTTCATTGAGACGAAGTCAGATGCACACGTCTAATGGAATTTCCGAACAAAATACGAACGTCACCCACCAACCAGGTCCTCAATACGAGGGTAGCACAAGACGCTTATAAGGAAAGGGCAACTGACGTCACTGTTGGTCAAATTACTGTGGATCAGGAAGAAAAACATGTCCGTTCTTTATGACTCCTACTGTACACATGAACTAGGGAAATTTGATTGGTCTTCGTTTAACAGGTCTCTGATATGATTGGCCTACGTCGCCAAGATTAATCCTACAATGATCGTTATGACAAAAATGTATTTGGTAGATTGATTGACGAAAGTTTTTGTTTGTAAATATGCCCTTTCCTTATAGAGACCGGTAGTGTGCTTCATAAAAAGGGCGCTGACCGGCCAAGTACATTGAAAAAATTGGGTTATCAAAACTGAATAAAAAGTACTCAATTTTAAATATGTCACATACACAAAATAGCTCCTGTCCAAATGCGCTTAAAATTGAGAAACACATATTTACTCATTTTTGATTCCATGGTTGTGTTCAGATGTGAATCGTTATTTTCCGTCCCCCTGAGCCTTCAAATTAAAGTAAAAAAGTACTGAAATTTATTTTCCGTTCAAAATTATTAACAAGAAACATTAAATTGATTATTTATTAAGAAAATAGCAAGATACCCAAATCTAATATTTTTTATGACAAAAACATTATTTGAAAACACATTTAAATTATTTTAAAATACTGTGCATAATTTAACATATAGTATATATACACATAATATAACATATAATATAACATAAACACCTTTTATGCCGCCATGAATCAAATAAACCATTACAGGGTAGAAAATTGTGGTCTTATTTGTGTTTGATAACATGTGATGTTTCAAAATTGAGAAAGAATATGTTCATTTTTGATCCAAAGATACTCAATTCGTTATGCGTACATCGATTTACTCACTTTTGAGTACTTCATTTTTTTCAGTATGTAAGTCAAGAGGATACGGAACGTATCGGAGGGATAAAACTTGCAGTTCATTACACAATAAACAGATTTTTGTTATCTAATTTCATTTAACTTTTATGAAACAGCAAGTCATAAAAATAAATTTGAGACATCCTGTATCACAGTTTGGCAAAATTTCAGATATTCATGTTTAACAGACTATACTAATGCAATACCACAGGACATAAAAAAGAGTTTTTCGTACATCTTGATAATTGGACAAACCACTTGCATGAATTCTATTGCTTTTCTTTAATATATATATATATATATATATTTTTTTTTTTTAAGGAGAAACCTTGGAACAAATT
Source organism: Maratus speciosus (assembly GCA_963932465.1). Lineage (NCBI taxonomy): Eukaryota > Metazoa > Arthropoda > Arachnida > Araneae > Salticidae > Maratus > Maratus speciosus. Next base: position 478,409,287 of record OZ010795.1, on the reverse strand, counting down.
TTATTAATGATTTTTATAAAATTATTTCTTTAATTTTCATCATATTCATGTTACATACATCTTGATTCGTTAAAAAAATAAAATAAAAATTCAGGTGCTGCAATAGATGATATAGAAAAAAATAAATTAAAGAAACATACATCGCTTCAATGGACCATATCCCCCCCCCCCCCCCTTCGGTTCGAGGTTACGAAAATTCGTCTGCTTGGGAATAACATTCATAACCACGCCATTGAAATGCATTGTGTTTATGCTTAGCGTATTTCCGGGATTTATGCAGCACATTTTTTTTGAATTTGCGTATAAAGTCCCATGGTGGACATAAAATAAAATAAATCATGCTGTACTATTTAATGTTAAATATACAACGCGTGTAGTGCGACAAAAAAATTCAAAACAAATTATTAATATTTTTTAACAATTTTTTTCTAAAACATTACACTGCGGCGCGTCACCCGTACATTCAGGCTGAAACGCCGCACTTGTGCGGTAGTTACGCCGCGCTTGTAATAAGAACAGAATGAAATTATAAATAAAAATATTTAAAAAAAATATTCATATCTTGACTATAATTAACGATGTAATAACAAAATGAAGCTAAATGAGTACAATAAAACGTATTAGTAGATTCAAATTAATAAGTGTTGCCTACTTTCACTATTAAAATTATCGACTTTTTTTTTACATTAAATTTTAATTGTTATTTCAGCAACAACGTAAAATCAATGTATTACATAGGGAAAAGAAAAAAAGTAAAATTGCGTTTACATTATTTATTTGTTAACCCTTTTGGGACCGGTGGCTTTTACACAAATTTTATTCGGTTGGTACCACTTTTTTAAAAGAAGTTAACTTTACTTAAATAATCATGATAATGCTCTAATTAAGCAAAGCAAATATTGCTTTTCTTTTTTACTGGTGCCAGAAATAAATTTTGTAAGCTCTTTATGAAGGTGCTTATATGCACCTATGGTCGCGAATTGGTTAAGAGACCTGTTTTTTCGACTACAATCTACAGAAAAAGTGTCGAAAATGTAAGTCAGTCTTTATGTAACTACATTTAAACACATGATGCAACGAAGCCAATTACACTTCCTCTTTTTTGGAGTAGTTTGTAAAGAACGTCTGCGATACGTGTAATCCAATTTTTCATTATTATCAACTTGACTTGCATCTTTCTTGCCCTTTTTATTGTTTATCTTTTCCCTTTTTCTCCTTTGGTTTTAGTAAACTTGATAACATACCTACCATGGTTAGTCTGTGCAAAAAGAAAAGGAAAATTTAATAACAGTTAATCATCCCGTACAAAAGAAACTGCGGCATGTACACCGGAATAGCAGTGCGGCATTTATCCCATTTTGCATGGTTTTGACGTCGGCCATCACAGTTACCTGCCATCGCTAAGGGGAATGGCGTAACCATACACAGTACTCTATACAAACGCTACACTTAGTTTTGACTTCGAAATCATGCATGCATTTAGTAATTAGTGTATTAAAAGTATTTAAACATAACGTGTTTAAAAGTTTGGACAGTGAAATCATGCACTTACATCAAATTAAGGATTGTACTTCGACAAGAAAACATTGAAATGGGATTCACGCTATACACTGGTTAAAATAATCTCATTGCGCACCTATTCTGTGCGTTTGACGACCATCTATCGATAATTACAAGAAATACAAGGGGTGCGGCATCTATCCCGTATGCGGCTACTCTCCCGGAGTTACCCTATATTTTATTTTACACTGAGTTTCAGACCTTTTCAGGGACAGGTACGGGTTATACATGAATTCTTTTCTCTATTTTAAAGTAATGGCATGCATATTTTTTTATTTTATTTATAAAGTAAAATTTTTACATTTCAGTTAATACGTATACATGGATTTTAATTAATATATATATAAGTATTGATCAAAGATGATTCGTACAAAATAAATATGCAGTATTTTACGCTTGCATTTACCTGTATTTCTGCTGCATCAAATGACGCAATAAGCTAAACAAACGCGCTAGCCGCTATTTTACATCACGTGATTCCCACTGTGACGTCACGAGAATACTGTCCATTGTCCCAACCTAGCAAACATATGGGGAAGTTGCAACAGATGAACACAAACAAATAATAAACTGTGAACAATTACAAAATTCACAGGATAATTCAATGAAACAATGAACACAGTAGTATTTAATCATGTTTAAGATGCGACGTTTCACATGACTGAATTGTTCATCTTCGATTTCCAATAAAATCTAATTATGTCTTAGTGTTTGTTTTGAAGTTTTAAGAGTTCGATAAAACATTTCTGTAATAGAGATTTACCCTTTAGCCGTGATTGAACGTGGAAGGAGAAGCAATAACCACCAGTTCAAAAAAAAAACTCCAATCTGATATATGAAGAGTTTTTTTATTCCATCATGAAAAGCAGCAGGGAGAAGTACAAGGGGGGAGACATAACAAGACACTTCTTAGTGCCTCTTTCACAGACAGCGTCAGGGTGAAAAGTGAGTTGAATATGCAGTTACAACTTTCTTGTTTGGCGGACTACAATATCGCCAATCTACAAGTATTTTGCGCCATGCACAAGAGACACAGAAACACATTGGCTGGTATGGATTCGCCAAATACATACGGTTGGCTTCTACCATATATGAATCGTGTAGGTGTGCCAGATTTGTGGGTTATTAAAATTCCTGAATCGTGAGAGGCGCAATATAATCTGTACTTTGATACAACTGCGGTTAAGTGTAAAAATAAAAATGTTTCTGGATAAAGACAGAGGGTGAAAACTGGCCGAATTCGTTAGGCGAAAAGGGCATGAGAATGTATTTTTCTAAAACAGATGTTAGGTCAACGATTAACAACGTGCATTGCCACAAAAATGCAGCATTAACATACATATGAACAAAAGCTGGATGTTAAAGTGCGGTGCGAAAATAATTCTAATGAATAGATTGCACGTTAAGTGATTTTAAATGACGAGTTATATTCATGCCAAAATAAGGAAGTAACCGAAGTTAAAATGCTTTTGTTACTAACAGTCAGCAGTAAAGTTTTTCTACATGGTTAAATCGTATGTGTGAGAAATTCTCAAAGTAGAATTGAAGACTGAATCACTGATTTATTTTATTAAAGAAATGAGTAACTACAATAATTTAATTTAAATGTGAAGGGCTTACATGTGAAGGTTTAAATGTGAAGGGGTATACAAGCGATATAGTTTTTAAATGTTAAATTTAATTTAGTGGCTGCACTGTTTGATTATAGTGCACTAAAATAAATAAATTATTAAACAGAATTTTAATTGAAACTGCTGGGGGTGGGGGGGGGGGGAATCGGACGCAAACATATATAACGGGATAGTCGTTATAATGCCTGTCATAAAAAAAGAACAGTTCTTATACATCCATATAAATAAACAAACCACTCTGCTGAAATTTTCTTAGAAAATACATTCTTTTGACGAATTTCAGTGTTGTATAAGGTCCACAACTGCAACGAATTTTTTTTCCAAAGATTTTGGTGACTCAACTGTTACTACACTGAGAGATGTCGTTGAATGTTAATATATAGTTACATTGATGAGATAAATTATAGAATAATTATGGATTTGATTTAATGTTATATGATAAGTAATCTCACCAGTCATTAATTTACAAATTAAAGTAATTAAACGAGAAATTAGTTACTAAAATATTTATGAAGAATTTTGAAATTATTTCTATTAAGCTATTTTTACTGATCTATATATTTAAAACATTTGGCTGCTTTTTTAGTCTTCAGCTTTAGATTTCTAATGAACCGATTTTGCTAATTATTTTTTTAAATAATACCTGTTCATTTGTAGATATGTCCGGACTAGCTATCTTTTAAAATATTCCCATTTTTATATTTTAATTTTAAATGTTTTTTATGAAATTTCTACAAAATGGTGGCAATCGGATTACTTCCTTTATTTCAGACACAAGAGAAAGAATGAAAAATATTCAGGCATTTGGCTTTTTGGATCTACTAATTTTTATTTGAATGTTATTTTCTCTGAAAGCAATTATGCACGTGTACATTATTTTTATAGGCGAATAAAAATTCATATTTCTTGCGACATCACGAGAATATTGTCTGTTGGGTTTATGTTATCTTTATGCATTATGACTTTATTAGTTTTATTCATTGCAATTAAATATAAAATGTATTTTTATTTGAATAAACTGTGATTGAGCATTAAAGTGCGTTTATAAAGTATGTTTGAAATGTTTACGCCAGTCACGTTATGCTTAGCTTGAAATGAATTTTTACATTAATAAATCGGTTCTTCTCCATTCTCCCGTCGATCTCTTCACGTAAAAAAACTATTGCCAAACTATTTGCTAGAGCTTAACGCGTAGTAAATAAATGGAAGAATGTTGTCATTGGAATCTCAACAATAATAACTGAAAAACAGGAATTCTGCTTTTTTCAGAATTTAGTGTCGCCCCGATGAAAAAAAAATATGTATATAAATATAGACAGTTCAGTTTTAAGACTCCAAACAAGCGCTTTTATTTTATATAAAATGACGTCAGCCGCATCCGCTAAAGAATTCCTCATTTACGATCCAGTCTTACACAACACCTATAGTAAAATATGCATAGAGCGTGATACACAAATCCAAAAAAAGAGATTTCATCATTCAAGAAACTGGACAAAAAAAATCGACTATCTCATGATTCATAGGCATTAATTTGTTTGAATATTAATATAGATACTTAAAATAAAATTTAGTTTATAATATCTCCCTGTTTTATCAGAAATCATTCATTTCAAAATAGCACGTATTTTAATCACATTTTTTTTTCAGTTGTTATGAGAAAATGGCAACAAAAAGGTATAATTGCTATTTTTCAACTATTTTCCCTTTACTTTCTGCAGAAATGAGTACTTGAGTTGCCAAAATTAAACAAATGGTGCTAAAAACTACAAAAAAATTAATATCTCAAAAATAAATGGAAATGCAGTTTTCAATCAAATTGCATTTAAAAGTACATTTTCCCCCAATACGACGGTATAAAAATTGAAAATATGCGATGCTTAGAAGTTTAAAAAATGACAGTAGAGATTATTCCGTACAATGATACAACTGCTTTGTTTTACGGCTGGCTTATACAACGGAATGTTATTTTTTGAAGACGACACATTAATAGGTGGGAGGAAGAAATAGCATACTGGAGGATAATAATAGTAATAATAATTATTATAACAGTAATTCAGAAAAACTCTACTAACTAAAATGTCAACTATTAGTTACACAAGAAAATAATTTTTACAATATATTAGTAAAAAAAAATATTATTTGATAGTATTTACGTTATTTTTCTTGATTATCCTCCTAGACTGGTGAATGTTTGTGAGGTTATTTGAAATTGATCTATTGTAACTATGCATCGTAACATTTTTTCGATGCTTTACTCTTTTAGTATCACGGCATTGCCGTATAAGGATACAATCGTTATTGTAAATAACGAAATAAATAATAAATCAGTAAACATTATTCAAAATATCGAATGCGTGTAATGTATCTGACTTCCAGTGAATGTGACGCTACGATCGTGGATTTTTGGATTTAGATCCTATACTTTGGCATTTTATTGGGTGAGTGCAAAAGTTCGTGCGGAGGTGCAAAAGATTGCGTTAGAAGCGGCGTAAAGTGTTGTCATTAATACTACCATCTACGTAAGACAGATCGTTGGAAAGGGGACGTGTACAGCTTTCATTTCAAACAAAATAATTTGTGTAGATGCAAAATGCTTCGAGAAAGTTTACTTTCAAAATGAGTGCCGATAAGGTGTATTTACGGTATGTTATGCTTTACGAGTTTCGGAAGGGAATAAACGTTCCAGCAACCGTAAAAAACATTCAAGAGACTTATCAAGATCAAGCACCAGCTAAACGAACTGTGGAAAAATGGTTTGCAAAATTTCGCCGCGGAGAGTTTAACCCTGAAGACGAGCCACGCTCAGGTTGACCTCCACACATTGGTGACGATGTTGTGCGTACTTTACTTCAGAATACTCCGCGAATTTCAACAGAGGAAGTTGCTACAGTACTTAACGTTGACCTATCAACCGCTTCTCGGCGTTTAAAAAACATGGGATTCCATTTGAAGCTCGATATATGGCTGCCCCATTTCCTGACCGAGAGGAACAAAAGTGAGCGAATTTCTTCTGCCGTTTCTTTACTCGGGCGGCTCAAAAATGAGCCGTTTTTGGATCGATTAGTGACGGGCGATGAGAAATGGGTCTTTTACAACAATGTTCAGCGCAAACGCACATGGAAACAGGCAGGTGAGCATAGTGACGCAATGGCAAAGGTCAATTTGCATCCGATGAAGGTGATGCTCTGTGTTTGGTGGGATTGCAAGGACATAATTTATTTTGAGTTTTTCCCCGCTGTCCAAACGATTTATTCGGACAAGTACTGTTGCCAATTAATCAATCTGAATCGATAAATCAAACAGAGACGTCCGATTTTGTCAAATCGCAAGGGCGTAGTCTTTCATCACGACAACGCCACACCACACGTTTTAGGACAGGTGCTGCGCAAACTGAACAGCCTGAAATGGGATGTCCTAATTGATCCACCGAATTATCCTGATATCGTACCACCTGATTATCACTTGTTCCAGTCATTGCAAAATCATTTAAATGGAAAACAATTGACTCTTTGGATGCCTTAAAAACGTCGTGTCTTCGTTCTTCGAATGTAAACCGCTCCGTTTTTATGATCTGGACATCCGTATGCAGTCAGAACGTTGGAAACGGATTATAGAAAACGATGGAGCATATATCATTGATTGAATAAAGAACTTTGTTTGCCTAATCACTGTGTGACTTTTACTCTCAAACTCCGCATGAACTTTTGCACTCACCCAATACTTTCTTTTATCTTTACAAGAAGAAAGTATTGGATTCGTGAAAATTTTCAAATTCCTGTTTTCGACGGATTTACACATTTTTGAAGCCAGAAAACACTAAAAACATGTTTTTACAATATGTCTGACTGTGAGTCTATGACTCTGTCTGTCTGTATCTTTGTGACACAGATTTTGTGGGCGTTCTATCTCAAGAACTAAAGAACGGAATTTAATAAAACTTTAGATTCAGTTAGTCCCAGATATAAACTGGTTCTGATTACTTTTTGGTCTAAATCGCCCAACAGGTAGCGCTGCTATACTGCATTTATCACGATTTCCGCAATAGCTATATCTTAAGAACTGATGCATAGATTTTCATCAAACTTCAGATTCTGTTAGTCTCTGATATAAAGTAGCGCTGTTTATTTTTTAATGTGAATAACCCGACAGGTGGCGCTGCTAGGCTGCATTTATCAAGATTTCCTCAATAACTGTATCTCAAGAACTAATGCATTAATTTTCATCAAATTTCAGATTCATTTAGTCCCTGATATAAATTTGTCCGGATTAGTTTTTGGAATAAATCTTCCAACAGGTGGCACTGCTATGAAGATTTGTTTACGACTTCCGAAATAGTTATATCTCAAAAACTAATGCACGGATTTTCATCAAACTTCAGATTAAGTTAGAACATAACATAAGTTGTTGCTGATTAAATTTTGGTGTAACTCACATAACCGCTGACTCTGATATGCTTCATTTTTCAGGAAGTATTAACATGCATGAGATAGTAGAATGTTTTGAGATTGCCACATCCGACTAGTTTTTAATGGAAAGTAATCGACGGGAAAATGGAGACGTACCATAAAAACTAGTGAGAAAAAATGATATGATTGTATTAGATGTAAATTTCCAACTGGGCGAAAAATGTCCGGACCAGGATTCGAACCAGGGATCTCCTGGCTGAAGCCGCCAGTGCTCTGCCATATGAGCTATCCCGGACGAATCTGATGGAACTATTTCACCCAGCTAACCTTAATGATTATAGCATCTGGTCTGAAACATGTTTCAGCTCAACAGAATAAATCTCAGGTAATGGAACTCCTGAAATCGCTGGATACGAAATTACACTAGATTAATTTTAACACAATTATTCTATTTGGTAAATAAATCATATTAGATGTAAATTTCCAACTCGGCGAAAAATGTCCGGACCAGATCAGATGGCAGAGCACTGGCGGCTTCAGCCAGGAGACCCCTGGTTCGAATCCTGGTCCGGACATTTTTCGCCCTGTTGGAAATTTACATCTAATATGATTTATTTACCAATTAGAATAATTGTGTTAAAATTAATCTAGTGATATGATTGCATCAACTTGACGTAATTTTTACTGATTTTGCATTCCAGAATTCTAAAGAGTGGAATCGGAGGCTTTATTGACCGTTGAATTATTTCAGAAAATGAATATTGAGTAAAAAAATACTCTCATCATTTGTATTTGTAGAAATCATTTGCCATTTTTGACGAGTGTTATGTCCTGGTAAATTATTACTTTTTGTCGTATTCAATCTCCATAAATGTATAGTATATAAATAGCCCTTTAGTTAGTAAACAAAACATATCGTTTTATGTCGAGCATATTATGCTGTGTCCGAAACTGCTCTATTGCTCTTGTTTCCTCTTTTTGTTTTCGGTACTATAATTTCAGCCTGTTATGCTTTCTATTTTAATAAGAATATAACACTTAATAGCATTAGGTCTGAATATTTTAAATATTTTGCGTTCCTTTATAAAAATGTATCTATTAAAAAAATACTTATAAAACAGTCGAGTTACGTTACATCAAGTTTTTTTAAAAAAAAGAAGATCATATAAATTCTAATCTATTCACCAGATGAATTTCCAAATACATTATAGAGCAGACTAAAATTTTGTATATCACTACCTATAACTAAAAGTGTTTATATTTCAAAGGGATATATTACATAATTTCTTGCGTATACAAATATTCATGACCCAGAATTTTTTGTTTTGTAAACGAGTATGCTTTCATGCTTATACAATAATTTATTTCCTCATTTTGTATTTTAGGGACCTGGAATTGTTAAACATAAAACTATAAAAAATTAACCCTCCGAGCGTCTTGCAAAAAGGGTAAAATTGTAATGTTGTTTTCTTTGCATTTTGTTTTAAATGCTAAGAAAATATGATTTTTTCAACATTATAAAATAAACTCAATTACAAATATGAATGAAATCCTTGAGAGTACTAATCATTCTTCAAGGTATTTAAAATTCATTAAATCTATAGAATTATATTATCTTAAATATTGCTTGTATTGCTGTGAAACCTGCAGCTTAGTGAACGGAATATTACGCCCCAAACACTTAGAGGGTTAAAATATTCGTTACTCTTAACGTAAGTAACATATCGGTTATATTAAGATTTATAAAATTAAAAAAGATAGTGTTCTTACACTCACATTTTGAATTTTCGAAGAATATCGAGTGCCCGACTGAGGGTATCTATTTCCCCAGACGAAGCATCCTTCTGAGGGGGGCCCTTCTATATATCCATAGAAGATGTTCGCGAATAATGTGTAAGTGTCTAATACTAAACTTCATACAGATTGCATTTACGCATGTATTTCGTATCAAGTGCACTGTAAAACATTTGTGTAAGTTTACTCTGGATTATGTCTGTAACGCTACACAAGTTCTGGAGTAAGCCGTTTTTATATTTAAAAAACTCACATTATTAGAGTTTTCTTTCACAAAGGTTGTGGGACCTCCCATCTGAGACTTAAACCTCGACATCTCTGGGCTGAAAACTGGTTTCAACTTAGTCGCATGCGTCGCGTGGGATCTGCTCGAGGGGATTTCTTTCTCCCTTGCAACCTTGCACTCTGCGGTCTGCAATTCACCCAAATGTCGAAGCAAGAATAACACGTGTTTGTTGAGGTTTTAATGTTATTTTTCTTATTAAAACACTTATCAAAATACGCCGTCGTCTTGTGTGATATATGAATGCCATTCTAATTACAAGAATGGAGGGAAATACAAGGCATATTGTTTTACGTCTGACAAAAAAAAAAGATCATTCCCAAAAATGGATATCATTAGTAAACTCTCCAAGTACAGTAAGGTAGGAAAACATATAGTTAATTTATTTTTCAAAGTATTATATATATTCAATTTTTCATTTACCAGTTTTTATTGCATTATTTCTTTAAAAATTAAATATGAAAAATGTTTTGTTTTAGCATAGTATATAATTTTTTATAAAATCCATATTTACACAGAATATGTAAAGCCTAAAAATAATGTATATATAACAATGTATGCGAATTATATTTATTGTTGTAGATTATTCTGTAGAAAACACAGTATAATTTTATTTGAATAACAAAAAAAATTAATTATTATTATTTAATATATAAATATTTTAATAACTAGGTGTAAGTATTTTAGTTATTATTTCTTATTATTTAAAGTGCTATATATACAATTTTTCATTTTAATCGTTTTATTTCATTATGGTGTAAATGACGCAACATTTAAAGGATGTTTTATGAAAACACATTTTATTTTAGTATAGTCATGTAGCACAGTAACAGTAAATAACCCTTTATAAAATCCATGTTTACAAAAAATACGTAAGGTACAAACAATTATATATGCGAGTTATACTTTGTAATAGTATATGTTGCAGATTTTTTTAAAAGATATTTTTCAAATTTTGAAATAACAATTTAGTGTTTTTTTACTAAGAAAATTTATAGAAAGAAACATTGTAAAATGTACATTTAACCCAGTTTTTAGGCAATGTTGACAAATGAATAATGGATGTTGAAAACGTACATCTAATAATGTGTAACATCCAGGAAAGCTTAACCCTACTGATGTGTAACCTTACACACAATTAATGCGTAAGGTTAAATTTGAAAAAATATATATATTTATTGAAGCAAAATAAATAAAAAGTGTGCTTTTAAAGGCTTGTTTATTGATATATACTAATTTTTAGTAAATGTGTTTTTAATAATTTTTTGTGCTGTTAAAAGCTGTTATATTTTGTAAAACAAATATTTTAGGTAAATAATATTTTAGTACCAGATGATTATTAATAGATGCAGGAAAAATTTAGTCATTCCATCAAAGCTTACTCTACTGATGTGTAACCTTACAACAGTTACTGTGTAAGTTTAGAGACTAATGTGGTGAAAACTTACACCTAATAATGGCTAACCTTACAGGAACGTTTGGGGAAACCTTACTAATGTGTAACTTTACACACAATTAATGTGAAAGCTAGCTGGCAATTGTAGTGTAACCTTACACAGCAACTTGTAAAATGTTTCACAGTATTATGGTGTAACCGTACGCAAGAGCTGTGTAATGTTACACCAGTTATATCAGTTAAATACCACCGTAAGATTGGAGGAAGTAATGCTGCCTCCAGTTTTATGGAGTAACGTTACACCAAATGTTTTACAGTGTGCTATTCACATCTGTATACAGTGAATTCTCGGTAAGTCGAAGTCAGATAAGTGGAATATTCGTTTAAGTCGAAGTTTACACGAAGTCCCGGTCCCTTTATTACAATTCAATATTAAACTTTCTCGTTCTGTCGAAGTCTACATCTTTTAAGTCGATTTTTTCCGAGAAAGAAAAAAACAGTAATTCGACTAATTTCTTAATTTTTCAACCACTGCTCAAAAATACTGGCACTTTCTGTTAGATAAATTGTTCTGCGCTCTCTCGCCGTCTTTGAAGGGCACTATTTTTACTTCCTACATCGGTTAGAATGGAGTCTCTGCGAGTTTGGAATTTCATCTGGAATCGCCCCCCCCCCCCATTTACCCTACTCCATTCATTTCTCTTTTACGCATTCCCTTTTCTCAACAGGTATTCTTTGGAAACAGAGCAGGTACTAGTAGTAGGTGGCTCAGTTAATTCTAATAGGTCAAATTTCCCATGATTTTATGCAAGGATTTTTTTTTCCCGATTCTATTGAGATTTCATTGAAGTAGAGGTCTGCACGGGGCCGGCCGTGCCAGCGGAATGAAGGCGAATTTTCCAACGGGCCGAGCCGGCAAAAAAATTGAACGGGCCTGCAGGGCCGGGCCGATAAAAAAAATTAATCGGGTCTATCGGCCCGATATAAGAATTCAAGCGAAGTAGATAAAATACGAGCCATTTTCAATGAATATGATTTTTTCGAGAAGTATAAATGTGCGTCACGAGCCGATGCGAGTTTAACAACATCAATACAGATATGTAACATGTCCATCGTAGAGATCGGCATCGTACAGTTACAAGATGTCTGATTAAGGCTTTAATTTTTTTTCAGCAGACTCGTGCCGAGACGGAACGGGTCTTAATTGATCTCAGGATGTGTAGGACAGGCATTGATGTGTAGGACAGACATTATGTTTTGTAAAAGCGTTAATAGTGATAATGAACTTCTGTTAACAGTATCTTTGGAAATATACTTTAAGGGGTTCTCATATTCACTGCTCAACAATGCGAAACTTTCAAACACATTTTCTGACTGATTTTTAACTATAAAGGCATAAAATTCACAGGCCTGACTATTGAAGGCATTTGGAAATGAATAGTTTTCTCCATATTTGATAAATTACTTACAGAGATAACAGAGATTCTTGTCATGTGACTGTACGTTTTTCTCCTTTCCAGTGCTATCGCTTCCGGAAATTCGGTTCATAACGCTAACTTTGGCAAAATTTTCAGAGAAAGATATATTACTTTTATCTATGAAAAAGACGGCGTTTACATAGTTTCTGAATAAGAATACCTGCCAATCTTACGCGTTTCGGAAAAGAAATGAATTCTCAAATGTGTCGAAATGTAACTTCTTTCGATTTGAGAAAAGCCTTAAAAATGAGAGAAATATTTTCGCAAATCTACTTTTTATCATACAGCTTCAAAAGGTATCATGTTTTTAATCACTTATTCTGAACTACATTAACTTTTTAATGAATCCTTATTGGAATTTCGAAATGTCTGTAGAGACGATGACTAAAACACTGTGTAATCGTTAATGTTTACTATTGTGTGTTTTCTGCTTTGCGAACACATAGTAATCTAAAATATACTGTAAAATTTTCCCATAAATTTGTACGTAGTATTCATTAAAAGAATCTTAATTGTATGTCGAGAAAAAACGGATTTTTTTTGTAGAAATTGAATCGGGCCGGGCCTGTTTTCACTAATTTTTGTACGGGCCGGGCCGAGAACTGTAAAATGCAAACGGGCCGGGCCGGGCCGGCCGAACGAAAGCTATCTTGGCCCACACCGGCCCGGTGTAAAAATTGAAAGTTCGGCCCGAGCCGGGCCCGGGCCTGGAAATTCCGGCCCGTACAGACCTCTACATTGAAGCTCATTATTTTAATGTTGAGTCTTGTCATTTTAGTGTTTATTGCTTTCACATCGTAATACGTTTTCAGTTGGGTTCTCCAAAATGTCGAAGAGGAAATTACAAATTCTTACTTTAGAACAAAAAGTAAATTTGCTAAAAAATATTGAAGACAATCCTAATTTAAAGGAAAAAGATATAGCCCTGAAATATGGTATCCCTCCAAACACACTATCTACCATACTGAAAGATAAAGAAAGTATTTTCAAAAGACATAAGTCAAGTGTCAACCCAAAGTGCAAAATGATGAAGACGTGTGCCTTCCCAGATATGGAAACAGCTCTCGTAAAATGGTTTACATATTACAAGACTCAGAAAAGTGTAATTCCTTTAAGTGGTACGATGTTACGTGAGAAAGCTTTGGATTTCGCAAAATTATTGAATGTGGAAGGCTTCACTGCAAGCAGAGGGTGGCTTGAAAAGTTTAAAGCCAGACACATCATCGTGTTTCGGACATTACACGGTGAAGCAAAAGATGTGCACTGTGTGGTGAATGGAAGACAGTTTCACTATCCAAACTTCTTGCAAGTTATAATGCGAACGACTTTTTCAATATGGATAAAATGGGACTCTTTTACAAATGTTTTCCTAGCAAGACGATGATGTTTAAGGGGGAATCATGTTCCGGCGGAAAGCTAAGTAAAAAACGTTTAACTGTCCTTGTTGAAGCAAATGCTTCTGGAATAGAAAAATTTCCTTTACTGGTAATCGGTAAATACAAAAATCCTCGCTGTTTCAAACATAAAAAGTCACTTCCCGTACAGTACAGATCTAATCACAAAGCTTGTATGACGCTAATATTGTTCGAGGAATACATCAGAAACTTAGATGAAGTGTTTCATGCAAAAAAGCGTAAAGTGATGATAGTCGTTGATCAGTGTACATCTCACAGTCAACATTTGAACTTGAAATCTATCAAGTTAGAATTTCTCCCTTCTAACACAACTTCTAAACTACAACCAGCAGACCAGGGAATAATTAAATGTTTAAAGCATTCCTACAGAAAACGTCTAGTGCGGAAGACAATCGAGGATGACGAAAATGGAATAATCAAAAGTGTGATGTGTTAGAAGCAATTAGACTAATTTCGAGTGCCTGGAACAAAGATATGAAACAAATCACTATCAAAAATTGCTTCAGTAGATGTGGCTTCTTTGCAAGCAATGCGGACTCAAGTGTCGTAAATTAAAATCTACAAGATCAAGTTATTTCTGAAGATGACGATACTGAATATTTGAATATTGACGAAAATTTTGCAGTTTGCGGAGAACTTAGTGATTCAGATATTGTAGAAGCAATAAAAAAGGTGAAGAACGATCCTGAATTTGAAGAAGGTGACGAGGAAGTAAACTGCGTTTCACCACCAAATAATCAAGAAGCACATGCGGCAATGACGACACTACAGCAATATCTCGAAAGTAGAGACGGTGTGGACGATTCTCTTTTCCTTTGTTTACAAAATGTGAACGACTTTCTAAGACCAAAAAAAAAAGTCCCTTCAAGCAGTCATCATTAACAAGTTTTTTTCACAAAATTTGAGTTTGTAAGTACCTTATATTATGTACTATTAAATTGAAATTTTTCTTTAGTGCTCATTTTGCCAGACTGTTATTACAGTATAATTTCACTTCCTATCTATAAGATTCAATTATTTTTTATACATTTTCTGTATGTATTTAAGGATTTTTGATAAGTCGAACTTGCGATAACTCGAATATTTTTGCCGGTTCCTTCGAATTCGACTTATCGAGAATTCACTGTACATGGTATCACAAAAAGATGGTGACAACTTTAAGAAAAAATTGTAGCAGGATAATTGCAGACAAAATCATGATTAGGTTGGCAGAAGTAATTGCCTGAAAAATTTTACTTTGCCTATCACGCATGTTATACGATTTCTAAAAGAAAATTCCTCCAATTAGTCATAATTAATTCTTTTAATTTGCCTCGTTACGAGGAAAACATAAAGAAAGAATTCCTCATGAAAATGATGGAATACTAATTTGCTATATTAAAATTTTATTCGTTAGCTTTCTAATGATATTGTTAATTTTTTTGCGTGAGTGGAGGGGTACGGGAAGCGGCACTACACTCCTTTCCTAAATGTTAAAAAATACACGAATTTTGATCACTTTTGACCTGTTTTAACCATTTGACACCTTATAATGAAAATCCTGATTAACCATTGGGGGCCCCTAAAAAAGAGGGATCCGGGGCAACTGGCCCGCAGGCCTATGCATTTGTCAGGCCCTGACTATATCTGTAAATCTGAAGTGATTTTCTCAAAATTATTGCTTGATTTTTTCACAAAATTATTGCAGGTTTTAATAAATCGCTGTGAAAGTATTTCTTTATTGTACTTATTTCATTAGGTACAATGAAAGATTCATTTATATAGCTGACTACATAGCGTGGAAAAATCTTATATATCCTTCCTTCTAAAGCTAATCTAATTCTATTCCATCACCCAACACAATTAAAGAGCTGAGTGGATGACATGTTATGCTACATTTTCTTTTTCTTTTTCTTTTTTTTTTTATCTTTTGGATGAAAGCGTTATGAGGTATCCTATCACATGGTGAAGCTAAAATACTAAGATTCTATTTAGTCTTAAAGATTTAAGAGATTATTCATTAATATTTAATATTTTAATATTTAATAATGTCAATAATATTAATAATTTTTAATATTTGAAAATTAAATATGAATAAGTTTTTCTGAGAGAGTTTAGTGCCATACCTGTTAATAATTTAAACAAATGGTATCAAACAGAAAATAAATCATTAAAATTTACAGCAAAAACTTTCACCTCAAAATTTTTGAAATGCAATTTTTGTTACTTAACATGTTCTTCAACTTAGCTCTTCAATTTTTTTTTTTTTTTTTTTTTTTTTGAAAAAAATATAAGTTGGAATAATTCGATTACAGTCAAGTATTCTTTTTTTTAAATGTTACGCAATATACATTTCACATATTCGGGTACTTACTCTATTTAAAAAATTACTTGATTGAAATGTTTTTAAAATAACTACACGTTTTATAAGAAAATGCGAAGCGATATTTTTATAATCTATGACATCTATACAAAAAGAAAAATATTCTGTTCGATCAATGATCGAATTCAAAATTTTCTTCTTTTATTTTCAAACGCCTTTAGCGTTTTTCAATAACAATGCAATTCCTTTACAAAGTATTCCTTCTTCCGTCACAGTTACTGAAGGATGTCTATTGTGTAAAGATGTTTTCGTGATAAATAGCAAATAAAACAGTCCATTTCTTCGTGTATTACTTATAGATCTTCTCCATTAAATTTATTAACATTTTTTAAACTGATTCGATTGTGTATCAAAATTTCTTATATACACTGTCTTCTAAAATTCAATTTCCGAGGGCTATAATTTTTTTTATCTATTGTTATTTATAATTTGTCTGTTCAGAACTTTCACTCCTAGAAGAAAATGATTACAGTTAATGAAATATTCTTTAAACTTTTTTCATTCATGCTACATATCTATCGTGGTGATGAGATACACAGTATAATAATTTTTCTAATTATAAGAATACATTAAAAAATATATATATGTATAACGTAACATTGTAATTCTTTTAAATCTGCTTTAAAGAAAAAAAAAAAGAAAAGAAAGAAAAAAATGTGCAGTCAAGGGATAAAAAAATGTATTTTATTTCCAAAAAGACGTACAAAAAAACGAACGCAACAATTCTATTAAGAGTTATGTTGTATATATATGTCTACAAAACTAACCTTAGGTGGTCACCATGTAGAAATAGTAAAAAAATTCGAAAGTTTCAGAACGAATACACAATGTTTTACATCATATTTGGATACAGTTGAAACATCACCTAAAAACTGGCGATGAAACACAACTAAAATAATAAAACTTCGTATGAATCGCCATAAAATAAAAACAGCAAACAGGATGCGTTTCGAGTAGAAAAATATAACAGTCCGTCATCAGCCAAAGTAAACACGTGTCCGTAAAGAGACAAGAACACAGATCAACAGAAAAGGAAAACTGGAGAGCTTACAAAGAATGCGACAGCTGTAAGGTAACTACAAACACAGAGGAAGACATGCAGAAGAGGAAAGTGTTGCCACAATGAAAGAAAAAAATAACAAAAAAGAAAAGAGAAAAGGAAATAAAAGAAATAAACAACATTAAAACAAAATAAAATAAATAAATAAAATAAATAAATAAATAAAAATAAATAAATAAAAATAAATAAATATATAAATAAATAAAAATAAATAAATAAATATATAAATAAAAATAAACAAATAAAAATAATAATTATTAAAAAAGAGAGAGGAAAAAATCATTCATCTCTGTTCTTTCCCTCTCTCCTTTTATTATTATTATTATTATTATTATTATTTATTTATTTATATTTTTTAATTTGCTTCTTTAATTTAATTTTAATTGTGTTTATTTATTTTATTTCCTTTTCTCTTTTCTTTTCTGTTAATTTTATCTATCATTGTGGCAACATTTTCCTCTTCTGTATGCACTGTGTGATTGGTGTCTGCCTTATAACTAGTGCAACCTGTCGCACCCTTTATAAGCTCTGCTCTTTCCCCTTTCTGTTCATTTGTGACCTTGTCACCTTACGGACACATGTTTAAATAGGCTGATGACGGACTGTTATATTTTCCAGCCCGAAATGCGTCCTGTGTCTTGTTTTGAATTTTTCGTGATTTATACATGGTTTTATTATTTTAATTATCTTTGGATACTTTGATAAATTTCACGGTTGGACACCAAAAGAAAAATTATCGGTGAAGAAGGTTAGGAACTAGGACTTCCCTCAGAGGGATTAGTCTGAGCGATATTGCCGAGAACATAGATTTAATAATAACTGGTTGCAAGTAAAGAAAATGAGATACTATCTTTAATTGGCCATATACTTGTTACTAATTCAAATGATGAAATATCTAGATTAGTGAACCTGAAAAAAAAATCCATATCAATTTTAAAAAAGCTCTTCCCTCTGTTAAGGGACCTGGCAAGAGATAGAATAGCCTAGAAAAGGAATACATTTACAAGTACTTTCGAACAACCTATTTGCTGTTTCATACCCACATTTTTGCATTTTTAAAAATACATACATAAACCAGTATAATACTTTTTCAGTTTTATTTTCATGGTCGTTTATATCATTTGACAAAAAATCTCATTTTCTTAAACTCGAATTGCGTCAAGCTTTTTTAAAAAAGCAAAGTCCATATAACAATGAAATTCCATGAAGGGAATTAAACACATGGTAATAAAGCATTTAGGTGAGCGCAATTGATAAATCGTCAAATATTGTTCTTATCGCCATCTTTCGTAATGCATTCTTTTAATTTAAAATACACACATTAAATAAATTTATAAACACGATTTGACTAATTTAATTAAAAATAATCATAAGTAAATAAATAAAAATAATAAGAAGAGGTAATAGCATAAGTCAAAACATTTATTTCAACATCAACACAAGTTACACTTGCGGGGAAAAAAGGCGGCTTTTGACAAAAAATAAAAATAAAATACTCTTGGCAAAATCTGAACCGAGTTAAAAAAAAATGTACCGTGATTAATTCAAATATTATAGGAATATTCCGTAATCTGGTTTTCAACAAATATCGCATTTTAAAAAGCTTCGCTTAACTCCAATTAAATTTCATTGCTGTAACATTTTATTTTTATTTATTTATTTTTTTTTTTTTTTTGGGGGGGGGAGAATGCGAGATTGCATATATTTACATTTAAATTTTAAACTTTCGTTTATGTAACGGTTGCTTGTATGAATAATTAGCACCTTGATGATCGAGCTTCACTCGAAACATATGTAAAAAACTGCTTGTGTGGTATGTGTGTTTAAAACCATTATTACTTAGCTATTATAACTCCCGTCCGTTATAACAATGTTGCTGTTAGTATTACTCTTGTTTGACGTCAACCTTGCCTGTGTATCTGAATAAGAATTATTGGCCATTTTTCTTGTACGAAGAGTGGTTATAACACAATTGTTTCATGTTGCATAGCATGTACCAATTGAAATATTGATACTTTTAAGTTAGTTGAGCGCAGGTGATAAAATGAAAATACTTTTTCCATACTATATTCATCTTGCATTCATTTCATTTAAAATATAAAGCTTTCATTCACTTCATTTAAAATACACGTTTTTAACTAATTTCACTGTACTTTAACAACAATACTTTGCATTGGCGTTTTTTTAAAGCTTTATGCAGTTTTGGCTTCAGAAAGTGAGATTTGTTACAAAAAGATACAAACCTGACAATTTATTACAAACCAGATGAACGTTTATGTTTATATTTTACAAATAAATGTAAATCTTTTTGGCACAGACGTCACATACGCACCACGTTGGCGCGATTTTTTTCTGACGCCAATTTGGCGAAAACCTCATTTTCGAATACCAGTTTCATATATATTTTTAAAAAGGGAATAACAATAAATAAAAAAAGTTTAATTAATAACTATAGAACAAAACAATCTATATAATTTAAAAAAAAAGAAAATAAAAGTAAATAAACAATTTATTAATAAATAAACAACAACATCTAAGTTACCATCAAGCAAAATAACGACGCTTTGGCGTCAGTTAAGTACCACGGTGCGTATATGACATTGGCGTCAGAAAAAAGTCGCGCCAACATGGTGCGCATGTGACATCTGTGCGTAAATGTCTTGTTTAGACTAAATTAATTGTTTAAATCTTTAAGAAATTGCTTGGGTACATGAAAGACTGAGTAGGTTACCAGAAAATATGCATGAAAAGTTTACTTCTCTCGCCAAATCCATTTTCTTTACCTATAAGACGCCTATTCTGAAAAAGTACAAATTTCGGTACTTGTTAGTTATCCCGTCGACCAAATTACTGTCGCCAAATTGCAAGATTAAATGCCAATAATGGTTGATCGTAAATGTCACATTCACTTGACAACACGTGTTTACGTCATCAAGTGATTTTAATTTCGGCGTTTTATTTATATTTTTATTAATGTTATACTGATTTATTTGTTCTTTAAAATATTTAAGTTATTTAGT
Organism: Maratus speciosus; assembly: GCA_963932465.1. NCBI lineage: Eukaryota > Metazoa > Arthropoda > Arachnida > Araneae > Salticidae > Maratus > Maratus speciosus. Next base: position 478,388,882 of record OZ010795.1, on the reverse strand, counting down.
ATTAATATTAAGTTATTTAAAATAAAAATTATGTCAATTTGTATAATTTTGCGGGTGGTTTGGTGATTTATATAATTTGGTGAAATTGGTCGACGGGATAACTAACAAGCACCCAAATTTCATTTAAAATACTAAAAAGACAAAAATAAATAAATTAAGAATAAATGATGCCACAAATAAAAAATGTTTATTTAAACATAAAATAACTGTTTCAAATTTTCACAAGCAAAATATAAATGTTGGTTGCTTTTGGCGATTAAAAAATGCTATTGGGTAGATTATCGTAAAATCTGAAATCCTACGTTATTATGGCTTTTTTCTTTGAAATAGAAAAAAAAAAAAAATCCAGATTTATTTTTCTGTTTGATTAAATTTAAATATGTGTTTTTTTGCACTTTAATATTAGTGCGGGCATATTTTCTTTGCTCCATGTGCTATAATTCGGTTTTCTACGAAAACATCCAGCCAGTGAAAATGACATACACTAAATTTCCGTGACGTATGTAGATAAATTGTGCTTTTTTTCAGTTTTTTAATATAATTTTTAAATGAATTGGAACTTATTTTTCATAGTAGGTGCATTCAGTAGGTTACCCTCATAGGTACCTTTTGGTAAAACTAGAACCGAAATCCGACAAATATTTTTTGAGTTATGCTTGACGAAAGGTTTTACGAAAGGTTTTAATATCCATCGTAGCTGTTTTTGACCGGAAAGTAAGACTGCGTTGTGTATTAGCCTTCGCTTCGCTCAGACAATAATGTCGATGTATAAAGTTTTGAACTCTTAATGTTAATATCAAATTTTATTGGTTGCAAAACAAGCTGAAATACGGGGAGTTTTTTCAAATATAAATCGAAAACAACTTCGCTCAATGAAATGGAATTTTGGATTAGCATATTTGAAGCATCAAAAATCAATTTATGCTGAATTTTTTATAGGGTACACTGTAGAAAATTTTCAGAAACGTTTTTGAAAGTAACGGAGACCTCTGCTGCACGATACTAACGTAAAGGTTTCTGATTCGAGCAGAAAAATGATTCGGCTATAATACGGAACCTTCCCGATTCGTAATGAAAAGTTTCTGATTATATCGTAAACCTTTCATTCTGAATCGGAAAGGTTTCTGAATACATATGAAATCATTCTGAAGACGAGGAAATATTTTTTTTTGAATGTATAGGAAACCTTTCATTACGAATCGAAAAGGTTTCTGAATACATATGAAACCTTTCTGAAGACTAGGGTTATTTTAAAGTTCATAAAAAGCACAAATAACTGTATTAAAATTACTTGCAGGTGCATACATATAATATAAAATTACTTAAAATACATTAGAAATATCTTAAAAGTATATTAAAAACCATTAAAAAGGTTTTAATGGTTTTTAATGTATTTTTAAGATATTTCTAATATATTTTAAATAATTTTATATTATATGTAATGCACCTGCAAATAGTGTTAGAACATTGATTTGTGCTTTTTTATATGAATTTTAATTATTATATGCTCAAGGTGAATTTAGCTGTAGTATTTTAACTTTTATTTATTTAAGTTTATTTTGTGAAAGGGGTTTAGTTTAGGAAAATGAATTTGTGAAGTAGCCAGTTTTATTAAACCAATTTTATGAAGGAGTCAGTTTTAAATGGTTGTTGGTTTATGAATCTTTTTTTTCTGAATTCCCTGTTTTCTTTTTTTTTCTTTTTTTCTTTTTATGTCTGTTTGATTTTATTCTGAAAAAAAAATCGATACTATTATACCTTTTTCATAATGTAGATAAAATTTATTGTATTTTAACATCTCCCATTGATCATTTTTTAACCATGTCGATTAACAGGTAACATTAAAGTGAACAGTATTATTATTGAAAAGAAAACGATAAATTCTTTCGAAAAGTGTTTTTTTTTAATCATATCATTATTTTTACCTATTATTTTAGTTCTTTATTAGCCTTTCTTTGTTGTACAGGCATTTTAATAAATAACATCTTATTATTATTATTATCTGTGCATGGAAATAAGATATGATTGCAATTGATGTTAATGTTGACCCAATATCATATTATTTTTTTTTACAGCATAATATTAATAAATTAAAATGCCTTATAACTTAAAACAAGAAATTTTGTGTACTATATTTTCATAAAACAAGTTAAACGGTTAATAATCTAGAGATTTTCAAATTTATTTATTTTAAAGTGCTTAAGTTAAATAACAACAATAGTATTTATTTTTTTTTCACAATTCTATCTCGCAAAATCAGAAGAAAGCATTTTTCTTTTCAAGCGAGAACAAATGAATTTAGATGAACAAATGAAATTCAAATCTCAAAAAATGCAATAGTTAATTTTTTCGAGTGTGTGTGTGCCTGGGTGGGGGGTTACATATCTGGACCGGAGTACTCAACAAGTTAATTAACTTAAAACAATTCTTTTAATTTTCTATCAAAATTTGAGGAGAAAAGAGGTTAATATAAAAAATTAATTAGATTAACAGAATATGTTTAACATTATTCGATACATTTTAATGCACACATCGTAACTTGGTTTAAAAACCAAAATATTCTGAAATGTATAATTAAAGGTAAAATATTATTACACTAAAACTATACATCTAATTGAATTATTGATATTTCTATTGTATATTGTTATTGACATATAAACGTTATTTAGAATTTTTGAAAGTTTTTTAGGAAACAGCAAAACAAATGAATCAATTTTATTAACTATAATGATTTATGAAAATAAAACGTATAATTGAAAGAATAGTTTACTGTTTATTTTTATTTTTTACCCACAGTACTATATTTTTTTACAAAATAGCAATCAATAATAAAGAAGTAAAATGTCAATGAAGCTTCTCGCCCGCTACGCTGGTCGGTTTTTCTAAAGAAATCTTGAATGAAACAAAATATATCTGTGAATTTGATCATGCGTTTTAAAGAAATATGGACATTTACCTGGTGTATCCAACCGAATTGCTGAAAGCAATATGAATGTCATTACTCTATTATATCTTTTATTGAGTCATACAAAATTTAGACCGTTAAGGAGCAATTTCTTTAGTTGATCTGTTAGTATAGGATTCGGTAAAGAACAATAGAACAATATGTAATATACTAAAAGCGTTCATGAAAAATTATCAATGCAAGTCTCATCAGAATCTGTTAATTGTACTTATTGAAAAGGCTGATCATTCATAATGATTAGGTTCGCCTGATTTTAGAACTTTCATCTATAATTCTACAATCAAGCAACCGAACAACCAAGCAACAGCAAATTATATGTGCTTTATACTAAAACATTCACTGAAAAGATTAACTAACCCATCAAGTTGCATCGAAATCCACTTTGCAGAATCTTTTAAACTGGAAAATATACCGAAATATTCCCTAAAAATGAATGATCTAATTAACAGTTTAAATTCCATAAAAATTCATTCAGTGAAACCTTTACAAAAAGCAAATCTTTCAAAATTGGGTTCATCTGATTTAGAACTTTCCCCATAATTATTTAACTAAACAACGTAGAACGTTATGTTTTATACTAACATCTTTTCTGAAAAATAAATCTAACTAACAATGTAAGTCCCGTCAAAATCTATTCACCAGAACTCAAGATATAAGCGGCCGGAATGACATTTCTGTTTGCATTATATATATATATTGAGATAGTTAAATATAACTTTCATAATCGCGTTAACCTGATTATAGAACTCTCTGGGAGGTAGAGGTAGGTATACACTGCATCACTTCTGAATTTTTTAAGGAACTAAGCTCAACTTCCATAACTATAGCATATATACTCTCTAGTATACCCTATCTCTGTAGCGTATATCTTCCAATTTTCTTTACTGTACCACTGAGAAATTTTTCCGCAAAGCTCCGTAATTAAACAACACAGAATGATATGATAAATATTGAAAAAATCCCTGAAATATTATTTAGCTTACCGTGCATTTAATTAGGTGGCTTGAAATCTTTCATAATCGAGTTCACCTAATTTTAGAACTCTCGTAGCAACTTAGAATGATGGTTTTTACATTAAATCATTTATAAACGAAATTTACTATTTAACAGTGTAAGTTCTACAAAATTCTGTTCAGTAGAATCTGAGTTATGGTCATATTTACAATATTTATTGCTCATTAAACCTTTTTTCTTTACATTTGAAATAAAATCAGTAACTGTTTTGGTATTTCCCTGATATGCCAACACCATTGTCACCAAGCGTAATAGTTGGCACAAAAATGAAATGATACATTTGAAAAAAAAAAAAAAATATGTTTGTTGATAATAATAATAAAAAAAAAAAAAAATGAGCATTTAAAAAATATAACTTTTGAAAATTACAGACTTTGGCCTACCATTTTTTTTTTTAATCAATAAAAATAATGGTACTACTTGGTTATCCCGTCGACCAAAAATCTATCGCCAAGCTATAAGATTAAATGCCAATAATGGTTGATCGTAAATGTCACATTAACTTGACTTTAAGCATGTTACACGTATTTACGTCATCAGGTGATTTTTATTTCGACGTTTTAAATGTATTTTTATTATTGTTATACTATTTTATTTGTTCTTTCGTTATTAAAAAAAATTATGTCAAATTGTATAATTTGGCGATTTATATAATTTGGCGAAATTGGTCAACGGGTACCAAAATAAATACTTAAAATATAAGAATAAATAAATATTTTGCAAGTAATAAAATATAGTCAATTTAAACTGCAGTCTTGAAATTGCAAATGTCTTTTACTACTGAAGCATGGCGTACGTAATACGTATGTCTCACATTGCAGTAACCATTTCATTCTTTCAATGAAGGCATTCATGGTTTTTTGATCAAAACATTTTTATATGTATAATTCCTAACTTCTGAAATAATTTTATTGTAGCTTCCTCATCATCAGATAACTGCGAAATGGTAAAATCTATATCAGTATCAGTAATAAATATTTTCTATTCAAAAAATAACAAATTAAAAAGTTTCGCGAGATTATGATGGGATAAAATAATTTCCATCATTAAAAATTCCTGCATAAAAATATTCACGTTTAATAATTAGCAAATGTTAATGTGTGGCACAGTTTGCAATAAAAATCGTTTGCACGATTAGGGTTGAAATAAATGGCGCGTTACCATACATTTTGGCATGGTATCGCGACGAAAAGTAGAACGAAAAAGAGTACCACAGTTTTTTAGTTTTTGAGGAGTTTGAATTTTTTTTTTCTAACTGACGAAGTTGTTTTTATTTAACCAAAAGGATTGGTTAAAAAATTATTCAATTTGAATTTTTCCCCTTGCTATAGTAACAGAATGAAAAGAATGAATTTTTAGAAATTATCACTTGAAAAATTCAGGTTTTAGCACCAAAGATAGTGCCAAATTAGAAAAAATATAAAATATCTCTCGAACTATTGGGTTTAAAAGAATTTAGTTAGTACCATTCGATTCAGCATAAAAAAATACACCAAAGTATGTTATCGGTTGAAAAATCACTATAAAATCAGATTTTTAAGGAATTTTTTTATAGTTCGTTCTCTTTTTTACCCCCCTTAGGGGTGGAATTTTGGAAAATCCTTTCTTAGCGGCACTCTATATCATAAGAAGTATTTTTACCCCTTTTTACAAGATTTTAGGTTCAGTAGTTTTGGCTGCGCGTTGATTAATACGAAATCCAGACTTTCTTTTATATATATAGATAATACATAAATTTTCTTTTAAGTTATAAGGCATTTAATAATTTATTAAGAGACACTGTGTACCGGAATCAGTATTAACATAAAGTTTAACTATATTATCTTATTTACATGCACACATAACATAAACAAGGTGTGATATATTAGAAAATAAATAAATTATAAGTTTCTTTGCGTGTATTGTAACAAAGATAATAAAGAAGTAATTAATAAGGAAAAACCGTAAGTAAAAGTAATACTGTAGATGATAAAAAAAAAAAAAAAAAAAAAAAAAAAAAAAAAAAAACGTTTACCCAAAGTTCTAATCGTTCCGTCTTCAAAAATAATGATTTTCCGAAGTTTTAAAACAGTCCATTGATAATATCCAAGGATTTTATTTCTTGTATAATTTTAAAACACAATAAAAATTACTCACAAATTGTAAAAAAGAGTATTATATTGCTTTTTTTTCTAAATAAAACTGAATTGAAATCAACGTGCTACATAAGTTCTCACGCCGTGCCGCCATTAGACGAGTTGACATTGGCTTTCGGCTATTCCGGTTTCAGCACATGGACGAAATACTTGGAGTGCGCATGCGTTAGCGAGAACAGAGGTGAACCGCGGAAAGAAAACCCAAACATTCAGAAATGTTTCTGGATGTTTCAGAAAATGAAAATAGCTCTCACATATCCGATAATATCGGAAATGATCCTGATAGAATGCTAAACGTTCCAACTATTTTTTACAGTGTACGTTACGTATTTATTCAAAAATTAGTTTTAATGTATATCAGTCATGAAGTTAATTTTCGGAAAAGAACTATGTTCTGTAACCCATAAACTGTTGAACAGAAATCGATTTCTAGAATCTTCAAATACACGAAGTCGAAATTTTATTTTATTCCGCCGAGTAGTTATTTCGTAATATTTAAAAGCAAACCTCGTTGTAATTTGTTTCACAAGTAATAAAATTGAATTTAACGTTAGGAAATCGAAATTTTGCATTTACTTAATTCCTGACCTTATTCACCGAATGATTTCCGTTTGGTATTGACCGTAAAATTTACCAACGTATCAAAATATGAAGCCAAAATTAGTGTTTGTTTTTTGTCCGGATTTATTTGGCAATGATTAGAGCGGGAAGGCGGTTGCGCCTTCTTTTTTTTCTTCTTTTTGTAATTTCTGTGCATAAAGTACTCGTAAGTAACACGTTATTTGTTCAAAAATTAATTTATGCCTGAATTATTGAATTTACAGTCCAATTTACATACCTAAAAAAGAAGTATACATCTCAAACTAATTTCTCACAAATAATAGTAGGAGAATGATAAAGTGTTCGTTTGAGAGTAATGACTACTTTTATCTGATATATTTCTTATGAGACAGTTCCACCCTATAATTCTTGTTAAAAATTCGGTTGAATAGAAAAATTCCGCCCTTATGGCATGAAATATAATTTTTTACGAAGTTACTAGAAGGAAGACGGTTGTGTCTTTTTTCTTTTCTTTTCTTTTTTTAACTTTCTGTGCATAAAAAAAGCGTAAATAACACGTTATTTGTTCACAAATTAATTTATGCATAAATTATTGAATTTACACTCCAATTTACATTCCTAGAAAAGAAGTAAACGCCTTCAACAAATATTTTAAAATAATACTAGGAGAATGAAAGTGTTCGTTTGAGAATAATATTTACTTTTATCTGATATATTTTTTTCTGAGGCAGTTTCCCCTTATAATATAGTTCAAATTCGATTGATTGGAAAAATTCCGCCCTTATCAATTTCATGAAATGTAATTTTTTACGAAGTTATAAGAAGGAAGGCGGTTGCGGTTTTTTGCTTTTCATTTCTTTTTTAACTTTTTGTGCATAAAAAACGCGAAAATTACACGTTATTTCCTCAAAAATTAATTTATGCCTAAATTATTGAATTTACACTCCAGTTTACATTCCTAGAAAAGAAGTAAACATCTCCAACTAATTTCTCATAAATAATATTAGGAAAATGAAAGTGTTTGTTTGAGAAAAATGTCTGCTTTTATCTGATATACTTTTCCTGAGACAGTTCTTCCTTATAATTTTTTTCCGAATTCTATTGAATGGAAAAATTCCGCCCTCATCAATTACATGAAATATAATTTTTTACGAAATTACAAGAAGGAAGGCGGTTGCGTCTTTTTTTCATCTCTTTTCTTTTAAAACTTGCTGTGCATAAAAAAGGCGTAAATAACATTTCATTTGTTCAAAAATTAATTTATGCCTAAATTATTGAATTTACACTCCAATTTACATTCCTAGAAAAGAAGTGAACGCCTTCAACTAATTACTCATAAATAATAGAAGAAGAATGAAAGTGTTCGTTTGAGAATAATATCTATTTTTATCGATATATTTTTTCTGAGACAGTTCCACCTTATAATTTTTCTCCGAATTCGATTAAATGGAAAAATTCCACCCTCATTACATAAAATCTAATTTTGTACGAAGTTACAAGAAGGAAGGCGGTTGCATCTTTTTTCTTTTCTTTACTTTTTGAACTTTCTGCGCATAAGAAACGCATAAATATCACGTTATTTGTTCAAAAATTTGTTTATGCTTTAATTATTGATTTTACACTCCAATTTACATTCCTAGAAAACAAGTAAACGCCTTCAACTAATTACTCACAAATAGCAGTAGGAGAATGAAACTGTTCGTTTGAGAATAATGTCTACTAATCACTAATCACTAATCACCAACAGCCAAACTTTCGGTATAGGAGCTGATTAGTCCACGAGGGGAAAACACATATCCACTATCCCGCGGAAACCCCAGTACCCGCGAACGAGCCCGGAAGCCCCAGCAGGCTGGAAAACCTTGTTTAATGAAAATTATATGAATATTATAGGTAATTCACAATGGATTGCACTACTGGGCAAACCCGGGAAATTTGACAGTTATAGTTGATGAAGTATAGTTAAAATAATGTTATAAAATAAAGTTAATGTGAGAATTCGACGATATCTCACATTGAAACTCTCAATTTACAAGGCAGAAGCCAGCATAGGGAAACTAATGTATTTTCACCTAGCCTCCAAATTTCTTCAGAGTCCCAGAAAATGTCGCTAAAGATGAAACAAATATATCAATTTCAATCAATCTTTTCAGAAGACACTAGGGTGAAAGGAACTCCTTTATTTAGCGAGAGAAATATTCCTTTGATATTTACAAGGATCTCTTTCTCGTGGGAAACTAGATAGTGAAACCAGATATTGACCTGACGTCAGGTTCCTGCCTGCAGCCTATAGAGAAAGAGCTTGTGTATGACCTCATGGTCACGGACGGTGAGTGGCTAATGGAAGTGCGCTTTTGTCCTAGATGGAAAAACGAAACTGATAAAAGGGGATGCAGGAGCATTTTCGAGAGTTCTTTGGTTTTTTGAGTTCTTTTTCGGAAGCTGAGGCTCCGAGTAGATTTTAGCCGTGTAGAGGAGAAATCTCTCACGGGCACAGTAAAGCGGTAGCCAGGCGTGGCGGTAAAATTTCTCCACCCCAGAGAAAGACATCGGAGGTCCCTAGACCTTTATCGGACATTCACTAAAAGGGCGACATTCCTGTCGCGTATCACCGACTCTCATTTTCGAGAATTGTGAAGTATAAATATATAGAGACATTCTCCCTGAAAGCTATTTGCCACTCGAGGACTGGACTTGATTCTACAAATACATTATTGACAGCTGAACTTGAACCCATTTATGAAGAATGTTGTACATACGCCTTATTTAATCCAGAAAACATTATTTAATTGTTTGTAATGCAATAAAATATTTCTTCGACTTTAAATAAGCCTTGGCCGTTGAAGTTGCTCGCTACCACACCACCTTACGACATCGGCTCCGTTACAACTTGGTGGCAGCTAGAAGATTTACAGCAAGAATAATTGTTATTAGAGGAAAGCCCAGGAGGAAACAGACGGCGAACACCCGGAGTTTCTGACAACAACTCGAGAGGCAGCCGAAAGAATCGAAACGACAGTTCCGAGGAAGAGAGACGGACAGCCCATCTAGACATTGCCCATGAGACAGTTCAGCTAGATCAACTAGACAGTGCAAGGTGGACCTTGGACGACAAACAGTGGGGCGCAACACGTCCGATACGAGCCCTTGAGCTACAGTGGACGACACCCGTGGAGTGTCATAACGGACCATTCCCCAGACAAGATACTTCTAGCAACAACTGCAACAGGTAAGCTCATTTCATTTTGAGTGGATCTTAAAATATTATTTATCATACTGATAGGATGTTAAAATGTTGTTTAGATAAAAAAAAGAGAAACTTTTTGATTTTGAGGTAAATGAAAATATTAAGATTATGATAAATCGATAAGATGTAGTTAATTGAAATCTAACGATTAAAGGAAATTTATATGTTATGTTATCTTTGTCATTATTTTTAATGTTTGGAAAGCAGAAAATATTAGCTAGGCTAAATTGATAACTACTCAAAAAAAAGGCCCAGTAAAAGTTTTCTTTTTTTTACATAATTTGTGTAAGAAATATATTTTGATGAGTAATTTTATAAAGAGAAATTTTCATGCATGTTGGATTGCTAAATGACAAACAGAGTAAATTAACTTTTATCCTAAATAGTATAGATGCATTTTGATAAAGGTTGCAGAGAGTGTTCAGTCCTTGAGAAATACTGGGAAGGTGGTTTTTGCCTATAGTATTTGAAAAATTACTTATTGTTTTCATATTGTGTGTATAGGGATTCTAAAGCTTTAAAATTTTGAATTTTATTTTTTGCTTTATGATTGGCACAAAAGTATAGAAAATCTGAAAATCTGTTGCAAAATCATAAAATTATTTTTACATATTGGTTATGCATTTGAAATGTTTATTTATATTGTGTGCTTAGTGGTAAAATATTTCTTGTCAGGTGTAAGGTTCATATACTTTTAAATTGATAAACAAAACGAATAGTTTCCGTTTGTATTATTTCAACATACCGTTGTCATGTCGAAGTTAAATTCACTGAAGTACGTCAGGAAAGCGGATTTACAGAATCTCGCGGAAGTTTTAGGGGTGGAAATAGATGAACAAGACAATATGGCAACGATAATTGAAAAAATTGAAGCAGCAGAAAAATATGACGAGGAACTAACTTTAGTGCAGGCAGAGTTTATCGTGAAAGATAGGGAAGACCGAATCGCGGCAGAAAAAGAGAAAGAGAGGGGAAAAAAGAGAGAGAAGAGAGAGTTAGGGAAGAGAGAGAGAAAGAAAAAGAAAGGGCGTTTACTTTAGAACTGTTAAAATTAACGCAGAGTTCAGAAAGGCGAAATTCTACGGCTAGCAGCGGTTCCGAAAGATCCGTTAAATTACCTCTTAAAACTATTATGCATCGTTTTGATCCTGAACGATCCGATATAACATTATTCTGAATTTGTTCGAACGACAGGCGAATAGGTCCGGAATAGAGCAAGACGAATACTTCACACATTTGTTAGCATTATTGCCGGTAGAAATTGCGTAATTGATCTTACGCGAACCAACTCAAAAAAATGACAATTTCGAACATGTTAAATCGCTTTTATTAGCCCGGTACAGACTGAGTGCGGAAGCGTACCGTGAAAAATTGAATAAACATGCACGTAATCCAGGAAACCCGTGGAGAGATCTCATATTTGAATTAAATAGTTTTCTTGAGGGATAGATAAACGGTTTGGGGATTACGCAATTTTCTGAATTAAAAGACTTGTTGATCACTGATCAGATCAAACGACGCGCGCCGGTCGAATTAAAAGAACATTTTATTGATTCGGGGGCGGATTATAAAGACCCCTTGGTGCTCGCTACGGCACTAGACGAATATGAGGCGATAAAAGGAGTGTCCAAAAAAACGTGGAACACGAAACCCACGCTTGATAGGAAACCTGAAAGGGCTAAGTATGAAGATAAATCGCGCGATAGAAATTCCGAAAACAAACTCAACTGGCGTGAGCAGGAAACAAATAAAGAAAGAGAAAAAGTCTTCGATCGTAAAAATTGGAGTAAGTGCTTTATTTGCTCCAAAACTGGGCACTTAAAGGCCAATTGTCCCGAAAACAAAAGGACCGAAAAAACCGTTGCTAAAGTTCCTCACGTTAGTGAAAATATTGATCTCGAGGAAGGTTTCAAACCCTACTTAAGCCATGCCTTAATTAATGAAGAGAAAATCACGATGTTAAGAGACAGTGGAAGTTGTTATGATGTGGTCTCTGGTAAATTCATTAAGCCGGAACAATTAGACGGTATGGTTGTGTGGGTTAAACCACCGTTAATGAACGATTTACGTTGTTTGCCGACGGCTGGTGTAACATTAGAATTGGATGGATTGGGGAGCATTAAAACAAAGGCCATAGTAGCAGACGTAGAATCAGACATTCCTTACTACATATTGGGGAACGAAACTCAAAAATTGATCGATAAAATTAAGAGCGATAAGGTCCAGATTTTAAACGCTGTGATAACACGGAGTCAGACGAAACCGAAACCAGAAGAACAGAAGTTCGAACCGACAAAAGGGGAGGACGCGAAAAAGAGAAGTCCCCAGTCAAAAGAGACGGACGCGGATACGGGAGAAAAACATGTAGGAGATGAAACCCAGTCAGGGGGAATGAATGGGGATTTGGGGGATGACGAAGAGGATTTTTTGTTACCCGATCTAGTGGAGGACTTGAGCATAGGATTAAGCCAGGTGGGGAAGAAGGAATTTAAAAGAGAACAAGAAACGGATGACTCTTTAAGCGAAGTTAGAAAAAGGGCAGAGTTAAAGAAGTCGCATTACGAGTATAAGGACTCGTTAATAGTACGGAAAACGTACGACCACCGGGAAAATGAAAGGATACAATTTGTCATACCCCTGAAGTTTACACAGGGTCTTTTAATCGCGTGACATGAGGGCATTTCGGCTCATCTGGGAGAGAAGAAAACGAAAGACAAATTGTTGAGATACTTCTTTTGGCCCAATGTAATAAGGGAGTCTGAAAATTTTGTAAAATCATGCGACGCGTGTCAGCACGTAGGGAGATCGGGGGAGCAGAAAAAGGCCTCTTGGACACTTATACCGATTATTTCAGAGGTATTTTCAAAACTATCAATAGATTTTGTTGGCCCCTTACCAGAATCCAAAAAGGGAAATAAATACATGTTGACCGCCATATGTGTGTATAGCCGAAACCCAGAAGCGATTCCAATTGCGGATATGCTTTCGGAAACGGTAATTGAAGCTTTGACGACTATTTTCAGCCGGGTAGGTTACGCGTCGGAAATCCAGACAGATTTGGGGCGTAGCTTTACTTCAAATTTAACTACTGCTTTTCTGAAAAAAAATCTGTGTAAGGCTAAGACATTCTAGCGTGTGTCACCCTTCCTCGAATTTAATCGAGAGATTTCACAGGTCAGTTAAGAGATTATTGAAGGCGATGTGTGTCGAAAATGGGAGTGATTGGGAGCCAAACTTACCCCATGCACTGTTAGCTTTAAGAACAGTGACTCACGAATCGACGGGATTCAGTACCGCTGAGCTAGTTTTCGGGAGAAATTTGAGAACGCCGGAAACATTGTTGTTTGAACAATGGACGGGAGTTAGTCAAGAACATGAATTAGTCACCGAATACGTTTTCAAACTGATGAATCGTTTAAAACGTTGCCAAGAGCTGGCCGTCAAAAACATGACTACTAGCAGAGATAAGAGAAAACTCTGGCACGATAGAAACGCGACAGAAAGGAGTTTCGAGCCCGGAGACGAGTACTGGTTTTGGCCACAAGTAAACCAAATAAAATGTCGGTAAAATGAATTGGTCAAGGCAAAAACGAATCTAAAATTTCCGCTACGAATTATATTGTAAATGTTCCAGGTAGACGCGAAAAATCCCAAATATACCACGTGAATTTATTAAAACCTTATGTGAAACGCGTGGAGAAAATAAACATTTTGACCCGTGAATTTCACGACCCAGACGCGATGCAAGATTTAGAGATAGTTTACCCTTCGGCAGACTCTAACAGTTATGACTTCAGTCAAGTAGTGGAGGAAAGTGATTTGAGGGACCGGTGCACATCTGAACAGCTGCGGGAGTTACAGAATTTATTAGACACGTATAGGAAAGTCTTTTCGAACGACGCAGGACTAACAGATCTAGCAGAGCATGATATTGAGCTTGCCGAAAACAAACCAGTGAGGATAAGACCTTATAGAGCATCAGTCAGACAAAATGAAATTTTGAAAAAAGAAATCAAGCGTATGCTTGATTTAAAAATCATAAAGGAGGGGGGATCGGATTATAATTCTCCCATGATTTTAGTGGAGGCCCCGGGTAAGTAAGCCCGACCCTGTGTTGATTACCGAAAATTGAACTCCATTAGTAGGGCTAAATTTTTACCACTTCCTAATATCGAGGATAGAGTTGAAAGAGTTGCCGCAGTCAAATATATCACGGTATTGGATTTAACTAAGGGGTACTGGCAGATTCCGATGACCCCCAGAGCTCAAATATTGGCCGCTTTCGTGACTAGTTTCGGGAGTTATTTACCGCTGACAATGCCTTTCGGTTTGGTCAACGCTTCTTAGAGGTTTTCCAAATTTATGGCTAGATTACTCAGTGGGGTAGAAGAATTCTGTTTACCATACCTAGACGACATGGCCATTTTCTCGAATAGCTGGGAGGATCATCTTAAGCATTTAAAGATAGTGTTAACCAGAATCAAAGAGGCTAAATTAAAAGTCAAAATCGCAAAATGTAAATTTGCGCAAAAAACTGTTAAGTATCTAGGGCACGTAGTGGGGGAAGGTCAACGCAAACCGGCGGAGGCGAAAATCAAGGCCATCGCGCATTTGCCGGCGCCCAAAAACAAGACGGAAATTAGAAGATGTTTGGGTATGGCGGGTTATTATTCGAGATATATAAAAAATTGCGCAACCATAGTAGAAACACTCACGCTCGCTTTAAAAGGAAAAACAAAAGGGGAAAAGTAGATTGGAGCGACGAAATGGAAAAGGCGTTCAAACTCTTAAAAACCAAACTCACCGAAGAACCCATTTTGTATGCCCCTGATTACGATTCCGAATTCGCAATACAAACCGATGCGTCTGAAGTGTTTATTGGGGTTATTTTGGCGCAGAGGAAGGGCTCAGAAGAACACCCAATAATTTTTCTTAGCCGAAAATTCACAGAACCAGAGCGGAGTTTCAGTGCCTCCGAGCGCGAATGTGCCGCAATAATTTTCGCAATAAAGAAACTTAGGCACTATATTGATGGGCAAAAGTTTTCCATAGAAACGGACCACAACCCATTAATTTTCCTGACAAACAATGCAGGTAACAATCCCAGACTACTCAGGTGGGCACTGACACTGCAGCCCTATGATTATGCAATAACCCATCGACCAGGCAAGGATATACCCCACGTGGATTACTTGAGTCGAGTAGAGTAAGTCGCTCATTAAACCCGACTACATGTATATATTAATATTTATTTTATTATGTGTAAATGTAATCGTGTAAAATTTAAATTTGTTTTGTCTGTTAAAGAGAAATTTCGTAACCAAATGTATCCAGCATTTACAAGCTAAATATAAAATGCAGGAAAAGGTTTCTTTTAGGAGTTGATATAATTAAATATGGGCTACTTAAAATGTATGAGCTAACCATTTCCCTTACAGAATATTGCGTCTTGCAGTCGAAATATGATTTGAGGGAGGGGTGCTGTGAGAATTCGACGATATCTCACATTGAAATTCTCAATTTACAAGGCAGAAGCCAGCATAGGGAAACTAATGTATTTTCACCTAGCCTTCAAATTTCTTCTGAGTCCCAGAAATGTCGCTAAAGATGAAACAAATATATCAATTTCAATCAATCTTTGCAGAGGACACTAGGGTGAAAGTAACTCCTTTATTTAGCGAGAGAAATATTCCTTTGATATTTACGTGGATCTCTTTCCCGTGGGAAACTAGATAATGAAAACAGATATTGACCTGACGTCAGGTTCCTGACTGCAGCCTATAGAGAAATGGCTTGTTTATGAGCTCATGGTCACGGACGGTGAGTGGCTAATGGGAGTGCGCTTTTGTCCTAAACGGAAAAACGAAACTGATAAAAGGGGATGCAGGAGCATTCTCGAGAGTTCTTTGGTTTTTTTAGTTCTTTTTCGGAAGCTGGGGCTCTGAGTAGATTTTAGCCGTGTAGAGGAGAAATCTCTCACGGGCACAGTAAAGTGGTAGCCAGGCGTGGTGGTAAAATTTCTCCACCCGGAGAAAGACATCGGAGGTCCCTAGACCTTGATCGGACATTCACTAAAAGGGCGACATTCTTGTCGCGTATCACCGACTCTCATCTTCGAGAATTGTGAAGTATAAATATATAGAGACATTCTACCTGAAAGCTATTTGCCACTCGAGGACTGGACTTGATTCTACAAACACATTATTGACAGCTGAACTCGAACCTATTTATGAAGAATGTTGTACATACGCCTTATTTAATCCAGAAAACATTATTTAATTGTTTGTAATACAATAAAATATTTCTTCGACTTTAAATAAGCCTTGGCCGTTGAAGTTGCCCGCTACCACACCACCTTACGACATCGGCTCCGTTACAATAGGTATTTAATTACATCTAATTATTTAGTAATTTATCATGCATAATGTAAGTATTTACACTTAAAATTTAAGATAGGACAATTTTTAAGGTAAATAATAATTAGTAAATAATAATTGACAAAACGAACAGAGTGACTGATAAACAATATGACAAAATGAAATGAAATAAAGTAAAATATTTAAGTTACAGTATACTAAAGTGACTTGAAGTAAAAAATTCATCATACGAGCGTTAAAAGTCATTTTTTATAAATGGAAAATTTTTGTTTAAATATTACAGTTGACTTTTAACTTGACATAATTTTTATCCGATATTTGCTTTTCTGGGACAGTGCCCTCCACTCACCGTCATTTTTTTTTTTTTTTTTTTTTTTTTTTTTTCAGAATTTGATTGAAGGAAAAAATCCGCCATTAACATTTGTACGAAATATATATTTTACGAAATTCCTACGATTAGTTGCGGAGTTATCAGCTATTTCACAAAGAACACTATCAAAGGTTTTCTTTCAATTGCAATTCTTATCATTGTTTACTACAAAAAGACGTTTTAATAATCTGCTGCTGTTATATAAGAGATAAACCATTTTTTTCGATGAATGGTCATATTAAAATTCTTCTTTCCATGTTCCAATTTTTCTTTCCGTTTCTTTCCATGTCTTGAAGGTTTTTTTTTTTTATTATTTATTATTGAGGATATCTTTCCTTTACAAACCTTCCATTCGTCCGCCACAGTCACTGTAGGATGTCCATTGAACAAAGATGTTTTTATAAATAGTAAACAAAATAACCAATTTCATCCTCTTTCGTTTTTTCCGGAAGCTTTCACTTGCAAATCTCTTTTTTTTCATAGAAAACGACCTATTCTAGTCACAGATTTGAAATTGGCCCGATTTTCTATGGAACATTTTTATTTCATCTGTTGTGTAAAATTCAATTCTGAAGCAGTATTGAATACTTGATATGTGGTAATTTATAATCTGTCTGTTAAATATACTTTCGCTTTTAAGAGATGTTTATTCAAGTTTATGAAATATTTTATAAATTGTTTCTTTCAAAATTTTATCTTTTTATACTATGTATAATCCAATAAAAATTTTCAAGTTATTTGAAAGTTATAGGAATGTACACCAATAATCTATATATACGTATATATTACGCTTACGTGGCACAGAAATCGCGATTATTTGTTAATTGTTTAATGACAGCGCTCGAATGAAACGCATCTCAGTGGTTATTGAACAGCATTTAATGCATCTCCATACCTATAAGGGGGATTAGCGACAAAATGATAAACATTTTTCCCCACAAAAGTTCTCACCCAAGGTTCTCACCATATTTTCTCAGTTTTCTTTTTTATAAAACTACACATGAAAATTGGTTGAAGCTTCAAACTAACTTAATATATGCTAAAAGTGACTAAAATATATTTACAAGGCAAATAAATACCTTTATTTGTTCAGATCGACATGTTTAATTGCTCTGACGACGACATTCTCAAGATCTATAATGATAGAAATATTTTTGGCAAAAAAATTTAATTCATAAAATTTGGTATAAATGGTTAATGTATAAAATTTGGAAAGAGAGGCTCTGCAGAGTAATGAAACAATAGTATAAAATGATTCTCGTTTACAAATATACTTTTTTAATATTGGAATTAACTTCATTATTGATGAGATGGAGAGGAAGCATCAACATGAGCACAGTTCAGCGTTGTCTTCAAAAACTTCATCGAGTAGATTTCGATCTTCAAGGCAAGGACGATAGCTTGTGTCCTACTGTAGACGACAATCGACGAAGAATCGACGAAGAAGGAACTGAAGGCAAATAGTCGAAGTTGATCCAACCAAAGCAATTCGAAAAATTGCGAATGAATTCAACGTTGGCCATTTCAGTATCATTCGACACTTAGAGCAAATTTGAAAAGTGAAGAAACTCAATAAGTGGGTGCCGCATGAGTTGAACGACAACTCACGTCGCACAATTGACCCTCCGAAAATTACACACGTTGGCCTACGAAACACTACCTCGCCCACCGTACTCACTTGACCTCTCGCCAAACGGCTACCAGTTCTTCAAAAACACCTGGACCACTTCTTGAGGGGGGGGGGGGGATTTCGTTAATCAAGGTGATATCTAAAACTCTTTCTGTGAGTTTGTCGTCTCCAGAAGCCCAGACAGTCACAGGAATGACTGAACTCGTATCTCGTTGGCAAAAATATATTGATTTTAATGGCTCTTACTTTGAATAAATATCTTTAGTATGGAAAAAGTTATAACATCTTAAATTTGAATTGAAAAACAGTGCGTTATTTTTGCACCAACCTAATACATTTCCTACAATCGCTATAAAAATACCTGCAAATTAATTTCATTTAATAATTTTAAATGACTGATAATGTGTTACACAAAAATGGCAATTTCAATTTGAAAACCGTATTAATGATTAAAGAATACTCCTAACAAAAATGCAATATTTTAAGGAATTTATTTTAATACCAGGTTGGTGCCATGCGAAAACTATCGTGCAAGCGCAGGTGGTTCCTCGTTGGTGACATGCGGAAATTATTGGGCAAGCTTTGGTGGCTCCACGCTGGTGCCATGCGAAAATTACTGGGTAAGCTCCAGCGGATCCACGTTTGTGTCATGCGGAAATTATTGGGCAAGCTCCTGTGGCTCCACGTTGATACCATGCGGAAATTATCGGACAAGCGCCAGTGGGTCTATTGTGGTGTTCAGAACTATTGATTGAGAACTAGATAATGGATAATAGATTGAAACTAAATAATAGATAATAGATTGAAACTAGATAATATATTTAAAATACTACTAGATAATAGATTGAAAATATTAATAGATATTAGATTGAACTAGATAATTGACAATAGATAACTATATAATACTAGAAAACTAGATAATAGATAAGAAGACAATAGATACCTAGATAATAGATACTAGATAACTACATACTAGATACTAGATAGATAATAGATTGACAATAGATACTAGATATCTAGATAATAGGTACTAGATAGATAATAGATTGACTATAGATACTAGATCTATACTAGACAGATAGATACTATATACTAGATAACTAGATAATAGATTGAAAATAGAGGGACATGATTGAGAACTTATGGGAACTGACAATAAGATTAGTAAACTTGACGATTTATTGTCTTCCAAGAACCTCAAAAAACCGCCTGCGATAAGCGAAATGATGTAAGTCAGTTCTACCGGCGCGACACGAAAGAATCTAGATTAGGCTTGCGGACGGCACAGTGTTAAATAAAAATATATCAAATTTATTTAATTTCAAAATCATTTTCTAAAGATTTTGCGTACACATCATTCACATAATTATAAATATTTCCCCGCTTATTAGAATCCCTTTCCGATCACTTTCGTTTCAAGATTTTTTTTTTTTTTTTTTTTAAACAAACTAAACACCTTTCCTTTATATTGATTTTCCAGGAAAAATCCTCACACTACATTTCTGTCTTTATTTGTCATTTAAAGCTCATTATTTTCGGAGAGGCTCTCTCGAATGCAAAATTTTCATTCCGGCTACACCTTTAATCCTTTATTTTCTGAAAAAGTTTGAAAGCTACGCATCATTATAAAGAATAAAATTTACGGCAAGTTCTGTTCCATATTTCAATTTTAAATTTATGTTATAGAAGTTTTGCTTAAACATTAATTTATTACACTCTATTTTTTTTCTTTTGTTAGTTTAACTTAGTTTTTATAACTAAAGATGAAATTTTGTAAAGTGTAATTTTCACTCACTTTCTGATATGCTAAAATTATTAAAAAATGAAAATGTATATCGCTGTATTTGGGATGATAATATAATATTTCAATATTTTTAGAACTTAATTATAAATTAATAAGTTAATTAAGGTAATTTTTCGTTAGTCTACCGTAGGTTGTAGAATACCAAAATATTTATTAGGGTTACAACTGTATATGATTTACACAAACGATGGAAATAACTATGATTGAAACCAAGCTCAACAAAACAGACCAACACACTGTGAAACTGCAACTACGAAATATTTTAAACAGTAAAAATTTGAAAATATAAAGAAAACCATTAAATTAAAAAATAAATGCTTTACTTAATTAACACTTTAGTACCAATTAAATTATAGTCAAACTTTATGAAAATAATTTAGAAATTCTGAATTGATAGTACACACATCTTCTTTTTAATACCCTTTTCCACATCTTAAAAATAAACAGAGCAAAAATTATATATTTTTTAATAAATAAATTTCTTCGCGCATTATTAACAAACTTAAATCAAAGCAGAAAATTTCTATAATCAGAGCCAAATTATTGTATTTATACGAAGTTTTTTTGAAACAGCACGAACTGTAATGATGTAATAAGGCATGATTTTTTAGATAAAGAGTGCATACTTATAAAAGATTTTTTTCTTTTTTTAAAAATCTATTTTTACCTTTATACTTACATTTACGCAGCCTTTGTTGAGTTTATAAACAAAAGGTTGCAATTAAGATAGTCAGTTTTAAATTATTTATTTAATACTTCCAAAATGAATTTCAAGAAAGATTTAAGATAAAGAAAATACGTTTGTATTAGGTTTAGACTGCAATATAAGTGAATGCATTTCATTTTCTATTTTATTTTTAATCTTTACCTTATATACATATATTTTTAAATACGAACATATAACTTCCAGTTCTTAAGTAAGATAGGTTAATTATTTAACTTTTGGTATAAAGCATCTATCATTTATTCTGAGAAAAGCATGGTTTTCATTTATATAAAGTCTGGGTAGAAGAATGAAACCATAACATTTTCTGTAGCTATACTTTTTATAATCTCGAAATGACATTTACAAAGCCTTATTAATTTAGAAGATTTGGAGCTCTTTAAAATAAGCTACAATTTAAAAACTCTTAGTTTATTTTTAATAAAAGTATTACTATGTCTTATATCAATTATTCAATAAAATCAAGTAGTTAAAAATGAAATTAATCATTAGATTAATGTTTTACTTTTTTATTGTATTTGAGATTTGAAACTTTGAAAATCAATCATGTCTGCTTCTAAGTTCTAGTGCACTTTTGCACTGATTTCCTTAATTAGGTACTTTTCACCCAAAGTATACTTATACTGTCGTATAAACATATTCAAAGTAGAAAAAAATTAACTTTGTTAATTGAAAATTTTCAAATTAAATAATAAATTTCTGAATAAACAGATGCAGTGATTGCAAAATGCTTATAAGTCAGGATTATAAAAATAAATATTACCATAGCCAAAAATAACATATCACTGGATTAAAGTTTTAATTTTTTTGAGTTTTTAAACTGCTGAAAAGTTTATAAAGTAATCATATTTACTTATAAGTGCTAATGCACTTCTGCACTGATTTATTACTACATTAGATGCGTTTCCCGAAAAACATATATACTCATATATAGACAAGACACAGTGATTATAAAATACATATAAGTCATTATTAAAAATATAAATTTATAAATATTGTCACAACAAAAAATATAATCATTGGATTAATGTTTTCATTTTTTCTTTAATTAGAGTTTTTAAACTGCGAAAGTTTGAAAAACAATCATATTTAATACTAATGCACTTTCTAATACACCTTTGCACAGTTTTGTTTCTAAATTAGAAACTTTTCACCCAAATCATACATACACTGTCATATACAACTATTCATAATATTAAAAATTTACTTTGTTAGTTGAAAATTTTCTTACTAGATAATAACTTCCTCAATAAACAAGATACAGCGATTGCAAAATACATACAAGTCATTATTAAAAATATAACTGTAAAAATATTAACATAACAAAAGCTAATTTAATCATTAGAATAATGTTTTCATATTTTTTTTTTTTTTTTGAGTTTTTAAACTGCTGAAAAGTTTGAAAAGCAATCACATTTATTAAGGAGTTCTAATTCACTTTTGCACTGATTTATTTCTTAATTAGATAATTTCACACAAAGCATACTTACACTCTCATATATACGGATATTCAGAGTACAAAAAATTCCCTTTGTTAATAGAAAATTTTCAAATTAAATAATATCTTACTCAATAAACAGTGATTACAAAATACCTATAAGTCAGGATCATAAGTATAAGTATATAAATATTAATGGAACAAAAGATAACATAACATAACAGTTCTAACATAAAATTTAGAAACAAATTCTCTTAATTTCAAAATTATCTCCTCAAAGAAAAAATACTGATTATATCTAATTCAAGAAATCATAAACATTTCTCCATACTTAATATATTTTTTCTCAAGAGTTGCCTTTAGATAAATACAAATACCCGCATTTCATCGTTAACATTTACAATTTGCTTAATAATGATTTTCTCTCAATAGGGACTCCATTTCAATCATTACTTGTTGTTTGACGCTCATTATTTTTAAAACAATCTTATTAAATGGATATTTTGCATTCCAGGAATGACTTTAATCCTTTTATTATCTGAAAAAGGATTGATATCTACCAATTATTTTAAAAATTTAATCATATAGTGTAATTTTAAAATTACGTCTCATTTCATAATTCAGTTTTTTATGTTGCAGAATTGTTGCCCAAAAATTAAGTTATTTTCAAGGGGATTCTCTAGAATAAAAGAAAAATTTCATATTTAATAGATATTTAATATTTTGAAAAATCTGTTTAATGTATTAAATGAATTTCGTGAAAGCTTATTATATTTTATGATAAAGTTAAATATTAATAGCCAAAAGATAATTCCCCAAAGAAAAAATACTGCTTTTATCTTATTTATGAAATGATAAACATTTATTCATACTTAATAAAGATATATTTTCCCTAACAAGGGCTTTTAGATTAATAACAAATACCGGCGTTTCACCATTAACATTTACGATTTTCCCTATAAAGATTTTCTTGCAAAGAAGACTTCATTTCTATCATTTGACATTCATTTTTCTTTTTCAGCAGTCTTATTGAATGTAGCTTTTGCCTTCCAGAAATACCTTTAATGCTTCTATTATATGAAAAAGGATTAATACTAGAGCATTATTTTAAAAGTTTAATCTTTAAATATAAAATTTAAATTATGCCTTGGTCTATAATTCAGCATTTTTAAGTTACAGAATTTTTTCCTAAAAGTAAGTAAATTTTAAGGGGATTCTAAAAAAAAAAGGGGAGAATTCTAAAAATTCTAAAAGGGGATAAAAAAAATATTTAAATATCTAATTAGCATTTAATACTTTAAGAAATATTTCTGTAGTATTAAATGAATTTCATGAAAACATTACATTTTATAAAAAATGTCAAATATTAACATTAATGCTTTTTTAGCTCACAGGCTATCAAAGCCTGAGAGCTAATGTGCCCGCCCGCTCTGTATGTATGTATGTACGTACGTATGTACGTAACGCGATAACTCTTGATAGAAACATCCGATTTGCTTCAAAAATTTTTCCTAGGTTCATTGTAATAAGGCGCTACCCTGATTAGTTTTGGGAGTTCATTGGTTAAGGATAAAGGGGGGAAAACGGGGTTAGTCCACCCCCCTTAATTCAGATAAATGGGTTTTTCATGCAGAATCATTCGATTTGCTCCGTATTTGGTATACTGGTTTATTATGTTAAGGAACTTCCCTGATTAGTTTTGGGGGTTCATTGGTTAAGGATAAAGGGGGAAAAGGGGGGTTAGTCCACCCCTTTTTATTCAGATAAATGGGTTTTTCATGCAGAATGATTCGATTTGCTCCGAATTTGGTATACCAGTTTATTAGGCTAAGGCGCTTCCCTGATTAGTTTTGGGAGTTCATTGGTTAAGGATAAAGGGGGAAAAACGGGGTTAGTCCACCCCCTTAATTCAGATATTTGGGTTTTCCATGCAGAATCATTCGATTTGCCCCGAATTTGGTATACCGGTTTATTATGTTAAGGAACTTCCCTGATTAGTTTTGGGAGTTCATTGGTTAAGGATAAAGGGGAAAAACGGGGTTAGTCCACCCCCCTTAATTCAGATAAATGGGTTTTTCATGCAGAATCATTCGATTTGCTCCGTATTTGGTATACTGGTTTATTATGTTAAGGAACTTCCCTGATTAGTTTTGGGGGTTCATTGGTTAAGGATAAAGGGGGAAAAGGGGGGTTAGTCCACCCCTTTTTATTCAGATAAATGGGTTTTTCATGCAGAATGATTCGATTTGCTCCGAATTTGGTATACCAGTTTATTAGGCTAAGGCGCTTCCCTGATTAGTTTTGGGAGTTCATTGGTTAAGGATAAAGGGGGAAAAACGGGGTTAGTCCACCCCCTTAATTCAGATATTTGGGTTTTCCATGCAGAATCATTCGATTTGCCCCGAATTTGGTATACCGGTTTATTATGTTAAGGAACTTCCCTGATTAGTTTTGGGAGTTCATTGGTTAAGGATAAAGGGGAAAAACGGGGTTAGTCCACCCCCCTTAATTCAGATAAATGGGTTTTTCATGCAGAATCATTCGATTTGCTCCGTATTTGGTATACCGGTTTATTATGTTAAGGAACTTCCCTGATTAGTTTTGGGGGTTCATTGGTTAAGGATAAAGGGGGAAAAGGGGGGTTAGTCCACCCCTTTTTATTCAGATAAATGGGTTTTTCATGCAGAATGATTCGATTTGCTCCGAATTTGGTATACCAGTTTATTAGGTTAAGGCGCTTCCCTGATTAGTTTTGGGAGTTCATTGGTTAAGGATAAAGGGGGGAAACGGGGTTAGTCCACCCCCTTAATTCAGATAAATGGGTTTTTCATGCAGAATCATTCGATTTGCTCCGTATTTGGTATACCGGTTTATTATGTTAAGGAACTTCCCTGATTAGTTTTGGGGGTTCATTGGTTAAGGATAAAGGGGGAAAAGGGAGGTTAGCCCGCACCCTCTTGAATTAGATAAATGGGTTTTTCATGCAGAATGATTCGATTTGCTCCGAAGTTGGTATACCGGTTTATTATGTTAAGGAACTTCCCTGATTAGTTTTGGGGGTTCATTGGTTAAGGATAAAGGGGGAAGGGTGGCTAGTCCCTCCCCTTAATTTATATAAACGGTTTTTTCATGCAGAATTATTCGCTTTGCTCCAAATTTGGTATACCTGTTTATTATGTTAAGGAGCTTCCCTGATTCGTTTTGGGGATTCATTGGTTAAGCATAAAGGGGGGGGGCGCTAGTCCACCCCCTTAATTTAGATAAATGGTTTTTTTTTTGCAGGATTATTCGATTTCCCCCAAATTTGGTATACCGGTTTATTATGAAAAGGAGCTTCCCTGATTAGATTTGGAGGTTCACTGGTTAAGTATAAAGGGTGAAACGGGGGTAATTCCCCTTCACTTATTTCTTTGAGAGGCATTATTCTTTAAAATAAGAGTATGATATACAATTAGTGTGAATAGCCTGTGAGCTCAATGCCATCAGTTTAGCTGGGCATTTTTCTTTTTTATTAATAAAATTAATATTTGTTATGTTATTTTAAATTTCTAAAACAAATGTTGGAAAAACATATACGTATGTTTGTAATGAAATATTTTACTTTCAGTATGACGTTTTACATTTAAAACTTTTAATTTATATATTACTGGGTGAGTGCAAAATAGTCACACAGTGATTAGGCAAACAAAGTTCTTTATTCAATCAATGATATATGCTACATCGTTTTCTATAATCTGTTTCTAACGTTCTGGCAGCATACAGATGCCACAATCATAAAAACTGCTCGGTTTAAATCCGAAAAAAGAAGACACGGCGTTTTTTAAGGCATCCAAAGAGACAATTTTTTTTTCCATTTAAATGATTTTGCAATGACCGGAACAAGTGATAATCAGTTGGTACGATATCAGGAGAATACGGTGGATGAGTTAGAATATCCCATTTCAGGCTGTTCAGTTTGCGCAGCATCTGTCTTGAAACGTGTGGTCTGGCGTTGTCGCGATGAAAGACTACGCCCTTACGATTTGACAAAATCGGACGTTTCTGTTTGATTTCTCGATTCAGATTGGTTAATTGGCGACAATACTTGTCCGAATCAATCGTTTGGCCAGCGGGGAGAAACTAAAAATAAATTATGCCCTTGCAATCCCACCAAACACAGAGCATCACGTTCATCGGGTGCAAACTAGCATTTGCCATTGTGTCACCATGCTCATCTGCCTGTTTACACGTGCGTTTGCGGTGAACATTGCTGTAAAGGACACATTTCTCGTCGCTCGTCACTAATCGATCCAAAAACGGCTCGTTTTTTGAGCCGCTCGAGTAAAGAAACGGCAGCAGAAATTCGCTCGATTTTGTTCCTCTCGGTCAGCAAATGGGGCACCTATATATCGAGCTTGAAATTGAATCTCATGTTTTTAAACACCGAAAAGCGGTTGATCGGTCAACGTTATGTGCTGTAGCAAATTCCTCTGTTGAAATTCGCGGAGTATTCTGAACTAAAGTACGCACAACATCGTCATCAATGTGTGAAGTTTGACCTGAGCGTGGCTCGTCTTCAAGGTTAAACTCTCCGCGGCGAAATTTCGCAAACCATTTTTTCACAGTTCTTTTAGCTGGTGCTTGATCTTGATAAAGCTTTTGAATGTTTTTTACGGCTGCTGGAACGTTTATTCCCTTCCGAAACTCGTAAAGAATAACATGTCGTAAATGCATCTTACCGACACTCATTTTGAAAGTAAACTTTCTAGAAGAAGTTTGTATCTATACAAATTATTTTGTTTGAAATGAAAGCTGCACACGTCACCTTTCCACCGATCTGTCTTACGTAGATGGTAGTATTAATGACAACACTTTACGCCGCTTGTAACGCCATCTATTGCACCTCCGCACGAACTTTTGCACTCACCCAATAAAAGATCTAACTACAACGGGGGGGGGGGGGTGTAATTTGTGTTTCTTATACAAATAATTTTAAAAAAGAAAATTACCTTATAAAAAAATTTAAATGGATTTTTTTTTTTTTTTTTTTTTTTTTTTTTTTTTTTTCAGCTCTATGCCGCCTAAAATTTTCAAAAGAGTGATTTTAAATTAATGAAAGTCTTTGTGGACTGAACAAATAGTTTTATTTCATTTAAAGATTGTACTGGAGATTGGAAAAAATATATATATATATATACATATATTATTATTAATTTTTATATATTTTTTAAAGATGATGAATTGTAACATTATATAATGGTTATATATATATATATATATATATTCTCTTTTTTTACGGTAGGCACTTGGCAAGTAGTCCATTCGCCACAACGAGGCCGGAAGCGATGACCATTCCTTTAGGAGACCCCGGCGGGCTGCCATCGCTACTCGATTTGATCTCGTGATTTAGAACCATTATAATATTGAATTATAATGGATTTATAATCGAATTATATTAGTTTTTAAAACAAGAAATTATTTCGCGATGAGAAAAAAACATATAAAAACTTACATATATATTTACGCAAATGCAGTATTTTCTGGCGTTATTATCATTAGTTATTTTATCCTTATTTTTTGTCTAAAACTTAATAATTTTTATTTAAAAAAATAATAATTTTATGTTCTTTAAGTTGTATGCAGTCATAATACGAAAAGAATGAAATATATTTCAGAAAAGAGTTGTTATTTTTTAAAGTGAGGAAAGTCCATTTTGTGAATATATTTGTTAACGCTAAATTATAGCTGCCACCTACTATAAGTAGACGACACAATTTTAAATAGTTGACGCATGGCTTAAAGTAGTCACGCTACTCTAGAATTTACTAGAAATGAATGTTTGAAGAAACTTTTGTGTTACACGACATATTTCTATTTAGAGGATGTATATATTTACAAAATTAGGAATGGGAGAAGAAACCTGTGGGGGAAACATTGACAGGCATACATCTGCATTGACAGGCATACCACATCGCCTTACTCCGTCTCATGAACAACTCTGCTAGGGGTGGGGGGGTGGGAGATAACCGTAGGTAATGACTGGAAATTGGGGACTGACCGCTTGTGCTTCTACCTACTGTAATAATCTTTAAATATAAGGTATTCGTCACAAAATCTTATTATAAATTAAGATAAAATTTATATTTTTAATCCATTCACAATAAATATCTTTTACTATCAGTATAAATTTGTTAGTAGAAATTAATTGGATAAGCGATATTTCAAATTTGTTGATTTTGAAAATGTGGCAAATCCATTCTGAATAAAATATTTTTTCTTTCCCTTAATATTAACAAGCACAATCAAATCAACATAATCACATCAGCATGAACATTTTAAAAATCTTCGCTATCTAAATTAAGAAATAAAATCTGGAAATATAGCCTGGATACTGGGGTGTGTGAGCTTAACTAAACTAATATCGAAATTATGGAAATATACACACCGGGTTATCTGCCGATTAAAATCTAACTCCATTTTATTGATAAATTCTACGAACGATCAGACGTATCGCCGCTTTAACAACAACAAAAAAAAGTAAATCTACAAAACTGGCTTTTGTATAGCTTCAGAAATCTGTATCCTTACTAAAATTTTATCTGTAGACTGTAAAATATATATATATATATATATAAATCTACAAATCTAGTTTTAGTAAAGCTACAAAAATCTGCATGTTTACTAAAATGTTATCTCTAAACCGTGATAATCACATGACCATGTTTTTTTTGCAGTCACATAAAAAGATCTAGGCATCCCAGTTTCCTAGAAAATTCTTAGTAACCATACAGTTTTTTGTTTTATAGTGCATCTAGAAAAGAAGTATACATCTCCAACTAATTTCTCGTAAACAATAATAGGAGAATGAAAGTGTTCGTTTGATAATGATGTCTACTTTTATCCGATATATGTTTTTTTCTGAGACAGTCCCCCCCCCCCCCCCTTATATATTTTTTTTCCGAATTCGATTGAATGGAAAAATTCCGCTCTCATAAATTATATGAATTATAATTATTTACGAAGTTACAAAAAGGACGGCGGTTGCATCTATTTTTTTTTCTTTTTTTTTCTTTTCCGAGATTCTGTGCATAAAAAACACGTAAATAGCACATTATTTGTTCAAAAATTTATTTATGCCTAAATTATTGAGTTTACAATCCAATATATATTTTAGAGAAGAAGTGAACACCTCCAACGAATTTCTCATAAATTATAATAAGAGAATGGAAGAGTTTGTTTGAGAATAATGTCTATTTTTATCCGATATTTTTTTTTTCCGAGATAGTTCCCCTCTTATAATTTTTTTTTTCCGAATTCGATTGAATGAGAAAATTCCGCTCTCACCAATTACATAAATTATAATTTTTTACGAAGTTACAAGAAGGAAGGCGGTTGCATCTTTTTTTGTTTTTGAAGTTTCTGAGCATAAAAACACGTAAATAACGCGTTATTTGTTCAAAATTAAATTTATGCCTAATTATTGAATTTACACTCCAATTTACATCCGTTGAAAAGAAGTAAACACCTCCAACTAATTTCTCATAAATAATAATAGGAGAATGAAAGTGTTCGTTTTTAATGATGTCTACTTTTATCCGATATATTTTTTTCTGAGACAGTTCCCGTTATGAATTTTTTCCGAATTCGATTGAATGAAAAAATTCCGGTCTCATCAATTACATGAATTATATTTTTTTACGAAGTTACAAGAAGGAAGGTGGTTGCGTCATTTTTTTCTTTTCTTTTCTTTTTGAAGTTTCTGTGCATAAAAAACCGCGTAAATAACGCGTTATTTGTACAATAATTAATTTATGATTAAATTATTGAATTTACACTCCAATTTGAATTCCTAGAAAGGAAGTAAACGTCTTCAACCAATTATTCCCAAATAGCAACAGAAGGGTGAAATTTTTCATTTAAGAATAATGTTTACTTTTATCTGAGGATTGTTTTTCTGAGACAGTACCCTCCACGCACAGAATTTGGTTGAGTGGAAAACTCCCGCCATTAACAATTGTATGAAATATATATTTTTACGAAAATCCTACGATTAGTTGCGGAGTTACCAGCTATTTCATAGAGAAACACTCTCAAAGGTTTTCTTTCAATTACAATTCTTAGCATTGTATACTGCAAAAAGACGTTTTAATAATCTACTGTTGTTATATAACAATTAAACCATTTTTTCGATAAATGTTCAAATTTAAATTTTTCTTTCCATCTTTTCAGTCATCTTGAACGTTTTTTTTTTTTTTTTTTTTTTTTTTTTTTTTTTTTTTTTTGAGAATATATTTTCTCTACAAACTTTCCATTCTTCCGCCACAGTCACTGTAGGATGGCTATTGAAAAAGATTTTTTTTGTAAATAATAGTAAATAAAATAGCCAATTTTATCCTCTTTCACTTTTCCTGGAAGCTTTCACTTTCAAAACATTTTCTTTTTGTACAACACTATCGATTCTGTTCACAGATTTGAAATTGGCCCGGTTTTCAATGGAACAGTTTTATATTTTCTGCTACGTAAAATTCAATTCAAAAGGTGTATTGAATATTTGATTTGTGGTAATTTAAAATCTGTCTGTTCAAGATACTTTCGCTTTCAACAAACGTTTATTCAATTTTAAAAATATTTTACAAACTGTTTTCTTTTTAATTTTTTAATTTTATCTTTTTATATTATATATCTTTTATTGTATCATGCAGTATAAATTTTAATGTTATTTGAAAGTTATAGGAATGTACAACAAAAATAACATTAAAAAATATACATATACGTAACCGGTACTAAAATGAAAGAAAAGCTTACAAACAATTTTATTCTTTTTTTTTTTTATCAGTATTTTATTTTTAGCGTTTAGTATGCTGGTAATATATGTTAAGAATACTATGCCGAAATTTGTTCTTCCCTTTCCTCTGGTCCATATACCTTAATTGTGGATGTAAATTTGATGTAAAGTAAAGTTTATGATGGATTTGTAAGATGGAGATTACGAAGAAGCATTTTTCAGCGCTTAATTAGCGACAAAATGATAGAATAATTCTAGGATAGCATTTCTAGGATAATTCTAGGATAACTTTTTTTTCTTTAAAGAGGACTACAGTCAACCCTTTAATGCATGGTTTTTATTTTTTGTTGTTGTTGTTCGGAAAGCATTACATTTAAGTCTGTTTTTGTTAATTATACACTAGAGAAATAGTGAAAAAAATTATTTATGTTTTTGTTGGACATAATGTCATGTCACTCCTGAATTACATAACAAAAATTGCTCAAAAAATTATAATTTTGAATTATACACTTATTTTAACGTGTTTACGTTGCACAATAGCAACTATTCAATGATATAGGGTAATTCTAGGATAGATGGCCATAGAGAAGAGATGGCCAGTCTAAATATTTCAAAAACGATACCATAGATTGCAGCTTAAACTTTGTTCTTCAGAAATAGTTCAACGTGTTCATTCATTGCAACGTGCAGCTGTGTTTTTCAATTATAAAAAGAAAGTGTAATTTTAATGTTTATTTAATTTAGTGGCTGGATATTTTTGTTGAGTTTAATATCTGAATGTTTTGCAGTACCTATGTTATTATTATTATTATTATTATTATTTGTACTATAAGGAATTTTAAGGCACATATATAATCTAATCTTTGCTTTTAAGCCTAAAGCAAAAACTCACAATGGCGGAGTGACGCTTGAAATTGGGTGGCAAATTGTCCATCAATTTTATCAATTTTAGGAGAGATGGCCACCTATAATAAATATTTCAAACTATATTGAGTGAGGATTTTAACTAAATATAATTATTTTTTTAAATAATTATATAACATTTATGTTTATAATTATATTAATTGATATAATTATTTAAATTTTAACTAATATAAATATTTCAGTAGCAATAATATAATAGGGCCTAACAATGTAATTTTGTTTCAGAAAATATTGAAAAATTTCGGAAACGTTCATTCCAGAAACAGGTAAAAGTTCACAAATAAACTTAAAACCACGAAAAATCTAAAATAAACGCAAGGAAAAAATAAAAACATGACACTTCCAGAAGCGAAGATGATGAAATACATTTGAAATTATTAGATTCTACAGATTCCGAGGGAGTAGAATTGGATGATGATCACTGTGTTGGTTGTGGAGAAGAATATAATGCCACAACCAAAAGGGATTCCTGCATACAATACATGAGGTGCCAGAAGTGGTTCCATGAAACGTGTACAAACCACCAAGATCTTTGCCGAAAATGTGGTAAAATTATACGATAAGAGAAGGATTGAAATTATACTTCAAATTTTGTTTATTCAAATTTAATTCACTGATTTTCCTTGATATAATTGCATTTTTACAAATTTCTATGTGTTTTTCATGATTAACTACATGAAATGTGTTAATTTTTGCTATTTTAACTTCATTTTTTCGTTCTTGTATTGGATTGCCATCTTTCCTCGGCTTGAAGGAGAGATGGCCATCTGCCATTTTAATTTCAATTTTGTTTCCCTCTTTTTGTTCTCAATATTTAATTATTTTTTGTCAAAATGTATGATGAGTGTATGTATACGAATTTCAAATATGCACAAATATTTCTCGTATTTGCATTTTAAGAATTTATATTTCAATCTTTAAAAACTATGGCCAACTATCCTAGAGTTATCCTACACATTTTTCCCCACAAAAGTACTCACCCGAGTTTCCCACCTTATTTTCCCAGTTTTCTTTTTATAAAACTACTCATGGAAATAACTTGAAGCATCAATTTAACTTAATATTAGCTAAAAGTGCTAAAAATACATTAACAAGGCAAATAAGTACCTTAATTGATTCAGATCGACATGCTTCATCACTCTGACGACGACATTCTCAAGATCTGTAATGATACAAATACTTTTGCAAAAAAAAAAATTGATTTATAAAATTTGGTATAAATGGTTAATGTATAAATTTGGAAAGAGAGGCTCTGCAGAATAATGAAACAACAGTATAAATTGATTCACGTTGACAAATATCCATTTTTAATACTGAAGTGAACTTCATTATGGATGAGATCGAGTGAAAAGATGAACATAAGCACAGTTCAACTTTGTCTTCAAAAACTTCATCGAGTAGATTTCGATCTTCAAGGCAAAGACGATAGCTTGTGTCCTACTGTAGACAACAATCGACGAAGAATCGACGAAGAAGGAACTGAAGGCAAATAATCGAAGTTGATCCAACCAAAACAACTCGAAAAACTGCGAATGAACTGAACGTTGACCATTTCAGTATCATTCGCCACTTAAAGCAAATTGGAAAAGTGAAGAAACTCAATAAGTGGACTGCATGATTTGAACGACAACTCATGTCGCACAACTGACCCCCCAAAAATTACACGCGTTGGCGTACGAAGCACTACCTCACCCACCGTACTCACATGGCCTCTCGCCAACCAGCTACGAGTTCTTTAAACACCTAGACCACTTCTTGGGGGGGAGGGGGGGGATTTCGCCCATGAGGATAATGTCTGAAACACTTTCTGAGAGTTTGTCGTCTCCAGAAGCCCAGGCCGTCACAGGAATGACTTTTTTGTCACAAAAATGACTGAACTCGTTTCTCGTTGGCAAACATTTATTGATTGTAATGACTCTTAGTTAGATTAAAATCTTTAGTTTGAAAAAAATTACAGTGTTTTAAATTTGAATTGAAAAATCATGCATTATTTTTACACCAACATAATACATTTCCTACAATCGCTATAAAAATTCCTGGAAATTAAGTTAATTCAAAAATTTTAAGACTGATAATGTGTCACAAAAAAGGCAGTTTGGAATTGAAAACAGTATTAATGATTAAAAATACTCCTAAATAATAAATTCAATATTTTAAGCAATTTATTTTAAATCAAAATGTATAATATCTATTTAATTTCAAAATCATCTTCTAAAGATCTTATGTAGACATCATTCACATAATTATAAATATTTCCCGCTTATTGGAACCGATTACTTTCATTTCAAGATTTTTTTTTTTTTTTTTAACAAAACAAACACCCTTTTACGTTTCTTTTATATTGATTTTCCAGGAAAAGTCCTCACACTACATTTCTATCTTTATTTGTCATTTAAAGCTCATTATTTTCGGAGGGACTCTCTCGAATGCAAATTTTTCATTCCGGGTGCACCTTTAATCCTTTATTTTCTGAAAAAGTTTGAAAGCTACGTATCATTATAAAGAATAAAATTTACGGCAAGTTCTGTTCATTATTTCAATTTTAAATTTATGTTATAGAAGTTTTGCTTAAACATTAATTTATTACACACTTTTTTTTATTTTATAACTTTTCACTTAGTTTTTATATGCAAAGATGGAATTTTGTAATGGAATTTTTATTCACTTTCTGATATGCTAAAATTATTATTAAAAAGGGAAAATGTATATCGCTGTATTTCGGATGAGAATATAATATTTTAATAATTTTAGAACTTAATTATACATTAATAAGTAAATTGTAAGAAAATTCTTTGTTAGCCTGCTTCAGGTGGTAAAATCCAAAAATATTTATTAGGGTTCAAATGTATATGATTTACACAAATGACGGACATAACTATGATTGAAACCAACCTAAACAAAACAGACAAACTGACTGTAAAACTGCAACTACGACATATTTTAAACAGTAAAAAGTTAGAACAATTATATTATACAGTAACAACTAAATTATAAAAAAATGCGCTATAGTCAATTATCAGTTTAATATTAATTAAATTATAATCATACTTTAAGAAAACAATTTAGAAATTCTGAATTGATAGTACAAACATTTTCCTTTTTAATACCCTTTAAAAATAAAAAATCCCAGCCGGCCCGGCCTACAGGCGGAGGTAGATTTCGAAGATAAGTATTCTAATTTCACCAACAAAAACTAAATCATGATTAGAGATAAATCCACTTTAACAATTTTATCTGGCCCATTTTGACGAGTTTTATTTAATTTTTATATAACAGCTGGTTCTCTCAGAATCATGGTAAGGTGGTATTAAAAAAAAAATAGTTTTCCATGCTCAACAACTCGAAATTTTCCGACACACTTTCAGATTCATTTTTAACAGAAAAATTATGAAACTTGCTGACGTGATTTTTGAATAAGTGACCTGTGTTTTTATTTTTCGTTCAATTCATTAAAACTTGATTTATAAACAATTATTTTCTCAGTAGGACAATATTTTTCGTTTCTAACACAATAGCTTCGGGAAATTCTGTTCAAAATGCCCACTTTGACATCATATTTTGAAATATATTCTGCCTTTATCAAAAAATCGATTATTACGGTACATTATTTCGTTTCCGAATAAGCGAATCTACAAATTTGATGCGTTTGAGAGCGAAAATGAATTTAAAAATGAGTCAGAAAATAGGCGGTTTGGATTTGAATACACCCTTAATACTGTGATTTTTAGGTAGATTTCGTATGAAATATTACATATTGGCGTCGTTCCTATGTTGGAATTTCTGAAAAATTTTGCAGATCTACACCGATCATGACCCCTAGAGCCCAAAACCACCCTCAGTAAAAAACTTTATATCTATATCTATCTATCTATCTATGTATGTATCTATCTATATATATCACTTTCTTCTGGACACAATAACTTCCACAACTCTGCACCAATCTCTTCCAAACTGATACCTAAATTAAGGGGCATAAAATCTCGGTCAAGTTCGTTAATGGGCAAAATCAGACCAAGGGGATGGAAATAGGGAGGGGTTTTGTGAAAACCGAAAAAACCCCATAACTTCTTAAATTTTGTACATATCGAATCAGTTTAAAGTTTTTATTACTTCTAAAAATAGGGCCAAAAATTTAGATATCACAGATTTTTGATAAAGTTAAAAATGGGCTCAAGGGGCGCAAAAAATATGGTTTTTGAGAGAAAAAAATTCATAACTTCGTCAATTCTCAAGATATCTAATTCCAATTACTTTTATCATGAATCTCCTTAACATTATCTACAACTTTTATATTCACAAGTTTTTGAAAGGACCAATTCGTACCGTAAAAAAATTAAAAACGAAAACAAAAAGGGCGTTTAAAGAAGAAAAAAATCCATAACTCCGTCAATTCAAAAGATATAAAATCCCCATGAATTTATCATATATTTTCTTAATATTGTCTACAACATCTATGCAGACAAGTTTTGGATAGGACCAATTCTTACAGCATAAACAAATTAAAAATACATAGCGGTTGAAGAAAAAAAAATCATCATAGTAGGGGTGTATTCAAATCCAAACTGCTTATTTTCTGACTCATTTTACAATTCATTTTTACTCTCAAAGGCTTCCAATTGGTACTTTTCTTACTCAGAAACTATATAATGTACCATAATGGTCAATTTTTTGATAGAGGCAGAATATATTTTAAAATATGCTGTCAAAGTGGGCCTTTTGAACCGAATTTCCCGAAGCGGATTGTGTTCGAAAAATCATCGTATTAAGGGAGTATTCAAATCCAAACTACTTATTTTCTGACTCATTTTTAAATTCATTTTTGCTCTCAAACGCATCCAATTGGTAGATTCGCTTATTCAGAAACTATATAATGTACCGTAATGATCGAGTTTTTGACAGAGGCAGAATATATTTCAAAAAAATGATGTCAAATTGGGCATTTTGAACGGAATTTCCCGAAGCGATTGTGTTAGAAACGAAAAATATTGTATTACTGAGAAAATAATTGTTTATATATCAAGTTTTAATTGATTGAACGAAAACTAAAAACACAGGTCGCTTATAAAGCTCTTCAAAAATCACGTCAACAAGTTTCATGTTTTTCCTATTAAAAATGAATCTGGAGTTATGCCAGAAAATTTCGAGTTGTTGAGCATGGAAAAGTATTTTTTTGAATACCGCCCTAACATGATTCTGATAAAACCAGTTATTATATAAAAATGAATTAAAAACTCGTCAAAAGCGGCCAGATAAAATTGTTAAACTGGGCTTATCTCTAATCATGATTTGGTTTTTGTTTGTGAAATTAGTATACTTAACTTCGAAATCTACCTCCGCCTGTAGGTTGGGCCGGCAGGGATTTTTTTTTCTTGAACCACTATGTATTTTAAATTTGTTTTTGTTGTAAGAATTGGTACTATCAAAAACTTGTCTATATTAAGAAGATATATAATAAATTCATGTGGATTTTACATCTTGTGAATTGTCGAAGTAATGGTTTTTTCTTCTTCAACTCCCCTTTTTTGTTTTCGTTTTTAATTTTTTTTTTCGGTACGAATTGGTCCCATTAAAAACTTGTCAATATAAAAGTTGTAGATAATATTAAGAAAATTACTAATAAATTTAATTGGATTTGATATCTTGAGAACTGGCGAAGTTATGAATTTTTTTCTCCCTAAAACCGTATTTTTTTGCGTCACTTAGCCCATTTTTAATTTTATGAAAAATCTGTGATACATAAATTTTGGCCCAATTTTTAGAAGTAATAAAAACTTTAAACTGATTTGATATGTACAAAAATTGAGAAGTTATGAGGTTTTTTCGATTTTCACAAAACCCCTCCCTATTTCCATCCGCTTGGTCCGATTTTGCCCATTAACGAACATGACCGAGATTTTATGACCCTTGATTTCATGTATCAGTTTGGAAGAGATTTGTGCGGAATTGTGGAAGTTATCGTGTCCAGAAGAAAGTGATATATATATATAGAGAGAGAGAGAGAGAGGTAAAGTTTTTTACTGAGGGTGATTTTGGGTTCTAGGGGTCATGATCGGTGTAGATCAGCAAACATTTTTCAGAAATTCCAACATAGTGGAGAATGTATAGGTAGTATTTCATACGAAATCTACCTAAAAGAACAAAAATTATAATTTTTTAAAATAAACTAAGTTCTTCGCACTTTTTAAACAAACTTAAATCAAAACGGAAAATTTCTATAATCGGAGCCGAATTATTGCATTTTACGAAGTTGTTTTTGAAACAACATGAAGTGCAGTGATGTATTGATGCATGATTTTTAAGCTAAAGAGTGAATACTTATAAAGGATTATTTTTTAAAGCTATTTTTACATTTATGCTTACATTTACGTAGCCTTTATAGAATCTGAAAACAAAAGGTTGTAATTAAGATAGTCAATTTTAAATTCTTTATTTAATCCTTCCAAAATGAATTTCAAGATATATTTAAGAATAAAGAAAATACATCTGTATTAGGTTTAGACTGTAGTATAAGGGAATGCATTTCATTTTTTATTAAATTTTTAATATTTACCTTATATACATGTATTTTTAAATACGAACATATAACTTCCAGTTCTTAAGTAAGATAGGTTAATTATTTAACTTTTGGTATAAAGCATCTATCATTTATTCTGAGGAAAGCATGGTTTTCATTTACATAAAGTCTGAGTATAAATATGAAACCATAACATTTTTTTGTAGTTATAAATTATATAATCTCTAAATGACATTTACAAAGCCTTATTAATTTGGGAGATTTGGAGCTCTTTAAAATAAGCTACAATTTTAAAATTCTTAGTTAATTTTTAATTAAAAAAAGTTCTAATACTGTTTTGCACTGATTTTCTTAATTAGTTACTTTTCACCCACAGCATACTTATACTGTCATATACAGATATTCACAGTAGAAAAAATTAACTTTGTTAATTAAAAATTTAAAAATTAAATAATAAATTTCTGAATAAACAGATGCAGTGATTATAAAATGCTTATAAGTCAGGATTATAAAAATAAGTATTACCATAGCAAACGATAACATAATCACTAGATTAATGTTTTCATTTTAACTTTTGAAAAGTTTATAATGTTATTATACTTACTTATAAGTTCTAATGCACTTCTGCACTGATTTATTACTAAATTAGATGTGTTTCACGAAAAACATACACTGTCATACAAACAAGATATAGTAAATATATAATACATATAAATCATTATTAAAAATATAAATTTCTAAGTATTGTCATAACAAAAGATAATATAATCATTAGATTAATGTTTTCATTTTTTTCTTTAATTTGAGCTTTTAAACTGCGATGCACTTTTGCACAGTTTTGTTTCTAAATTAGAAACTTTTCACCCGAAGTATACATGCACTGTCATATACAGCTATTCACAATATGAAAAACTGACTTTGTTAATCGAAAATGTTCTTATTACATAATAACATAATGAAGCGAACGAATATTTTTCCCAACTGGATTAAATCATATTCAAGGCTGGAGTAGCACAATTGAAGTTTATTCCAACAGAGCGAAAATATTCCTTGGAAAATATAAATAACAGAGCGATATTCGTTCGCTTCATTATGACCTAATTACATGGTATACAGGAGTTTCCGTGTTAAAGTAGTTTCATCATGTAAATGCTATAGTTATAGCTCGGATGAATAAAACTAGCGCTGAAGTTCGCAGCCAAGTCCAACTAATAAGAGTGAATTGTGTCAGCCAGGTATCGGTCCGGATAGCCTAACAGGTAAGGCAATGGCACGGCACGCCAAGTATCCAGGTTCGATCTCTGGTCTGGACATTTTTCGCTCTGTTGGAATAAACTTCAACTGTGCTACTCCAGCATTGAATATACATAATATCATACTAAATAAACAAATACGTTGATTACAAAGTACAGTCGTGAAAAAAAAAGTAAACACCCCTACTAATTCCTCAACAAATTATCGTAGAAGAAAGTTACTGGTACCGAACGATTGGAAATAAAGTCTACTTTTAAATGATGCATATAAAATTTGCTTAAGGAGGACATCTACATATTAAAACGAACCATAACTTTGTTTTTTTTTCAATAGCAGTACACAATTCTGACAGCATAAATGAACTCCACACCCTTCAATTAGCCTAAAAACAAATTTTTCTGCAATTCGTACCATAACTTTCCGAGAAATTAATTATTTTAAAACAAGCGTATTTTAAGGGCTGTATCCAAATTGAAGTTCGGTAATCGATAGTTAACCGAGAGAGGTCTCTTCTTGATCAAGGCACTTTAAATGTAACACAGGCAGTCAATGAAGCCTGCTAGATTACAGGATAGCATAATAAATTTCAAAATATATAGTCACTTCTATCACAGACCCTCTAACCATCATTTTGCCGTTTTTAAAGCCTAATTTGAAAACAGCTTGGAAGAAAAATGTAAAATTTTGGATTTCCATAAAGCAGGACTTAATAAATCTAAATCCACCAAAAAAATTGTAGATTGCAATTCATATTTTTTTCGAATTTTAATTTCATAATTCATATCATAAAATTATAAAAATTGCAAATTCAGCGTATTTATATTTGGGTATTTTAGAACCATTGCTACACAAAAAATTAGCACATTAGGAGCATAATTTCAGTAGATATAAATAAAAATATGAAAATCTAATTTAACATTAGAAGCACTAAATTTTAATGTTTATAATTCAAAAACATATCATTCAAATGACTTGAAATTTGGCGTCTAGGCATAGTTTGAACCAAAGATTTGAAATATTTCGTTAAAATTGGGTATTGCCATTGAAAAAAATGAAGTTTGGATTTCTTTTAATATGTAGACGGCCCCTAAGCAAATTTTGTATGCATCATTTAAAAGTAGACTTTATTTCCAATCGTTCGGTACCAGTAACTTTCGTCTACGATAAGTTGTTGAGGAGTTAATAGGGAGTGTTTACTTTTTTTCTTCCACGACTGTACATATAAGTCATTATTAAAAATATAACTATACAAATATTAACATAACAAAAGATAATTTAATCATTAGAATTATGTTTTCATTTTTTGAGTTTTTAAACTACTGAAAAGTTTGAAAAACAATCATATTTACTTATGAGATCTAATTCACTTTTGCACTGATTTATTTCTTAACTAGCAGGCTGAGCCCGCTGCGCTGGACCATTTTTCAAATAAACCTTCAATCACACGAAATGGAAAATCCGACCCTGTATTTTAAATTAATATGGACCTTCACCTGGAAGATCCTTCCGCATTTTCTGAATACGCATCTGACGCAATTGCACTATTATATTATCTGATGCGTTAGACGAAATACGGGAAATTCAGAAGCAACACTTTAGTACTTCATGTAGAGTTTGGGAGGGAAATGCGGCCATTACGATCATATCACCACACTACTAAAAAAGAGAGAATTACAATGACTGCAGAGATTGACCATTTAACGTAAAGAATGTTCGTGTTATTCACTTTCGTTTGTTAGGTCTTTTACTCCGGGCTTCTCAGCTTGGTACTTTGTGCGGATCTGATAACATAAATACAATCTCTCTCTACGTTACATTATATTTGGTAATATACGTCTTCTTTTGGCAGGTTTTCTCTACAGTTTCTTATCTTCGATTTCCAGTAGAGTAAATACAATCAAAACAGTATTTAACCTTTATATTTTAAAATATGTGAATCATGTAAAAATGGATATTTAAAGCGGAATTGTGTGAATAAAATTAAAATAGTGTCATTTTAACTGCCGTTTCTTTTCACATACCAGTTATAATCATGCAACTATTAGCCTAGGAAAATAACCTCGATAACTAATTCAAATAGAAAACTAAACCTCTAGTTTTCATTCAATAAAATCTTCCCAATCATCTGTAATCGGATCCACAACCAAGTTTGATGTGAAACGTTAGAAATGTTCGTAACGGTATGGATACAAATGTACCAGAATTAGCTACAAAACAGGGTTAATTACGCTCTAAACTGGGTTAATTACATTCCAATAACCCCTTGAGGGGCGGTGGGATAAAATATATCCCACCTGACTTAAACAAGATTCTCACCAGAAAATTCTAACTAAATTTTATATTTTTAATTTTGGGGGAAAATCAAAGAAAATTTGCTTTTCATTATTTAAGAATAAAAGTTTTAGATTTTTCCTGTGAGAATTCAATATTTAGAGACATTTTTGCTTGCCCCTCAACGAGTTAAATGATGTCAAATATCTGTTGATTGATTTTTAGAGCTTTCATTATCAAAACTCTTTGCAAATGATAAGTAAAGTTAGTTATGCAAGATTTTTAGTAGTGATCTTTTTGGCAAACCGAAGATTTTTTTCGGATTTCTCTAATGAGCGTAATAAGACGGAGAAATAAGCATGCTTTTATTTTCAAGACGTTATTATTCAGCAGTTTCTTGCCTAAATAGAACTACAAACGTTAATTTGTAAATATGATCAGCTGCTCGGGCTGTGCATCAGCCATAATTTCTTTATAATGATTGAAATTTTATTTGAATCTGAGGTACTTTTTTTAAAACCTAGAGTAAATGAACAAATATTGCTCCATCGGCCACCTTTGGCATTTGAAAGGTTTTTTTTTTTTTTTTTTTTTTTTTTTTTGTACATTCAAAGTAATGCTTTAGTAATAGTAAAATAAACCTAAAATTTGTCACTACGATCAGCTGCTTCGGCTGTGCATCAGCCAAAATTTTATAATGATTGAAATTTTAATTGAATTTGAGGTACTTTTTTTAAAAAACCTATGCTAAATGAACAAATAATGTTCCATTGGCCACATTTGACATTTGAAAAACTTTTTTCGTACATTCAAATTAATGGTTTTTTAATGATAGTAAAATAACTGCACATGAAAAATATCTATTAGTAAATCTTCTTTTGTCCGTTTGCTCCATACTAAAAAAACATAAATTTACTAATCGCTAATTACTAAAAGTACAAATTTATTGTAATCTTCTGAAATCTGATTTACCGTCCACGGTTCCTTTCAAATATAAACGAATCTACCAAGACTATACAGTAAATTCGCCAATTGTAAGGTGGCTGATTATGGAAGATTCATTCGAGATCTTTTTATAACATTTCTAAAAGAAGGGAAGCTATGAAAAAAATAAAATAAATGATGAATGGAATGGAATATCGAAAAGTGATTTCAGAAAGCAATTTTTATTGTAATTTTTTTTTTTTTTTTTTTTTTTTTTTTTTGTGATAGAAATAAAGCATAATTACTTACATTTTCTTAAGAATAATCTTTACTACCTAACATTGCAAGCATTGAACGTTTCTATAAGGGAAATTGGCGTTATGTTTTTTTATGAAAAAAAGAATGGACAATATTAGCTAATCTGGCTTCGAGGTTATAAAAGTCTCAAATTTGGGGAAAACAAACCGACATGCTTTCGCAGTAAATTATGATGAGAAATTTTTTAAATGTCTAAAATTAAATTATTTTACAGTATGTATGTGAGTGTGTGGGAGACATTTATACTAAAATTAAAATATCTGACTCCATTTTTTAAATAATAATTGCTATTTATATATTGTACATTTGAATTTTAAAAAATACTCAAAAAATGCTTTCGTACACTTGCAAAATCACCTTTATTGTAAACATCGCTTGAACCCAATTCACGCTTACATCTTTTTGGCTTAAAATCAAATTGTTTGGCGACAAAAGTGAACTCAAAAATCACAAATAAACATATAACATGTAAATCATAAGTGCCATCATTTTTACAATTACATCTGCTAGTTTCGTCTGTAAGTCACATGATGGAAGAGTTAGAAATAAAAAAGAATAAATCAAAAACAAAATTATTACCACATGGAAGGTCTCCGTAAAGAGCATACTCAAATTATTTTGAAAAGAAAAATGCTTTTAAAACTACTCATGTGTGTAGTAAAACATCAGTCAAATTTGGTGGCGGAATCTCAGTAAAAAATCTGAAAAAATCTCTATCTATTCGAGTATTTGGCGCAAAAAAGACGAATGTTCCACGCTATTTGGCTAGCGAACACATTTCCTTCCCAAATGCAAGATATTTAAATGCATTTGAAAATTGCTTGTTAAATAAGTGTTTAAATGCCTAAAACTCAATTAATTTAAACTTAAACGAAGGATTAGCGTATTATTTTTTATCTTTAAGCGTATATAATATATACAAATTGCGTGTTGCAGTAGTTATTTAATTTTACATGGCTTCACCGGCTGGAAATGTTTTAAGGGTACTATTTGATTATTCATTCAACCAATTTCGCCAAATTATATAAATTGCCAAACGCTTTGCCAAATTATATAAATTGCCAAACTCCTCGCCAAATTATACAAATTGACAAAATT
Source organism: Maratus speciosus (assembly GCA_963932465.1). Lineage (NCBI taxonomy): Eukaryota > Metazoa > Arthropoda > Arachnida > Araneae > Salticidae > Maratus > Maratus speciosus. The sequence continues at coordinate 478,344,550 of OZ010795.1, read as the reverse complement.
TTTATTTTAAACAACGAAAGAATAAATAAATTTGTAAACATTAGTAAAATTACAAATAGAAGTGAAATTAAAAATCACTTGATGACGCAACAAACACGTGTACCGTGTTTAATGTCAAGTGTATGAAAATTTACGATCAGCTATTATTGGCATTTATCTTATAGTTTGGCGATAGTTATTTTGTCGACGGGATAATCAAGTAGTACCGTTTTAAATTTGTTTTAAAAGTAGCTGGCTACTTAAAAATGCTACCATTAAACATTTTATATTAAATACTTGTTTCCATGGCAACAATAACCTTCATTTCTTGATTCTGACACTAACAGTATCGAAGTCAAATTGCCAATGTTCCGAATCGGACATTAATTTTGAATTCGGGAAAAATTTAATAAACTGAAATTTTGTTTTAAACCGTATAAATACCATAATAAAATTTTAATATATACTCATATAAAGGTATCTGACAAAACTGTAGTAATAAAAATGTATTTATTACGTTAAACTTAATCTAACTATCTTCGTATGAAGAGTAGAAAAAGGTTTTACTTAAAAAAATTTTATCATAAAAAAAAAGTATAATTCAAAATTTTATTGTGCCGCCAACCAGCATTAAATCGCCAAAAAAAATTAAATTTTCATTATTTTTTTACAAACGCTAAATCGAGGTTCTGCGGATTTTTTTTTTTTTTTAAACATATTATATGTCACGAGAAGAATTTTCTATATATTCCTCATGAGAAGAATATTATATAATTTTTTCAAATATTTCTGAGCATGCACTTATCGAAACTTCCTTGATATCATCCTATCAATTTTTCAGATGCATTTTTCTTAACCTGACGCAAAAGATAAAGAGCCAAATCTTGTTTCAATTGCAATATTTTAACTGAGTAATTTTTTAAGCATTACGAACATTCTCTTTCATGTTTAAATTAAATATTTTCGTTTTTTAATATGATCATTCATTAAAACGATTTTTTTTCTTCCTTCTTTTTTTTTTTTTTTTTTTTTTTTTTATTATTAAAATTAGTGACAGTTTTTTCTTTTATGTTTCGAGGTGTAATAGCTGTTTCAATTTTTTTTATCAACGGTAAATTTCGCCAAGAAATAAAATGGTAAACCTTATCGTCCAAAATAACAGAACTTTCCATCATAATTCTATAACTAATATAGGAAGGTTTATGTGTTATAGCTTAAAACCTTTCCTGAAACGATACCTATCTAACGGTATAGGTTTCGTAAAAATCCATGCAGTAGAACTCGAAATCTAGGCGTTCGGAACGAAATTTTTGTTTGGATTTTATATACATAATAGATTAGAAAATTTCACTAGAAGCATACTTACATTGTAATATATAAAGATATTCACAGTAAGAAAAATTCCCTTTGTTAATCGAAAATTTTAAAATTAAATAATAACTTACTCAATAAACAGATAGAGTGTTACAAAATACTTATAAGTCAGTATCATAAGTATAAATATATAACTATTAACGGAACAAAAGATAACATAACATAACAGTTCTAACATAAATTTTAAAAACAAATTCTTTTAATTTCAAAATTATTTCCTGAAAGAAAAAATACTGATTATATCTAATTTAAGAAATGATAAACATTTCCCATTACTTAATATATTTTTCTCAAGAGTTGCGTTTAGATAAATGCAAATACCCGCATTTCATCGTTAACATTTACGATTTGCTTAATAATGATTTTCTCACAATAGGGACTCATTTCTCTCAATATTTGTTGTTTGACGCTCATTATTTTTAAAACAATCTTATTAAATGACTATTTTGCCTTCCAGGAATAACTTTAATCCTTTTATTATGTGTAAAAGGACTGATATCTGCCAATTATTTTTAAAGTTTAACATATAGTGTAATATGTAAATTACGTCTCATTTCATAATTCAGTTTTTTAAGTTGCAGAATTGTTGCCTAAAAATTAAGTTACTTTCAAGGGGATACTATAGAGTAGGGAAAAAATCATATTTAATAGATATTTAATATTTTAAAAAATCTTTTGAATGTAATAAATGAATTTCGTGAAATCTTATTATATTTTATGATAAAGTTAAATATTAATAGCCAAAAGCTATTTCCTCAAGGAAAAAAATTCTGATTATATCTTATTTATGAAATGATAAACATTTCCCCATACGTAATAAAGATATACAGTAGATTTCCGTTACAACGAACTTCACGGGACCGCTAAAACATTTCGTTGTAACGATTTTTTCGTTATAACGGAATTACTCCTATTTATCTAATGAACTGCATATACACGTAAATTAATTATGTAAGATAAATTTACTTTTCATTATAGAAGATTTTAATAGAAGACTAGTTAAATTAACATAAAAATGTTAGTAAAATAAAATGCAATATTAAAAATACAAAATTACGGACTAACCTTTATTTAGTAGTGCATTATTGCAGAACATCTGTGATTTTAGTTTGCACAAACGAATGTGTAGTTGATGATAACAAAAACGTGTGCAATGAATGAATGTGAGAAAATACCTCCTCTGGAACATTTTTTTGATGTGAAACAAAATCACGCATTTTGTCCAAGCATGAGAGAGCTTCCGAAGCGGTAACTTTTGAATCGTCGGTAACATCAATATCGTCATCACTGCTGTCGTTATTTTGTTGGTTTGATGTAGTTTTAATGGACAAAATGATATCTTCATCAGATACTTTAGAGCATGTTTGAATATTGTCATCCACAGATAAGAAATCCTCCAAATTCACCTGATCAGGGACTGATGTTAATTTTTTGGCAGCCTTTCAAACTGTGTTTAATTCAGAGGACTCATCCGAATCTAAAATTTCAGATTCAATTTCTTCGGTCTCAGTTAACCGGGCATGTTTCCAACAGTTAGAAATTGTTTTCTCGCTAATTTCTTGCCACGAAACAGAGATCATTTCAATAGCTTCTTTGAGATTTATTTTTGGCCTATCCCCATTTTCTAAGCCGAAAAGAATTCTTTTTAGCAAAAAAGTTCTGTAGCGAGATTTTACAGCACGGATGATGCCTTGGTCTAAAGGCTGTAGAATAGAAGTGCAATTCGGTGGAAAGTACTCAACTCTGATGCAGTCCAATTTGGGGGGACTATTATGAGGCCTGCAATTATCAATCAGGAGAAGGATTTTCCGTTTTTTAGCTTTCATTTCTTTGTCAAATTGCACTAGCCAATCATTAAAGATATCTTGTGACATCCATGCCTTCTTATTGAATTTATAATCGCAAGGCAATGAATGACAGTTCTTAAAGCAACGGGGCTTGCCAGAGTGACCAACAATTAATATTTTTCTCTTCTCGGTTCCTGATTTGTTGCAACAAAAGAGTGCTGTAATTCGTTTCTTTGAAGTTTTTCCTCCGATGCATTTGTCGTCTTTAAATGTTAATGTTTTTCTCTGTTCAAGTTGATAAAATATTCCAGCTTCGTCAGCATTGAAAACATCAACGGAGCTGTATGTCTTTATAAGGGCAGCTACTTCTCCAACTCTCCATTCATTTACAGTCTTTGTAGGCACATCACCTGCTTCGCCGCAAATTGATTTCATTACAATTCCATAGCGAGTACGAAAGCGATTGAGCCAACCTACACTGACTTGGAAATTTTCGATACCAAGTATTGTTCCGAACTCTTGAGCTTTCTGCCTTATCAGAGGACCATTTATAGGTACATTTCGTGAACGAACATCTTCGAACCATTTGAACACGTCTTTATCGACATCTTGAAATTGGGACTGTCGCATTCGATTTCTATAGGAACCAATGCTTGCATTTTGGAATTGTCTCTGAATTTTTTCTTTATCTTTTAGAAATGTAGTTAAAGTCGATGGTGTTATTCCATATTTTTTGGCGACATCAGTTTTCCGCAATCCTTTATAAATCTCAGAAATTATGACTTTCTTTTCTTCCAACGAAAATTGTTTTCGTTTCACACAAGCCATTTTATCAATGAACGAAGCAAGAAACACACTACAACAGGTACTGGCGACAAAGATATCCCAGAATAAGCCCAAACAGTCATTTCACAGTGAAGTTCACCTGCTTTCCGTCACGTGATCATTTTGAAGCGTATGGGCTAATGAAAGTTAAGGAATTAGGGAAAGAAGTAGACAAAAGAAATAATAACAAAGGGGGGGGGGGATTTTTAAATAGCACCTGTCCCCAAAACAATAATGTTATTTTTTATCTTCAACATTTTATTCGAAGTATATTTCATTTCTGTTAAGCAATTGAAAAAAAAAGAAAAAAAGAGCTCGATGAAAATTTTTCGTTGTAACGGAATTCTTAAAAAAATGCACTTCGTTAAATCGGAATTTTTAATACATTGGAGTTAATGCAATTTGAAATGGGGATTTGTCAAATTTCGTAGTAACGGAATTTTTCGTTGTAATGGAATTCGTTGTAACGGAAATCTACTGTATTTTTCCTAGGAAGGGCTTTTAGATTAATAACAAATACTGGCGTTTCACCATTAACATTTAGGATTTTCACTATAAAGATTTTCTTGCAAAGAAGACTTCATTTCTATCATTTAACATTCATTTTTTTTTTCCTTTTTTTAACAGCCTTATTGAATTTAGATTTAGCCTGCCAGGAATACCTTTAATACTTCTATTATAGGAAAAAGGATTAATACGTGAGCGGTAATATATATAAATATATGTTATTATAATATAATTATATATTTACTATTTAAAAAAAATCTTTTGAATGTATTAAATGAATTTCGTGAAAACTTTTTGTATTTTACGATAAAGTTAAATATTAATAGCCAAAAGCTATTTCCCCAAGGAAAAAAATTCTGATTATACCTTATTTTTGAAATGATAAATATTTCCCCATACTTAATAAAGATATATTTTTCCTAAGAAGGGCTTTTAGATTAATAACAAATACCGACGTTTCACCATTAACATTTATGATTTTCCCTATAAAGATTTTCTTGCAAAGAAGCCTTCATTTCTATCATTTAACATTATTATTTTTTTTTTAAACAGTCTTATTGAATGTAGCTTTAGCCTTCTAGAAATACCTTTAATGCTTCTATTATAGGAAAAAGGATTAATACGTTAGCATTATTTTAAAAGTTTAATATTTAAATGTAAAATTAAAATTACGTCTCGTTCCATAATTCAGCGTTTTTCTGTTGCGGAATTTTTTCCTAAAAATATTGAATTTTAAGGGGATTCTATGGAATAAAAAAATATTTAACTATCTAATTAACATTTAATACTTTAAGAAATATTTCTGTTGTATCAAATGAATTTCATGAAAACATTACATTTTATAAAAAATGTCAAATATTAACATTAATGCTTTTTTAATAAAATTAATATACGTTATAGTATTTTAAATTTCTAAAACAAATGTTGAAAAAAACATATACGTATGTTTGTAATGAAATAGTTTACTTTCGGTATGATGTTTCATATTTAAAACTTCTAATTTATATATTAAAAGATCTAACGATATTGGGTAAAATACTTTGTATTCTTTAAACAAATAATTTTAAAAAGTAAAATTACATTCTAAAAATTGCGTATTAAATGGAATTTTCTTCACGTTTGTGCCATCTAAAAAAAGAGTTAGAATTTTTAAAAGAGTGATTTTAAATTAATGAAAGCCTTCGTGGACTGAACAAATATTTTTATTTCATTTAAAGATTGTACTAGAGATTGGAAAAATATTTTTATTATCTGTCGCATAAAAACATAGAAGAAGATCATTTCCCTTTTCCTTTTTGTTTAGATACATGAAATTTTCTTCAATAGATGCTTCGCACATTAAATATATATATATATTTTTTCTACTTAATGTTAATTTAAAATAATTTATAACTTGAAGAATCCTCAGTAGAGGGCGGCACTATAAAATTATTCACGTTCCATTCTATTAAAATCTTGTGTTGACAACTTATATAATTTTCATCATTCCCAACTTTCAATTTAATAACTCTATTTCTTCACTCCTATTTTGTAATGGATTTACTCTGGAATCCTTTAATTAGCATATAAAATAATATATAATGTTTAGATTAATTACGATAATTTATAATTATTATATTTATATTATTAATAATATTATTTACTTGGTGTGGTTATTTTTAGCGGTTAGAATTCGCTTTTAACTGTAACCCATCAATATGGCAGGTTTTTTGCTGTAATTATGGGGATGCATGATTATGATTCAAATATGGTATTTAATAAAATAATCTTTTCAAAAAGAAAATAGTAACCGACTTCAAAAAAGCACTAAAAAGATTTAAATAATTCTTTAAACTTCTCTAATGACGAAACGTTATCCATTAACTGCAGATCGGACATCATGTATCGGCATAAAAACGTTAAATTTAATATATAGAATTTAATATCTACCAAACATGGATTTTCTAGAGAATATTTTTTACAAAAGATTAATTTACATATTTATGATTTAATTTACAAATATATACATATAAAAAGTAATCAATTACTTTTTGAAGTTGGTGCCAACCTATCTTAAGTATAGTAAAATTCTGAATATATTGTAGCTATTACCATGAATAAAGTGATGATGGAAAATATTATACAAAATTTTAAAAAATGCTCTATTACTTCAGCAAATTATTTGTTTAATCATTATCGATTGTGAACGTTTGGCATTTTCTTCAAAAAGTAATTGATTACTTTTTATATGTATATATTCGTAAATTAAATCATAAATATGTAAATTAATCTTTTGTAAAAAATATTCTCTAGAAATTCCATGTTTGGTAGATATTAAATTCTATATATTAAATTTAACGTTTTTATGCCGATGCATGATGTCCGATGTGCAGTTAATGGACAACGTTTCGTCATTAGAGACGTTTAAAGAATTATTTAAATCTTTTTAGTGCTTTTTTGAAGTCGGTTAATATATTTTTTTGAAAAGATTATTTTATTTCCTACTTTTTAGTTATTCATACCGTAACACATAATTATCCGGATTTCAACATCCGCTGAATAAGTAAATTATTTGTCAAATAAATTATAATTTACAAAAATTATTTATTAAACAAATAGTTTTTAATAAATTCTTTATAATTTCATTAGGAGTATTGATTTTATTAGCATTTAATACTTATGATATTTTTTTAAACAAGTACATTGTATTCACAATAGTCTACATTCTTTTATTTATTGATCACATACACCTGACTTGTGTGCTTGACATGAGGGGCCCGCTTATAAGTGTTATTATATACAAAATAGCACAAGGACTTTGAGCTTTGAAAGGGGGGGGGGGGTGGCTTCTAGATAGCACAAGGAAATTTACAACACCAGAGAATTACATCTGGGAGCTCCACAAAGAGTGTGCAACGGAGCGAGCGGAAGTTGAACCCGCAGCCCAACTACGCTCTCAAGCGATTAGTGGTGTGGTGCCTTAACCATTCAGCCACAGTCAGCATTCAAGAATTACTTTTTGTAAGACTCCGTTGTCAAGAAGCAAAATGCAGACTATGTAGCAATATTTGTATTGACTCTTCAAGTATATTGATCAGGACCCAGATATATTTTTCGCTGTTAGCAAAATGAGATTGACCAATCAGAAGCCTGCATTTTTTCGAACTTATCCTTTTTATAGAGTGTGTCCTTTTAAATTTCAAAAATTCTTCTATCAAATAAAACAAAATTTTCTGTACTAAAATACTGGCATCCAAAAAGCTGTAGACTTGTCAGGTTTGAAAATGTAGTCCAGGGCCCACCGTGGCTGATTGGTCAAGGCATCACTCTGCTAATCGCTTGAGGGCGTAGGTGGCTGCGGATTCGAATCTCGCTGTCTCCGTTGCACACTCTTTGTGGAGCTCCCGGATGTAATTCTGTGGTGCTGTAAATTTTCTTGAGCTATCTCCTTCCTATATATTGACGATGACTTATAAGCGGGCTTGACGCCAAGCGCACAGGTCAGATATATGTATTCAATAAACCAATCATGTGGTCCATAATTCTACATTATTCTTTTCCGATAATCTGCATCAATTGTTTCCTCATGTAAGGCGCCTCTATTTGAGAGTGGTGACATACAATGCTCAGACTTTGTTTATATGTACGTGTTTGGCAAAACACTACGGCAAAACTAGATATTTCCTATGCCAGAACTTGGCGATACTCGCTTGGATAAGTTTGATTATATGAGTGGCGGACAATTTAACAAGCATTAGTTTGGCAACAATGGCAAGCTCTTCAAGATTCATGGCGATAGCTTTTGTCCGAATCTATCAATCAATATTTTTTTTCTGTATGTCACCATTCTCATACCAATACTCCCCATCCTTAGGCAGTAAAGACATCAGAAATGAGCGTCAATGATTAGGTGCTTAGTCTGAATCTAATAACCGAAGACAGTGCTGCTAAACATAAGAAGGCACTTTTATGTGTATTGCGCTGTTAAAAATCTGCAGCTTTAGCTGCATAGTCACTCCACCGCTTTTATAGAATATTTCTAATCTGACCAATGAGAAAATCCCATAGCATAGTCAAGTAATCGTTTTCTATAAAAGCGGTGGAGTGACTATGCAGTAAACGCTGCAAATTTTTAACAATGTGTGTATGGATGCACTTTGCAGTGCACCGAATGATGGAGACACTTTGCTGAACTCTGATGTAAAAGGCCACTTTGCTATTGAATGGAGGATATTCCATCTACAATTTGATGACGTGGTCAAGGTAAAAACTTCTAGCATAAAGAAGGGAAGGCTCCATAGACGTAATGAAAAACCCTCGCCAGCCAGTGAAACAGTTCATGCGGAAAGTAGTAGTAGCATCCCTTCTTATCAGTTAGACGTTCTTTGGCCGGTATCACGTGACTTTTTTCAGCCTCGAACCCAGATTTGGAATAAAGTCCATTGTTTTGATACTCACTTCCGATGTCGGTTAGCATCGTTTTAGACAATAACCTTTTTCTGAATGCGGCATCTTTTCTATACAAGATTTCGCACTTCGGAAAGTAAAGTTCGCATCCAGTAAACTATAAGCTCCACATCGATACCTACGGACATCGAAATTGGGTGTAGAAAAGCTGATAATCCATCAATAATGTTTACACATCAGAGCGCGAGAAAGTGCTTTAAGAGAAACTTATGTCCGAACTATAGCAAACCTACACTGTTAAAAATATCGTGAAAGATTACCTCTGTTTTTAAAGGCTATCTATTTTCTGACCAATAAGAATGCTACATAAACTCCTATGAAACGTTCTCATTGGTCAGAAAATAGATAGTCTTTAAAAACAGAGGTAAATTTTCACGATATTTTTAACAGTGTAGGCATTTCCTATTACATAACTACAGCGTCTAGAATATATAGTGTGGTAATCGGCTATACCAGTAATACTTAAAAAAGTGCTAAAATATTGGATCCCTTAAATGTCAAACGACGCTGAAATCCAATGAGTCGATCACAGCGACATCTGCAGGATATTTTTTAAAACTCCAAGATGATTTAGTTACAGCGTCTAGAATACCTAGTGCGGAAATATGCTATTCAAACAACGCTAAAAATTTGTATCCCTTAAATGTGCGACTATGCTGCTAAAGCTCAAGTGTCGATTGCAGCGACATCTGCGGGATTTTCGTATTACATGGTATAGACTAGCAATATCTTGCAGTTGTAGAAAATATCCTGCAGATGTCGCTGCGATCTGTATATTTCAGCAGCATCGTTGCACATTTAAGGGATACAATATTTTAGCACTTTTTTAAGTATTACAGGGATAGCCAATTTCCACACTATATATTCTAGGCGATATAACAGCGTCTAGAATATATAGTATGGAAATCGGCTATCCCCGTAATACTTAAAAAAGTGCTGAAATATTGGATCCCTTAAATGTCAAACGATGCTGAAATCCAATGAGTCGATGACAGCGACATCTGCAAGATATTTTCTAAAACTCCAAGAAGATTTGGTCTATACACTGTAATAATACGATGTTTACTTTTAAATCTGAAAATATATCGCAAATGTCGCTGCGATCGGCACCCTTGATTTCAGCGTCATTGCACATTTAATGAATAACCTTTTTAGCGCTATTGGGATAGCACATTTCCACGCTATATATTCTAGACGCTGTAATTTAGCCCAGCTCTAGATGCTGCAAACATGTTCACAATACCTACTGGGTTCCGATCCTGATCCGTTCTCATTGGTTCCCCAGATTCAGATATCCAGAACATATTGACTGACTATCGCAGTAGTACAGCGTCTAGAATACATGTGTGGAAATCTGCTATTCAAACAGCGCTAAAAGTTGTATCCCTTAAATGTGCAACGATGCTGGAATCCAGGGAACCGATCGCAGCTACATCTGCCATATATTTTCAAATTTCAAAGTAAACGTCATCGTATTATTGCAATATGCCTAGACCAAATCGTCTTGGAGTCATAGAAAATATCCTGAAGATGTCGCTGTGATCGACTCATTGGATTTCAGCATCATTTGACATTTAAGGGATCCAATATTTTAGCACTTTTTTAAAGTATTACCGGGATAGCCGATTTCCACACTATATATTCTAGACTCTGTTGCAGTAGTATTTAGAAAGTACTAAAATATTATATCCCTTAAATGTAAAACGATGCTGAAATCCAAAGAGTCGATCGGAGCGACATCTGAGGATATTTTCTAAAACTCCAAGACCATTTGGACTAGACGCTGTTATGATACAATGTTTACACTGAAATTTGAAAATATAACTCAGATGTCGCTGCGATCGGCTCATTAGATTACAGCATCATTGCACATTTAAGTGATATATTTGTTTAGTGCTGTTTGGATAGCAGATTTTCACACTATTTATTCTAGGCGTTGTACTTGTGCTCTGATACAAGATAAACTTTAAAGGTTGATTTTCAACTTTTCGACACCGTCTTCCGATATCGGTTTGTGTCTTTGTGGGCCTTTCGATTTGGCGGATGACAGAATGGCCGGGATCCAGATAGATTCTTCGCTCTTAGCGAAACGACATCGACCAATCAGAACGCTGCATTTTTGCAAACAGCAAAAAGTTCGCAAAACTGCAGGCTTCTGATTGGTCAATCTCGTTTCACTACCAGCGAAAAATCTATCTGGATCTCGGCCCTTGTCCAGCTAAGTTTTCGCATTTTGAAAGATCTCGTATCTCTATAAGAGTAACAGTATGAAAGATGAGTGCTTATAATAGGCGGCTGTTTCAAAAAGGATTTGAATTTTAAGGTTTTTATTTTTTTTTTTAAATGTTCTAATTATCAGATTTTTATAAAATTGGAATGGGACCAAATGGATGACTTACACTTTCAAACAAAAAAAATTATCAAAATCGGTTCATATTTAAGAAAGTTATGCGTGAACATGGCCAAAACATACATACAGGTTGAATTGATAACCTCCTTCTTTTTGAAGTCGGTTAAAACTTGTATGATTCTATTGCTGAGTAAGTTTTTAGCTCACATGTTTCATTTTTATTTCTATTGTGCATTAAATTGTTCTTTCCGGGTCGTACATATTGATTAATTATATATTTCTTTTATTTTTATGGTAGTGGTTAATCGGACTATGGAGGAAATAAGCATTTAAGCTGTAGCTTATTATTTCTTCCTCAGAAATTAACCGCTTTTTACTAATGATTTCTCAATATTGCCCTTTAAAACGAGTTACGAATCATTAGTTCCAATTTTATACATAATTGTTTTCTCATTTTAAATTCATTTTGTAGTTTTTCTTTTTGATTTAATGAATTTTCAATTTTTGAGATTATACATTTCGTGCAAAGGATTTGTTGATGCTGACAATGATTCATTATTTCAGGTGTTTTTTCATTGGTCAAATAACTTTAATTACAATTTGTTTTACAAATTATTTCAAATATTTATGTTTTCCTACATATATTTCTTTATTTACTTGTTTGTTTTTTATGAATTTGCTTTCCTGTTGATTTTCTTTTCGCCAATTTTGAATGTTTTAATTTTTAAATATTTCATATATTGGTGATTAACATGGTTTATTAAAGTAGAAAAATTCATTAAGGATTAGTAAATTACACCAGTTAATCCAGATTTATTTTGTATAATGTCAGTGTAATGTATTGATACACAATTTATTAATTTTTAATTTAAAAAAAAGATGACTAATTCTAATATTATATAATGGTATTATATATATATATACATGTGTGAGTTTCACTACCCTAATATCGAAATTATGGAAATATACTCACTAGGTTTTCTGCCAAATAAAATCTACCTCCACTTTATTGATAAATTCTGCGAATGATCAGCCATGCGTACACTGTAAATAATAATAATAATAATGTATGTAAATCTACAGAATTAAGTAGGATTACTAAAATTTTACCTGTACATTGAAAAAAAATGTAAATCTACAAAACTAGTTTCAGTAAAGCTACAAAAATCTACATTCTTACTAAAATTTTATCGGTAAACCGTAATAATTACATGTACATTTTTGTTGCAGTTACATAAAAAATTCTAGGCATCCCAGTTTTCTAGAAAACTCTTAGTAACGCTTAGAGGTTTTTGTTTTATAGTGCAAACATGAATCTGTTACATGATTTTTTTTTCTTTTTGCAGTTACATAAAAAGTTCTAGGCATCCTGGTTTCCTAAAAAATTCTTAGTAGCCTTTTAGATTTTTTTTTTACAGTTGTCATATTTCTATTATACTCTGTGACATCTGCTTGAATTACGTCTAGGAAACATTACTTTGTATATTTAATTTTAAATACTGGCTAATTCATGTTGATGACACTTTCATTTTAATCGTAACGCTTTTAACATCGATTCTGTTTTGAATATCGCCAATTCATTGATCCTCACATTCCGTTTAATATTAAAATTGAACATAACAATCAGTTTTCTTTTCTCGACATTCTAGTTACCCCATTTAGAAATTTAGACTTAAGAAAGCATTTTGCTTAGCTATTACCTCATTACGCCTTGTCAAACGACGTTCTAAAGAAAGGTATTCTTTCTATTAATTCTTGCATTGCACGCTCAATTTTTGTTCTGGTAATGAGTCCATTTGCAATGAAAATAAATTATTTAAAATCCGTCGCAATAAAAATGTTTCAATCTTTCTATTACTAGAAAATCTGTGAAAACGTTTCGCAAGCCTTCTATAGTCAGATCTACGTATGTCTAAATTAAAAAAAATCATACTGTTAAAAACATTGTCGTTCCATTTTCCCGAGGTTCTAAATATACATTAGCTAAAGTCTTAAAACGTTTCAACTTTAACGTTATTTTTAAACTTGCTAATAAATTCTACGTCTCTTCTTTCACGCAACAAGGCAATCGTGCACAATTACAAACCATTTATCCATCTATCCGTCTCTATTCTACATAAACTGTCATTTCAAGTGCCACAAATCTGGGGTTTATAATTATCCTTGTAATAATTATATTTTTTTTTATATCGTTACAGTTTAGCATCCCTTAATAAATAAAAAAATCTGTGATAAAAAATTATACGAACTCCTTCGGGACCGGTGGCTTTTATACAAATTTTATTCGGTCGCCACCACTGTTTTTTAAAAGTTACCCTAAATTAAACAATCATGAAAATGCTCTAATTAAAGAAAGCAAATATACTTTTCTTTTTTACTGTTGCCTAAAAAAAAATCTGTATGCTGTTTTGCGGGTGTTTTATAAGCACCCACAAAAAAAGCATACAGTATTTGGATCATGGTCATGAAGGGGTTAAAGAGCAAGGTTTTTTTTTTTTTTAAATCGGCCATTGCAAGTCTCGTGTTGCGCAATAATCACACATTTATAATTTCTGATACTAAAAATATCCGCTGTCCCGTAATGTATATGAATAGGATTTTTTAGAAATCGTATTTATTTATCAGAACTCGTAATCGCAAAAATTAAAATACCATGAAGTGATCATCGGAATTGAGTCAAACTTTTTAAACAAATGACCCGGTATCGATACAAATACATAATTAAATTTTCAATGAAAAAAAAAGAAAAAGAAAAAGAAAAAAACAACAACAAAATACTACTTGTCGAAAATCAGTATTTGGAACAGCCAATACGCGTTACAAAAGAGCTTTTCTACGACGTGGTATGGAATATAATATATTTTGAATGTATGTAAAGAATAAACTCACATTCACACATTAATTTCCAAGGCTCTGGTAAGTTCATATATCTCTTTATATTAACACAATAGCACAAAAGCAGCGCTCAGCCGCTTTCTCGAATACTCACATCTCCTACACAATACTCAAAGCCCACAACTCACTTCACTTCAGATTCTGGTCACCGTGATTTTAATTATAGGTGACGCGGCATGTATACTTACATGGAACATACCGGTCCCCATTGATATGTTTATAACATTCAATAACAATTTTTACAAAATACTCTAAATTACACAAATTAATACAAAAAGTCACTATATACGTTAACTTAAATATAATCCTCGAAAAAAAAAATCAATACAACACACATATGTATACAATTACTTTTTTTAACTGTCAGGAGCAACAGGCATGGGTAAAATACGTAATTTACTGATCGACCTTTTAAAAGTTCCATTTTGAGTGATTACCTTAACTACTCGAATTTTGTTATCGTTACTGTAATACACCTCAATAATTCTGCCTAATGGTCACTTATTGGTCGGTAAATTCTCCTCTACTAACACCACTAAATCTCTGATTTTAACATTATCTTTTTCAAACTTCCACTTACCCCTTTGTTGTAATTCACTTAAATAATTAAGATGCTATTTACGCCAGAAAAGTTGTAGAATTTTAGTTATCTTTTGCCATTTTTTGAGGCGATTTTCTCTCATATTGGTTAGATCAGTCTCAATAATGGAATTTAACGGCCTGTTTATCAGAAAATGGGCTGGAGTTAAGACTCCAAAATCCTTCTCAACATCTGATAATAGACTCAAAGACCTCGAATTTAATATTCCCTCTATTTATATGACTATTGTAAGAAGTTCTTCATAAGTGAGGTTAGCACCTCCCACAACTCTCTTAATGTGATACTTAAATGATTTTATAGTGGCCTCCTAAAGACCCCCGAAATTGGGTGACTTATGAGGGTTAAATTTCCACTCAATGGATAAATGTGCTGCTAATTTCTCATCAGGTTTCTATACTAACTCCTAAAAGGCCTTAAGAATCTTATTTGCACCAATAAAATTTTTCGCATTATCTGAATACAATTTGGCACATTTACCTCTGCGTGCAATGAATCATTTCAATGCAGCAATAAATGATTCGGATGTTAAGTCTGAAACAACTTCGATGTGTACAGCTTTAAATAGAAAACAAACAAAAATGCAGAAATAATTTTTTTACAAGGTACGTGCATACTCAACTTTGACCATAAATGGCCCACACAGATCTACTCCCGAAATATTAAAGCAGTAGTCGAATTGGACTCTATCCCTGGGAAAAACCCCATCAATTTATTTGCAATAACTGGTTTAGCTTTAAAACATGAGATGCACTAATGAACTTTCGACATGTTGCACGACCATTTATTGGTCAAAACTTTTCTCTTACCAACGAGAGTAAAGTTGAAGCACAGACATGAAGTTATTTTTTATGATAATAATTCATAACAATTACAGAAATACTGTTAGACTTCGGTAAAATCGCCGGGTGCTTTCTCGCAAAATTTAAATTACTATTATCTATCCGGCCTCCAACCCTAAAAATTCCAAATCTATCTAAGAATGGATTGAGGCTTTTTAGATTACTGCTTGTACTTACCGAACCTTTGGTCTGCAGACTACGTATGTCTGCAATGAATGGACAGATTTAATTAAATAAAACTCTGAATGCTGAATGCTGCAATTCTGAAGTTAACAAGGTTACACCACACCTATATAGTGGATTTCTCGCATTAATCACAAACTTGAAAATATAACTAAGAATGCGTAAAATAGTTATATAATTATTCTAAGATTAATTAAGTCATGCACAAAACATCTAATAATACTAAATTCATTGATAGGTTTTGAATTGGTTTTGAGCTCTTTATTGAACTCTTCATTAGCTTCTGGTATAATTACTGAACGTCGACGCTAGTCAGTGTTATTAAAAAAATAGGACCTTTCCACCACAAGTCACAATCAATAAGTTTGTCTGGATCCAAACCTCGGGAAAGTTTGTCAGTAGGATTTTCTTCACAGCAGATATGACTCCACTGTTGAGGACTAGAGGTTTTTTAAAATTTTAACCACCCTGTTCTGCACAAATTGTTTAAGATCAATAAGTTCCTTTAGAATGCACGCTAACACTATCATTGAATCCGACCACAGAAAAACATTAGTAACTATTACTTTCATGGATGATAAGACTCTTTTTACCAGTTTGATTAGCAAAACTGCAGCACATAGTTCGAGTCTGGGGATGGTTCGACTCTATTGGTGTAACGCGTGACTTGCTAGCGATTAAAATTCACCATCACATTTCCTAGAGAGTCAAAAGATTTGCAATACACCGCTATATCATAACAATGTTCTGAGACATCTGCGAAGCCATGAAGTTCTACAATTTCTGCGTTTTAAATTATAATGCGTCTATCTATTTGTATATTATTCACACTTTTAAGTGATTTAAAAAATTGATGCCATCGCGATATTCTGACTCAGGCAGATCATCCTTCCAGTCAATATTAATTCTCCCCAATCTCAGTATTTTGGATTTCGCTATAACTGGGGCAAGAAGTCCTAGCGGATCAAAGATTCTGGCAATTGTCGGCAACAGTTGTCGCTTGGTATAGGAATCGCTCAATTCTACCATAACCCGAAATATGAAACAATCATCCCTTGGGCTCCACGAAACCCCCAACGTTTTAGTCTCAATGTTGTTTTCAAAATTATACCCTTCTCCAGGTGAACGAAAGATTTTTATCACTTGTGCATCCTTTTTGAAGGTACATAACTTCAAAAAGGATGCACAAATGATAAAAATAGCGATTATGCCTTATGCATAATCGCTATGAGCTTCCGCTGCAACTCTTTGGCTTCCTCAAGCGTAGATGCACTGCACAAAATATCATCCATATAAAAAATTTCACGAAGGACTGGTGCTGCCATTGGAAAATTATTTCCTTCATCAATCGACAGTTTATTGAGCGTTTTCATTGATAAATAGGGCGCGCTGACAGTTCCGTAAGCTACTGTTTGTAATTCGAAAATTTTAGGTTCCTCCTCAAAATTATCGTTCCATAAAATTCTCTGCAACGAGTGCTGACTAGGATCGATATTTATCATTCGGTACATCATTTTGACATCCGCAGTCAGAGCATAAACATGTTCTCGGAATCTAACAATAATTGTAAATAAGTCATTTTGAATGATTCCTCCATTATATTGTAATGAATTTAGTGATGTCCCATTGTTGTCATGGCAGAACAATTAAAAACCACTCTAAGTTTTGTGGTTGATTTTTCTCGATGAAATATACCATGATGTGGAGCATAGTCCGCAATGTCAGGTTCTTTTGCTTCTTTTACTTGCTTCATATGCCCTAAATCATCGTATTCCTTTAAGAAATCTTTATACAGATTAAAATATTGCCTTTCCTTTGATAAGCGAGTCCACAGCAATCTGAGTTTTTTGAGAGCAAGATTCCTAGATCGAACTAAACACGAAGGATTTTCCTTTAAAGGCATTATCACTACATATCAACCTTCCTCATTTCTTTAATGCGTTCGAGCAAAATGTTTCTCGCATATCTCAAATTCCTTACTTTATGATAACTCTAACGCGATGTTTTCGACTTCCCAAAACTTTTTTAATGTTTTGTTTAAGGGGTCTTGTACCTTTTAAACGCGACGAAATTTAAAGAAAAAATTCAAAGTTCGAATTAGTCTATCTTCAAAATATTTTTATGTATAAACATGAAATTTTGGATATTGTTTAAACAGATTGTGCTTTTTAATATGCTGTTACTAGAAATTTATTATCCATTTATCAAAATTTGTGTGCTGTTGAAATCAAGATAGCTCTTTTTTTTACTCCATAAGTCATTATGCGCATATCTTGAGAAAGTATGTATGGATTGTCATAAAATTTCGTAAAGATACTAAAAACATATGTGTGCTCAAAATGAACTACTCTTAGGCCAGAATTATTTCATTAACTACATAAAAAATATTTTTGTAAAAAAAAAAAAAAAAAAAAAATATATATATATATTTTTTACGAATAAAAGCAGTCATAACTAAAAATATTACCATTGTAAATACTTAAAAGTAGTTTATTTTAAACACACATATTTGTTTAGTATCTTTTCCAAATTTCATGACAATCCATACACACTTTCTCAAGATATCATGCGCGCAATGACTTATGGAGTAAAAAAAAGAGCTATTTTGATTTCAACAATACACAAATTCTGTAAAAGGCTAACAAATTTATAATGGTAGCATATTACAAAGCACAATCTTTTTGATCAATATACAAAATTTCATGTTTATACATAAAAATGTTTTGAAGATAGACTTATTCAAACTTTCCAGTTTTTCGTTAATTTTCGACGTGTTTAAAAGGTACATAGACCCCTTAAATCCTCCTCTCGAATTAGCCTACAATGAACTTTAACTTCTTTTCCCTGATCTATGCATCTACTAGCCCCGTAACCAAATATTTTGTAAATTTAATTTCGAACTCTGAGAATATATTTGTTCTGGTCTTAATAATTCATAAAATATTGCCACACCTAACAACATGTCAATTTTATCAGGAAAATTAAGTCGATAATCTGCTAACATAGTTAAATCTGGGACCTCAGCATTTATATTAATCACTCTTTGCTGAATTAAATCTGTATTTTTCCTTACTATACTAGCATAGTGAATTCCCTATCAAAACTTTTATCTCTATTCGCGTATTTTGTCTTTACGCAACCCTTTACTGTCATAGAAGAATCACCTAAACACGAAATTAAAGTTTTTGTTTTATTAATTTTAAGTTGCAGTCTATTAGCACACTGTGACGAAATCAAACAGGCTTGTGAGCCGACATCCAGTAAACATCGAATTTCCTGACATTCCGAAAATTTATCTTTAATGAAAATACGCGCGGTACTGAATAAATAAAACCGTTTTTGTTTTATTTCTTGCGAAACTACTGGCGACAGTCTGGTTCGGAGGGAATGAAAAGTGTTCCTTGCTTTGTGAATTTTCTATTCCTGTAGCTGCTTGAAACACCTGACCTTTAATTTTATTTTGATTATTACTCATTTCAGTTTATTCTCTCGGAAAATGTATCAATTGGTTATGGGGTCGGCCACATCCACAGTTTTTGGATTTACATTTCTGTACGCAACAATTTTAATTTAAACATTTAAAACTTCGACTCTTTCTTTTATCGAAAACTAGGGGATCGAACCCGAGCTCCTCGGGTTTCAGAGTATAGGTAAAAACAATTCTTTTTTTTTAACTCTAATTATTATTTTTTTACATGTAATATATA
This sequence comes from Maratus speciosus, assembly GCA_963932465.1. Classification (NCBI taxonomy): domain Eukaryota; kingdom Metazoa; phylum Arthropoda; class Arachnida; order Araneae; family Salticidae; genus Maratus; species Maratus speciosus. The sequence continues at coordinate 478,325,057 of OZ010795.1, read as the reverse complement.
TTTTAGATTGTCCACTAACATAAAAAATAATTTTTATATGAAAAATATCAATTATGCAATCAAATAAAGTTTTAAAATTTATTAAAAGCGTTACTTTCACATGCCAGGAGTTCTTAGCCTAAGATTTTGCGACTTAAGGCAGTCTTTCCGATCATTTCAGTGCTTTAAGCACGTGGTTCAATCCCATGTTTGTTAAATTTGTTTCTTATTTACATTATTTTATTTATTTTTCTATAGAGGAAGTTTTAATTTTGTTATGGCACATCAGACGGAAACAAATGCTGACATTTTTACATTGTTTTAAAGGCAAGCGGATTAATATTTCATAATCGAGCTACACGTGATAGAGATACATTTAAAAATAATTCATGCTTGAAAATCTCTCTCTCTCTCTATATATATATATATATTACGCTATCGCACGTGGCACAGAAATCTCAATTATTTGTTAATTGTTTAATGGCAACCCCCGAATGAAACGCATCTCATTGGTTATTGTGTAATAGTTTTCAAAAGGGAATAACAATAAATAAAAAAAAGTTTAATTAATAACTATAGAAAAAACAATTTATATAATAAAAAAAGTAAATAAACAATTTATTAATAAATAAACAACAACATCCGGGTTACCATATCAAGCAAAATAACTACACTTTGGCGCCAGTTAAGTACCCCGGTGCGTATATGACATTGGCGTCAGAAAAAAATCGCGCCAACGTGGTGCGTATATGACATCTGTGCCGTCTTTTACTTATTTATTTATTTATTCATCGAACAACAAACATACGACTTCATCTCATTTAAAATACAATAAATAAATAAATAAATAAAGGTACTTTTCCAGTATAGGTACTTGGCGAAATAGAGAAAAGGTCCATGGCGAGGAAAGAAATTTGGCAACGTACTTTCTGGCAACCTATTTAATCAAAATATTTTTTTCAAATAAAACTACATAAAAGTTGCCATGATCAGAAAGAGTTTGTACTTTAATGTTAGCTGGGCGCAATTCTCGCCAATGGCATTTATAACTCGCCAGCACATTTTTTTATTTTTCGAGGGGTAAATTAAAACAATGCTTTGATGTTGAAATTAAATAAGTTTATGGTATTATTTATTCTTTTTCTTTTTTAAAGATTTTCTTTTTAAGTGAAAGTCATGACTTTTAGACGTTTCAGTTTTAAATTAAAGCTATCCATTTTAAATAAAATGAGTGAAAGGATTATATTTTAATCATGAAATATGAAAAACGGGTACAATATTTGGCGATTTATCACCTGTGCCCCACTAACATAAAAATACCGAGTTCTTGATTTCTCTATCAGAATCTTCCTCTTTGGCGAAGGATCGAGCAAGTAAATTAAATTATGAATAAAAGTAACATGATACAATGGGATTACATGACATTATACCTAGGATACATTTAAGGGAGACCAAACTGGTCGCCACGGACGGATAGTTATTTTAAAAACCATATAATAACCCATTCAATTAAGATACAATTTTTAAACAAATTGCATTTGAAAGTAGGTTTTTTTCTCTATTTGACGGCGTAAAAATTGAAAATGCGCGATATTTAGAAATTTAAAAAACCGCTGACATAGCAAGCATTTTAATTTTTTTTTCATGTTTTATGGGAAAATGACAACAAAATATACAGTATCTCCTATTTTCGACTATTTTCCGTTTACTTTCAAGGACTTTCAATAGAAATGGGGTTCTTTTGTTGCCACGATTAGAAAAATGATATTAAAAACTACAAAAAAATTAATATCTCAAAAATAAATTGAGATACAGCTTTCAAACAAATTGCATTTAAAAGAGCATTTTTTTCCTCATACAACGGTGTAAAAATTTAAAATGTGCAACGGTTAGAAGTTTAAAAATTTGCAGTAAAGAAAATTGCAAAACCAAATTTTATTTTAAATTTTAAAGTGTTGCCATTCGCAAAATGACGTATGCGTTACGCACAGATATGTTTGTCCTTTATAATATAGATATTTTGAATTGCAGACAAGAATGTAATGCATGATACTCAGTAGGTTTACAAAGAACACATTTAACATTTTTTATTTCCGAAAAAAATACATTTGAAACACCTCTTTGAGGCCGTGAATTTTGAAATGTATTTGCCGCTATATGTTTATTTTCACTTACGAAATTTCTCGTATACACATTTGCTTCATATCTGGATTTATTTTTAACTGATTAGAAAATATCGCATTCCCTGCCTAGTTGCTGTGGTTTAAAATATGATTCTCCTTGCTTAATTGCGATATGACTCATCAATTCGCTTTCTAAAGAATTGAAAATTCTGACAGAAACAATCAGATCGCATAATGATTTAAAATCATTTACTTTACGCAGGCTACAGCAATATAGAAAATGGGCGCTCAACCTGGATGCAAATTGAACGTAATTTTCAGATGGAAATTTTTGCGTTCTCCGGAAATTATTGAAACACTCTTGCGCAGTAGGTTGTAATTCATTTAAGACTATAGTTTTCAATTTATCATAACTAATCAAATCATCACATGACATATAAATCATTAAATTACTTTCTTTTTCCCCCCTAGAATGTTTAGAAGAATTTCTGCCTTAAACTCTTCGGTTACATGTTTAGTTTTGAACGCTTTCTGAAGTGACTGAAAGAAAAGATTAAATGACTCAGCTCTCGTCGGTACAGGGATAGTTAATGTTTTAACACTTTTAATAAAACTTTCTGTGTTATTGCTTACTATCGCCGTTGCCGATTTTTCTGTTGAGGACGGCAAATTTTCTCGGGAGACTCTACGCACTTTGGCCAAATCTAATTCTTTCTCTAACTGAGCTTATTTATTTTTTTCAAATTCAGAATTTTGGAATGGCTCTTTACTAATGTTTCCTATTTCTAACTCTTTTTTCTAATTGCGCTAATTTAATTTTTCCTAATTCTAGTTTTGATTTCTCAGCTTCTTTTCGCGATTTTATACTCTTCAACAACCGAAATGACTATGTCTTTCATTAATTACTCATTTGAGTAATGTTCACTTTCTCTATAATATCACTTAAATCTATATTCTTGCTGCTTTCAGGAACAGTTAAACCTAATTCCTCAACAACAAGCTTAAGCTCGTCTTTATTTAAATTATCAATAATAGACATAATTTATCTAAATAAAAACTAGAATAATTTCCCTTACCTCAACTCAAACCGATGCGACAATCACGAAGTAGCTTTATCTGTATGAAATCCCGAGGCACATAGGAAACACTAATTCTTTTTATTGAGCACAAATATTATCACAAGACTCTCACAAAAAAGGTGAACTAAACATCTTTAAGCTCAAACAGAAATTAAACAATATAGATTGAATTTGACTTATTATATAAATCACACGAATTATTTAAATCATACTACTCCGTTGCGTAGACGGACCATGTTGAATAAACTCACACTCACTCATTAATTTCCAAGGCACTGTTAACTTTATATATCTCTTTATTAACACAATAGTACAAAAGCATCGCTCAGCTGCTTTCTCGAATACTCACATCTCCAACACAATACTCAATGCCCACAACTCACTTCATTTCAGATTCTGGCCACTGTGATTTTAATTATAGGTTGCGCGGCATGTCTCCTTACATGGAACAGTATGTAAGGAAGAGCATTCATGATTTCTTCTATCCGAACCCAAAGTCCATCTGTATCAGCTATGGAACAGCGTCAGGAGCAAGACGCTAATCAATAAAATCTCAGGCATTTTCAAAAGGCGACATATCGGTGAATAGAAAGTCCAAGGAAGAAGTTCTATCTGTTGTCCTGAAAAGAATGTTTGAATATTTTAAACAATGTGCAGAAGAACATTGTCCTGTTAAAATATAACTCCAGGAATGTGTTGAAGGCAGGGTACGTATTCCGGGTTCCAGAACGTCTCTGATCTATGGGTGTCTGTTGATATGAATCACAATTCTCTGCTGCTGAGATCGTCCATGATAACCAATGACACACAAACCTGCATGTTTGACGTTTGTACAGTATGCGTCGGACTGCGCACTTCAAAACGTTGCGTTCTCCAGTATAGTGTCTAACGTGGGTGCTGCCATCACTGTACCTCAAATAATAGAGGGATTCATTAGGAAAAATTTAATTACTGCCAATCGGCACTCCAGTGTCTATGTTAACGGGCCCAATTCTTTTCGCAGGCACTGATGATTTTGTTTGTAGGAAATTGTGCACAAAACGACTCTTAAAAGCAATTCACGGTGGTGAAGACGCCATCATATTATTGGATAATACAATAATACGTCTGTACCAGTGCTTTAACGTTATTTCAACTATCCAGATCAAGCTGTGCGGCCAGTTAGTGGCATGCGGATGTGTGACTATCATCATGTACAGACGTAGCATTTCGCCATCCACTGCCGGATTTCCCAAAACGCCTTATTAACTTTTATCCTCTGCTTTCAAACTCGCATAACATTGATTCATTGCGATTCGTGCAATCAGCTATTACACTGTAAAAAAAAATCTGCGAAGTTACTAAAGTTTTTCTAGGAAACTGGGATTCCTAGAACTTTTCATGTAACGGCAACAACAAAATTTCATGTAACAGACACACTTTTGCGCCGAAAATCAAAAAATTTGTAAGGTTACTAAGAATTTTTTTGGAAACTGGGATTCCGAGAACTTTTCATGTAACTGCAGCCAGGGTTACAAATAAAAGTTTAGTAAGATTACTGAAATTTTAGCAGATTCATTTGTAAAGTTACAGATTTTTGTAGCTTTACAAAAATTAGTTTTGTAGATTTGCAGCTTTTTTCGTACAGTTACAGGTGAAAGTTTAGTAAGCATGTAACTTTACATCTGTAGAACTACAGATTTTTTTTTACAGTGTACACGATAAGAAAAAACATCTTCACATTGTCCATCATTCTTCCCTGTTCAAACTCAGTAGCTAACTCATGTGGCACCCTCTGTCTTTATGGAGATAGAATGACTTTCTTATGAAATGCTTACACTGGCAGACAACCATATACTATTTCCGATGTCCCGCTTTAGCTCTCTATTTATATGGTACAGAAGACGCTGCTCAGCCCATGCTTACGCGGTTACTTTGAAATTCTAACAATTTAAAAAGAACATCCTAATTTACATGTGCTGCCAATTTCAACTGACTGGCGTGATTTCTTTATGGTGTTGCAATATTTACAAACAGGAGTTTAACATCCTAATTTACATTTTCTGCCAATTTCAACTAACTGGCGTGATTTCTTCACGGTGTTGCAATATTTACAAACAGGAGTTTATTATTATTATCTATTATTTAGTGTATCTATTTAAGTAAGCATGTTAGCGAAAATCTTGAAGTAAATTCTCCCTGTCATGTATGGAAAAAAAATTATTTTAAAAACCCTTATTAATTGGAATTGTTGTATTCGTGTGATTTCTGCTAATTTCTTCAATCAGAAAATAATTAATTTATATAACTACATACACATATATATGTTCATTATTATCTTCATTATTTTATAGTTTGTGCTATTTTTATTTTCCTGATACTTCAGCGAACCTTTTTTATTATATAACTATTTGCTGTTTTTTCGTCCATCAGTAATTAATAGTTTTGTTGATCTTTCAGTAATTGGTGTTATTTTCATGACCCTTATTTGTTTGGCAGGATTTTAACTATTTTGCCACTTAATAATCATTCATTTCAATTGAAGAAATCAGAGAAATATTTTTGGCATCTTCTCTACTTTATTCTTATGTAAGTTTGTAGACTTTTTTCCCCCTTCCATGGGGCTTTGCGAACCCTTTTTTTTATGTCTTTATTACTCTTTGTATTCATCGTATCTTCTATCTTTTCACTTTCAGATAAAAAAATTAAAAATTCTCTTGCGGAACTTTTTCTCCTTTGTCAAGCTAACTACTCTCTGCTGCTAATCACTTGAAGAAGAGAACCTATAATAGTTTATTGCTTTCGAAACCACAGTTGTGTTATTTACTCATTATGTGGGATAAAAAGAAGATCTTGATCTATATAGTTTTCAGCTCCAAATAACATCATTTCCAACAAATTTGCTTAAAAATACTTTAAAAAATTAATAATCATATTTATGCAAAATATTTTTTAAAGAAGATGCAGATATATTTTACAACTTATTTTCGATTTTTACCCTTTAGTGCACTAACAGGGATAAAAATACGGGATAAAATTACTATGGATAAAAATTTCTAACTAACGTTAGAAATGAACTTTCATTAAACTTTTACTATTATTCTTGAAATATAAACTGAAGTACGTTATTTAACACAACAGGAAAAAGTAGTTATTTCAAAAAAGGATTCTACGAGACACATTATTGACTCATACTATTAAGAATTTAATATTGTCTTCAACAAACTACTTGAATTTCGGAATTCCATTTAAAATTTGTCTGAACTGTAATTAAATTTCAATGTATTATGTGATGGCAATAATAAAATTAAATCCACTGTATAATAAATACAGCAGCTTTCTAAGAACTTTATATACTAGCATGTAGCGCAAGTTGTGATAAAGATTCTTTAAAATAATTGTATCTACTAAACACACTTCAGAAAGTTGACTCAAACTTATTATGAAATTATTCAATATATTTTCTTTTCTATGCGAATCAAGAAGGTTAACATTAAACATAATTTGTCTAAAGATTCATATAATTTCATACTTTGATGAATTTAATTTTCAAATGCTGAGGACAGAATGTACAAAAAATTAAAGAATAAAATTTTTAGGTTAAACAACAAAATGCATGATTAAAATAAACTTATAGAAGTATATTTGAAAATTATTTATACATATGTTTAGATATTCAAATAAACGTTTTCTATCTTAATACACATTGATGAATCTGATTTCCAAATGCTGAGGATAGAATATAAAAGAAAATTAAGGAATAAAATGTTGGATAAACAACAAAAATCATAGCTAAATCATACTTATAGAAATAAATTTGAAAATAATTTATATATACGTGTTATTATAGCAAAATTAAATGCTTTTAAGTATTTCTAAATCTAAAGAGAAATTTTGTTATGGTTGGAAAAAATAAGGTATCTATAATATAAAAACTATGACTCTTGTATCATTGACTACATCGCATACACTTTACTTAAAGCTTCTTTTTTTCAATAATGTATTTCAGGCTGTTATAAAATCTAAAACAGATACTAACATATTTTTTAATTAATTTTTATTCGGAAACTTATGTAATTAGCAGTTGTTCTTACTCAGAATTTTATAATCAAATCGCGCTTTCAATTTTATGTAAAGGCAAAAGATCTTTCAGAAAATGCCATCAAAAAGAGCGTTTTAAAATGAATTTTCAAAGGAGCAGCGCTATAAATGGAAAAGTCGTCACGTGACGATAATTGCTTACAATTCGATAAGTAATTTATTTATCAAAAGGTCGAAAACTTTATTCGAGACGCTATTTAATTGCAAAAATTGTGTGGGATTGTATAAAACAAGTTTTGTTTTTGCATTAAAATATCAGTATTAAAGTAATCGAAAGGTTGGCATCATTATATTTTATTATTATTTTATTATTTTATTTATTATTACATTTGTCTTTTTTTTCATCTACGTAAAATATTTTTTGAGTATTTCATAATGGGAAATTAGTTGTCTAACATATTTCTTAAAGTTTTGAAAATATTGAAAATCAAGAACCCATTTATCTTCATACACGATAAAATTAACGTATGTACGAGCTTTCTTGAAGCTTTGATATATATTCCTTTTAACTAACAGAGACGCATGACCTTCACACTCACCTTCGCCAATTGACATGAAAATCACATATGGTACTGTCTCTTCTTCCCCGCATTATCGCAGAAACACGGCCTCAACTTGTGAAGGTCAATGAAAGGCATCCAATTAAAGATTTTTTCCCCTTCCTGAGTAAAGTATATATCCTTAGCTACTTTATTCAAAAAAATAAATGTTACATGTACAAAATTAATATTTAAATTTTAAATTTAAAAATACCTCTCACTAAAGCGTGATTAAGTGCTGCGCACATGATAAAACTCTAAATTAGGCATATAGAAAAATTTTTTTGAACAAAATAGAATCATAACACACCTACTTCTAACTTAAAACCAAAATATACGCAAAAAGTTTTGTTTAAAATTTAATTTTAGCACAAAATAAAAAAAGTTCAAAAATCTCAAATTTATTTTTAAGTTTTTCAAATGCAAAAAAAAAAAATGAATAACAAATATATATATATATATATATATATATATATATATTTAGCCTGTAGACTATAAAGAAACGCATATTTGGTTAATTTTTTTAAGCCGTAGCTTACGTAGTTTAAAAGCAACAGTGCGCGCAAACTACAAATTTATTAATCAGAGAAAACGCTTTTTAAAGTTTCAATGTCTACGTATCTTCCATTAAACTCACCGTGTATAAATGATTATAACTCAAGAAATAAGGCATAATTTTTAATGCGGTTTTTGTATATTGCTGAGAAATTTTAAAACATCCAGAATAAAGCAAAAACCGAAAACTGATTTTTTGAAAGTTTAAAGGTTCTGTGCCCCCTTTAGCATAATACTAAATCTTATTTTTTGATGTCTGAATTTTGAAAAGATTTAATCAAAAATAATATATCTATTTCTGAAGCATCTCTGAGAATTCTTCCGCTGTAGAGTTTATATGTGTGCCATCAAATAAAAACAATTTAATAAATTCTGCAGCTCACACACACACACAAAAAAAAATATATATATATAATTTATAAACCATATATTAATAATGAATTGTGAAAATAAAATATCATTTCCACAAAATATTAGATTTATAAATTAATAATAGATAAATAATTAACACATATGTTAATTATGTTGTTAATTATTAAAATCAGTAAAAGAAATATATTTTATAAATGCTTTCTTTATACTTTAAAAAATAGATTACTTTATTCCGTCCGTAAAAATTCTCTCTTTTAGTTCAAAATGCACCAGTTCATTGCTTGTAGATAAAACAAAAACACTCACATTTTATTCTGAAAAGTTTTAAAAGTTACCTAAAAGAATAAATTTTAAATATTTAAATTTATAGACATTATTATATATGTGACCTTCTGAAGGGTATACGAGATCAGAAGCAAAAATCAATATTTTTATATTAAGCCTTGACTTATAAGCTTCAGAGTAGATTTCAGCGAATCACAAAAGACCTATGTATTTCAAAAATAAATACTAACTTTTATTCTTTCGTATTTATATTTGTATACTTCGGCATTTATATTGAGAAGAAAATGTTTCTTGTGTTTGTGTTTGGACATTGAATCAGTAATATGTTGCTACGAAAACAGTTTATATGTTTGTATTTATGTTTTCTGACAGACATTTGCACTCTTATAAAAGCATTAAAAATGTTTTTCAAATGCAAGGTATTATTCTGTCAATATGTTATTTTTTAAAAATTCTGCCATGGAAACATTAACTAAAAAAATATCTTCTGATTCTTGTTTTTCAAAAGATAAAGAGAAAGACACCACCGAACAAGTATAAAAATGTATTTATAAATCACACACTGATCTATCTAAATATAATTTATTTTTTAAAGTATTCCTTTGACTTCTGTAGTTCATGTTTGAATCATATTCTGTAGGTACTCTTATTTATTGAGTGTAGTATTTTTTTTAACTTCATGTTTTTGTTTTTATCATCAATATTTGAGTTAATATTATAAGTCGAAAAAAATGTTTGGAGACAGAAAAGTGTTAAACATTTTTTTCGACAAAAAATAAGGTTTCGTTAAAAAGTATTAAAATTCTGGTATGCCTGTTTTGCTTCCTAAGCTTCCGTATTGTAAAATGCACAAAAATATTACACTGTAAAAAAAAAAAAATTGTGATTTTTCATGGCCTTTATATTGTAATTTTTCAAGCACTGATGGAATTCGAATTCAAGCACTGATGCTGTTAAAGTGAATTAAAGCAACGAATGAAGTAAAAATCTAATTCTCTCTGGCACGTGAACCACGTAGCCAATAACAACGAGACTTTCTGCAGACTGGAGCAATTTTATAGCACCCTTAAAGAAACCAGCTTCAAAATTTACAGCAAATGTGTTGGCAGCCTATGTGCCAGCACATTTAGTTGTAAAAGACAGTGATTTTTCCAGCACTTTATGTTATTATTTTTCAAGAATCGACGCTGTGAAATCGAACTCAAGCGCAGATACTGTGAAAGCGAATCCAAACCCCAATGTTGTGAAAGCAAATTCAAGAAACAAGTGAAGTAAAAATTGAATTCTTTCTGTCACTTGCACCACGCAGCCAATAGCAACGCGACTTTTCTCAGACTTGAGAAATTTTACGGCACTCCTAAAAACAACAGCTTGTAAATTGTACAGCAACTGTGTTGGCAGTCGGTGTGCCAGCACCTTTCGTTGTAAAATGCAGTGATTTTTCCTGTACTTTTTGATGCAATTTTTTAAGCATCGATGCTGTGAAATCGAATTCAAACACCGATGCTGTGAAAGCGAATTCAAGAAATAAGTGAAGTAGAAATCAGATTCTTTCTGTCACTTGCACCACGCAGTTAATAGTAATGCGACATTCTCTAGACTTGAGAAATTTTACAGCACTCTTAAAGACAGCAGATTGTAAAATTTACAGCAACTGTGTTAGAAGCTGGCATGCCAGTGCCTTTTGTTGTAAAATACAGTTTTTTTTTTTTTTTTTTAATTTTTTTTTTTTTTTTTTTTTTACAATGTATAGTGCAGCAAACTTTCAGATACTGATGTTTAATAGACTATACTAACGTTTAAATACCACCGAAACTTTAAAAAAGGTTTTTTGTACGTCATGATGATTGAATAAACCACATCCAAGAAATTAAATGCTTTTCTTATATAAATTTTATTTTTGTAGTAGGGGAGAGTGATAAAACTTGTAATTATTTTTTAATGATTTTTATACTTTTATTTAATTTTCATCATATTCATATTGCATGCACTCTAAATTAAAATGTCTGAAATTCAGACACTTAAGTGTCTGAAATGGAGTGTTCAATTTTCAGACATTTTAAAATGTCTGAATTTTTTCAGACACTTTTTGCGTCTGAATTTCAGACACTTCAAACGTCTGAATCGCATCCATTTTTTTGTAAGCATCATACGTAGCCATGTTTGACCACGTTGAATCCTGGAAAAATATTTGACTGTGGTCCTGCCCCTCCCCCCCTCCCCCCCCCAATACAGCCTGATTTTTTTGGTGCTCTCAGTTTTGGTATACAATTTTCGTTACGTTGATAATTTAAATCTTTTACGACATTGTACTGATTATAATCAATATCTTGAACTTCAGGAGTAGAACAAGATTAAAAAACAAAAAATATTTATCTAAATATTAGATTTTTTTAAAATTTATTTTGTTTTTAACCTTATTTTACTTTAAAAGTTCAAAATATTGATCAGTAATATTTAAGATAAATGATGATTTTGATTTAGATAAATCAGTACAATTTCGAAACAGATTTAAAATATAAGCTTTACAAATATTGCACATCAAATTTGAGGGCACTACAGTCGTAGGGGGACGGGGCACTTCCCAGTTTGCCCTTCCTTTAATCAAGAAGTACTTTTGCAAAAAACGCAACCCTGCATTATAGTTGTCTAAATTGAGATGTCCGGTATTCGGGAGTATCCGTTGTGGAGGTTAATGGACATTCTCGAATAGCGAACACCTCTATTTAACGAATACTTTTTTAATCAGCAGACATACATATTTGTATATTTTTACCTCAAAAAAGTAGACATCTCCAATTATCGGACAAATTCCGCGGTCCCGAAGTGTTCGCTATTAAGGGCTTTTAAGGTACATAGATAAATATATATATATATTTTATAATCTTGTCCTACTCTAAAAGTTCAAAATATTTATTAGACTCGGTTGAATGTGGAAAAAGATTTAAAATATCAGATGTACGAAAATTGCAAAAATCCCCCCCCCCCCCCAAAAAAAAATGAAAATATAAAAAAATATATTGCCACATAGGCAATTTTACATATACATCACTTGATAATCACAACAGCCATTTAACTATGAATAATGAAAATAAATAAATAAATATTCTACTTTAATAACATTGGGGGAAAAATGACTTTGGTATTTTGTTAAATATATTTGCGTTTTTAAACTTGTCCTACTCTAAAAGTTCAAAACTTTCATTATAATCAGTGCAAGATTTAAGATATCAGCTTTACAAAAATTCATGCAAAATCCCCCCCTCCCCCCCCCAAAAAAATGAAAATACTTATTTAAAAATTATGTTTTTAAAAAATTTATATTTCCACATGGGCAAGTTTTTATGTAGATCAGAGGGTACTCACAAAAGCTATTCAACTATCAATAAAAACAAATAAGTACATATTCTATATTAAAAACATGAGGAAAAAATAACTTACGATTTCCAAACTTCTTTCGTCTTAAATATATACAGTAACATCTGTCATTTTTTGTATTTTTCGTATAAGTGCATATAAATAAAGTTACCACAATTTTAAATACGAAATCTAGTTAGAGGTTTTTACTTTTTCCCATTATAAATTTCAAATTACTTTTTTATTAAAAATAATAAAAAAATCAGTATTAGAGTTGTTTGCAAATCAAATACATATGTATATTTTTACAGGCAGCTTCATATAATAGACCAGTCTCATTTACTTTATTTATCTTTTTTTAATCTGCGGTTTTATGCCAGGAAGTAACAAAGCATTAGGTCATCTTTCAAAGTTTTTTTTTCTTTACTTCCTTGTGGCCGTCATTTACTGCGAGATAAAAATTATCAATTGAAACTAAGAACTGACATTGAATATATAATTCGTAATAAAAAAGAACGTCATAAGTTTAAAAATATATACTTCTAGAATTAGTTGGGTTTTTTGCGAACAGATTCAAAACGAATTAAATTTCATGCAGGATTTTGTTTAGTACAATAAATAAAATCATAAAATACACTAATTTTACTACTATAAAGAAACTTACTTGAGTTGCTGCAAGAGGTAAGAAATATTCCTCGATTTGAAATTTTAAAAACTACCACAACCACAGTGAGGGAGAAAGACTTTCATCAGTTTAAAAGGTAATCCCATAATACATCCGACTAGCCATATTTAAAGAATGAGATGTTTCATCCTAAAAACAGGGCCCGCCAGACAAAAGTTTCTTTTTTTTTGCCAGCTTCGACAGGACGAAGATGAATAACACAATATTATTGATATAAATTGATACGAGTTAACACTAAGCCCATTGCACACGCTTTGTAGAATTTCCGGGTGTAATCTTCAACCGTCGTCTACTTCTGTTCTGTGTCTATCCCGCCCTTGTATCGACGACAGCTTCTAAGAGACATTTGATGTCGAGCACACACGTCAGATGTATGTATTCAATAAATAAATAATCCACGTTAATACGAATTAAAATCACAGTACTTCACATTTCGCAAAAAACGAATTAAAATACACGCGTACATAAAAACAAACTTTGTTTGAATTACAACGTATACCACTTCGAACGAAGACATCTAAAACGCATGCGCAACTGGGAGTGCTAGTGCCCCCTGGTGGTTATTGCGTCGGAAGAATCAAAACGTCTTAAATTAAGACACGTTTAAAGCAATGAAGTGTCTTAAAATAAGACGTTTGCGGATATTTTAGACATTATTCTCAGTTAGTTTACACCATAGTCATAGTAAGACGCTTATGTATCTTAAATTAAGACATCTATAGTGTCTTAATTTTCATATTAAGACACTTAAGTGTCTAAAATTCTTTTTCAGTCACATATGTGTCTAAATTTAAGACGCTTCTATTTGCAGTGTGTATCTTGACCCGTTAACTCAATAATAAAAATTAGGTGGCTGCAATAGATGACATAGAAAAAAAAAGTACACATTTTCAATTATTTTAACCAATCTAAATATATGGCGGGGGAGGGTCGGCAATGATGGAAATTGGGAAATAAAAGATAGGTATCAAATGACGAATACTGTAAATATCTTAAGCGTCAAATTAAAATTTTTAGTTGCAATTTCTAAAATTAATTTTTAACATTACTGTAATATTGTACGCTACTTTTTAGAAAAGCACAAATACTTGTTTTTATTTAAAATTATTGAAGTTCTTATTCTCCAAGATTATAATAATTCAAGAAACTGTAAAACTGATATAAAGCATTTTTAATTTTTTATATAGTTTAAATTAATAGAAAAATGCACTTAATCATGTAAAATAAATCTAAAACTTGATAGCAAATCAAAAAGCAAAAAAAAATATATATATATATATATCTATAAAATAAATAAAAAAACCACACCATATAATGCATCTACATTTGAATCTCGTTAACATGAAATCAAAAGGTGGTCAGAACTGTTAAGTACAAACAAATAATAAACTGTGTACAGTTTGAAAATACACAGGTAATTAAAAAAGTTAATTTAATGAAACAATAGTCACATTAAATACTATAAAATAATATTTACTAACGTTTAGCACGTTGTGTATCACATGAGTGAATTGTTCTTCCTCAATTTCTAATAAAATCCAACTTTGTCTTTGTGTTTCTTTTGAAATTTTAAGAGTTCGATAAAATATCACTGTCATAAAAAAATAGCCATTCTCTACACCAATCTAAATAAATGAGAATCTTCTGAAATTTTCTTAGGAAATTCATTCTTAATAATCAATTTCAGTGTTCTATATTATAAGGTCCACTACAGCAACGAATTTTTTTTTTCGAAAGACTTTGGTAACTGAGCTGCTACTACACTGAGAGATGTGGTTGAATGCTAATATATAGTTACATTGTTGAGATGAATTATTGAATAACGGTGGATTTTATCTAATATTATATGATATGCTATCTATCGTCGCGAAGCGGCAGGCCTTCGTCCGACAACATAGGCTCTGATGATCCCAAAAATGCACAGGAGTGATACGAGGCGGGTTTCCGCGTGTGATGCCGCAATGACTCTGCAATCGTCCGAGGGCGATCACTGTCCAGCGCACGGCACTCGGCCTGAACCCAAGCGTCTGGAGTACGGTAAGAGCGACAGAAACGCCGAACAGATCAAGAACCCAATCGGTCCTTTCGCTTGTTTCCCTACCCTTTTCACTCCAGCGACCCACAATAGTCGAAATCTACGAAGGAGTCGAGTTTCATGAGCCTTACCAAGTATTCCCAGACAGGAGTTACTCTACGTAATCTTCATATGTTCTAATCAGCAGACGCTTCTTTGATTAGAAATCGATGGAGAGAGAAGGCGCTGCTAGGGACTGTCCCCGGGAGAGTCGTGGAAAGTTGCTCCCTGACGGCATATTATATGATAATAAAGCCCACCAGTTTTTATTTAAGAAATTTGAGTAAAAAACTAATAATTACCAAAATATTTATGAAGATGTTTATGCTTATCATCATTAAAAAATTTTTACCAATAAATTATTACTTCATAAATGTATACAAGTCACTTTTTTATTTAGTAAACAAAGATATTAAATTATTTGAGCATTGTGAATCCCAAACTGCTCTATTGCCATGTGTCTCATCCTCCCCTACTTTTTTTGTTTTATGGTATTAGAATCTCAGCTTGTTATGCTTTCTGTTTTAAGATTTATAACACTTAATATCAGTAGGTCTGTATAGTTAAAACATTTTAACATTCCTTTAAAGCAATTGTTACTCAATTATAAAATAAATTACAAAAAGCCCGAGTACCGTTAACTGTAAGTTTGTTAAAAAAAAATATATATATAAATTCTAATCAAGTTACAACATCAATTTCCAAATGTGCCAATGAATAGACTGAACTTCCATAAATAACCATCCATAACAAGTAGTGTTTATATGCTCTACAATTTCAGAAACAGTAGGTGCCATGATGCAGGCTACATCACAAGTTAGCCCACTGAGCCAAAATTTATTTATTCGAACTTTATATGTTCGAAAGGAAAAATGAAATTTTCAACTAATTCAGTTTAAATAATTAAAAATATCTATTGTATTACTTGAGCAAATTTAAAGTTTTACTATGTATTTACAAGAGAAATCCGTCGTGTCCACACTTGAATTAAGTTATCGCTATGCTTAATTGGTTAACATTGAGAATATAAATACTATGCATATTTTTTTTCAGTAAAATGTTTTAGATGTATTATGTAACCTAACACTTATGTGTGGAGAAATGAAATATAAAAGGAAGCGAAATCTAATTCTAAGTCGTTAAAGAATTAAAAACTTGTTGAGACATCTTTATGCAGAACTTAATCTTCACTTAAAAGGATTAGAAAAAACTACTTTTAATGTCTTTTATAAAAGTAGCTTTCTGCAGCAGTGGAATGTTTATTAAAATATTAAACTATGGAATATTTTTTTTCTAAATATCTAAAGCATATTAAAAATAAATAGACTGACAAATATTCATACAAAAATCCGTTTCGGTATTGATTTTATTGATTTTCATGCGCCTTAGAAATTCTTTCAAATAAAGTTTTGAATGTAATTTATTCGACTTAAATTCGGTAAAAGATTTATAAGATATTCGATTTTTAGTTTTTTTTAAGAATTTTACTGTCGCTTTGTTGCAGTTTCTAGACAAAAATTTATACGCAAAGAGCAACTGAAAATTACATAAGTGTACTAATGAATTTTATTAAAATACAATTTATGTTGCCATTAAAAAATGTATGGGCATCGTCAGAACTTTCCAAAGCATTTTGTGACAAATTGTTGAAAAAATAGTCTGATTTATAATTTAGTCATGTGCATAATTCTATGCATCACATGTCATAAATTGTCGTGTGCTCAAATCTATAGGGTAAATTGGGTGAAGATGCCGCAGTTTTTTACTTTATTGTTTTAAAAATCGTCTGTTGTTTTTATTTGTTATTCCTTGATTTCTTGTTGAAGTTTGCACCCTTATGTATCCTTTATGTATCCTTTAATTATTAAACAATTATTTATAAGACCAATAAAGTTTATTTATAAGTCAGAATACATGTAGAAAACTTTCAAATTATGTTCACCTTAGATTTTAATATTTCTTTGTGCCCTTTAAAACATTTAGAAAATTTACAATTTTAACTAATGATTGTTTTTAATCAGTTGATTAAAATCACGATTTAATCACTGATTTAAAGTATCTGCTTAAAATATTTGACAAGTTAGTTAATATACAAGAGTAATTTATACAATGAATAAACAACCAGGCATTCGACCGCAACGGAAAATAATCGGCATCTTACACCAAGGGGAAAAAACCGGCGTCTTACACCCAAACATTTTCGTCGACTCACCCCAAAGTATTAAGTAAGACGCCAGTACCCCCCACTAACGTGAAGAAGCTGGAGCCGTCCACCATTTATGTTTTGCAGAAAGGTAAGGTACCAGTACTCTCTAAAAACAGAAGATTTATTTCTCTGGTGTTTAAATTAAGACATATATATAGGCAAATAAAGAAGTCACGTAAAAGATTTTTGACACTTACCAGAAGTGTTTTGATGAAATAGCTATAAAAATGAATCACTTAAATTTTTTTCTAAAGAATGCGAACGGAAATTAAAATATCAGTAGGGAACACTCTTCCTTACAAATAAGCGGCGTTTCCCTACAGCGCTTGTGCATATGAAAATTACGTGATTCGCCATCTTGTACAACACGGCATCTCACCTCAAGTTACCCTATAAGTCTGTTTATCACAATATTCAATATTTAGGATTTCAGGATAGTAAGAAAGCAATAAAATATTACTGTTGCTAAGAATCAAGAAAGTGTTAATTTGTGACATAGAATCGAAATCCTCGCTTGTCTAGAGACTAATGTTGGAATGTTATTTTTGTAGGATGGGAAATATTCACATAATATGAAATAAGTATTCATGGAAACTACTGCATGGAATTAAAAATTGGCAAAAAGTCAAATAAAGAAGAGTCATTTTAAGGTTTAAGAGTCTGGATTTAAGAATCTGGTTTAAGAATATTTGTCTTTTGAATTATACTTTTTCGGCATCGAAAATAAGATTTCGCTAAGATAAAAATACATAAATGAAACAGGGTCACCAGAAAACTACATCCCGACAGTGAATGAGGAAATTACAGACAATGAATTATTTTAAATCAAGATAATGCCCCTTTGCTTTTAAATATCGAAGAACATTTTTATATAGTCAAAGTGATTTCAATCTTGGACATAGATATCATTCGATATGACGTTCAAAATTCTCTCACTGACAAACCCGTATTAATACGTTCACCAAGCTCCAGGTTTAACTTGTAATATAAGCATTATTTAAAGTACCATCATTCAATTGATTTAGTGCACTTTTAATACATTGAACAAAGGTTAATACTTTCAAGGATTACTTTCGTATTCGTAATTAAGTTTTTTTTATATAATGAAAAATAATCCTTTTTTTAAGCATTTAAAACGAAGTAAAGAGAAAACAACTACAGTTTCCCCTTTTGTTTTACGTACAGCGTACTATGTGCGCAATTCAATGAAAAAAACTGTTGCGAATTTCAAACTAAATACGTAATTAACTTTTGCCTCACACTACCTTCTTCCAAAAGGCTATTCAATGTTCAACTAATGTTTAAATTTTAAGTTCGTAATTTAAAACCTTCTTACTGACAAACACATATTAATACGTTCGCAAAGCTCCAGGTTTCACTGCAATATAAGCATTATTTAAAAGTACTACAATTCAATTGATTTAATGCATTTTTAATATATTGAACTTTTAATATATTGATTAATACTTTCAAGTGTTACATTCATATTCGTAATGATTTTTTTTTTTAATTCAATGAAAAATAATCATCTTTGTTTAGCATTTAATAACGAAATACAGAGGAAACAATAATAAAAATTTGCCCTTTTTCTATACGTGCTGCGTACTATGTGCGCCATTCAGTGAAAAATAAATGTTGTGAATTTCAATATAAATACGTGATTAGCTTTTGCCTCACATTACTCTCTTTTAAAAGGGTATTCAATGTTCAACCAATGTTTAAAGTTTGAGTTTGTAATTTAAAATCTTCTCCTTGACAAATCCATGTTAATACGTTCACTAAGCTCCAGGTTGCACTGTAATATAAGCATTATTTAAAGTACTACAATTCAATTGATTTAATGCATTTATAATACATTGAACAATGATTAATACTTTCAAGGATTACATTCATATTCGTAATTATTTTTTTTATATATAATGGAAAAGAATAATCTTTTTTTAGCGTTTGAAACAAAATACAGAGAAAAAAACAATAAAATTTTGCTTTTTTCTATATGTATTGCGTAATAAGTGCGCCATTGAGTGAAAAAAAAAAAAAAACTGCTGGGAATTTCAAAATAAATACTTAATTAACTTTTTCCCCTTATTTACCCTCTTACAAAAGGGTATTAAATGTTCGACCAATGTTTAAAGTTGAAGTTCGTAATTTTTCTGCTCCCTTTATTTAGCTTTATTGGTGAGTCACCGCTGCCGTACGAAATACGCCGCCCACGTAATTGCAAAATATATTTTATTCCCTTTCTTAACTAAGCTATTTTTTTTTATAAATGTGATATAATTTAGTTTTATACTATTACTAGACACTAGACGGTATTCTTCTTCACCGCCAAAAGTTAATGCTTTAAAAGACGTTGGCGCATGGACTATGCCACCCGTATCTTAATGTCACACCAAACCGTCCGTATTATATTAATTCTAATAAAATGTCTTCTTTTTAGCATTTTGATGTTTATTGCTTTTATTTTACTGCTTGACATTAAACAGAGCAAGGATATCGCTAAAAGTGATTATTTATGCTTTAAATTGCCTTGGTGCATAAAGTACGGCAACCTCGTCTTTATCTTGCTGCAAACCGCTTGTGCCTTTGAAGGTTAAATCCTATTGAACTCTTTGGGGTAGCTGTTTTAAAGTGTATTTGTGGAAAAAGGAAACAATACAGCAAATATTACAAGCCTCAAAAATTTTAACCTAGAAGCATAGTATGATATTTTGATAACAAGAAAGAAAAAACGAAGCTTAATATGATTTTATGTCGACGAATAAGTAATTTTAAGAAATAAAAATTCATTCTAATTTCCAATTTAAATGTTTTATGCATTTTAAAACTATTCATGAATTAATTTCAATTTTAAAACTGCATTAAAATCAGGGAAAGGATATCACTAAAAGTGATTATTTATGCTTTGAATTGCCTTGGTGCATAAAGTGCGTCAACCGTGTCGTTATCTCACTGAAAATCGCTCGTACCTTTAAAGGTTAAATCCTATTGAAAATTTTTGGGTAACTATTTTGCGTATTTGTGGAAAAAGAAAGCAATGCAGCAAATATTACAACCCTCAAAAATATTACCCTAGGAGCATATTACGATATTTCGATTATTAGAAAAAAAAAAAAAGAAGCTTGTTTAATTTTATGGGGACGAATTCGAGAAGTTATTTTGAGAAACAAAAAGTCATTCTAATTACCAATTTAAATGTTTAATGCATTTTTTAATTATTCATGAATGTATTTTAATTTTGAAATTGCATTAAAATTATTTTTTTTGTCTTTAGAATTGAAGCACGTAATGACTACATAAAAAATTAATTACACCTACATGAATTATGGCATTTTATTTTTGTAAATTGCGGCCTGTTATAAGTCATGCTGTGAGCAATTTTATATGGTCTCAAACTTTTAGAACGTAGTAACATGATTTTTATTTTTTGTTTTGGCGGGGGTTCATATATAAAAAAAAATTGCATATTTTTTGCAAAATTCTAATTTCATTCAATCACTTATCTCTCTTTTTTTTTTCAGTAAATTTAACTTTGCTAATTCGGTTCTAATCTAGTAAAATGTGTTTTATTTTTTGATGTTATGTTACGCAATGTATTTTCCAAATACTTCAGCACTTACTGTATTTAAAAAACTACTTAATTAAAATGTTTTTTAATAATTAAGCTTATTATAGTAAAAGGCGAAGAAATGTTTTTATAATCTAAGAAACCTTTAGAAAGCGAAAGATATTCCGTTCGATCAATGATCAGATTTAAATTTTTCTTTCTGTAGTTTCAATCCTCTTCAGCGTTTTTACAGCAATGCCCTTCTTTTACAAAATTATTAAGTATTCCGTCCACAGTCACTGAAGGATACCTATTGTACTAAAATGTTTTGAGGAAAAATAGTAAATGAAATAACCAATTTCATCCCCTTTCACTTGCAGTTCATCCATCAAATATATTAACGGCTTTGAAACTAGTTTTCTTGTATATCAAAATTTCTTATTTCATCTCTTATGTAACATTCTATAGACGATTTCAGTCGTGACGTCAGTCATGACGTTTGGGTTGGAAACTAACTCCAAACAAACGGTTGCTATGTTGTATTTTCTATTTTGTTTGTGTGTTGCAGCTATATCTTATATCTATATCTCACATCTAAGTGTTTTAATACTTGACATGTACTAGTAACATTTTCCACGATTTATATTTAAAAAGAAATGACGCATAGCAACCGATTGTTTGGAGTCAGTTTCCAAGCAAAATATCATGACTGACGTCCAACTGAAAGCGTCTATTTCCGGGTTGTATAGAAAATTTTATACTAGCTGACCCGCCCGGCTTTGACGAGCCCGTGATGAATGACCCTTCAATGAACCTCAAATTTGTATGATTTTATATTTTTAACTCCATTTTGTCTGAATTTCATTGGTATTTTATTTTCTGCGTAATTTTACTTTTGAAATATATGCGTAAGGAAAGTGAGCGAAACCGCGACAAAACTCTCAGATTTTTACTGATTTCGTCAAAATTTTCACTTTTTATTTTCTTTTTTTTGGTAAACTTTGGTCTTAGTAAACTTGATAACATATCTAACATGATTAGTCTGTGCAAAAAAAAAAAAAAAACGAAAAGTTAATAACACTTAATCATCCCGTACAAAAAGAAACTGCGGCATGTATACCGGAATAGCAGTGCAACATGTATCCCATTTTGCATGGTGCAGACGTCGGCAATCACAGTTACCTGCCATCGCTAAGGGGAATGGCGTAATCATACACACAGTACTCTATACAAACGCTAGACTAAGTTTTGATTCGAAATCATACATTCATTTAGTAATTAGTGTATGAAACGTATTTAAGCATAACGTGTTTAAAAGTTTGGACAGTGATATCATGCACTTACGCCAAATTAAGGATTATACTTCTACAAGTAAACATCGAAAGGGGATTCACTCTATACACTGGTTAAAATAATCTCATTGCGCATCTATACTGCGCGTTTGACGACCATCTATCTATAATTACAAGAAGTAGAAGGGGTGCGGCGACTCTCCCGGAGTTACCCTATAAAAAGGCTTTTTAATAATTTACAGATTGAATTTATATAAGGGAGAAACATATCTTTCAACGAAAGGCCAAATTTAAAATTTCCTTTCCATCTTTTCAACTTTGTTTTATTAACATATATTTCTTTTAGAAACTTTTCATTCTTCCGACACAGTCACTGAAGAATGTCCTTTGAAGAAAAATATTTTTTGTAAATAATAGTAAATAAAATAGCCAATTTCATGCACTTTCATTTTTCCCAGAAGCTTTCACTTGCAGATCTTTTTATTTTTATAGAACACTGTCGATTCTATTCACAGGTTTACAACACAGGTTATAGTATTCATATAGTATAGTTTCACAGATTATAGTATTGGCCTGAATTTTTATAGAACATTCTTATTTCACCTGTTCTGTAAAATACCATTCTCAAGTAGTATTAAATATTTGATATGTGGTTATTTATAAGCTGTCTGTTCAAGATATTTTCGCTTTCAACAAACGTTTATTCAAGTTTATGGAATATTTTATAAACTGTCTCTTCCAAAATATTTTCTTTTTATAGTATGTATACTCCAATATAAATTTTAAAGTTATTTGAAGGGTATAGAAAGATATACCAAAAGTAATATCAAACACCAATCTTATACGTAACTGGTCATGAAACGAAAGCTAACGTTTTTAAAAACAATTGTAAAAACAATTTTAAACATAAATTAAATTACGCGTATTTTTATTCATATTGCTAATAAGGTGTAAAACTAACAGAGTGAAAAAGTACCAGGCCAGGGATGGAACTTCGGTCTTTCGTTCAACGCATCAACGGTCTTCCATCTGAGCCACTTGGAACGACACATCTAGCCTGCCACCGTTTACTGTCTTAAGGGGGTCCGGCACATAGAAATCTTCAAATTTTCTAGTCTGTGTTTTTTCATCTTAAAATGTCGTTTAAATCACGTTTCTATCTTAATTGGAATAGGAAATATTAAATTTTTCGTTTTGGTTTGTTTTCAAAATCTAGCTTTCAAGCAATGGTCGTCGTGGAAACGACTTCTTGTGAAAATGCGTTTTTCTTCATTATGGGTTTTTTCACCATTTCTGGTATTTAAATTGTTATAAGTCGAGAACCATTAAAGATATACCGTTCAAACTTGGAACATACCTTTTTCAACTTTTTTACTTTAATTATATTCAGCAAATTTAAACAAAATATTTACATTTGAAAATGTGATTTTTTTTTAAGTTACAACATTTTTTTAAATTTAAATATTGTTAACTTTTATTTAAATTAATATTTTTAAAAATGCTGAAACAAAAATAAAAATTATATATTTCTTTTTATTTAAATGAAAAAAAAATGAAATTATACAAATGATACTTCGAGTTATAACCATTTTAAAATTCCCACACTTTTTTAATATATTTTTCTTTTTTAATTTTTTTTTAAAAAATTATGAGAAGTTTTATTATGTGATCATGTTTACAAATAATATGTTTAACCATAAAAAAATTTCAAAATTTTAACTCGATAAGTAAAAATTATTTTAAAATGTGTCCCGGAACTCCTTAAATGTTGGTAAGGCTGCAACAGCAGCACAAGGTGCAGGGGCGTTTCTGCGCTGAACTAAAGACTTAAGTTCGAACTCTGGAGTGGATACTTTTTCACTCTGTTGGTTTTACGCTTTGTTAGCAATGTGAAAAAAATTCATCGAATTAAATTTAGATTTCTCGGTCGTAAGTCTTCGTCTAAAATTATCATACAATTTTAAATAGTTTTTTCTGATCAGTTTTTTTTAAAACGTTTAGCGTGCTGGTAATGTTAGGAGTTACATGACGAAATTTGTTCTTTCCCTGCCTCTTGTCCATAAGCCTTAATTTAATTGGCGAAGGGTATAGATCAGTTTCAACTGACGTCACACCCTAGCAACCAACTTGTCAATCTTTGTTTGCCTATCGGTTTTCTTTTTTTTTTTTTTTTTTTGGTTATCTCCACTTTGATTTGTTAAGCGATATTATTGGCTAAAAAATCGGTGACTTTGGTTGGTTAGTGAAAATTGCTGGGCACGTGGTCATGTGGATGAAATTGATCTGTAGGAAGATGTACCAAAAATAATATTAAAATTATACATTGTATGTAACTGGTCTTAAAACGAAAAAAATATTTTTACTGTTCGGTTTCGAAAGCCGCGCCTAGCACTCGGAGACGATTCTACTATCCAAAGGGGTGTTAATTCTGATATGGGTATTTTCCGAAATTCCACTTTTACGTTGTCCCTAAGATTGGCATTCAGCCAAACGCAGCTAAACAGGCTCTGATCTTCCCTATTTTGATGAAATCAAAACAGACCTGACGCATGCTCAAAAACGCAGAGGGTTTTGCATTCCGGGAACAAACAGTAACAATCAATTTCAGTGTTTTGTCTTTTTAATTAGTTTATTTTTTTCCTTTAACGTTTAGAGTGCTAGTAATAAATGTTAGGAATTCTATATCGAAATTTGTTCTTTCCCTTACTCTGATCCTTAAGCCTTAATGTGTAGTCGTATGCTTGATGTAAGTTGAAGATTATGAATATAATTATCTTCAAAGATAAATATTAGGATGAAGGATTTTCCAGCCTTTACTTAGCGTCAAAATGAGAAAGCGGTTTTCCCGCAAAAGTTCTTTCAATTTTCCTAGCATACTTTGGGAGTTTTCTTTTTCTTTACCTTTTAATTTTTACATTGTGGTTCGGTGCCTCATTTTACCAACTGATATATTTTTATTATGAACATAAAACTTAATTTAGCTTGTTTAATACTTTTGAATTGTACAGAAATTTGCATGCTGATTGTTTTTTAGGGTTCCGTACTTAAAAAGTAAAAACGGAACCATTATAAGATCACTCCCGTGTCTGTCTGTCTGTCACAGCCATTTTACCCGTAAACTATGGAACGTGGAAAGTTCAAATTCGGGGAAGTAAGAAAGACCATTGACCCAAATATTTTCAGATTAAAAAACATTGATAAATATATTTAGTAAAAAAAGTAGAGAGGCTAATTATGCTACTTTAAAAAATATATATGTTCTTTGCATAACATGTGGGGTATCCTGTGAAATCTTTTGTAAAGCTGAACTCAAAAATACATTCCTTTTAATTTTAGGTATTGTATATTCAAAGATATTGTTAAAATGTAGCGGAAAAATATGTCCCCCCCCCCCCCATCTAATTTCGAATCTACTGAAGCTAAAATTATGAAAAAATTAGAGGTAGACGTTAATGTAAACCTTGCCGGCAAATTATAGCGATTACCTTAGGTCACATAGTTTTGAGTATTTAGCATTTTTCTGTTATACACAAATTTCGATTTACGGGCATTCAAAAAAATTGTTGGGCATCGCTAAATATACCTATCGTTGCAGAAGAATAAAGGCATTGTTGATAATGATTTTCGAAAAAAATCATCGGTAATTAGCCGAGATATTAACCCTTAACGGTACGGTCAGTTTGGGCATACACAAGGACAGGGGCGGCGTTCTATGCCTAGTTAACAACTTTTAATGTTATATATGTGTAATGTAATGTCCAGTAACAGTATAAAAGCAATAAACATCAAATTGTTAAAAACATACTAATTAAAGGGGTCTTGAGACTCTAAAAAGTGGAAAAAACGAGAAAAAGACCATTTTCAACATTTAATGTCTTAAATTGTATATGATTTTAAAACACAATTTTAATTGGGATAAAAAATTGCAAGCCACAGAATTAGTATTTATAGGGGGTCAAAACTGTTAGACATTTGTCTAACAAAAAATTGGCATAACAGTTTACGCGCAGGATTACAAAATAAATATTGCAACTAGAATGAAAATTTTGGTGCTTACTTATACTTCAGATTGTAATAATTTACCTGAACTTAAATAAATTTGTATTTAAAGCATTTTTATATTTTTAATGCAATGTTGCATTTAGCTAATACAAAATTTTGAAAATTTCAACAGTAAAATCATCTAAAAAAATATTTTTTTGAACAATAAAAAGGAAATTTTAGGTTCAGTTTATACAGACTAACATGAAATATATGCTAAGAAAATTTCATGAAAAAATATTCAGAAGTTTTTGAGGTACCCTGCGCGTTATGCCCAAAAAACGCCATTTGGAAAATAATGACTTTAAAGTTTCGGAAATACCGCTTCAGCTATTGAGCGGGTATAATTCAAAAAGCTAAAACTTCTGTTCTAATGGGAATTTCAAGGAAACAATCGTATCAAAATATTCAGAAAAGATAGCAGTTTAACATCTAAAAAAATTAAAATTTCTTAAATTTTGAAGCAGCTTTAAGAGTCCTGCGACCACTTAATCCTTTCTGACACGGAGTAATTCTATTTATAAACTTATGAAATAATGAACTGATACCAGAATTTATAAACGAATTTATTAGAAAATGCGAAATTGCTTATTTTCACGTACATGATAAAAGGAAAATTTTAATTAAATATTCCTGGTGCCGTTCGTCTGTTTTGGAATTAAAATTAGGTGTCCGTTTTTTAAGGGCATCGCCCTCGAAAGATTTATTTAGAATGAATCGCATAAATACTCTGGGATTCGCGATAGTTTGCATTGATTGTATCTCTCAATACGCTTCGAGTGACTTTAAATTTAATTAAACACCTATCTGGAAAAACGCGGCACTGACCAAGGCGGCGTTGCAGCTTTGAGACCTCAATTCGAAGCGCGCTTAGAACTATGCCAAATTTAAAGTTTGAACAAAGGTTTTGTTTTAGCTACACTGTAGAAATAAAGGTTATTACTACACTGAATTTAGTTTCATGAAATGCCAAAGGAAACTTACCTTTGCACTGCTTTTATTCTCAGTACCGAATTAAGCTCATCATAAACAGATTAGGATAATATTAAATGAAGAGTTATACGAATAGCTATATTTGATATTATTTAGGTTCCATATCTCTTTGAACTTTCATGGTATACCCATTTACACTTTTCTAATATATACAGTTATACCCAACCGTATGTTGTATAGTTTTTTACAAAGTCTTAGTATTCTTTTAGCAACTTTTTTTTAAATAATACAATTACAACTTCATATCTTTATTCTACGGAACCCTTTGTGCG
The DNA here is from genome assembly GCA_963932465.1 of Maratus speciosus. Lineage (NCBI taxonomy): Eukaryota > Metazoa > Arthropoda > Arachnida > Araneae > Salticidae > Maratus > Maratus speciosus. The sequence continues at coordinate 478,297,578 of OZ010795.1, read as the reverse complement.
CGACTAATGCTCGCCCTTGACCGTTTATTTTAATATAACGATTATGGATGATTAGGAAGATTTTATTGAATAAAAACTAGAGGTTTACTTTTCTATTTGAATCAGTTATCGAGGTTATTTTCCTAGGTTAATAGTTGCATGATTAAAACTGGTTTATAAAAAGAAACGGCAGTTAAAATGACATTGTTTTAAATTTATTCACACAGTTCAGCTTTAAATATCCACTTTTACATGATTCACATTTTCTAAAATTTAAAAGTTAAATACTGTTTTGGCTGTATTTACTTTACTGAAATTAGAAGATAAGAAACTGTAGAAAACCCGCCAAAAGAAGACGTATATGACCAAATATAATGTAACGTAGAGAGAGATTCTATTTATGTTATGATGATCGTAATGGCCGCATTTCCCTCCCAAACTCTACATGATATATTAAAAAGTTGCTTCTGAATTACCCGAATTTCGTCTAACGCATCAGATAATATAATAGCGCAATTGCGTCCGATGCGTATTCAGAAAATGCGGAAGGACGTTCCAGGTGAAGTTCCATATTAATTTAATTTACAGGGTCTAATTCTCCATTTCGTTTGATTGAAGGTTTATTTGAAAATGGACCAGTGCAGTGGGTTCAGCCTGCTAGTTTAATATAAAATCAGCATAAACTAAATGATATGGCAATATGATACCGTACACATACTTTGTTAGAAAAAGCACATAAATACATTATGTTGATAAGTATGTAGAGATGACTTTAATTCATTATTACATTTTGTTTCTGATTTATTTATAGTATTTTCTTACTTTTATTAATTTTTTGTTGTTTTTGTTGTTTATTTATGTTTTATTTGTTTCTAGTGTGCTTTAATTAAATTAAACAGTCAAGTGCGAGTATTACACGCGCAGAGAGGGTTCCGTACAATAAGTATATGAATTAGTAATTGTATTATTAAAAAAAATCGTTGCTAAAAGAATACTAAGATTATAAAAAAAAAACTATGCACGGTTGTAACTAAACTGAAGTAGGGTTGGCTATAACAGTATGTACTAGAAAAATGTAAATGGTTATACCATGAAAGTTCAAAGAGATATGGAACCTAAATAATATCCAACATAGATATTCTAACTCATTTTTACTTTCTACTGTCTTTATAAGGAGAAAGTATTAGATTCGAGAAAGTTTTCGAATTCCGGTTTTTGACGGATTTATACGTTTTAGGGGACAGAGATAATGAAAAACATGTTTTTACAAAATGTTTGTCTGTGAAACTGTCTCCATGTGTGTGACAGAAATTTTGTGGGCACTCTATCTTAAGAACTATTGAACGGAATTTAATAAAACTTTATATTCAATTAGTCCCTAACATATGTTGGTGCTGATTACTTTTTGGTGTAAATCGCCCAGCAGCGTGCGCTAATATGCTGCATTTTGCATGATTTCCACAATAGCTATGTCTCAAGAACTAAAGCACGGATTTTCAGAAAACTTCAGATTCAATTAGTCCTTGATATAATTCGGTGCTGATAAACTTTTGGTGTAAATCGCTCAATAGGTGGCGCTGTTATGCTCCATTATTCATGATTTTCGCAATAGCTCTATCTCAGGAGCTACTGCACGAATCTTCATCAACCTTCAGATTCAGTTAGCCCCTGATATAAATTAGTGCTGTTTAGCTTTAGGTGTAAATCACCTAAGAAACGGCGTTACTGTGCTGCAATTTTCACGATTTCCGCACTAGTCGTATCTCAAGAACTAATGCATGAATTTTCGTCAAACTTTAGATTCAGTTAGTCCCTGATATAAATTGATCCTGATAAGTTTCTGGTGTAAATTGCGCAAGAGGTGCCACTGCTATGCAGAACTTTTCACGAATTCCGCAATAGCTCTATCTCAAAAACTAACGCACGGATTTCCTTCAAACTTCAAATTCAATTAGAAGTTCACGTAAGTTGCCCCTGATTAGATTTTGGTATAAATCCCCGAACCGGCGGTGCTCCTGTGCAGCATTTATAAGGAAGTATTAACATGTATGAGATAGAAGAAAGTTTTGGGATTGACACATCCGACTAGTTTAATATTATCTTAATCTATTTATAATGAACTTAATTCGGTACTGATAATAAAAGCAGTACATATTGAAACTTCATTTCGCATTTCATAAAACTAAATTCAGCATAGTAATAAACTTTCTATCTACAGTGTAGCTAAAACGAAACATTCGTTCAATGTTTACATTTGGCATTGTGCTAAGCACGCTTCGAAAGAAGGTCACAAAATTGCAACGCCGCCTTGGTCCTTACCGCGTTTTTCCAGATAAGTTTTTAATCAATTAACTTTTAAAGACACGGGAGGCGTATTGAGAGATCCACTCAATGCAAAGTAGTCGCGAATCCCATAGTATTTATGTGATTAATTATAATTAAGGGGTTTCAGGCTCTTAAAATTGGAAAAAAGGAAAAAAAAGAGACCATTTTCAACATTTAATATCTTAAAATGTATATGATTTTAAAGCACAATTTTTATTGAAATGAAAGATATAAGTACGTTCTTTTATTCCATGTATTTAAAAAATTGCTAGGATTAGCATTTACAGTGTGCTCCAAACAGTCAGACATTTGACAAGTAGAATATTGGTATAACAGCTTACGCGCACGATTAGAAAATAAATATTGCAACTAGAATAAAAATTTTGGTGCCTACTTATACTTCAGATTGTAATAAATACCTTCAATCTAAATAAATTTGTATTTAAAGCATTTTTATATTTTTAATACAAAATTGTGTTTAGCTAATACAAAATTTTGAAAATTTCAACAACATAATCACTTAAAAAATATTTTTTTCAACTATAAAAAGAAAATCTTAGGTTCAGTTTATACAGATTGACATGAAACGTATGTTTTGAAAATTTCATGAAAAAATATTCAAAAGTTTTTTAGATATCGTGCGCGTTATGCCCAAAACAGTCATTTGGGAAAAAAATGGCTTAAAAGTTTCGAAAATGCCGCTTCAGCTATTGAGCGGGTGTAACTCTAAAAGCCATAACTTCTGTTCTAATATAAATTTGAAGGAAGCAATTATATTAAAATGTTCAGAAAATATATAAGATTAACATCTAAAAAATTTAAAATTAAAAGTTTTTTGAAGCTTTAAGGGCCCTGAGACCATTTGAATTAGTCTGTTTTTACAATTTGACGTTTATTGCTTTTATACTGTTACTGGCAATTACATTACACATATATATCATTAAAAGTTGTTAGCTGGACCTTAAAAGCCGATGGTACATATAGTACGCCGCGCATGTTATTATGTACGTCCAAACCTTCCGTATATTTAAGGTTTAATATCTCGGCTAATTACTGAAGATTTTTATCGAAATTCATTATCAACAATGCCTTTATTCTTCTGCTACAATAGGTACCTCAGCGCTGCTCAATACTTTTGCTGAATGCCCGTGAATGTAAATTTGTGTGTAACGGAAAAATGCAATTTTCTCTAAAACTATGTGACCTAGGGTAATCGCTATAATTTTCCTGCAAGGTTTAAATTAACGTCTACTACGTCTAATTGTTTCATAATTTTAGTTTCTGTAGATTCAGAATTAGATGGGAGGAACATATTTTTGCGCTACATTTTCGACGATATCGTTGATAATGTAAAACCTAAAATTAAAAGATATGTATATTTGAATTCAGCGTTACGAAAGCTTTCGCACGATACCTCACACGACATACAAAGAAAAGATTTTTTTTTTTCAAGTAACTTAATTTACCCCTCCACATTTTTACTAAATATATTTATAAATGTTTAATAATTTGAAAATATGTGGGTCAATAGTCTTTACTACTTCCCCCGATTTGAACTTTCCACGTTCCATAGTTTACGAGTAAAATGTCTGTGACAGACAGACACACACACAGACAGACAGACAGACACAGGAGTGATCTTATAATGGTTCCGCTTTTACTTTTTAAGTACGGAACCCTAAAAAACAAAATCAAAACGAGCAGATAATCTCGTAATTAATACCATATTTTGTTTTTATTTCATATTCCATATTTCACAATTTTTCTTTATTACTCACTACAAAAAAAAATATTTTATTCTTTTACATAATAAATTTAATAAATCATATTCTAAAAGACTTCTGTACCATTTTAAAGCAATTCCCTACAATTAGTGTAAATAAAGCTTTAAGGAAACAAATTGCATTTGTCTTATCTTTAAAATAAACTATTCATTTTATCCATGATATTTTCCCTATTCTTTGTGATGGTTTTCTTGGAAAATTTCCTCACTCTTTTTATGCTCATTGTATTCCAAAACATTCTTTGTGAATGTGAATTTTATATTCTGTGTGCAAGAGTAATCATTTATCTTCGGAAGAATATCGTATTTTCTATTAGTTCGCGAAGTTGTAAAAAAAAAAAAAATATTAGATGGAAAAATAAGGTTTGACTCATATCTGTTATTATATTTTGTTTTGCTCGAGAATGATTTTTAAGTACGTTTTGGATTGTACGTATATTTAAGTTTTTAATAAAATTTTTCTAAACTTTATTTGGATATTTAGAAGAGTTATGCATAAGTTAATTTTAAGTTTTTATCAAATTATACATATATTTATACATTTAACTCGCAAAGGTTTTTAAAAAAAAATGAGATACATACATTCAAGAAATATTTAAAAAATATTACTTCTTTTTCTCTCTTGCTTAATAAATCACATTCTAAAAAATCGTCATAATAGACAGGAGGGTAAAACGATCAACGCCTGCTTTCAAGAATTTTCCTGTTCTCACAAGGAGAGGACACGAGGTTGGGGTCACAGAATCCGGCGACCCTTTGAGCAATGTTATAATATAGTTAGTAGATAGACATATCATAAAGATGAAGCACAATATGCAAAGGGATCTTAAAAAACAAGGCCAAAAGTCACCCAATTATAAAACTTTAGTAGATAATCGGATAAATTACACGCAGTTCTGAGCTGCCGAATGGCATAGTTGCCAGAAAATCAGACTTTTAAATTTTCAGTATCGGAACGTCGTGGGTTCGATGCCCCGACAAGACTTTTTATTTTTATTTTTCTTTCCCGCAGACAAAGTAATTACTAATTATTTTCGAACTACTATATATATATATATATATATATATATATATATATATATATATATATATATATATATATATATATATATATATATATATATTAGTATATAAATTTAATCTAAATATAAATAAAAACATGCTTCTGCGCGCGTATATATATATACTTATTTATTTACAGAGAAATTGCAATTGTATGGCACTTTTATGGATGTAATGAAAAGTAAAATAAATAAATAAATAAATAAATAAAATAAATACATAATTTTAATTCCTCAAACGGTAAAATTTTTATTTTATTCACGTTTATTTATAGTTTTTTTTATACGAATAAACCTAAACCTCTATTCTCCTCAGCGAAATTAATAGTTAAAGTATTTATAAATTTTCGAGTTTTTATTATTTTTTTTTTAATCTCGGTATCTTATATTTGGAATTAGAACAACTGTTTTCAACAATCAAACATCTTTTCATTGGCATTAATATTTATTAATTCCGTCGGTTTGCAGGTTGTTATTGGCAAAACATGTACGCTATTGAAAACAAACAGGGAGGGTTTAGAATGTTTAATTTTGTTTGTGTTAAAGTTTTAAAAGTCATCTGCTGCAGACTGAATAAGTACGGCATTTTGTTTCTAAAGTTATGCGGAGATTAGACGTAGTTCTTTAGTCGAGGCTAATTAAAAAGACAGGCTACCGCTGTGCATTCCTCATCTCTTTTTGTACAGACAGCTAAAGTGACATCATGCTCTTTTCGTACACATGCATTGGTGCATTCGAGCATCACGTGACTCCAGTGGTCTGTAAAAAAAGATACCCGTTAAACACCGCTGTAGTTTTTCTTTTTCGTTAGCCACGTTCTTTAGTGAAATGTCATAATTAAAATGAAAAAATATGTCTAGTTAAGAAGTTTTTAAATTTACAAATATTGACGAGTGTATTTCAGAAGCTTCAATTCAAAGTGAAACAAAAGTCTGGCCAGAGTATCGAACCCACAAAGTTTACAAGTCTGGTGCTCTGCCAAAAAATGATTTTTTTCTATCTATCATCAAAGAATGAAGAAAATGAATTTTCCAAAGAAAATTCATATTTGTCCTTATGTCCCACGTAGGGTGTATCATGATGACAAGAAAACTATTTATTATAGATGAAACAGTTTGTAACGGGCGCCAAAATAATAAGTACTACGTCATTAGATGCAGGCTGAGTTCGGAACAAACAGAATAATATTTCTTTACCGCGGAATCAAAACATCAACGAATAAGTTCATAATATTCTAACCATAATAACTTGATTTCACACACACAACAGCTTAAATCCGTAAGCTTACTTTTAAAAATCTTAATAAACCTTTATTTACATATATAGAGAGAGCTATATTAATATTTTATTACTCTTTTTTGAGAGTTCAATTTTAAAGTCATTTTCGGTTCTATTAAAATTTTACATCTACCTTAAAAAATAAATCAGAGAAACAAAATAAAGAATTGCCACAGCAACCCACTGACAGATTTGGCTAGTAACTCCAGGGGCTAGTAATTCTTAACACTGTTATCAAGGTACCTATTAAAGTTTATTCAGTACATTTGATAACACCCCACATACCTTCATAATTTATTCAAACCGCGTAGTAAATTGAAAATTTAAAAGCAGAATTCATAATGCCATGGCGTGTGCTTTGCTTAATCTACATTTCCACCTGAACAATCAGCACGAGCTCAATATTTCTACATAAAACATTGGTATCAGAGTTCATCCTTGCCCCATAGATAATTAGCCCGTATTTTCATAATATTTCATATCATTGTCATCCTAGTCAGCTTGGCCCACCACCACCATAATTTATCGAACTACATTTATCAGTATATCCTTCATTGTAAACAAGCTATATTGTGATTTTTTACGTTTATAGTTGTATTTTAAGAATATTTTGGTGTGGAATTGAAATTACTCATCACAAATAAGTAACTTCTTGCAATGTGACCTCTAAAAATTACAACAACACAATGGAAATTCGAACTTCGGCTCTCAACAAGTCAGAGGCTTCTGTGGAGCGAAATGTTCAGAGTGTATTACATGAACTTCTAGTAAGGACCTCTTGTGTACTAGACCAGGTGTTGTCACATGTGACTGGTAGGGAGAAAAACTGAGTTTGTCATCTAACTTGTTTCATCATTTTACCCTTCTTTCCCCTATACGTTCACTTTTATTTCCATCAATTTTTCCACACCCATTATAAATGTTTTCCTGAAATAAATTAAGCTTAGTTTTAGAAAAAACTATCCTTATTTTATCACTGACTTTTTATCTCTATCTCTCTTTTTTTTTTTTTTTTTTTTTTTATAATGATTATCTGGTAAAATCCTTACACTCTGTGTTTTGTAATTTGATGTTCATTATCTTTGTCTTTGCTCGTTGAAATACTCATTATTGATTTTGAATTTTATCTTGACATCCTTTCATTCGGTACAAACTTTTCATTAAAGCCAAATACATGTTAAAGTTAAAAAAATCAAGTATAGCAAAAATCATTTATTTGCATTCTTCCCCCACTTCCCAACCCCTTAACTTCCGAAAATATTGTTTTGTCATTTGGTGCTCATTATTATCGAAAACATTCTTTTTGAATTCAAATTTTACTATCCGAGTGCATAATTATTCTTTTATTTTGAAAAAAACATTCGTATTTTGTTCTATTTCATCGATTTATACAAAAAGTGAAAATGAGCATTGCACATAGGTGAAAAGATAACGCATGACTCACAGATTAAAAATGTGAAGTATGTCTCATTCTACTATTTTATTTTGTTTTGTACAAAAATGTTTTTTTAACACCTTAATTCTCACTCCCGTCAATATAAAGGGGCTGAGGTGCCGTTCATTATTTCTCGTGCCGTCATATTTCCGGGCTGGAGATTTAATTGCTGTAAAACTTCTGAAACCAGAAAAATTGAACTGGCATTTCTGTGTAAAGTCTTTGAATATTATCGTTTGGGTTTGGCTTTTGGCGCTGATTGTAATGCTGAGATTTGTATTGTATATTTCGAAATATATAACACTAAAAAAAATTATTATTAATTAAAATTTAATGTCTATATATTATTTAAAATATTATTTGTAAAAAATTTGTGTGCTGATGATAAATAAAGATCTAAGATGTGAAAAATAAAGGGCTTATTCGCATTAATTTGTAGGGTGTAAAACAAACATTAAGATATCCAACTGAAAGATAAAAATTTGTAAACGTCCAGCTGCAGGATTAAAAAGTCATAAATAAAATTGATACATGCAAAAAAGAGGAAAGAATCGAAAGTTAAAATACCGTTAAACAGTTGCATGATAATTTAAAAAATACTAAAACTGCGCTACGCTATTTTTTATTGCAAAAATAAACAATTTTTTACTGTGTGAGAAAAAATTTTATTGCGTTCGATTTGATATCAGATGATATTTGATGCAATGTCTGAACGGAGATTAAGCATCAAAGCACTTCCTTAAACCGAAGCTGCTAAAAAATAAAGTTATTGTTAGTGCTTAGTGGGGAATAAGCGTAATCACTCAAAAAAGACTTTTTTAACTCTGGCGATACTATTAAATATGAGAAGTGGACAAAATGTACAGAAAGTTAAACATTTCTGCCAAGTATTGAATAAGCAGAATTTTTTTTCTTTTCATTGCATTGCCAAAGTGTTCTCACAGATTACTCTTAAGAAATCAGACGAACCGAGATAGGAAATTCTACATCACCAGCTTACGCACACGATTTATCTCCCAACCAGCTATCTCTTTTTCATCCACAGACAACATCTTGAATAATGATCCAGGGAAAAAGTGGGAAACCGTAATCCATAAACATGTGACTTTTCAGAAAAAATGCATACTGTTTTAAAGATGATAATTTTAAGCTCACAGGCTATCAAAGCCTGAGAGCTAATGTGCTCGCCGGTTCTGTATGTACGTATGAACGTATGTACGTAATGCGATAACTATTGATAGAAATATCCGATTTGCTTAAAAAAATTTCTTGGTTCATTCTCATAAGGCGCTTCCCTGATTAGTTTTGGGGGTTCATTGGTTAAGTATAAAGGGGGAGACGGGAAGTAACCCCCCCCCCCTTAATTTAGATAAATGGGTTTTCAGGCAGAATTTTCCGATTTGCATTTAATTTTGTAAATATGTTCATTCTCATAAGATCCTTCTCCGATTACTTGTGGGGGTACATTGATTAAGTATAAAGGGGGGTAACGGGGCTAACCCCACCCCCTCAATTTAGATAAGTTGGTTTTTCAGTCAGAATTTTCCGATTTGCATCAAATTTTGTAAATAGGTTCTTTCTGATAAGGCTCTTCTTTGATTACTTTTGGGGGTTCATTGGTTAAGTATAAAGGGGGCTCGGTGGGCTAATCCCCCCCCCCTTAATTTAGATAAATGGGTTTTTTCGGCAGAAGTATCCCATTTGCCTCAAATTTTGCAAATAGGTTCATTCTGATAAGGTACTTTTACTAGTTTTGGGGGTTCATTGGTTAAGTGTAAAGGGGGAACGTAGGTTAATCCCTCTCCTTAATTTATATAAATGGGTTTTTCTGTCCGATTTGCTTGAAATTTAGTATATCGATTTATTCTGATAAGGCGCATCCCTGATGAGATTTGGAGGCTCATTTGTTAAGTATCAAGATGGGAAACTGTGGGGTGGGGGATAATCCCCCTTTAATTTATTTTTCGAGGGCATGGTTCTTTGAAATAAGAGTATAATATACAATTAGTGTGAATAGCCTGTGAGCTCAATGCCATCAGTTTAACTGGGTACTCTTCAATTTATTACTATTACTAATTGTAATTGTAAATTAATTAAATTTGTCACAATGTAATATAACGCTTATGTTTAGTTTAGACTACAATATAAATACCCACTTTCATAAAAGGATTTTTTATCTTTCGAAAATATGCACAATTCCCCCTTCTCATTTGTGGTTTTTACTTCATCATTTTACTTTTAGTATATATAAAAAAAAATCATTTATTTTTAAGATAGAGCTGACATTTCTCCTTTATTATGCGTGTTTCTATAAAATGTATGAGAAGAAATATTTTAGCATATATATTTCCTATTTTCTATTTTTCATAATTCTGTAATGAGATTAACAAAACACTTAATTCTTTTTTCTAAACGACTCGGTACTGTATAATTTTTTTTTTTTTAAGTTTCAATTCATTACATGCATCATAATGTAGTGTACTTAGTATTATAACGACTAAATAAGAATGAAAGGAATTTATGAATACCTAAAAGAATCTATAAAAAAACACTTACCGCTGAAGTAAATAATTTAAATTATATAAATACGTATCTTAAACTATTTAGAATTTTAATGTCTTTACATTTTTTTATAATATACTATACATGTTCCCATTAAGTAATTCTTAATTTAAAAATTGCTACTTTTAATTTAAATAAATATTTAATTTCTTTAATTTTTTAAGATACTGCGATATATGTATATTCATATAACGAACAGATGAATTTTTAAATATGCAGATTTTATATTAATTGAAGATATCCAGGATGATGGCTATTATGAACAACATTTTCCCATTTAGAAATGCGAAATTTTTCAGTACACGAATTTATTTCTATATGTAAAAGCATGAATTTTAAAGACATTAAAAATTAAATACTTTATAATGGAAAAACAAATTCTATTTTTAAATTAATTCATGCTTGAAAATTATTTTCAAATCGTAAAGAATTTGCAAATAACCATACAATTTACAGACAAATTGCAATTTAAAGTACTTTTTCTCTCTTATATGGCATTAAAAAAAATTGAAAATGTTACATACTTCAAGAAATTGCAGTTAGACAGAAATTTTTGATCAGCTGTTGCCACTGTCAACATCACTCATAGACACGTTTTTGCCTTTTTATATAGATATTACACGTATAGTTATATTCGATTGCTACCCAATGATTTTGAAGAATACATTTTGTAAAATATACATCCATATTGTATTGCAAAACATAGTTACATAGTAATATGAAAAATATGATAAGTATACAAAATATAACATAAGACCTAATTTGTTTAATAACTAACCTTGACACATTCGCCTTACTCTTTCATATTTTATTTAAGTTCTATTTATATTACATTATATTTATATTTACTTTATATTGTTGTAGCAAGGAATTGTTTAACGTTACGTCCCGTGATGATAGATTTAAAATTTATATCTCTGATAAATATATTTAACATCAGCAAAACATCATTTAGGTTACAGTTTTCAAATAAGCATTGTTTGATAGTACATTTACGATTTATTCGATGGAATAAATATTGAAATTATTCGATATTTAGAAGCAAACTTTTTAGCGATCAAACCCATGGCACAGACCGCAACTTTTAGTGTTACTTTTAAGCTTAGAAAAAATAACGGACACTTTTGTGATTTATAATATAGATTATTACTTTGTTATGAGTTAAGACGAATTTAATTTTCTTTTTCAGGTATAATGTGTTCCCCACATATTCGCACAAAACAATTTTACCAACATTACGTGACATAAAATTTATTAACTTGAAAACTTAGCGTAAGTTATTCTTTACTATGTTTTGAAAATGAAAAAAATAAAAATACTAGGAAACAGGAATTCTCATTTTTCAGAATTTAGTGTCGCTCCGATGGAACAAAAATATACGTATATAAATATAGATAGTGCAGAACATATTTCAGTTTTAAGACTTAAAAGACACACTTTTACTTTATATGAAATGATGTCATTCGCATGCGCTGAAGAATTCCACATTTGCAATCAAGTCTTAAACAATATCTACAGAAAAGTATGCATATGACGTCACTATCGCATTATAATACACAAATTTATAATACACGACAGCAAAAAGCGATGTCGTCATTCAAGAAACTTGACCAAAAAAATCGGCTATCTAATGGTTCATAAAAATAGCAAATAAAGCCTTTGTGCAACAATATTAAAAAGCAGAAAAACCAACGTTTAAAATGCACAAATAATATATGAAAAGCAGCAAACAGCTGTTTCGAATCTACTAGCGAGATTCTTCTTCAGTGCAAAAGGAACAGCGTGCTAGAAAAAGCAAGGCTGAGCAAAATCATAGACAGAGACGCGCTGGCTTTTATACCCTATGCGGGTGGCGAAGGCGCCGAAACAACCAATGAGAGAGAAGCAGTAGAAACGACTGGGTGGACAAGTAGCGACATCTACCGGAGAAGAAGAGAAAAGAAACCAAAAAAGGGGAATTAAATTAACGCTTTCCAAATACTTGGAAAATCTGGAGTACTAGATATGTCATTGACTAAAGAGTGAGAATTTTTAATGATATGGTAAGCTTCCCAAAAATCAAGATCAAGGTTAGAAGAACATTTTTGGATAATGATGGCTGAGGAAAAATCGAACCTATGTTGAGAAGACCAAGAATGTTGAGCAATAGAAGAACGTTTGAGCTCCTGATTTTTAACATAACCTTCATGCTCTTTTAAACGAAATCTAAGAGCACGTTTAGTCTGACCAATATAAGAAAGACCACACTGACAAGAGATCTGGTAAATGCCCCAATTATCTAGGCGATCAACGGGGTGTTTGAGATTTGAAAAAGGGATTTTATTAACAGGAGAAAAAATAACTTTAAAATCAAACCTTCTTAGGATTTTAGCAACTTGCTGACTGATTTTAGGAAAAAATGGTAATACAACTGAAGTATTAGAGTTGGAATTAGAATGCTTTTCAGAATGGTCGGATTTCGTCAATTTCTTATAAATAGAATCGATAATATTAGAGGAATAACCACGATCGACAGCAATAGCTTTGAGGTAATTAAGTTCAGCACTAAGTAACTGAGGAGTGGAACAAATATTAGCAGCCCGAAAAACAAAAGTATTGAAAGCAGCGAATTTCTGGTTAGGGGGATGAGAAGAATACCTGTGAGGTGGGAGACTGACAGCAAAAGGTTTACGAAAGACGGTAGTCTGAAAGCCATTTTCACAACGAATAACAAGGACATCCAGGAAAGAAAGACAGTTATTGGTCTCAATTTCAGAGGTAAATTGAATGCAGGGATCAATGGAATTCATAATAGAGAGAATATGATTAATATCCGAATTCATTTCAATCAGGACATAAACATCATCAACATAACGAACATAGAACGGAAATTTTAAGATTTCAAAAAGCTTGACCTCAAAATAGTGCATATAAATATCGCATAAAATTGGACTAAGAGGATTACCCATAGCCAAACCGTCAATCATACGGAAGAAATTACCATTGAAAACAAAAGTATTTAGCGACAAGCAAGCGCGAGTGAGAAGTATAAGTTCCTCGATTTCAAAATAAGAGAAATGGAATTCACAAAGCCTTTTCTTGAGGCAATCTAAAGCCCCCTCAACCGGAACGTTTGTAAATAATGATTTAACATCAAAAGAAACCATCATGTGGCCCTGCGGCTTAAAATTATGAAGTTTTTTAACAAAATCAAAAGAATTCTTAACAGTGAAACAGTTACTGCTCAAAAGTGGGGAAAAAACAGAAACTAAATATTTGGCAAGCTTATAAGAAGCTGTACCGATACTAGAGACAATAGGTCTAAAAGGAATGTCAGGTTTATGGACCTTAGGTAAAGCATAAAACCTGGCACAATGCGCAATAGACGGAATAAGGGACTTCTTAAAGTTAGCAGGAATAATGGAAGAAGACTTAATGGCAGACTTAATAGAGTTAATTTCACTAGTGGAAGGGTCTTTGCGGATATCCACATACGGACCATCATTAATTAATTTATGGGTTTTTTCCAAATACGTAGATTTGTCGAGAAGAACAATCTGACCACCTTTGTCGGCCTTAGTAATAATTAAGTTTGGATCAGAACGCAAAATTTTCAGACATTGTTTAACAGGATGTTTAAGATTGGGTTTATAAACATTAGAATTGAAATCAACAGTATTGGCAATGAGATGCCTAATAGACTCTTTTTGAGAAGAAGATAGAGCGCTATGCTTAAAGGCTCTTTCAATAGGAGCAATAAGATTAGGTAAAGAAGGAATAGAAGAGACAGAAAAATTGTTATTCAATTTGAGAGCATCGAGCTGATTGTTACTTAATGGAACACTAGAAAGATTGACAACAGCATTTTGGTTAACAAGAGGCAAATTACTGCAGTTATTAGCGACAGAACTTTCACAAAGCGCATTAAATTTCTTCTTTAAAACCGAACAATGAACAGAAGAAGCTGTGAGAACTCTGCTCCATGACCTTCTGTCAATGGACTGAAAATCAGGAGTAGAATTAGCGAGGCTGATATGTAAAGAATATAACTCGCGCTCTATATGAGCAATTTTGTGGCGAGTCTCTTGAATCAAAGCTCTTAAAAGAGCTAATTTAGAACGAAATAAGACCTTCTCAATCCTATTTGAAGAAAATAAATTACAACGAATGGAAATGAATTTAGGAATAACCTTCTTACGCCTACAATCAAGTAGGAAATGTAAGTGTTCCAAAAACCTGTACTTTTTTAATCGTAAATTACAAAACCTATTGATTTGAGACATTGCGAAAAAAAAAAAAAAAAAAAAAAAAAAAATTACAGAAGAATAAAGGCCCGTTAACGCCAAATACATAAAAATAGCAAATAAAGCCTTTGTGCATAAAGCCTTTGTGTGTGTGTTATATTCTTTACATATCAGCCTCGCTAATTCTACTCCTGATTTTCAGTCCATTGACAGAAGGTCATGGAGCAGAGTTCTCACAGCTTCTTCTGTTCATTGTTCGGTTTTAAAGAAGAAATTTAATGCGCTTTGTGAAAGTTCTGTCGCTAATAACTGCAGTAATTTGCCTCTTGTTAACCAAAATGCTGTTGTCAATCTTTCTAGTGTTCCATTAAGTAACAATCAGCTCGATGCTCTCAAATTGAATAACAATTTTTCTGTCTCTTCTATTCCTTCTTTACCTAATCTTATTGCTCCTATTGAAAGAGCCTTTAAGCATAGCGCTCTATCTTCTTCTCAAAAAGAGTCTATTAGGCATCTCATTGCCAATACTGTTGATTTCAATTCTAATGTTTATAAACCCAATCTTAAACATCCTGTTAAACAATGTCTGAAAATTTTGCGTTCTGATCCAAACTTAATTATTACTAAGGCCGACAAAGGTGGTCAGATTGTTCTTCTCGACAAATCTACGTATTTGGAAAAAACCCATAAATTAATTAATGATGGTCCGTATGTGGATATCCGCAAAGACCCTTCCACTAGTGAAATTAACTCTATTAAGTCTGCCATTAAGTCTTCTTCCATTATTCCTGCTAACTTTAAGAAGTCCCTTATTCCGTCTATTGCGCATTGTGCCAGGTTTTATGCTTTACCTAAGGTCCATAAACCTGACATTCCTTTTAGACCTATTGTCTCTAGTATCGGTACAGCTTCTTATAAGCTTGCCAAATATTTAGTTTCTGTTTTTTCCCCACTTTTGAGCAGTAACTGTTTCACTGTTAAGAATTCTTTTGATTTTGTTAAAAAACTTCATAATTTTAAGCCGCAGGGCCACATGATGGTTTCTTTTGATGTTAAATCATTATTTACAAACGTTCCGGTTGAGGGGGCTTTAGATTGCCTCAAGAAAAGGCTTTGTGAATTCCATTTCTCTTATTTTGAAATCGAGGAACTTATACTTCTCACTCGCGCTTGCTTGTCGCTAAATACTTTTGTTTTCAATGGTAATTTCTTCCGTATGATTGACGGTTTGGCTATGGGTAATCCTCTTAGTCCAATTTTATGCGATATTTATATGCACTATTTTGAGGTCAAGCTTTTTGAAATCTTAAAATTTCCGTTCTATGTTCGTTATGTTGATGATGTTTATGTCCTGATTGAAATGAATTCGGATATTAATCATATTCTCTCTATTATGAATTCCATTGATCCCTGCATTCAATTTACCTCTGAAATTGAGACCAATAACTGTCTTTCTTTACTGGATGTCCTTGTTATTCGTTGTGAAAATGGCTTTCAGACTACCGTCTTTCGTAAACCTTTTGCTGTCAGTCTCCCACCTCACAGGTATTCTTCTCATCCCCCTAACCAGAAATTCGCTGCTTTCAATACTTTTGTTTTTCGGGCTGCTAATATTTGTTCCACTCCTCAGTTACTTAGTGCTGAACTTAATTACCTCAAAGCTATTGCTGTCGATCGTGGTTATTCCTCTAATATTATCGATTCTATTTATAAGAAATTGACGAAATCCGACCATTCTGAAAAGCATTCTAATTCCAACTCTAATACTTCAGTTGTATTACCATTTTTTCCTAAAATCAGTCAGCAAGTTGCTAAAATCCTAAGAAGGTTTGATTTTAAAGTTATTTTTTCTCCTGTTAATAAAATCCCTTTTTCAAATCTCAAACACCCCGTTGATCGCCTAGATAATTGGGGCATTTACCAGATCTCTTGTCAGTGTGGTCTTTCTTATATTGGTCAGACTAAACGTGCTCTTAGATTTCGTTTAAAAGAGCATGAAGGTTATGTTAAAAATCAGGAGCTCAAACGTTCTTCTATTGCTCAACATTCTTGGTCTTCTCAACATAGGTTCGATTTTTCCTCAGCCATCATTATCCAAAAATGTTCTTCTAACCTTGATCTTGATTTTTGGGAAGCTTACCATATCATTAAAAATTCTCACTCTTTAGTCAATGACATATCTAGTACTCCAGATTTTCCAAGTATTTGGAAAGCGTTAATTTAATTCCCCTTTTTTGGTTTCTTTTCTCTTCTTCTCCGGTAGATGTCGCTACTTGTCCACCCAGTCGTTTCTACTGCTTCTCTCTCATTGGTTGTTTCGGCGCCTTCGCCACCCGCATAGGGTATAAAAGCCAGCGCGTCTCTGTCTATGATTTTGCTCAGCCTTGCTTTTTCTAGCACGCTGTTCCTTTTGCACTGAAGAAGAATCTCGCTAGTAGATTCGAAACAGCTGTTTGCTGCTTTTCATATATTATTTGTGCATTTTAAACGTTGGTTTTTCTGCTTTTTAATAATGGTTCATATTTCTTCATTTGTTTGTGATATTAATATAGATACCTAAAATTAATGTTGTCCATGTTTTATCAGAAATCATTCATTTATATTTTTTAAAAATAGCACGTATTTTAATGACATTTTTTTCGGTTATTATTGAAAAATGGAAACAAAAAGATATAATAGTCTACTATTTTCCAACTATTTTTTATTTACTTTCTACGGAAATGAAATACTTCAGTTACCAATATAACATTTCTTTAAAAACTACAAAAAAATTTATATCTCAAAAATAAATTACGATGCAGTTTTCAAATAAATTGCAGTTAAAACTTTTTTTTCCCTATACAACGGTATAGAAATTGAAAATGTGCGATGCTTAGAAGTTTAAAAAATTGCAGTAGAGATTATCCCGTACAATGATACATCTGCTTTATTTTACGGCTGGCTTACATAACGTAAAGTTACTTTTTATAGAAATCACTTTAATTGCTCTCCGGAAGAAGTAGCATATCAGGAGCTAAAACACCTCTTATGAAACTATTAGCTTAGTGAAAAGTATAAAAATTGAAGTCAATTAAATATTCACTATTCATAGATACGTGAAATGGAGGCTCCAGAAATTGTCGTCTGGACCGTTTTTCTTTGATTAGACCTGGCCCCGCCCTAAATCCTGATTTTTTCATTCTGAGCCTTATCGGCTGGTTTTCTTTTTAGCGGACTGAAAAGAAGGGTTATATGTTTCACGCGTATCTGTGTATGTGAATTTCTTTATACCCTCGAAACATCTCAACGGCTAGATGGATTTTAATGAATGAGGTCTCTATCAATTCGTCTTAGCGGCCCGATGGTTATAGGCTAGATTTTGTTTTTATAAATTCAAAATGGCGGCCGTAAAATACAAAATGGCGGTAGAGACGAAAAAAAAATTACGAACCCTATTGAGTGGCATATCATTGGATAGGTCTTTCAAACTGAAGACGATGTTTCATTGACTATTTTACAGTCAGAAGATCCGTTAAAATATTATGCGACCTGGAAGTTGTGTATGTAGGATCTCTAGCTTTACTGCAACTCTAACCATCATAGACATCTATAGACCTCATGAAAACAGTGTTTATAGATAGGAACTAACAATTAAACACAACTTAAAAGTCATCAATACAAGTAAATAAAACAATTAGCTAAGTAATATAAACAAGTAATATAAAAAATATATATATATTTTAAGTCAATTCCTACTTAGGTCAATAAGAGAATTTTTTTTTCTTCCATTCTTCTCTCCTCTTGTGTGGCGCTTAAAATGCCATGATCAAGAAGAGGGCTCTCTCGGTCTTAAAATACCTTGATCAAGAAGAGGGCTCTCTTGATTATTGAAAATTAAGTAATTTAATTTAATTAATCAATTAATATTTGAAAAAACTGGATTAACATCAAGTGTTATTCACTACAAGTTAAAAAAAATTTATTTGAGCTTGATTGGATGAATAATAAGTATTTTATTAACGATTGAAAATTTGAACAAGATATATATAGCGAGAATGTGAGCTAACAGTAGGAATTGAAAAAAAAAATAATTTTACATTGATGAGAAATAATTAATTAGTTCGCTTTATACGCAGTCGGGTTTTTGATTTTTTAAATTTAATTGTTTATTTAAAAAAATTATAAAAATACATGTTTGTTTAATAGAATCTTTCAAAGTTTACTGTTTTATAAATAACAGACAAATAGTTTTAAAATCTACCTTTCTTTTACCGAGCTTTGAAGTTATGATATCCTTTAACAAACTTTTTTTTATTATTATGAACTAAATTATTTATTTATATAACTATTCATTTGAATGAAATTTTCTAAATGAACATTAATGTTATTAATTCGTATTACACGGCTTGAGGAATATAATCAGAAAATTATTATGCTTTTAATAGTTTGCATATGTATATATATACATGTAATATTATTTTTTTTATAATAATTTGAACTATGGGCTAATACTAATGATGTTGATAATGAAGAAGCAAAGCAATTTATTTTAAAGAAATTCAATTGATCCTGAATTTGTCATGATTCATTACATGGATTTTTGAATTGCGTGGGTTCAGTCGCGGTCTGAAAATTTCGGCTCGCAAAAGCCTGTAACTCGGAAAGTCGCATCGCCTAGAGGGAAAGATAACAGAAGGTTGGTGGTAAGTAAAGACTGTTTCCTAGAAATCCGCACAAAAGTTTCTTGACTGGAAAGCTATGAAAAAATCAGACCAAAGACACACATGGTCACTGTAAGGTAACTTAACTTTTATAACTACACTACTATTTAAAACTGCTATCGGGTTTAAGTTAAACCGTATCGTCACACATTATCAATTTTACTTTTTGTAATATTTTCTAGAGGATGTACATAATTTAGGTGCATAATTTTGAGACAGTGCTTGATTCGATTGATCAGTTTGTAAATCGTATCTGCTTTCTAGCCTTTAGCATACAGTTTGAACTTAAAACACGCACAGAACCACTCAATTGGTCGAATTTCGGGAATGTTAGCAGGTTGTCGGACATCTTCACGAAAGTGATGTGTTACTGGCGGAAATGGTTGAGAACGATTTTGCATTAATGAATGCTGGCCAAATCTGGTCAGAAGATGAAATCACCTCCATTGTAATTGCGACGGATACAGGGGATTAGACGACACGAATGCACTTGTTCAAATGTCGTGGCTCTTTGGCGGCGAATCCATACTTTTGGATGAACGGACGACTCAAACCTTTCGAACACATCGCAATCCAAACGAGAACCCTGTCTTCAAATTTCGCTTTAGTAGCGAATTTGATAACAGGTTGTGTCGTGCAGACGTCAGATGTGTAGTAGCCACCATAAACGTTAAAATTGGAGGGATTGTGCGTGAAATATGACTCGTCATTCAAGCCGAATGCTCGATCAAAGAATTTTCTGAACAAGTGACCATACATCGTTTTCGCGTGAACTATTTGCTTTTCTGTTTGTTTTGGAATGGCCTTTTTCTTGTGATATTTGATGTTAAACTTCTTGATGATTGTCTTATGTATGTGGCCGTGTGGAACACTGAATTTGGCAGCAGTGGGATGGATTAATACTTGGTCATTTTTGCCAAACAGCCGTTTCAACTGCTATAGCTTTGGTTTCGTGAGTTTATGGGATTTCCTACCCGATCCCAGTTGTCTTTCGACCGGGAGTCCCTTCTAGTAACGTTGTAGAACATCGTATATAGTTCGTTTGGGGATATTTTCGGCAAAAAATTAGTTTACGATCAACTTGTTCCAATGATGAATATTGACATCGTAAGACTTGTACACACTTGTACGCAGACACTCCTCTTTTGAATCCATTCGTGGAAAACACAGATTACTCAATGAACTCTAACGATTATGCCCTAATATACGATAACGCAACACTTCACGTGCAAGTTTCGGTCTGATTCATATTTGACTGCTATTATGCATAGTTGCAAAGTTTGTGCTGATTTATAGTAAACAGTCCTGATTTCAAATTTTCGATTGGAATTGTTAGAAATTTTACTTAATTATTGTCTTTCTATTTTTTTTTTCAAATCTCATATGAAGTCATCATAATAGCTAGTAAGAAAATATTTTTAAAAGAAAATGCATTTAAAAGTTCGAACTTTAGACATTGTTTTATGTAAAATTGAAACTTCAAATTCTACTATTTATTATTATGGTTTATGGATCTCTTACCAGTTATTCTATTACACAAACAAATTCAGATTTAAAGGACTCTATACAATTTTTATGGTGTAGTATAAATAAAAAATTGGAAAACATACAGCTATTTAACAAAGCTATTTAAATGATTGAAATAGTCTGCAATTTTTTTTAAACATCTAAACATCGCACATTTTAGATTTTTACACCATCGGACAAAGGAAAATGTATACTTTCCAATTACGTTTGTTTGAAAACTGTATCGAATTTACTTTAAAAATGCATTGCTACTTACTCAATTTCTACATATTTTAAAATAATTTTCAGGCATGATTTTATTTTTAAAGCTATGTTTATCGCGTGCTGACGATTGCGTAAGATAACTCCATTTGTATTTAAATTGGTATAAATAGCTCAGCATTTCTTTCCAGCTTATATGGCATAACAAAATTAAAACATTCATCAATCAATAAATGAAACAATAAAATATATATAAAATACAAATGTAAGACTTAAACCACTAAAATAATCAGAATAAAAAAAGGCTGATTTTAAATAGTGATCTATTAAGATTTCTCCTGGGTCAAGGTCAATACAAAACTATCGCTTTTAGCAATTTAAAAACTTTATTTAAACTAAATAATATTTTTCATATCAATATGATTGTTGGTATTGTTAGTGCGTATTCTAAAAAATATATATTAAATGTAAAAAATCTAATATAGTTATCAATTAAATAAATGCTTTTCATCTATATTCTATAACTCTAATAGACCGGGTATATCTCCTTGTTACTTTAATTTGCTGAAAGAAGAAATGCTAAACATATGAAATGAAGAGGGCGAATCAAATGAAAGTGACACAACCCACCCCGCTCAGTAATGGTTCGGTCTATTATCTGCGACGCATGTGCGTATCAGATAGACATCTGTCATTTACGAAAGTGACACGGAGGAGTGAGGATAAAAGTTTTTTAATGCTCTTATCTTAGAGGAGAAATTGAGTAGGAAACGAATTCCTTTGTTCTGTCCGCCGAACGCTGAAGCATACATGTCTGAGATTTTATCACCAAAAGGGTGTCGTTTTTTGGCGGCTATCCCTTTGTTGTCAAATTTATGTTTCTGCTGTCAAGCTCCGGATGCACGCAGATGGCATACCAGTCTTGGTGGGAGAGGCAATTCCAATGACAGTTTTTGGTGCTAAAACCGGTTTGGCGCGCAATTCTCCATCATCACATGATAGTGAGAAGCATGATATGTGCTTCAAGAAAAGGTTACCATTTCTGCGTCCAGTTATATTATAAGTCTATGGCTCTTATACACTGGGTTGAGGACGGTTGCGGGACATAATGGACCCTCCAAAAGAAGAGCAGCGTAGTGTGGTAAGGTTTTTGGCAGCTGAAGGTGTTTCTCGAAGCGAAATCAGTCGCTGTTAGACTCCCATCGCTGTACGGCGAACATTGCATTTCACTGGCCACTGTGAAGTGCTGGAGCAAACGGTTCAAAGAAGGACGTGAAAATTGTAAAGACGATCCAAGACCTGGCCAAAGCCACCGTGCAATCACCCCCAACACTATTGCACAGGTTGATCAGCAGATTAGACAAGAACTGAGGATGAACTGTTAGAGTGGGCTAAAATCAGTCACGGTTCGCAAAAAAAAAAAAAAAAAAAACAGCTCAAGGGAACCAAACTTGTGTCGGACGATGACGTGAAGGAGGCAGTTGCAATTTTGATGCAGCAAACCAAGGAATTTTATGAGAAGGGAATCACGAGACTTAGTCAGTGGGACAAATGTCTTAATGCTCATGGAGACAAATTTAAAAAATATATACAGCTCCAAGTCAAAAAATTAGAATAATTCCTTCCATTTGTATTTGGAATTGCATTTAGCTTTATTTGAGTGTAGTACAATTGAAAAAGAACAACGGTTGATGTTTAATAAATTTACATATTATTAAAGAAAATTAAAACTATAAAAGATTAGTGAATATTGTATTTTTGTAAAATTATTTTCATTATTCAAAATATTAGAATACTAAAACTAGGTGTTCAAAAAATTAGAATAATTAAGAATTTTCCTGATTGGTTCAGAAGGTTGCATAAATTAAGCATAAAATTACCTTCTGTGGGACTTCTTCTTAAGTCATAAAAACGCTTTGCTTCATCATTGTTTTCATTTTGTATTAAACATGGTTCGTTGGTCCAACATATCGGAGTTTACAAAGCATCTTATTATTAATGTGCATAAAGAATGTCGTAATCAGCAATATATTGCCAGTTACTTAAAATGTTCCCAACCAAGTGTCAGTAGAGCAATAAAGCAGTATTTTAACGACGGAAATTTTCAAAACAAGCATCTGAATAGCGGCCGAAAGCCAAAAACTACTCAGAAAGATGATAGAAAGCTAAAAAGTATTGCTAAAAAAAACCGTTTCAGAGGTGTAAGATATTTGCATCAAAAGTGGAAAGAGCACTTTGTCGATGTGAGTAAATCTACAACACTAAGATATCTCCATAAACGTGGATTTGAATCTCGTGTACCAAAGATAAAGCCTCTCATGACTATTAAACAGAAAAATGCGATAGTGAAATGGTGCAATAAAAGGTTTTTATGGAGTCTGGGTGATAGGAAAAAGATATTGTTTAGTGATGAGAGCGTGTTTTGCGTAACATATGGTGATGAAGGTATTCATGTATTGCGAATGAAGCAAAAAGCATGTGACAAGGATTGCACGAAACGATCAGGGAAATTTGCAGCCAGTGTAATGGTATGGGTTTGCATGACTGCAGAAGGTCCTGGAAGGCTATGTATCGTTAACGAAAGGATTGATTCTGAGATATATCAAGAAATCCTTGAACATTTAATGATACCGTAGTCGGAAGATCTGTGTGGTGACGATTTAATTTTCAACATTATTTAGCACCTTCACAAAGGTCAGTGTCCGCCAAAAACTGGTTTCATCAACACCAAATTAACGTACTTCCCTGGCCGGCTAATTCGCCGGATTTAAATATAATAGAGAATTTGTTGGAATAATGAAGAAAAGACTTTCAAAATACCCATCATTAAAGTATTGCTTTATTGCTCTACTAACACTTGGTTGAGATCATTTTAAGTAACTGGCTCTATATTGCTGATTACGACCTTCTTTATGCAAATCAATAATACGATGCTTGTAAACTCAGTTATGTTGGACGAACGAACCATGTTTAATACAAAATGAAAAAAATGATGATGCAAAGCACTTTTATAACTTAAGAAGAAGTCCCGCAGCAGTTAATTTTATGCTGAATTTTGCAACCTTCTGAACCAATCAGGAAAATTCATAAGTATTCTAATTTTTTGAACCACCTATTTTAGTATTCTAATATTTTGAATAATGAAAATAATGTTACGAAAATACAATATTCACTTAAACCTTAATCTTTTACAATTTTAATTTTCTTTAATAACATGCAAATTTATTAATACATCAACCGTTGTTCTTTTTCGATTTTACTACCCTGAAATAAAGCTAAATGCAATTCCAAGTACAAATAAAATGAATTATTCTATTTTTTTTTATTTGGAGCTGTATTTTCATTGGCTCACTTTCATTTGACTCGCTCTCGTATTAAACACACATTATCGAAAAGGAACATAACATTTAGTAAAAGAATTTCATAGGCATTTTTTCCCATGTTATATATGTAATTTTGCACTTGGCCAAAGATCTATACGACTTTTGTGGGGAAAATCATAGAAAACCGTAGCATGTTGTTCCTAAACAACTGAAAATTTCAAAAACGTAACACTCATCAGCCTACACTAATGGTTTAATGGATCATGAAATTTGCTATAGATACCTTTTTAATGAAGATACACACAAAGAAAGATGGTGTAGAACATTTGAACTTTCCGGGTGCGTAAGTGCCCCTGCCACGCAGGAACTGAGTGAAACAGTCGTCACAGATGCTGGTTGTATTCTCTGTGACTTTGAAGCGGAAGGCCACATTTTTCTAGTTCTGAACTCATTTTATTAGTTTCTTTCGAATTTTTGATATTAGGCAATTGGTACATATTCTTGATTATAGCTAAATAACACGCAGTTTTATAATTACTTGCTTTTGTGCTGTTTAATCAGTGTGAATTAACCTTTTTAAAGATGTGTCTTTGAAAACTCTGAGTCATTTAGGTTAGATTCTATGCCACAGTTTTTGTAAAGTCGTTATTCCAGGAAAGTGGCCACAAACAGATCGGGTAAATCGGCTAGACGGCTAGCTTGTCCGGAAACGATATTTTATGAATTGTTCATAACGGAATAATACCCAAAAGTAATTTCTTTGAAAGAAACAAGACAAGTCAGGGCAATAACGTCTGCAAAGAAAGGCTAAAAGTGCTATTACACCAGGGGTCAAAGTCGCTTCAAATTCCAAGCGTCTCCAGGTCCTATGGCTCCAGGGGAGTCGCCTCGAAAGGGAGCAACTTTCTTCTGCCGGCGCGTCCTTGACGCCTGAAACGAAGCGAGTCACCAGCAACAGCCAATCAAATGCCTGGAAATCTGACGATGGAAAAGCCTTTTCCCGAACAGCCAATGAAATGTTTTGAAAACTAAAAAAGTGGCTTTCAAAAGCGGCAAATAGGACGAGTGGCTGGCGATTTTTGCCGCTTTGAATTTTTAAGTGTAATAACACTATTTCTCTCCACATTCGCAGTCTGCACGTCTGCTAGGTGTACTTGTGTTCCTCCATTCATCACATTGATACTCATTACTGAGTATTTTATCTTGTAACGATTTAATACTTAATATATTACAAAACATAATACTTATTCTTAATGTGTGTTACTTTAGTATGTTCATTAAAAAATATACATCCTGAATCAATGCGATTTGTTCATTTGCCTATGCTGACCACTTTACCAACCTAGGCGGGTAAAATGGCCATTTTGCAATTTTTCTTTTAAAGTAACTTATATATTTTAAAATAAATTAAAGAAAACTTGAAATTGAAACTAAAGTTATTATAGTTACTACTGTTACTTGTTTCTAGAATTTTACTGATTAAGAAAGTGTCATAAAAATTCATCAAACCTCAGAATGGCCACTTTATGTTTCCTTCCCCCACTTATGTATCTCAGCCACGCTGTACACGTAAATAACCCTCAATTTGAAGAATTTAAAGCAGTCAGGTACAAACCACATCCATATACAAACAAACCGTAGCAAATATGAATAGTAAAATATTATCAATTTGCAGAATGTTATCAATGTATATTTTTATATTTTAAATAAAAATGCACTACACTCACTTAAAAGGAAAAATATTTTTTTTTAATTAATTTTATCTTTTTGTCTTAGTTGAATCTCGAAAATCACCTCAAATTGTCATCCTTGTCATCAATTTATAAAATTTCTTTGCTTTTATAGAAAAGAGACAAAATCTTTTTGAATTTAGAAAAAATATTTTTGATTTCCTGCAATCGGTATAAAAATACATACAATTAACGTTCATTTAAAAATTTTAAATGACTGCTAACTCGTTAAAAAACTCGTTGGAAATTGCACGTCAAACGTAGCAAATGAGGAGCGTTCATACTGTAACTAGTTTAATAAATATTTTTTTGTACCGCATATTGTATTGAATGTATATTTTAGTTCACTTCATAAGTTCATATCCACTTCATTCTGTTCGAAAGGCTGTAACATCATTAAAATGCATTTGAAATAATTTTTTCCCATTGGCCGTAATGTAACTGAAAACTTTTGACTGGTCTTGTAATTAAACTGTACATCCGATTTTCATAAAATCTGAAATGACTCATCAAATTTTTGCAGCAATTATATATTTAAAATTTCAGACCATTCGGTTGGGCAGTTTTTGCTCTGTTATATGCGGACGGACAGACAGACCGACCGAACGACGACTATAGGTGCTACGTATTTATATAGTTGCAAACGCACCTAAAAAATCCAATTTGAACTTGAGAACAGCATTAATTTACAGTACATATACATTTAACGTCTGAATTTAAAAACCATTAAAACACCAAATAAAATAAACTAAGACAGACTTGAGCACAGTTAAAAAATAAAATTTATAAAGACAATAAAAACAATTAAAAATATAGTATGTAAACGTTTCGCCAAGCACCAACTACCATGGTAGATTGCTCCTTGAGGCTTGGTTCACTGAATTGCGATCGCATGCATTGAATGATACTCGTTCTGTCACTAGTAAATATTGTTTGTTTTTAAAATAGCTAACTGTAACTATTCTGATTTGTTCTGACGTTTGAAATGCAATAGATATTTTTTGTACTGATGATGCCTTGCGTGTCGCTTGGCGAAACGTTTACATATTGTATTTTTAATTGTTTTTTATTGTCTTTATAAATTTTATTTTTTAACTGTGCTCAAGTCTGTCTTAGTTTATTTTATTTGGTGTTTTAACAGCATTAATGATTGAAAAACACTCGTATCTCAGAAATGCAATATTTTAAGCAATTTATTTTAAATCAAAATCTGTCAAATCCATTTCATTTCATTTAAAAATCCTTTTCTAAGGATCTTAAGTATACATCATTCGCAAAATTATAAATATTTTCCCGCTTATTAGATAATGATCATTTTCTTTACAAGTACTTTTTTAAACAAAACAAACACCCTTTTACATTTCCTTTATATTGATTTTCCGGAAAAAGTCCTCATACTTCATTTCTGTCTTTATTTGCTATTTAAAGCTCATTATTTTCGGAGGGATTCTTCTGAATGCAAATTTTTCCTTCCTGGTGCACCTTTAATCCTTTATTTTAAAGGGGAAAAATTGAAAGCTTCTAATTATTATAAAGAATAAAATGTACGGTAAGTCCTGTTCCATATTTGAATTTTTATCCAAAATTCCCCCACTAGTGTTATGTCTCTGGCCGTTTTGATGCATTCTTATATTTAAAATATATCCTCAGGATATTAATATTTTTAACTTCTCTTTTCTGGGTACTCTCCTTAAAGAATGTCCTTTTTTTCCCCTTAGTTCTCAAAATATATGTTGAACTTCACATTTTATGTGTTAAAAGTTGACGAACTTTGAGTAAGAATTTAGGACTTCATATTAAATTGAGCATAGATTTTAGAAATATTTTGAGAATTAAAAAAAGAGAGACATCCTTTAAGATGAAAACACAGGAAAAAGAAGTTAAAAATACTAATTTCCAGACGATGTATTTTAACTATACGAATGCATCAAACGCCCATAGACTTAAGATTGGAGGAGGGAATTCCGAAGCTGGGTGACGAGCAGCTTTAAACACTATATTATTACACTCTTTTATTTTTCTTTAACTAGTTTTTTTTTGTTATGTAAAGATAGAATATTATAATCTAATTTTCATTCACTTCCTGATATGCTATACAGTAGAACCTCTTTTATCCGAAAATCTTTTGACCGAAACTCTCGATTAACTGAAATCCATTTTTAAAACTTTTTTTTTTTTTTTTTTTTATCATCCTATTCCTTGTGTGCAAGTGGTCCTTTCCGAACCATGAGTACAGATAAATATGTCGGACCCCGTTTCTTAGGATTCTTTTAAGCTTCCGTAAACTGCGGAATGAACTAGAACACATTAAGAGGAGAGACAACTTGAATGTTTGAATGTGTTCTTGCTAGCGGAGAAAATGAACAAATTAGCAATTCTAAAGCTTTTGAATGCTTTGCAAAAGATTTAGCATGGCTGTTTTGCGTTATTTTTTTGCAAACGCAATAAATCTTTCAGAAAATAGTGTGAAAATAGGGGTTTTGAACTGAATTTCTGCGCGAAAGTAGAATAATCACTCAAGAAAGGGCGAAAAACGTGTTTGTCACGTGATCAAAATCGCTCATAACTCAATAGGTAATTTATTGATCAAAAAATGGAAAACACAGTTCTATTCCAAATTGCTTCTATGGCCAGGTTTCCAATTTTATATCTTTCCGTTAAAAACTGAATTTGTAAAGGTGCAAAACGTTTTGCGCTTGCTGAGCAGAGTAGTTAAAAACAGCCTTAAGTACTTGTTATCATAATAAGAAAGACCGCATATATTTGTTCTTAATCTTAAAATTGAAGCCTTCTCGATTATACGAAAATTTCGCTTTTTCGAAAGATCGTCGGTCCCAATTACTTCGGATAATCGAGGTTCTACTGTATTTATATTAAAAAAAACATATACACAGATATGTTTTCGATGACAATACAACATTTTAATGTTTTTAGAACTTAATTGTAGAATAATAATTTAATTTTAAGACATTTGTTTCGTTAGCTGGCCGCAGGTGGTAAAACCCCGAAATATTTTTTACTGTGACAACTGTATTAATTAGTAAAAGTGTTGAAATTAATTTTACCTTCTCGTCAAACTCGATTCAACTACTTTGGACCAGTCGAATCTCGAAAAGCGTCTCAAATTGTCATCTTTGACAACAATTTATAAAATATCCTTTGCTTTTATGGAAAAAATACGAAATATTTTTCATTTTACACAAAATCTTTTTTGAATTCAGAGAAAATCTTTTTTTATTTCCTACAATCGGTATAAAAATACCTGTAAATTACGTTCAATTAAAAATTTTGGGTGACTAATAATGTGTCAATTTGAAGTTGAATGGTTATTGAATACTCCTAAGTCAGAAACTCGACATTTTAAGCAATTTATTTTAAATAAAAATATACCAAATCCCTTTAATTTCAAAATAATTTTCTAAAGATGTTATGTATACATCAATCACAAAATTATTATTACGTCAGTGACATGAACTGAACTGAACTGATGTTTTCCTCGAGAAAGAAACAGACTTTTCTGCTATTCTATTGTTTTTGTTTTGATGTTGTAATGTGATGTTTCAGTGATCGGGAATTAAATGTGATTTATTTAAAAGTGAAGGTCTTTATTATTTTTAAGACAACTATAACATATATGGTAGATATTCGTCAACGAATCCTTAATGCAATATTATTATTTTCGACGCGTAAAGCCATGTAAAATATTGTTTTCAGTTGTTCCTGAACAATTATAAATATTTCCCTGCTTATTAGAGGCTATCATTTTCTTTTCAAGAATTTATTTTAAAAACGAAACAAACACCTTTTTACAGTTTCTTTACATTTCTTTTCCGGGGAAAAGCCCTTAAATTTCATTTCTGCCTTTATTTGTCATTTCAAGCTGATTATTTTCGAAGGGAGTCTCTCTGAATGCAAATTTTCCTTCCAGGTGCACGTTTACTTCTTTATTTTCTGAAAAAGATTGAAAACTACGCATTATTATAAAGAATAAAATGTACGGTATGTCCTGTTCTATATTTCTATTTTGATTTTATGTTACGAAGTTTTGCTCAGAAATTAAATTATTACGCTATTTTATTTGCCTCTAACTAGTTTTCGTATGTAAATACGGAATTTTTAAATAGAAATTTACTCATTTCTGATATGCTATATATATATATTCAGCTCTCTCTCTCTGTATCTATATATTCAGCTGTGTTTCCGGTGACAGTATAAAATTTTAATGCTTTTACAATCTAATTCTAGATTAATAAGTTAATTGTAAGGCATTTATTTCGTTAGAGATCTCAAATGAAAAAAACCTACAAATATTATTTAGTGTTACAGCTGTGTATATGTTACAAAAAACGATGGGGCTGATTATACGTAAAACCACGATCAGCAAAATATGACAACTGGCTGTGACACTGCAAGAATGAAATATTTCAAATACAGACAGGTATAAAATATAAATAACAGAATGAAATCATTTTCTTTCAAAACTACGCTTTAGACAATTAATAGTTTAACATTAAATTTTTCTTAAACGCTGAGTAAATTATTTAGAAATTATTAATAGATTATTTAAATAAAGTTTTTTTTATCAAACTTACCTTTTACCATATCTTTAAAAATAAAGAAAGCAAAAATTATATTTTTTAAAATAAATTCAGTTCTTCGCAATTTTTAACAAGGGTAAATGAAAGCTGTGAATTTTCTATAATTGGGGACCACGTCAAATTAATGTATTTTAACGCATTTTTGTAACAATGTGAACTGCAGTAATAAAATAATATGAGTTCTTTAAGATAAACAGTGAATACTTATAAAAGATTTTTTTAAAACTATTTTTACCTTTATACTTATTTTTATGTAGCATTGATAGTGTTTGAAAACAAAGTTTTGTCGTTAAAATGGTCAATTTTAAATACTTTATTTAATCCTTCCTATTCAAATAAATGAATTTCAAGAAAACCTCAAGAAAAAAATAACACATGTGCTAATTAGAGTTAGATAATATAAGAAAATGTGTTTCCTTTTTGAACTTTTTTATTTTTTCCTTATAGTGATTTTTATTAAATACGAGCAAAGTAACAGTTCGTAGATATGATTGGTTAATTATTTAACTTTTTGTATAAAGTATTGATCATCAGTTCTAAGAAAAGCATGGGTTTCTCTAGCATAAAGTCCCAGTAGAAAAATTAAGAGGACAAGGGTTCTTCAAACTCATTTTTTTTTTTTTTTTTTTTTTATCACACTTTAAATACTATTCAAGGACACATTGTACAGGGTCTGTTCTGAAATTATAGGAATCATTCTAAAACAAAATATATTCATTAGAATAGTGAAAACGATTAGAATTTTTCAAAGTATCATCCTTTCACATCTACACACTGCTGCCAGCGAGTTTTCCACTTTTCGTATGCCTCTAGGAACGCCTGGACAGGAATGCTGTTTAGCTCACTCGTCACGGCCTATTGAACCACCTCTACCTAACCGTGATTCTTCCCCTTGAGCGTCTATTTTATTCTCGGGAATAGATAAAAGTCTGACGGGGCAAAGTCGGGGCTGTAGAGGGGATGAGTCAGTGTTGCCACATTGTGTTGGGCAAGATACTCCACTACGCGAAATGCTGTGTACATCGGCGCGTTGCCATGGTGCAGCCGATCTCAAAAACTTGGGTTTGAGGAATGCTCAATTCATCAGCAATCATTCTGATACTGATCCTACGATGATTGTTCAATAAATTTTCCACTTGCGACACATTTTCTTTTGTCTTGCTAGTCGAAGGGCGTCCGGAGTGGTCGTCGTCTTCCACTCTTTCCCTGCCTTCTCGGAACAACATGTGCCACTCAAAATCACCCGATCTTCCCTTGACAGCATCTTCGTAGGCCTCCTTAATCATGCCATGAGTCTTTTTGTCCGTTTTACCAAGCTTTACACAAAATTTGATCACATATCGCAGATCCAGAAAACGCTCCACGATTTTCTGTGACGAGGCGTTTCGTCAAAGTTTCACAGTACAAGCAACCTGATCTCTTCAACGGCCGAGAGCCGACTGCTGATTTTTACCAATATCCCCCTTCAGAGATCGTGCGCTCGCAGACCGAATATCTTCTGCTCCTTCATTCAGGAAAAAGCCAGTGTTACTAATTTCAGAACAGACCCTGTATGAACTAATGAAATATATTTATCATGCAAAAAATTAATAATAATTTTTTTTTTTTTTTTTTTTTTTTTTTTTTTTTTTTTTTTTTTTGTAGAAAAATAAGGAATTTTCCCGAGTATTTTAAGCACTATGAAGAACTTTTCAAAATGCCTCTGCGTATTCCATATCAATTAAAATCCCCAATATTTTTTATGACAGTTTGGTATACATATACAAATCAAATTACAATATCGAATTTTATACATTTGAACATAAAGATAAGAAAAAAATATTTTCTAATTTTTAGGAAATTTTTAGCATTTTTGCATCCTATTTCTGCACTTAACAACCTTTAACTTTTCCAATTATATTTAGTTTTAAAAAACTATGCAGTTTTACTTGTATATGTAAACCAAACTGGTATAAAAAATTTTGGGGGATTTTAATTGATATGGAGCGCATGTGGAATTTTGAAAATTTCTTCATAACGCTTAAAATATTCAGGAAAATTCCATATTTTTTTCTTGTGTGATAAATATATGCCATAATTCATATAGTGGGCACTTGAATTATATTTAAAATGAAAATTTTAAAAACTAAAATAATGATGATAATGATTTTGAATGTCCCTTGTCCCCATAAACCATATCCTTTATGAAGTTGTACTATTTATAATCTAGCAATGACATTCACAAAGCATAATTTATTTAGAAGATTCCGATCTCCTTAAAATTTTCTACAATTTTAAAACGCTCAGCTTGTTTTTAATACAAAAATTAATATGTCTTATATATATTTTTTTAAAGAAAATCCGTAAGTTAAAGAAGAAATTGCTCATTAGATCGATGTTTTTATTTTTTTAATTGAGTTTTTAAACTGCTGAAAAGTCTGAAAAGCAGTCACATTTATTTATAAATTCTAATGTGCTTTAGTACTGATTTCTTTCTAATAAAGATATTTTTCATCTAAAGCATACTTAACTATCACACACAGATATTCACATTGCGAAAATGTCACTATCATAATACACAGATACTCACACTGCGAAAACTTGACTTTGTTATTCGAATATATTCAAATTAAGCAATAACTTAGTCAATAAACAGGTACAGGGATTATAATACACTTATAAGTCAAGATCATAAATATAAATATATAAATATATCAACATAAATATCATAAACACTTTAAATATTATAAACAATTAATACATATTACAAACAAATAACATAAATATTACAAACAAATTCTCTTAATTTCAAAATTAGTTCCTCTAAGAAAAATCACTCATTAACAGGTGATAAACATTTTCCTATGCTTAATAAAAATACATTTTTCTCAAGAGTTTCTTTCAGATAAATACAAATACCCGCATTTCATTGTTAACATATACGGTTCCTTAATAACAATTTTCTTTGAAAAAGGTCTTTATTTCTGCGATTATTTGTCATTTGACACTCATTACTTTTTAAAACTTATAAAATCTAAAGTTTTTTTCCCCAAACCATACTTGCACTTGTCATATACAGATATTCACAGCATAAAAAATTCACTTTGTTACTTGAAAGTTTTCAAATTAAATAATAACTTACTCAATAAACAGATGCAGTGATTGCAAAATGTTTATAAAAAATTATCGTAACGTATAAATATATCAATATTAACATAGCATAACAGTTCTAGCATAAATATTAAAAACCAATTCTCCTAATTTCAAATTAGTTCCTCAAAGAAAAAACACTATTTAACATAATTTCTGAAATGATAAACATGCTTAATAAAGATATATTTTTCTCAAGAGTTGCTTTTAGATCAATACAAATACCCACATTTCATTGTTAACATATTCGGTTCCTTTATAGCGATTTTCATTGAAAAAAGATTTTATTTCTGTGATTGTTTGTCATTCGACACTCATTATGTTTTAAAACTTATAAGTTCTAATGCATTTTTGCACTGTTTTATTTCTAAATTCAACCATACTGCAAAAGAAAAAAAAAAGACTAAAAAACGGAGATTCCACTGGAGACGCCAGTACTATTTCCGTATTTTAACGGAAAATTTCTCCCATAAGTTCCGGAAAAACGGAAAATTTTCTGTAATGTATGGGGAAAAATTTCCTTAAAAATACGGATATCTGGAATTTATGGGGGAAAATCCGTAAAAATACGGAAATGGTACTGGCGTCTCGATTGCCAGTAGAATCTCCGTTTTTTAGTCCTTTTTTTTACAGTGCAAAGCATACTTGCAATTCCATAAAGCAGATATTCATACTATGAAATATTCACTTTGTAAATTGAAAAATTTCAAATTAAATAATAAGTTACTCAATAAACAGATGCAGTGATTACAAAATACTTATAAATCGGGATCATAGCATATAAATATCTGAATATTAACATAACATAACAAGTCTAAAATAAATATTAAAAAGCAATTCTCTTAATTTCAAATTAGTTCCTCCAAGAAAAAAACACTGATTAATATAATTTCTAAAATGATAAATATTTCCCCATACTTATTAAAGATATATTTTTCTCGAGAGTTGCTCTTAGAACAATACAAATACCCGCATTTGATTGTTACCATTTACGGTTTCCTTTATAATGATTTTCTTGGAAAAGGAAATTCATTTCTGTTATTATTTGACGCTCGTTATTTTTTAAAACAATCTTATTAAATTGAGCTTTTGACTTTCAGGAAAATCTTTAATTCATCTATGATGTAAAAAAGTATTCCTATCTGCATAGTACTTTTAAAGTTTAATTTTAAAGTATAAAATTTAAATTACGTCTCGTTCCATAATACAGTTTTTTATGTTGCAGAATTTTAGCCTAAAACATATTTAAAGGGAATTTTTTAAATAAAAGAAATAATTAAATGTTTAATTAGAATTTAATACTTTTAAAAATCTTTCTATTGTATTAAATGGATTTCATGAAAACCTATTACATTTTGTGATAAAGTTAAATAATAAATATAACAATTTTTTTATACAGTTAATTCTTGTTATTGATTTTAAATTAAAAAAAAATGGACGTCATATGTTTCTGAAGAAATAGCTTCATTTTAGCCCAATGTTTCGTATTTAAAACTTTTTATTTATATATGAAAAGATTTATATATTATGAAAAAAATTGTGTTCTTCATAGAAAATAATTTCGTAAAGGAGATTTATGTTATGTTAATGCAATTAAAATTGAATTTTTTTGCAGCTTTAGTTTATGCTGCCAAAAAAAAATGCGTTAAAATTTTCATAAGAATAATTTTAAATTAATGAAAATTTTCGTAAACTGAGCAAATATTTTTATAAGATTTGAGGATTTTACTACAGATTAGAATTTTTTTTTTTTTTTTTTTTTTTTTTTTTTTTTTTTTATATATATATCTTTCCCGTAAAAGATGATTTTTTAGACCTTCTAGTTTTTTAGATACAAGATGTTTTCCTCAAAAGAGGTTTCGTACATTTTAATATAAATTTTCAAAGCTGGAAACAATGTTGTAATAAAAGAAAAAAATTAAAAGTGATCAGAATTTTTTTTTTCTTTCTTACATATGCACTATTACTGGCGTTATTATCATTAGTTATTATTTTCTTTTTTTACAAGAAGCAATGGATTCGCGAAAAATTTCAACTCCTGTTTTCGATGGATGGAAGGTTCAAAGGATGTTTTAGTGTTTTTGAACACGATTTGACTGTCTTTTTTAAAAAAAATCTGCCCGCGAATCCGTTTGTCTGCCTATATGTATGTGCGACACATTTTGTGGGCACTGTATCTCAAGAACTAATGCACGGAATTTATTCAAACTTTATTTTCTGTTAGACGCTGGCATAAATTGGTCCTGAATAAGTTTTTTGTTTAGATCGCCCGACAGGCGGCGCTGCTATGCTGCATTTTTTACGATTTCCGCGATAGCTACATCTCAAGAACAAATACACGGAATTTCGTCAAACTTCACATCTTTTTAGACGCTGACATAGATTGGCGCTGATTACGTTTTGGTATAAATCTCCCAACATGTGAAGCTGCTATGCTGCATTTTTAACGATTTCCATGATATCTATATCTGAAGGACTAATCCACGGTTTTCGTACTTTTTTAATACTTACATGCAAAATTTTTGACGTAATTTTTCCTATTTTCTGCTTTTAACCGTGATCATTTAATTCTTATTTTAAAATTTTCTTTCTGTTGTTAAAAAATTCACCTTTCAATTTCAATTTGAAAATGACGACAAAAAACAAATCTAATTTTAATTTTTTGAAATTTTGTTGAAAAACATAATTTAATCCCAATATTGTTTCACTTTTGATTGAAATAAAAGATTGTTTTAATTTCAATTTGAAAATGACGAAAAAGAAGAAATCTAATAATCCCTGTAGTTTTTCCTGTTCTCCCCCTTTTTTACAGAAAATGGAGTTACTTAGTTTCAATCATTAGAGAAATGTTTTTAAAATTAGAAAAGACTAATGTCTTGAAAACTAATTCAAATTTAAAGTTGCTAATACCAGTTTTGAAATCTGTGGATCAATACGGATAATTGGAGTTAATTTCACCACAAAAGTTTCCAGATTTTAGGAGGAATACCTGTGAAACATAATCAGTCGTTTCATAAATTCGTTTCATTAGGATTTTATATATATAGGGTAGATATATGCGGACAAATTTATATTGTATAATCTCTTTCGTTGAAATTTTGTTAAACAACGGGTAAATCAAATGATTTTCCGCTATGTCTAATTTATTAGAGAACTTCAAAATACAAGTTTTAAAAATATAACTTTCCTTTTTTTTCTGCCATCTGAAATTAAATCTTCATTGCTTGAAGTAAAATTTTATTTTCAAATAAATTAACTACCGTTACATTTTGACATTGAAGTGCATCAAGCTAATTTGTAAACAGGGTATGATTGATAAACACCTCAGTTTTTAAAATAAATAATCATTGTTTAATGTCTGATATACGATTTAAAAATAAAAAAATATATTCCAATTCATCAGACATACAAGTAAAAATTACATAAATACATTTAATACAATTAAAAAGCAAACGTTTTGAGCTAAATTTTATCCCCTCATCAGTGCAATAAATAACATTCAAATGACAGAAAACTATATATCATGTTTACAGTTAAAAATTACTAGCAGTTAAAATTAAATAAAGTATAAAAATTTCAAAACAATGCTGAGTATTCAGGAGGAAGTGCACATGATTCATTGATCGGCGACGTTTGCTTACGAGTGAACACACCTTCCAGAAAAACTCTACTTTTAATAATATTGCAACCGGATCTGATAGCTTTCATATTTGCGAAATCTGGTATATGGTCGGTATCTAAAGAATGCTGTACAATTTTAGACTGTAGGCTTCCAGATTTGTAGGAACGTTTATGTTCGGCAAGGCGAATGGTGCAAGAACGACCAATTTCACCAATAGTTACGCCCTTTGGGACATACTGCGCTAAGAAAAA
Source organism: Maratus speciosus (assembly GCA_963932465.1). Taxonomy (NCBI): domain Eukaryota; kingdom Metazoa; phylum Arthropoda; class Arachnida; order Araneae; family Salticidae; genus Maratus; species Maratus speciosus. The sequence goes on along the minus strand of OZ010795.1, from coordinate 478,259,851 downwards.
GTTAAAAAGAAAACAGCTATTTATATTTTAAAAGTTATTTTAAAGGCATGTTATAAAAACAAGATGAGTGAAAACAACACAATTTAATAAAAAAAGTAATGTGATATGTGTACCTCAGATTTTGTTTGTTTGTTGTTGTTGTGTGTTGGGGGGCGTTGGGACACAGGAGGTACATTTTTTAGTTTCCAAGCACTGTATTACTAAGAGTATGTTAATTAACATTCCATTAGAGTTTGACACTATTTCTAAATATTGTATAACTTAAAAAAAAAAAGAATAAATTATAATACTTTGAATATCTAGAAAAGTTATTTTTTATTAGTTTAAAACTTTCATTTTGTTGTTATTAACAAAATATTTTTCAAAATCATATTTTCGCTAAAATGGCTAAAAGAAAAAAAATCTATATATTGAAATAGATATTATAATCAGAATAAAAATTCTTTTACAAACAATCCTTTTATAATAACAACATACCAAGTTAAGCAGATAAAAAAAAAAAATAGCGAAAAGAGTTTTTACTGTTAAAATTCCAACAAAAAATGGACTTATGCACCTTGCAGTCAAAGAAATTAACATTTTCAGGCTAATTGGTTGGTTGGTTTACTGGGGTTTTATGGCGCAAAGTACCCTTTGGGACATGCTGCGCTAAGAAAAAGTTAAAAAGAAAACAGCTATTTATATTTTAAAAGTTATTTTAAAGGCATGTAATAAAAACAAGATGAGTGAAAACAACACAATTTAATAAAAAAAGTAATGTGATATGTATAATTATAACCATTTAATAAAGTTAAATTCCATATTTAAAAGACATTAAAAATATATTTACAGCTAAAATCATTAAAATTTATAACGTAACGTAGGAGAGTAAAATAAAATACAAAATCAACAAATGCGAAATAAAAAAATCTTTATTTAACTCACAAATTATTAAAAAACAATGTGAAATCACGTAGGCTCAAATTAATCAAACACAGTATTTTCTTCATCTGCAACAGAATCATGACTGTAAAGCCGGGAACCCACATGCGGAAAAATACGACGGAAATCTGCAGCGGCAAATTTTCCGCTACGCCAAATTTCCGACTATTGTCACTTGCGTTTTTCGCTGGCGCTTCCGCGTTAACTACTGCGCATGTCTAATTTCTATAGATGCCGTCGCGGAAAACGGAAAAAGTTAAAACATGTTTAACTACAATTCCGCTGCGTTTTCGCATTTGTACGCGGCAAATATGGATGGGGTCAATTTGCCGTTCCGCTGTCCAATTCTGTCGTATTTTTCCGCATGTGGGTTCCCGGCTTAAGTGTCGGATTCTACATCTTCTTCACACATAGTGGAGCAGCTGTCTGGGTTAATTCAAATTATTAAAAGATGGGATAACATATGATTTATTTTTTTAGGTAGATTTCGTAAGAAATACTACCTATTGCAGTCGTTACCATGGTGCGACTTTTGAAAAATTCCTTCATAACTTTTCATTATAGGACCCCAGGAACACAAAACCACCCCCACCTAAAAAGTTTATGTATGTATGTACTAAATTTTGTCCGCACGATAAAAATCGTAATTATGCACGGATCTTCTTCAAACTCGCCAACAACTTTGAGATGACTAATATCTCGGCGGGGATTGCAAATGGAAAAAATCGGCCCAAGGGAATGGAAATGGGGAGGGTTCAAAATTTTGAATACCCCCTTAACATGATTCTGATAAAACCAGCTCTTACACAACAATGGCAGGAAAAAATAAATATTTTTCGTTATAGCAGTTGCCAAGAATTAAAAAAAAAAAGAAATAAAATTCTCACCACAACAAATGCTTTTCTATTGCAAGGTTTCACGTGAAAAATTCAATTAAATAAATTGCTTGAATAATTGAAACAAATTGAATATTACGTCATAAGATTCCTAGAGCAAGATTTCCGCATGAAAACACAAAATGAAATAAATAGTTTGACGAATAAAAAAATATAAATATTGCATCATATTGGAAATAAAACGGACCTCATCAGGTGAATATGTAACGTCATGTGAGTTTGAAGAAACGTATTAAAACATGACGAAAATCCGACAATGGAAATATTAACTTATTTTAACACTTTGAGGTTCTCTCAATTTGCTTTAGCTATTTTTTAAACCTATTCCATATACATTCGTGTGTGTATTCGTGTATATTAGAATTTTCCCAAAATGTTTAGCTCTCTGGAGCTCATTCTTATTGAAGGAACTGGGTCTATCTCTAATCTTGATTTAAGTTTTGTTGGTGAATTTAGTACTTCGAAATCTACCTCCGCCTGTAGGCCCGAGCCGTCAGGGATTTTTTTTCCTTCTCAGTGGAAAACTGTGAAGAGCCCTTGAGATGAGGTTTTCCTTGACTCTTTTTTCTGTGCATATGATTTTTGTTTTTCGTTCTGTGCCATGTCAGTATAATCAAGGACATATTAAATATACAAAGCACTAGGATATAATATCGACTATGTTGGAATTTTTTTAAAGAGAGCGTTCAGGCTATTTGCTGATGACTTTTGCAATTTAAAAGGAGTTTCTAATTTCAGTTTTTTTAACACTAAAACAACTGAACAGTCAAAGATGTATTTTGACCCATTTAAGATTTATTCTTTAAATTTATAGAAACTTTCAAGTTTCTGATTAAGTAAAATAATGCTATAAAGTAATAAAATATCATTTATTAAGATGACGATCGTTTCGTCGCACCAACGGCGACATTTTCAGAATATCGAAGAAATGTTATAAAAGCATGTATAATGATCACTTATAAACAGATTAAGTAAAATAATGCTATAAAGTGATAAAATATCATTTATTAAGATGACGATCGTTTCGTCGCACCAACGGCGACATTTTCAGAATTGCGAATTTCAGAATTTGGTGCGACGAAACGATCGTCATCTTAATAAATGATATTTTATCACATTATAGCATTATTTTACTTAAGCTGTTTATAAGTGATCATTATACATGTTTTTATTTCAAGTTTCTGTTGAAAGGATTTTTATTTCCTTTTGTTAAAAATATATAATTCTTACACATGGCAACTTATTTGCTATTGAGAATACTAATTTATGCATATAAGATACCCATATACAGCAACATCCGCCATAAGGATGTGTATTTAAAATGGTTTAAAAGAGCTGTTTGAGATTTAAAAAATAAAATCGCGTTTTATTATTTTTACAGAAAATTAGAGAAGTGTAATAAAATTTTTATTATTTTCAGGGTTCAGTACTTAAAAAGTAAAAACCGAACCATTATAAGATCACTCCTGTATTTGTCTGTCATAGCCATTTTTCGTAAGTTATGGAACGTGGAAAGGTCAAATTGGGAGGAAGTAATAAAGACTATTGACCCATATATTTACAGGTTATTAAACATTTACAAATATTTTTAGGAAAAATGTAGAGGGGCTAATTCAGTTACGTGAAAAAAAATATTTTCTTTGTATATCGTGTGGAAGCTTTCGCAACGCTGAAATCAAATATAACATTTCTTTTAATTGTAGATATTATATTTTCAGAGATATCCTCGAAAATGTAGTGCAAAAATATGTCCCCCCCCCCCATCGATTACCGAATCTACTGAAACTAAAATCAAGAAAAAATTAGAGGTGGTAGACATTAACTTAAACCTTGCAGGAAAATTATAGCAATTACCCTAGGTCACATAGTTTTTGAGAAAAGCGCATTTTTCTCATTAAACACAAATTTCGGTTTGCGGGCATTCAGCAAAGGTGTTGAGGAACATTGGAGGTACCTATTTTAGCAGAAGTATAAAAGCATTGTTAATAATGATTTTTGAAAAAAATCGTCGGTAGTTAGCCGAGATATTAAACCTTAAAGACGCGGACGGTTTTGACATACATAACGACAGCTTCGGAGTACTCTATGTAACATCGGCTTTTAAAGCCTAGATAACAACTTTGATTGGTACATTTATGTAATGCAATGTCCAGTAGCAGTATAAAAGCAAGAAATGTCTTGTTGTTGAAAAATTGTTAAAAACAGACTAATTTAGTTAGAATTAATCACATAAGTACTATGGGATTCGCGACTAGTTTGCATTGACTAGATCTCTCAATACGCATCCCGCGACTTTAAAAGTTAATTAATTAATAACCTATCTGGAAAAACGCGGCACGGGCCATTTGGCGTTGCAAATTTGCGACCTCTTTTCGAAGTGCGCTTAGCACAATGCCAAATTTACATTGAACAAGGGTTTTGTTTTAGCTACACTATAAAAGTTTATTACGACGCTGAATTTAGTTTTATGAAATGCCAAGTGAAGTTTAAATAAGCACTATTATTACCGTCAGTGCCCAATTAAGTTCATCATAAACATATTATAGTAAGATTTAAATAAGAGTTATACAGAATAGCAATATTTGATATTATTAGTCTTCATATCTCTTGGAACTATATGGTACAGTCGAACACCGTTATAGCGAACCCGGAATATAACGAACTCATGGATGTAACGAACGAAAATTTTGGCCCCGTCGGTTTCCAATTGTATTTAATGCTAATTTATCATTTTCTAGCGAACCTCCGAAATCTTAAGAATCGGTTATAACGAATTTTTTTATAATTTTTTTCATAATTTTTTTATAATTTTTTTTTAGTCGGCCACTGAATTAACTTTTCTGCAGTTGTGAAAACAGCACTTCGACTCTAATTTCACAAGAAAATATATGCCGGTCAGTGAATCACGGTGCGAATCAGCGATAAGTATTTTTATTAAAGGGTAGAAACAACCGCATTCTTTCCCTTTTACGATAGCCTTTCAGCAGGTGTGATTAACAATTAAAGCAACAATTAAAGGTAAATTGAATTTATTTCCATTTGTCTTCATTTTTAGTTAATTTAATTAGTATTGTGAAAGTTTAATGTCATTCGATTTTAGTCATTTTAATTAATTAATGATCATTTTTAATAGATTTTATCATTTTTTAACATTGTTATTCATACACATACCAACTAATGAGTTATACATTTTGTAAACAGTAACAATTAACGTTACGGATATAGCGAACAAAACCTTTGGTCCTTTGGAGTTTGTTATAACGGGGTTCGACTGTATACTTATTTATATTTTTCTAATACATATACAGCTATACATCCTACGTTGACTAGTTTTTTACAAAGTCTTATTTTTTTACGTTCTTCTATCTTTACAAGAAGGAAATATTGGATTCGTGAAAATTTTCGACTTACGTTTTTCGACGGATTTACACGTTTTAGGGGTCACAGGTCCCGAAAAAACATGTTTTTACAAAATGTCTGTCTGTCTGTCTGTATGCGACACGAATTTTGTGGGCGCTCTATCTAAAGAACTAATGCACGAAATTTAATAAAAGTTTATATTCATGTAGTCCCTTACATAAATTGGTGCTGATTTTTTGGTGTAACTCTCTCAACAGGTGGCGCTGCTGTGCTGCATTTCTCGCGATTTATGCAACAATTATCTCAAAAATTGCGAAAAAAGCATCAGACTACTTTATTTTTTTCATTGATAACTCAAATAGAATTTTTATATTTAATATTTTTTTAGAATGCTGAATAAAAATGCTAAAAATCATATTTACATGCAAAATAGCAGCATTGCGTTCAAATAAAGACCTGAAACGTATTGAAAGCGATATTTTCATATTGGTCTCACGTCAGAAATCGATATAATCTCTAAATAAATGTCCAAAGATTGCTATTTGCAATCGGCCTTTTTGATTCTGTTTATTTCGTGATTTAAGCCCGAAATTTGATTACATGTCTGAAATTGGGCTTTATTTTTATTTTATTGTTTTATTTATTATTTGATAAATATTTAAATTTATTTATGGAATATAAGCTGGAAAGAAATGATGAACTATTTATATTAATTTAAGTGCAAAAGGATTTCTCTTTGTAATCGTCTACATGCGATAGAGATTGGTTTGAAAAAAATTATGTTAGAAAATTAATAAATAAAAAAAAGTACAGTAAATTGCGATACAGTTTTTAAATAAATTAGGATGTAGTTATCAAATAAATTGCATTTGAAAGTGCTTTTTTTCCTATTCTACGGTGTAAAAATTGAAAATGCGCGGTACTACGAAGTTAAAAAAGGTGCAATAAATGTTACATCGTCTGCTTACGCACGGACACGTTTGTCCCTTGTAATATAGATATAGCAAATCAAATGAAAATTATACGTTGAAATTTTAGCACTTGAATCATTCTAACATGTTAAAGAAATATTAATTGAGAAAAATGAATTTAAATATTGTTATTCTGAAACATTTCAAAAGAAATTCATGCAGTAAAAAGCTTTTCTCACATATTTGGAATCATAGGATCTTTACATAACTTTTCCAGAACATACTAGGCACGTCGAAACACTTAAAAAATGAAAAATTATTAATTTTGTAATTTTTCACCAAATGATAAAAACAGAGATACCAAGTCCTCTTAAAGACCAGTGTTTTTTCGGTAGTCTTTCACATCTCAGTAAGAAAAATGCATTTATAATAATCAATTTTATGATATTTTTGCTGATTGTGTAAAAGATACATATAAATTTATCCTTTATTATTTACTTATTATATAATATGAGTTTGTTAAATAAGGTCGTTATGGAAATAATGACAATTATACGTATACCAGATTAATTCACGACACTAAAAATAGTTTATTCAAATTCTTTTAAACGTAAAGCGAACAAAAAGGTACCTGAAACCTTTACAACATTATTGAATTTTCTATAATTGATATAACTTTAGCATACGTATAAGTGTCCATGTTTGCTTGCTTTGGTGTATTTTAAAAACTATTTAAATTCGCAAAATTATTTATTAGTACACTATAATACCAGAAACTGTTTAAATTCCAACAACGATTTTAGCAACAGGTCTATTGCTCTTAATCTGATGTTAAGAAAAATCTTTTTGTCATCTACAAGTTTTCTCCGATCATACAAATAATATAGACAAATGTATAATAATACCATTTTTTAGGTGCGTTCGTAATTATATAAATACGTAGCACCTATAGTCGTCGTTCAGTCCGTCTGTCTGTCCGTCCGTCTGTCCGTCCGTCTGTCCGCATGTAACAGAGCAAAAACTACCCAACCGAATGGTCTGAAATTTCAAATATATGATTGTTGCAAAATTTTGTCGAGCCATTTCAAATTTTATGAAAATCGGATGTATAGTTTAATTACAGGGACAGTCAAAAGTTTTTCCTTACATTACGGCCAATGGGAAAAATTATTGCAAGTACATTTTAATGATATTAGAGCCTTCCGAATGATCTGAAATTTTAAAGATATAACTGTTGCAAAATTTTGTCGAGCCCTTTCAAATTTTAGGAAAATCGGATGTATAGTTTAATTACAGGGACAGTCAAAAGTTTTTCTTTACATTACGGCCAATGGGAAAAATTATTGCAAGTGCATTTTAATGATATTAGAGCCTTCCGAATGATCTGAAATTTTAAAGCTATAACTGTTGCAAAATTTTGTCGAGCCCTTTCAAATTTTAGGAAAATCGGATGCATAGTTTAATTACAGGGACAGTCAAAAGTTTTTCTTTACATTACGGCCAATGGGAAAAATTATTGCAAGTGCATTTTAATGATATTACAGCCTTCCGAATGGTCTGAAATTTTAAAGATATAATTGTTGCAAAATTTTGTTGAGCTATTTCCAATTTTAGGAAAATCGGATGTATAGTTTAATTACAGGGACAGTCAAAAGTGTTCCGTTACATTACAGGAAATGGTAAAAAAATATTGGAAGTGCATTTTAATGATGTATCAGACTATGCGCTTTATGAAGTGCAAAAAATTATACATTCAGTACAATATGGGGTGCAAAAAATAATTATAAAACTAGTTATAGTACGAACGCACCTCATTTGCCACGTTTGACGAGCAATTTCCAACTTGTTTTTCCTGTTATTCTTTAAAAAGGTATTGGAATTGGCGGATATATTTTTAGTATTATTATAAACTGTTTTACATATTTTTAAAAAATAGGCAAATAGCAATGAAATTTAAATTTAGTGCTCAATAAAATCTATCATATTCCTTTTTATCACATTTATATTTCTTATACTGAATGCATAAAAATACTTCGAAACTTTATTTAATGTTGGTAGTTATTTTTAAAGCATGTATGAGCGATGTACTTTTTGAAGTGCTCAAGTTAAAGTAAAAATACTCGGATGATGACAAAATTTGAAAACGCTTGATAAATTATAATGGATGTTCTTAAATCCAAAGTGGGTGTGAAACTATATTTAATGTAACTTATGTGTTAGTAATTCTGAATGCGTATGCTGTATTATATTTTTAGTATATTATTTATTTCTCTTGTTTAAGAGACATTCTCACAAAATTTTAACTTCGAGGAATTAAAATCTGGTGAAATTAAACTTAATAAAATAACGTTTTATACTTTTAGACGAATGCCTTGATTCAAAATAAAGAAAAAATGGTCAGCAGTTACGATTTTTTTTTCTTTTAACTGAGGTTTAAGTTAAACTTGCAACTTTAATTTTTATTACCATTTTACCTGTCTAAATTTTTATTTTCTTCTAAATTTTTCCCTATAATGAATTTGCATAGTACCCAGACGACATTTAAATAAGAAATAATAACAATATAGTATTTTAGTACAAAATTTTGGTATACCATTGTCTTAAAGGGATGTTAAGGAAGGGACAGTAAGAGGAAAAAAAGGACGGAAAGGAAAATTACCACCTATTTTTAGGCAAATCATGTTAAGACTAAGTGATAGCCACAATGTTTATTAATTTTTAGCAACAGTTATTTACATTGGATTAAATTTAAGAAAGAATATTTAATTTACCTCGAAAAGTGGAGGAACAAACCTTGGGGGCAGTAAGACTACCAATAAAGCCACGATGCTTGAAATTGATATTTAAATACTGATTTAAATTCTTGAGTAAATTTCCTGTCAAAGAATTTTAGCCATTCTTTCTCTAGAATACTTCTGCATGAGAAAAAAATTGAAAAAAAATCAGTGGCTGCATCTGATGTGATTTTCTGTATAATTTTAGCAAGAGGTAAGGAATCTAAAATCCAGGGACAGAGTTAAAAAAATAATATCAACCGTAAAAAATGTGTGCAGGTTATTTTTTTACTACATATTTATATAAACAAATAGTCCCAGTTTCGAAAAAAAAATTACACCGAATTACTTTCATTGAAACAATTTTATACAAAGCAGCTCGGAACTTAAAAATCAGCATCAGAGACACACAGTCAAGCAATGTGATGTTTTCCAACATAACAAATAAAAAACCCCAAGAACATGTACTAAAAGAAAATTATTATTCAGGGTCAATTCAAAAGTCAAAATTATGTGAAAATGTCTCTTAACCTTTTGGATTTTTCAAATTATTTGTCTTTGTATTAGTTCAGCGGTTCCCAACTTATGGGTTGCAGTGGGTGTTTAGGTGGGTCACGAAACAATCGATATTTGACACAAAAAATATCTTTTATTTCATCTGTTTAAAAAATGTATAACAAATACAATATTTTACAACCGCAATATTCATGAAATCTGTTAGCTTAAACTAAAACTTCGTGGGATGACAGTGTTTTCTTGAACAGTCAGTCGGTATTACATTATGACCTCGTTGTGAGATATGTCAATTGTCGCGCAATCCTTATGGCCACTCTGGAAAAATCCTTAATATCCTACTGGATGAATATAGGAGAAAAATATCCTGACATATCTAAATCAGCTTTGAGGTCCTGGATAGGGTTACTTACGACATACTTGTGTGAACAAGCTTTTTTTACTTTGCTGTTTTTGAAAAACAAGGTTAAAATTAACCAGTTTTTACTCTGATATAGATACTCTCATAGGTAAACGCGAGTGCAAGAAATCTCACTGATTGTAAAGTTGTGTTTTGATAATAATTAAAAGGATTTTTCATTAAATTTATAATATATGTGTTATTTTAATTTTTATTCCACTTGCACACATTAGCCCAGTGGTAGGCGAGGAAAAAAAGGCCGAATTCGGTATGAATTAGGGGAAAGCTGGAAACTGTTTAATCCATTTAGTTTAGGCCTCGAATAAATATACTAAATTTTAACCCTCGTAGTAGTAAAACGTTAGAAAATATGTTCAGATTTATAGTCTAAAAACAAGTTTTTATAATTACCATAACAAAATATAAACTGTATCAAAAACATAGTTAATGTAAATGTATATTAGATTATATTATTATTTATATTACCATTACATTTCATATAAATATTTCTGCAATGTCCGCAATATTGGAATTCCGGTGCAATTATTTTTTATGAAAAGCCAATATTTCTGAATAAGGGCTTTCCATTACACTTTTTAAATTATGAAACCAATATTTAACAAACATTAATATATTATTTTAACATTTCCAATTAATGCGTATTGGTGCAATATAACAAATACAACTAATATTTGTTACTTACCCATCATACGTAGTATAGGGTAAGTCTTGCAATCGTTTTAAAAATCGAAAAAAAAAATTGACATATTTACACGTTTGAGACACTGAAGATTCCGAAAAACATATTTTTAGAAGAAAAAAAATTGCCGTCCGTCTGTGTGTGTGTGTGTAAGCGCTCTAATCTCCCGAGAAAATTGAGATAGAGATTTGAAATTAGGTGTGTACTTAGTATGTAATAATGGGAAGAAGCCTATTGAATATCAGTAACCTCGATTATCCGGAACTATTTTTCCGGACTCTCGAAATATTCGTTCTAACAAAAGGTATACAAAAATTTTCAAAATTGTTTATTTGAAGGAGTGAATATAAAAGACTATAAAAAACATAAATTTTACATAAATTATGAAATCCTTCGGGTAATTAGTTGCCGTAAATCATATTTTTCACACTGTTCGATTTCTCATGACCCTGTATTTCATTCAAATTCCAATTCAAAGATATATATTAATTGGAAAAAAGATGCTTAATCCGACGCAGCAAACTGTTAATTAATATGATTATACTTTTTGGAGTTATAAGGATTTTTTTTTTACGCAATTTGGTACTACTCGATTGTTCCGTCGACCCAAAAACTATCGCCAAACTATAAGATTAAATGCCAATAATGACTTATCGTAAATACCACACTCACTTGTCACTAAACACGTTGCACATGTTTGTTGCGTCATCAAGTGATTTTTAATTCAACGTTTTATATGCATTTTTATTAATCTTTTACTAATTTGTTTTTTCTTTCGTTATTTAAAATAAAAATTATGCCAATCTATATACCTATTCTGTCACCAAATGCCGCCAAGTTTATCGTCAACTTGGCAATATATCGACAAATTTGGCAGCCAAAATTAGTCGTTAAAAGCGACGCCAACTTGGCGATATCTATAATACTTCGCCAAATTTCCATAGACTTCCATCGTAAACCAATAGGGTTTACTTGCTTACAGAAAATAAACAGATTGATATATTATAATACAGCAAAAACTAATATTATCTTAAGGGATTATATTAATTATATTTAAGAGGGTCCAAGTAAATTAAATTATGAATAGAAGTAGTATGATACAATGCTTAGCATGCTTTTCCAAACATAAATTTTAAGGGAGACTAAACTGGTCGCCAAAGACGACTAATTTGTATAATTTTGCGAGTAGTTTGGCGATTTATAATCGAAATGGATCGACGGGATAATCAAGTAGTACCCTCAATTCTGTAATAGAGCATTACTATGTATTAAAAATATTTAAATAAACGTTTAAACTTTATTTTGGAATTGCAATGCATTTTATAAATAGTTTACACATGTTTTATTTTCATATTTTATGTTACGCATATCCATGATGGGGAAGAATTACGTTGGCCCCCAACGACTAGTTTTCTGCTAGGACTCGATCCGAAAAAGTAATAGCAATACATATTATAAAATATATTTATGCCTTTGATGAAATATGCTTCTTATATTTACAGGAACTAGTTTTGGGTTTCAAATAAATATGTTGCATTCAATTATTAATTTGTTAATATAATGCAGTCATTATTGTATATACAAAATTTCACATACATGAAACAATCTAATACTTAATACCATGTCATAGATCAAATGTTATATTCGTCATGCGTAGAATGGTTTGAAGATGTAAACAAACTGCTTAACTATAATTTCCGTTTCTCTCTAATTACGTGAAAATGTAATTATATTCTGTTTCTTTGAAAACTACAGGTTTCATTATATTCAGTAATATATTTGAATGCTGAAAATATTCCTCACTGTATCTAGATATGATTTATCGCTAATTTTATCTTCTTTGATGTAATTTAAAATTATAGTGAAACGATAGGAAATAAATTAAGTGGTCAATGACACTTGCGAAAGGAAATCTGCTCATATTAAAGCACATTCAGGCAAAGAAAAAGCAGTCGGATGTGGCAATCCCAAAACTTTCTTCTATCGCATACATGTTAATACTTCAAAATTCGCTATCACGCTGCCAAAAATAAATCTCAATCTATGCCCATCGTGAGGATTCTAAAATTCCGGGCATTAGTTCTTGAAATTTGACTATTGCGGATATCGGGAAAAATACAGTATAGAAGCGCCACCTCTTGGGCGTTTTACACCAAAACATAATCAGCAATAATATTTAATGAAGGATTAACTGAATCTAAAGTTTGATGAAAATCCGTGCAGCTATTGAGGAAATCGTGAAAAATACGGCGTAGCAGTTCCACCTATAGAGCGATTTACACCAAAATGTAAACAGCAACAATTCATGTAAAGGAATAACCGAGTATAAAGTGTGATGGAAATTCGTGCATTAGTTCTTGGGATAGAGCTGTTGAGTAAATAATAAAAAATGCAGAATAGCAGCTCCACTTGTAAAGCGATTTACACCAAAAACTAATCAGCATCAATTTATATAAGGGACTACATGAATATAAATTTTTATTAAATTCCGTGCATTAGTTCTTCAGATACTCACAGACTCACAGACAGAAATTTTGTAAAAACATGTTTTTTGGAATATCTGACCCCTAAAACGTGTAAATCCGTCAAAAACAGGAATTCGAAAATTTTCACGAATCCAGTACTTTCTTCTTGTAAAGATAGAAGAAAGTAAAACAGTCCTTACGGATAGTGCCGGAAGGAAGGGGTAGCTTTCATATTTCTTGGTTTTAAAATTTTGCAAGTTTTACTCGAAGCTAATTTTACTCAAATTTTAAGAAGCTAAAATTCGACGAACTCGATAAGAGAAGGTTCGTCAATACTCAATTTGAATGACAATTGCGCCAAATTAATAAACTACTATCCTGCCTTGGCGAACAGTTCGCCCTACCTTAAAATTTATGTTTGGGAAAGCAAGCTAAGCATTGTATTATGCTACTTTTATTCATAATTTAATTTACTTGGACTCCCTTAAATATAATTAATATAATCCCTTAAGCTAATATTAGTTGTTGCATTAAAATAACTCAATTTGGGGTCATTCCATGTCAATTCAACCAGTTTTTTTAATGGTTTGTAACCCGACCGACAGGGATTCGGGGGAAACTTTGTGTACATAATAATTCTATCTTTATATGTATCCATCAGAAATTTTTCCTTCCTAGACCTCATAGTTTGTGAGATATGGGGGGGACAAATTTTTGGATTTTTCTCAAATCGTACATTTCTGAGTCTGTATTTTTAGACTGCAATTCCATTTTCAAAAAATTGTTTCTTTGGATCTAAAATGCGAATCATCTTAAAAATATCACTGTAAGTACACCAAAACAGGCAGATTAAAAAAATATATATATTAAAAAAATTAGTTTTAAATATTTAGGGCCAAAAGATTAAACCAAAGTTGAAAGTTATCTTTACTTTTCCAAATTTTTGTGACTTTACGAGAAAGGCTCTACACAAAAAGGCAAATAAAATTTCCAAATTCTTTTTGTTTTAAATAATAGTTTACACTTTGGGATTTCTAATTATGAAATAAAAATGATGTCTTTCTCTTGACTTATGCAAAAATTTTGCCCTGTTTTGGGAAACTGCACTAATCAAGAAAAAAAAAATTATAGCCTAATTTTATCTGTGATTTTTATGACTTGTTGAATATATTTTCAATGTTTCTTTCTTCTTTTCTTTTGCAAAATATTTTTTTTTCTGAGTAAAACGGGAGAAAAAAGTTTATGACTGCAGTCTATCCCCCCGCCGTTAAATTTTGTGCATAGTCATTATGTTTAATTTATTTATTCATTCATATATTTTATTTATTATAAGCATATTTTTAAATTTAAACAATCTCTTAATTTTGCTTTTGTAACTGTAAACTGTAAACAAAAACCTTTTGTTGGCATAGAATAAGAAAATACAAGAATGACTTTTACCAATCATATTTTCAATATGTTTTTTTTTTCTGTGTGTGTGTGTTTGAATTAAAATGCTTTATATGTATTCAACATTTTTTTAAACTTTCTATTTTATTGTCTTGGACAATTTTAATCATTTTAAATATGTTTTTTATAGTTTAAATAAATTATATTTAACAAAGCTAAGTTCATTTCTACAGGATGAAACGTATTTCTACACCTGCCTTGTATAAACACTTTCTGACAAAGGCAGGATAAAAATATTTTGTAAAGGCGGGTGTTTTCGAATCTGTTAATCAAATTATTATTACTCTGCTGTTTCTCATAATAGCAGGGTGATCTAATTTTCCTTGTGCTGCAAAAGAAACTAATAGATGAATTTTAAGTAACTGATTATGCTGCAAATAGTCATGCAACTTCAGAGAGAAAAGAGAATCTTGCCAATGCCAGAAATTAGAAAAGGTAAAGCCACAGCCACAGGTCCAGAAACAATTGAACTAATTGAAAAGTTTTATAATTGTAATGAATATTGGAGAATCATGGCTGAAAAAACATGTAGTTAGCCTTGCTAAGAATGTACTATGCACAAAAGTGATTGATATTGTGTGTATTTACATGATTTGTATTCTATTTTCAAACAGGAATTTCCGAAAATCTTGAGGATTATTAGGCATTCAACCCAGTATTAGCTGCACTGTTCCTTTAAATGAATTTATGACAAGCTTAATAAAATATTTGGAAAATGTTATTCCACTCTTTTATAACGAAAGCTAAATCTAATTTCCTAAAAGAAACTAAAGCAAACTTTGACCCATAAAAAGCTATCGTTTTGTTGGATTCCAGCAAAATATTTACTTTTCTTATTCAAGATGAGATTTAAATTTACCATTCGACCAAAGAACATGCACTCTTTATATAATTGTAATGTACACTCTGTTTCTCTGTATTAGATTATCAGCAAGCAATATACACATTTTATCTTATGATATGCATCATGATGTCACTCTTGTGTGTTTAACACAGAAGGAAATGGTATAATTTGTAAAAGAGATATTTCCAGATGTAAAGAAAGTCTTTCAGTTTAGTGATGGGTGCTCTGGCCAAAATCAAAATTGCAAATTTGCACAAACCTTTGCCAAAATGAAGAGAATTTCCCCTTAAGATATTTAACAATATTAACAATATACATACATATATATATATATATATATATATATATATATATTGGGGGGGGAGGGCGGATAGCCACCGATTTTGAAATACAAAGACAATAGTGTTTTAGATACTACATTAGGAAGATCTGATATACCGATGTTTTGTTATGTTACTATGTTTAGATTAGCAGTAAGATAGGAAAATTGAAATATATATTAGAAGGTTCTCAATGTTGCTTAGTTATAATAAATATAAATTTAAAATTGCACAAAGAAATACTGTTGCAAAATAAGTCTAAGTGATACTGCAAAATTACGTCATTTATTTCAATATTTATATTTAGCTCCGTTCTATTTTTGATATTCTGTCTTTTAAATATAATGGTTATTCTGATTTTTTAGTTTAAAAAATTTGCATATACAGTAAAACCCCGCTAATCCGAAATTCCGGTTAATCCGAACCGATTTTATTTTCGAAAATTATACTTGAAAAGTATGATTTTAATTAACTGAAGAGATTAACTTGCGAAATTTTTTGGATTTGAATTTGGAAGATGAATGTCGAGAAAAACGTGTAAAAGTTTGACTTAGACAAAAAAAAAAAAAGGCAGTAAAATATGTTTTTTATTCTTTAAACAGCTTGAATAGAATGAAAAAAAATTCTCAGTAATATAAAAGTACAACCTATGTAAATGAATATAAATGAAAACGTGCCCTGTAGGCCTACTCGTAGAAGCCATCTTAAAAAAATCTCGCATATCAGTTTGTTTGCCTGTCACTATAAAATTCTTTTCTATAACGCAAAAAGTGTTTAATTCGGATAATAAACATTTATTTTTCCTTTCAACAGTTTAATTTCGCAAATTTTCTACAGAAATGATTTTTCTTCCCCCCTCTTCGACGTGGTGACTGAACGAATTATAGATTTGCGTATTTTGTGATGGATTTTTATGCAATTTCTCATTCTGAAGTTCTATTGGATTATTATAAACATCAGGAGTGATTAAACATCGAATACCATTGTTTTTCGAAAGTCCCACTTGATTATCCAGCAACCCGGAACTTAGGATGTCAGATTAAAGGATGTTTACTGTTCTACTGAGTACTTATAACTTACATTTTTTTAGCACGCACCTTTTTCTTTTCTATTTTTATCAGAATTTCGGGTAATCCGAGTTTTTTTGTAATCCGAACAGGCACCGGTCCCAATCAGTTTGGATTAGCGGGGTTCTACTGTAATTTAACAAATTTTTTATTTGTTACATACAAAAAATTACAAAAATCTAAATTTTTAAAATGTTTATAAGCAATTTGTTTAATGTATTAGATTTAATTAACGATTATTTCAATTTTAATAAAAATGATGTCTATCTCTTAGCTCATGTAAAAATGTTTCCCTGCTTTGGGAAATTGCACCAATCAAGAAAAAAAATATCTCTGTATAATTTAAGTTGTGGTACCTAAATAATTACTGTGGTTCCTATGACTTGTTGAATTTATTTAATAAGTGCTTCTTTTTTTTATTTGCAAAGTAAAGTTTTTGCTTTATTTTTCTGAATAAAATGAGAAAAAAATGTATGACTGCAATATCCCCCACTTTCCATTAAATATTGCACGTATTCCTTACATACTACCATTGTGAAAATATTTATAGAAATATTATACCACTAAATCCAATGATAAATGTATATTTATGTGACAAACATATGTGATAAGATTGAGAAAACACAATTTCAGATAATGTGTGATATGTACAAATACTATACATTACAAATTTTCTACTGTTATAAAAATAAATAAATCAGTCTGATTTTAAGGGTTGATTTTAGCAAATCAATCAAAGTGATTGATAAACTTAAATTTAAAATGTGCAGCAATTGCCATAAGCAACGTTAGACATTTTTATCTCTCGATAGGTCCCAAAATAAGTCAAAATTTTATTTTAAACAAAAGAAACTGGAAATTTTATTTGCCTTTTTGTGGAGAGTCTTTTTTATAAAATGACAAAAATTGAGAAAAATAACCATAACTTTCAATTTTGGTTTAATTTTTTGGCCTTAAAAATTACAAATTAATTTTTTACTTATTTTTATTAGAATCTGCATCTTTTGATGTATTTACAGTGATATTTTTAAGCACATTTGGATTTTAGATCCAGAGAAACAATTTTTTGAAGATGGAACCACAGTCTACAAATACAGACTCAGAAATGTGCGATTAGAGAAAAATCCAAAAATTGGACCCCCCATATCTGACAAACTATGAGGTGTAGGAAGGATTTTTTTTTATATTTGTTCATATCAGGGTAGGGCTAGTATGTACACAAAGTTTCATCCAAATCCCTGTCGGTCGGGTTACAAGGTCTGGTTGAATTGACATGGAATGACTCTTTGTTGATTTTCTGTAAGCAAGTAAATCCTATTGGTTTACATAGGAAGTCTATGGGAATTTGGCGAAATATTAGAGATATCGCCAAGTTGGCGTCACTTTTGGTGTCTAAATTTGGTCGCCAAGTTGGGACAAACTTGGTGGCATCTAGCAACAACACATGGTCCCCCCTATGGTAACCTCCTTTTTAGATGAGATGCATTAAATGTTGTTTAATAACCAATGGCCGGCATTATCAAACAAGATGGCGGATGAAGCCAAAATGTCAGCCACCCTAGAAATTCAAACTGCTATATCTCAGCCATGTTTTAAGATAAAGACAAAACAAGATATGCTCCGGATTCCTTGCATTAACGTAAAACTCTTAAGAAAATAATATTTTTCAGTTTTTAATTTATTTGCACCGCTTTTTAAATTTTTAAAAATGTTTAATGGCCGCCATTTTGAAACAAGATGGCGGATGAAGCTGGCCAACGAACTCGGTCGAGACATTGGTATGTGCTATGCGTACAATTAATTTCATCCAAATCGGTTTTTAAATACGAGAGTTATCGCATGACAAAAATCATATATATATATATAAAGTCACATTTGAACGTCATGTGGGTCATGATCGATGAAAATATACCAAACTTTTCCGGATGTGCTCGACCGGACGGCTGCAATACAGGCCAGTAAAAATAGGATTTTACTAACCGATAATTCTATGTAGGCTGGAAATCGTCTTAATCACGTTGCTTTACATCCAAATGAATGGATTTGAAGTTTGTCCCATTTTTCCTAGTGGGCTTTAGACGTGGCACCACGATAACCTCAAAATTTTTGAATTTTTTTCAGTATTTCGCAAATAACTCAAAACCGTTTACTCTACAGAAATAATACTTATTCATTAATTATAGTGCATAAAATTCTGCGCCGATTGAGTATTACAGACTAAAATATCCTCCAATATTAAGTGAGATATGTTAAATTAAAAAGGGCATTTTTCCAAATATTTCTAAAAAAACTCATAAAATCGGTTTTTTGCGTACCAGTTATTTGTTAAATTTTAAAATCTGTAAAATCATTTCGCTTACAAAACAGTGGAATTGCATATAATAAAGAATGGTACTGTTTAATTAACAACTTCAAAATTTAATTACATCAATACGGGAATTTCGCCAACATCAATATGGGAATTTCAATAGATGATTGCACTTGAAATGCAACCGATATCCCAACAGGAATTTTAATTTTGTCGTCCGTAAGCAAATTACTTTTTCAGGTGCATAAATGATTATATTTTGAAAATTCAATGAAATGATGAATAAAGGTATAGGTAATAAAAAAATGAAAGAATTGCATGTGTACTTAAAATTATGTATTTTATAAAATGTTAGAGAACAATATAATAATAACAGAAAATAAAGAAAAATAATTTATTTAAATTTCTTTATAAAACCAATGGTAATAAAATCTACTGAAGGTAATTGAAGAAAATATAGGGAATTCGACCTTGGAGCACTTTTTTCCTGAACCTTGAGCTGTCTATTTTTCTTCCTCCTCCTCTACATGGAAGGCCCCCTTGTCTATATCTATTTTTTCGTTGTATCCTGTTTGTGAGTCTTTTTTCCCCATCCGTATTTGTGCACGATGCACTTTTACAGTCGTAACATATAGTTGAGCATTTAACCCCGTTCTTCCGGCAAGAACATAAACCACCTTTGCACCCCTATGTTTTATTTCAATTTATGCTATTAAAATAAACTTAGGGAGCCGTATTCGTAGGATAATTGTACGGAACACGAAAATTTCCATATCGAACATATAATTTGATATCAGATTTTGATTTTTAGAATGTTTTACCTATGGGTACCAAACGGTAAGTCAATTCGTCATATAGTTTAGTAATTATGAAGATTTAAATTTTGAAACTCCTAATATTAAATTCCTTTGTAGACGTTGCAAAACAGATTGCAATGCAAGTGGTTTTTTAAGTATAACTCAAAAACTGCTACGGAATGAGATGTAATTTTGATTCGCATATTTGAAGTTTCTAAAAATCGATTTCTGTTTTTAAAAGAATCATAGATAGCAATTCATATTTTTTTCAAAATTTAATTTAAAAACGTGTTTTTTCAAAACAAATATGAATTGCTCCCTATACAATTTTTGACATAAATCGATTTCCAGACGCTTCAAATATGTAAATCCAAAATTACAACTCATCCAGGCAAATAGTGCTTAAGTTATGCTTCAAATACTATACGCCTTACAATCTGTTTTGCTACGATTGCAAGTGATCAATGGGAAAACCGAAATTTTAAACTTCATAATTCCTAACCTATTTGGCCAAATAACTTCACGTTTTGTATTCTGATGGAAAATTTATCGAGAAACCCAAATATCATGTCGAAATCAGATTTTCGTATTAAAATTTCACAGTTTGATTCAATTTCCTTATGAACACGATACTCCAAGCCTATTTTTATAAAATAAGTCGAAAGAAAACATAAATGCCAATCGAATAGCTTTTTCTCTTTCTTTGTTTTCCGGTACCATATGGTGATTAAAATGTTTGGGGTATTCTCTCTTTTTTTTTTACGGTACCTTTTTCTCTTCACCTATTATGTCAATTTTAATATTGTATTATATATTTTAGCAGTAATTAAATCATAACTTGATCGTTGTGAAAGAAATAAAAATGAAAATTGCAATAGTAACCGAGATTTTTCACAAAAGTATTTTGAGTTTTTATTTACAAATAACATTACTAAAATTAACGTTTTCAGATAACGTTAAGTTAGTAATTAATTAAAAAAACAAAATGATCGAAATATAGCTAACTATGATAACTGAAAAGTATGAAATCACTTCAGTATTTCAATAGAAAAAAAGAAAAGAGACCAGCTAAACTGATGGCATTGAGCTCACAGGCTATTCTCGCTAATTGTATATTATAGTCTTATTTTAAAGAATAATGCCCCTAAAAAATGAGTGAAGGGGAATTAGCCCCCATTTCCCCCTTTATACTTAACCAGTGAACCTCCAAATCTAATAAGGGAAGCTCCTTAACATAATATACCGGTATACCAAATTTGGAGCAAGTCTAATAATTCTGCATGAAAAACCCATTTACCTAAATTAAGGAGGGGGGTCTACCCCCCTTTCCCCCCTTTATACTTAACTAATGAACCTCCAAATTTAATTAGGGAAGCTCCTTAACATAATAAACCGGTATACAAAATTTGGAGCAAATCGAATAATTCTGCATGAAAAACCCATTTATCTAAATTAAGGGGGTTGGACTAGCCCCCTTTATCCTTAACCAATGAACCCCAAAAATAATCAGGGAAGTTCCTTAACATAATAAACCAGCATACCAAATTCGGAGCAAATCGAATAATTCTGCATGAAAAACCCATTTATCTAAATTAAGAGGGGTGGGCTAACCCACCATTTCCCCCTTTATCCTTAGCCAATGAATTCCCAAATTTAATCAGGGAAGCTCCTTAACATAATAAACCGGTATACCAAATTTGGAGCAAATCGAATAATCCTGCATGAAAAACCCGTTTATCTAAATTAAGGGGGTTGGACTAGCCCCCTTTATCCTTAACCAATGAACCCCCAAAATAATCAGGGAAGTTCCTTAACATAATAAACTAGCATACCAAATTCGGAGCAAATCGAATAATTCTGCATGAAAAACCCATTTATCTAAATTAAGAGGGGTCGGTTAAAACCCATTTCCCACCCTTTATCCTTAACCAATGAACCCCCAAAACTAATAAAGGAAGTTCCTTAACATAATAAACCGGTATGCCAAATTCGGAGCAAATCGAATAATTCTGTATGAAAAACCCATTTATCTCAATTAAGAGGGGTGGACTAACCCCCCTTTCCCCCTTTATCCTTAACCAATGAACCCCCAAAATTAATCAGGGAAACTCTTTAACATAATAAACCGGTATACCAAATTCGGAGCAAATAGAATAATTCTGCATGAAAAACATATTTATCTGAATTAAGAGATGTGGACTAACCCCCCTTTACCCCCTTTATTCTTAACCAATGAACCCCCAAAACTAATAAGGGAATTTCCTGAACATAATAAACCGGTATACCAAATTCGGAGCAAATCGAATCATTCTGTATGAAAAACCCATTTATCTGAATTAAAGGGAGGTGGACTAACCCCCTTTTTCCCCTTTAATCTTAACCAATAATCTCCCAAAACTAATCAGGGAAGCGGTTTGTCACATTGAACCTAGAAAAATTTTTTGAAGCAAATCGGATATTTCTATCAAGAGTTATCGCGTTACGTACTTACATACATACATACAGAACGGGCGCGCACATTAGCTAAAAAGGTACTAGAATTTGTTGGTTAATCATTTAATTAAGTCTTGAGAGTACTGTGATACTAGTTACTGATGTTACTCAAAGATTATTGATGAATCACGTCAATATTCTCAATATTGTTATCCAGGACTGATTAAAAACATTTTTTTTCGGGTTTGATGTTAAATTAGCATATCAAGTAAACCCAATTTACTGTATTTTAATATCTGCTGCTTTTCACAGTATTTCGTATCTGATCGTCAATTATTAGAAATTTGCTTATTTAAAATTTGCCTTAAAGTATATATATACAGGGTGTTTCAGTACAGCGGTTACAAAATTTCAGGAGAGATAGGGCATACCTAGATGATGGGAAATCACACAGCAGTGTATGGTCGGAAACGCTTTCCTGGCACGGCAGTGACGACACAAAACACAAGAAAGGAAGGACACGATCACGGTGCGAAAACATGTTGATTATTCTTAGTACAGCAAAAAGCTATATCGAGAGAGAGAACGATCGTCATCAAAGGTGGGGTTCGAAATTACGACCCCGGGCCGTGATGTAGACCTCACATCTCCGGCCCACGGAAGATCTAATGATCTTGAAAATACTGGGAGTGTACCGGACTTTCCCAGCAGTTTCCACGACGCGTACAACAAGTTACTCAGCACTGTTCATCATTCTTCCGGCATTTTTGTAGTACTACGAATAATAAACATGTTTTCGCACCTTGTTCGTGTCCTTTTTTCCTATACTTTGTGTCGTCACTACTGCGAGAGGAAAGCGTTTCCGACCATGCATTGCTATGTTATTTCCCATCATCTAGGTGTACTCCATCGCTCATGAAACTTATAACCACTGTGATGAAACACCCTGTATATTTATTTCTTTATTTATAAACTAATCTATAAGATAAGTTATTCTTTTTCAAAAGTAGACATAACGCACACCCAAATGAAAACTGTTTTCAATCAGTCCCGTGTGTACTGTGAAACTAGTTTGTGCTGTTACTTTTAGAGTATGGATGAATCACGTCAATATTATCAATATGGTAGATTCATGACTAATTTAAAAAAAATTGTTTGCGGTAAAAGTAGCACCCTAAGGTTCTGATTAAGGTAGGCACTAATTTCTGATCCCAATTTACGGTCAACGGCAGCTGTTTTTCATAGGATTTTGAATATGTTGTTTGCATATGTTGTATTAAAAAATTGTTTATTTTAAATTGTATACAGGCTGTCCACTCTCAATGGTGTCCAATGATTAATTCGTAAACCCTGAGGCATAGATATATAATGCCAATTACAAAAATGTTTAAAAGAAGTATTTTAAAAAAGATTTGGTTCCATAAAAACATTTTTTTTAAACTACGAATTTTACATTTGTATACGGTACTCCAGTCCTATAAGTTATATTTAGTAAAAATATTCTATTACACTAAGAACTAAAACAAAAAAGTCTCATTCCTCTACGATCAAAACTGATCGAGTAATAGCTGTTTAAAATTTAAACATTTTTTGTTGCTGCGAAATAGGTGTCATTCACAAATTTATTAGAAATACAAATAATCCTCGGGTATAATTATTACAATACAAATTTGAAATCTATTTGCATTCAGACGTATTGAAGAAAAATATACAACTTGTATAAAAATATCAATTAAAAAATTTACCTTTCAAAATTTTTGTTAAATGAAATGATGTAAAGCAACAGTAGCAAATTTTTACAAAATGATAAACAATTTAAAATGCTATTAGATTATCTAATCTAAAATTAATTAATACAAATTAAAGTTATCTTAAAACATGCTCGAAGTTACTCCCTTTTGGCTGAAACGTAGAAATGTACACGCGAAATAAATCCTTCTATTAGTTTAAGCACTTTGTGTACGATCCTTTGAAGCATGGCCGAACTCACCTGTGTTCAATTTCAGATAATTGGCGTAGGTTATGCAATTCAAAGTTTCATAACTTGGCCAATTTTAGTGTTAGATGAATGTGACTTTTGTGTGTGTGTGTGTCTTACTTGTTACTGTAATAGGGAATTTTTACCAAATATCATTTATAGAACCGGGAGACTGTGTAAAAATTTAAATTTCGTAACCTTTTAAGAATTATTTTTATTGATCGAAACGAGTTTTAAAAGTTTTTTTTGTACCTCATTAAAAAAAATTTTGTAATTGGAACTGTATGTCTATAGTTGTTAATTATTAAGATGCTATTTGGCGTAGAATGATATAAATTTAAAAGCAACGTTAACGCTAGAAGATGCAAACTTTGAGCAGACTAGTTTCAGTAGCGTTTAGCGTACCGTCCTCAGTGCAAAGAATAACGAAAAATTACTCAATTATATAGAGGAGAAGCGGATTCAACTGAGAAGTTGATTAGCCAACGGGGAAACAGGAAAATACGGATACCAGCCAATAGGAGAATAGAATAGGTAATGCCATGAAAGATGAAAGAGAAGCTGTGAGTTGAACCACTCTTTTTATTTTAATTCATCCTAAATCATCTCTAAACCCACTTCTATATATGAACTTAACTTTCTTGAAGCATTTCATATGTACAAAAATTTTGACAATATTGTTAATAGTGAATTCACTATTCCCCCTTTATCAGAATGCTGGAAATATTTCTCAAAATCAGTATTTTTTTACATTTTTGTTGGCATTACCTATTCTATTCCACTATTTGCTGGTACCCGATTATTTCTATTTACCCATTGGCTAATGAACTTCTCAGTTGAATGCGTTTCTCCTCTATATGATTGAGCAATTTTCCGTTATTCATTTAACCGAGGACCGTAAGCTAAAGCCTACCAAAACTAGTATGCTCAAAGTTTGCAATTTCGGGCGTTTTTAATGTAGCTTTTAAATTTATATATGTCTGTGACTAACGGTTTAGAAATTAGTCATTGTACACCATTGAGGGAGGACAACTTGTATACATATATATCGAAAAAAAAAAGTTTTAAATATGTCCTTTTTTTCAAAAAATAAAAGCACAGTGGTGTGATCAGAAGCCGCATTTATAAAACGCGCCTTATATTCTGAATCATACGAGTATGGTAATTTCTAATATGGAATATTAAAGCATAAAAAAACTCTATATAAAATATTAATGTCCCAAATAACTATACGCCTATTTCATTTCTGCATTGAAAATCTGGCATTCATGAAGTAATTTAATCTTTGACTACATGTCATGGATTAAACGTTGTATTTTTCATGCGTCGGATGGTTTGAAGTTACGAACAAACAGCTTTCCTATAATTATAATTTCCCCTTGTGTCTAATTACGGCAAAACGTAATTAAAGTCTATTTCTGTGAAATGTACATAATTAATTATATTCAGTCAAGCATTTTGAATTCTAAAATATTTTTTATAGCAGCTGGATGCGAATTACCACGAATCTCTTTTGTTATTGAATTTCAGGATAAAATATTAAAAGGAATCTAAAATTAACTACTTATTTTCAAAACTCAAAAAATAATAAATAAAAGTTGTGTAGTTTAGTGCCTGTATTATATTATTCGTTTACATTTATACTGATTTTTATCAGGCATTACTTGTAGCAAAATATGGGGCATGTTGATGCATGCCTGTGCTTATTCCCGTTAAACAGTCATAATATAGTTACTTACAAACATTTTAATTCAATATTTAAAAATACATTTAAAATTGTTTTATAGAAAAAACATGTAATTTCACATTTACTTTGTAAAAACTGTACTTTTGTGTAAAACATAAAATATATAATGTGAACTTTAAAAAATCCACTGCCTAAATTAAAAGGCGACTAAAATAATGAAAAAGATGTTACAATTTAAACATATACATTTTATTTAAAACATCTTAGTATTTTCAAGCCTTTTCCAAGTTCATCATCAGGGAATATTTTAATACCGTCAACCTACTTTGGACCACTTTTTCTGGTTCCACTCACATTTCCATTATTAAAAAATATTATATATGATTTTTCAACGTCGAAATGCAGTTGTAAACAATTAACATGAAACAATGAAGCAAACTGTATGGATTTAAAGAGGAAAGTTTTAATATTTTTTTTTTTAACTATATTTAAAGTTTTGGAACAAAGTAGCCCCTGCTGGGGGCTTCTTTGGTCCATTCACTTAGTTTCATATAAAATGAACATATTTCATATATAAATGAATACATTTTTATTGAAACCTCCTTGCAATAGCATTTGCTAATAAATTAACACTGCAAACTTGATAAACAAATGTTTTTTTCCCTTAACATTTAAACACAATAAACCAATTATTAATATTAAAGAAACAAGAAACAGTTTTCGTCATGTTATCTTCAGCAACTGGAACAAAAATAATTAATGTAACATTTTGCTACAGTAACATTTGAAAAAAAATGTTAGTTAAAACATGTCTTATTTGAGATTTGGTTGTGTAAAAGGCATTTATAATTGGGGCTATTTTCGGACCAAAAAAAGCCTGGCACAAAGTAGCCCCGAAATGCTAGTTTTCATGTTAGCTTTATGAAAAGGTTAACATTTCTTGTCAAAATAAAAAAGTTAATGGAAAAACTATGATCACATATGGGTTACAGTTTACTAAAGGTAATATTTTGACACTTATCTTATTTGTAGTTCTTTCCAGATTGTTTCACTATAGAAAGTTTGGAGAGTTAAAATTTATACTTGAAAACAGATGTATATAAACACATCCAGTGTTGCCACTAAAAAAATTAAATTGCCCCCAAACTATTCAAATACCCTATAGTAGGACAATAACTTCAAATTATTTTATATTGTTTGTTCAACACAAAGAATAAAAACTTTTTTTTATGGAATGGACTAAAATGACCCACACGGAACAAAGTAGCCCCTGTTGACGGTAACTAAATGTTGTTTATTTATACAAATACATCACTTTGCTTTGAAAATGAGAGAGCCAATAATTATTAGAGTTGAAAGCAGAAGTAGCAGTTTCTTGGATTAAATTTAATTATTCAAGAACAAATTCGAACAGTATGTGATTTAGTTTCTGTTTGTGCATAAAGATGTTTAGTTCACCTTTGTTGTGAGAGTGTCGTGATAATTTGTGCCTAATAAGAGAAGTTTATGACTAAGTAGATTTCAGTATGGAGATATTATTTTTATAAATGTGACCGTGGAGTTATACAGCGAAATCTACTTCGTGATTGCCGCAGCGACTGAGGTAAGAGCAATTTTCCTAGTTTTGATTTAGTTAAATTATGTCTATTATTGATAATTTAAATAAAGACGAGCATAAGCTTGTTGTTGAGGAATTAGGTTTAACTGCTCCTGAAAGCAGTAAATTTATGGAGTTGAGAGATATTATAGAGAAAAGTGAGCACTACTCAAATGAGCAATTAATGAAAGGCGTAGTCAATTCGGTTGTTGAGGAGTATAAGTCGCGAAAAGAAACTGAGAAATCTAAACTAGAATTAAAGAAAATTAAATTAGCGCAATTAGAAAAAGAGTTAGAAATAGCAAATATTCGCAAAGAACCTTCCCAAAATTCTGAATTGGAAAAAATTAAATTAGCTCAGTTAGAAAAAGAATTAGAATTTGCCAAAGTGCGTAGAGGTTCTCGCGAAAATTTGTAGTCCTTAACAGAAAAATCGGAAACGGAAACAGAGAGCAATAACCTAGAAAGTTTTATTAAAAGTGTTGAAACATTAACTATTCGTGTACCGACGAGAGCTGAGTCATTTAATCTTTTCTTTCAATCACTTGAAAAAGTGTTCAAAACTAAAAATGTACTCAAGAGTTTAAGGCAGAAATTCTTCTAAACATTCTCGGAGAAAAAGCGAGTAATTTAATGATTTATTTGTCAGAGGAGGAGTTGATTAGTTATGATAAATTGAAAACTATAGTCTTAAAGGAATTTCAACCTACAGTGCAAGAGTGTTTAAATAATTTCCGGAAAATGCAAAAATTACCGTCAGAAAATTACGTTCAATTTGCATCTAGGTTGAAATCAATTTTTCTATATTACTATAGTCTGCGTGAAGTAAAGGATTTTAAATCATTATGTGATCTGATTGTTTCAGACAAAATTTTCAATTCGTTAGATCGCAAATTAATGAGTCATATTGCAATTAAACAGGCAGAATCATATTTTAAACCACAGCAACTTGGCAGAGAATGCGATATTTTCTTATCGGTTAAAAATAAAAACAGAAATGAATCAAATTCGAGAAATTTCGTAAATGAAAATAAACAAATAGCCGGAAATAAATTGCGAAATGCATGCCCTGAAAGGGGGGGTCTCAAATGTTTTCCTTTCGGTAACAAAAAATAATAAATGTATTTTGTTGTGTAAACCTGCTGCGTATCATGCATTACATTCTTCTCCGCAATTCAAAAAACTTTCGATAAAAGAAAGAGTTGAAGTTGTGAAATTAAATAAAGCCTGTTTCAAATGTTTAAATAATAATTGTTGCGTACAGAAATGTAATTATAAGAACTGCGATTGTGGACTACCCCATAACAATTTGATTCATTTTCCGAGGGAAGAAAATGATTTGGGTAATAATCATAATAAATTTCGAGATCATGTGTTTCAGGCAGGTTCAGAAATAAAAAGTTCAGGCGAAGAAAAATTTTCCTTCCCTCCGAGCCAGACTGTCGCCACTAGTTTCGAAAAAAAATAAAACAAAAACTGTGTTATTGAGAACGGCTCGCATTTTCATGAAAGATAAATTTTTGGAGTTGCAGGAAGTTAGATGTTTATTGGATGCCGGCTCGCAATCGTGTTTGATAACTTCTCAGTGTGCTAATCGACTGCAACTTAAAATTAATAAAACAAACACTTTAATTTCGTGTTTAGATGATTCTTCTATCACAGTAAAGGGTTGCGTAAAGACAAAAATCGGGAATAGAAATAAATGTTTTGAAAGGGAATTGAATATGCTAGTAGTAAAGAAAATTACAGATTTAATTCCGCAAAGAGTGATTAATGTAAATGTTGAGGTTCCAGATTTAAATATGTTATCAGACTACCGATTTAACTGTCCTGATAAAATTGATCTGTTGATAGGTGCGAAAATATTCTATGAATTATTAAGACCAGGACAAATATATTCTCAGAGTTCGAAATTACTTTTTCAAAATACTGTATTTGGATAAGTGGCTAGTGGAAGCATAGAACAGGGAGATGAGGTTAAAGTTCATTGTGGGCTAATTCGGGAGGAGGATTTAAACAAAACATTAAAAAAGTTCTGGGAAGTCGAAGACATTGAGGTAGTAAAGTAAAGAAAAGTAAGGAATTTGAGATATGCGAGAAATATTTTGCGCGTACGTATTCAAGAAATGCTGAAGGTAGATACGTAGTGAAAATGCCTTTAAAGGAAAATCCTTCGTGTTTAGGCCGATCTAGGGATCTTGCTCTCAAAAAGCTCAGGTCGCTGTGGACTCGCTTATCAAGGGATGAGCAATATTTTAAGCTGTATAAAGAATTCTTAAAGGAATACGAAGATTTAGGCAATATGAAACAGGTGAAAGAAACAAAAGAACCTGATATTGCGTACTATGCTCCACATCATGGTATATTTCGTCCAGAAAAATCAACAACTAAACTCAGAGTTGTTTTTAATTGTTCTGCAGCGACAACAAATGGGACATCCCTAAATTCATTACAATATAATGGCGGAGTCATCCAAAACGACTTATTTACAATTATGATTAGCTTCCGAGAACATGTTTACGCTTTAACTGCAGATGTCAAGAGGATGTATAGAATGATTAACATTGACCCTAGTCAGCATTCGTTGCAGAGAATTTTATGGAACGATAATTTTGAAGAAGAACAAAAAATTTTCGAATTACAAACAGTGACTTATGGAACGGTCAGCGCGCCCTATTTAGCAATGAAAACGCTCAATCAACTATCAATCGATGACGGAAATAATTTTCCAATGGCAGCACCAGTTCTTCGTAAAAACATGTATATGGATGACATTTGGTGTGGTGCACCTACGCTTGAGGAAGCCAAAGAGTTGCAGCGGCAACTCATAGCGATTATGCATAAGGCAGGTATGCAACTTCATAAATGGTGCACAAGTGATAAAAATCTTTCGCTGACACCTGCAGAAGGGTATAATTTTGAGAACAACAATGAGACTAAAACATTAGGGGTTTCGCGGAACCCAAGGGATGACTGTTTCCTATTTGAGTTAAAGTAGAAATGAGTGATTCCTATACCAAGCGACAAGTATTGTCGACAATTGCCGGAATTTTTGATCCGCTAGTACTTCTTGGCCCAGTTATAGCGAAAGCCAAAATATTTATGCAGAGATTGTGGAGAATTAATATTGACTAGAATGACGAGATCCCTGAGCCAGAATATCACGTATACAAATATAAAATATACAAAAAAATAATATACAAATAAGTCGACGCATTATAATTGAAAACTCGGAAATTGTTGAAATACGTGGCTTCGCAGATGCCTCAGAACGTTGTTATGGAGCAGCGGTTTATTGTAAATCTTATGATTCTCTAGGAAATGTGATGGTGAATTTAATAGCTAGCAAATCACGTGTTACACCAATAAAGTGTCTAACTATTCTCAGACTTGAACTATGCGCCGCAGTATTACTAACCAAGCGGGTAAAAATAGTCTTATCATCCATGAAAGTAATAGTTACTAATGTTTTCCTTTGGTCCGATTCAACCATTGTGTTAGCGTGGATTCAAAAGGAACCTATTGATCTCAAACAATTTGTGCAGAACAGGGTGTCTGAAATTCAAGAAAACTCTAGTCCTGAGCAGTGGTGTCATATCTGCTCTGAACATAATCCGGCTGATAAACTTTCCCGAGGTATGGATCCAGATAAACTCATTGATTGTGACTTGTGGTGGCGTGGACCAATTTTTCTTAATAACACTGACTATCACAAAAATTCAGTAATAATACCAGAAGCTAATGAAGAGTTCAAAAAAGAGCTCAAAACAAATTCAAATCCTTTTAATGAAGATAGTGTAATGAACTGTAATGTTACAGATAACTGTTTTGTTAATGACTTAATTAATCTTAGTAATAATTATATAACTATTTTACGTATTCTTAGTTATATTTTCAGGTTTGTCATGAATGCAAAAAACCCACTTTATAAGTGTGGTGGGCCTTTGTCAACTTCAGACTTGGAGTATGCAGAGATTTATTTAATTAAATCTGTCCAAAGGGCAGAATTCAATGCAGACATACGTAGTCTGCAGACCAAAGGTTCGGTAAGTCCAAGTAGTAAGCTAAAAAGCCTCAACCCATACTTAGATGAATTTGGAATTTTAAGGGTTGGAGGCCGGTTAGATAACAGTAATTTAAAATTTGCGAGAAAGCACCCAGTGATTTTGCCTAAGTCTAATAATTTTACTGTAATTGTTATAAATTATTATCATAAAAAATACCTTCATGTCGGTGCTTCAACATTACTTTCTTTGGTAAGAGATACATTTTGGCCAATAAATGGTCGTGCAACATGTCGAAAGGTAGTTCATCAGTGCATCCCATGTTTTAAAGCTAAACCAGTTATTGCAAATCAATTGATGGGCGATTTTCCCAGGGATAGAGTTCAATTGGACTACTCCTTTAATATTTCGGGTGTAGATCTGTGAGGCCCATTTATGGTCAAAGTGGGGTATGCACGTAGAACTATCTTGCAAAAAAATTATATCTGTATTTTTGTTTATTTTGTATTTAAAGTTGTACACTACATATAGAAATTGTTTCAGACATAACCTCCGAATCATTTATTGCTGCATTGAAAAGATTCATTGCACGCACAGGTAAATGTGCCAAATTGTATTCGAATAATGCGAAACATTTTATTAGTGCAAATAAGATTCTTAAGGCTTTTTATGAGTTAGTAAAAAAACCTGATGAGAAATTAGCAACATATTTATCCACAGAAGGCATTGAGTGGAAATTTATCCCTCCCAGGGCACCCAATTTTGGGGGTCTTTGGGAGGCCGCTATAAAATCATTTATGTATCACTTTAAGAGAGTTGTGGGAGGTGCTAATCTCACTTATGAGGAACTTCTTACTGTAGTCATACAAATTGAGGGAATTCTAAATTCCAGGCCTTTGAGTCCATTATCAGATGATGAGAATGATTTTGGAGTCTTAACTCTGGCCCATTTTCTGATAAACAGGCCGTTAAATTTCATTATTGAGCCTGATTTAACCAATATAAGAGAAAATCGCCTCAAAAATGGCAACGAATAACTAAAATTCTACAACTTTTTTGGCGTAAATGGCATCATAATTATTTAAGTGAATTACAACAAAGGGGTAAATGGAGATATGAGAAAGATAATGCAAAAAGCGGAGATTTAGTGGTGTTAGTAGAGGAAAATTTACCGACAAATAAGTGGCCATTAGGCAGAATTATTGAGGTGTATCACGGTAACAGTAACAAAATTCGAGTAGTTAAAGTAAACACTCAAAATGGTACTTTTAAAAGGTCGATAAGTAAATTATGTATTTTACCTATACCTGATCCCTTTGACAATTCAAACTAAAAAGAAAAAAAAAAGTAATTGTGTATATATGTGTGTTGTATTGATATTTTTTCAAAGGATTATATTTAAATTAACGTATATAGTGAATTTTTGTATTAATTTGTGCAATTATTGAGTATTTGGTAAAAATTGTTATTGAATGTTATAAACATGACAATGGGGGCCGGTATGTTCCATGTAGCGAGACATGCCCCGCCACCTATAATTAAAATTACAGTGACTATAATATGAAGTGAATTGAACGAAGCTTTGACTATTGTGTTGAGATGTGAGTGTCGGAGAAAGCGGCGGTGCGCTGCTTCTGTGTTAAATAAAATGTTACATAAAGAAACCAGCGGCTTAAAATAATTTGTGTTAAAGTGTGAGTTATTCTTCACATTCTTATGATTATTTTTTGGAATATTTTCAAAGTTAATTAAAAAAATTATCTGTGTCCCTAAAAACTATTAAAAAATCATCGAAAAATCCTATTCAGCTACGTCGTTAACGCATCAAAAAAGCATTCTGCTAGCCATTTTTGGAATAAAGTTTTCACCTCTTCACCAAGGCGTATTAAGTTCCGAATGAAATTAATTTTATCTTTTCGGCCAAGATTTCAAGCTTTTCCATTTTTTAGCTCACAAGCTATCAAAGCCTGAGAGCTAATGCGCCTGCAGGTTATATATGTACACTGTACAGTCGTGGAAAAATAAAAGTAAACACTCCCTACTAATTCCTCAACAAATTATCGTAGAAGAAAGTTACTGGTACCGAACGATTGGAAATAAAGTCTACTTTTAAATGATGTATATAAAATTTGCTTAGGAGTGTGTTTGTTTGGAGCGTTTTAATCTACATATTAAAACGAACCATAACTTTGTTTCTTTCAATAGCAGTACACAATTCTGACAGCATAAATGAACTCTACACCCTTCAATTAGCCTAAAAACAAATTTTTATGCAATTCGTACCATAAGTTTCCGAGAAATTAATTATTTTAAAACGAGCGTATTTTAAGGGCTGTATCCAAACTGAAGTTCCGTACTTGATTGTTAATCGAGAGAGCCCCTTCTTGATCAAGGCACGTGAAGCGCCACTCAAGGAGTCAATGAAGCCTGTTAGATTAAAGACAGCAGAATAAATTTCAAAATATCTACTCACTTCTATCACAGACGGGCCCTTAAATCATCATTTTGCCGTTTTTTAAGCATAATTTGTAAACTACTTGGAAGAAAAATGTGAAATTTTGGATTTCCATAAAGCAGGGATTAATCTAAAATCATCAAAAAAATTGTAGGTTCAAATTTATAATTTTTTCGAATTTTAATTTCACAATTCATAATTCATATCATAAAATTATAAAAATTAAAAATTTAGCGTATTTATGTTTGGGTATATTAGTATTATTGCTACAAAAAATTAGCACATTAGGAGCATAATTTCAGGAGATATAAATAAAAATATGAAAATGTAATTTAACATTACAAGCACTTAATTTTGAATGTTTATAATTTAAAAACTTATCATTCAAATGACTTGAAATTTGATGTTTAGGCATAGTTTGAACCGAAGATTTGAAATATCTCGTTAAAATTGGGTATTGCCATTGAAAAAAATAAAGTTTGGATTCGTGTTAATATGAAGATGGTCCCCTAAGAAAATTTTATATACATCATTTAAAAGTAGACTTTATTTCCAATCGTTCGGTACCGGTAACTTTCGTCTATGATAAATTGTTGAGGAGTTAGTAGGGTGTGTTTACTTTTTTTTCCACGACTGTACGTACGTGCGTAACGCAATAACTCTTAATAGAAATATCCCATTTGCTTCAAATTTGGGATACTGGTTTATTCGGACAAGGCGCTTCCCTGATTAGATTTGGAGGTTCAATGGTTAAGGGGTCTCAGGACTCTTAAAATTGGAAAAAGTGAAAATAAACGAATATTTTCATCATTTAATATCTTAAAAGTTATATGATTTTTTAAAACACATTTTTTATTGGGATGAAAGATATAAGTATATTCTTTTATTTCATGTATTTAAAAAAATGCAAGATGCAGAATTAACATCTATAGGGGGTTCCAAACTGTCACACATTTGAAGAGCAGAAAATAGGTATAGCTTACGCGCAGGATTACAAAATAAATTTTGCAACTAGAATGAACATTTTAGTGTCTACTTACATTTCAGATTATAATAATTACCCTGAACCTAAATAAATTTGTATTTAAAGTATTTTTATATTTTTAATACAAAGTTGTATTTAGCTAAAGCAAAATTTTGAAAATTTCAAGAATATAATCATCTAAAGAAATATTTTTTTGAACAATTAAAAAAAAAATAGGTTCCGTTTATACAGACTAACATGAAATATTTGTTTTGATAATTTCATGAAATAATATTCAAAAGTTTTTGATGTATCGTGCGCGTTATGCCATAAAACGTCATTTGGAGAAAAAGGACTTAAAAATTTTGGAAACACTGCTTCACCTACTGAGCGGGTATAACTCCAAAAGTAATAGCTTTTGTTCTAGTAGGAATTTCAAGGAAACAGTTATATCACAATGTTAAAAAAAGATAGGAGTTTAACATCTAAAAAAAAAATAAATTTCGAAAATTTTGAAGCTTTAAGAATCCTGAGACCCCTTAAGTATAAATGGGGGAAATTGAGGAGCTAATCCCCCCTTAATTTAGCTAAATTTTTTTGTTGATTTCTTTATTTTTCGAGGGTATTATTCTTTTACATAAGAGTATAACACACAATTAGTGTGAATAGCGTGTGAACTCAATGCTATCAGTTTAACCTTCCGTCTACCAGACGGGTCCATTGGACCCGACAGCAATATTTAATGTAAATTTTTCTCATGAAAAATAGCATTCAAAGTTTCGCGATTACATGACTTTTCCTGCAATTGTCTCGTCTATGTATATGCAATTGCGATTAAAATTTTGTTCGAAATTTTTTACCTATTTTTAATTTGTTTCATTGTTTACCACGCGGGTCCATTGGACCCAACATTAAAACAAACGTAATATACTGTTGCTTTCTTTTTCTAGGGTTGCCATAAATCATGAGGAGGAACAGGGTTACCATAATTGGCTGTTTATCGTCCATTTGGCGATGGATTTTTAGCGCCAATCTCGCCAAATTTGGCGACTTTATAATGAAGTTTTGAGAACATTCTAGACTGATCTAGTAAACTTCGTGCTCTATATATAAAAGGTTACTTTTGGTTCAGAGAGTCATTTATCAACAGACACAGTTAGTGAGCGAATGGTGTCTATTGATGTTTTTGAGTCTTTTCATTGAAAATAGGACTTGATATTTGAAGACAAGTAATAAGTGTAGTTTGTACGTGCTTTGTTATTTTACAAATATTCATCATTTTCTTATTTCCTAACTTATTTTTTGTTAAAAACTGAATTGAAGATGAACAGAAAAAAAGTATTGACTCAAGAGGAAATTCAAAAAATTATGGAAAATCCGGACGATATAGAATTCGACACCGATGATGAAAATCTGTCGTCTGATGAAGGTGAAGTAGATTATGTTGAAATACATAATGAAATTTCTGATTCCTACTCAGAATCTGATAATGATTCCAATGAAGTAAATGTAGCAACCACAAGTACTTCAAATTCTACTTTTGTTTCCAAAAATAATTCACAGATCTGGTATAAGAATGAAGTTGCCAGACCACAAGGAAGACGTACTGAAATCAATATTTTACGTGAAAAATCTGGACCTTCAAGATTTGCAAATCGTGAAGTGGATTCCATATCATCCTCATTTCTTATCTATTTTCGAAAAAGACTTTTGGAAATTATAGTAAAATGGACAAACGCGGAAGGCAATAGAGTATTCGATAAAGAGTGGAAACCTATAGATATTATAGAACTTAAAAAATTCATCGGACTTTTATTACTTATTGGAGTATATAAATCGAAAAATGAAACAGTAAGCGAACTTTGGAGCATAAAAAATGGAAGACAAATATTTCGGGACATTATGAGTCGCAATAGATTCACAAGTATATTACGTGTCATAAGATTTGATGATGCTGCTGAGAGGCGTAAAAGAAGATCAACTGATAAATTAGAGCCAATAAGAGAATGCTTTGAATTGTGGAATAGCTATTTACAAGACCCTTATATTCCTAATTGGTCTATGACTGTCGATGAGCAATTAGTTTCTTTTCGTGGAAAATGTCCTTTCCGTCAGTATATGCCATCTAAACCTGGAAAGTATGGATTGAAGTTCTGGGTTATTTGTGACAGCGTAACATCGTATGCTTGGAAACTGGAACTATATACAGGCAAAAATGAAGTAAGAGAATCTCATCAGGGAGAAAATGTAGTTAAAAGATTGACGAAGGAAATTGAAAATTCTGGTCGTAATATTACATGTGATAACTTTTTTACGTCATATGCATTAGCAACGCATCTTACTTCAAAAAAATTATCTCTTATTGGAACAATTCGAAAAAATAAACCTGAATTACCCGCTGTGTTCACAAATCCAAAACATCGTTCTGTATATTCTACTTTATTTGGGTTTCAAGAGAAGGCGACCATCATCTCTTACTGTCCCAGAAAAGGTAGAATTGTTACTTTGCTAAGCACAATGCATAACACTTATGATATTGACAACAGCTTAGAAAAAAAGCCACAAATAATCCTAGATTATAATAAAACCAAAGGCGGAGTAGATACGATGGACAAAATGGTAAGAGCATATAGTGTGAAACGCATGACACGTCGGTGGCCTTTGATTGTATTTTATAATATGATCGATATAAGTGCGATGAATGCATACATAATATGGTTGTCACTGAATGCTGAATGTGATCCGAAAATGAAAAAAAGGCGGAATTTCATTATTCAACTTGCAGAAGAATTAGTAGGTGAAGGAGGTATCGCCGTCTCAACATCTACTTCAGAACAACTTTACGCAAATAGTTTTGAACCGCCACGAAAAAAATCAAGATGTCATATTTGTCCCTCTAAAAAAGATCGAAAAACACGAACATTATGCAAGAAGTGTACGAAAAATGTTTGCGGAGAACATTCCGTCGTTATTTGTACTTCATGTACAGAATAATTTTATTATGATGAAAAACGTTTTGTAGTCATTATAATATACTATATATATTACTTTCTTACTGTATGTGTTACTTTCTTACTCTATTACTATATATATCACTTTTATATATTGTATAAGGTGCATTAATAACAAATATATTCATTGTAGATAAATGGGTGTTTTGTATATTTTGAAATCCTATATATTTTACATATGGGTCCAGTGGACCCGAATGGTAGTTCTTGCATATACTTTTTTTTGGTAGTCTGAAGGTTAACTGAGCACTTTCCGTTTTATTTTCTTCCTTTTTCCCTGATCGTTCATCTAAAATCTGCCACAATCTATATTCAATTATCACATTGGTCATATCACAGCACAATCTTCTCTCCCTTTCATCCTTTAATATGGTAATTTCAATGACCTCTCTTTTTATTAAAGACAAAAATACTATTTTTACAAATAAAATGTAAAATGACATATTTTTTATTTGAAAACAATAATAAAATTGCATTATTTTAATTAATTTTCAATTAGTTTTCAGCAGTGAAATTACGCTCGAAATTATTGAATACATAATACGTGATTTATCACATTGCTAACGAAGCGTAGAACCAACAATGTGAAAAATGCTGGGTTTGTTCTTGTCTCATTTTTTTCCGCAGGATTGTGTGCTCATAAAGACTATTCCATCTTGTGCTGCATTTGCAGCCTTACCAGCATATGTGGTAAATGCTAAGCTGGGCATCGTCCTGGTGGCATAAATTGTAGAGCACTTGGAGCGCTATTCCAAGTGTTCCGGGTTTGATTCCCAGCTTGGCTTTTTTTTTCACATTGTTGGTTCTACGTTTCGTTAGCAATGTGATAAATCATGTATTATATATTCAATAATAAATCATTTTAAAATATTAAATTAAAATGTTTCTAAGTAGCTATATTACGACTGTTTAACAATTACTGCACAGATATGCATGATAGCCCATTTTTGAGTACAAGTAATACCTGATAAAATTCGGTATAAATGTAAACGTATAATAAACTACTTATTTTAGAATTTTCTTTAAATTAGTTCAACATGATGGACGTGACCAGAAAATCTATGTCTGAAAAGTTTTATTTTATTGAACTTTACTAACATATCTAATAATGTTAAAACAATTATTTAAGAAAAAAAATTCAGGTTGAATTTTACGATTTTTAGTATGAAATGTTAAAAAATTAAATATTTCTTGTACAATTTGAAAATTTATTAATTTTACAACGTTTTTTGTTTTAATAGAAATAAGTTATGTGTTCAAAATAAGTAACTTTAAATCCAAAATGCAATTTACTATTTATAAACGGTTATTTATTGTGTATTTGAAATGTTACATGCCTGAATCAATTTAATATTTGATTCCATGTCATTGATCAAATATTAAATTCTTCAAGCGAACGATAGTGTAGAAGTTTCAAACAAACAGTTCATACATAATTATAATTTCGACTGCTGCCTAATTATGTGGAAATGTAATTACAGTCTATATTGTTGAAAACTGCGTATTTTATTCTATTCAATCATGCATTTTGAATGTTAAAAATACTTATTTAAGTAGCTGACAGAGAACTTTTTAAAATTTTATAGCGCTGTTTTTTTTTCCCTTCAGAAAATTA
Organism: Maratus speciosus; assembly: GCA_963932465.1. NCBI lineage: Eukaryota > Metazoa > Arthropoda > Arachnida > Araneae > Salticidae > Maratus > Maratus speciosus. The sequence continues at coordinate 478,220,382 of OZ010795.1, read as the reverse complement.
GATTAAAAGGAATTTAAAATTAACTACTTATTTTAAATTTTTATAAAACTATATATAGTTGTACAAAATTTCTAAAATAATTATACAGCTAGTACGAGAATTATCTTTATTATTCTTAAGACTGACAAACATACTGTGGCGTATTTGTAGTGGTGGGAGTTCATGAGGAGTCTTATAGGCTTTAGACATAGAGCTTTTATTCAACAACGATCAAAGTGTTGGCAGACAAGATCTCATAAATTTCGCCCTCACTCCGTGATAGCAATAAAACAATCTTAATTAAATATAAAGTCAAAAGTTAACTCACGTAATTTCATTAGTCCGGAGCGTGCTTAAGCTGCGACGGCGGGGTTAATTTCAAATCCTCATCTAGATTTCATCTCACTCTAAATCTGTTCTTGTTACCAGGCTAAGCTCCAGCCATGCAGGCCGTTTTTCAACACCAAAATGCCAACTAAAACTCTCTCCAACGTCTAATCAACTAACTAAACACTGACTAAGTAACTAACTAACCACTTAACATATTTTTGCTCCCCTATTTATACTCTGGCAGACTAAGCAAATAAATTTGCATACGGTTACCGCTAACTCGCAGAATTGTGAACTCCTAATTACAACTGCACCGCGGAGTGCCTTTATATTAGAGTTATGTCTTACATCATGTTCACCTTCAAACCACTAGAGTGCCTCTGTAACAAAGTTACTGCTTCCTTACAATACGAACAGGCCAAAATTTATGAAGTTTGTGGTGAAAGAATGAAAATACCTAAGAATTTTTTCTGGTATGAATTGCTTGAGGCAGATGGTGCAAGAGTGTTTCCCGAACAATGTAATGGTCATGGAGTACCAATATCTGGGCCTCTGTGATCACCAGGCATAACTCCACTGGATTTTTTTTCTTTTTTTTGGAGGGGGGGGGGCGAGGAAGGTGTTGGGGTTACGTTAAGGACATTGTTTATTGAAAATTTGTTTATGATATTTCCATTTTAAAGGAAATGGTACAATTCGCAAAAATCACTGTTACACCGCGAATGTTAAAAAACACTTGACGAAAATCGACTATAGACTCAATAGTCCTTGTACTACTAACGGAACTCACGTACAGCTGCTTTACAAGCGCTGTAAAAAAAAAAAAAAAAAAAAAAAAAAAAAAAAAAAAAACCTAACATTTTTTTTTACTGCAAAATGCATTTTATTTTACCTGTTCATATTTTTGTTATTAATCTTTAGAATAATAAATGTATTTCTAGGAAACGCTGTATTAAAAAAATGTAACAATGAAAATGAAAGCAATAGACAGAAATCAACAATATTTTCGATCATCAAAGAATGGCAAAGCCTGTGTATACCAATTCGTATCAAAGTATACCTGAATTCGAAGTTTGATGAACATTCGTGCATTAGTTATTGAGATAGAGCTGTAGGGGGAATTCTGAAAAATTCAGCATAGCAGCGCCACCTGTTGGGCGATTTGCACCAAAACACAAACAACACTAATTCATATTAAGCTATACCGGAATCTGAAGTTTGATGAAAATCGGTGCATTAGTTCTGGAGCTAGAGCTATTGGGGAAATCACAAAAAATGCAGCACAGAAGCGCCACCTGTTGAGCGATTTAAACGAAAAGGTACAAAACATCATTTCATCTCAAGGACTAACTGAATCTAAAGTTTGATGAAAATCCGTGCATTAGTTCTGGACACTGAGCTATTGTGGAAATCGTGAAAAATGCTGCATAGCAGTGCCACTTGTTGAGCGATTTACACCAAAACATAAACAGCACTAATTCATATCCAGATATACCTGAAACTGAAGTTTGTTGAAAACCCAGTTATTAGTTCTTGAGATAGAGCTATTGCGGAAATCTCAAAAAATGCAGCATAGCAGCGCCACCTGTTGAGCGATTTACACCACAAGAGGCAAAACGTCAATGCATGTCAAGCACTAACTGAATCTGAAGTTTGGTGAAAATCCGTGCATTATTTCTTGAGATTGAGCTATTACGAAAATCGTGTAAATGCTTCAAAATGCAGCATAGCAGCGCCATCTGTTGGGTGATTTGCACCAAAACGTTACCAGCACCAATTCATATCAAGGATTTACGGAATCTGAAGTTTTATAAAAATCCGTGCATTAGTTCTTGAGATAGAGCTTTTGCGGAAATCCTGAAAAATGCTACATAGCAGCGCCACCTGCCGGGCAATTTACACCAAAAACTAATCCGCACCAATCTATATCGGGACTACCTGAATATAATTTTTTATTAAATTCCGTGCATTAGTTCTTGAGATAGAGCGCCCACAAAATTTGTGTCACATACAGACAGACAGACGGACAGACAGACAGACAGACATTTTGTAAAAACATGTTTTTTGGAATCTCTGACCCCTAAAACGTATAAATCCGTCGAAAACTGGAATTCGAAAATTTTCATGAAACCAATACTTTCTTCTTGTCAAGATAGAAGAAAGTAAAAATACACAATAAACGATACCCACTTGATCTATTTAAAAATCTTGATTTCTCCCTCATCTAAGCTAAAATGCCCAACCTCCCTAAAAAAAAAAAAAAAAAAAAAAAAACAGTAAAACAACTTTAATTTTTGGAGACCCATCGGATCTTCATTTGTATTGCCAAAACAGAGTTCTTCACAAATATTCGTGAATGACCATCAGTTGTTATTTTAAAAACCTATTTTACATGCACTGAAGTATAACTTCCCACTTTGTCTTCATAAAACCTACCGTACTTTAAAAAAATTATTGTATGAAGCTGGGGATGGTTCATACAATTGTCATTCGATTAAAAATTAAAAAATTACAATAAACGATAGCCCACTTGGCTCACTTAAAAAAAAAAAATTCACCCTCCCTGAGTTAAAATGCCCCCTTTAGCCCCGCCCTCCAAAAAAACCATGGTAAAACAAATTTTTGGGAGGCGGGGTTGCATGCTCATCGGATCTGGATTTCTAGTGCCGCAAGCTACAAGGAAGCTCTTCCTAAATTTTTCTAAATGGTTGACAGAAAACAGTTCTAAACAGTTGATGCATTTTACTCAATTTTTGACCTATTTTACCTGTACTGTATATTGAAAGGCTAACCTTGGTGATTGGGCGAACTTGGTCACTATTATGTTCGCAAATTATTTATTTGCAAATTTCAAGAAACGGAAGTGATACGATCAAAATTTTTACAAAAATAGGTAGAATTTGTTAACCCAGGAAGAATTCCAACAGGTACCGTTCAGCTGCCGTCACCGTCAAGTAAAGCCCTATAAATAAGACCCCTACACTGAGTTAGGGGAATTTTTAGTCTCAAGCGATTTTAGTTTGACAGGTACACGTGACTTTTGTTATCTGCGTTTTGCTGAATTGTATTAGGTTGTTTATTTGGTATTTGCGATACGAACTAAAATTTTACGTTGTGTTTTTAGATTATTTGTTGAGTAAACTGCAATCATGGATTCATCCACGATCTTTTTAATTACGCGTTTACTTTAACAAAACGGAAAGTTGGGAGTTTTGTAAGTATTTTTAAGAAAAGCAAAGTTAAAATATAAGGTAAAACTTCAGAAAAAACGATTAAATTTATTGCCAAAATAAATTACTCTTTTTTTTTTTTTTTAATAAAATGTGCAAGTAAAACTTTAAGGTTATCTGAAAAAATAACCATTTTAGAGCTGAATATTGAATTATTAAATTTTTAGTAATTTCCAAATAATGATGGTCAGTATTTGAGAAAACTAATAAAACTTTAACTTCAAAAATTTCTTTTAATAAATTAAAAAAAAAATCTTTGAATCGCTCTTTTTTGAAGCTGAAAACTGAATTTTTTCGGAAATGTTCTGTTGCCTGTATCCGAGCAAATAGAGTTATCATGTCTTCATTATTATTATTAAGGTAAATTTCCTGTCCATAATACAGGGTAAAAGCACCAATAGTCGGCCACTTAAGCGCTTTCTTTTAGTATATAGCTCAAAGCGTAATTTTAAAAAGCAATACAACATTTTTAACAGTGACACATGTTAATGTACACTTTTCTTTTACTGTTTCAGCAATTGTTTTTAAAAAAAACTGATTATAGTTTTTATTTATAAAAAGTTAAACTTAAAAGTAGCAAAGGTCTAGTAGTCGGCCACTCAATTCTAGTGTTCGGCCATCACTGGACTAGTTGTCGGCCACTTAAATGCTTTGTTATTTAAATAACTTCAAGTGTAACTTTTATAAACAGAATAACATTTTAATGATAAAATGTGTTAATTTATTCTTTTCTTATAATGTTGCTGTAATAATTTAAAATATTATAATAGTATATAACACTTTCCAACATAGTTTAAAAGTGTTTGTGAATTTGGATTGTCTTTAGTCTGTCCGAGTTCTAACCCTCGCAAATATACTCGAATCTCCTTGAAATTTTTGTATATTTTTGACGTTAAGAATAGCACGATCGCTATTGAAAATAAAGTGTGTAGAATTTATAGTTCATCTACAGCGACAGTCAAAAATATCCCGATGCATTACGTTCAATGAGAAAAATTGCTTCAAGTTTATTTTAATGATTTTGGCCATTTCAAATATAATGAAATTGATATGCATTTATGAAGTGCATTTAACTACGCATTCTAGACAATATGGAGTCCAAAGAACTTATTATTCATTTATAGGCCCCGCAAAAGAATCCCTTTACTTAATAGTGTCAGGGGATAAGCAGTTTGCAGCGTATTTTAGTTCTCTTATTGATTCATCATTGACTACATCAAATAGAATGAAATTGATATACAACATAACTGAGGCTTACTACAAAATACTCGTTGTATAATATGATATGCATAGCATTTATCGTTCATTTACAGGGAAACACAAAAAATTCGAATACAGTACTGTATCTTTCAATTAGCGATAATTGCTGTAAGTGTGATTTTGTTTATGACATGCGTTTTTAAGTTTAATTAAACCTTTGCTTACAATGTGGTGTGTATAACTGATATAGATCATATACAAGGCTACACAAAAGAGTTTGTAAGCTTTATGGAGTATAAGCGTGAATGGCTTAAAAGAGGCTTTTATGCTCTTTCAAGCTGAAGTATATTTAGTATACTAAGAGATGTTTGTATAATATAAATAAAACCATATACTGGGCCACGCAAAGAACTGAATACATGACCTCCCAGGGATAATAATGTGTGGAAGTATCATTTCAGTAGTTTTAACCACGTTTTAGCCTTAATTAAAATTTAGCTTAATATGTGTGGCATATAAAAATCTATTGGTAATATACAGGGCTGTACAAAATAATTCAAGTATGTTTCCGTATAGGGGTAGAAATTGCTGAAGGTAAATTTTCAACCTGTTATGCATTTTCTTACTATACTAAGTTTTATCATACTATGTATAGAATGATATACAAATCTTTAGATTAAATACAGGACTGCACAAAAGAATTGAACTACTTTTTCGGTTAGGGACTATAATCTGGTTTTCAAAAGTATTATCCCTTTTTTTAAATGTTTACTTTTTTTACGGTATTAAATTAAGCAGCTCAATTTCGTTGAAAAATTCTGAAAGTCATAGGAAATGCTTTTATAATCTATTCTTCATGCAAGATTTTACATTTTTGTTTCATATTGAAAGTAAAGTTAAAAGTACCAAATTATCTAGTAGTGGGCCTTTCAAATTTTTTGTTTAACCATCGTAGACTAGGCTGCGGGCAGAAAAAAATTATTACGTCATCCTGTTTCAAAATAAAATTATGATGTAGGACAAGATTATTAACAGAACATGAATGACTGATCTGTCGATGCATATCTTATTGTGATATCAGCAGTACGGAGCGCCAAATCGTCCTTTAGCGTTACTATCATGTCGTCGAGTTTCGGGGTGAAATTTTAATATGTTGCATGTCTCGACTAGTACGATGCAAATATTTCAGTTTATCTTGGGATTTCGTGGTTAGATATTTGCAGAACGCGGCGCCAATTCTTCATTTTCGCGTTACTATCTCGTAATCGAGTTTCGAAATGTAATTTTAATAAGTTGCATATCTCGAATAGTACATTACAAATATTACAGTCTGTCTCGTAGTATCTTTGAACAATGAGCAGAATGAGGCGCCAATTCTTATTTAACGGAAAATATGATTTCTTGTTCAGTTGTTTTCCCCTATTCGATATTTTAAATACATGTGACAAAGCAATCGCTTGTTATCATTGTTATTTTAGTAGTTATCTTATTATTATAGATTTGTGATTTTATAGTAACAGTCGTTTTGATATAATTATGCGATTTTATAAAAAAAAATTCTTGTTTTTTGCCATCATTTTTTGTGATGAACGCATGGGCGCATAGAGTTCATCAAAACTAAAACTAATCACTGGATGCAGCAACTTCATCGTGCAGTAGTCTCAAAAACGCCCTAAATTCGCGAAATCCGCGATCATAAACGAACGAAATTCGTTAACGCCGCAATCAGTAACGAACGTATGAACCCATAGCGCTCAGGAAGACCGAAGAAAAACATCACTGGATGCAGAAAACTTGTGCAGCGGTCTCTAAAACGCAGTAATTCGCGAAAGACACGATCACGAACGAACGAAATTCGTCAACACCGCAATCTGTAAAAAACGTATGAGCTAATAGCACTCATGAAAACAAAAAAAAAAAATCACTGGGTGCAGCAATCTCTAAAACGCAGTAATTCGCGAAAGGCACGATCACGAACGAACGAAATTCGTTAACGCTGCAATCAGTAATGAACGTATGAACGCACAGCGCTCATGAAAACAGAAAAAAACATCACCGGGTGCAGAAACCTCTTCGTGCAGCAGTCTCTAAAACGCAGTAATTCGCGAAAGCCGCAATCACAAACGAACAAAATTCGTTAACGCCGTAATCAGTAACGAACGTATGAGCTAATAGCGCTCATGAAAACAGAAAAAACATCACTGGGTGCAGAAACCTCGTCGTGCAGCAGTCTCTAAAACGCAGTAATTCGCGAACGTCACGATCACGAACGAACGAAATTCGTTAACGTCGAGATCAATAACAAACGTATGAACGCATAGCGTTCATGAAAACCGGAAAAAAAACATCACTGGGTGCAGCAACCTCGTCGTGCAGCAGCATTTAAAACGCAGTAACTTGCGAAAGCCACGATCACGAAAGAACGGAATTCGTTACCACCGCAATCAGTAACGAACGTATGAGCGCAAAGTTCTCATCAAAACCGAAAAAAAATTACTGGATGCAGCAACCTCGTCGTGTAGCAGTCTTAAAAAGGCACTAAATTCGCGAAAACCTCAATCACAAACGAACGAAATTCGTTAACGCCGCGATAAGTTACGAACGTATGAGAGCGTATCGCTCATGAAAACAAAAAAAAAATCACTGGATGCAGCAACCTCATCGAGCAGCAGTCTATAATACGCAGTAATTCGCGAAAGCCACGATCACGAACAAACGAAATTCGTTAACGCCGCAATCATTAACGAACGTATGAGCGCATGGCGCTCATGAAAACCGAAGAAAACATCACTGGATGCAGCAAACTCATCGTGCAGCAGTCTCGAAAACGCACTAAATTCGAGAAAGCCGCAATCAGAAACTAATGAAATTCGTTAACGCCGCAATCAGTTACGAGCATATGAGCGCATAGCGCTCTTGAAAACCGAAAAAAAACATCACTGAGTGCAACAAACTCGTCGTGCAGATGTCTCGAAAAAGCAGTAATTCGCGAAAGCCGCGATCTCAAACGAACGAAATTCGTTAACGCTGCAAACACTAACGAACGAATGAGCGCATAGCACTCATAAAAACAAAAAAAATTTCCCTGGATGCAGCAGTCTCAAAAACGTACTAAATTCGCGAAATCCGCGATCACAAACGAACGAAATTCGTGAACGTTGCAGTCACTGACGAACGTATTAGTGCAAATCAATTTCATTTAACTTGTGCATGAATGATATTTATAAGTTTTTACCAGACTGCCAAGAAGGGTTATGTGTTTCACGCATATCTGGGTATGTGGATTTTTTTATACCCTCGAAACATCCCAACGGGTGGATGGATTTTAATGAATGGGGTCTCTATCGATTCGTCTTAACCGTCCGATGGTTATAGGCTAGGTATTGTTTTTATCGATTCAAAATGGCGGCCGTAAAATAAAAAATGGCGGTAGAGACGAAAAATTTTTTTTCGCACCCTAATGAGTGGCATACCATTGGATAGGTCTTTCAAAATGAAGACGATGTTTCATTGACTATTTTACAGTCATAAGCTCCGTTTAAATATGATACAACCTGGAAGTCGTGTAGGTAGGATCTCTAGCTTGACTGCAACTCTAACCATCATAGACATCTATAGACCTCATCAAAACAATGTTTATAGATAGGAACTATCAATTAAACACAACTTAAAAGCCATCCATACAAGCAAATAAAAAAAAAAATAGGTAAGTAATAAAAAATAGTTTCACATTGATGGGAAATAATTAATTAGTTCGCTTTTTACGCAGTCGGGTTTTTTGATATTTTAAATTAAATTTTTACTTGTTCTCATTTTTCATTTGTAAACACTATGAAGTCTAAAAATGCAACACTGAAGTAAATAATAATGACATCGTATGAGCCAGGGCAAAATGCAAGGGAATTTCTTGGGCGCATTTGTGATAAGAGCCGTTTTGATGGCAGCGATTTAGACGCTATTTTATTACCCAACAGGTGGGTAATAACGCTTAATAGCATTGGTCAAGAAATCATGCCACTATAATTTATGAATAGCTATCTTCTAAAATAGTCTTTCTTGTATACATAATCAATAAGTTACTCTATCAAATCCTATATTTGTTTGGGGAAAAAAAAATCTAAAACTAAGCCGTAAAAATTGGTAGAATCTTAATGTGGCGTTATTACCCCAGAACACCTTATATATAGTGTACGTAAAATAAAATGCAAGTAAAAGGTTATATAAATCTCAAATTGCGATAATCAAATTACGAAAAAAATCGAATTATTAAAAGTAGACTCAAAAAAGTGAAATAGCCTGTTAGACAGTAGTCAACCGTGGTGGCCGATTACTGAACATATAAGTAAATATAATACCCAATAGTCGGCCACATTAAAATTAATTAATACAAACACACTTATTGAATTTTTATACTGAAAAACATTAGTTTATTAAACTTTTTAATAGTACAGTCTTATAATTTTAGAAAATAATAAAAAATAAATTAATACTAGTCTTTTAAAAATTTTGTCATCGGTTAACAAAAAAATAGCAAAAACGGTTATTTGACCGCAACCAAGTAAAAAATGGCTGATTACTAACGCAATAAAAATACCCACAATTATTTGCTGATGCCTTATGACGTATAAATGATGGCTACATATAGGGGATTGTAATATTTCATTTGAAATCAAAAATAAGCAATTCATAACGTATTTTATCTCAAAGTGGCCGACTATTGGGGGGTGGCCGACTACTGGTGCATTTACCCTATTTTTTTTATTTATGATTTTGTAATTACCATTTTAAATTAAAAGCTTTGGCATGTAATTATCGATTAAGTAAATTGGAGGAAAAAAAAAAAGCTTAGAGTTACTATTTTTCTAATCTAAAAACTGAACTTTCTCGGAAATTTTCTGTCGCCTTCATCAGCGTAAAGAGAGTTAATAGTTTTCATTATTATATAGAAAATAATACTAATAATCAAATAACAGACTTAATATGTTTTTATTATTATAAAAAAAAAAAAAAAACATAAAAAGATAGAAGGAAAAATATTTAGATAAAAAACTGTGTTTCCATCTGTCGGTATTATTACAAAGTTGAATGCTCATATTTGTGATAACCAATAAATTTTAACTCTAATTTAACTAATTTCTTTAATTGTAAAATTTTGTGAGAAAAAAACTTGAAGTTGTCCTTTTTTTTTATCTCAAATATCAATTTCCTGGAAGATGTTCTTTTGCTTATACCCGTATAAAAATAGTTCATATGCAGCCGGTCCTCAACCAAGTTATAAAATGATATTGTTATTTATTTTTACTATTGCTAACAAACATTCTTGAAAAAATTCTACCATTTTAATGACGCCAAGTTTTGACGGGTACTATCTTGTCGCTTGTTAAAGTTCAAGTATTTTAAAAAATATGCACTGCAACTATCTTAAATTAAGACACATATGTGACTGAAAGAGAATTTCAGGCACTTAAGTGTCTGAATCTGAAAATTCAGTCGTAATAGATGCCTTAATTTAAAATACATAAGTGTCTTACTATGATCATGGTGTAAACGACCTGAGAAAAGTGTCTAAAAAATATACGAGCATCTAATTTTAAGACACTTTATAATTCCGTTCCGCATTAACCACCAGGGGAAACTCTCATTTGCGCATGCGTTTTAGATTTATTTCATTCGAACATGATGTTCGTTTGTAATGGAATCTGAATGTTAGTTTTTAAGCACGCGTGCATTTTAACTAATAATTTATTTTGACTTGATTCGTTTTTTCGGAATGTGAAGTTCTGGGATTTAATTCGTATCGACATTGTGATATTTCGTATTAATTTATATCAATAACAATAGTATAGCGGTATTCGTCAACACAAAGCAGTTAAAGAGAACTGCTGTCTGACGGGCTATGTTTTGAGGAGGAATTTTTTTCATTCTTTTAACATAGTCAGCCGGATGTGCAAAGGAATTTTCTTTTTAAAATATCAAAGTCTGCCTCTCACGGATACTAACTTAGCCACCAATCCGGACGTCCTCTGGACGGGTGTGCTTTTGGAATAGTCAGACCTTTTTCCATGTAAGTGGGGTCTTCACCATGTATTGGAAACTCTCTGTGAATCTTTTCTCTTTAGAGACATCACACGAATCTATAGCTGTATTAGTTCCTGGGTTGTACCAAAATATGTTTAAAGCATTTTGCCTGTGGGATTGCCATGTTAAAAGTTTATTTTGCTAATATATAAATTTCTACTTTTCAAATTATGTGCAATCATATTTCTGTATTATTTTCTGTTCAATGTTATTCTTAAAGTATGTTTTGGCGAGTCCGCATGGTGTATATGTCTTTATAGTAACATTTCTATTTAATAGTTGCTTTTAATTGTTATATATGCTTTTCTTCTCTAATGAAGTTTTCTTCTCCCTCATGGTGTGTACATCATAAATTTCAAAAAAGGATATAGTTTGAACATCCTTCCATTCATCCATATCATTGATTCCCCCATAGCTGCCAACTTGTACGGATTTTTCTTACCACTAAATTTTAATAGAAATTTTCGTCTTATTTAAACATTAAAAATTCTTGAATTTCGGTGATTCAATAAGCTAAAATTTACTATTAAATTTTAGTGGTATTAAAAGTCCGTACAAGTTAGCAGCTATGGATTTAATACAGCGAATTACTTGTGTTCATTTATTTATTTTAAATTGTTTTGACTGATAAAACTCATTAAATCCGGTCATTCTAATTAAAGAAATCTTTGTTTTTCCCTCTACTATAATTTTAGTGTTTCCGAGCATTTTAGAAATATTCCATTTACTACACTGAAAATAGTCAACATCTAATCTTTTTTCACTTTCAACATGAGTGGTCCGAAACCGCAACTTCTCGATTTGAAAGTCTCGTCAGAAATTGACGTCATTAGACGTTGAAGCAGAAAAAAAATTGTTGATGTCGTCAGTAAACCTTATTTAAGGATTTAGAAAAGATCTCGCCTTATCTCTATACTAGTCACTTTGCTAGGCTTTAATGATTATTTGTAAATTCTTAAATTCATGTAATTATGTACTGTTAACCTAATTGTGAAAATTCGGTAAAAATATACAGATATATTTGATTTGAAATAAATTATATAATACTAATTTTTTTAATATTTTTTGTAAAAAAGTAATTCTGGGATTAAAAATGAATACCAGTAAAGATGTAGAGTTTTATACAATATTTACATGCATAGCTAGATTTTGCACTTAAAACTGACACGTACATTTAACGAAACATAATACAGAGTTGGACTTTTTCAAGAAGGAGGGCTTGATTAAAGCATGGACAAACTGGGCAGCGTCCCCCATCTACGAATTTACGTACTGCAAATTCTATATGCAGTTTTTTAAAGCTTGCATTTTAAATGTGTTTTGACATTGTATCGATTATAATCAGTATTTTGAACTTTAAACTTTACTTTAGATGAACTGTAGACTAAATACAGTAAAATAAATACAGTAAAAACTCTCAATCGCGTGTACCTCGCCATTTTGGAACGTTGAATTTGCCTGCTGTTCGATTGTGTTCGCTTTTATGAGGTTAAAAAATGTACTTCTCTTGAAAAAGGTCAGTGGTCGCTGAAGAAAATTGTCCTATGGAAGTTTTGTTGTAAAATCTCCATAACGGATATTCCTAAACAGAGAAACAACTATTTAGGAAGGACATTTTTAATTCACAACATGCACATTTTTTATGTACTTTTACCTCAGAAAAACAGGCACTTCCGAATGGCGGACAAATTCCATAGTTCCACGATTCCCGCTAATGAGAGGTTTTACTCTATTGCGACAAATGTTTTAATTTTTCATCTTTTTCTAAACTATAAATTAAAAATATTGATTATAATCAGTGCAATGTCGAAAAAGATTTCAATTATCAGCTTTACGAAAATTGTATGCCATATTTTAAAGCCCCTAAAATCAGGCTGTGAGGGGATGAAGGGGGCAGGATAATGTCCATATATTTTTCTAGAATCAACGTGGTCAAACATGGTTACGTATAATGCTTTTAAAAAAATGGCTGCTATTCAGACGCAAAAAGTGTCTGCAAAAATAAAGACATTTTAAAATGTCTGAAAATTTAACACTCCGTTTCATACGCTTAAGTGTCTGAATTTAAGACATTTAGATTTTCAGTATGAAAAGATATGGAGAAAAATTCCAAATTTTTATAAAAATGTAATTATTATACTTTACTTGTCGTTTCTATGATAGAAAAATATCGCGTAAAATTCAAGGGTGTTCTTATGCTTTTGAATTTATCAAAAATATAAATATATACTGTGTGTATGTGGGTGCGGGGTGACTGGGGTTGGATGCCGGAGAAAAATCATAATTCCCGGTCTAAAAAGCGAAAGATAAAGGTATTTGTGCGAAAAATATTTATTTCTGAATTTTATACTACAGTTATAGAAAATATTTCTTGAGAAACTTTGAAAATATCAATATGTGTGTACCACTAAAACATGGTGTAAGGTATTTGTACCCAATATGGACAGTGCTCTCAATATGGACACACCTAATATCTTTAAAAGTAACAATTTTAATCAAGAGATGGCGCTACATGTCCATGAAGAAAAGTAGTTGAAAAGATAATTAAGCCTGGAAAGTGCAAAAAAGAGCGCTGTTCGCCATTTGGAAGGAAACTTGTAGTTTCGTGGCGTACTGATTGTAATACAGGTGAGTTTAAATTCTTATTAGATATGGTAAAATTACTTTAAAAATCTAAAAGTGGAGTGTTTTAGAAAGCTGATAACAAAGCTGAAACATATTTTCGATTGCTATTTCATATATTTCTTTAAAATGTTTTCTTTGTTTATTTATTACAATATTTCGTAAAACTATGGATTCCCAATATGGATACCTTATGTCCACTTTGGAAATACAGATGTAAATTCTGCAGACAGATGCAATAAACCTAAGCAAAACCAACTATAGTATTTCATAATATTTTGTAGTAACTGAGGTGCTTTGCATGGGTCTTCGAAGTGCCACAACCGAAAACGACCTCCCCCCATTTCTAAAGTGCATGTTCTGAAGGGATTTACTGTACCCCTCCTCCCCCTCAATACTTTAATATATATTTATTTTATCCCCTCTCCTCTAAAATCTCTTGGAAGGGTGGCCCATCCATACACCCTGTGTAGTAGATCAATAAGGAGTCACGTCCCCACTAAAAAAATCTGTAGAAAATCTGTAGGTAATTGGCCCATTTCTGGAGATATTTTAAAGAATATCTTAAAAAATTATGTAGATATTTTGAAGGTAAAGCTAAATCTGTAGAATTTCTTTTGATTTCTGTAGAATTTCTGGAGAAACTGGAGATTTCTTCAGATAATCTTCAGATTATTTTTAGTGGGGGTGTCCCTAACATAGACATGCATATCCATAATAGGGACAGGTGGTTCCATATATGGACACTTGGAAAATTTTTTTGTTTTTATCATTAAAATTAAACCAGAATAATTACAAGGTTACTAATTTTAATAATGATAGTCAACAGCCCAGGGATAGTTATCATATATTTTTGGAGTCCTACGACGTGTACACGGGGTGAAAAAAGATCAATTTTGCTTAGGGTGTCCATATTGGATACAGGTACCTTACTGCTATATCTACCGCTATATTTTTAGAAAAAATGAGAAATGAAACCGAAATTGAGGTTCAACCCAGTTCAGCGACCTGTCTCTTATGGGTAACTGTGCATTTGAACTTTTAAAAGGACATATTTATTAGACCCATCTGAAAACATCGATGGGCTCTGGAACATTGTGGCTGTTAAGTGGAACAAAGTAAACTTTGATATTTTAAATAAAGCTCATTCTTTTGTTCTTAAAGCTCATTTATCTTGAAAAGCGATATATAATATGATAATTCAACAAAAGGGTTATCAGGCTGAACATATGAACCTTTTGCACTCCACTGACACCTATACGGTGACATACTAAGTTTATACTAGTAAATCCGCAGATCAGGAGCCTCAACGTCAGATCTTAAAGTGATTGCCTTTTAATCTCACACTGCCTAATATTCAGCATACTAAAATCAGCATTTTACTCATTTTTTAATAATATAAATATTTAGCAACATATAAAATTCTTGGAAGGTTTCGAAAATTAGAAGCATTAAATAATACACGGAGTGACAATGATGATCTGAAATTCTGATGGATTGCTTATTCTGGTAATTTATTAGATAAAAAAATACATTTCTTCAGGGGGAGCTCTGCCTCCCTGAACCCAAAGTAGTCATATAAATTTAAATTAATATAATCTATTAATTGGACGAATGGTTATAGTGTATCTTTAATTTCGTTTTACACTTGAATTTTCTTAGGGTAAGCAACAGTTCTAACAAAGATTTTATGTTATGGTAATATGCAAATAGCAGTATTTAAACTTAATATTTTTATATAATACTAGGGGACTCAGCCCCCTGCAAGATACGCTCGCCAACTCCAGTTCAGACACCGCAGAATCTAAAATCACGATAATCTGATTGTTTTTTAAAAGATTAGAGAAAATTGACTTATAATGAAAAAACCTATAGCGATCTCCCTGTAAAAGGGTTAACATTCAATTCCCTTTGATTGCGAAAATTTAAGGCCAAATCAGTTGCTGTTAAGACAATCAATGGTTGTTTTCGTGTTTGATTAAAGAAGATCAGTTAAACATTTGAAAAAAGCTAAAATAAAATGAATTAAGTAAACAGAGTCTTTTTAACAGAGTTATAAAACGATTGACATAATACAATTTACTACAATAACTACAATTTACTGCTTTAACCCCTTCAAGGGTGGTGGTTCATTTTTGGACTACTTAATTTTAATTCTTAAATGCCACATTGGCACCAGAATATTGGAATGAAAAATTTCCTTTTATTAAATAACCGAACAAAAGCATTTTCGTATTTCGAAATTTGTCTGTAAATTCCGGTGCCATTCACTGATTTCAACATTTTACGAATAGAAGTATCTTGCCCCTGAAAGGGTTAAACGCATATTAATGTATTTATTATTTTAAAATTTCCTTTCTATTTTAATATTCATGTGTAAATACAATTTTTAAGACATAATTTTCAATATTTTCCTGCTTTTAACTCGTACTCATTTAATAGTAATTTTAAAGGTTTTTTTTCTGTTTTTAATAGGAATGTGTAAATAAATTTGTAATCGTTAGGAAATATTATTCTTTGCGCTGTTTTTAGAATTGAAAACAATCTCTATTACAATAGCCTAAGTCATGTGACTATCATCAACAGTTCCTTCGCTTTTCCTAAGAAAGATTTCCATTTTGATTAAAGAATCAAAGTTATTTTTTCGAATAAAACTACATAAAAGTTGCCATGATCGCAAAGAATTCTTGGTACTTTTCTGTTAGCCGAGCTCAAATATCGCCAATAGCTTTTTTTGGTACTTTTCCGTTATACGGACACCATGCCAAAATGTATGCTAACGCGCCAATTATTTCGACCCTGATTGCGAAAAGGATTTTTATAGTAAAACATGCGAAACATTGTGATTTGCTATTATTTGCTATACTTAATTGTATAACAGTTATTTGTTCACTTATTTTAAGTATATATTTGGATTTAGTAAAATAGTTCATAAAAGTCTGTAGTTTCCAAATGTTATATTTTTAAAAGACTATCTCTACTACTTTACTATCGACAGAGTTTTTTCTTTTATTTTTAAAATGTTTCAATTCACATGATTTTCATTTTGCGCCAACTATTACGCATGGCGACAATGGTGTCTGTAAACGGAAAAGTACCCCCTTTTTTAACTCGTAAGTTTTTTATTTTTTGAGTGGTAAATTAAAACGGTACGACTTGGTTATCCCATTGACCAAAAATCTATCGCCATACAATAAGATTAAACGATAATAATGGTTGATCGTAAATGTGACATTCACTTGACTGTAAGGAAGTTACACGGGTATACGCCATCAAGTGATCTTTATTTCGACGCTTTATCGCTCTGTATTTTTATACTAATTTATTTGTTTTTTCGTTATTTAAAAAAAAAAAAAAAAAATACGTCAACTTATATAATTTGGCGAGTGGTTTGGCGATTGATATAATTTGGCGATATTGGTCATTTGCTTTGAATTTGAAATTAAATTTTATGATTTGTTGCTTAATATTTAACGCAGATGTCATATAAGCAGCGGGTTTGGCGTGATTTTTTTTTACGACAATTTGGCGAAAACCTAGTTTTCGAATACCAGTTACATATGTATTTTAAAATTATTTTTCTATTATTTTTAAAACGAAATAACAATAAATAAAATAAAAATAATTAATAATTATAGAACAAAGCAATTTATAACATTTTTTTCCCTTAAATAAAAAGAAAATAAATATAAATGAACATTTACTGATGAATAAGCAACAATAGCCGGGTTACCATGTCAGTCAAAATAACGCCATTGTGGCGCCAATTAGGTACCCCGGTACGTATATAACATCTGAGCCTAATATTTTTCTTTTCGTTTCGTTTAAAAAAAAGAAAGAAGTGTAAGCCATTAATTTTAAATGTTTTTTTTAATGAAAATTTTGTATGAAATAAAATGATAACGAAATAAAAAAAAGCATTGTTCTTAGCATAGATTTAAGGGAGGCCAAACTGGTCACCAAATTAGTTTAAAATTATAACCTTTTCTGAAATGTGAAAAAAAAATATTTGTTATGATTGAAATTTGAGTTACCATCATTAGAAAAAAGTATTTAAAATTAGAAAAAAAAATAATATTTCGAAAACTAATTCGAATTTAAAAATTCTAATACCAGTTTCGAGATCAGTGGATCAATGCGGATTTTCGGTATTAATTTCATCGCAAAGTATTCTATATTTTAGGAGAAATCGCCATGAAACATAATCAGTTGTTTAATCACTCCTGTCATAGAATCGTTACATAAGTTCGTTTCAATTCAGTCGTTTCATAATATCCGTTTCATTAGGATTTTATATATACTAGGGGATCGTACCCGGGCTTCCCGGGTTAAAGAATATAGGTGAAAACATTTTTTTTTTTAATTGAAAACTAATAATTTTTTTATATGCAATATTTTTTTAGATTGCCCACTTACATTTAAAAAGCATTTTTCATATGGAAAATATGAATTATACAATCAAATAAATTTTTGAAATTTATCAAAAGTGATATTTTCTTATTAGCCGCATGCTAAGAGTTATTTGACCAAGATTTTGCTACTTACGGCATCCTTTTATATTCTGATAATTTCAGAGCTTATCCATGTCTGTTAAATTTGTGTTTTATTTATATTATTTTATTTATTTATTCATAGGGAAGTTTTTTAATGGATATTAGCCGTAAGAAAATGATGAACTCTTTGTTCTGTTTTAAGGGCAAACGGATTAATCTTTCGTAATCGAGCTCCGCGGGATATAGATAAATTTAAAAATATTTCATGCCTTAAAATTGTTTTTAAAACAATAGACAATCAGTAAACTGAGAAGAACTTTGCAAACAAATTCCATTCGAAAAAAAAAATCCTATTACGTGATCTAAAAATTTAAATAGTACGATTACAAATATGTTAGATTTGTGTTTTTTCAATATTATTCTTTTATTTGTTTATAAAAGTATTAATTTTGTTAATTTGTCTTTCACAATTATATTAGATTGTTGGTTTTTTTTTAAATATTATTCTTTTATTTGTTTATAAAGGAAGTATTAATTTCGTTATGCAAAAATAGCCAGAAACAAATGCTGAAAAATGTTTCTGGCTTTATGTGCAAAATGTTTATTATTATTATGTATTGAAACTGGCACGAGATAAGATAAACTTAAAAAAATCATGCTTAAAAATTATTGTAGAAAATATAATACATCAGTCAATTAAGATACAGTTTTTAATCAAATTCCATTTGAAAGTACATTTTTTCCCTATGCGACGAAAATTGAAAATGTTACGATGGTCAGAAGATTAATAAATTGCAGTAGCGGAAATTTCAAGACCGAAATTTTATCGTGAAGTGTTGCCATTCGCAAAATGACGCCAGTGTTACGCACAGATACGCTTGTTCTTTATAATACAGATACTTAATCAGTAATATATAATAAAGATCAGTTATAAGGATGTGGTTATCAATTGAGGCTCTTATGCTTGGAATTCCGGTATGAAAAACAGCAATTTTCACCTTCTCAAAATTTGCATACACACTTCTCATATCCATATTCATAATTTTTTTTTAATTTGTGTTTTGTTTGATCATTTAAAAATCATTTTAATTCAAAACTTGACGTCACGATTGTGAGCAACATCTTTTATGTGAACAGACGCACTCTTTACTTGAGATTCTAATCTCAAATCCGGAGAGTAAAAATTTCCGTAACTTATGTTTTTTGACGCATTTGTGTTAAAATGTTTAGTTTTATCTAAGAAAATAATCGTTTTCTTTTAAATATGACTTCATTTTCACTTAAATAAACATTTCGCCTAGTGTCTGAAACTTAGTATCAGTACACATGCAGAAGGATAAACAATATAGAAAATTTATGAGGAAAAATGCGTGTTTTCAAAATCAGTATGTCATTTTTCCGTTATTATGCCCCTAATATAATATTCTGCTCCTAATGGGATTTTGCGCCACTAAACCCTATACAACAATTTTTATCAACAGTTTTGCATTTTATCAGAAAATAGCATGAATAAAGATAAAAATACCTCACTGTTTCTCTCTTGTCTGCAATAATGAAAGCTATCTAATTTTCACCATTTTGAAGAAATTTCATGAAATGCTTTTGAAATTAAAATATAAAAGTGGAGATATTAAAAAAAAAAAAAAAAAAAAAAAAACGATAGTGCGATCACATCTACAAATGCTTAAAAAATATTAGTAAAATTGGTTCAGCAGAAAGATCAGGGCAGATGACTAAAACACACACTTTTGGTTTAAATATATAGATTATATAAAATTAGGAAAAATTAAATTAAGCAAATCATGTTATTTTGAGAAAATTATAGTAGAATGTCCTAAAGAATAGCATTTCATTATTTGAGAGAATTTTGGACAAAAACTTCAAGAACATGATATTATTTTAAACCACGAATTATTTGTTTGCTTGTCTAACTCGGCGAAGCAAATCCATCCAGGCGAGAATCATCAATTTCTGTAATATAAATAGCTATTATTTGCATGCCATCTCTCTTTTATAAAGACACTCTAAATTTTTGTAAAACATTGCGTTTATCAGGGTGTGATTTCGATTACATTTTCCTCAAGAGTGAAGCATTTTCACCTGTGAAGAATTCCAAAGCAGCTGGGCTGTGAAAATGACGCACTTCTACAAAACATAATTCAGGTTTATGAATAAAAATACACGTTTTTTTATAAAATGACGTCATTTGCATCCGCTCAAGCAATCCACTTTTACAATACAGTCTTAAACTTTGTCTATAGACAAGTATGCATATGACATCATTATCACGGAATAACAGACAATATTCTTGAAATAGCCCATATCTTTATTTCAGTTTTTTTTTCAAGTTTTATGAGAAATTGGCAACAAAAAGATGCAGTATCTCCTATTTTCGAGTATTATCCGTTTACTTTCAATAGAAATGGGGTACTTTTGTTGCCACGATAAGAAAAATGGTATTAAAAACTACAAAAAAATTAATAACTCAAAAATAAATTGAGATACAGCTTTCAAACAATTTGCATTTAAAAGAGCATTTTTTTCCTTATACGACTGTATAAAAATTTAAAATGTGCGATGTTTAGAAGTTTAAAAATTTGCAGTAGAGAAAATTGAAAAACCAAAATTTTATTTCAAATTTCAAAGTGTTGCCATTCGCAAAATGACGTATGCGTTACGCACAGATATGTTTGTCCTTTATAATATAGATAGGGTAGATTTATACTGAAACTATTATATTTAATTAATATCTAATGTTTTTTACAATTTTTGTTTCCGAAAAATAGTTTTGATGATCATTCTCTAATTGTTAGATGCAATAAAAAATCTAAAATCTTTAACAACGATTTTCCGAACTTACTGGTCAATTACGTCATTCCTTTAAGCTATATAAACTCTTGTTTTCGCCTTTTTAATCAGTAAGCCAGTACTTGGCGCTATAACCGAAAGGTTCTTTGAACCCATTTTAATTCTCTCTCTCTCTATTTTTTTTACTGACTGAGGAAGGGTATCCAGGAATCCTCGAAACGATCGTATGGGATTTTTTTGACGTGTTTATACGTTATTTTAGCGTAAAATCGTTGTTAAAGATTCTAGATTTTTTATTAAAATTCGCACAAAGTTTGAGTTAGATGTAATATCTAGTCAAAATAGATGCTATAAAATTGCGCAAGACAATCACTTACTGTCATTAAAGTTATAACATGCTAAATGGGAAAAAAGCACATGTAAAAGCATATAAATACCCTTTAATAAAGATGTGTCCATGTTTTGTATGCACAACCGGCAACTTTTTAAAGATAAATATTGATAAAAAATCCATTTCCGTAGAATTTTTCAAAATAAATTTGGTAAAATAAAAATCACGAAATTCCAAGTATAATCAAAGCATGTGATCTAATAAAAAGGCTCATCTGAGAACGTGAATTATTTTATTCTATTGTATTTAATTTTGCAAAGTATCTCTTATCATGTTCGCAGATCAGGTTATTAAAAAACATTTTTATGCCTTTAAATGTATTTCTTTTCACTTTTAGCATGTTAAAACTTTATTTTAAATACAACCTAATCTACTCGATATCAATAACTTACAAAAATCACCAAGAAAAGGCATATTTGAAAACTTATAATCTACTGGATAATCATTCATCGTCGTGTCCACTGCTAATTGCCTAAATCGCTTCGATTTGTCGCTATAAAAAAATCTTTGTGATACCCTTTTAATAGTATCTACAATAAATTAAAAAATATAACGTTTGTAACATCGTTAATGTTTGACGCAAAGCTATATTGCACACCAAATTATTAAAGATTAACTAACTTTTTATTTCCCCCAGCCAGACTTTCTGCTTAATTTTTCGTAATCGGGACTATTTAACCTTAACCGGAAACATAGATCTGTGAGATGTTTGTGTCTACATATCTTTCCTCAATATTTTCACTCTCCGATATTCCAAGTTTATTTTTATGCTGTTATATTAAAAAATTGGTCCTGCATTTCTCCATCCCCTTAATGCATTACTATTAAAGATTAAATATTTAAGTTCACTATTTGGTAAATTATTAAGTGTTGTGTTTGTGCACTGGTTTTCACGTTTCCGGTTAAAGGTTAAATGCTATTTGTTTATACGTTATAAAATGCATTTGCTATAGGTAACTGACAAAAGGAAAAAAAATTAAATATGTATCATGTCAAATAAGTAAAATGATAGAATAAAAGGTTTTATATTATTGTAGGACATGTATAAAGTTCCACCATAATTCATACATCTAATTTAAAAATTCCGACAAATATATTGACAAAATCCCAAAATGAAAGAAATAATTTAAAACCCTTATTTGGTAATTTCAGCATCCACAATTTACCATTTAAATACATTAATCAAATGCGCCATTTTCTTTCAACAAATGGAAATTTGAAAATCGTTTGAACTGCCATATAAAAACATTATGGTGCAAATAAAGTTTTCTATATATTCCGAATGAATCAACCAAAATTAACCCAAAACTATACGGCTAAATACGGGGACCTCACCAACATGCCTCCTTAATTTCAAGCTAATCGGATCCTTTTTACGGCAGTTATCGCGAGACAGAGAAATTAACTAACAGACGGAAACCAAAATAAATTCGGGTCTACACAGTAGGCCTTCACTGACTTTTCAGCAATTAGATGTAAATCAATAAGGCTAGCTGGGTGAAAATGTTCCACCAGATTCATGCGGGATAGCTCAGATGGTATAGCATTGGCGGCTTCAGCCAATAGATCCCTGGTTCGAATCCCGGTTAGGACATTTTTCGCCCAGTTGGAAATTTACATCTAATATGATTTATTTAACTAGTAAATCTGCAGATCAGGAGCCTCAACGTTAGATCTGCAATTCATTGTTTTTAGACACACTCCGAACATATTCCGAACGAATGAACCAAATTTAACCAAAAACTATACAGCTAAATCAGGTGACCTCACCAACATGCATCCTTAATTTCAAGCTAATCGAACGCTTTTTACGGCAGTTATCGCGGGACAGACAGACTAACAAACAAACAGACAGACGGAAACCAAAAACTTTTTGGGTCTCCACAGTAAGCCTTCACTGACGTTTCGGCAACTAGTAAATCTGCAGATCAGGAGCCTCAACGTCATCTTTGCAAGTCATTGTTTTTTAACACTCATTGCGTAATATCCATCTTCCTACAAATTGATTTTTAATGTTTTCAAATTACATAAATATTTATAAGAATACAAAATACATCGTAAAGTTTCAGAAATTAAATGTGTTAAACAAGTGGTTAGACACTGATTTTCTGAAATTCTGATGAGCTACTTATTCTGGTAACTTTTTAAGTCAAAAATTGCATTTCTTCAGGGGGGGTTCCGACCCCCCCCCTGAACCCCCCGTAGTCTATTTAAATTTACATTCGTAATTTTTTATTGATTCTGCGAATGGTTATAGTATATCATAGATTTTTTTTTTTTTTTTTTTTTTTTTTTTTTTTTTTTTTTACGCTATGATTTATAAGGATAAGCATAAGTTTTATTTATAAATTAATAAATTTAATATTTAAAATAAAATCCTCATGTTAACCGTACAATAAATCTACAAACAATAAATCTTGAAGTGACGCCAAAAATGTAACCTTAAAATCCGCTACATTCGACCCAAACACAATGGCGTGCTTAAAAAAAGAAAGAAATAAAAGAAAAATATTCTTAGTAATACAGTTTTTAATTCATAATACGATGAAATGCTACTTTAGAATGCTTAAATATAAGCAGATCATTTTAATTTTACAGAAAAAATGCACGGATGAAGTCAAAGAATTCGGTCCCTGTTCCACGTGCTTGTTTTGTTTGGGCCGAATGAGGGCATTTAAATCTGAGCGATAACGCACATCATGTTGGAAACTGTTTTTACTGCATACTGCATCTCCATCTATCTCTTTCCTCCGTGAATAATAGTTAATTTTATTTTAGCCAAGATCTTTTTATTCCAACATCTTTTTTTTTTTAATGTTTATAAATGACGTCTAATTCACCAGCTATTCGTACTTACTCAAAACCTTTCATCTTGTTATATTAAGAAATACTTGAGAGTTTTCTTTTTACTAGGGGGCTCGGACCCTACGAGCTACGCTCGCCAACCCCCGCCCAGACACCGCAGACTCTAAATGCACGCTAATTAGATCGGCCTTAAAAAAGATTTCGAAAGATTGAATTATAATTTTTAAAAAAGTGGCAATCTCCTTATAAACGAATTTCTATTCATTTCTCTTTGATTGGGGAATTTTAACGCCAAATCCGCTGCGGTACTAGATTATTCTGTCGACCAATTTCGCCAAATTATATAAATCGCCAAACCACTTGCCAAATTATACAAATTGATATAATTTTTATTTTAAATAACGAAAGAACAAATAAATTCGTACAACATTAATAAAAACACAAATAAAACGTCGAAATAAAAATAACTTGATGACGTATACACGTGTATCAACATTTCAAAATAAGCTAATATAAAAGGAATTAAGTAAAGAGAGTCTTTGTCTCCTGGTATTTTTTAACAAAGCGAAAAGAAAGTTCTTTTAAATGAGACATTTTAAATTAATTTTCAAAATATCAAATAAATGTCTAGCGCAATTTCTAAATTTAAACTTTTTTGAAATATTATTTTGTGTTCATTTTATGTAATAACTATAATGTGACATAAATATGACGTAATTTCTCCTAAGACTTCTAACGCATGTTAATGAATTTATTATTTTACAATATCCTTTCTCTTTTAAAATTCACGTGTATACTTTTTATGACGTAATTTTTAATAAGTTCCTGCTTTTTATACGTAATTATTTAATTCTAATTTGAAAGTTTTTTCCCTGTTTATAATAGTCACGTGTAAATAAATTTTTAATTTGAAGCAAACATTATTGCTTGCGCTTTTTATACAGTTGGCAACAGTTTAAATTAGTACAATTTTCTGAAATCTGTAAAAAATATCTCTAGAAATGCAAAAAATTTGAATTTAAAATAGAAATAAAACCTGAAAAAATGAGTCAAAATAAAAGAAATTAATGCAATCTGCACTCCGGCAAATTCTAACGCATAAAATGATCTAAAAATGATTCCACTGCCATGTATAGTTTTTGCTGCTATAAAACTTTTTAGTGGAACGATTTTGTCCAACATTAAATAACTCTATAACTCTTAACTCTTATTATAACTCATGCATTAAATAACTCTTAAAATAATTCTTCGATTTGAAAACTGTCTGCATCAGCGTATTTATCAAACATTTCTGTATAAAACCACCGATTTTCATATTTTTGTATGTATTATTTTTGTTAATATTAACGAAGAAAGGCCTCCGGTCACAAAAAAATCAAAACCGGCGGCGGCGGCGGCGGTGGCGGCGGTGACAGCGGTAGTTACTTTTTTTTTAGAATAGAGAGATTCCCAATATGTCGCCATATTAATGTTTTTATTCTTTTTTTTTTTTTTTTTTTTTTCCTGTTTCACGGCAAAATCTTTCAATTGAAAATTGTTTAATAGAAAATATTATTCGGGGTTTTGATTTTCTTGGCAACGATTAAAGAGACATTGATAAATTTTATGAAAAAATGTCATATTATTCTCTATAAAAATAATGGACTATTGTCTTTTTAAGCAAAATTTTGGAATAAAATAAATAAAATATTGTCTATCTTCATTTCTGGGGCTAAATATAATATGTTTTGCATATCTGCATAAGAATATCTATATGCAAAAATACAAATGCATTAATTCATCCGTTTTGACTTTGGCTTTACTGAAACATTATAGACGCATTTATAGTAATATTATTAAGACCAAATACGTTGCTAGGCAACTGATGAAAGAAAAGTTAAAAAATGAAATATGTATTATGTCAAATTGATAAAACAAAATGCTTTGTATTATTGGAAAACATGCATAAAGTTCCCCCAAAATTATAAACCTAATTTAAAAAATCTCGCAAATATATTGACATAATTTCAAACTAATTGGAATAATTTAATAATCTTATTTAAAAATTTCAGCATCCAAAATTTACCATTTAAATCCATTTTTTATATGAGCCATTTCTTTCAAGAAATGAAAATTTGAAAATCGTCTGACTTGCCATAGAAAAGCATTACAGAGAAAAATAAAATGTTCTATATTTCCCGAATGAATGAACATAATTTAACCAAAAACTATACAGCTAAGTTCGAGTATCTCATCAATATGCCCAATTAATTTCAAGCGGATCGGATGCTTTTTGCGGCAGTTATCGCGGAACAGACAGACAGACAGACAAACGGAAATCAAAACTTTTCGTGTCTCCACAGTAAGCCTTCACTGACGTTTCGGCAATTATTTATAAGAATAAAAAGTACGAAGTTTTCAGACATTAGAAGAGTTAAATTAAAAACTTTGTTATGAAAGGATATTTTTAATTTTCACGAGCTACTAATTCTGGTATTTTTTTAAATAATAAAGTCTTCAGGGGGTGGGTGGGGGCTCCGCCTCCCTGAACCCCCCATGGTCTCATTAATTTACATATGTAACTGTTTATTGATTGCGAAAATGGTTATCGTAAATCTTAGATTTCTTTTTAGCTCACAGGCTATCAAAGCTTGAGAGCTTATGTGCCCGCCGGTTTTGTATGTACGTACGTATGTATGTACGTTCGTAACGCGATAACTCTTGATAGATACATCCGATTTGCTTCAAATTTTTTTTCTAGTTTCGTTCTGATAAGGCGCTTCCCTGATTAGTTTTGGGGGTTCATTGGTTAAGAATAAAGGGGGAAAGGGGGGTTTGTCCCCCCCCCCTTAATTCAGATAAATGGGTTTTTCATGCAAAATTATTCGATTTGCTCCGAATTTGGTATACCGGCTCATTATGTTAAGGAACTTCCCTGATTAGTTTTGGGGGTTCATTGGTTAAGGATAAAGGGGGAAAAGGTGAGTTTAGTCCACCCCCCTTAATTCAGATAAATGGGTTTTTCATGCAGAAATATTCGATTTGCTCCGAAGTTGGTATACCGGTTTATTATGTTAATGAACTTCCCTGATTAGTTTTGAGGGTTCATTGGTTAAGGATAAAGGGGGAAAAGGGGGGTTAGTCCCCCCTTAATTCAGATAAATGGGTTTTTCATGCAGAATTATTCGACTTGCCCCGAAGTTGGTATACCGGTTTATTATGTTAAGGAACTTCCCTGATTAGTTTTGGGGGTTCATTGGTTAAGGATAAAGGGGGGAAAGGGGGGGTTAGTCCACCCCATTAATTTAGATAAATGGATTTTTCATGCAGAATTATTCGATTTGCTCCAAATTTGGTATACCGGTTTATTATGTTAAGGAGCTTCCTTGATTAGTTTTGAGGGTTCATTGGTTAAGGACAAAGGGGGAAAAGGGGGGTTAGTCCACCTCCTTTAATTCAGATAAATGGGTTTTTCATGCAGAATTATTCGATTACCGATTTTGGTATACCGGTTTATTATGTTAAGAAACTTCCCTGGTTAGTTTTGGGGGTTCATTGGTTAAGGATAAAGGGGGAAAAGGGGGGCTAGTCCACCCCCCTTAATTTAGATAAATGGGTTTTTAATGCAGGATTATTCGATTTGTTCCAAATTTGATATACAGGTTTATTATGTTAAGGAGCTTCCCTGATTAGTTTTGGGGATTCATTGGTTAAGGATAAAGGGGGCTAATCCCCCTTCACTTATTTTTTGAGGGGCATTATTCTTTAAAATAGGAGTATAATATACAATTAGTGCGAAGAGCCTGTGAGCTCAATGCCATCAGTTTAGCTGGGCACTT
Source organism: Maratus speciosus (assembly GCA_963932465.1). Classification (NCBI taxonomy): domain Eukaryota; kingdom Metazoa; phylum Arthropoda; class Arachnida; order Araneae; family Salticidae; genus Maratus; species Maratus speciosus. Next base: position 478,192,628 of record OZ010795.1, on the reverse strand, counting down.
TTCTTTTTTATTACACTTCCGAACCTTATTTTTCAATACTGATAGACAGAAAATGATTTACATTGACTCAATTTTATTAAAAGTTTAGGTTTTATGAATGAAAATGTAATTTCCTTTTAAAAATAAAATAATTTTCATTCATATTTTCTGAAATGAGGCGGCAAGTAACACTCGTCAAAAAATATTTTTTCGGGCAATCTAGTTAATATTTGGTTTTTAAGAATGAAAATATTTATTTCCTGATACAATGACGTCCTTTTCGACAGCGATAATTTTGCGGTGCATAATTTTGACGTTTAATACCAATTTTCTTTGCAAAAGTTTTTTATTTTCTCTTTGAAATTTTCGATTAAAAATTAAACATATCGGTTAGCTGTGTGCAGACGATTAACCATGAGATATTAGTAATATTTGTTTTAATAATAAGAATTAATATCATAACACAAGCCCCTTTTATTTCGACCTCAAGCCGTATTCGTTTTATTTTTGATATATGAGATCAAATTCACCTTCTTTTCGTGTTTTCGTTTTATTTCTAATATGAAGACGTATTTATTAGGGTGGGCCGAAAAAACTTTTCTTTTTGTTTTTTTATTCGCTATACCGCGAAAAACTTGGCTTTATGGTAGCTTAGTAAAATGCAAAATCAAATTAAATAATTTTTTACGTTTGGCGGTAGCGCATCGCACTTGAATATTTGAAATTTATTGAAAAAGCAGTAGTTTTCTTTCGATTTTTTAAAGCTATAAACGAAAAAGATAAAAATCTGCTATGGTGAAAAGGCTTTAAAAGAAAGATCAAAAAGCACATTATAATAAAAAAAGAAACAAAATTACTTCATTTAGGGTAGCGCAAAGCAATTAAAATATCCTCAAATTGACGCATCCAAGCTGTATTATGAGTCCCTCTACTCTGGTAGCAGTCCAGCGTGACGAGCCCTGCTGCGAATTGGAGCTCGTCAATACAACTTGAGCTGACGCTTCACAATGCACTGTGCGATACGCATGCGTATGCTTTATGACACAACGGTTCCTGTGAGTTGATCACTAGAATTTTGCCGGCAATGATTAGCAGTGTGTTCTTCTTGTGCGTTTCAATCACGTTTCTTGAAGACTGATTTAATTAATGACCGCTTAATAAGTGATTCGATCGCTGTGTTATGGCTGTTTCCAAAGAAATTACTCGCAGTGTCTTTAACTGCCCGTTATTTCGCCACCCAAAAGAGTTACCGGTGAATAAACTTCCAACTTATGAAGACTTTCTCAAGTATTGCTTAGATGAAAATTACAACTTAGCCTTGAAATCAAACAACAGGTCAGTTAATTTTTCTCACGTTTCTATTATTGTGACGCCAAAAGTTAAATCTGTGTTTGATCAAGCTTCAATACTGACAGTAACACCTTACAGAATTGTTCAGTTAACAAATGCATATCATGAGAGTTATCGTAATCTTATGGAGTCCTTTAAGCGTGATAAGGGAAAGTAAAAGTTGAAAAAGAGAGTTAAAGATTTAAAAAAAAAAAAATCTTTGTTACTGTTTGATGCCTCTGCGTGTAAGTGAAAATGACATTAGACTGCAATTGTAAAATGGTCCTTGAGGTTTCTGAGTGTCCTGTTCCTGTAACTGTGAAAAAGCAAAAAATATACCCATCATTGAACTAAAATTCTTGTACTTTCAAAGAATGCATGGTATTGGTAAAATTGGAATTGTGGACGTAAAGGTTGGTTGGTTGGTTGTATTTATGTCGGCCAATTGGGATATAGGCCCTAAGGGGGGGAAGTGCCTTCCGTGGAGGTCTTTCTAAGGGAACCTAACCCGTATTAACGCTTGGAGAACCAAGGTTCGAAGAAAACCACGAAAACTCCGAACGATTTGGCCGACGGGCGCGATTGGGATCGAACCCAGCACCTCCCGTCTACCAGCTTCGAGAGCAGAACCTCTCGGCCACTGGTGGGGTAGTGGACGTAAAGGAAACAAAAAAAAAATTGTGATTGGATGGGATGCCACTGTTACTAATACGGTGTGGAAAACCGGTGTTATTCATATTGAAGAAGAAGTTAAAATACCACTACAGTGGGGAGAGGTGGTGGTGTATGCCTCTTACGTTTCAATGAGTTGCCATCCCGGCATTTGTTTCAAACTTTAGATGGTGAAACAACTGGACCAAAATCACTAGTCCGATTGGCACGCAGCCAAGGAAATGTGAGAAACTCCCAAAAGTAAATTTAACAGTGTTGAGTGTGAATTTCCAGAACTGACCGGCAAAATTTAAGCAAAGATCAGCAGTACCTACTGGAAATTATTTGTACTATAAAAGCAGGCAGCTGCCCTGAATATTTATCTGTTCTGAGCCTGGCACACTTTCCACTCGAGGTGGATAACGACGGAGAACAGAATTCTCCAGTTGTATTTAAGTATTGAAAATCCAACAGAAGAACACAAGATTTAAGTTTCTTTTCTCATAAAGTCTTATGTACCTGTATGGTTAAGTATAAAAAAAAAGTAAATACTTCACAAATGGGCCGGAACATGTACTGAAAGTTGTAAAATCGTCAAAATTCTTCTCTGAATGCTTGTTGAAGGTCATTGAACCAGTAATTGAGAAAAACGCTTTTTTTGCCAATCCAGAAAAATTGCTTTTGAGTATGATAGTAGATAAGAGGGATCATATACGAGAGTTATGTTTCAGAAGAATTATAAAGGCTAGAAACTTAGCAACTAAAAGAAAGTCAATCAGATGTTTTCAAACATCCAGAATCATTTTTCTAGCTACAGAGTACATCGAAATGACTCACTGGAACTCTACTATACTTTCACCACGACCTTTTTCTGAGAAGAGTTACCAACGAAGAGATTTGATCTAAGGTCGAATCAGGTAAAACAGCGGCCCAGTGGAAATTTGACCAATTCCCATGTCAATCTCAAACAGTAGAACGGTGCGTGAAGCTGGTAACCGAGGCATCATAAAAAGTCTTCGGGTCCAGAGATATTTTTATAAGAACGACACTTTTCTCGAGATCTTCAGTGCCTAGTTTTTCAAGCAAATTTTATTTCAAACTTCCGAAAGATAGGAAAGACAAGTAAAGGACTATATTTTACTACAAACTGAAATTACACTCAGGTACAATCAGATAAAGGTAATCAGATCAGGTAATAGTACAATCAGAAAAGTAGTTTTTATTTCAATGAAAATTTGTCATTTAAAAAAAATGCCTTTTTTTAAAACATAATCCGCTGCCAATGTGTTGCGAAATGTATTTATTTTTCATTTATTTATCATTCATATACTCTTTTCTACTAAAATATCTCTATAGCTGCTTGTTATATAAGTTATTTGATTTATTTCCATTTATTAGAAAAATTATCAAAATCGTGTTTTTTCTCAAATTTTAAGCCCGATGCGCTACCGCCAAACGTAAAAATTTATTTATTTTGTTATTGCATTTTACTAAGCTACCCTAGACACAAGTTTTCTGCGGTATAGCGAATGAAAAAGAGAAAAAAAGTTTTTTTCGGTCCACCCTAGTATTTATGTCTATTTTTTTGTTTCATTTTCCTCTTGCGCATGAAAATCTTTCAAATCAAAATTAACTGTGTAGGATAAATTGTTATTCCGGGATCGGATTTTCTTGGCAACGGTAAAAAGAAAAAAAATATTAAAAAAGATTGCTAAATTTTATAGCAAAATGTCAATTTATTCTTTATGAAAATAATGAACTTTTTAATTTAAAAGAAAAATATTTGAACAAAATCAATAAAACTTAGCCTTTCTTTATTTCTGGGGGTAAATTCCATTTATATGTAAAGACACAAAAGCATTAATTCTTCCTTTCGAAGTTGATTTGACTTCAAACAATTACACATACTTTCACATTTCCGATATTTTTAGGTGTAGTTCCATTGCTAGGCAACAGTTAAAAGAAAATTAAGACAATGAAATTTGTGCATTAGAAAAAAAAGAAAAGTGCCCAGTTAAACTGATGGCATTGATCTCACAGGCTATTCACACTAATTGTATATTATTTTCTTATTTCAAAGAATAATGCCCCCAAAAAATAAATGAAGGGGGATTAGTCCCAGTTTTCCCCCTTTATAATTAACCAATAAACCTCCAAATCTAATCAAGGAAGCTCCTTAACATAATATACCGGTATACCAACTTTGGAGCAAATCGAATAACTCTGCATAAAAAACCCATTTATCTAAATTAAGGGGGACCTAGCTACCCTTTCCCACCTTTATACTTAACTAATGAACCTCCAAATCTAATCAGGGAAGCTCCTTAACATAATAAACCGGTATACCAAATTTGGGGCAAATCGATTAATTCTGCATGAAAACCCCATTTATCTAAATTAAGAGGAGGGTGGGGGAGTACCACCCTTTCCTCTCTTTGTACTTAACTAATGAATCTCCAAATATAATCAAGGCAGCTCCTTAACATAATAAACCGGCATACCAAATTTGGAGCAAATCGAAATTTCTACATGAAAAACCCCTTTATATAAATTAAGCGGCGGGGATGCCCTCCTTTCCCACCTTTATACTTAAGAGATGAACTCCCAAATCTAATCAGAGAAGTTCCTTAACATAATAAATCGGTATACCAAATTTGTAGCAAATCAAATATTTCTGCATGAAAAACCAATTTAGCTAAATTAAGGGGGTGACTAACCCCCCTTTTCCCCCTTTATCCTTAAACAATGAAAATCCAAAACTAATCAGGGAAGCGCCTTATCAAAATGAACTGGTATACCAAATTTGGAGCAAATCGAACAATTCTACATGAAAAACCCATTTATATATATTAAGGGGGGTAACCCCCCTTTTCCCCCTTTATACTTAAGTAATGAACTTCCAAATCTAATCAGGGAAGCTCCTTAACATAATAAATCGGTATACCAAATTTGGAGCAAATCGAATATTTCTGCATGAAAAACCCATTTATCTAAATTTAGGGGGACTAACCCACATTTTCCCCCCTTTATCCTCAAACAATGAACCCCCAAAACTAATCAGGGAAGCGCCTTATCAAAATGAACCTAGAAAATTTTTTAGAAGCAAATCGGATATTTTTATCAAGAGTTATTGCGTTACGTACGTACATACAGAACAGGCGGGCACATAAGCTCTCAGGCTCTGTTAGCGTGTGAGCTAAAAAAAGTAAATTTATAAAAGAAAATATTTTATATTATTGGAACACATATATAAGATCCCTCTATAAGTTATACACCGAATTATAAAACTCTGACAAATGTATTCACAAAATTTCAAACTAATATGAATAAAGTATGGTTCTAATTAGGAAATTCCATCATCCATAATTTATCATTTAAATCTTTCAATCATATGAGCCATTTCCTTTTCGACAAATAACAAGTTGGAAATTGCTCGTCAAACGTGGCAAATGAGGTGCGTTCGTACTATAACTAGTTTTATAATTATTTTTTGCACCCCATATTGTACTGAATGTATAATTTTTTGCACTTCATAAAGTGCATAGTCTGATACATCATTAAAATGCACTTCCAATAATTTTTTCCCATTCCCGTAATGTAACGGAACACTTTTGACTGTCCCTGTAATTAAACTATACATCCGATTTTCCTAAAATTTGAAATGGCTCGACAAAATTTTGCAACAATTATATCTTTAAAATTTCAGACCATTCGGAAGGCTGTAATATCATTAAAATGCACTTGCAATAATTTTTCCCATTGGCCGTAATGTAAAGAAAAACTTTTGACTGTCCCTGTAATTAAACTATACATCCGATTTTCCTAAAATTTGAAATGACTCGACAAAATTTTGCAACAATTATATCTTTAAAATTTCAGATCATTCGGAAGGCTCTAATATCATTAAAATGCACTTGCAATAATTTTTCCCATTGGCCGTAATGTAAAGAAAAACTTTTGACTGTCCCTGTAATTAAACTATACATCCGATTTTCATAAAATTTGAAATGGCTCGACAAAATTTTGCAACAATCATATATTTGAAATTTCAGACCATTCGGTTGGGTAGTTTTTGCTCTGTTACATGCGGACAGACGGACGGACGGACAGACGGGCGGACGGACGGACGGACTGAACGACGACTATAGGTGCTACGTATTTATATAATTACGAACGCACCTAAAAACAAAAAGAAATAAACAGCAGAGCAAGCGAGATTTACCTTACAATCAAAATACATTGACAGAAGCACAGGTGCATCCGAATGTATGCGACAAATTAGTTATGTAACAGAAAGTTTAGCTGACTAATGGTTCACGTGATACTGATGAACCAATAAGCTTTAAGATCTCCCGATTTCAAACTTTGCAACCTTTCGATGAAATTCTCGTTTTCTCTGTGATCCTTTACTGAAAATCATATTTTTCTCGTGATTATTTGACAAAATTCACATTTTTCGCAATACTTTGATGAAATAATGCGTTTTTGTTCTGCAATCATCTGATGAAATTCATGTTTTTTCCACGTTTATTTGGCGAAATTCACATATTCCATGATCCTTAAACGAAATATGCGTTCTAAAAAACCCCTTGGGGAGAATTTTTTTTTTTTTTTTTTTTTTTTTGCGATCCTTTGACGAAATTTACATTCGTTTGACGAAACCACCATTTTTCTACGACCTTTTGATGATTTTCGCAATCCTCAGGCAACGCAGACAGACAATAGTTGCAAGCTCCTGGCTATGTTTTTTTTTTTTTTCATGCTGTTTGTTTCTATACATGAACTAGATGCACAGTAGGTCATGGGAAAGAGAAGGTCGAATGCGAAAGGAATAGAAATAATCTCAATCTGGCGCTGTTCGTGCTCGCATTTTTGTTGTATCTCCCCCCCCCCCTCCCGTCCTAAAAATGTCAACAAATTTTAATACAGATTTGCATCAATCCCAGGGATGATAAATTGTGCCAAAAAAGTGGAATTCCATGTTTTTGCTGAAAAGTGGCATGTCTGTAAATGCTTTTAACTATAATTTAACTGTAAATATATGCATAGTTGAAATAAAAGATTGAAATAAAACAAAAAAGCTGTTGCATTTTTCAAACAGCAAAAAATAATTCACAGAAATATATTAAATTCAGCTTAAAATATGCATAGGTGAAATCAGAAACTTAAAACAAAAAGCATGTGGCATTTCTTTAAAAAATCAGATGTTTATTTTTTAATTTTAGATGAAACTTTAAAATTTGATTCATATATTTGGCCAAAACTAAAATACCATTATGTGCATCATTCAAAGTAATACACATATATAAAGCTATGTTTTTTAACGGTACAAAAATTTAGTAAAAAAAAAAAATGTAATTTTCATTTTTAAATCTTTATTATAATGAAACATTCCTGTGAGTGATAAATCATTTTAAAAATCTGAATGAACATGAACTTAAAATATGCATAGTTTAGATAAAAAATAAACATAAAATTGTGTGTTTAATTCTGCTCGGTGTAAACTCAGCTGAGTTTATCAGGCAAACTGAGAAATCGTTGATTGCCGCGATCGCCAACGTGCAATTCTTTTCCTGGTCCATTGGCGCCTACTTTCCGAAAGCGATTCATTCGGAAATTCCATAATAAAAATTAAAAAAATTGATTTAAAACATTCACAAATAACTACAGATAGATAAAAGCGAATAGCGGTGAAATATCAGCACGTTTTTGCTAAAGAAACAAAGTTTCACTGTTGCCACTACAGAAGAGTGAAATATTTGAATCATTGATATGAATCAATATTCATATGAATAATGATGAATAATCATTAAATTGAATGAAGATAATCATTAAAACTATTAATATTTGTTGAAAACAATTATTTTTAAAATATTTATTCAATAAATTACGTAATATTTCATATGTATGTCGTAAACTGACTGCTTGTAAATGTAAACAGTCGCAAATAAAATTACTGCTTATAAATGTAAACAATTAAGAAAAACACATTTCAAAAAACTTAAAGGCTTTAATATGCTTTAAAAAATATATTTAAAACAGAATCAGATGTTAGCCGTATTTTTTTTTAATGAATCGTCAAAGAGTGATTCATTTGTTTCTTGATTTGGAACTTGTGTTTCTGAAAGACAACTGTTCATTTGTTTATATCGCTAATATATGGTGGTAGCTACTTATTTTTAATTTAGAACTTAAAACATTATAATTGTTTAGTTTTTGAAGGTTTTAGAGAAAATGAAGAAGAAAAGATGTGAAGATGTGATGCAATGTAGATTAAATAAAGCAATTGTTCGATTTATAATAGGGCATCAGAATGCTTAAGCCTAACATGCCCGCGATATGTTTTTTTTTCCTTTCCGAGGATCGGCGCGTCCCGGAATCGTCACCAGAAAATCACTGCTGAATTATATAAATAGATATTTTGCATATCCCCATATTTAGTGTGTTTACTTTTCTTCAAATTAAAAAAAAATAACGTAATTTTTTTTAGTATTTTTCCAGTTTATTTTACCACATTTTAAAATGATTTTACCAACATATTTGAGAAAACAAAAATTCAGGCATAAATGTGTTAAATGTGGATCATTTGTTACTTTTTTTTTAATAAGATTCTGAAAACATTAGTACGTGTATAAATGTTCTGCATAAATGTGCGCAGAATACGTATAGGCTCATTCACATATAATTTAGCCAGACTGTTAGGTAGATTAACATGCAAGTCAAATTAAATATCTCTTTTATTTTCAAATTGGTTATATTCATGATTTTATGCTTCGTCTCATTAAATTTTGTTTCAGAATGCGGCTCTATGTTATAAAGCATAAACGTGTGCTTCAACAACGCTAAGCTCAAAAGTAACGCTAAATGCTACAGCTTCCGCTGTCTCATCGCACATATATTCGCTTTTACATATATCATAATTTTAGTTTTTACGCTGACAAATAGTACAAAATTTTAAATTTCAAATAAATTTTGTTTGTATTTATAAGAAATTGCTGATTCTGTAATGATCATTTTAAATATTTCCATTTATGAATTGCTTTAATCTGTAACCCCTAGGCTCAACAATAGATATTTATTTGCTGCAATAAACTAAAGTTTCATTTTCAGTAACATAATTAAATGTACAAATCTAAGGAAAAACAATCAGTTGTACCACAATTAACAATTGATTGCCCAATAATCGTCTTAACGTTTTTCTCAACTTCCTCTCCTAGCAAGAATAAAGTGTGCTTCCATTCGTAAAATGAACAAGAAAGAAAAATCATGCATCTAGCACATATTATGAAACATTTTTCAAGAAATTTAGAATATTGTAACAAAACTTCACCGCTTAATGGAGTGAAATATGATATCTAAATTAATAATTTGAACAACACACAATCGGTTTTAAATCCAATTTTACCAATTACTACCTATAGTCGAAAACTTGCCAGATGTGTCAATCCCAAAACTTCATTCTCATACATTTTAATACTTAATATTTAAAATTCTTGTTACACATATTAATCCTTTAGTGTTATTAGTTCAGTACTACACCAACTTTGATTTTCATATTAAGTTTCTGATTCATTTTACTAATCTGAGTAAAAGCGAGTTAATCTCAATCATAATATTTAATAAAATCAATATTTTTCGTTTTTCTGTTGTACTTAGCTGCTTGCGAATTGCTGGAGTAGCAAAATACGAAGTTCTCGTCTTTTGTTGCACGAGTCGTCGATGTGCAAAAAAACTACGAAAAATGGAGAAAATTACACAAAAATCGCAATTACAGGACCCCCTTCCAGCAGAATATTTCCTAATTCAAGGAGGGCATGCTTGTCATAGTCAAAAACATATGCATGAAATATGACTCAATTCTACTCATAACTTCTTACACTTTCAGCGGTGCAATAATGAAAAATGGATCTTTCTATGCATAACTGCATGCAAATCGGACATACAGAGAAATGGAAACAGAGAAAAGGGACATACAGACACACGGACGGACAGATAGACAGACATTTTGCATAAACATGTTTTTCGGGAATTCGGATCCTTAAAACGTGTAAATCTGTCGAATACCGGAAGTCAAATAAAATTTCGAATACAACACTTTATTCTTTAGAAGAATAATGTAAAAATGCGAATTCTGCTGTACAGCGGTGATACAGACATTTGTGATGACATTGTGATTTGATGTGATCTACAGATTTATGTCTTAACTACAGAGTCTGAGAAAATTTAATGCGGTTAGAAAATGATGAACGCAGTTGAAAAGACACCTTCCCCAGTTTCAGTCAATAAGCATAAATGTCTTCGAATTCTTTTGTGCAGTCCTGTAGATGATGTATCGAATTTTTATACACCAATTAATATGAAATTATTAGCTAAATTTAATGATGCATATTACAACTGAAAATGTACTTCCATCAATTATCGCATACACAGTGCTGTACCTGAATTGTTTAGTGTGTCCCTGTAAATGAACGAAGAATGCTACAGGCGCCATATTCTACAGTAAGTCTCTTGTAGTTCACCTCAGATCATTAACAGACATTGCAAAAAATTCTTTTCAATTAGTTCATGATATTCACATTTATTCATTGATCATCCATAATGATATGGAATTCTTTTATGTGTCTTTGTATAAGAACTATAAATTCTGCACATTTAATTTTCAATAGTAAAAATATCATAGTAAATGTAAATAACATATAAATTAAAAGAAAAAAAGAAATATAAATGGCAAGCTGTTTACGGGAGTTAGAGTATGGACAGAGAGACGGCCATAAAAACCGGCGTCATAAAACTATTCAAGTATGCTGGAAAAGGTTAAAACTCTCTTAACTAAATATAATGAAACTTCGTATTTAGATAATTATAAACAGGATTAGAACACACTCAATACTTCTTTTAAACATGTAGTCAATAAATTGTTCTTCTGTAATAAATCATATAATTTATGCCTAAATCATAAAAAAACCTCTTGTTACATTATTCTAAGCTTATTTAAACCAACAGAAATATTTATTTTGTGTAAGATGCCTTTTTTTGGTTCGTTCGTAATTATATAAATATGTAGCGCCGATAGTCATCGTCTGGTCCTTCCGTCTGTTTGTCCGTTTTCCCGCATATAACAGCGCAAAAACTACATAGCCGAAAGGTTTGAAATTTAATATATTTAATCAATGGATAATTTTGTCGAGTCATTTCAAATTTTATGAAACTCGAATCAAAACTTATATATCAATTAAAGTTTTCTTCATTCTGTACAATTCTATTATACGTTATTAATTCAACTAGCCGCCCTTGCGACCAGTTTGGTCTCCTTTAAATCTATGCTTAGCATTGTATCATGTTACTTTTATTCATACTTTAATTTATTTGCTCAATCCTTCGCCAAATCGGAAGATTCTGATGCAGAGATACAGGTATTTTTATGTTAGCCGAGGTGATATATCGGCAAACATTGTACCCGTCGTATTTTTTCTTATTTCATTAATTTCATTACTTTCACTCACTTTATTTAAAATGCATAACTTTAATTTAAAACTGAAATGATTAAAATTCAGTCATTGACTCTCAATTTTCTCTTATTTCTTTAAAATAAAAAAAAAGAAAAGAAAAGAAAAAAAAAGCAATAAATAATACTATAAACTATGACATTTAATTTCAAAATCAAAGCTTTGTTTTAATTTGCCTCCGAAAAATTGTTTATGACAGTCGCATGCGATGGACTATTATAATACTGATGATAGGATGGCGATGGAACAATATTTGGCAATTTATCACCTGCGCCCGGCTAACATTAAATTACCAAATTGGCTGTTTGGCACATAAAAAGTGAAGCGGTCAACCCGGAACTATTGATGACAATCACATGTCTTAGGCTATTATTATAGAGATGATAGCTCATAATGGGTAATGATTCTAGGTTGCCATGGTGATTACGTCTATTTAAGATAGATGGAGTCATATTATTTTCGTATTACTAAAATCAATATATATATATATATAGAAGTAATAAATTTTGTATTTATGCATTTTTGCATAAGAGTTCAACAGCTATTGTACCAAGATCTAAATATTTATAAAACTAGTTATAGTACGAACGCACCTTATTTGCCACGTTTGACGTAAATTTTCTGACTTATTTAAAATTAGCTTTATTTTATATGATATCAATAAATTTATTCCTCTCAATATTTTCAAAATAACAAGTGTGATACACAAACACATGTATTCAAATCTCATTTAAAAACACTTTTCTTTTAGCAGAGCATTTTACAAAATGATATTTCTCTTTGGAGAATTATGTTTAGAAATTTAGTCGGACAAACGTGAAAAATATACTCTTATCCTTTTAAAACTCTCACACGTCCAATTTTTAGAGTTTCTTTTTCAACTTAGTTTTTCTGTTCTTCAAAACAAAGGATTTTTTTTTAATCCTATTTAGAAGGAGCTGTTTATTGTTTTGCTTTTGCAAAAAATTTAATGTTTTTGTTTCGGAAGAAAATTAAAGCATCCGAGGAAGCGACCTTTATACATAATCTGCTTTATGAGATTTGGGTTAGATAGAAGAAGTATAAAAATGAAAGCACGTGGCACTTAGTCGAAAATCAAAAATATTATTATAAAATTACTGTTATGCTATGCAATACTGAAATATGTCATATGTTGTGTTTGTTTCTGTAAAAATATTTAAGAATTAAGGGAGTTATACAAAAGCATTGCGACGAGTTTCATCTACAATTAATATGCTCTAGACGTAAAGAAAAAAAACTTTTAACGCTTCCTAAATTCCGGTCATTTGTTCTTGAGATAGAGCATCAGCAAAAATTGTGTCGACAAATAGATATTTTCCAAAAATAGTCAAGTCATGTTTGGGACATCTAGAAACGCGCAAATCCATCAAAAAATGCAAATAGAACGTTTTTATGATTTCAATATTGTCTTCTGCAAATAGAAGTTAAATTATTTTTCAATAACAATCAAAGCTGTAAATTATTTTCTCAAGTGTTATTAATATTTGAATATTAATAAGTTTTTCGTCTAACTGAGCTTCTTATTGGTTCCAGCTTAATTATACTGAAACTATATCAAGCATCAAATGAGCAAAACATTTCCATTTTTGTAATAAACAGATTTGTTCGAGACTTCGTTTCTATGATATTCGAAGAAGTGTCAACACTGGTAGCGTCTGAATGTGCCCTAATTGTCCTTCCAGCCAGTGAAACTAATCATGTAAATTTATAGAGGGCGGCCGGTATTTGAGATCGCATGCTATAGGTGAGATATCACCCTGTTTATAATAGTTACAAATATTTTTCTGTAACATGTAAACATGTAAGAACCTAGTGTAATTGAGGAAATGAAAAGGCATGCTGCCATTGGCTTGACTCAAGAACACTTCGATTTAGAGATTGCCATATTCTTGAAACTTTCCCGGTCATTCATCTTTAATGTAAGCAGAGAACTGAAGTCTGCCAGGTTTCATATGGTAAACGTTTCATCCAGGAAACGAAATTGGCAGCAATATGAAATCATCTATATGAGGCATTCTCACAATCTTTTGACTTTTGGGAAAAAAATATCTGGCGAAATTAAACTTGCTAAAATAACATTTTAATCTGATAGATGAATGCCTTAATGAAGAAAAAATGGTCAGCAGCGAAAATTTTTTTATTTAACTGAGGTTTACGTTAAACTTACGAGTTTAATTTTTCTTACCATTTTACCCCCGTAACTTTTTATTTTCCTCTAAATTTTTACTTATAATGAATTTGCATAGATTCCACAGGACATTCAGATAAGAAATAATACAAATGTAGTACTTTTAATACAGAATTTTTGTATAACATTGTCTTAAAGGGGTGTTAAAGATGGGATAGTAAGGTAAAAAAAGGGACGAAATGGTAAAAAAGGAGACAGTAAGGAAAATTACCACCTATTTTTAGGAAAATCGTGTTAAGATTAAGTGATAGCCACAATGTTAATTGATTTTTCGAAACAGTTGTTAACATTGGATTAAATTATTTTTTTTTATTTATTTACATCGATAAGTGCAAGAATAAACATTGGGGACGGTAAGACTACCAATAAAGCCACGGTGCTTGAAATTGATATTTAAACGCTAATTTATATTCTGCAGTAAATTTCCTGTCAAAGAATTTTAGATATTCTTTCTCTAGCATACTTCTGCATGAGCAAAAACTTGAAGAAAATTCTGTCGCTGCATCTGAAGTGATTTTCTGTATAATTTTAGAAGAGGGATGGTAAACAATCTAAAACCCAGGGACAGAGTTCAAAATATAATATCAATCCTAAAAATGTGTGCCGGTTAATGTTTAGCTACATATTTATATAAAACAATAGTTACAGTTTCAGAAAAAAATTACATCGAATCATTTTTATTGAAACAATTTTATTCAGACAGCTCCAAACTTCAAAATCAGCATCAGGGACACGGAACGTATATGAGTTTTCCATGTGTTTGGACCCCCAACATCGTACAAAATTTATTTATCTCGTTAATATTGTTGTGCAATCATGAAATGGGATGTTCCAAAGTATATGAAATAAAAAAAAACACAAAAAAGTGTATTAAATAAAAAATTATTATTCAGGGACATGAAAGTTAAACGATTGTGAGAATGCCCCATATACCGGAATTCGTCAGCCAAGTCGATGGAAATTTTACGAGGTCGATGAGGGCACTCGCTAGGGAGATGCAGGTTGATGTGGCCTCAGTATGATGAGCGATTCATGAGAGCCTTCGTTAGAAGGCGTACGTGATGAGAAGAATACAGTCCTTGCCAGAGAGAACCAGTGATAACTGTCTGACCAGAGAGAAGTGCCTCCTTAACAAGCTGAAAGATCAAGAGGAGCCAGGAATACTCTTGTTTCTTTCCAATGAGAAAAACCTTGTCCAGTTCAAGAAAGTGAACCGCAAAAATGCCTGTGGATTCTGTAGTGTTTTGAGATCAAGGATCTATATTTTATGCGTAGGATAAACTTTTATGGAAGAAATCTGGAGATTGTCTGTTATCATCATAATCAGTGTCTAATAATTGGGACTGAGATGATGTTTTTGTCTTAACAGCAGCGCAGACATTTTGTTGAATCATTTTGCACGCATGTAAATTATTAAATATGCCACGTGACATTTGTATGTTACGTAAATAAAATTGCATAATGCTTGTAAATAAAAAAAATAAATATTGGGACATGAATGATGCTATAAAAAAATACTCATCCTTATACAGAACCAAAACTAAATATTTCTGAATACGAAACAAAGAGAAGAACGACTTACATTCATTCAAGGTGGCTAGTTGAACTTTAGTTGCTGTTGCAATTGAAATAATTCTACCAACGCCACCTGGTATCTGTTAACCTAATTTTGTGTTTAGAGGGACTGAGATGATAGTCAAGCACAGGATAAATATATTTACTACAATATTTTATTATACAATCTATACTAATAATGGGGATTTATATTTTCTCATATTGTATATATATATATATATATATATATAGGTATAAATATATAATAGCAAAAGTTAATAATATTTATAGAAATATTACAGCATACATTTAATATTGGATATTAGTACCTGGGGACAGGGACTGAAATGATGATTCACTTTTTTTTAAAGCTTAAAATCAATTATTCATACATCATTATATGTCCATTTATTATTAGTAACTAGAAAGATAGACCGACAAAAATGACGAAAAATGAGATATAAAAATATATACAAGAATTAAACTGTTCTTAAATAATAACGTTCCGTTACATAAGCCAGACGTAAAGCGAATCAGACGGATTATTGTACGGTTAAATACTGATAATATCTACTGCAATTTTTTTATACTTCTTAGCGACGCACATTTTCAATTTTTACACATTCGTATATGGAAAAAAGTAATTTTAACTGCAATTTGTTTGAAAACTGCATCTCAATTTATTTTTGAGATATTAATTTTTTTGTAGTTTTCAATACCATTTCTGTATTGGTGGTAACTGAAGTACTCCATTTCTGTAGAAAGTAAAGGGAAATTAGTTAGAAAATAGTAGATTACTATATCTTTTTGTTTAAATTTTTTCATAACAGTTGAAGAACATTGTAATTAAATATGTGCTATTTTGAAAAAATATAAATGAATGATTTCTGATAAAACGTTGAGCTATTATAAACTATATTTAATTTTAGGTATTAATTTTATAAACAAATGAAAGCATTTGAATAATTAGATAACCCATTTTCTTGTGGAGTTTAAAACATCACTTATTTCTGGGTTTGTGTATTAATCCTCGATAGCGACATCAAATGCGTACTTTTCTATAAATGTTGTTTAAGACTGGATCGTAAATGTGGAATTCTTCAACGGATGCAAATGACGCCATTTTATATAAAATAAAAGCATGTATTTTAAGTCTTAAAACTGAAATAAGTTTTGTAGAAGTGCATCACTTTCACTCCAGCAGCTTTGAAATTCTTCACATGTGGAAATGCTTCATTTTTAAAAATAAAGCAATTGAAATCAAACACTGATTAAATGCAAAGTTTTACTAAAATTTAGAGTGTCTTTGTAGAAGAGCAGTGACCTTTAGGCTAAAATGATATTTGTTTGAACATTAGGACTAATCAATATGGGATGCACATTTATTGTAACTAATTTGTAGGTTTATTATAATTTAATGAAACAGTTCCTTCTTAACCTCTTAATTCTTGCGCCCGTAATATTTACGGGCTGTGTCTCTTATTCAGATTGTTTGATTCCCACGTCCCACCAGTTTTATAAAATAGTATAATTGGCTTTATTATGGTACCATTTTACATGTCATTAAATAAAGTGAATATTTCTTCTTCAAAAAAAAGCGGTCCCAAAGAGCAATTTGAATTTTTAAACCGTGCGTTTAATAATGCGACCGTTAAGCAGTTAAACATTTTCTTTAATCGAAACTCGATGGGTTTCACCTCTTTTTGCTTCCTGTTTGACATGTAAGAGAAAATAGAACAATTTCTTTTCAAGCTCAGAAATTATTTTCTGCTCTTAAGTTCATAAAAAAGTATATATTTTCTACATTTTTGTGAATTTTAATAAAAGTGCGTCTTTAAAAAAAACAATTACATTTATTTAATTTTGAATTTTTTAGTCTTACAGTGCTTTATAGAAACTTTAATATTTCATATTTAAACTTTTCGCCCCCCGCCCCCTTGCATATAGCACAAACTAAAGCACAGATAGTGCAGAAAAAAAAATTAGAGAGAATTTGGTACTTTTCCATTATAAGGGCCTTGGAGTTTTTCTTTAAAGCTTAGCGCAATTCCGGCATCAGAAAGTGAGATTTGTTGCCAAATAATATAAACAGCTATGAAAACAAACCTGATGAGCTTTTTTCTTTGTTTATATATGTATTTTATATGTATATTATTGTTGTTTTTTACGTACAAATTACTTGTGTTTCTATATAAAATTAGATAAATAGCTTCTTTATGTTAAGTAAATTGTATACATTTTGAAAAAAAAAAAAAATGCGTGTATAAATGAAATAGTGATTACGTTGCCAGAAAATAATATCCCAAATTTTCTTCTTCGCCAAGTGCCCTAAACTGGAAAAGAACCGAGAATTCAACTTTTGAATCCGGCTATATAAAGCACGGTACTTTTGCAGTATAGGGCCCTCAGCGTGCTTTTTTAGACACAGTTGTCATATACACCCCATATTAGCGCAATTATTTCCGACGCCAATTTGGCGAAAACATCAAGAGCCTAAACAACAATATCCGGGTTACCACATCAAGCAAAATAATGGCACTTTGGCGCCCGTTAACTACCCGTATCGTATATGACATTGGCGTCAGAAAAAAATCGCGCCAATATGGGTCGTATATGACATCTGTGTCCTTTTTTAAAGTTTGGCATAATATGGGCTTCAGAAGTGAGATTTTTTGCCAAATGATATAAACAGCTGTGAAAATAAAATGAATGTTTAAGTTTATTTATATAATCTATAAACATTTTGTTTATATCTATATTATTGTTATTTTTTTATATACAATTCACTTCTTTTGTATACAACAGTAGTTAAATGACTTCAATATATTTAATAAATTGCATAGTTATTGAAAAGTTACTTGTGCATATGAAACAGATAATAAGTTGCTAGAAAATATGTTGCCAAATTTCCTTTTCTTGCCAAGACCACATTCTCTATCTCAGCAATAACCCTATACTGGAAAAGTACCTAAAGCACATTAAAATCAGACTGTTAGGAGGTCAGATACTACAGCGCTGTCTAATGGTGGTTGTCTTATTAGTAGCATCAGGATGAAGATGTAAATACGTACGTTTTCGTATACTGCACTTTAAATTCTGACACATAGATAAAAAAAAAGCATTTAAATGTGCGGAGTTTAAATTAAATTGCACTGAGCTCGATTATATAAGATAATTGTATAACAAAGGACGATAATGGTTTTAAATAGGAATTTTACCAAATTAGTCAGCTATCACCAAGTTTGCTCCATATATCACAAATTATTTTTATCGCCAATTTGGCAATATTTCTTCAAATTTGGCGATATTTTTTTCAAATTTGGCATTTCGCACTACTGTGGTAACCCTGCATTAGTATTCTTCAACAATGACTCATTATAATGAAGCGGTCCAACCGGAATTATGAGGGGGACACAGAGACTTAGATTTTATATAAATTGATTGTTACACTGTCTTAAATTTAGACACATATGTGACTGAAAAAGAATTTTAAACACTTAAGTGTCTTAATCTGAAAATTCAGACATTATAGATGTCTTAATTTAAGATACATAAGTGTCTTACTATGACCATGGCGTAAATGAACTGAGAATAATGTCTAAAACATCCGTAAACGTCTTATTTTAAGACACTTCATTGCTTTAAACGTGTCTTAATTTAAGATGTTTTGATTCTTCCGACGTAATAACCACCAGGGGGCACTCCCGCGCATGCGTTTTAGATGTCTTCGTTTGAAGTGGTATTCGTTGTAATTCAAACAAAGTTTGTTTTTATATACGCGTGTATTTTATTTCTTTTTTTGCGAAATGTGAAGTACTGTGATTTTAATTCGTATTAACTTGGATTATTTATTTATTGAATACATACATCTGACGTGTGTGCTTGACATCAAATGTCTCTTAGAAGCTGTCGTCGATATAAGGGCGGGATAGACAAAGAACAGAAGTAGAAGACGGTTGAAGATTACACCCGGAAAATCTACAAAGAGTGTGCAATGGGCTTAGTGTTAACTCGTATTAATTTATATCAATAATATTGTGTTATTCATCTTCGTGCTGTCGAAGCTGGCAAAAAAAAAAAAAAACTTTTGTCTGGCGGGTCATGTTTTCAAGATGAAACATCTCATTCTTTAAATATGGCTAGTCGGATGTATTATGGGATTACCTTTTAAACTGATGCAAGTCTTCCTCCTTCACTGTGGTTGTGGTAGTTTTTAAACTTTCAAATCGAGGAATTTTTTTTACCACTTGCAAACAGCGATTGAAGTAAGTGTTATAATTTCTTTATAGTACTAAAATTAGTGTCTTTTATGATTTTATTTATTGTACTAAACAAAATCTTGCATGAAATTTAATTAGTTTTGAATCTTTTTGCAAAACAAAACACTAATTCTAGAAGTATATATTTTTAAACATATGACGTTGTCTTTTATTACAAATTATGTATTATTTATTCTCATCTTTTTTCTCAAATTTAAAGTAATAACATCACTAAAAAACATACATATTTAAAAGTTAAGTTCCTTCTCTTGTTTGTTTTGTTTTCAATATGGCAGTTCTTAGTTTCAATGGCTAATGCTTATCTCATACTAAACGATCACAAGGAAATAGAAAAAAAAAAACTTTGAAAGATCTCCTAAAGCTTTCTTACTTCCTAGCTAGGGATTACAATCCCGAATTGAGATCCCGGGATCCCACTTTAATTTTAATCCCGAAAATCCCGAGATTTTTCGGGATTGCCCTTTTTTTTTTTTTTTTTTTCAATTGAACAATATTTAGCTGAAATTAAAAAATATATTTATAGACTTTCGCTTTTGGAAAAAAAAATAAATTGATTTTTATGAAATTTATATATAATTGAAATAGAATATTTCTCAAGTATTTCTTAGATATATTTCTAAAGCTATTAAATCTGTTAATGTGAAAAACATTTGACTTGGAAACATAGAAGTAAGCCAGTCAGGAAAAAGGAAATCATTTGTTTATTTCGTTTTTGCTTCTTGTGTAGAAAATATATTTCACTTCGAAGGATCATTTTCCAATTAGACTTTACTGATAAGCATCGCAAGTGTGTATCATAGTGATATCACATGCTAACTTCTTTTTTTTGCGGCTTTATTTTGCTTTAAAGATGTCTTGTTTAGTAGCTCATAGGAATGATAACAATAAGCCCATGTGGCAATATAAATTTTTAAAAAATCTAATTTTTAAATGATAAGGATTTTCATTTTTTGCGGGGAGGGGAGGGGGGGGGGGGGATTTTGTATGAAATTTTCGTAAAGCTGATACCTTAAATCTTGCTCTGATTATAATGAAAGTTTTGAACTTTTAGAGTAGGACAAAATTAAAAACACACAATATAAATAAACAAAATACCGAAGTAATTTTTTTCTCAATATTAACCCTTTGCACTCGAGGGCTCCGGAGAGGAGCCATTTAAAATTTGTCTTCAAACTCGAGGTCTCCGCTACGGAGACAATGCAAATAATTTTGTGATACCATGTAATCTTGGCTTTTCTAGACAGGTATCACAAAATTATTTGCATTGTCTCCGTAGCGGAGCCCTCAAGTTTGAAGACAAATTTTAAATGACTCCGCTCCGGAGCCCTCGAGTGCAAAGGGATAAAGTAGAATATTTATTTATTTATTCATAGTTAAATAGTTGTTGTGATTATCATCTGATATATATGTAAAATTGCCTATGTGGCATTCTAAATGTTTAAAAAAATCTATTTTTAAATTATATGAAGTAGAGTAGGACAAGATTATAAGAAATGTATATATTTATCTTTAAAAGCGCTCAATAGCCCTTGCCGTTGAATTTGTCCGATAATCGGAGATGTCTGCTTTTGTGGGGTAAAAATATACAAATATGTATGCTATGCGGATTAAAAAAAGTATTCGCTAAAAAGGTGTTTCAGCTATTCGGGAATGTCCATTAATCTCCAGAACGGATACTCCCAAATACCGGACATCTCAATTTAAATAATAATAATGCAGGGTTGCATTTTTTGCAAAAGTACTTCTTGATTAAAGAATGGGCATACTGGGCCGTGCCCCGCCCCCCTACGATTTTAGTGCCCACAAATGTGATTTGCAATATTTGTAAAGCTTATATTTTAAATCTGTTTCGAAATTGTACTGATTATAATCAATATTTTGAACTTTTAAAGTAAAATAAGATTAAAAATAAAACAAATTTTAAAAATCTAATATTTAGATAAATATTTTTTGTTTTAATCTTGTTCTACTCCTGAAGTTCAAAATATTGATTATAATCAGTAAAATGTCGTAAAAGATTTAAATTATCAGCTTAACAAAAATTGCGTACCAAAATTGGGAGCACCAAAAAAATCAGGTTGTAGGGGGGGGGGGGGGGGCAGGACCCCAGCCAAATATTTTTCTAGGATTCAACGTGGTCAAACATGGTTACGCATGATGCTTACAAAAAAAATGGATGCTATTAAGACGTTTGAAGTGTCTGAAATTCAGACACAAAAAGTGTCTGAAAAAATTCAGACATTTTAAAATGTCTGCAAATTGAACACTCCGTTTCAAACACTTAAGTATCTGAATTTCAGACATTTTAATTTACAGTGTATAACGAATGTTGTAATATATTACATTTTTTAATTTTTGGTTTTAGTATAATTAATGAAATATTATTGGCAGTGGACGCAAATTGCCCAATTTTGAGATATTGACCCTTATGCATTTCCAAATTGAACTATATTTAGTATACTAAGAGAAAATCATATTAAGGGTCACGCTAAGAACTGGATTCATAGCCGCCTATGGGTGATAATACTTGGAAATAGGATTTCAGAAATATTAAGCGTATTTTACCCTGAAATAAATTTTAGCATAATGTGTGGCGTGTATAAAAATTTAAAGGTAATATACAGGGTTGTATAAAATAATTCAAGTTTGTTTAAGTTTATTCATAGAAATTGCAAACATGAATTTTGAACCTATTGTGCGTTTTATTACTAAACTAAATTTTGTCATACTACGTAGAATGTATACAAATCTATACATCAAAAACAAGGTTGCGCAAAAGATTTGGATTATTTTTCCGGCTATGGACGGTTATTATTCAAATCTGGTTTTCAAATGTGTTATGCATTTTCTAAAATGTATACTTAGGTATTTTATTTACCTTTTTAAACAGCTTCTTTTTTTCCTGAAATTGTTGGAGAGTGTTTCATGATTTATTCTCAATGCATGGTTTTTCTTTCTTGTTTTCTACAGTGAAATGAGATATCTAAATAAGCAAGTTAAATAAAATGCACAGAAAACGATTTTCACCCATATATCATACTGTATAAGAATTTTTTTTCTTATGCAGGCATGTAAATAAACTATAAGTGTAAATAACTACAATACACTTCATTTTCATAAGCAAACTCTCTATAGTGACATCATTAACTTATAATTAGGTGCTAATCGTAGTATATTTACCTGAGTTAGATCACGGACAGACGGCCATAGAGACGGCTAAACTGAAGTCATAAACACTTTTCAACTATGTTGGAACGTTTTTAAAACAGTGTAATATTTATTGTATTTAAATATATACAGACACGTATACTGTCATAGGTTAGAAATTATCATATCGTATCACAGACACCCCAAAAGATGAAAGTTTACCAAAAACAAGAAGATGAAATCTTCCCCGTTCAGAGAAATTTCTTCTTCATTAATTCTAACACAATTATTCTAATTGGTGTATAAATCCCGCGAGTTGTAGTTTTCCAAGTGAGGAAAAGAGTGCCCAGGCAAGGATATAAACTAGGGGTCTTTTCTCTTAAGCCGCTAATGTTCTATCAACTGAGACATCCAGGACATATCTGGCACACACGGAATTCATCCTGAAACTTTATTGATTGCAACATCTGGTCTGATATTTGAACCAGGTCAACAAAATAAATCACAGGTAATGGAACTCCAAGAAATGGTGAATACGTAATTACGAATGATAAATTTTAACTCAATTATTCTAATTGGTAAATAAATCAGACGAGTTGTAATTGTCTAACAGAGAGAAAAAGTGTCCAGGACAGGATCCGAAATAGGGAGCTTTGGACTTAATCTGCCGGTGCTCTGAAAATTAAGCTATCCTGAACAAATTTGGCGGACACATTATTCCCTCATGTGGAAAATTACATGTATTTTATTTACCCATTAAGAAAATTGCGTTAAGGCTACGCAGTACCCTTTTTCAAAAAAAATTTTGGAGACAGTTACATCAAAAATAATTAATGACTTTGTTTATGTCAAAGCTGTTGTTTAAACTGATTCTGGTAAAAAAAAAAAAAAAAAAAAAAAAAAAAAATTAACAATCTCTGTTTTTTTATTTAATTTTTTTGAAAAATTTGAAGCTTTTTAAAACATTTATAACATTTTTAATTTTTAATATTTTTTAGTTATTTTAAGTGACTTATATTCATCGGATTATTGGGAACAAAAGTTAGTACGGAATTAAAGATGTAACTTTTATTTAAAGTTTTATTATTATTATTTTTTTTTTTGTAACGCGAAACCTGAAAAAAAACACGAAAATTTTGGAAATATTAACTTTGACATAAAAAAAATAACTATAACCCTCAGATCTAAATCCGTACTAATTATTGCAGTACATATACATGTGCCTGCAAAAAATTTCAAGCTCTATCTGCAACAGAGAAAAATCCTTAGGAATTAGCAAACACTAACATCAACAAAAATAAAGTTGGAGAAAATGCATTTAAAGTTTGTAAAAGGAACACTCAGAACATTCTGAGAACACTCAGAAAAGTTCAAATATATTTAAAACTATTTGGATTTCAGATCTACAATTCGGAGTCATAATTCACAACCGTATGGACCACTGAAAGATTCAATAAAAAATATTCGATATTTTTGTCATTTTTAGGGTACTGTGTAGCCTTAAAATAAATCAAGTGTTAATCGCGTATCCAACTTTAATTGGAGTTACATTACCTCCAATATTTTCTGATGACCTGATACAGATATCAGAGCAGATGGCACAATCAATAAAGTTTCTGTGTGAATAGTGTGTACGTCAGATTTTCCCAGGATAGCTAAATTGGCAGAGCATTGTCAGATTATGCCTAAAGATCCTTGGCTCGAATCCTGAAGTATACATTTTTTCATTCAGTCGGAAAATTACAACTTGTGCGATTTATTTGCCAATTAAAACAATTGCGGTAAAATAATCTAGTATAATTACATTTCCAGTTATTTTTTTGAAGTTTCATTACTTGCGATTTACTCTTTAGAGCATATTCAGATATCAAACGAGATATCATAATCAATAAAGTTTCTGGGGGATTGTGTTTTCGCCAGAATTTTCCAGAATAGCTGAGATGGCAGAATAAAAGCAGTTTAAGCAAAACGTCCCTGGTTCGAATCTTGTCGTGGATGCTTTTACACTTTGCTTAAAAGTTACAAAGCATAGTAATTTCTTGTTATTGCAGTTTAAAAAAAATAAAAATTGAACTCTTAATTAGAAAATATACACAATGTTTCTCCAGAAATATATTCTATGAATAAATAAAATTTATTCAAAAACAGTGGTTTTTTTCTTTCTTCGGAATTTTTTTTTTCTCTAGTGATGGCATAATAGCTTGACAAATAAGTAATTTCAGGGGGATTTATTGGTTAATTAAGAAAAGAATCTCTACTAGCAACTATCAAAATCTGCAAATTTTGAACCGGAAGAAATCGCGCATACAAAGGATATGAATCGCTTTTACGTTGTCATCAATAAATTTATATAATAATCGTCAACTTATTCAGTCGGAGACGAATGTTATAAATTTTGAGATAAAGTGAGTTGAAGATTACTTGTCTGAAAATAGTGGTGATATTGTAAAAGCTGTACGCACTCAGGGACATACGCGGCGCGATTACTTCCGTCTTAATTTAAAAAATCCTATTTTCCGCACCATTTGTATTTGTTAGCAAATTTCTTTCCTCGTAAAATCGGCCTTCCTTTTAAGGTCAGTGGCCAAGTTATCGTTGCAGTACGATAAATGTTTCTGATTTTTTTTTTAATGGGAAAGACCTAATAGAGAAAATTCTAAACGATTTATTGCTTCAACCCTATACTTTTAGACAGTAAACATGTAATTAGATTTATTTGTACATGGATTAAACTACATCACAACCAGATGTTTTTCCAAATCGATAGCTTCTTTCATTGAAATTCGCCTACAATGTCGATACAAACTTTTAAAAAACTTTTTCGCATTTTAAAATTTAAAAGAAAAAGAAAGAAGTAAAAAGTATAATCAAATAACATAATTGGTATTTCTTAAATCACAAAATCACTGAATAATATTGCATATTTATTTGTTGATATTTTTTAAAAGATGTCATTTTTAAAAATATCATCGTGAATTTAAACATCGGAGAAAAAAAAAACCCACTCATTTAAAATATTCTTAAGTAAACATAAGATCTACCGTGTTTTAGATTAATTTACAAAAGCACTTTACGAAATCTGGAAAATAAAAATAAATATCTATAGTATTTCAATTTAATAAAAAAGAACCTTTTGAAATCTGGAAATTAAAACAGAGGAATACAAAACAAAAGGGACAAAAAGTAAAAAATTAAAATTAAAAAAATAATAACAAAATTGGTATTTTTTAAATCACAAAAACACTGAATAATATTACATATTTATTTGTGGATATTTTTAAAAACATTTCATTTTTAATAACGCCATCTTAAACTTAACTATGAGAAAAAAAGATCTAATTAAAAATATTTATAACTAAACATAAATGTCTATAGTACTTTAGTTTAATACTTTGTTTAACAACAACCGCGAATATTTTATGATCATCCACTATAATTTTAGCTAGCCATTTACTTTTTATTTGATCGGTCGATGCATTTTTATGACCATCTCCTGTTTACTCTAGGTACTATAGCTTGATATGAATAGCTCTACTCTTCTGCTTATTATGTCATTAAGATTTAGGCGTGGCGAAATAAGTCGTTGAACCCTTTGCATTGTAAGCTCAAGATATGCGCTTCCATTTGAATTATTAATCTCCTTCAGCTCTAAATGCTCATTTAAAGATAGTTATGTAGCGTTAAATGAATCCTTAATTTTGAATTTAATATTCTGTAAAATTAGTGCGTCCTCGGTTCAAAAGATACGTGCTGTAGTTTAAAGTAAAATAGTTACAGCAAAGTAATCAGTTATCACTTATGTATGAACTATTTTGATATATTTTTTTTTCTAACATGCTGTGTAATTCTGTTTCATTTAAAAAGCATGAGGTCTTTTGATTGTTTAGGAAAAAATAAATCATGTTTTATTATACATTTCAAGTTGCTAGCCGTACGAATTTTTTAAAAATCGTAATTTAGGACTTTTTTAAACGTTTTTCGCTCATGTCACACTTTTTAATTTCCAATTTTTTAGAAAACACTTTTTTAAATTTCCAATTTTTTAGCGTGCATTCGCATCTTATAAGTAACCGTGATGGAAAAGTAACAGTCCTTCCTAACAGTATCAAAAGTAACATCCATTATCAAATCTCAAGTTTCTCACTCTAACAGTTTCAAATAATATAGTAACTTGAAAAGTTTTAAAATTTCGAACTTTTTTGAAACCGTCTATAGTGGGTATTTACATTTAGTAACCACCCAACAAAATTTAAAATTTATAGTACCAAAAATATCACAGAAATCGCAAATTCAGAAATTTTTTTGCTCCTGCAGCCCCTTAAGGGTTGCTGTAGAGACATAAAATGTATCGAATGTTGGAACAGAGATGGTCACAAGCCTTTTACCACCATTATTTTTGAAACCGACTCGGCAGCGATGATGTAGCGGAGGGTATATAGTGATATAAGACATTTACCTTCTGGATTTTCTTGAGAAACTCCGTATATCCTATGTTTCTCAAATAAAGTTATACCGTATAGTCTCCAACGTTTACCCACTGTCTATAGTGTATACCTTCTGGTTTTTATACGACCTCACAACTGCTCGGTCGTTCCAGAGATTATCTCTAGAAATAATTACACAAAAGATACATCCTTATAATATTAGTATAACATAATACGTTATACTAGTATTATATTAGTTAATAGAATATATATATATATATATATTAATAGTAATAAAATAATAGTATATAGTATTATGTTAATTATTAGTTAATATTAGTTAATTATTACAGAACACGCATTGAACCATTAATTTGATGTTCGTATACTGTATCTGAAAGAGCAAGCAAAACTTTACGGGTGATAGAACGCAGCTATGCGAGCAAATTACGTCATAGAATGTATGGCCGTAACGCAAGCGGTGAGAAGTTAAAAGATAGTTTTCCACTGTCCCAGGGCTATGGATTCGTCGAGATGGTCCCATAGCTTGGCCACCAAGATTTTCGGATCTCTCGTATTTGGACTTTTTCCTGTGGGGTCATGTGAAAAGACTAAGCTAAGAGTGGTCCATTGAAACCGATATGGATCGAGTCGCCAGGATTGCCATTGTTGCCAGCGATGTTCGGGAAATGCCTGGTGTCTTCGCAAATGTGCGTCAGTCCTTATCTCGCAAGTATGAAGCGTGCATTACAGCTTACGGAGGATCTTTTGAGCAATTTCTTTTAACATATACATTAATGACATTCCTGTTAATAAAATGCGATCTGAAGTATCTCCTCTAACTCTTGCGTTAATCCTTTAACTGTGAAAGTGGAAAACTACCTTTTAACTTCTCACCGCTTGCGTTCCGACCATACATTCTATGATGAAATTTGCTCGTATAGCTGCCTTCTATTACCCCGCAAAGTTTTGTCCGCTTTTTCAGATACACCCTGTATTTTGTAAAAATAGTATGTGATATGACCAAAAATGATTTTTTTTTAGTTATTTAGGTATTAAAGATGCCAGATATGCAAAAAATTCACGGCAACACAGAAAAAAGGTGCCAAAAGCAAAGCACATCTTTTAAACGACTGTAAGAATACAATTACGAGTTTCTACAGTTTTGCAATTAAGAAAGTAGCGTGATCCACAAAATTAAGTTTTTCGAAATCCTAATATGAGATAAATCTGAATCTTCTAATTCTTCAGATATAATATCAATTTTAATATACCGGGTGATCCAAACTTCACAAAAGGAATAGAATATCAATAATTTCATAAGTACAGCCAGCAGCTAAGATGTGTTTTTTTTTTTTATTATTGAAATGTACGGGAAAGACATGAAATTTCTGTTTAATAAATTATTTTTATGGTCAGATTAGATATTTGATACACTGCAAAGACAGAAAAATGTTTCTTAATCAATGTAAATCTAATATAACTAATAACAAAAATATGAAATAACCTCTACCGAATTACCCATAATTCCTAAAATCGTTCCTTATTTATAAAAACCTCAGAAGCGAATGCATTTTTAAGATTTTGAGAACCGTTTACAAAGTTTCTTTTGCTTCCACCGATTTTCGGGAACAAATCGGAGTAGTTTTTATAGAATCTCTCATGAAACCGGAAGATGAGTCTATAGGATGCGATTTATTCTCTATTAAACATTTTTATCTGCGTAATTGGATTTATACACACAAGAGTATAAAAATACTGTTAATTTTAATGTTAATATTACTGAAGTTAATTTATCGTATTTTTCTGTAAAAAATGGTTGTTTAAGGGGACAAGGGACCTTAAAATAATTTTTTTTATTTTTTGTAAATTTCACCTTAAATATTATTCAAGGGTACATTATATGCATTATAGCATGCATTTATCACAAAAAAAAAAAAAATGAGAAAGAAAATGGAATTTTACGCGTCGTCTAAGAAATCTTCGAAATACCGCTTGCGCATTCCATATCAATGAAAATCCCCAATATTTTTTATAAAAGTCTGTTTTATATATATAAATAAAATAGAGCATCGAATTTTATATATTTGAATTTAAAGGTTAAAAAAAATGAAAATTTTTAAAATTTTTTCGAAAAAATTTCCAAATTTACAATTTTTTCAATTTTTTTTTTCTATTTTTGTAAATTTCATCTTAAATATTATTCAAGGGTACATTATATGCATTATAACATGCATTTATAAAAAAAAAAAAAAATCTTGAGAAAAAAAATGGAATTTTACGCGTCGTCTTAGAAATCTTCGAAATGCCCCCTGCGCGTTCCATATCAATGAAAATCCCCAATATTTTTTATAAAATTTGATTTATATATATAAATAAAATAGAGCATCGAATTTTACATATTTGAATTTAAAGGTAAAAAAAAAAAAAATTAAAAATTTAGAAATTTTTTCGAAAAAATTTCAAAACTTTTCCTTTTTTTTTTTTTTTTTTGTAAATTTTACCTTAAATATTACTCAAAGGTACATTAAATGCATTATGGCATGCATTTATTACAAAAAAATTAAAAAAAAATTATTTTTATGAAAAAAATGGAATTTTACGCGTCGTCTTATAAATCTTCGAAATGCCCCCTGTGTGTTATGTATCAATGAAAATCCCCAATATTTTTTATAAAAGTTTGGTTTATATATATAAATAAAATAGAACATCGAATTTTATATATTCGAATTTAAAGGTTTTAAAAAAATGAAAAATTTCGAAATTTTTTCGAAAAAATTTCAAAATTTTTAATTTTTTTTAAACTTTTAAATTCAAATATATAAAATTCGATGCTCTATTTTATTTATATATATAAACCAAACTTTTATAAAAAATATTGGGGATTTCCATTGATATGGAATGCACAGGGGGCATTTCGAAGATTTCTAAGACAACGCGTAAAATTACATTTTTTTCATTATTATTTTTTTTTTTGTGCTAAATGCATGCTATAATGCATATAAAGTACCCTTGAATAATAATTAGGTGAAATTTACAAAAAATAAAAAAAATTATTTTTAAGGATTTTAAGGTCCCTTGTCCCCTTAACATGAAAATGTTTACTTGAGATCTGATAGCATTTTAGTAACCTTATATTCCAACTTCAGAAAACTGATTAATCTAATAAAAATGTAAATTTGCCTGTCTGTCTGTAATTCTAGACAAATTCACAATTTGGAAGTCAGAATTATGAAATGTTACCTACATGCGTATTAAAACACGGCCGAGGCAACTAAAGTAATCCGCAATCGAAATAATTTATAGTTAATTTTTAATTAATAAAAAACACCAATTTAACAGTAATTTCCTGTCAAATGTAAACATTTTTCGTTATAGCAGTTGCCAACAATTAAAAATCCACAATAAAATTCGTACTACAGCAATTACTTTTCTATTGCAAGATTTCCCCGTGAAAAATGAAAATGAAATAAATAGTTCGACGAATTAAAATAAAAATTGAATAATACGTCATAACTTTTCTATTGCAAGGTTTCTACTTGAAAAATGAAAATGAAATAAATAGTTTAACGGATTAAAAAAAATAGTGAATATTACGTCATATTGAAAAAAATCGACGTCAGCAGGTGAATATATAAAGTCATATGAGTTTGAAAAAAAGTATTGAAACATGATAAAAATCCAATTATGGAAATATTGGTATATTTCAACATTTTGAGGTCATCTGAATTTGTTTTCAACCTTTTTAAATCTCTTCCATACATATACGTTTGTGTATTAGAATTTCCACAAAGGTTTAGGTCGCTAGAGCTCATTCTTAATGAAGAACTGAAATAAAGATTTCAGATATTTTTAAAATAAAATTCATAGAATTTTTGTACTTGCCATTTTTCTTTAATCATATTTTTTTTTCTTTTTTTTTAAATAACAAAATACTCGGAAACAACTTTTCATCAAAAGGTTTTAATCTCGGCCTCAATCCATATCACAGATTATATTTACTGTGTAAGTATGTAATCTGCCGTCCGGATTAAATGAAAAAAAAAAAAAAGTGAAAATAACGTAAGTTAACACGTTGATTTCTCAAAACAAACATTCTTAAAATTCCGAGGAACACCGGGTACTTTTGGTAGCACACAATAAAAGCTACTCAAAAACGTTTTTAAAAATCAGAGGCAGAAAATAAACAGATTTTTAAAATGTTTCTTTAAATCTCGAAAATACATTGGTTTATGAGATTTCTAAGGATAAAGAATGCTTTTAGGAATCGTTAATAGCTCAGAAGAGGTTATTGTATACTTTTGTTAGTGGCTATGCTATAATATCCTAAATTCAGAAACATCTGACTTTTTTTATGATGTAACAATAAGAGTATTTTTCAAAAACACTACTTATTCGATTCAGCAGTTGTGTCAGTCCTTGTGTAATCAGAGCGGGCAATATATTTTCCAACGCAAATAGCATTAAAAATGTTTGATTTGACAAATACCACTAGTGAAAATCCCTTTCAGGTGGCTGTATAAGCACCGTGAAGGATTTCTGCTGCACTTCCTCTCACCAGCTGTTGCTATTGGGTCACGAATTAGCAACAAACAGCAGCTTTAAGTCCATTATAGTGCTAACTGCGGAGACAAATGTATGTACTCTGGGTGTATTTTTATTTCCCTTGCTATTGATTTTTTTTTCCATTATAAAATAAAATTCCATGTCTTTTCGTTTTTATGTGAAAAACGCACCTTTCTGCTATCTATACTTTCCGAATTACGATGGAAAGCCAATAAGTAGGTCACAAACCGATATGGGAGGTCGGAAATTTGTAGTAAATTGTTTCCAAATATGCCAATAGGTGGCAGAACTGTCCAGCTGTAAGATGTCAATTACGAATTTATGCGACAACAGTTGCACAAGTTGAGGAGGAGCATTCAAAAGTTGTTGACGAAGAACGAAGTGGTCGTCCTGTTGAGATTGCTTCAGAAGAAACACTGCGGAGGATTGAGGGAATGTTAGAAGTGACAGGCGAACAACAATAGACAGCATTAGCGACTACAACAGGGTGCTTACATGGCTTAGCCTACGGCCGACTGATGTAGACATTGAATGTGATGTACACAGATGGCTGAGAGCTCAGTCCAAAGCCTTTCATGCAGCAGGTGTTAGGAAACTTATAATGAGATGGAACAAATGTATCAATGTAAATGACGATTATATAGAGAAATAAACATGCCTTTCAAGTATGTATCTTGGTTTCCCTTTTTTATTGGTTTTTGTGACCTGCTTACTGAGTTGCCCTCGTATTTAAATTCATCCTAAAATGTTATTATTTTTATACTTTTCCTTTTGATCCACTTGTATTATCTTGACCGTATCTATATCATAAATTGTCCGTAAGTAACGCTGACGTAATATCGACAATGGAAACTTTTTAGCAATTTAATTACTTCTGTACTTCACATAATTTTTAAAACATTTGAATAGCAAATAATGAACATTCAAATGCACTATATTTAAAACCTTTATCTCAATTTATGAGATTTTTATAGATTTTAAAGTATATTTGTACACGATTTTTAAAAAAAATCTATCTTTATTGAGAGCAACTCAAATACGAAAGGTTAACCCATTTGCACTTAACATAAATAATACATATGTCTCCGACTGTTATTTCATAATGAAATTAAAATTTAAACAAACAATCTATCTATACTAATAAAAGAACAAATCGCTCTGTGTGTCTGTGTGCGATGGCTAGCAAAAACTACTGCACGTAAAAGTCTGAAAATTCAGGAGTGATTAGTTCAAGACAGGTCATGATGCACCTGAGGCTCAGATTTTTATTTTTTTAAGGGCCGGGCCCCCTGGGCCCCTTTAAGTTTTTATGCACTAAATTGTTAATAACATGCCTCTTTTCAATCCGATTTTCGTCGTTTTTTGGGTGAATTCTCCTTTCAGTTTCTGCACCATTTCTATACTTCAGTTAAGACACTGGCACTCTTGCAAGGGGCCCAGTACAGGGCCCCTTGAAGTTTTAGTGCACTAAATTGTTAATAACATGCCTCTTTTCTATACGATCTTCTTCATTTTTAAGGTAAATTCTCCTTTCAGTTTCTACCCTATTCTTACATTTCGGGTAAGACCCTGGCACCCTTGCAAGGGGCCCAGTACAGGGCCCTTTGAAGTTTTAGTGCACTAAATTGTTAATAGCATGCTCTTTTCTGTCCGATCTTCGTCGTTTTTGTGGTGAATTCTCCTTTTAGTTTCTACCCCATTTCTACACTTGAGTTAAGACCCTGGCACTCTTGCAAGGGGCCCGGTACAGGGCCCCTTGAAGTTTTAGTGCGCTCAATTTTTAATAGCACGTCTCTTTTCAATCCAATCTTCTTCGTTTTTGGGGTGAATTCTCCTTTCAGCTTCTGCCCCATAATCGACATTTCTGTTAAGACCCTGGCACCCTTGCAAGAGGCCCGGTACAGGGCCCCTTGAAGTTTTAATACATTAAATTGTTAATAACATGCCTCTTTTCTTTCCGATCTTCTTCGTTTTTGTGGTGAATTCTCCTTTCAGTCTCTACCACATTTCTACATTTCAGTTAAGACCCTGGCACGCTTGCAAGGGGCCCGGTACAGGCCTTCTTAAAGTTTTAATGCACTAAATTGTTAATAAATTGCTTCCTTGCTTTCTTTTTATCCGATCTTCATTTTTGGGATACTTTCTACATTTAGTTATTCTCCCGTTTCTACATTTCAGTTAAGACCATGGGCCCGTCTAGAGTCCCGTAGGGCCCGGTCCAGGGTCCCTTAAATTTTTTGTGTGCCATGCGTTTTTCACACCTTTATTTTCTCACCTTCGCAGTGCGTAATTTTGAAGTTGAGTTTTGAACTCTTCTCCTTAGACCAACACTTACATACTTTTATTGGGCCCCTAGGGCCCTTTTTTAATCATTTCCCTAATTTTTTGCATATTTCATTTAAATTATACTATAATGATTAATTCATATCTTATGCTTAATCTTGACTAATCGAAGATCTAAAACGCTAAGTACTAAACCGTTTTAACATGTTTTCATGTTAGGGCCCTGTTCTCAACTATCAGTCGGTCCCTCTTGGGCCGCCTATTATAACTCCCTTAAAAATAGTCCGATTCACTAGCTTTTTTTTCCTAACAACAGGTTCTCCAGCTATTACTAAAACGACAAAAAAAAAAGAATATTTCAGACTTCAACTACCACCAATTTTGAATATAAATCGTCTTCTTGGGGCCCTTGGTGCATCTTCTTTAAAAATGATTCGAATTCCTTGCATATTTCCTTACCATAGTTCTGGCGTCCCCTGATTACATTAAAAACTACTAAAAAGTGTATTTATACCAAACTACAAGTAACTTAAGTTCCTTCCACCTTGAGGCCCGGCACAAGGCCCCTTGAAGCTTTTGCGCACCATAAATTATTAATAAATTTCCCCTCTTAATCCGATCTTCATTTTTGGAACCATTTTTCCATTTAGTTATTCTCCAGTTTCTATATTCCAGTTAATATCCTGGGGCACCTTAGGGTTCTGTAGGGCCCGATCCGGGGCCCCTTGAACTTTTTTTGTGCTATGCATTTCTTACACCCTAATTTTCTCACCTTCTCATTGCATAATTTAAAAATTGAGTCTTGGACTCTACCCCTTAGACCAACACTCTCATATTTTTATTGGGGCTTTATGGTCCCTTATTAAGCATTTACCCCATTTTTGCGCATTTCTTTAAAATAGTATTCTAATGATTATTTCATACCCTATGATTAATTTTGACTAATTGAAAATTTACATCGCTAAGTACTAAAATATTTAAACATGTTTTCAAACATTTAAACATTTAAACATGTTAGGGCTCTGCTCTCAACTATTAGTTAGGCCCTGTCGGGCTCCCTTAAAAATGGTCCGATTCACGAATTTTTTTTTCTAACAACTTCTTAGGTTCTCCAACTACTACATGAACGACAAAAAAAAAAAAAAAAAAAAAAAAAAAAAAAAAATTGAAGACTTCAGCTACCACCAATTTTGAATATCATTGGTCTTCTTGGGGCCTTTGTTGCAGCTTCTTTAAAAACTATCCTATTCTATTGCAATTTTCTTTAACATAGTTTTAGCGTCTTCCAGCTGCTTTATATCCCCTAAAAATTTTTCTTATACCCAACTACATTCCAGTTAAGACCCTGGCTCCTAAGGCCCGGTCTTTCTTTATACCTCAGCTACCACCTTCTTTGAACATTAATCTCCTTTTTCAGCATCAACTCACGTCTACTCACTACAGCCGTAAATTAAAAATCGCGTTACTTTAAAGGTAACTTTAGATATGGGATTTCATCCGTTTATTAAATATCGTGTTAATGTTAACTGTAATTCATGAAATTTGCAAGGTGAGGGGGCATCTTCCATTGCTTGTTAGAGCGTTATTTCCTGTGGTTTAAGGTCACAATTTCAACGGGATTTGCTTCCTTCAACTTAGATTACAATCCAGCTACTTTCTGTGTTATAAAATTTTATCTTAAACTTTAGTTACCAACATTTTCTAGCATTAATGGTGCATTTTTTTTATTCTATGGACTTGATTCCTACGAGGTTTGGCTCAATCAAATTGGTTTTCGATTGTCTGCGTCACGTGCGGGCACTTCCGGTAAAAGCTGCCATAGGTAGTTGGGATCTAGATTACAGGTTCGTTCTGAAAGAAGTTTCATGGGAACACACTAGTGGCTGGGCAATTGGTCCTCCGAAATTAGGTTCATTTAAAAGAATTTCTAAAGATATAAAATCATACAAACTTAAGTTTTGTTTAAGGTTATTATTTACAAACCTCGGGCAACGCCGGGCGGGTCTGCTAGTCATTAAATAAAAAAAGTAAAACATAAATTTGATAGATACGTATTTAAAACACTGAAAAACAATCAGATAAATGGTTGCTGTTAGTTACGAAATCTCCTGCGATTTGACTTTAATCTCTTTACATGCGGGTTGTACGGCAAGCATTATCACTTTTAATATACTGGAATATTGTATTTGAATATTCAAGTGATACATTTTCATCCGGAACAACATATATAATAATAATTTGATTTTTCGATCTTTTTTAAAAATTAAAACCGATTAAATAAATCGGTAGTTAGAAGAGTTCATTTTGCAAAATATTTACAAGAATAATTAGATTGATTAACCCTCCGAGCGTCTTGCAAAAGTGTAAAATTGTAATGTTGTTTTCTTTGCATTTTGTTTTAAATGCTAAGAAAATATGATTCTTTCAACATTATATAAAAAAAAAAAACTCAAGTACAAATATGAATATAATCCTTGAGAGTATTAAGCATTCTTCAATGTATTTAAAATTCATTAAATCTATAGAATTATATTATCTTAAATATTGCTTGTACTGCTGTGAAACCTGGAGCTTAGTGAACGGAATATTACGCCCCAAATACTTAGTGGGTTAACAAAAAATACTGTTATCGAAATCTTACAATTCTTATAAGAATAGTGTAAATAAATGTATTGTTATCCTATCTGTAACAAAAAAGTGTTTTGTAGTTGAAAATTTTTCGTATAACATTTTTGATCAGGATAAAAGCTGCTCCTAGGTTGAGAAAATAAGCATATTAAAAATATTTAGCTTCGACTGTTTCACTTTGTTTTCTAAATATGATTGAGCAAATTATTTCGCACTAAAGATGCAATCGACATTTCTTAAAAGACGAAATAAAATAAATTTTACATTGAATTTTCTGTAACGGTATTTAAAAATACCGTCATAATATAAATAGTTAAAGTAAAATGCATATTTTCTTATTCTATTAAAATATAAACACACACACACTCACGCGCATATCTAAAGGATTCATTCTTAGAAATGCCTGTATTTCATTATATTTTAGTTTTAAAGAGAAAAATTATGATACTTGTTTCTGCATTGTCAGAAAAAGAAAAAAATACCCTTTATTAAAATTTTTCAGTGCATGTCACGCAGGAATTCGGCGAAATAAAAATTTCAAAATTCCTTGCCTGTTAATTAAATATACTTAAATAACTACTGAAGCTTAATATTGTATAATTAGCACAGCAGCATGTTAAATTAATTTTAATTCATGCGGTAATCTCATGAATAAAAACATTGAAAGAAAGCTGAATGAGATCAGAAATAAACATACTCCTTCTAAGCAGAAATATTAAATTTAAAGGAGACACTCCAAAAGCAGGAAAGTTTTAAATCTCATTAACGAGAAGATTTCATCAAATAAAATAAAATTTCAAATTTTATGTACTAGAATATAATTTCATGCATAATTATAGATGAGAGTATACTAGAGGAATGATAATATTAATATTTTATTTACTTAATTTCAAAAAGATTTTTTGATTAAGTATGAAATAAGATATAAATATATAAATATATATATATATGCTGAAGTGCTATTCAAGGAAGGATAAAGGAATGCTATGCAAATTTTATAGCGCTGTGCCTCATTTCTGTTCATATGAGAGCAGTGGCGTAGCCAGGATTTCGTTTCGGGAGGGATACAGAATTTTTACTTTAGGTTATATATATAGTAAAACCTGTCAAGATGAAATCGCAAATATTGGTGAGAATTCCGTTTTACACAGGTTTTCGTGTTATCAGGTGTATTTGTATAGCGTTCTTTTTGATAGCACTATGGAAAATTTTTGTTTAAGACAGAATTCCGCTATAGGTAGGTTCCTTTTTTATACGTTTTGTGTATTTATATATATATATACTTATTTATTCATATGAATAGAATAAAACTTGTCAAAATAGTAATTATCTATAACAGAATCCTGTCTTTAACGGAAGTGTTACATGGTCTTAATATGAATTGCGATACAATTAAATTTGCTAAAAAACTGTCTGAAAGGGGATTTTTATCGTTCTTTAGTGAAACATAGTGAAACCTGTGAAAGCGGAATCTTTCTATAACGGAATCCTGTCTCAAACGCAAGAGTTTATAAATTTAATTAAATCAAGTTTCATGTTACATAACATTTGCCTACAATAAAGTTAGGATCAAGTGGTTAAGTTTAAAACAGCAATTTCCATGTTTAATTTCTTGCCATTGAATTAAGAACTTGTGCTGTAATATATATTGGATAATGATTTCACATAAGTGTCGATCGCGTGAGCTGTTAATTTCCCATGGAAGATAAGGGTTTAACTTTAAGAAAAAGATATTGCATTTTCAGCTACAGAAACTAGTAATGTAAGAAGCACACACATCAAATACAGTTCATGCTTGAAAAAGTAGTTTTGTTACAATTGTCTTCTTCAACCATAATTCTTTTGGCTTTCTATGTTTCATGTCTTGTCATTTTTGATACCATATTCGATCTAATAGTTGCTTCCGATATATGGTCGTCTGTAGGGAAGTTAAATTTTTGTAATAAGTTTATTTGTGATAGATTAGCATTTTTTTGGAAGTATTGGATATGTAAAAAATAATGGTGGTTTCCTGTCATTGTACTTCCCTACCAATTTATTTTAGATGTTTCGAAACCGTTTTAAAGCATTCTCCAAGTCCAGCTGTAAGCTTCGGTCTTTGGTATGTAGATTAGCTACAGTTTATGATTTCGATTTCTCATTGTTAGAAACATGATGTCACTCGATTTCGATTTCTCATTTTTAAAGACAGGATGTCACTCAAGACCACCTTTATGGCGAAGCCATATATTTGTATTAGATTTGTAGTCGAAATTAATCTGTTTTCAAAATTTATTTCCCTTTCTTCTATATAACGCTTGCATTCAAAAAATCATTTCTAAGTTATGTCTAATTTAAGTGCAATCGTTATATACACATAAATATTCTTTTTGTTTCTGTTAAAAGCTATCATTCAGATTAAAGATTTATTTGTTATTTCTAATTTAAGCACATTTCCGTTACCCGCATAAATATTCTTTATTGATATTTTATTTGTTAAACGCCGCTTCTTTTACAAATCTGTTTACATAATCTAAAGATCATATAGTTAATTTTAAGCTTGCTGGCGTCTCATATATGCATTAAAATACACATAAATTTCATTTTCACTTCGACCGGTAAATAGATATTTGACATTAATTATCCTCACCGCTATATTTTATGTAAGCAATAATAGGTTTACTTTATTATTTCACTTATTAATTCGTTGCCAAATGTGGTTTCTGTCCTTGGTGTTTATCTAGTTCAAATTTTAATATATCTCCCAGTTTAACGGTTATTTTGTGATTGGCGTATTGGCTCAAGACAGATGTATTCTTGGCGTATTAAATTACGCAGATTGAAAAGGACTTGTTCTCTGATCTTCGTACTGTAAACAGCTTAAAAATTTGCTGAGTTAGGGAGGCCACCACTGTTTTACATCTTATGCCCACTTCCATAAAAATAAATACTTTTTCCATGGAAACTGTTCTTCTCAATTATTGCCTGATGGATTTTTCTAGGAAACGGATCATCTCATCTGGGTTTGCATTTAGTAACATCGTCTTTGTACTCAACTATTGTGTTTACTATCACGACCGGAGTATTAAATAAAAAATACTCCATAACCTTCATGCACAAAACTCTTATTACCACCATGAAATTTCTTGAAGCAATGTAAAACTGGGATTTCAGAAATAGAAATTGGAGTCAAAGATAATGTTGAATACAGACATTTTTCCGGGTGGGATTTATGCAGCTCTGGCAGGGACACTTTGGAGTCTTCTAGACTATTAATAAGCATAAAATCCCAAAAATCTCATCTCTGCTTATTTCAGCATTCACAGTTGCACTGGTAAAAATGAGTTCGGTCACTGCAGCCATTCAAAATGATGCCCGTCCATACCATGATTCCACGACCTTTGTATCGATGCCTTTCACGGATGTTTGCAGTCTTATTGCGTGTGATTTTTCTCCTCCATATGGTGACACGTCTGTAGTAATTCTCTCAACAAAATCGGGATTCATCGGTAAAGAGAACTCGGCTCCAGTCCATGGTGCTCCAATGACGATGCTCTCTGCACCACTTTAACCGAGCGCATTTCGCTACCAGAGTTAGTGGAATACAAATCACGGGTTTCCTTGCATGCAGACCTTTTATATTCAGCCTAACACACACAGTAATCCTGGATAGTCGAGTTTCTGTTGTTGCAACAAACTCCGTTGCTATCTGAACTGACGCCAGTTGTCAATTTCTTTCAGAAATCGTTGGCAAATAACAGCCCTGAGAGCATATTGTGGCAGGTTTTTTACCTTGACCTGGTCGTCTGTGGACATTATACCAGTGTCTTTAAACCATTTCCAGATTCTTGGCATGACATTTTAAGCTATAAGTCTTTACAGACACCTGAGAGTGTCTGTCCTGCTTTCATTCTCCCTATTGCACAATTTCTCAAAATCAGTCAAATGTCTTCTGGAAGACACATTCTACTTACTTTGTGTTGCATTCAGACACTTTTCTCCGGAGGAGATTTCTGTGGCTCTGGGGGGGGGACATTATAGAGTTCCGAGGGAAATTGTACTTTTTGACGATTTAAAACACAAAATTTCCAATCTTCCAGGAGGGCATCTCATTGCTTTTAAGAGGAATGTCCCCCCTCCTGGGCCACCACCCTCAATTCAACACTGCACCAAATACAAGCGAAAATTTACCTAATCACACGTACAACCCTTGAAATTAGACTCCAAATTACCCACGTGCACTCCTTTTCACACGTGAACTGAAAGAACGGGCTCAGGCTGAAAAATTTGCCTATTTTTCTGTAGCGAAAGTTAATCCCATTGGACTACGTGATAACGTTGACATTGAGTTACCATCCAATCACTTTTCATCGAAGATCTCTTAATAGGATCAACATAAAGCTCATTTTTATGGTTGTGCCTTTAATTTTTCTCGCCAGTGTATTTTGAAATTAGTAACAAATAACCAGTCCAAAAATAAAGTTACTTTTTGATTGCAGGCAACAGATTTAAAGTGATTGTTAATATTATCCGTTAAAAGTGTACAAAACTCGACCAATGTGCCGTTATTG
The DNA here is from genome assembly GCA_963932465.1 of Maratus speciosus. NCBI lineage: Eukaryota > Metazoa > Arthropoda > Arachnida > Araneae > Salticidae > Maratus > Maratus speciosus. Next base: position 478,151,522 of record OZ010795.1, on the reverse strand, counting down.
CGTTCGTATAAACTCGTCCTTTCCCATAAATGTTGGCAACAGTTGATCCCATCGAAGTCCATAAAGAAGTTTTACGTTTAATCTAGTTACAGTAAATTTGTGTATACGAAATAGCAGCTATACTTGCATAGTTATCCTTCCGTCTCAGGACATTAAAATGTTTTCGTTTACGAGAGGATTCCGTGTTTAAATAAAACCTGCCAAGAAGGAATCACAATTGGAACAACTTTCATTTCTGATAGGTTTCGAACGTTAGCAAGCATAAATATATAGTGTTGTTTTCGTCGAATTTTGAACTGTTTTCCTTTGAGATTTCCATCTTCACACATTTTACTGTAATGCATTTATGTTCTTCAGAGGTGTAATATAGCAGCGGGTTCCAACCCGAGGTGTGGCGGTCTGCTGGGGGTACGTGAAAATAATATCGGTAATGGCGGAAGTCACAAAAATGTTAGAAATGTAAATGTAATGGGCATCGATTTCTTATATGGTTGTGATAAGACGGTAACGGAAAAGTTCATAGCCCTGGCGAAAGACATACCTTTGAATTATACTTTCTAAGACGAACACCTGTCTAAAGCGGAATGTCTCTCAGATTCTTTGTGATACTGTCTTAGCCGTTTTTACTGTTGTATCCATGATTCAGTAAACCAGTTCTTCGTTCGGGGGGCGGGAGGTCCGGACCCCCTGGACCCCCCCTTGGCTACGGCACTGTATGAGAGCCCTGCAGTAACTGCATATTTAGATAGTACTGCGATTGTTGAGAATCAGATGTTTCAACTGCCAGTATGGGTAAAACTCGTGATTTAGAAGGCTTTGATCGAGGACAAATAATAAACGCTCAACGCATGGGTCATTCAATTCCCAAAATCTTCAGAGAACTAAGCTTTTTTCGCTTGACAGTGTCAAGTGCATACCTAGAATGCATGGTTTAAAAAAACTAACATTCGGGTAAACTGCAAACGACATTTAGCCCGGAGCGCGTGTGGTAGTAGACGGCTCGGCCGGATTGTATGTAGCCAGTGAAACCAAAAATTACCTAAATTTACCAACCAGCTGAATCAGGGCGCCAGTCGTACAGGCTGTAAATGGACTGTGCAACGTTCCCTTCATCGTATCGGCTTCGGAAGACATATACGTATGATACTACCTTGCTCAATGCACGACATCGGGCTGCATGTCTTGTCTAGGCAAGATAACACAGAGAATGGACTCTAAAGGACTGGAGACGAGTAGCATGGACAGATAAGTATCGATTCCTAATACTTCACGCTAATAGGAGGCTGCGAATATGGCGCCAGGCTCATGAAGCTATGGATTCTGCGCGCCAGGTCCTAGCGGTTCAATGTCCTAGCGTTCAGTAATGGTCTGGGGTGCTTTCTCTTGGCAGTTTTTGTGTTCTTGGTACGTGTACCAACATCCCTCAATGCAATTCGGTGTGTATGGTTGTTGGAAGATCACATCCATACATTTATGTCTTCCAATCATCCACATGAAAATGCAGTATTCCAGCAAGACAACTGCTCCTCTCACAGGTCATGGTTTTCTACTGCCTGTTTAGATGAGCATTCCTCTGACTTTTCTGTCATGGATTGGCTTCCTAGAAGTCCAGATTTAAATTCTATTTAGAAACTTTTGGATGATTTGGGGAAAAGTGTGAAAGCAAGTCACACAACACCAGCAATCTTTACTGAATTATGGTCAGCTGTAGAAGATGTGTGGTAAGCTATGCCTCTGGAACACATCCGCAAACTTGTTGAATCTATGCCTCGTCGTGTGGCAGACGTTGTCAAAGCTAGAGGAGGCCCAACTTGTTACAAACTTGCTATGATTTATTCAATGGCACTTCAGTATATATATATATATATATACATATTGGGTACTTTAAAATTTATTTTAAAGCCGTAATAACAGTTTTTTCTTAAAATATTTTAAATTCTGTTTATAATCTTTAATTTCTGTATTTGATATTTTACTTTATTTTCCTGTTTATTTCTTTTTGAAATCTTGAATATATTTTTACTATTTCCGCAAAATTTTTTTTAAAAAATCATTTTATTTCCTATGTCAATAAGCAAATCACGAGCTTTAATTACAACTGCACTGCTTCTTTGCTATCTAATCAGCTTTTCATTCCTTTATTATTTTACCTTTATTGTCTGACGTCGTTTTTCCTTATCCTTCCTACTCATTTCTTTTTAGTGCAAACCTAATCTAGACTAAAATAAATATCATTCACTATATGACTAGATGATTGTCGCACAATATTGTAAATATAAAAGCTAATAACGTGATAAAGATTGAAGTTGATCTTCTATATTTGGAAGAAAAATTCCATAGTCAGAGAAATCCTCAGCGACAGCAATATTAAGTAGATTTCGTAAGAAATACTACCTATTACATTCTCCATGTTGGAATTTCGGAAAGTTTTTTGCTGATTTGCGCCGATCAAGTCCCCTAGAACCCAAAACGATCCCCAGTTAAAACCTTATCTATCTATCTATCTATCTATATATATATATATATTAGACCGGAGTGAAATACAAAAAGTTTTGCAAATCGAATCGTAATGGTGCGGAAAAGTTGCTACTCGTCAATACAAGCACAGTGAAAAAAAAAATTTTGAAATCGGAGAATACCTTCCGTTCGCGAATTTGAATTTGAACAAAACTTGTTTAAATATACGAAAAATCGTAAAAAGGTGTAAACTTTTTCCGATCGAACCCATTTTTTGTACATACCATGACCTTGAGATGTAGAATGGAGGAAAAAATACCACACACTCCTCCTTTATCCCCTTACAACACCCTCAAGGGGGTGAAAATGGCCAATTTTCTTGGAATAAACCGAAATTACAGGAGATGTAAATATTGACGAATCGACCTGATTTTCTTTACATAAGGCAACCTTGAGGTTAAAAGTCGAAAACAATCCCCCTCGTGAGGTCCTCTATCCCCTTTGAACCCTGTCGAGGGGGCGACTTTTTGTGGCAAACATGTTTTGGTTTGTTTGCCGCCCGGTCACTCGACCTCTCCATCTTGTCAGCACCTTTCTTCTTCGGTGCACTGTAATGCTCGCTGCGCGTGCGCGCCGCTGGAATTCCGAGAAACGGAATGAGGGACGAGCTTGCACAGTACCCGTACCTGGTAACGATCGCTGTGTGTCACACAGTTTTGCATAAGCGTCGCTGCGTGTTTCTGCTTGTCTCGCTTGTAAAAGAATACTAGCAGGAATGACCGAGCTAAGCTCGGTCAAAATGAGCTTTGTGTTTATCTCGATATATTATTCCCACTAAATCATTCTTGCTGTTTTAAATACAATTAGCTTGACCCTGAGACATAGTGACCAAAAATGACGCACTAATCGATTTTTTTCGAACATGCGACCTAATACAATGCTCTTCTCGAGCCTGAAAACGATGGAATACAAAATATAGTGAAAATCGTTAGTCATATTCTAGATAAAATAAGCTTGACCCCCGTTGATTCAAAAAACCACTAACCGAAATTTATCGAAAGTGAGAGCTATTTCAATGGTTATTTTTGTTCTGTGAAACGGTATAACAAAAAAAAAAAATTGTCAAAATTGTTTGAACATTTTTGAGATGGATGCTGTTAGCTTGACCCCGACCCATTATCACCAAAATGACCCACTAATAGAATTTTCTTGAGCTTGCGACCCAACCACTGGTTTTATATTGTCCAGAAACGGTTGTAGTACACAGTTTAGTCAAAATCTTTTGAGCCGTTTTTTAGATAAAGTTAGCTTGATCCTGATCCATTAGGACCCAAAATGACCCATTCATTGAACTTTCTCGTACATGCGACCCTGCCCGATGGTCTTATCATGCTCGGAAACGGTATTATACAAAATGTTTTCAAAATGTTTTGAAGAGCTTTTTAAATACAATTAGCTTGACCATGACCCATTGTGAGCCAAAATGACCCACTAGTCGAATTTCCTTGAACATGCGACCTAGCCCAATGGTCTTCTCGAGCCCGAAAATAATAGAATACAAAATTTAGTCAAAACGTTTAAGTCGTTTTTTAGATAAAATTAGCTGAACCCTGACCCATTGTGACCCAAAATGACCCACTAATCGAATTTTCTCGAACATTTGACTTATCTCAATTCTCTTCTCCTGCCCAGAAATGGTATAATATAAAATTTGGTCAAAATGTTTTGAGCATGATTTTAGATTCAATTAGCTTGACTCTGGCCCATTGTGACCCAAAATGACCCACTAATTGAATTTTCTCGAACACGTGACTTATCTCAAATGTCATCTCATGACCAAAAACGGCCGTATATTAAAAAAAATTGTGAAAATGTCTTGAGCCGTTTTTAGATGTAATTAGCTTGACCCTGACTCATAACGACCCACTAATCGAATTTTCTCAAACACGTGATCCATCCCAATGGTCTTTTTGTGCCCGAAAACAACAGCTTACAGAATTTCGTCAAAATAGTAGTGCCGTTATCTATTTAAACTTAGCTGGACCCGCAGTGACCCAAAAATGACCCACTAATCGAATTTTCTTGAACACGTTATCCATCCCAATGGTCTTTTCGTGCCCGAAAATTGTTAGATACAAAATTTAGTCAAAATCGATTGAGCCGTTCTCTAGATATAATTAGCTTGACCATGACCCATTATGACCCAAAATGACCCACTAATCTAATTTTCTCGAACACGAGACCCATCCCAATGGTCTTTTCGTGCCCGAAAACAGTAGTTTGCAAAATTTCGTCAAAATCGTTAAAGCCGTTATCTAGATAACTTAGATTGACCCACGGCGACCCAAAAATCACCCACTAATCGAATTTTCTCGAACATGTGACTTAGCCCAATGGTCTTCTCGTAATCCAAAACTGTAGAATATAGAGTTTAGTGAAAATAGTTAGAGCCGGTTTTTAGATAAAAATAATTGACCCACAGTGACCCAAAAATGACCCACTAATCGAATTTTCTCGAACACGTGACCTAGCCCAGTAGTCTTCTCGTGCCTGAAAATGGTTGGATTCAAAATTTGGTCAAAATCGATTGAGCCGTTCTTTAGATATAATTAGCTAGACCCTGACCCATTATGACCCAAAATCACCCACTAATCAAATTTTCTCGAACACGAGACCCATCCCAATGGTCTTTACGTGCTCGAAAACGGTAGGGTGCAAAATTTAATTAAAATCGTTAGAGCCGTTCACAAGATAAAATTTACACACACACACCGTTCGACACACCCAATTTTTGCTCGCATTATAGTGTAAGATATCTCGCCTATAAAAGAAGCGCTGCTCTTGCTGAAAACTTTTCTTGTCGGCTTCGTTTAGAATCCCGTAGCTTGAATTGGATAATGGTCTCATCGATCACAATTTAGCTTCCTTTATCTTCATTATGGCTCTCACTCGAAGCATTCATACTCCCTGCCCATTTTTTGGTGCACCAAAACCACTGCCATCGGCAACTCTTCCCACCAATGCTGACGTTGTCAAATGTTGGCATGAAGTGCAATACGGCATGTTATTGCAGTCTGGTGACTTTAAACCTGGAATGAAGTTGAGCTTTTTAGAAGTGGCAAACATTGTAGCTCAACAGATTGTATTTGAAGGCTTTGATTAATACAGTTTGTCACACAAGAGTCGTTCAAAAAATGAAACAACTACACGATCGCTTTAATGCCCTTCGTAAATCATATCCAAGAGACAAAGACACGGCTGGGAAACAGAAAAAGTACAATGACTTCATTCATCAATTGTATAACACATTATTTGACATATCAGCTTGCAAATGCGAGATGACACTCAAATGTACTTGCGGGAAAAACTTTGACAAGTGCATTTGGCCTAATCCTATAGCTGTCATTTGCGATTGCCCTAAGGACAGGAAAATACCTACATTGGAACTGAAGTTTCTTTACGCACAAAGATACTCTAGACTAGGTAAAATCCTCAGGCCTAGCGAATCGCGATCCGGGACCAATATCGCACTCTCGGTGGTTAACGACCACAAATAGGCTACTGAGACTGTACATTTATCAACATCTCATCAACATTGTCACGTACATTATGACAGTATACGTACCTCTGTGGTTCAAAATTAAGACAAGATCTTTAATAGTTAAGTAACCTAAACATATTTTTGAATGCATCAAGAAATGTAGAAGCTTACCTGCAAAACTCCAAGAAGTGGTAACAAAGGTCATACAAGCAAATGCATTCTTTGCCCATCCAGAAAACATTCTTCTTTCAATGGTAATGGATGATAGGCAACACGTTCGAGAGCTGGGACTTCGGTGGGTACTGAAATCCAAAGACACTTCCACAAAGGGCAAATCCGTCAGAAATTTTCAAGTTCTGGCCATAAATTTTGATGACGAGGATAATTATGACATTATAAATTGGTGTGAAACCAAGATTACCTGTCCTCCTCTATTGGTAAACATTTCTTCAGCAGACATTGCAGATTTGATTTCCAAGTGGGAAAAGCCAACTCTTCCTTTGAATCTGGCAGACATACCATGTCATACGCAAGCCGTAGAGCGCAGTGTCAAGCTGATAACACAGGACTCATCAAAAGTGTTTGGGAATGAGCGACGTGATGGTTTTATAAGAGCCACCCTGGCTTCTCGTGCTACCATGATAAAATTTGACACTAAATCAGAATTCGCAGTACCTGAATCTGCATCTGCATAATTCTACACGTCCACATTTTGGTTGGTTGGTTGGGGATTGTGTGGGTGGGACTCGCAGTGCAGCCACTTTCCCGTGGTGAGTCTTGAGTCGTCCTTAGAAGGACGGGCCAAGGGATGCACAATTTCGATCTCTCGAGAGGGGAGGTGGATTGTTTTCGACCTTTAGCCTCAAGGTTGGGTTATGCAAAAAAAAATCAGACCGATACGTCAATATTTACATCTCCTGTAATTTCGGTTTTTTCCACGAAAATTGGCCATTTTCACCACCTTGAGGGGGTTAGAGGGGGATAAAGGAGGAGTATGTGGTATTTTTTCCTCCATTCTACATCTCAAGGTCGTGGTATGTACAAAAAAATGTGTTCGATCGGAAAAGGTTACGCCTTTTTTACGATTTTTCGTATATTTGTACAATTTTTGTTCAAATTCGAAAACTTTGAACGTGATGCGCGAATAGAAGATATTCTCCGATTTCAAAAACTTTTTTTTCACTGTGCTTGTATTGACGAGTAGCAACTTTTCCACACTATTACGATTCGATTTGCAAAACTTTTTGTTTTTCACTCCGGTCTAATATATATATATATGACATTTTTATGGACACGATAACTTCCATAATTCTGCCTTAATGGGCAAAATCGGACAAATGGGTTGGAAATAGGGAGGGGTTTTCTGAAAACCAAAAATCCCTCATAACTTCTTAGTTATAAAACATATCATATCAATTTAATGTTATTATTACTTCCAAAAAAAGAGCCAAAAATTTATGTATGACAGATTTTTCATAAAATAAAAAATAAGCTCAAGGGGCGAAAATATAAGGTTTTAGAGAGAAATTAAATCATAACTTCATCAATTTTCAAGATATCAAATCCACTTAAATTTATTATAAATCTTCTTAATATTATCTACAACTTTTGTATTGACAAGTTTTCACAGGAACAAATCTTACCCCCCAAAAAATAAAAAATAATAAAAACCAAATAAAGGGAAGGGAGGCCTGAAGAAGAAAAAAATCAGAGCTTCGTGAATTCACAAGATATTAAATCCTCTTAAATTTATTATAAATCTTCCTAACATTATCTACATCTTTTACATTGACAAGTTTTTCATAGGACCAACTCTTACAGAAAAAAAATAGAGGTTGAAGTAAAAAATTATGGTATTAAGGTTTACTGAAATTCAAACTGTTTATTTTCCGGCTTATTTTTAAGTTCATTTTTGCTTTCAAATGCATCCAATTGGCAGATTCTCTTATTCAAAAACTGTATTGTATAATGTGCCGTATTAGTCGATTTTTTGATAAAGGCAGAATATATTTAAAAAAATACTGTCAAAGCAGGCACTCTGAACCGAGTTTCCCGGAACGATATTGCTCGAAAAGAAGAAAAAAATAATGTTCGTACTGAGAAAATAATTGCTTATAAATCAAGATCTAATTAATTGAACGAAAAAACAAAACACAGGTCGTTTATAAATCTCTCAAAAATCAAGTATGGAAATTTCATGTTTTTACTTTTAAAAATGAATCGGAAAAGATTGAGTTATTCAGCGTGGACAAATATTTTTTTAATACCGCCACCTTAATTCATATAAAACCAGCTCTTACAGAAAAATGAAATTAAGAACTCGTCAAAAACGGTCAAGTTAAATTGTTAAACTGGGTTTATCAATCATCGTTATTTAGTTTTTGTTGGTGAAATTAGTACTTAACTTCGAAATCTACCAGCGCATGTAGGCCAAGACGGCAGGGATTTTTTTAATTTCTTCTTTAAAATAAAAGTTTTATATCTTGTTTAGAATAGATACCAGGCGGCATATCTGTCTATGGGCACGATATTTGTTGCATTTTCGTGTTTCATTAAACCTTATTTTTTACCTAAACCATGCAGAATTTCATGATTGAATATTGATCTGTAATTGGTAACCCAAATATTTTAAGAGTCAAATTTCCTCTTTGATCCCAATTGCCTGAAAAGCATACTGTCTTTAGAAAATTATTTGACTGTTTTATTCACATTGTAAAATATCATTATTTTTTTTTATTTCGGTTACTGACTTTGGCTAACATAACCCAAACAAATATAAATGTTTCAAATAAAGAAAAAATGTTTTACTACTTGATTATAACTTTAAAAGAAATGGGGAAAGGAAAATAATACTTCGAGGGAGATAAAATAAACAGATCTTGTTTAAATTTTCATAGAAAATTACACGAAATTAGCATGCTTAAAGTTCAAATTCTTTTCATTTTAATGTATTGAAATTTAAATTTTCTGACAAGGAAAATTTGGCTTCTGTTTCTTCAGAAAATTATGATAAAATTGAATTAAAATGTGTTTCATTCTTGTAAATTGGCTGTATGCCAGTTCTTTTTTCCTTACATACTTGTAAGACTCCAAAGTTTCTCAGTTATTATGAAACTACTCGAATTTGCTGCCAATTTAGAATGGAAAATATAAAGTTGGAATCGATAATATCTGCAGGGAAAAACGTATAAAGTTTCAAAAGTCTATAAAGTATTATGATATGTTTTCAAGATTATATTAAAGTTTCTTTTTTTCATTGAAGGTACAAAAAAGTTTCTTTGTAAAAATTCATCGATGTTATTGTTTGTAATATGATTTTCACTTGGGGAGTCATTATTAAAGAAAAACGAAAAATAGTTTTTATAGCAATCTCTTATATTTAATTCAATAATTATCAAAATTCAGCATTGTAGTTTTTATGATTCTCCGTTTGATACTTTTTGCATTACCTAATATAAAGGATGCAAAAAGATATACAAGAAGTACTATTTAAGTAAATTTAAAGTATGCCAGTTTCGCTTATAATATTTACTAAAAGACTTGTATACGGTACCCTCCAATCTCAATAATTTTTCTTTAATGCCTACATAAATTTTAAACTATATTTCTTCTATATTGTCAATTTTTCATGTTTTATTCTAGGCATAAGTTTTTATCAATTCTATTGTTGTATTCAGCTAACGACAATGACTATAACCATGAAATTACTGTTTCTTTGAAATCTTCATAGTTTTTGAAATTCATGGTAAAGTGTCACTAGAATTTCAATCCCACCCTATATGAATACGAAGTGGATGATTATGTTTATTTTTCGGTGGGGAATGGTTAAAGGGAGATCGTGAGATCTTACTCTCGTAGTGAAGGATTTTTTTAGGGATATCTGAACAACCATTTTCGAGTTTATAAATAAATATCTTGTCTTATATTATACAGTAGGTGAAGAAATCACGATGTTGCCACAAGAAATGAAATATATATATTTATACAACAAAAAAGTATTATTTAAGTAAACTTTTAAAGTGTAATATTTTTAAGCACTGCCTTCACGTGTAGGACAGAACGACCCACCGCTTCGGATTTGATTTGATTTGATTTGACAGCCTAAGAGGGACTGCTCAGACCAGGACCTAGTCTGTAGAGCATAGTATCCCTCCCGGTTACCTTTATTAAGGATTATAAAAAAATTACAATATTCAGCCGGAGCTGTACCCGCCGTTAAACGCGACAAAGGGCGGGTTTGAAAATAAGTTTGCTCAAGAAAAAAATAGTAATTATAAGCCATGATCTAAGACTAGATCGGCTCTTCCAGGGAAGAACCCTCAACGTGACAGGCGGCAGAGATTGAGAAGAAGTTCTACATTGGGAGCAAGATTTGTGCTATCATGAGCACACACACACGCACATGTATGTATAATTTTATCTTCTAACTACTTAATCTTCTCACTGCCGCGAATCGATATATCCGCTCAACAATCTGTTTGTTTCACTGCAATAGTTGCATTATTTAAATTAATATAATTCTACAACATTTAATACAGTTTAAAAAAATTAAGTTATGATTAGCACTATCTAGGCTTATATGCCTATACATAAAAAGAAATTGTATATCATGTGTGAAAAAATATCTTTTTTATCATACAAGGAGGCTCTGCCCCCTACGAGCTACGCTCGTCAACCCCCGTTCAGACACCGCAGACTCTAACAGCACGCTAATTTGATCGGCTTTAAAAAGATTTCGGAAGAATGAATTATAATTTGAATCTGACAATTATAATCTGACGTAATTTTCACCAAAATTTTCTTTCTCTTTTTAATATTCACGTAAAAATACTTTTGATAGAAATGAAATATTATGATCATCTTAAAATATCAAATAAATGTCTCGCGCAATTTTTAAATTTAAACTGTTTTGCAATATTATTTTTTGTTCATTTTACGTAATAAGTGTAATGTGAAGTAAATGTGACGTAAATTCTCCTATTTAAGACTTCTAACGCATGTTAATGAATTTTACAAAACTCTTTCTCTTTTAAAATTCACGTGTAAGAATGGTTTTTATGATGTAATTTTCAATGATTCCTGCTTTTTATATTTTCTGTTTATAATAGTCACGTGTAAATAAATTGTTAATTTGAAGCAAACATTATTGTTTGCGCTGTTTATATAGTTGGCAACAGTTTAAATTAATACAATTTTCTAAAATATGCTAAAAATATCTCTCGAAATGCTGAAAATCAAATTTAAAATAGAAATAAAACCTCAAAAAATGAGTCAAATTATAATACTAAATGCAGTCTGCACACCGGGAAATTCTGACTCATAAAATGATCTAAAAATGATTAAATTCCTATGTACAGTTGTTGCTCCTATAAAACGTTTTTAATGGAACGATTTTGTCCAGCTTTGGCATTAAATATCTCTTAAAATAATTCTTCGATTTGAAAACTGTCTGCATCAACGTGTTTATCAAACATTTCTCTATAATACTACCGATTTTCATATTTTTGTATGCAACAGTTTTTTTAATATTAACGAAGTAAGGCCATGATTAAGCATTCAAATTGGATGCCGATCTGCCGGGAATATCTACGCAGATTTTCATTGGTCCATTTCCAAATCAAAACTTTTTTTTATATATAGAAGGATTAAAAATGTTACAGAGAAAACAATATTGCCATTTTGCTGGGCGGTCACGCGGTTAGAGATTCACTTAGTTGATAACTACAAATGAATGCACCTATTATTTTTCAATTTTATACAACATTTATATTTCACTCGAATAAATAATAGGCTTAGTAGATCACTGCAATTCAAACACATCTGTAATATAATACATTCGTACGCATAAATACTAGAATTTCCCTAGAGTTCTTGCTCAAATCTTTTATTCAACACTTAACGGGTCTTCAACTTTCATGTTGAGACAAAAACTGTTAGTCCAAGAGCCGACAGCACAAAAACCTATGTTATTAAGCGCAAGAAAAAAACCTTTATTTTATGGAAGAGTGGAAGTAATGGAATCTAATGATCCATGTCTGCCGGAAGTGAAGTGGTGCATAAGCCAAAAATTAATACCACCAGTGGTTGACCGGTAGGTTTATCATTGTGTTTGTCCTGCAAACAAAAGTGTGAAAACGTGGAGGATAGTTGTAGGACAAACACAATGATAAACCTACGAGTTAACCACTTCACTTCCGGCAGACATAGATCATTAGATTCGCCTACTTCTAATCTCCCATAAAATAAAGGTTTTTTTCTTGTGATTCATAACATAGTTTTTTATGCTGTAGGCACATGGGCTATGTGTAAACACAGTCAATCTGTCTCGGTACTTTTATTTTTATCTTTCTTACACGAGAAGATTCCCCTCATATCTTGCGATTTCTCCACGTTTCTCGTTTTATGCTTTTTCTTTCCATACGGCATTGTGTATCTATTAATTAAACAGTTGAGCTTGTTAAGCTACATTGTTGAGAATATTTATTATCCCTCATTTTGTCATCCTGATAGTTCTGTGACCTAACGGAATTGATTTTCAAATTCTGTTCAAATGGTTAAAAATGTATTTAGGCTCTGAACGTCACACTTAAGACAGCTTTACTTTATGCATATAATTCTGTAAAAAACGCACTACACATAATACGATACCACGTACCTCATATTAAGATTTTTGTTTCCATACGATATCGTATATCGATTTTTAAACCCTTGAGTTTCTTAAGTTGCATTGTTGAGGATATTTATTATCCCACACGCATATTTATACACATATATGTGTGTGTGTGTGTCGTAGGCTAATGGAGAAATCCTACTCTGCAAAAAATAAATAAATAAATAAATAAATAAATAAATAAAATAAAAATTAATAAAACGCTTCAGATATGTTTTTGATTTCCTACCCTGGCAGAGGATAATAACCATTTTCCCAAATGGTTAAAAAAATGCAATTGAACAAATTACAACGACCATTTGGAAAATGATTTTTTCAAAGACTAGAATTTAAGACATAAAAAAAACGCACGGAGTTGATCCTACATTACGTACGCCATGGATTACTTTTTTCGGTACTGTAAATTTTTAAACTTCTACGGAGCTGGTGATACATTACGTAAGCCATGGATTAAACACTAATATTCCTGGACCAAATGAAATCTCATTCTTAAACTTCTAAACATCCCACAATATTACTTTTTACACCGTCGTATAGAGAAAAAAAATGTACTTTTAAATGCAATTTCTTTGAAAGCTGTATCTTAATTTGTTTCTGAGTTATTATTTTTTTTTTGTAGTTTTTATTACTTTTCTGTCATAGTGGCAACAGAAGTATCCATCTCTGTTAAAAGTAAAGGGAAAATACAGATTACTGTATAGACCAATCAGAAAACGAATAAAATGCGGATTCAGCCAATAAAACGCTTCAGATATGTTTTTGATTTCCTACCCTGACAGAGGACAATAACCATTTTTCCAAATGGTTAAAAACAAGCCTACCTTTTCTCAATCAGCCTGATACTTTTGCAGGCTTTTTGCAAAGAGTTGAAGGCATTGGACAAATTTATGGCGCTAGTGATATGAGATACGAAATTTAAATTTCAGGTTTCGAATAAAGTTATTTTTATATTTAAGGCATTATTTTATACTAAATTTGATGAGATATACAATTTTGTAATTGATTTTTGTTTCCCGATCCGAATCTCGAACCGTTTTCGAGGTATCGCTGACTCTACTGTTTTCCTTTAATGAGCGCTATAAGTGGTGTCTGAGAGTAGGACATAAGCACTCTACTATATAGACACTACATTTATAACAAAAACATTCGCCGTTTCGAAGTTAATGGGAGGGGACAGAACTTTACTGTTACCTTATATGTTTTTTAATGTTATTTAATACTATTATATACAATTCACCTTTTAAACTTTCCTAATTAAATAAAAGTAAAAATGACATTTGACAGTTTATTTCATTAGTTTGTGAAGTATTTTCAGAAATATGAACAAAATTTCACCAGTATCTATATTTAAACCGAAAAATTCAAGCTAAACTCCGAAAATTGAAAAACGCAGTGGTCTGTGACACCACAAAAGCAGTTAAGGATTAAATTCTTAGATTAAAATGTTGCCCAACCGCAAAGTTACAAACTTCAACTTACATTATTTTAATAATTTCTATTATTATTTAATGTCATTCTTTAAATAATGTGTTTTAATAACTATTATCCATTCTTCTTTGTCCATTTGTTTAAATCTTATGCGAACTGTGCGTCGCTGTATCAGCATCCAGTGCAAAAAAGAACACGAATGTCATCCAGTACCTTCAGTGACCGGAGCCCAGAACTACATTATTTCGATGTTTAAAATTTAATTAATTTCCCTTTTAAATTTGTCCGGTTTCAATATTTAATTTTCTTCTTTTCTTCCCTGTTAGAGAGTCTCGGCACAAGGAACGCAGGTCTTGACGCTCGTAAACGCAGATCTTCGCGAATTCTTCTGCGGTCATTATATAATATTATAATACGAGCAAAAATTGTGTGTGTATGTGTGCGTATGTAAATTTTATCTTAATAACGGCTCTAACGATTTTGACTAAGTTTTGTATTTTACCATTTTCGGGCACTAAAAGACGATTGAGCTAGGTCACATGTTCGAGAAAATTCAACTAGTGGGTCATTTTGGGTCATAATTGGTCAAGATCAAGCTAATTATATCTAAAATATGACTCAATCGATTTAACTAAATTTTATATCCAACCGCTTTTGGGCACGAGAAAACTATTGTGCTAGGTCACATGTTCAAGAAATTTGGATTAGTTGGTCATATTTTGGTCACTCTTGGTCAAGCCAATTTTATATAAATAACGATTCTAACGATTTTGACAAAATCTTGTACTCTATCGTTTTGGATTACGAGAAGACCATTGGGCTAAGTCATATGTTAGATAAAATTCAATTAGTGGGTCAAGCTAATTTTATCTAGAAAATGGCTCTAATGATTTTGACGAAATTGTGTATTCTATCGTTTTCGGGCACAAGAATACCATTGGGCTAGGTCGCATGTTCAAGAACATTCGATTATTTGATCCTTTTGATCGATTAATGGGTCATTTTGGGTCACAATGGCTCAGCATCAAGCTAATTGATCTAAAAACGCTCAAACCACTTTGACAAAATTTTGTATTATATCATTTAAAGTCTCGAGAATACCACTCGGCTGTGTCACACGTTCGAGAAAATTTGATAAGTGGGTCATTTTGGAGTCACTGCGAGTCAAGCTAATTTGTCTATAAAACTGCTTAAATGATTTTGACTAAATTTTGTATCCTACCGGTTTTTGATTAACAGAGCATTGAGCTTAAGTCACATGTTCGAGTAGATTTCATTAGTGGGTCGTTTTGGGTCACAACGGGTCAGGGTCACGAAACCGCGAAGTTGGCGAAATAGGCCTAAATTCGACTTTCAATATTACGAATGCCAAAGCACATACTCGGAGCCAAATGCAAGAATGTCGCCAAATTTGGCTATATTTGTTGTAAAAATAGGCATTCAGAATGTGAAATATTTAAAAAAAAATCTTAATAGGACTCGAGATACATGGTTAAACAAATCAGAGTTGAGATTAAAATGTAATTTGGAAGAACGAATGATACAATGAGAATATTATATTGAGTTCACCACAAAGCTAATTTTGACCGAGTTATGCTCGGTCATCTCCGCTTGTATTGTAGTGCACTATTAATGAATTGGAAGCCGCTGCGATCGTACGATAGGCCCAAGTCCAACCCTTCTCGCTTTTCAATGCCTTTCATTTAATCAAAAATTTTAACTCATCTTTTCTGTTTGCTGTTCTTTTTTTTTTTGTTTTTTTTTTTGTTTTTTTGTTTTTTGTTTTTTGACAAAAAATTCCGAAAGAAGCACTTAGTTTTATATTTTAAGAGTTAAAATCCAAGTGAAGATTTTAAGTTGGGTATAAGTTTTTAACAATTAAAACAAAACTAGTTATATTATAAATATTTTCTAAAATAAAAGATAAAGCAATATTATTCAAGAACATCATACAGAAAAAGAAGAAAAAAATTTTAATTTTCAGAGGATGCATCTGTATTCTTTAAATTCTGCATCAGAATTTAAATTTTTTAACTTATTTTTTTTTTTTTTTTGAAGGGATTTTTTTTTTTTTTTTTTTTTTTTTTGACAAAATATTCTAAAACAAGCAGTTAGTTTTATTTTTTAAAAGTTAAAATGCAAGTAAAGATTTTTTAGTTGGAAATGAGTTTTTAATATTTAAAATGAAACTATTTATTTTAGAAGTATTTTCTGAAATAAAAAGAAATAAACGTTCTTCATGAATATCGTATAGAAACAAGAAGTTAAAATTTTTATTTCTCTGTGGAGAAAAAAAAATACGAATGTATTTCAAGCCCAATGAAAATTACCTATTAGAGAGGAAAATTTGCAGTTTGATTGATAACAAACCTTAAAATTATATCTTAATGACTTCACGTTACTGGTCTTTCTCAAATATATCCAATTTTCTGCTACTGGATAATATAAAATAAGCAGTTCATCTGAGAAAATAGTTTTTTCTCAACAAAGTGACCCTGAGAATTATGTGCGGCAGTCGTATTTTTATTAAATTATATGACAAAAATTATAAAAAAAATATATATTACAATATTCTGAAGCATGAGTGTTTATAGGTTGTAGAATTTAATGTTTTTAAATTTAAATATTACATTAAATAAAAAGAAAAAGTCTTAATTTACGTCCATTAATAGTAACACCATAAAATATATATTCTAAAAACCTTAAAATATATACTAAAAACTATACAGTCATTCAGGGTAATTTTGATACGCATTTTCTCTATTTTCATATGTCACACTCTTATTTTAAGACTATTGATGCAACTAGGGGCATAAAAGAGAAGAACCGATCCTAAATTATTGTATGACTATCAAAAATTAAGGAATAATAATGATAAAAGCTATAAAAATGAATTTTTATCCTGGTTCAAAGTTACCCAGCCATTTAGAGTAACTTTGCACCATTTGATAAATTTTATATAAAATAATTCATTATCAAAAAAGTATTATAGTTAGGACAACTTTGAACCCGCAAAAATGTTTTCAGATATGTAAAGACTCCGAATTTACATTTCCCAACATCATAAGATTTGTATAATCTATGATATTATAATAAATATCAGGCATAAGAAAAGTGGAAGAAGAGAACCATGAACATTTAGAAATTTTTTAAAAAAACCCTGTTTATTGTTCATATAAAACATAAAAATGCAGTGGAAAACAATTTCCAATGTTTTATCTCAATAATATATCCACAGTTACAGTAAAACATACTAGTACTAGTATTATTCAAACAAGAATAAAAAATACTGAATGTATGAAATGTCAAATTTGAGTAGCTCCGCCCCGAAAAACACCTTTAAATGAATTGTATGTATTTTACACATATTTGTGAACATATTTACATGTTATATCTAATGTTCATTTTCAGCATTTATATAAAATGAACATGTAAATATGGAAAATGTTTGACAGTAACACCTATAATTAGTAAATTATAAACAACAGTATAACTTTGAACCGGCTCAAAGTTACCCTGAAAATGTGCTAAAATGTTAGTGCCTTCTTATTTTACATTTTATTAACTATTAATAAATAAATAAATAATAAATAAATAATATGGTGCCTCTAAATTTAGTTAAGTTTTAAAAACTTTCCATCATAGTTGAAAAATGTTAATGACTGTTACTTCTGTTTAGTCGGCTGTCTGTCTGGCCATCCGATAATGCTCTTACTCGTGTAAATATACCTTGAGCTTGATAAATGTTTGTTATGTTTATCATAGGACAATGGAATGTGTAGAATTTACATTTCTTTTACAAGGACAAACAAAATAATTCCATACCATTAAGGTATATCGGTAAAAAAAATGCAATGTATTTTAACAAAGTTACACTATTTCAAACGTACTAAAACTGCTAAGCATTATTGAGGTGCAATAAAACATTTGTTTTGTTGAATATGGAGTGCATGGCAATTATCATACTTTAAAAGGGATGCACAAAAAAACTACGTTAAATTATAGCCTATGGACAAAATCATTTGTAGTGTATTTTTTTAAATGTTACACTATTTCAAACGTAATAAAGGTGATATGCATTGCTGAGATGAACTACAAGATGCTTAGTCTAGAGTATAGGAGGCATAGCATTTGTAATGTTTACAGGGTTAATTAGAGGGACACAATTGATTTAACTATTAATTTGCAGGGACACAAAAAAGAAATTCAGTTAGAGTGTGTATAAGAGACAATCGCTGGAAGTACATATTAAGATGCGGTTAGTTGTGTTATGCGTTTCCCAACTGAATTAAAATTTAGATTAATATGTGGTGTGTATAAAAGCTGTACATCGTATACAAGTCGGCAAAAATTATTATAAATCTTCGTATATGGTCAGTAAAACCTCAGAAAAAAATTTCAAACGTGTTTTGCGTTTTATAGAATTAACTTTTAGCAAAATACGTAGCATGTAACATACCTACGGATCATATTACATAGTGTCTCAAAAAAATTCGAACATGTTATCACTTGTGGGCTTTAACTTTTGAAATTGATGGATCAACTGTGTTATACGTGTTCTAAATTGTTTATTAAGATTTCTTTTACCTTAAACAGTAAATTTTTATTTTTTATTTATTTATTTATTTATTTTTGTAGGGTTGAAAAGCGCTCTATAATCTATGCGGGACGCATGCGTTTTTTTTCATGTTTTAAAACTTCCTTCTTTTAAAATCTTTTTTACAGAATCTCATGAGATACACCGGTTAATATGCGAGAACGCGTGTGTTTTTTCGTTACTTTTGAGTACTTTTATTTCCGAATAGAACAAGCTTCATCTTCTTACGTGCAGAAATTTTGTCATTAAATAAGGAGGAGATTACCAACTGGAAAACATGGTATTTCAAAACGTAGGAAAAATACGAATCTTCTTAATTGCTCGTATTTTCAATTATGCTTATATTTTCAACCTATGCATATTTTCCTTGACAAAACTTACTAAAAAAATTTTTGAATACAGAAATATTGCTGTGATATTTACTATGTCTTTTCAAGTTGTTTAAAATAAAAAGTACATAAATAAGTGTTTAAACGTCTTTTCGTAAATGCATTTTGCTGAAATCATAAAATATTATTCAGTGAAGTTATTTTTCCAAAGATCTATAAATCATTGCCGAAAAACATACAATAACTTCTTTCGTACTACTATATATTCTGCTGTTTATTTCCCATTCAATTTGATTAAAGCATTTTCATATTTACGAATCATACATATTACTTTTCTTTTGTCAAAATCATATTTTTATTGTTCAGGAGATGAAATGTAAGTTTGAAATATTATTGCATAATATTGCAAGAATTTCATTCAAGAAGTTTTATATGGTCAATTTTATTACACTTAAGCATTTAAAATTTAGTTTTAAAATGAAATAAAGTATTTTTACGAGTTTAGTAAGTGGACTCTTTTTTTTACGAGTGTAATAAAAGAAACATAAAACATAAAACTTGTGTGCAATTTTACTTTAAAAATTCAAAATTTAAAATGTGTCTAATGATATACAAAACCATAAATACTGGTTTAAAGAGTATTCATCGTATTTTAAATTAATAAAGAAAATGTTACAAAAACAAACTTTTGAAAAAAAAAAGATCAAACAAGAACGAAAAATTCTTCGTCCAGCATAGATTATGTAACAATTTCCAACGCATTTAGAATATTGCAACAAAAGTTTACAATTTATTAATATGAAAGATGTAAATAAATAATTTACTAGAAAACAGAGATTCTGTTTTTTTCAGAATCTGGTGTCGCCCCCGATAAAAGAAAAATATATTTGTACATAAATATAGATAGTACAAAACATATTTCAGTTTTTAAAACTTAAAATACACGCTTTTATTTTATATAAAATGACGTCATTCGCATCCGGAGGAAAATTCCTCATTTACGATCTTGCCTTAAACAACATCTACAGTAAAGTATGCATATGACGTCACTATCGCTAAATAATGAACAAATCCAAAAAAAAAAAAAAAAAAAAAGAAAAAAAATGATAGAGGTTGTCATTCAAGAAACTTGACAAAAAAATCGGCTATCTAATGATTAATATATCTTCATTTGTTTGTAATATTAATATAAATTCTTAAAATTTAATATAGTTTATAATAGCTCCATATTTTATCAGAAATCCGTCATTTTTATTTTTTCTCAAAATAGCACGTATTTTAATTACATTTTTATTCAGCTGATGTGAGAGAATGGCAACAAAAAGACATAATTACTATTTTCCAAACATTTCCTTTTACTTTTCTGTAGAAATGGAGTTTTTCAGTTGCCAACATTATTTTTTTTTATAAACTACAAAAAAAGAAATAATATCTCAAAAATAAATGGAGATGCAGTTTTCAAACAAATTGCATTTGTACTTTTTTTTAAAATACGACGGTATAAAAATTAAAAATGTGCCATGCTTAGAAGTTTTTTAAAAAAAGCAGAAGTGTATTTAACAGTAGAATTAAACATCTGCTTTGTTTTACGGCTGGCTTATACAACGGAACATAATTTTTTGGAGACGACACTTTAATAGGTGGAGAGAAAGAAATAGCATACCGGGGCCAATAAAACGTATAATGCATTTGAAAACCCTTCTTCAATTATCATCAATAGCTGGAAAATTACCTGAATTCTTCTGTTCGCCTCTGCATAGGATCTACAAATTTATATGTATACTACATAATTGAAAAACATAGAACTCAAATGAGCCCAGAGTGGAATGACAAATTCACCTTGCGTTAAAATAACTAAAAATAACTAAAAATAAACTGTTTACTAAAAAGTTGCATAAAAATTTATTAAAATATACCGTTACAAAATGAACTGGTCTTTAAAAACTTAAAAACCATTGATGTTAAAATCATAATGAAACAGAAAAAGATGATTCCTGAGATCTTTCGATCGCTAACGCGATCATTTTCAAAGGATACTTTCACTGGAATGTCGCAATCACTGAGCTATTTATACACCAGTCTGTGAAAAAAGGGTCAGTCTATTATTTGTTGGGGGTGTCTATGAAGTTGTTTCGTTCCAATGCTGAAGTGTTAGATATTTTCAAAATGTTAAACCAGATTTGAGGTATATCATGAGATAAAACATCGTTACATACGTTATTTTCTTTTTTTTCTTTCTTTTCTTTTTCTTTACTTTCTTTAAAGAAAATAATGAATGAATAAGATAAATAAATAATGAAGATATAGATAATAGATATAAATAATGAATAAGAAAAAGAAAAGAAAGAAAAAAAAGAAAATAACGTATGTAACGATGTTTTATCTTATGATATACCTCAAATCTGGTTTAACATTTTGGAAATATCTAACACTTCAGCATTGGAACGAAACAACTTCATAGACACCCCCAACAAATAATAGACTGACCCTTTTTTCCCCGACTGGTGTATAAATAGCTCTGTGATTGCGACATTCCAGTGAAAGTATCCTTTGAAAATGATCGCGTTAGCGATCGAAAGATCTCAGGAATCATCTTTTTCTGTTTCATTATGATTTTAACATCAATGGTTTTTAAGTTTTTAAAGACCAGTTCATTTTGTAACGGTATATTTTAATAAATTTTTATGCACCTTTTTAGTAAACAGTTTATTTTTATTTTTAGTTATTTTTAGGTATACTACATAGTATGATGCTAAAAGTAGTTCAGTTAAATGCATAAGAACAGTTGAAAATTCTCATTCAACAATTTCCATCAATAAACGGAAATGTACTTTAAATCTTTTGTGTAGCCCTGTATTATATGATGTATAGAATGTATACATACAAGTAATTTGCAAAAAAAGGTTGAATTTCAAAACGCGTACCACAACTGTAAAAGCACTTTCAGCAATTATTCGTCGCAGGCCGTACTCAAGCGAAATACTTTTGTGTCAATGTAACTGAGCAATAAATTACATACATTCCAGATTCTACAGTAAGCGTCTTGTAGTACACATAAGCAATATATATATATAAATTTTAATATGTTTAAAATAGTGCAATATCATTAAAATACACCGCAAATCATTTCCCTCCATTGGTCGTAATGCAACAGAATTCTTTTGAGTGTCCCTGTAAACGAACCGTAAATGTTACACACTTCATTTTCAATACTGGACATGTCTTAGTAAACCCCAATAACGTATATCAATTCATGGCAATCGGAATGTATTTACGAAAGTTAGAGCATGGATAGAGAGACAGAAGGACAAATAGGCAGACGGACAAACAAACCGATTTCATAAACACTTTTCAACAATGTTGGAAAATGTTGAAAAACATTAAAATGTCATTAAATATTTTCTCTTAATACAGTAGACTCCGTTAAATCCGCGACCCTAAAGTCCGTGAACGCCTAAAATCCGCATATTTTTCAGATATAAACAATGCAATTTACAGTTAAGTTGCAGGAAAAAAATTCAAGATGGCGCCGAAATCAGCGACTACCACAATGTTTTTTTTTTTACTAAATTTTTTGTTAATCATTCTCTTTTGGTTATTACAGCTGATTTATTACTAAATAAATTTACATTAATTTTGATTTTGATATAAATTAGCATATCTATATGATGACGTACCGATCTTACGATCGTTTTACCACTAGATGGCAGCATAGGACTTTTGGAATCGATTTCATTGGTAATAATTTAATATTTTTCTAAATTTTTATTTTACATAACTATTTTAATCATTACTTACGTTTACACTAATAAATAATTTTAATATTTTACTTATTTTAATGTTTCACTTTGTTGTAAGCATTCATTATAATTTCCCTTGTTTAACTACTAATCAAATTAATTTTTCAAAAATGTAAACAAATCAATGACCAGAAATCCGAAAAATTCTAAAATCTGCACAACCTCTGGTCCCAAGCTGTGCGGATTTGAGGGAGTCTACTGTAAAATAAAATCATTTTTATTCTTCAAGCTTAGTATACCATTATATTAACGATATAAAGGAAGAACAAGAACTGAGACGAAATAAAGTGTGCAATATAAAAAAAAAAACTGTATAAAATATACAGAAAATGCAGAAACTATATGAAAACAAAATATCCTACAAAACTTTTTCCTAATATTCGTAGATCCATTATTAAAAAACTGACGGACAGTATCATCTAAACGCAAACAAGACCGCGAAGCAATAGATTCAAAAGTATTATCATCCATTCCAATTTTCCACTTTTTGTAAATTAAAAAAAAAAAATACTTTGAAGAAAATATTTTTGTTTAATGAATAAAGTCAAGTACATTTCAAATGAATACCACATAGAAGCAACACACATTTACTAAATACCTTTTCTGGTTCAAATTATGCTTTTTTTATTTCAAAAAAGCATGAGGTTAACAAGTATACATTATTAATCTTTAATTTATAACTGTGGTACATTTTATTTCCTTTTTCTAATTCATCTGATGATGCTTTCGGACGAATTTTTGAGTCATTCCCTCTTAAAGAAATACAGGTCTGTTGAACTCGCAGTGAATTCCACACTACACCTTGGACCAATCCATTTGTATGGAAAAGTTACATTAAGATATGCATTTAAAATCACATATGTAGTGGATAAGTTTTTCAAAATGTTGAAATTAAATATATTTGTCAACAAACAACTAATTGACACGTGGAATGACGGTATATTGCCAATGTGCCATGAGGAGTCATAGAGTAAGTACATTTCGTCGCCTCAGCGCTACAATGGGACATCTAGTAATAATCGAAAATGATATCTCTGACTTATTGCTATGAAAAACTGTGTCTGCATCTAATGGAACAGTAAGGAGTTTTTATAAGACACATCTGCGATATAGTATTAAACATAACTTTGTGTTCCAGAATTTGTTCCACTGGATGCAAAAAGAGTTATTCATGGCTGTAAGTCAGATATCTCATTTTTTATTATTACTAGATGTCCTACTGTTGCTCTGAGGCGACGCGACGATTTGTTTGGAACAACTTGTATATGTAATACTAAAGATCAAAATATATATTAATCATGGTGTTCTACATCCGGGAAACTCGGGGTTAAGGCTTCGGGACCGCGGTCCTGTGAGTCCTCGGGGGTCTAAAGATGTGATCCCAAACTATGTAGTAAAATGTTTGGGTTCTGCTTTCGGAGCGACCAGAACTTCAAACGTGTTTGGGTTTCAGGAGGTGAATACATGCTGGGCGAAGCTCTTTTTTGGCCGGTAGTATGTACCTGTGTGGTGTCCTGTGGCAAATCGATGCATGCACCTAAGGCCTCTGAGAGTTTAGATTCGGCGGTCGGTTTACCGCATCGTTTAATACCACTTCCTAGTATTATCATGCGTGAGATGGTTAACATAATCTCTTTAACCCTTTATCTACTAACGGTACTTATAAGTACCACTCACTATAAACTTTTATACTATAGTGGATATTACTAATATTCTAATGGTACTTTGCAAAAAACGCTCTTTTGACTCCACTTTATCCGAATACATGGCAGCAATAGTTCTAGGTTTGTTATTTTAGAGAGGAACGAGGCTATCTTTGAAGCAGTCGATGTGTTTTGTGCCGAAATTTTGTACAGATTGCCACGCTTGTCTTTTCATTGCTGGAAACACAGTAAAGGATATAAGATAAGTGTTGGATTTTTTTTATGTGTTCATTGTGATCTTAGAATACAATATGACTAGATATTTTAGGTGAACGGTGTATGTATTTTATTTAACTGTTGAATTACTCGGTTGTACTTATAAGTACCGTCAGTACACTGGTTGTTGGAGAAAAACTTCTTGTTTACTTTTTGTCTGTGTAGTTATCCATAGTTTTCATCTGTTTTAAAATGTAATTACTAAAATGTAGTGTAGTTATGATTTCCCTGGTATTTCTTTTCTGTTTAATTGTTATTTTTTTTATAGGAAATCGAAAAAGCTGTGGCACCGGCTCGATATTGCTATGCTAGACATGGCATATGTAAATTCATATATTGCTTATGTGCAGATGCGAGAGAACATGTTGTCCCTGGAATATTGACGTCGCATAAGCAAAGTACTGCAAACAAGATCGAAACCTTAAAAAAAAGGGGGTTTTTTTTACCCTTTCTGAAGCAAAGCATTTTCAATTCTAAAGGGTTGAAATAAATGATTGGCACCGGAATTTGCGAAACGATTTATTTGAAAATATGAAAAAGTCCATATTTAGCATACTTATTAAATCAAAATATTTTCTGGTGTCAGTTGAAATACCATGTGGATTTTCTGTTACGATATTTTAGTCATAGTGTACTGACGGTACTTTAAAGTACCACTTTAATTAACTACCTCTAAATAATTAAATTTCTCACGGGTGAGAATTTTTTTTATGCTTATCCTTTAATTTTCATTGTAGTAACTTAAAAAAAAATATTACATGAAAAAAATTGCAGTAGATCATAATGCCGTAGATAAAGGGTTAAGCGGTTTTTCTTCAAGAATCGCGTAAATTTTTGATATTATACAAAAAGTTCCACTAGTCTTCTGTTTAATATCTATTTTGTCAGAAATATGTTGTAATAATTAAAATATGTGTGAGTAAATATCTTAACAGGACTTTAAATCCGGAAGAAGAAACTGCATTTCACTATCACATGCTATGCAAAAAAATTCCTATTTGCTGTTCCCTGAAGTTTTCTCTAATTATGTTGGCCACTAAACTCAAATCCTCTTCTTCTCTGTGTATATGTTCAAAGATCCATCATTCTTTGAGCCACTGACGGTATGCTGCATGCTACGGAAACTAGTCTTCAATTAGTTAAAAAGTTCAGGAGCTTAAAACGTTTTTATATCTATCTATATTGTACTGAGCAAAGAACCATCTTAATTGTCAGTATGCAATCTCTCCATTTGTATATAGACCGGTAGGAGGCAGCACAGACAATCACCTCATCGAGTTTACTGCTGAAATTACAAAATTAGTTCAAACTCGATTCGCATATTAAAACGCAATCGGTCTGCCAAGTCATATCTTGGCCAAAATCATATAACCTAAAGGTATAAAAACATGGAGGACTGGGAGTTATTTTTCCCCGGCTGCCAAGAAGGGTAACGCGTATCTGGGTATGTGAATGTCTTTATACCTTCAAAACATCCCAACAGTTGGATGGATATTAATGAATGAGGTCTCTATCAATTCGTCTTAACCGGCCGATGGTTATAGGCTAGTTTTTGTTTTTTATAAATTCAAAATGGCGGCCGTAAAATACAAGATGGCGGTAGACACGAAAAAAAATTTACGCACCCTATTGAGCGGCATATCATTGGATAGGTTTTTTTAAAATGAAGGCGACTTTTCATTGACTATTTTACTGCCGGAATCTCCGTTTAAATATTATACAACCTGGAAGCTGTGTAGGAGGATCTCTAGCTTTACTGCAACTCTAACCATCATAGACACCTATAGGCCTCATCAAAACAGTGTTTATAGATAGGAACTAGCAATTAACCACAACTTAAAAATCATCCATACAAGTAAATAAAAAAAAATAGGTAAGTAATATAAAAAATAGTTTCACATTGATAAGAAATAATTAATTAGTTCGCTTTTTACGCAGTCGGTTTTTTTTTATTTAATTTTTTATCTAATATTTTATACTTATGTATCTAGAATATGGGCCGATTACGATGTTCTTTTCTGTCCCAAATAGGGTTTATTGAGTAAACCAAAATGATGAAGCAGGAGTGTTGAAATAATTTTACTCAGGATCTCACTCTTGGAAGTAAAACTTATATTTTGTAATATGACAGTACACGGCGTTCGCGAGCCCGCGAGAGGCCCGAGAAACCTCATTTTTTGTTGTCTTACAAGATGCGAATAGTAGAGAAAGCTAAAAAAAAAAAAAGTGTTCTTTGAGGCAGCACGTAAGTTTTGTTAAGAAATTAGTATATTTTCCAGCAGAGGGCGAACAAGTCAGAATAGGCGGGGTATTTTATTTAAGAGTATAAGAACTTTTATTGTTGTGGTTATATGGCGGTAATAACATTTGGCTACTGCCCTGTTGCAACACCGATAGTCATTTTTAAATTTGACAGGTACTTGTTATTTATGATGTCTTAATATAATGATAAATGTAAGACAGAACAAAGTTAATTAGGATTCGTTATTTAACTGTAACACTTATTTTGACATGAATTATAATTCATGACTTAAATGTAAACATCAAATACTTATTTTCACATTATTTATAATTTATAAGTTAAATAGAATCCTGAATCTAATAACTGTGAAATTTAAAGATGATTGATTAGAATTTATAGTTTAAATATAATCAGTTAACTTAAATTTATCACTTGAATCTAATAATTGTTATACTGGGGAAAGTTAATTGAAATTTATGGATTCGAGTAATCATCTAATATAAACATATCAATCAACTTTTATTTTATTAAATTGATTTCACAAACACTAGTAATGATTAATATTTTTATGATGGTAATTTCTTTTATTGCCATTTCTTATCTCCCCTCCAAATTAGGTCCACCAGATTCGCCTGCAAAGCTGGGAGAACTCCCTCGGAAATTTGATAATATAAAGTTAGATAAGATTGTGTTCTTGTTTGCTTAAGTTATTGAAATTATTGTGAAAGTTAAATTTAAAATTTAGATTGCTAAGGTGTGAGGACTGAATTTTGCTGCAGGAAAAATAAAACTTTAAGTTTCAATTTTGAGGCGTAAAAACTAAAAGAACGAATTTAAGATTTTAGTTTTTTTTTTATGCTCGACTTTCTAAGTTTGCGATATGGCTATCAGGACAAGCAGAACGAACTTTATATATAAAAACATAGGGTAAATTGGGTGAAGATGCCGTAATTTTTGACTTAATTGTTTTAAAAATAGCCTGTTGTTTTTATTTTTAATTCATTGATTTCTTGTTGAAGTTTGCACCCTTACGTATCATTTAAAAAGTTGTTTCATTTTACAGATATTATATAAAGCAGCACAAATTATGTTTTTTAAACACTTCCATTTCGGCATCTTATCCAGACCTACGGGTAAGATGGCAAACTATCTAGGAGTAACATGCCTTGCGGAGTTCCAATGTAAACAATAATTTTTGTGAAGCAGTTTAAAACATAATAGGACGAATAAAAGTAACTTTAATATTTTAGACATAGTAAAGTTGTTGCCTTACTTAATAATAGTAAATTACAAAAAATATTAATGTAACAAACGTAGGCAATTAAATAAAAGGACAAACTAATATTTGAAAAAAAAAAGTTATGTTCTACTTAACTTAAAGAATTATGGCTCTTAAGTATGTTTATTTTTAAACATTATAATAAGTTTAAATACCATAAAGGCAATGTGATTAAGTGCTTTAGCGTGCAGATTTTTTTATTGGTGTTTTTCATATGCACCTTTGTTCCTTTCAGCTATAACTCAAATCTGCCTAAAGTTGCACATTTGTTTAGGCACTTTGAGCAACTTTTATATAACCAACAGTTTTGCTGAATGCATTTGATTCAATCACATTTTTCAGAGGTTATATTGCACTCTACTAGACATTCTTAACAGTGACTCTCATTCACTTAAAAAAATCCTCATCCTCTGAATCTTTATAAGAAATTTAATTCGTTATCTTTTCAAAGCAGATCAAATTAGAGTTTTTTTTTTTTTTTGAGTCTGCGGTGTCTTGATGGAGGTTGGGGAGCGTAACTCGTAGGGGGCGGAAAACCCTAGTTATCTAAAGCTGTATTATATACTTCTGATATTTACATTTATTAAAATTATTTATAACTGCATTTAACAAAATTTTTAAAAATGATTAAAATTAATAATTATTAAACATTTATTTATAAGGCCAATAAAGTTTATTTATAAGTCAGAATACATGTAGAAAACTTTCAAATTATGTTCACCTTACATTTTAATATTTCTTTGTGTCATTTTAAAGATTTAGGAAATTTATAATTTTAACTAATGATTTTTTTAATCAGTTGATTAAAATCACGATTTAATCACTGACTAAATTATCTGCTTAAAATTGTTGACAAGTTAGTTAATATACAAGAGTAATTTATACAATGAAGAAACAACCAGGCATTTGACCGCCACGGAAAATAACCGGCATCTTACCCCAAGGGGAAAAAACCGGCGTCTTACACCCAAAAATTTTCGTCGTCTCACCCCAAAGTATTGAGTAAGACGCCAGTGCCCCACACTGACGTGAAGAAGCGGGAACCGGCCACAATTTATATTTTGTAGAAATGCCAGGTACCAGTACTCTCTAAAAACAGAAGATTTATTTCTCTGGTGTTTAAATTAAGACGTATATAGGCAAATAAAGAAGTCACGTAAAAGACTTTTGACATTTACCAGAAGGGTTTTGATGAAATAGCAATAAAAAGGTACCACTTACATTTTTTTTTTAACAACGCAAACGGAAATTAAAATATCAGTAGGCAACCGTCTTCCTTACAACTGAGCGGCCTTTCCCTACAGCGCTTGCGCATATGAAAACTACGTGATTCGGCATCAGTTACCTCATCAGTTCGGCATCAGTTCTCACCTCAAGTTGCCCTAATAATAATGACAAAATATAAGAATCTCTCTATTCTAAAAAAAAGTAACTTACGCTGTCACCGCCGCCGTCGCCGCCGGTTTTGAATTATTTGTGACCGGAGGTCTTTCTCCATTAATATTGAGAAAAATATTACATACAAAAATATTAAAATCGGCGGTATTATAGAGAAATGCTTGATAAACACGCTGATGCAGACAGTTTTCAAATCGAAGAATTATTTTAAGAGATATTTAATGCTAAAGTTGAACAAAATCGTTCCACTTAAAAAGTTTTATAGAAGCAAAAACTATACATCGGAATTTAATAATTTTTAGATCATTTTATACGTTGTAATTTACCGGTGTGCAGAATATATATATTTTTTCTAATTGACTAATTTTTTGAGGTTTTATTTCTATTTTAAATTCAAATTTTCAGCATTTCGAGAGATATTTTGTACTTATTTTAGAAAATTGTACTACTTTAACCTGTTGCTAACTGTATAAACAGAGCAAACAATAATGTTGGCTTCAAATTAGAAATTTATTTACACGTGACTATTATAAACAGAAAAAAATCTTTCAAATTAGAATTAAATAATTACGTATAAAAAGCAGGAACTTATTGAAAATGACTTCATAAGAACAATATTTACACGTGAATTTTAACAGAGAAAGGATATTGTAAAATAATAAATTCATTAACTTGCGTTAGAAGACTTAAATAGGAGAAATTGCGTCACATTTACGTCACATTACACTTATTATGTAAAATGAACAAAAAATAATATTGCAAAACAGTTTAAATTTAAAAATTGCACAAGACATTTATTTGATATTTCGAGATAATCTTTTCAACTATTTTTGTTGATACAACGCAAATAATATTTCATTTCTAACAAAAGCATTTTCACGTGAATATTAAAAAGAGAAAGAAAAGTTTGGTGAAAATAATGTCAGAAAGAACTTTCTTTTCGCTTTGTTAAAAAATACCGGGACCCGAAGACTCTGTTTAACTTAATTTATTTTATATTAGCTTATTTTGAAATGTTTAACTGATTTTATGTAATCAAAGACGAAAACAGTCATTGTATATTTTAAGAGAAGCTGATTTTTCCTTAAAATTCCCCAATCAAAGAGAAATGAATAGAAACCCGTTTATCGGGAGATCGCCACTGTTTTTTAAATTATAATTCAATTTTTCAAAATCTTTTTAAAGCCGATCAAATTAGCGTGGTTTTAGAAAATGCGGTGTCTGAACGGAGTGTTGGCGAGCGTAGCTCGTAGGCGGCCGAGCCCCCTAGTATCATAAAACATAAGAAAAGCTGAAAAAACATTAATAATAATATACTAAATATATGGGAGAACACAGAGTTCAAATAGTGTAGTTGGTAAGTCTTGAGCCCGAAATTTGTTTTTTTTAAGTCTCTTTTCCATGATTTTCCCTTCCGAAAGTTTGCTGACCATTCTTTCTGCTATCTGTTTTTAAAATAATTACAGCACAAAATTCCCCAATTTTACATAAAGTTTTAATTCTGTAAAAATATACTATCAACATTAAAAATTAGAAAATATTCAGATATATGAAATAATTGAATTAAAAAAATATTTTTATATACAAAATATTCAACATAATTAAAATGTTGAAAAAAAAAATGAGAAGCATTGGTTCTCTTTCCAAAATATCCAACTATTCAAATTTGCTTGAAAAGACCACAAAATATGAAAAAATATAAAATTACTCAAGCAAAAAGTAGTAGAATAAAATAAAATAAATAATGTAGAATAAAAATGGATAGAACAGGTGTGGACATTTCAAACAGAATCTATTTAAAAGCGCTACTGTTACGCAAGCAGAGTTTTCCTAAATCTCAGGAAGTTTTTTAATTTAATCCTAAACCGTTGACGGTTTTAGCATATCCTAAATCTAAAGGGAGATTTTTGCAAAAAGAAAGAAAAAGAAAAAATCAACATGGTGTTTATGTGAAAATGATGATATTGTTTAATTGTAAAATTCGGAATTCATCGTTTGCAGACTGAGGTGTGTGTATGAAGTTTCCTCAGTGGTCAAAATGTATCCGATTTACGAATTAAATGCTATCACCATGTCACAGCTCATTGAGAAAAATGAATTACTAGCTAATTCAAAATTCTGACAACATTCTTTCTGATTTAAGGAGCAAAGCCAGGATGTCATCAGTTTCCCGGCTATTTTTTGCTATTAAAACAGCAAAAGAATTAATTATACAGGGTTTTACTACTGGCAAGAAGAAAAAGAAAAACGCAAATAAATTAATGTATCCTGGTTCAATAAAGGCACTCACATAGTCTTTTAAGCGCATGGCACCCCCCACCCCAACCTTGCTGTTTTGTTTTTTATCGAATCCAAGTATATCTCATCAACAGTTGTCACCTTTGCTCAGGTAGAAAAATCTCACTGAACACCTTTTGTCGGTGGAGGGGTGTTCTCTTTGAATTTAACAAACTAAAAAAACTTGAAAACAAGAATATAATGTGAATTTAGAAGTAGTTGGGTTAAATGGCGTTTCTAAACCAATGATTTGATTATTTCAAGTACTTTTGACATGTTGGGAGCGCGACCTTCACCTTTTTGCAATTGTGGTTGAGTTATCAATTCACTGGGGCCCTTTAATGTGTGATGAAATTTATTATTTTTAAAGAGATACTCAATAGTAACACAAAAAATAAAAAACTCAAATACTGAAATATAACATACTAGCAAACCCCGCGGCTTTCTCGCGTAATAGTTGAAATATGCCAAGTGATATTTATATGTCTAATTTTTATTAAAAGGTACTAACTAAATTTTTATTTTATTAAAAGGTTTTTTTTATTATAAGGTACTTATTACTTTTAGGAATAATTAAAAAATTACTATTTAAAACACAGTTTGATTAAACATCATTATTACACTGCATTAGGCAGAAATAAGACTTAAAAAAATAAAACTAAATAAATGATAATTTAGAAAATATTTTGAAACTTTTATGCTCAATAAATACGCTCATTTCAGTATTCATTTGAAGTTTTGAATTTTTTAGAAACCATCTTCTTACATCTTAAAATTAACTACCATGTCAAATTCCAAGTCCTCCCACCTCACTCAACAAAAAAGGATATGTTGAAATAGGAACTGTAACCATTAATTTGCTAACATTAATTTTGAAATCGGTTTGTTATTTCCTAATATTTCACAGAAACGTAATTTAGAAAGCTTTTAAAAGCCTTTTTAGAACGTTTGTTGTTCCTGTGAACCCTGGGTGGTAGAATCATCGGCATAAAATATAGCCTGTGTAGGATCAGAGACTGTTACCATTGATTCGCAACTATTATTTTTATAATCGGTTTATATTCCCTAAATTTGCATAGAAATCTTAATTTAGGAGTTTTTTAGAATGCTTCTCGCACTTCCCCGTCACTTCAACCCTTTTTAATGCGAATTTATTTTTGACAGTCCTTCGAGGGCATTTATATTTTATAAGTAACTACGATGCCATATTTAAAGTTTCTAGCCTTTTCAATATGGCAGAAATCGCAAATTAGAACGTTTTTAGCTCCTGCAACCCTCTGGTGGTAGTGGCACAGACATAAAATATAGCTTACGTTTGAGCAGGTTCTATCGCCAACAATTTGTCAACATTATTTTCGTAATCGGTTTGATATTTGATAAGATTACATAAAAAATGTAATTTAAAACGCTTTACGCTCACTTCATCTTTTTAAATTTGGAATTGTCTTTCGGCTGTTCTTAGAAAGCTGTTGCATCTTGTAAATAAATACCATTCCATACTTCAAAGTATTAGACCCCACAGATGTGCAAAAAACGCAAGTTAGAACATGTTTTGCTTTTGCAACCCTCAGATGGTAGCGACAGCAACATAAAATAAAACCTATGTTATAGCAGGGGCTGTCACCATACATTTGCAACCATTACTTTTGAAATAGCTTTGGTATTTCCTGAGATTGAGTAGAAATCGCAATTTAGAACACTTTTCGCGCATTTTCACCCCTTTTTAAATTTCTAATTTTTTCGAAACTGTTCTTAAACATCATTTATATCTAATAAATATGTACCTTGCCTAATTTTAAGTTGCTAGCTACTACCGATCACAAAAATCCAAATTTAGAACGCTTTCTTGCTCCTGCAACGTCTAGGTCATAGTGATATTGACATAAAATATCGTCTTAGAGCAGAGGCTGTCAGCATCAATTTCCTACCATTACTTTTGAAAGCAGTTTGATTCTTCCTGAGATATTACTAACAAATCGGCATTTAGAACGTTTTTAGAACGCTTTTCGCGTATTTTGTTCCTGCATCTCCTCTGGGATTAGTGGAAACAGATATAAAATATAGCCTATCTTGGAGCAAGATCTGTCACCATCATTTGTACACCATTATATTTGAAATCGCTTCAGTACTTCCTGCGATTGCATAGAAATCGCAATTTAGAACGTTTTTTATGACGATTTTTCCGCATTTTGACCCCATTTTAAATTTCGATTTTTTTAGAAAATGTCCTTAGAGATCATTGATATCTTATAATCAACTACCATTCCAAATTTCACGATTCTTGGCCCTTCCGTAACGCGAAACCGCAATTTATAATGTTTTTCTCCTGCACTCCCTTTGGGGTAGTGGCACCGACATAAAATACAGCCAATGTTGGAGCTAGGGTTATCACCATCATTTTGACGCCTTTATTTTTTTAAATCGGTTTTGTATTTACTGAGATTGTGTGGAAACCACCATGTAGAATGTTTTTTAGAACGCTTTTCGCGCATTTTCACCCCTTTAAAACTTCGATTTGTTTAAGAACTGTTCTTAGAAATCCTTTATATCTAATAAATAACTAATATTTCAAATTTCATATTTCTAGGCCCTTCAGTAACGAAAAATCGCATTTTTAGAACGTTTTTTGCTCCTGCACCCCGTTTCGGGTAGTGGCACCGACATAAAACATAGCCTATGTTGGAGCAAGGATTCTCACCGTCATTTTGACACCATTATTTTTTAAATCGGTTTGGTATTTCTTGAGATTGTGTAGAAACCACCATTTAGAACGTTTTTTAGAACGCTTTACGCGCATTTTCGCCCCTTTTAAATTTCGAATTGTTTAAGAACTGTTTTTACACATCATTTATATCTTATCAGTAACTAATATTCCAAATTTCATATTTGTAGGCGCTTCAGTAACTCAAAAACCGCATTTTTAGTACGGTTTTTGCTACTGCACCCCCTTTGGGGTAGTGGCACCGACATGAAATATAGCCTATGTTCTAAGTTGGACTAACACCATCATTTTGATACCATTACTTTTGAAATCGGTTCGATGGCTCCAGAGATTACCTCTAACAAACAAACAAACTTTACTTCTTTATAATATTAGTATAGATAATATTCCAAATTTCATATTTCTAGGCCCTTCACTAACACAAAAATCGCATTTTTAGAACGTTTTTTGTTCCTGCACCCCCTTGGGTGTAGTGGCACCGACATAAAATATAGCCTATCTTCTAAGTTGGTCTAACACCATCATTTTGATACCATTACTTTTGAAATCGGTTCGGTAGCTCCAGAGATTACCTCTAACAAACAAACAAATTTTACTTCTTTATAATATTAGTATAGATTAGTAGAGACTAGCAAATCCCGCGGCTTTGCTCGCGTAATATTTGAAATATGCCAAATGATATTTATATGTCTAATTTTTATTAACAGAAATTATACTTTAAGGAATAATTCAAAAATTACTATTTAAAACATAGTTTGACTAAACTTCATTATTACACTGCATTAGGCAAAAATTAGACTTAAATTAATAAAAAGAAATAAAACTAAATAGATGATAATTTACAAAATATTTTGAAACATTTATGCTCAATTAATACGCTTATTTTAGTATTCATTTGAAGTTTTGAATTTTTTAGAAACCATCTTCTTACATCTTAAAATTAAACATCACGGCAAATTCCAAGTCCTAATACCTCTCTCAACATAAAAAACTATGTTGAAATAGGAACTGTCACCATTAATTTGCCAACATTAATTTTGAAATCGGTTTGCTATTTCCTAATATTCCACAGAAAAGTAATTTAGAAGGCTTTTAAAGGCCTTTTTTAGAACGTTTGTTGTTCTAGTGAACCCCAGGTGGTAGAATCATCCGCATAAAATATAGCCTGTGTAGGATCAGAGCTTGTTA
This sequence comes from Maratus speciosus, assembly GCA_963932465.1. Taxonomy (NCBI): domain Eukaryota; kingdom Metazoa; phylum Arthropoda; class Arachnida; order Araneae; family Salticidae; genus Maratus; species Maratus speciosus. The sequence continues at coordinate 478,115,675 of OZ010795.1, read as the reverse complement.
CCATTGATTCGCTATTATTACTTTGTAATCGGTTTATATTCCCTGAAATTGTATAGAATTCGTAATTTAAGACTTTTTTAGAACGCTTTTCGCACCTCCCTTTCGCTTCACACCTTTTTAATTCGAATTTATTTTCGACAGTCCTTCGAGGGCATTTATATTTTATAAGTAACTACAATGCCATATTTAAAGTTTCTAACCACTTCATATCAAAGAAATCGCAATTTAGAAAGTTTTTTGCTCCTGCAACCGAAGTAGTACAGACATAAAATATAGCTTATGTTTGAGCAGGTTCTATCACCAACCATTTGTCACGATTAATTTTTTAATCGGTTTGGTATTTGATAAGATTGCATAAAAATTGTAATTTAGAACGTTTATAGAACGCTTTTCGCTCACTTTAGCCATTTAAATTTGGAATTTTCTTTCGACTTTTCTTAGAAAGCAGTTGCATCTTGTAAGTAAATACCATGCCATATTTCAAAATGTTAGACCCCTCAATTATGGAAAAAACGCAAATTAGAACATTTTTTGCAAATGCACCCCCACATGGTTGTGACAGCAACATAAAATATAGAATATGTTGGAGCAGGGACTGTCACCATCAATTTGCAACCATTACTTTTGAAATAGGTTTGATATTTCCTGAGATTGCGTTGAGATCGCAATTTAGAACGTTTTTACAACGTTTTTAGAACACTTTTCGCGCATTTTCACTCCTTATAAATTTCCAATTTTTTCGAAACTGTTCGTAAAGATCATATATATCTAATAAATATGTACCTTGCCTAATTTCAAGTTGCTATACCCTTCCGATCACAAAAATCGAAATTTTGAACGTTTTTTGCTTCTGCAACCTCTAGGTGATAGTGACACTTACATGAAATAGAGTCTATGTTAGAGAAGAGGCTCTCGGCATCAATTTGCCTACCATTAATTTTGAAATCAGTTTGATTCTTCCTGAGATTGCTCACAAATCGGCATCTTGAACGTTTTTAAAACGCTTTTCGCACATTTTCACCCCCTTTAAATTTTAATTTTTTAAAGAAATGTTCTTAGAGATAATTTCTATATAATAAATATATTCCATGCAAAATTTCATGAATCTAGGTTCTTTCATAGTTTTAAAATCGCATTTTTAGAACGTTTTTAGTTCCTGCATCTCCTCTGGGGTAGTGTAAACAGACATAAAATATAGCCTATCAGGAGCAAGAGCTGTCACCATCATTTTTACACCATTCTATTTGAGAAATCGGTTCAGTACTTCGTGACATTCCATAGAAATCGCAATTTAGAATGTTTTTTACAATGCTTTTCGCGCATTTTCACCCTTTTTATATTTCGATTTTTTTAGGAAATGTTCTTGGAGATCATTGATATCTTACAAGTGACTACCATTCAAAATTTCTTGATTCTAGGCCATTCCATAACACAAAATCGCAATTTAGAACGTTTTTTCTCCTGCAACCCAACGTGGTAGTTATACAAAAATAAAACAGAGCCATGTCAGAGCAAGGTCCTTCACCATCAATTTACAACCATTACTTTTGAAATCGATTTGATACTTCCCAAAATTGAGTAGAAATCACTACTTAGAATGTTTTTGAGAACCCTCTTCGCGCATTATCACACATTTTAAATTTCGATTTTTTTAAGAACAGTTCTTAGAAATCATTTACATCTAATAAGTAACTAATATTTCAAATATCATATTTCTAGGCCCTTCCGTAATATTGCATTTTTTGAACGTTTCTTGCTCCTGCACCCCCTTTGGAGTAGTGGCACCGACATACAATATAGCCTATCTTGTAGCAAGGGTTGTCACCATCATTTTGACACCATTATTTTTAAAATTGGTTTGGTATTTCCTGAGATTGTGTAGAAACCGCAATTTAGAACGTTTTTCAGAACGCTTTTGTGCATTTTCAACCATGTTAAATTTCGATTTTTTTAATAACTGTTCTTAGAAATACTTTATATGTAATAAGTAACTAATATTTCAAATGTCATATTTCTACACTCTTCAGTAACGCAAAAGCCGTAATTTAGAAAGTTTTTACTCCTGCACCCCCTTTGGGCTAGTGGCACCGACATAAAATATAGCCTATTTTGGAGCAAGGTTTGTCACCATCATTTTGACACCACTATTTTTTTAATCGGTTTGGTATTTCCTGAGATTGTGTAAAATCCGTCATTTAGAACGTTTCTTAGACCGCTTTTTGTGCATTTTTACCTCTGTTAAATTTCGAATTGTTTAGAAAATGCTCTTAGATATCATTTATATCTTATAAGTAATTATCATTCCAAATTTCATGATTATAGGCCCTTCCATAACACAAAAATTGAATTTTTAGAACGTTTTTGCTCCTGCACCGCCTTGGGGTAGTGGCACCGACATAAAATATAGCCTATGTTCTAAGTTGGGCTAACACCATCATTTTGATACCTTAACTTTTGAAATCGATTCGGTAGCTCCAGAGATTACCTCTAACATACAAACAATTTTTACTTCCTTACTTCTTTATAATATTAGTATAGATTTTAAAATTATATATTCAGCTATGCACAAAAATCTAAAATGAGTCATAATTTTCATATATAAAAAGAAATACCTGAAAAACGGATTGAAGTTCTTTCATTATGTATAAAAAAAGAACTTTTATCTGAACAAAAATTATTAAAATATGGATTAAAATAATACACAATCTTACGCAAATATGTATGTTTACAAACATTTAAAAATTCCAATGTGCTCATCTGAATTTATACAAGCTGCTTATAGAAATAGTGCTCTAAAACTTTCAAAAACATTCAAGTGCGCATGTATAATTTGATAGGACTTTAAGGCTATTTATTTTATGTTATTTTATTTTATTTTGCAAAAAATTTTATGCAAAAAGTGAAAGGAAAAAGATGATAAGGAAACCAATATCTTGGCTGTCTTAGTGTTCTTTTCAATAGAGAACATTTATGTTTATTTTTTTTACTCTTATGGCAAACGTAAAACTAATAAAATAATTTATTTTTAAAATAAATAGATCAAACAATTTCTTCGTAATACTAAAAACATTAAAATCAACAAAATTAATTTTTTGGTCATCGCATCACCCCATAGAAAAAGACAATAAATATACTGTTACGGTATGTTTATACCGGGTGTCCCAAAAAGGACTGACTGATTTTAAAATTCAATAACTTGCAAACGGTGACAGATATTTAAAAAATTCTTGCAGGAGGGTTATGCATAAGGTCAAAAGTTTTATTACAGTGATTTTCGATTTTAGTTCGAATTACAAACAATAGATGGCGCTGTAAGCAATAGTCGCTAAATACAGGCTCGATTTCTGGTCCTTTATCTTGTTCCATGCTGAAAAAGGAGATGGAAATGTATTATCCGGGCCACGAAGTACCAAAAATCGAGCCTGAATTCAGCGTCTATTGATCGCAGCGCCATCTACTGTTTGTAATTCGAACTAAAATCGAAAATCACTGTAATAAAACTTTTGACCTTATGCATAACCCTCCTGCAAGAATTTTTTAAATATCTGTCACCGTTTGCAAGTTATTGAATTTTAAAATCAGTCAGTCCTTTTTGGGACACCCGGTATGTACTATAACTAAACTGGTTACGATTTTAATGCACATTGAATATACCAACTCCCAATTTTCTATAATTTTAATGATAAAACTTAAATTTTACAGGAAAATAAAATTGAAGCTAATACAGATTTTAAAATAATATCTGCACTGTGAAATATATATCTAATAAATTCTTATTTAACCCGGTAGCACATAGTCAGGGTAAAACACGCACGGGGTACTTACTGATTTTACATTTCTCAACTAGTGTTCCTTTGGAAGTGAATTTTTAGTGTATTTTTAGTCAAGTTAAGTGAATTTGTAATAAATTTCTGCGATTAAATAAGTCAGTCATAATAATTTTGAAGAAGTTGGTTGATTAGTGTTTGTTAATGCCGAATATCTGCTCAAGGCATACGTGTCGAGGAGGTAATTGATCTTCAATTGGGGCTTTTTAAAGGGACCGGAAAAGCCCTATCTCCGCCATGTTGAATTTACCAACTTTATGTACCTTTTTCTCAGAAATGGTAAAAGATAGAGGACTAGATTTTTTTATGGTAGTTAGAATAACATGTTTTACATACTTTAACAGACAATTTTCTTTTTAAGTTGAACTAAAAAACTATTATTATTTTTTTTATTGAAAATCATTTTTAAATTAGCATTTTTGGTAAGATTTCACCGTCTAAAATAAATAATTATCAGAAAATCATCAAACCCCTGTGTTAAAGTATTTAAAATATGTCATTCTAATTACCATAAAAAATCTAAAGCACTATCTTTCACCGTTTCTGCGAAAAAGGGCATAAAGTTAGAGAATTTAGTATGGCAGAGATAGGGCTTTCCTGGTCCTCTTAACATTATGTAGCCCATATTTGCGAAAGAATCGAAGAAAACCACATACCGATATGAGTTCGAAACATGGAGCTATGAAGATTAATGGAGACGACATAAATGACGTCACTTGAAGCTGTTCCTGCCCCCTGCTTCCGCCATATTTGACCGCGAGGAGCTGCGCTGTGAGCGAGTTTCTAAATCAAGGTAAAAGTCAACTATGTCGGACGACGGAGAAGGGGTAAGAACTCCTCTTTCTGCTTCAACCTCAGAGTAATCATATATTAGAGGGGGAATTCTCCGATGCTTTCTTCAGCCAGGATAAAATCACGTGACTCGGGGCAAGAAGCTTCCCGGTCCGCGTGCTAATAGCATTGATTTCTACGGGGGATATTAGACAATTTGATGTTTACGATTCAAAAATATCACGTTAGCAAGTTGTTGTGTCTATGGATGTACAGAAAGAGCAAACAAAACAACTTCTGTTACCTTCCATTGCTATGTATTTATTATTTATTTATTTTTATTAATATTTAAAGGGTCTTAAAAAGATATCATTGGAACTATGATATCATTTATTCACGTTGTTACGATGAAAATACAAAATATTTTACTTTTAATAACATAAATGTATGTAATAATAGGATTTACTGTTATCTAGTGTTATCAGTTTAAATATTAAAAGTGTAGGTTTGATTAATTTGATTTTAAGAACATTTCGTATTACTGTGTTTGGCGATACATTTTTTTCGCCAAAAGAAACTTGTTTTCGTCGCTTTAAAACCTAAATACTTATGTTTTTTTTTTTTTTTTTCCAGTAATAAATATCACATCAAAATGCGTGATTCTTAAATAAGCTTCAATTATTTTGTAATATTGAAATTAACGTTAAGGCTCAACTGCTCTGCTCAACAAGCGCAAAACGTTTTTACGCATTTACAAATTCATTTTTTAACGGAAAGATATAAAATTGGAAAGCCTGACCATGGAAGCTATTTGGAATCGAACATTATTTTCCATTTTTTGATACATAAATTACCTATTGAGTTAGAAGCGATTTTGATCACGTGACAAACACGTTTTTCATCCTTTCTTGAGTGGATATTTTTCTTTCGCGCGGAAAAGCGGTTCAAAACACTCACTTTGACACTATTTTTTGAAAGATCTATTGCGTTTGCAAAAAAACGGAAAAAACAGCTCGATTACATAGTTTCTAAACAACAACACCTGCTATTTTCCTGCATTTCCGAACAAAAATGAATTAAAACTTATGTCATAAAGTTGTCCTTTTGGATTTGAGAACAGCCTTAATAATTTTGATACAATTAAACAAACTTTTGAAGCTTTTTGTTATGATTAAATAAGATGGTGATTATTATTAAAAAATAGTGGTATCAATCGCGTAGGCAAGAAAGTGACACTCCTCATTTATAATTTTATTTTATTGAACAGGTATGTTTCATTTTAATAGAATAAACATTCTGTGATAATTATTGTACAAATACATTTTTATTGTTAAAAAATTCTTATTAGTACTCCGTGTGATTTCAAATTTTGAATTTAGTGTTCCGTGAGGTTTAGAAGTTGGCAACCGCTACTATAAATGAATTAAGCATAGCCAAATAACTTTTTTTTATTATTATTCTATTATTTCTGAAACTGAAACTTTGCATTTTGGACATTTTATATTTCTAACTGCTTTGTGTGTATTTATGCAATTTGTATTGTAAAATAATTCCTGTATGTGTGTTATAGTTGTGTACTAAGTTATTATTTATAAACTTCCATCCATGAAGCAAAATTTGTAAATAAAATTATGTGTGTAAGTTTGAGTTATGATCGTTACTGTATTATTCAGTTAAACTTTCAATTAATTGAATGTGTTGTTATAGATGTATTTTTTTGGAAAGAAAAACAATAAACATTTAATGAATTCAGAAAGTTTAAAGCTGACATTTCTTTTTCCATTAAAATGTCCTTTATGTAATATCAGCGTTTTCCAATTAAAATAACTATTAAATTCTTTAATTTACAAAAAAAAAAAAAAAAAAAAAAAAAAAAAAAGACCTGTTTGTTAAATTTGTAATTTTGTAGTAATAATAGGTAAATAATTCATCACCTAAATTCACTTCCCCGAAATTTCACCTTTATCTCAACCCCCCCCCCCCCCCTTCTAACACACAAAGTTAAACTTCTTAACTAATTTCTTTATTTTTTTCTGTCCTATTTTTTACTTTGTATTCACAAAAAAAAAAAAATAAGTATCTAATGAAATTAAATATAAACAAAACCATGTCAAAGGTTGAAAATAGCTAAATTATTAATTAAACATATGCATATTTATCTAAATAAAAGTTTCATAATTTCTGTTATTTATTTATTACTCATGAGCCATTCTTTGAATGATAAAGAAAACATTAGGATAAATATCCGGTGTACATTCAGATTTCTTTTACCTGATTTGTATTTCTGTCAACTCTCAAATTTCTGAATCACAGCATAAAAATACTGCACTCCTGCCAAGAGCTGCGATAAAGTGGCAAAAATAGCGTTACTTCTAGTAACCTTTTATCGCCAAATGCCAACTGTCACGTGGGTCATCCTGGCCCCACTTTTTACGAGCGAAAGTAACGGGGTTGAGCTCTCTATATGATATTTACTCTGAGGCTTCAACGCTCTCCACGGTGCTAAATTGATATGTCATCTCATTTTAATCTCCATAGCTCCATGGTTCGAAACATCATCACCGGTCTCCCAGCGTTGAGAGTAGAACCTTTCAGCCGTATTTGGAAGTATTGGTGAAAAAAATAATAACACTCTGGGAATTTCATACTCTGTACTCTTTCTCTCGGTAACGTAATGTAAACAGGGTAAATAGTAGACATGGAGAAAAGAATCCTAATAACTGATTTTATAAAAACCTTTCAAAAATTGCATTAAACAAATTTAAATATCTTTATATAAATGCATGATGATCATACACATAATATCTAATTTTATTTTATTTTTTAAATGCATTAAAATTGTATAATACATTTTATAAATACATAACGGACATAATCATAATATCAAATTTTACAAAACTGAGCATTAAAAATTGTATCAGATGCATTTATACAATAAATACAATTACTATTATATACAATAGCAGTTATTTTATAATAAAGATCAAACTTATCTCATATAATGTTTGTTTTATAATTATAATCACTATTATATACGAGATAAAAAAAGAACTGCAGAAATAATTTTGGATGAACTCATTGTATACACTAAAAGTATGAAAAGAGTTTATCTCAGGTAATGCAAAAGCTAATTATAGTTAATGGATACCTTGGAAAACTGCTTAATGTGTATATCTGCCTTTTATTAAAATGGATAAATAGTCTTAACAATATTTAATGGCACTGTCTCAAAGATAACGAAACCTTGTATGTTTAAATCCTATTTTCAACTGCAGCTGATTATTAAGAAACATTGTTGTGTTAATTTATTATTAATATAGGAAAGAGAAATATATTCTTTCGTAAAAATATCATAATGAAATTGCAACGTAATAAAGTCTGAGATTTTCATTGTGCTGTTTTCGTCCATGAGATATTTAAGCTTACCAGTGTAAAAAAAATAAAAATAAAAAAAAATAAAAATAAATAAATCCTTTAAATGCATGTTTACAAACATATTTTTGATTCTGAAGTGTTTTTTATTCATTTTTGTGATTTTTACAAAATTAACTTTAAATTAATTTACGTATTGAAACTAGAGAATGTGAATTTTTTTTGTTAGTATTATTCATTATCTTTCTATGGAAACTACTTTTAATTTTATATTATTTAGAACGAATAACTTTTCATTGTTTTATTAGAAATTAATGAAAAGAAAATTAAGACTAAATATTTAAATTCTGCGATTATGTTTTAAAACACAAAGTATAAAAGATAACATAAAAAAAAAGTTGTTTCAAATTTCTATAAACAAACTTTTCCATTTTGAATAATTGATACTTTTTATTTAATACAAAACGAAAAATTTATATAAAAAAAAAAATATTACATTCTTTTAAGGAAAAACCTTTCATGCAAATATCAAACATTTATGAATAAAAGGAAAATAAATATTTAGAAATGAAATATGTGTGATTGTAAAGAATTAGTTGTAAAGTAATATTAGACTAAATTTATCAAATGGAATTAAAAAAAAAAAAAAGAAATTTCCATTTCTTCCAGAAACTCATTTATTTAAGCTCCTTGTGAAAATAAATTACTATTTTTTGTATGCACGCTTTTATTAAATGCATCTTTTTATGCATATTTAGATTAAAATTGATTATTCGATCGATAATACTAATATGTTGCTTCTAAACAAATGTGATGCTTTAAAATTTTATTAAAATTATTTTCTTTCTTTTCATGTTTTAGGTGTGTTCGTAATTATAAAAATAAGTAGCACCTATAGCCGTCGACTGGTGCATCCGTCTATCTGTCTGTCTATCTGTCCGCATAAAACACGCAAAAACTACCCAATCAAATGGTTGAAATTCAATATACATAGTCGTTGCCGCATTTTGTCGGGTCATTTCAAATATTATGAAAATCGAATCAAAACGTGAAAATTTTTTTTATAAATGTTTTCTTTATTCTATTAAATCTTATTACGTATAATTAATTCAATGACATCTCACGATAGGTAAGGATTCTAGGTTGCCATGTTAATTACATCCTATTTAAGATGGAGTCCTATTATTTCCGTATTACTAAATTTAATATATGCTAGCAAAAGCCATGCTTTGTTTTCGAAGCATTATTTAATAAGATAAATATTTGAAAGTAACAATATTTTTTAATAATATTTTTGCATTTTATTAAGCAAAAACGTTATTTTATGTTTTGGCGCATTTTAATTTTAGAAACGTAAATTCAGCCAAATAACTAAGAATTTCCTTGGAATTTTTTTATATGTGATATAAGACTGGTATAAATAAAAATATTTTCGAAGCAAAATTTTAATAAATATTTTTAAATTTTCAACTAAAAGCTCTTTTAAAGATGTTTTTACATTTTACAATAGTCTCTGGTGGCTTCTCAAATGGTTTGAAATAGGTATGTTTCCAATCTTTGTAATTCACATCAAATAATCTTTGATAGCAATCTACTTATAATAAAATCTAACTGCCGGAACCATGCCGGTGCGAACCACTCTAGTCTGCGAAACGACCGTAGCTAAACGCCGTGTTAGGCTTAATGAAAAACATATCCTAGCATATGACGGCTAAATGATAATTTTTTCTACTCGAAATCATGTCTATTCAGCATATTTTCACATAAAACATGTGTATCATATCCATTTATAATGTATTAAGTTCTAAATTAAAATTAAGCTAATATAAACATAGAAATCAAATCTAAACAAACGATACTGTCGCCATTCAGATTCAAATTCCAGCAAATCTACAAACAAATGAATGACTCTTTGAACGCTTCATAAAAAAAAAAAATGCAAGTTAACGACGATGCTGGTCTTAAAATATTTGTAATAGTATATTAATACCTTTAAATATTTTAACTCTGTTTAAAACCTTCAAAAACTAATATTTTAATTAGTAAGTCTCCAAATGCCGTATCAAATCATCATCAACAACAACAAGTTCTAAAATAAAAATAACGGATAACTATCGCCATCTGGAGGAGAAAAGATTTAACTTTCGCTCTAAAAAGGTCAGTGCAAGCACATTGAATTACATGTATTTTTAATTTATTCAGAATGATTATTTTTTGCACAATTTCGATTTCCTGTGACATTTGTTTTCTGTCTTATATGACAAAGTAAAAATTTTTCGAATTTGAATATCTAAAACTTTTAAATGCATTTACATTAAAGAATTATTTCAATGGCACTTTAGCGTTATTTAAAGGAAAATTAACCTTTTATGTACTGAATTATGAATTTATGAAAATTTCATCTTCTAAAGCATTTTTCGTGAATTTTTGAAACTAAATTAGAAGATTTACATAATTATTTAATAATTTTTAGAAGGATTTTAGAAGGATTGAAAGATTCAAAAGGATTAATTAAATTTGAATTTATAGGGATTTTTTGTAATATATATAACCCCACTGAATTCTTTTATTTTAAATATTTTTATTAGTATTTTGTAGAATTAGGAAATCTACAAATATAATGTTCTTACAATAGAAATATAGAAATATTTCTGAATTGAAAATTCCCCCCTCCCCTTTCCAACGCCAAGAAAGCTGAAAAGATGCAAAGGCAAAAAAAAAAAAAAAAAAAAAAAAAAAAAAAAAAAAAAAAATGATCGTTTAAATATCACCTAAAAATATTTTTGTTTTGTGTAACCCATAATGCTTTTAGAACATGATAAATTAATGCATCTATAACTCATTCTAAACTGTATTACTACTAATCGATGAATTAAATTATTTTTATAACAAGCTATTTTAATGGTACTTATAAGTACCGTCAGTAGGTAAAGGGTTAAAGGGACATTTTTTTCTGTACCGAAGGCTGCGAGCAGTGCCTCTATCGGTCGTGTTAATTCCAAATAAATTAGGATCTTATGTTTCATGCTAATTCTTTTGGCGTCAACTTTCTATTGTAATCGTACCTTTTTTTACAATGCATTTTATCAGATGTGAAGACATTGCAAATAAAATGAATATTTTTTATCGGTACAAAATATTTTAATTATCTTGCAGATAAAATTATGAATTTTAGCATAGTTTGTAGCGAAAAAAAAAAAAGTCCCGCTAAACAACAAATTTTTAATGTAGAGGGAATCTAAACAAGCATTTTCGTCAAAGAATGTGTAGCTGGAAATGGCGAGTTTAAGCGCTAGTGACTAAATTGTAGTAAACATAATTTCTTTGTTCTAATCATAAAAGAATCAAAGTATAATACTTTTTGATTAACAAAATGCATGAGGCATCTTTTTTTTTTTTTTTTTTCCTTTTTTAAGTCAGAAAAAGATTTTTTAAACTATTGTTTAGAACATTTATCATTCACTTTCCCTCATTTTTGACGGGGATTATATACTAGTCTTAGAATAACATATTCGAAGAGAGCTTGAAGAAAGTTACTTCTTCAAAATCCTATTTTCTGGTAAAACATTTGAAATCTGCTCTCGTTGATACTAAGAATTATTAACTGTAAAACTTTTCATTCTAACTTCTTTTTCTTTCTGCATGTTAGCATATGAGAATTTTTGATATTGTAGAATCTCTCGTAAGGAAATTTTCTATTGGATGCTAAACCTTGAAGGGTCACTCTCGACAACGTTATGTACGTTAAGCCAACTGATGTCACTTTATCCCCAATATCTACGACTGCTTTATGCAACGTTAGACTTTGAGATTTATGAATTGTAACTGCAAAAGCTAGCTGCAGAGGAAATTGTATTCTTGAGCAATTTTTATTTCCATTTTTTCCAGAATTTAGTTATTGGTGGAATCGGAACGCAGCCATTCTCATAAGTTGAATGACTGTAGTTTTCAAATTTAACCATGATTATTCGCGGCATCTGGTCTGGTAACCCGTGATTTTCTTCATAAATAATATCTGCAACATAGTCTAAAGCCCCGTTTACTAAGCCATTTTTGGTCCACAAATTAGAACGCAACATTACTTTAGACCCTATTGATAAAATAAGAAATGGTTCAATGCCGTTTGTCATTTCAGAATCGGCCAATTTTGCTTTAGCACAATTATGAAGAGCTTGAATCAAGGCAACAGGTTGACGCAGTTCTTTTAATTTTTCATTTATTATATTCTTTTACGTCTTTATTCTGGTGAAATAGAAAAAAAATAGAGGGTATGCGTTTTTGATTTTGAATTTTTTTTTCATCTTGTATCCTGGGCCACCGTAATATACAGCTATAACCAACCCTACGCTGTATAGTTTTTTACAAAATCTTATTATTCTTTTAGCAACGGTTTTTTTATTAGTACAGTTAATAATTCATATACTTATTGTACGGAATCCTCTGCGAGCGAGAAATACTCGGACTTGACCGTTTATTTTTCTACAAAATCTTATTTTTATAGAAAGAAAGGATTTTGAAGAATATTTAAAATGAAGTTAATTTCAATTTTGATTTTTTTTTTCTGAAGCCTTTGTAACGACCATAAATCCTGCCAAAGTAATTTTGCTTTTGTCAAATTGTGACTTTTTGTCTGGTAAGTAAATTATCTGTCTGCTCCACTATGTAATAAAAAAGTATAAAATATTTATATCTGTCTTACTTTCGGAATATCTTAATCTATACAAAATGTCAAACACTTAAAAAAAAAAAAAAAAAAAAAAAAAAAATTAGTCTAGTTTATAATGATTTCAAAGGAAACACGAAAGGGAAAAACATGCTATGAATCAGCTTATGGTCAAATCTTTCATAGATATTTTCTCGAAATTAAAATGCATGAATTTCTGTTTCATTTTTATTTTTAAAGTATTGAAAATAAAATTTAAATAAAGGAAAGTTGGCTTCTCTTCTTTGAGACAATTATGATAGATTAAAATTCCAATAACTCTAGTGCTTGTAAATTGGATGTATGCCAGTTCTTTTTCCAAAAAAAAAAATTATTAAGGCAGAAAATTATTTTCGCTAATCTGAATATACTATTATTTCTATTTACTGTCAATTTAGAAGGAAAAATAAAAAAATTAAACTGAAACTTAAAACAAATACAAAAACGCATGCAAAATGCATTGATTATGAAATACTTTGAAACACATTCAAAGCACTGTAACAAAAATTTACAGTCTGTTAATGTGAAAGTTTATGTTTAAATATACAATTTAGACATTTAGCATTTGAAAACCTAATTTCTCCCATAGTAGTTGGATAAATATACGAATTTTTTTGTGCAGCCATGTATATGATCTATAGATTTGTATGTACATTATCTGGTATGAAAGATAGATTATTCAATTAAACTAATAGCACAGTTGAAAATTCCCATTCAGCAATTACCATCATTAAACGGAAATATACTCGAGATCTTTTTGCAGACCTATAAAGGATCTATAGAATTTATACACATCAAATATTATGCAAAAAATCGTAATAATAATGATAAGTATATTTTAAAATGCATACCATAACTGAAAACGCAGTTGCAGCAATTATTGTTCATTTGCAATACTGTAGACTAATTCTGTTGGGCGGCTCTGAAAATGAACAATAAGATTATATTAAAATAGCAATTAAAGCCTTTGTGCAGGAATATTAAAAAGCAGAAAACCAACGTTTACAAATGCACAAATAATACGTGAAAAGCAGCAAATAGCTATTTCGAATCTACTAGCGAGATTCTTCTGCAGTACAAGATAGAGCAAGACACAGCGTGCTAGAGAAAGCAAGGCTGAGCAAAATGACAGACCCTTGTATACCCTTATACGGGTAGCGAATGCGCCCAAAACAACCAATGAGACAGAAGCAGATGAAAAGAATGAGTGGGCAAGTAGTGACATCTATCGGAGAACGAGAGTAAAGAGAAACTAAAAAGGGGAAATTAAATTAATGATTTCCAAATATTTCGAAAATCAGGAGTACTAGATAAGTCATTGACTAAAGAGTGAGAATTTTTAGTGATGCAGTGAGCTTCCCAAACATCAAGATGAAGGTTAGAAGAACATTTTTGGATAATGACGGTTGAGGAAAAATTGAACCTATGTTGAAAAGACCAACAATCTTGAGCAATAGAAGAACGTTTAAGCTCCTTGTTTTTAACATAAACTTCATGCTCTTTTAAACGAAATCTAAGAGCACGTTTAGTCTACCTAATATAAGATAGAACACACTGGAAAGAGAATGGTAAATAACCCAGTTATCTAGGCGATCAATGGGTTGTTTAAGATTTGAAAAAGAGATTTTTTTAACAGGAGAAAAAATAACATTAAAATGAATATTTTTAAGATTTTAGCAACTTGCTGATCGATTTTAGGAAAAAATGGCAACACAACTGAAGTATTCCAGTTGGAATTAGAACACTTTTCAGAATGGTCGGGTTTCGTCAATTTCTTATAAATAGAATCTATAATATTAGAGGTGTAATCACGATCAACAGCAATAGCTTTGAGGCAATTAATTTCAGCACTGAGTAATTGAGGAGTGGAACAAATATTGATAGCTCGAAAAACAAAAGCATTAAAAGCAGCGAATTTCTAGTTAGGAGAATGAGAAGAATATCTGTAAGGTGGGACACTGACAGAAAAATGTTTGCGAAATACGGTAGTCTGAAAGCCATCTTCACGACGAATAACAAGGATATCCAGGAAAGAAAGACAGTTATTGGTCTCAATTTCAGAGGTAAATTGAATGCAGGGATCAATGGAATTCATAATAGAGAGAATATCATTAATATCCGAATTCATTTCAGCCAGGACACAAACATCATCAGCATAACGAACATAAAATGGAAATTTTAAAATTTCAAAAAGCTTGACCTCAAAATAGTGCACACAAATATCTCATGAAATTAGACTAGAGGATTACCGATAGCCAAACCGTCAATCATACGACAGAAATTTCTGTTAAAACAAAAGTATTTTGCGACAAGCAAGCCCGAGTGAGAAGGATAAGCTTCTCGAATTCAAAATAAGGGAAATGGAATTCACAAACCCTTTTCTTGAGGCAAATTAATTAATTAAAAATGGTCCTTTTCTGGACATCCGCAAAGACACTTCCACTAGTGAAATTAACTCTATTAAGTCTGCCATCAAGTCTCCTCCCATTAATTCTGCTAACTTTAAGAAGTCTCTTATTCCTGCTATTGTGCATTGTGCCAGGTTTTATGCTTTACCTAAGGTCGAGAAACCTGACATTACTTTCAGACCTATTGTCGCCAGTATTGGTACAGCTTCTTATAAGCTTGCCAAATATTTAGTTTCAGCTTTTTTTTCTCCACTTCTGAGCGGTAAATGTTTCACTGTTAAGAATTCTTTTGATTTGGTTAACAAACTTCATAATTTTAAGCCACAGGGACACATGATGGTTTCCTTTGATGTTAAATCATTTTTTACTAAAGTTCTGATTGAGGGGCTTTAGATTGCCTCAAGAAAAGGCTTTGTGAATTCCATTTCTCTTATTTAGAAATCGAGAAGCTTATCCTTCTAACTCGGACTTGTTTGTCGCAAAATACTTTTGTTTTTTATAAGAATTTCTTTCTTATGTTTGACGGTATGGCTATGGGTAATTAATGGTGGTAATATATGGGTAATAAATATGTCTCTTAGCCCAATTTTATGCGACATATATATATATATATGCACTATTTTGAGGTCAAACTTTTTGAAATTTTAAAATGTCCATTGTATGTTCCTTATGTTGATGATGTTTATGTCCTGGCTGAAATGAATTCGGATATTAATCATATTCTGTCTATTATGAATTCCATTGATCCCTGCATTCAATTTACCTCTGAAATTGAGACCAATAACTGTCTTTCTTTCCTGGATGTCCTTGTAATTCATTGTGATAATGGTTTTCAGACTACCGTCTTCCGTAAACATTTTACTGTTAGTCTCTCACCTCACTGATAATCTTCTCATCCTCCTAACTGGAAATTCGCTTCTTTTACTACTTTTGTTTTTCGGGCTACCAATATTTATTCCAATCCTCAGTTACTTAGTGCTGAACTGAAATACCTCAAAGCTGTTACTGTTGATCGTGGTTATACCTCTCGTATTATAGATTCTATTTATAAGAAATTGACGAAATTCGTCCATTTTGAAAAGCATTCTAATTCCAACTGGAATGCTTCAGTTGTGTTGCTATTTTTTCCTAAAATCAGTCAACAGGTTTCGAAAATCTTAAGAAGGTTTGATTTTAATGTTATTTTTTCTCGTGTTAATAAAATCTCTTTTTCAAATCTTAAACACCCCATTGATTGGCTAGATAACTGAGGTATTTACCAAACATCTTGCCAGTGTGGTATATCTTATATTCGGCAGACTAAACGTGCTCTTACATTTCGTTTAAATGAGCATGAAGATTATGTTAAAAATCAAGAGCTTAAACGTTCTTTCTTCTATTGCTCAAGATTGTTGGTCTTTTCAACATAGGTTCAATGTTTCCTCAGCCATCATTTTCCAGAAATTTTCTTCTAATCTTGATCTCAATTTTTGGGATGCTTACCACATCATTAAAAATTCTCACTCTTTAGTCAATGACTTATCTAGTACTCCTGATTTTCCAAGTATTTGGAAAGCTTTAAATTATTTCCCCTTTTTGGTTTATTCTTCTCTCGTTCTCTGGTAGATGTCGCTACTTGTACACTCATTCCTTTCATCTGCTTTTGTCTAATTGGTTGTTTTTTGCGCATTCGCTACCCGTATCGGGTATATAAGCCGGTGCGCCTCTGTCATTTTGCTCAGCCTTGCTATTTCTAGCACGCTGTGTCTTGCTCAATCATGCACTGAAGAAGAATCTCCCTAGTAGATTCGAAACAGGTTGTTTAATAACTCACACTATAACACAAATTATTTAAAGGCGCTGGTTACTTGATATAAGAATTTATTTAACACAGAAGCAGCGCACCGCCGCTTTCTCCCACACTCACATTTCAACACAATACTCAAAGCTTAGTTCAGTTCACTTCAGATTATAGTCACTGTAATTTTAATTATAGGTGGCGCGGCATGTCTCGCTACATGGAACATACCGGCCCCCATTGACATGTTTATAACATTCAATAACAATTTTTACCAAGTCCTTTAAATTACACAAATTAATACAAAAATTCACTATATACGTTAATTTAAATATAATCCTTTGAAAAAATATCAATACAACACACATATACACATTTTTTTTTTTTTTTTTTTAATTGTCATTGGTATCAGGCATGGGTAAAACACATAATTTACTTATCGACCTTTTAAAGGTTCCATTTTGAATGTTTACTTTAACTACTCGAATTGTGTTATCGTGACTGTAATACACCTCAATAATTCTGCCTAATGGCCATTTATTTGTCGGTAAATTCTCTTCTACTAACACCACTAAATCTCCGATTTTTACATTATCTGTTTCAAATCTCCATTTACCCCTTTGTTGTAATTCACTTAAATAATTATGATGCCATTTACGCCAAAAAAGTTGTAGAATTTTAGTTATTCTTTGCCATTTTTTGAGGCGATTTTCTCTTATTTTGGTTAGATCAGGCTCAATATTGGAATTTAACGGCCTGTTTATCAGAAAATGAGCCGGAGTTAAGATTCCAAAATCATTCTCATCATCTGATATTGGACTCTCAAAGGCCTGGAATTTAGAATTCCCTTAATTTGTATGACTACAGTAAGAAGTTTCTCATAAGTGAGATTAGCACCTCCCACAACTCTCTTAAAGTGATACTTAAATGATTTTATAGCAGCCTCCCAAAGACCCCCGAAATTGGGTGTCCTGGGAGGGATAAATTTCCACTCAATGCCTCCCGTGGATAAATATGCTGCTAATTTCTCATCAGGTTTTTTTACTAACTCATAAAAAGCCTTAAGAATCTTATTTGCACCAATAAAATTTTTCGCATTATCCGAATACAATTTGGCACATTTACCTCTGCGTGCAATGAATCTTTTTAATGCAGCAATAAATGATTCGGAGGTTAAGTCTGAAACAATTTCTATATGTACAGCTTTCAATACAAAACAAACAAAAATACAGATATAAATTTTTTGCTACGTGCATACCCCACTTTGACCATAAATGGGCCACACAGATCTACTCCCGAAATATTAAAGCAGTAGTCCAATTGGACTCTATCCCTGGGCAAATCGCCCATTAATTGATTTGCAATAACTGGTTTAGCTTTAAAACATGGGATGCACTGATGAAATACCTTTCGACATGTTGCACGACCGTTTATTGGCCAAAATTTTTCTCTTACCAAAGAAAGTAATGTTGAAGCACCGACATGAAGGTATTTTTTATGATAATAATTTATAACAATTACAGTAAAATTATTAGACTTAGGCAAAATCTCTTGGTGCTTTCTCGCTAAATTTAAATCACTGTTATCTAACCGGCCTCCAACCATTAAAATTCCAAATTCATCTTACTACTTGGACTTACCGAACCTTTGGTCTGCAGACTACGAATATCTGCATTAAATTCTGCCCTTTGGACAGATTTAATTGAATAAATCTCTGACTGCTCCAAGTCCGAGGTTGACAAAGGCCCACCACACTTATAAAGTGGGTTTCTTGCATTCATGACAAACCTGAAAATATAACTAAGAATACGTAAAATAGTTATATAATTATTGCTAAGATTAATTAAGTCATTAACAAAACAGTTATCTGTAACATTACAGTTCATTACACTAACTTCATTAAAAGGATTTGGATTTGTTTTGAGCTCTTTTTTGAACTCTTCATTAGCTTCTGGTATTATTACTGAATTTTGGTGATAGTAGGTGTTATTATTACTGAATTTTGGTGATAGTAGGTGTTATTATTACTGAATTTTGGTGATAGTAGGTGTTATTAAGAAAAATGGGTCCACGCCACCACAAGTCAAATTCAATGAGTTTATCTGGATCCATACCTCGTGAAAGTTTATCAGCCGGATTTTGTTCAGAGCAGATATGACAACACTGTTCAGGACTAGAGTTTTCTTGAATTTTAGCCACCCTATTTTGCACAAATTGTTTGAGATCAATAGGTTCCTTTTGAATCCACGCTAACACAATAGCTGAATCGGACCACAGGAAAACATTAGTAACTATTACTTTCATGGATGATGAGACTCTTTTTACCAGCTTGGTTAGCAAAACTGCGGCGCATAGTTCAAGTCTGGGAATAGTTAGACTCTTTACTGGTGTAACACGTGATTTGCTAGCTATTAAATTCACCATCACATTTCCTAGAGAATCATAAGATTTACAGTAAACCGCTGCTGCATAACAACGTTCTGGGGCATCTGCGAAGCCACGTATTTCAACAATTTCTGGGTTCTCAATTATAATGCGTCGACTTATTTGTATATTATTAACACTTTTAAGCGATATAAGAAATTGGTGCCACTCGTGATATTCTGACTCAGAGAGCTCGTCATTCCAGTCAATATTAATTCTCCACAATCGCTGCATAAATATTTTGGCTTTCGCTATAACTGGGCCAAGAAGTCCTAGCAGATCAAAAATTCTAGCAATTGTCGACAATACTTGTCGCTTGGTATAGGAATCGCTCAATTCTATTTTAACTCTAAATAAGAAAGTCATCCCTTGGGTTCCATGAAACCCCTAATGTTTTAGTTTCACTGTTGTTCTCAAAATTATACCCTTCTCCAGGTGTCAGCGAAAGATTTTTATCACTTGTGCACCATTTATGAAGTTGCATACCTGCCTTATGCATAATTGCTATGAGTTGCCGCAGCAACTCTTTGGCTTCCTCAAGCGTAGGTGCACCACACAAAATATCATCCATATACATATTTTCACGAAGAACCGGTGCTGCCATTGGAAAATTATTTCCTTCATCAATTGACAGTTTATTGAGCGTTTTCATAGCTAAATAGGGCGCGTTGACCGTTCTATAAGTCACTGTTTGTAATTCGAAAATTTTTGGTTCTTCCACAAAATTATCGTTCCATAAAATTCTCTGCAACGAATGCTGACTAGGGTCAATGTTAATCATTCTATACATCATCTTGACATCTGCAGTTAAAGCATAAACATGTTCTGGGAAGCTAATCATAATTGTAAATAAGTCGTTTTGGATGACTCCGCCATTATATTGTAATGAATTTAGGGATGTCCCATTTGTTGTCGCGGCAGAACAATTAAAAACAACTCTGAGTTTAGTTGTCGATTTTTGTGGACGAAATATACCATGATGTGGAGCATAGTGCGCAATATCAGGTTCTTTTGCTTCTTTCACATGTTTCATATGCCCTAAATCTTCGTATTCATCTAAGAAATTTTTATACAGATTAAAATATTGCTCATCCCTTGATAAGCGAGTCCACAGCGATCTGAGTTTTTTGAGAGCAAGATCCCTAGATCGGCCTAAACAGGAAGGATTTTCCTTTAAAGGCATTTTCACTACGTATCTACCTTCTGCATTTCTCGAATGCGTACGCATGTTTCTCGCATATCTCAAATTCCTTATTTTTTGGTAAATCTACCTCAATGTTTTCGACTTCCCAAAACTTTTTTAATGTTTTGTTTAAATCCTCCTCCTGAATTAGCCCACAATGAACTTTAACCTCATCTCCCTGTTCTATGCTTCCGCTAGCCACGTATCCAAATACAGTATTTTGAAAAAGTAATTTCGAACTTTGAGAATATATTTGTTCTGACCTTAATAATTCATAATATATTTCCGCACCTATCAACAAATCAATTTTATCAGGACAGTTAAATCGGTAGTCTGCTAACATATTTAAATCTGGGACCTCAACATTTACATTAATCACTCTTTGCGGAATTAAATCTGTAATTTTCTTTACTACTAGCATATTCAATTCCCTTTCAAAACTTTTATCTCTATTCCCGATTTTTGTCTTTACGCAACCCTTTACTGTGATAGAAGAATCATCTAAACACGAAATTAAAGTGTTTGTTTTATTAATTTTAAGTTGCAGTCGATTAGCACACTGCGAAGTTATCAAACACGATTGCGAGCCTACATCCAATAAACATCTAACTTCCTTCCATTCCGAAAATTTATCTTTCATGAAAAGGCGAGCCGTACTCAATAACACAGTTTTTGTTTTATTTCTTTCGAATCTAGTGGCGACAGTCTGGCTCGGAGGGAAGGAAAATTTTTCTTCGCTTGAAGCTTTTATTTCTGCACCTGCCTAAAACACATGACCTCGAAATTTATTTTGATTATTACTCGATTCATATTCTTCCCTCGGAAAATGAATGAGCTTGTTATGGGGCAGTCCACAATCGCAGTTTTTATAATTACATTTCTGTACGCAACAATCATAATTTAAACATTTGAAACATGCTTTATTTAATTTCACAAATTCAACTCTTTCTTTTATCGAAAGTTTTTTGAATTGCGGACAAGAATGCAATGCATGATACGCAATAGGTTTACACAAAATACATTTATTATTTTTTGTTTCTGAAAGGACCCCCCTTTCAGGGCGTGCATTTCGCAATTTATTTCCCGCTATTTGTTTATTTTCACTTACGAAATTTCTCGAATTTGATTCATTTCTGTTTTTATTTTTAACCGATAAGAAAATATCGCATTCTCTGCCAAGTTGCTGTGGTTTAAAATATGATTCTGCTTGTTTAATTGCAATATGACTCATTATTTCGCGATCTAACGAATTGAAAATTCTGTCTGAAACAATCAGATCGCATAATGATTTAAAATCATTTACTTCACGCAGACTACAGTAATATAGAAAAATTGATTTCAACCTAGATGCAAATCGAACGTAATTTTCTGACGGTAATTTTTGCGTTTTCCGGAAATTATTTAAGCACTCTTTCGCTGTAGATTGAAATTCCTTTAAGACTATAGTTTTCAAATTATCATAACTAATCAACACCTTCTCTGACAAATAAATCATTAAATTACTCGCTTTTTCCCCGAGAATGTTTAGAAGAATTTCTGCCTTAAACTCTTCGGGTACATTTTTAGTTTTGAACGCTTTTTCAAGTGATTGAAAGAAAAGGTTAAATGACTCAGCTCTCGTCGGTACACAGATAGTTAATGTTTTAACACTTTTAATAAAACTTTCTAGGTTATTGCTCACTATTTCCGTTTCCGATTTTTCTGTTAAGGACGATAAATTTTCGCGGGAACCTCTACGCACTTTGGTCAATTCTAGTTCTTTCTCTATCTGAGCTAATTTAATTTTTTCAAATTCAGAATTTTGGGAAGGTTCTTTGCAAATATTTGATATTTCTAACTCTTTTTCTAATTGCGCTAATTTAATTTTCTCTAATTCTAGTTTAGATTTCTCAGTTTCTTTTCGCGACTTATACTCCTCAACAACCGAATTGACTACATCTTTCATTAATTGCTCATTTGAGTAATGCTCACTTTTCTCTATAATATCTCTCAACTCTATAATTTTACTGCTTTCAGGAGCAGTTAAACCTAATTCCTTAACGACAAGCTTAAGCTCGTCTTTATTTAAATTATCAATAACAGACATAATTTAACTACTAAATCAAAACTAGGAAAATTACTCTTACCCCAGTCGCTGCGGCAATCACGAAGTATTTCTGCATAAATTCACGGCCATATTTATAAAAGATAATATCTCAACATTGAATTCTTCTTAGTCACAAACTTCTCTTATTAGGCACCAATTATCACGACACTCTCACAAAAAAGGTGAACCAAACATCTCTAAGCACAAACAGAACTAAATCGCATACTGTTCGAATTTGTTCTTGTTATCAAAAGCACACGAATTATTTTAATTGTACTCCTCCGTTGGGTCGACGGACCATGTTTAATAACTCACACTATAACACAAATTATTTAAAGGCGCTGGTTACTTGATATAAGAATTTATTTAACACAGAAGCAGCGCACCGCCGCTTTCCCCCACACTCACATCTCAACACAATACTCAAAGCTTAGTTCAGTTCACTTCAGATTATAGTCACTGTAATTTTAATTATAGGTGGCGCGGCATGTCTCGCTACATGGAACACAGGTGTTTGCTGCTTTTCACATATTATTTCTGCCTTTTTAAACGCTGGTTTTCTACTTTTTAATATTCCTGCACAAAGGCTTTAATTGCTATTTTAATGTATTAGGCGTTAACGGGCCTTTATTCCTCTGTGATTTCTTTCTTTCTTTTTTTCTGCGATGTCTCAAATCAGTAGGTTTTGTAATTTACGATTAAAAAAGTACAGGTTTTTGGAACACTTACATTTCCTACTTTTCTGTAGGCGTAAGAAGGCTATTCCTGATTTCATTTCTATACGTTGTAATTTATTTTCATCCAATGGAATTGACAAGGTTTTATTTCGATCTAAAATAGCTCTTTTAAGATCTTTGATTCAAGAGACTCGCCATAAAATTGCTCATATAGAGAGCGAGTTATATTCTTTACATATCAGCCTCGCTAGTTCTACGCATGATTTTGAGTCTATAGACAGAAGGATATGGAGTAGAGCTCTCACAGCTTCTTCTGTTCATTGTTCGGTTTTAGCCCTTTATGACCGGGAGATTTTTTGGTAGAAATTGAAAGTTTGGGTGGTTTCCCCTTATCGATAGAATGGTATTTGATTGAAAAAAAATATATATATAAAATACCCGATATCAGGTAATGCCAAAGGAGAACCCGCACAATTGTGCGGGTTCGGGCTTAAGGCAGCCGTTTTTGGGCTAAATCTACACATATGTGTAGTTTGGGAGTATGTGTGCAAATATCTAAATATAAAAGTTTAAGCAAAAAAAGTTGTTGGTTATTGAGATAATTTTCATCAACCACAATGAAAATGTTTGAAACAATTTTTGTTTTTCGACAGACCACTACAATTTCATTTTCTTACATGTGCTCAATGCTCGATGGCTCAGTGCTCAGTGCTCAAATGGTATGCCCTTCACTCCGTTTGGATTGTGCCTGATCCTTCAAATTTCTTTTTCTAGTTTTCCAGTAGCGGTATTTTGCTGAAAAACCGATCAAAGTACATAAAACTAGGTCTGAACCAGAGTAAGGACTACAGCAGGACCTAAGCCCAGATCCTTGTGGACCAGGTGTGTACTTTCCCACTGGTAAACTACAAAATGTAAAACTATCCCAGGTGAAACTGTTACAACAGAGTGTGGTTTGTTTTTTATATACTGCTTTACTGAAGCACGTCCTAAAAAAAGGAATCGTCTGCTCATCTATGAAAACTTTCCCTGATCTCCTGGTAAATTCAAGCAGACACTGCGGTATCTGTCGAGCATTTGCTGAACTTTCCATAATTTATTATTTATTCCTGGTGGCTTACTTTCTGTATCGACAAAATGGAATGAATTCATCAAACTTAAAAATCTATCTCGTGATATGCATATAGCTCATATAAAAATTATAAATCATATATGACATCTATAACTCAGAGTAGAAACATATAGTTCGTTACATGTGCATATTATATATGTAATACTAAAAATTTTAAATAGAAATCATGAATAGTACAAACCTATTAATTTAAAATTAATCCGGTTTAAAAATGTAATTAATAAAAAATAAATTGCTAAAAAAAGTGAGTTTTAAAAAAATCACTTAAAAATAAAAATTTTATATATTAGGAATTATATCCTTTTTGGAAACGGTAAAACCCGGACCCGATCAATTGTGCGGGTCATTTGTTTTTCAACATTTGTAAAGCCTAATGAAATTTATCAAAGACAAAATCAATTAAAATCATGAATAAAGTATTTGAAAAGAAAAATTAAATCAAAGCAATCATTAAAAATCATATTTTTAAGAAATTACCACATTACATACTTTTTGTCTATTGCTGTCAGATGATATAGTCATTTTAAAAGCAGAATATCTGACCCTGTATTTTAGTTGGTGCCCCCTAGTTGTGTCTTATCAAAACATCTGAAACCAATTAACTCATATAAATGTGCAGATTTGGTTTTAAATCTCACAAAAACAGGAAAAGTCATTTTCTTTTACTTTAGTATCACCCGCACAATTATGCGGGTCAGGGCTTAAAGGTTTACAGAAGAAATTTAATACACTTTGTAAAAGTTATGTCGTTAATAACTCCAGCAATTTACCTGTTGTTAACCAAAATGTTGTTGTCAATCTTTTTAGAATTTTTTTAAGTGACAATCAGCTTGATGCTCTCAAATTTAATAACAATTTCTCTGTATCTGCTATTCCTGCTTTACCTAATCTAATTGCTCCTATTGAAAGGGCCTTTAAGCATAGTGCTCTATCTTCTTCTCAAAAAGAGTCCATCAGGCATCTCATTGCCAATACTGTTGATTTCAATTCTAATGTTTATAAGCCCAATCTTAAAAATACTGTTAAACAATGTCTGAAAAATTTGCGTTCTGATCCAAACTTAATCATTACCAAGGCTGACAAATGAGGTCAAGTTGTTCTTCTCGACAAATCTTCGTATTTGGAAAAATCCCATAAATTAATTAACTATGGTCCTTATGCAGACATCCGCAAAGAACCTTCCACTAGTGAAATTAACTCTATTAAGTCTGTCATCAAGTCTTCTGCTATTATTTCTGTTAACTTTAAGAAGTCTCTTATTCCTTCTATTGCGCATTGTGCCAGGTTTTATGCTTTACCTAAGGTCCATAAACCTGACATTACTTTCAGACCTATTGCCTCTAGTATTGGTACAGCTTCTTATAAGCTTGCCAAATATTTAGTTTCTGTTTTTTTTCTCCTCTTTTGAGCGGTAAATGTTTCACTGTTAAGAATTCTTTTGATTTTGTTAAAAACTTCAACTTTTAAGCCACAGGGACACATGATGGTTTCCTTTGATGTTAAATCATTGTTTACTAACATTCCGGTTAAGGGGACTTTATATTGCCTCAAGAAAAGGCTTTGTGAATTCCATTTCTCTTATTTTGAAATCGAGGAGCTTATCCTTCTCAATCGGGCATGCTTGCCGCAAAATACTTTTGTTTTTAATGGAAATTTCTTTAGTATGATTGACGGTTTGGCTATGGGGAACCCTCTTAGTCCAATTTTATGCGATATTTATACGCACTATTTTGAGGTCAAACTTTTTGAAATTTTAAAATTTCCATTCTATGTTCGTTATGTTGATGATGTTTATGTCCTGGCTGAAATGAATTCGGATAATAATCATATTCTCTGTATTATGAATTCTATTGATCTCTGTATTCAATTTACCTCTGAAATTGAGACCAATAACTGTCTTTCTTTCCTGGATGTCCTTGTTATGCGTTTTGATAATGGTTTTCAGGCTACCGTCTTTCGTAAACCTTTTGCTGTTAGTCTCCCACCTCAGAGATATTCTTCTCATCCTCCTAACCAGAAATTCGCTACTTTTAATACTTTTGTTTTTGGGATACCAATATTTGTTCCACTCCTCAGTTACTCAGTGCTGAACTTAATTACCTCAAAGCTATTTCCGTTGACATTGGTTATACCTCTAATATTATAGATTCCATTTAAAAGAAATTGACAAAACACGACCATTCTGAAAAGTATTCTAATTCCAACTGGAATACTTCAGTTGTGTTGCCATTTTTTCCTAAAATCAGTCAGCAAGTTGATAAAATCTTAAAAATATTCATTTTAATGTTATTTTTCCTCCTGTTAATAAAATCTTTTTTTTTTCAAATCTTAAACAACCCATTGATCGCCTAGATAACTGGGGTATTTACCAAATCTCTTTCCAGTGTGTTCTATCTTATATTGGGTAGACTAAAACGTGCTCTTAAATTTCGTTTAAAAGAGCATGAATTTTATTTTAAAAATCAGGAGCTTAAACGTTCTTCTATTGCTCAAGATTGTTGGTCTTTTCAACATCGGTTCAATTTTTTCTCAGCCATCATTATCCAGAAATGTTCTTCAAACCTTCATCATGATTTTTGGGAAGCCTACCGCATCGTTAAAAATTCTCACTCTTTAGTCAATGACTTATCTAGTACTCCTGATTTTCGAAGTATTCGGAAAGCATTAATTTAATATCCTCTTTTTGGTTTCTCTTTACTCTCGTTCTCCGATAGATGTCACTACTTGTCCACTCATTCTTTTCATCTGCTTCTGTCTCATTGGTTGTTTTGGGCTCATTCGCTTCCCGTATAGGGGTATATAAGCCGGTGCGCCTCTGTCATTTTGTTCAGCCTTGCTTTTTCTAGCACGTTTTGTCTTGCTCTATCTTGCACTGAAGAAGGATCTCCCTAATAGATTCGAAACAGCTGTTTGCTGCTTTTCGCGTATTATTTGTGCATGTTTAAACGTTGGTTTTCTGCTGTATATATGAGTTATATGCACACCAGATTCTACTTTAAGTGCTTTGTGGTACAGCTCAGTGATATATATCAATTTCAATAATTTTAAAATAGTGTAATATTATAAATATGCACCGTAAACGAATTTTCCCCGTAGACCATAATGAAACGAAATTCTTTTGAGTTTCCCTGCAAATGAACCGTAAGTGCTACACACTTTTCATTTTCAATACCAAACAGGCGGTAGTAGACTCCAATGACATCCCAATCCGAGCATATTTTCGACAGTTAGACCACAGACAGACGAACCAGACGCATAAGCACATTTAAACTATGTTGGAAAGTATTAAAAAATGAATAAAAGTTCAAATTTTTACAGATTATTCTGGCTATGTGTTTCAAGATAACACAAAATATTTTCATTCTACGGAAAATATATAAAGCTGTTTAATAAATTTCACAGTTTTTTTTATTTATTTATTTTTTTTTAATAATATCTGCAATCATGGATACTATTTAGTATGTCTTAACAAATTTCCTTACTTTTTCATCCAGTATAACACATTATATAAAAATACTCGGCGTTCCTTATCCCAAATAATATAATTAGCACAAGTAAAAAACATAAAAAAAAAGTATTTTCCCCAATTCGCCATAAGTTCAAAAGCAATACAGAAAGAAAAGCAATACTATGGAAAAGACAAAATAATCAGCTAAGGTTTCATGTAAAATTACCTGATAATAAAAAGCAAATTTATTTTCCTTTCAAAGTATTGAAACTGACAAAATTTCAGGACAAATAAAAAAAAAAAAAAAAATTCTTCCCTACTTTCAGAAAATTTTGATGAACAGAAATTCTAATATGTCTCGGGTTTTTAAATTAGGTGCATGAGAATGATTTTCCTTTCAAAGAGTCTTACAAAATAGTTTTTTCGTTTATTCTCGATCAACTATTACTTTTTCTTACTGCCAATTCAGAATGAATAATAAACTGATAGAATTGTCGAAAGATGAATAATGAATCAACTTTCTTCAGAATATCACGATGACATTTTAGAAGATTATATAAAAGCATAATTAATTTTCAAGATTAAATAAAGCATAGTTCTGTTTTCAACAAAATAATATATTCCTGCTTATACATTAATGCGTTATTACAAGCAATATTTGCAATTATGGACATTTTTTATGTTTTTTTAGAAATTGCCTTTTTTTTTCATCTAGTGTAATAAACTCGCAAAGAAAATATCTCCTCCATTTACATTGAATAACGTAAATGACGTAACAAAACATTTTTGTATAGTTCATTATAATTTTAAAAGAAACATGGAATGAAAAATATACATCGAAGAAGATAAAATTAGTGGCTCATGTTTAAATATTTTATTAAAAAACTAGTATATAACACCCGTCAAAAATGACGGAATGTGCCTAATTTTCACAAGACTTCATATAAACAAATAGCATGAAGGTTTTATTATTGAAATGTTTGCATTGTAGAAAAGTGCATTTTAAAAAAGGACAATGTATTTCAACAAATACAAATAATTATGATGCGTTTTTTAGTCAATATTGAGTTTCTGAAACAGTTCAACTATTAATAAAACTCCGATTCTAATCTTTAGAGTTAAGAAAAGAAAAATCAATCAAAATTACGTCATGTTTACATAATCATATCAATTTTCCTCCTTAGCTTTATTATCCTTATGTAAAAATACATTTCAAGCTAAGCATAACGCCACCGACGCAAACATTTTAACGTACTTTATATACGTACCTTTATGCTTAACCTCAGCATATTTCAATAAAAATATGTTTCGTATTTAATTGTAATGAAAAAACTAATAAAGTCATAATGCACAAATATAAAATAAACAATATAGATAATATTCTCGTGATATCGCAATAAATATGAATTTTGATTCACTTTTAAAAATAAAGCACACCTGCATAATCTTTTTTTTTTTAATCGCAATAACTTGCAAATGAAATATTGTGTCCAAAAAACCACGTGTCTGAACATTTTTCATTATTTCTCTTTTATCTGAAACAATGGAAGTAATCCAATTGCATCCATTTTGAAGAAATTTCATAAAAAAACTTTTTAAATTAAAATTAAAATATAAAAATGGCAATATTTTAAAAAATAGTTACTGTGGGTATATCTACAAATGAACAGCTTTGATAAAATAAATAAATAAATAAATAAATAAATAAATAAAAAAAAAAAAAATAATAATAATAACTAGCAAAATTGGTTCAGTAGAAAGCTCAGGGTAGATGACTAAAAAAGCAGCCTTGTGCTTTAAATATATAGATTACACGAAATTAAAAGCGATTTTTCGATTGCTTTCCCTTTTAAAGTATTAAAACTGAAACAATGTTTGGCAAAGAAAATTTAGCTTATTTTCCAACAGAAAATTATGATAAAATTGAAGTTTAATGTTCAGTATAAATTGGTACTCTGTACTATGCGAGCTTTGTTTTTGAAAGACTGATGCAAGATAGGAAAATTTAGAAGTCATTCTGAAACTATCGTTATTTTCTGCCAATTTAGAATAAAAATATACTATTTAAGTTGAATAATTCTTTAAAAAAAATTAATAATAAAGTTTCAAATCTATATAACGTGATCTAATATACTTCAAAATTATAAAACAGTTTTTTAAAAATCAACGAGAAAAAACGAGAAAGAAAAATAGTGAAGAACAGCGCATAGAATATGAAACACTTTCCAATTATGATAGATTAAAATTCTAATATTTCTCGTGCTTCTAAAGTGCCCGGATGCCAGTTCTTTTTCCAAAAAAATTATAAGCCAGAAAATTATTTTCTCTATTCTGAATATGCTATTACTTCTATTTGCTGCCAATTTAGAAGGAAAAATAAAAAAGTTTAAACTAATAATTAAAAAAAAATTAATAAAGTTTCAAATTTCTACAGTTTATTCTGGTTACGTGTTTCAAGATAATACAAAATACTTTAATTCTACGGAAAAGATATAAATTTGTTTAATAAATTTCTGACATATAATTTTTAGGTGCGTTCGTAATTATATAAATACGTAGCACCTATAGTCGCCGTTTAGTCCGTCCGTCTGTCTGTCCCTCCGTCCGCATATAACAGAGCAAAAACTATCCAACCAAATGGTCTGAAAATTTAAATATATAATTGTTGTAAGATTTTGTCGAGTCATTTCAAATTTAATGAAAATCGGATGTATAGTTTACTCACAGAGACAGTCAAAAGTCTTCTGTTACATTGCGGCCAATGGGAAAATATTATTACAAGTGCATTTTAATGATGTTAAAGCCTTCCGATTGGCCTGAAATTTTAAATATATAATTTTTGCAAAATTTTGTTGAGTTATTTCAAATTTTATGAAAGTCGGGTGTATGGTTTAATTACAAGAACAGTCAAAAGTTTGTCCGTTACATTACGGCCAATGAGAAAAAATTAATTCAAGTGCATTTTAATGATTGTACAGCCTTTCGAACAGAATGAAATTGATGTGCAATTATGAAGTGCACTAAAATATACATTCAGTATAATATGCGGTACAAAAAAAAATTTATAAAACTAGTAATAGTACGGATGCACCTCATTTGCCTCGTTTGACGAACAATATCCAACTTGTTTGTGCATATAATGTCTGCAATCGTACGCTCTATTTAGTATTCTTAACAAATTACCTTGCTATTTCATCCAGTATAACAAATTATATAAAAATACCCCGAGCTCTTTATCCCGAATAACATAACCAGAACAAGTAAAAAACAATGGAAAAAAAAAATATATTAGGTAGCTTTCTTTACAAAAAAGCTACCTATTGCAGCCGTTCGGAGGAAAGCGATTTCAAAAAATTTTGGTATATTTTCATCGATCATGACCCCCAGACCCCGAAACCACCCTCCGTTCAAAATTGATATATATATATATATATATATATATATATATATATATATATATATATCTATATATATATATATATATATATCTGACCTATGTCACACTGTAACTACCGTAATTATGAACCGATTTCGATGTAATTCGGTGTGTACATAGTACATACCAATGTCTCGACCGAGTTCGTTGGCCAGCTTCATCCGCCGTTTTGTTTCAAAATGGCGGCCATTTAAAATTTTTAAAAAAATTTAAAACTTGAAATGTGGTACCAAAAAATTAAAAATGGAAAAATATTTTTTTCTTATGTATTTGACCTTTATACAAAGATTTCGGAGCAGTTTTTGTTTCGTCTATATCTTAAAAAATGGTTGAGTTATAGCATTTTGAATTTCTAGCGTGGCTGACATTTTGAAACGTCCTGAATTTTGTCACGCGATAAAAGGCGTATTTATGAACCGATTGGGATGTAATTCGGTGTGTACATAGTACATACCAATCTCTCGACCGAGTTCGTTGGCCAGCTTCATCCGCCATTTTGTTTCAAAATGGCGGCCATTTAAAAATTTTTTAAAAATTTAAAATTTGAAATGTGGTACCAAAAAATTGAAAATGGAAAAATATTTTTTTCTTATGTATTTGACCTTTATACAAAGATTTCGGAGCAGTTTTTGTTTCGTCTATATCTTAAAAAATGGCTGAGTTATAGCATTTTGAATTTCTAGCGTGGCTGACATTTTGAAACGTCCTGAATTTTGTCACGCGATAAAAGGCGTATTTATGAACCGATTGGGATGTAACTTCGTTTATACATAGTACATACCAATGTCTCGACCGGGTTCGTTGGCCAGCTTCACCCGCCATCTTGTTAAAAAATGGCGGCCATTTAAATTTTTAAGAAAAATTTAAATTTGAAATGTGGTACCAAAAATTGAAAATTGAAAAAATATTTTCTTCTTATGTGTTTGACCTTGATAAAAAGATTCGAGAGCAGTTTTTGTTTCGTCTATATCTTAAGAAATGGCTGAGTTATAGCATTTTGAATTTCTAGCGTGGCTGACATTTTGAAACGTCCTGATTTTTCTCACGTAATAACAGGCGTATTTATGAACCGACTTGGATGTACGTTGGTGTGTACATAGTACATACCAATGTCTCGACCGAGTTCGTTGGCCAGCTTCATTCGCCATCTTGTTTCAAAAGGGTTGCCATTTAAAAAAAATTAAATTTAAAATTCAAAATGAGGTATTAAAAAATTGGAAAATGAAAAAGATTTTTTTATGTGTTTGGACTTGATACAAAGATTCCGGAGCAGTTTTTGTTTCTGAAAATTTGTTCTTTTGTTGATATCTTAAAAAATGGTTGATTTAAAGCACTTTGAATTTCTAGCATGGCTAACATTTTGAAACGATCTTGTATTTGTCACGCGATAACACACGTATTCGCCTATTTCGATGTAAGAAGGCATGTGGATAGTATACACCAACACCTCGACCAAGTTCGCTGGCCAGATTCATCAGCCATCTTGTTTCAAAATGGCGGCCATTAAATTAAAAAATGTATATATATTTAAAGTGAGGTGCAAAAAAATTAAAATTGAAAAAGGTTTCTTTCTTAAGTATTTGATCTTTATATAAGGATTCAGGAGCATTTTTTGTTTGTCTTTACCTTAAAAAATGGCTCAGATATAGCAGTTTCAATTTCTATCGTGGGTGACATTTTGAAAAATCTGATTTTTTGCATGCGACAGCACTCCTATATATTAACCGATTCCGATGTGAGTGAGCATGTGCACAGCAATTACTAAGGTCTCGACCAAGTTCACTGCTTAGCCTCATCCACCATGTTGTCTTAAAATGACAGGCACTTTAAGAAATTGCCGAATTTGGCAGCCAAATATAAGTTACTTTAAAGAAAAGCAGCTTGGATAAAGCTGACTAATTTCGCGAAATTCTCATTCATTATATTGATAAAAATTAGTACTGAATCTCCTATATTCGGTTTCCACTAAATTGAGCTTCGTGTGTTTGCATGATATAAGTTGGCTTTTTTAAAATAAGGATTATGAAAGCTACCTCTTCCTCCCGGCACTGGCCGGAAGGACTTTTTTTTCTCCAATACTTTAGAAAGGACAAAATAATCAGCTAAGGTTTCATGGGAATTAATTACCTGATAATAAAAAGCAAAGTTCTTCTCCTTTCAGTGATTAAAACTGACGTAATTTCAGGATTTTTTATTTATTTACTTATTAATTTTTATTTTTTTATTTTTTTATCTTTTTGCTTAACTTCTTTCAGAAAATTATGATGAACAGAAATTCTAATATGCCTCAGGTTTGTAAATCAGTTGTATGAGAATTTTTTCGTTTCGAAGTGTCTTACAAAATTGCAAAGAATTCTTCGTTTATTCTGGATCCTAATATTCCTTGTTCTTACTGCTAATTCAGTATGAATATTTAAAAGATTGACTTGCTAAAAAATGAATAAAAAATCAACGTTCTTCAGAGTATCATGATGACATGTTTTCAAGATTATATGAAAGATTACACAACTTTCAAGATTATATAATGTATTGTTTTTTTTTTGTTGTTGTTGTTGTTTTAACAGAAAAAAAAATATTCCTGCTTACAAAATTTCAAAAATATTAATGTGTTTATAGAAAGATTATGTGCTGTCCTGGACACTATTTTATGTCTTTTTAGGTTAGTTCGTAATTATATAAACTAGGGGATCGTACCCGGGCTTCCCGGGTTAAAGAATATAGGTGAAAACATTTTTTTTTTTTTTTTAATTGAAAACTAACAATTTTTTTTATAAGCAATACATTTTTTAGATTGACCACTTACATTAAAAAAGCTATTTTCCATATGGAAAATACGAGTTACACAATCACATACATTTTAAAAATTTATCAAAAGCGATATTTTCTTATTAGCTGCATGCTAAGAGTTATTTGCCAAGATTTTACTACTTATGGCATCCTTTTATATTCTGATAATTTCAGAGCTTATACATGTCTTGTAAATTTGTGTTTTATTTATGTTATTTTATTTATTTATTCATAGGGAAGTTTTTTTTAATGGTAATTAGCAGTAAGAAAATGATGAACTCTTTTATTTTGTTTTAAGGACAAACGGATTAATCTTTCGTAATCGAGCTCCTCGCGATATAGATAAATAAAAAAATATTTCATGCTTTAAAATTGTTTTTAAAACCATAGACAATCAGTAAACTGAGATGAACTTTGCAAACAAATTCCATAAAAAAAAAAAGAAAATCCTACTTGGTGATCTAAAAATTTAAATTGTGCGATTACAAATATGTTAGATTTGTGTTTTTTCAATATTATTCTTTTATTTGTTTATAAAAGAAGTATTGATTTCGTTAATATGTCTTTCACAAATATGTTAGTTTGGTGTTTTTTTAATATTATTATTTTATTTGCTTATAAAGGAAGTATTAATTTCATTATGCAAAAATAGTCAGAAACAAATGCTGAAAAATGTTTGTTGCTTTAAGTGCAAAATGTTTATTATTTTATGTATTGAAACCGGCACGTGATAAGATAAACTTTAAAAAAAATCATGCTTAAAAATTATTTTAGAAAATATAATACATCAGTCAATGAATACAGTTTTTAAACAAATTGCATTTGAAAGTACATTTATTTCCCTATGCGACAAAAATTGAAAATGTATGATGGTCAGAAGATTGAAAAAATGCAGTAGCGAAAATTTCAAGGCCAAAATTTGATCGTGAAATATTGCCATTCGCGAAATGACGTCAGCGTTACGCACAGATACGTTTGTTCTTTATAATATAGATACATAATCAATAAAATATAATAAAGATCAGTTATTAGGATGTGGTTATCAATTGAGGCTCTTATGCTTGGATTTCCGGAATGAAAACAGCAATTTTCACCTTCTCAAAATTTGTATACGCACTTCTCATATCCACATTCATTATTTAAAAAAAAAAAAATTGTATTTTGTTTGATTATTTAAAAATCACTTTAACTGAAAACTCTAAGTCAAGATTGCCAGCAACATCTTTTATGTGAACAGACGCAATTGTGTGACAGATTCTAATCTCAATTTTGGAGAGTAAAAATTTCCGTAATTTATGGTTTTTAGACGCATTTGTGTTAAAAGGCTTAGTTTTATCTAAGAAAATGATCGTTTTCTTTTAAATATGACTTCATTTTCACTTAAATAAGCATTTCGCCTAGTGTCTGAAACTTAGTATTAGTACACATGCAGAAAGAAAATCACTATAGAAAATTTATGAGGAAAAATGCGTGTTTTCAAAAGCAATATGTCATTTTCCGTTATTATGCTCCTAATATAATATTCTGCTCCTAATGGGATTTTGCGCCACTAAACCCTATACAACAATTTTATTAACAATTTTGAATTTTTATCAGAAAATAGCATGAATAAAGTTTAAAATACCTCATTATTTCTCTCTTGTCTGCAGCAATGAAAACTATCTAATTTTCATCATTTTGAAGAAATTTTATAAAATGCTTTTAAAATTAAATTATAAAAGTGGGGATATTTTAAAAAAAAACAGATAGTGCGACCACATGTACAAAGAAAGAGGTTTCAGTTTAAAAATATATATATTAGTAAAATTGGTTCAGCAGAAAGATCAGGGCAGATGACTACACTTGTGTTTTAAATATATAGATTATATAAAATTAGAAAAAAATAAATTAAGCAAATTATGTTATTTTGATAAAATTATAGTAGAATGTTTTAAAGAATAGCATTAAAATTTTATTATTCGAGAGAATTTTTGACGAAAACTTCAGGAACACAATATTATTTTAAACCACGAATTATTTGTTTGCTTGTCTAACTCGGCGAAGCAAATCCATCCAGGCGAGAATCATCAATTTCTGTAATATAAATCGCTATTATTTGCATGCCACCTCTCTTTTATAAAGACACTCTACGTTTTTGTAAAAGATTGCGTTTATCAGTGTGTGCTTTCGATTACATTATTTTCAAAAGTGAAGCATTTTCACCTGTGAAGAGTTTCAAAGCAGCTGGGCTGTGAAAATGACGCACTTCTACAAAACATAATTCAGGTTTAAGAATTAAAATACACGCTTTTTTTTTATAAAATGACGTCATTTGCATCCGCTAAAGCAATCTACTTTTACAACCCAGTCTTAAATTTCGTCTATAGAAAAGTGTGCACATGACGTCATTATCACGGAATAACTGACAATATTCTTGACATAGCCCATATTTTATATTCAACTATTTTTTTAGGTAATAATTCTAGGTTGCCATGGTGATGCCGTCTTATTTAAGATGGAGTCATATTATTTCCATATTACTGAATTATATATATATATAATCGCAATAAATTTTGTATCCATGCATTTTTGAATAAGAGTGCAACAGCTATTGCATCAAGATCTGAATATTTATAAAATTATTTATAGTATGAATAGTACCTCATTTGCCAGGTTACACGCACAATTTCCGACTTGTTAGAAATTGTCTTTCTTTTGCACCCAGTGCAATAAACTATGAAAATAAATATCAACCATTTACTTTGAATATCGTAACTGACATAATAAAATATTTTTTTATCTAGTTTATTATTAATTTTCAGAAATGGAAAGAAAAATATCCATCGAAAAAGATAAAACTAAACGGTTCTTTTTTAAATATTTAATTAAAAAATTACACAAATTTAAAATGCGATTTTTCGAATGTTTTTCCTTTTCTTCTGTATTAAAACTGAAACAATGTTTATGTAAAGAAAATTTAGCTTCTTTTCCTTATGATAAAATTGAATTTAATGTCCAGTACTCGTAAATTGGCACTATGCCAGCTTTTTTTTTCTAAAGACTGATGCAAGAAACGAAAATTTATAAGTTATGCAGAAACTATCGCTATTTTCTGCCAATTTAGAATAAAAAGTATACCAAATTTAAGTTGATATTTTCTGTAGGAAAAAAAAGTTTAAATGTTTATAATGTATTCTGATATACTTCAAAATTATATAACAGTTATTTTCATCCATAATAAGACTAAGAAATAAAAAATATAAAACCGGGCATAGAATATGAAACACTTTCCAACTCTTTCGTAATATTGTAACAGAACTTAACCCTCTAATAAGGCGAAAGATGATATCCACGTAAACGATTATGTGTTAGCAATTAACAACTATATTCTGAATGTCCGATAACATTTCTGTATGTGAATATTCTCAATGAACAAATTTCTATAAGTAGTGCCTAGTACGTAAAAATTTAGATCAATTAAGAAACTCATAATACTGTTGAAAATTCCCCTTCGGCAATTTCCGTCAAAAAATAGAAGTGTACTCGAATACTCTTATACCGCTCCGTATATGATCTATAAAATTTATAAACATCAAGCAAAACAAAAATACTGTAACCGAATCATTTTAAACGACCGATAAATGCTATGCACACCATTTTCTACAGTAAGCATTTTGTAGTGCGCCCCAGTTGCCTGTATCAATATATTTGAAATAGTACAACATCATTAAAATAAATAACAAATGAATTTTCCCCATTCACCGTAATATACAGAAAATCTTTTGAGAGTCCCTGTAAGCGAACTTTAATTGCTACATACTTCATTTTCAATAGGTAACATTCCATATAAAAGCATAATAACATAGATCAATTGCATTGCAGTCTAAGAAATAATATTTGCGCAAGTTAGACAATAGGCAGATAGACGGCCGTACAAACCGAAGTGATAAATAATTTTCAATTACACATAAATAGAAAACAAAGTTGATAGCGCCAGAACTTTAAATTTTGAAGCTTACTAGTTTCAGTAGCATAAAAAGCGTACCTTCCTCAGTACGAAGAATGACGGAAATTTACTCGAGCATATGGGAGAGTAGCGGTAGCAAGTGAAAGGGTTATTGACCAATAGGAAAACAGGAGATTACGGGTAACAGCCAATGTGGAAATTGTTCCTATCCTGTTTTCCTATTGGTTAATAAAACTTTCATTGGAATCCGCTTCTCTCCTATATATTCGAGGAAATTTCCGTCATTCTTTGCTCTCAGAACGGTACGGTTAATGCTACCGAAATTCAGTTTTGTTTTCCTATTTATATTATGCAAGCGGACCCGACCGGCGTTGCCAGGGGCCGTAATAATATTCTTAAATGAACCTTAAATTTGTATCATTTTAAACCTTTAACTCAATTTTTTCTGAAATAAGTACCAGCTCACTGTATGAAAATGAATCACGTAATTGTTGAGATTTGTTATGTAATTTCTTTCATAATTTCAGAAAATTGTATGGGGTAGTAATGAACAAATTAAAATTTTAAAAGGCCCTCTAGTGACGAAAAAATGAATTAAGAGGGGGGTGGCGGATGCTTAGTCATCTGTAAGTCAAATGCTTTCAAACGATATGTCACATGAAAAAAATCCATTTCAACCCTGACTGCCTGGGATCAAAACAGACCTCACCAACTGAAGGTCTGTGAGAAGATTCTCCTTCAGTCAAGCCTTCAAATGAGGTCGAATCTCACTTTAGCTTAATTAGGAGCTGAGATCGAAAATTGAATCCCTGGGAGAGGAAAAAAGTGAAGTGAGGGGAGAAGAAAGGTTCATAATATGAAAGAGTGGTCCGAGATTTTCCGATGAGATATCACATGAGAATTTCTGAAAATTTTTGAAACTTGCCGAAATATGGCCAAATATTCTAAAATTTTCGATCCCCCCACCTTTAACCCCTTAGTGAAATTTTTTTTTAAATCGCTGAAACATGAGTTCAGTTATTTTTTTAGTAGATTTATTTTCTGGAATTTCACGATTCTACCTAAAACGACTGCTGAGATATGGCCAAATGTTCTAAAAGTTTGGACCCCCTTAGTGGGGAATTTCTAAAATCGCCGGAATACATGTTTTATTATATTTTTAGTAGATTTATTTTTTGTAATTTCACGCTCCTATCTAAAACGGCTGCTGATATACAGCCACATGCTCTAAAATTGTCGGCCCCAATTTTAACTTCTTAGGGGTGAATTAAAAAAAAATCCTACTTTAGCGCTCACTTTTGTTATAGGAAGTATGTTTCCCACAATTTTCATGCTTCTAAGTTCAGTAGTTTGGACAGGGTGATGATGAGTCAATAAGCAGGACATTGCCTTTTATATAAGCCAAATATTCTAAAATTTTCGACTCCCCCTTTAACAGCTTTAGGGGGGATTTCTAAAATCGCTGAAACATGCGGTCAGTTATTTTTTAGGAGATTTATTTTCTGGAATTTCACACTTCTACTTAAATCGGCTTTTAAAGTATGGCAAAATGTTCTAAAAGTTTCGCCCCCTCCCTTTAACACCCGTAGTGTGGGGGAGGGGATTTCTAAAATCGCTTAAACATAGGTTTAATTATTTTTTTAGTAGATTTTTTCTGTAATTTCACTTTTCTACCCAAAACGGCTGCTGTGATATGGCCACATGCTCTAAAATTTTCGAACCCCCTTCTTTTAGAGGGGGGGGGGGGATTTTCAAAAGTCTTTCCTTAGTACTGACTTATGTCATAAGACGTATATTTTCCCCAATTTCCATGCTTCTGGCATGCTTCTCAGCAGTTTGGGCTGGGCAATGATGAGTCAGTGAAAGGGAATTTCCCTTTTATATACGGATTCCGCCAAGTATCATCCTAACAAACACAGTATTTGCGACCGCATGGCGTTTCCGTCTCGGCCATGGTGAGTTAAGGCCATATGTAGCAGAACAATACTTTACTGCAAGTGACTCGCCTATAATTACGTCAGCTATCTTCAAACAGATTACGGTTCGGCAGGGAGAAATCTGCAGCATATATTTTGTCCATCAAACAGTGAGGGTATAGTTTTCCGGCAAACATGCAATGGTCCCTCGTCGTCTAGAAAGTAGACGTCTAGTATTATCTAACCCGCATATTTATTTTCAGAGAGGAAATGCATTTTATTCTTCATCTCTTTTAAAGTAAGCTTAATTGTTTTAAATGTGGGTTTTAGTAAAAATATAAATACGTTATGATATTTATATTTAAAGCAGTAAAATATATTAGTTATTTTTATTTAGTTTTAAAATATTTTCATAAAAAATAAAATATTTCCAAAATATGCTTTGATATCTTTGCATGAAAAAATTTTTATGGTCCCGCTAGGAACAATGAATGTTTTATTTTTCAATTTCTATTGATTTTAATTGCCGAAATGAACATAATAAAAATTCATAGGAAATACAACTGAATCAGAAGAATACAAAATATTTAATTTCAGTAAGATACACTCATTGGGCATGCATGTTATACAAAACATCTACTAGAATTTAATGATAAGTGTGAAATTATTTATATTTTTTTTCAAGTTCCATGGAAAAAATATTTGTCATAAATAAAAGAAAAGAAATATCACTTTGATTGTTCTATCAAGCAGTTATTCTTGAACGTGAGAGAGTAAAAAAAAAGGGGGGGGGAGACAAATAAAGCTGTTTTTAAAACAAAATTTTTAATATCACTTGAAATATATTTTCATGTAAAATAAAATACTTGGAAAAGACATTTAAAGTTCCAAATTCAATATAAATGAAAAACAAATAAACGTTCTTTTATTAAATTTCCTAGCAATTTATGTATATTTATTTGTTTTATATCATTATTTTACTAATAAAAAATATAGACAAAGTCATATATTATTTTCCATATATATAAAATTAGTTACCTCAATGTCAGACACATGAAAATCAACATTGGTTTTATCATATATAACACATATTTACTTTAATATATATATATACACGTATTTAAATTCATTTTTTTTCTCGGAAACACATGAAATGGCAAGTGCTGTTACTCAGAAACTATGTAATAGAAAAACTTTTCCATTTTTTGCTAAATGCAAAAATTCGTTCAGAAAATACACTTAAAGTGAGCGTTTTGAACCGATTTTTTAAACGCGACACCCCGAGACATTAGTAAAAGCGGTTGCCACGTGACCACAAACGCTTATATTGATACATAATTTATTTATCAGAAAATTATAAATTCATTACAATTCCAAATCGCTGCATTAGTCAGGCTTGCCAATTTTATGCCTTTACGTTTAAAAATGTGTCTAAAATTTTGTCAGACCGTTTCGCATCCTTGCACAGGGGATTTGAGAACCGCTTAAAAGTTTAACGATATGTTTTATGAAAACGAACGCTGTATGAAATTGTTTTAATAAATATAGATTAGATCTTACAATATATTTATTATCAATATTTTATAAGATATAAATCATATTTATTTCGTATTACTATATTTATTTTTATAAGAAGTTATTTAATTTCTTAAGAAAATAATAATGAACCCAGTGAAACCATTTATTTTATAAAATTTTGATTATTAAAATAATTTTAATATTATATTTCCCCCCCCCCCCCCACACACACACCCTCATAATATGGTAAAATTTTACAAAAGAAAATGGAAATTATCTTTCAAAAACAGAGAGAAAAAATTCAAATAATACATACAAATATTCCCTCTAAAAAACATTTGGCAAAGACATCGAGTAAATGGGAGGGAGACTCGTCATGGTCAGAGCTATTTCTAAGAATTTCGCCACGTACTACTTTTAATCTTGCTTTGTTTGTGGTATTATTTACCTGTTTGAGTTTAGTTTTTATTCAGCGACCGCAAGGGATGGTTCTTAACAGGATCCACATTAGTAAATCTAGTCACATTAGTAAGTCTAGTATAAGTGTTATGTATACTTATTAAAGTGATTGTAATCTGATATTTCTTTTGCATCATTTGATATTAAACTGTTGTAGAGTGTAAAATATTCATACATTCAAATTTTAGTAAATGTAATATATTATTTAATATGTATTGCGTAATTCACCTATTCTTCATCACATTAAAATTTTATGTAAATTACGAAATAGTGAGGGTACTTTACCAATTTGCCTCTCAAAGTTTGTAATTTTATCACCTTTTCGAAGTAATGATTGTCTTTTTCTGATCATGCATGTAGTAATAAATATTGCGAAAGCTTGAATAGTTTAAATAAAGTTTTTTTTTTATTGTTAAAGATAAATATACTTTTTTTAGAGAAAATCGTTAAAATGGTGATGAAATTTCAAATTACTGCAAATAAGTTTCAGCGATTTCTAAAATTTAAAGTAACATATTTTTGTAATGTTTAACTATTGGTACTAAATCACTCACGCGAAAACATCTGCTTGCTAATATTAATCCTGTGGAAGAAATTATTTTAAATATTTTATTCACATTTCAACATTTTCAAATGTATTTATTTTTTTTTGCATTGGATATCTATGATCCGTTTCTAAAAAGACCTTTTTAACTGTTTCAATTTTCTTTACAGGCAAAAGCATCCTAGTGAAGAAACTTGTCTTTGTGGAGATTGACCTCAGCTATCCAAAGCAAAAAGTGTATTATAAAATATTAATATTCAACCGAGATATTTTTAAAGATTTCGTACTTAGGATTAACATTAGAGAGCAATGGGTTTTGCGTGAGTGATGTAGCCTCTTAATCTGTGAGAGAGAAATCTAAATGTAAAATTTTAAAATATTTAAACGGTGCAACATACTCGTTGTGTTTCAGATTCTGATTTTCTTTAATAAATAAACACAGGTAACATTGGTAACAGGCTTATCAATAAGTGTAAAAACTATATGAAACGAAAGGAAAAAAAATATATATTAACAAACAGATTCTCTTTTAATATAAAACACATAATAGATCATTATGAGATATAAAGATTATATAAATTATTTAAGCACAAATTCAAAATTTGTTGTATAAAAAATACTTATCACAATATTAAAATATTTATTTGCTTAGAAAACGTTATAAAAACACATTAAAAGTAAATTAAAAATCTATATTGGCATGTATCAACTCTTTTACTGAGACGTCATCAGAATGTATAATAGAAAATTACAAATACAATGCATATGAAAAATGGATAA
Source organism: Maratus speciosus (assembly GCA_963932465.1). Taxonomy (NCBI): domain Eukaryota; kingdom Metazoa; phylum Arthropoda; class Arachnida; order Araneae; family Salticidae; genus Maratus; species Maratus speciosus. Next base: position 478,072,482 of record OZ010795.1, on the reverse strand, counting down.
ATTCATCGAATATAAATAAGTAATTATGTAACGCGCCCTACATTTTTGCGATAGCACGTGTTCCCTCTATGTCGCGATTCCGTAAGTTGTCCAACCATTCAACCCATAAATTCGGGATACAAAAAGATAAGATTTATTAGTGTACATAATTTTGGCTTATTACTCGCGCTTACTTACATTTGACAAAAATATTTATTGGAAGTTTGTTTTAATGATTAAGTGTTTTTGCATGAAATACAATATATTAATAATCATTTATGTACATTTTTCAAAAAAAATTATAAATTTGCTTATCTTGAACTATTTCGAAGATTTTCAAAATGCAATGCATATTGAATTAATTAATTATTTTATTTTTTCAATTATTATTTTTAAAATGTATATGAAATGCAACTATTTAAAAATGATATTACATATACATTTTTAAAAGCATAATGGAATAAATAAGAAAACTAATAAATTCACTATGTCAAGTATTGTATTTTGGAAATAAAAAAAAAAAATTCAAGATAAATAATTTTCAATTTTTTAAGTGTATCAAATGATTATTATTATATTAGTTTTACATGTGAAAACACTTTATCATTTAAACAATTTTTCAAAAAGTATTTTTTACACAACAAATTTTGAATTTATGCTTAAATGATATGTATGGCATGACAGTGGCAGGCTTTCAGCTATTTTATGTTTAAATGAAACCGTAAAAGTCTTTTTGGTGGGCAGATTTGCTCTAAATTTAATTCTTGCAAACGCAAATGACTGGAACAGGGCGAGCTTTTGTCTATCTATTATTTTTAGTGGCTATTAAAGGAATAAATGAGGCCAGTTTGAGGCTATCTAGCATTTTCGGTAAAAAGTTAGTGGCATGATTGTGGGAATCTTCATATATTTACGGCCAAGTGTAATGCGGCTTCTTTGTGGCCGGTGTGGCACTTTTTTGGTGAATGCCGTTAAGGCAAAAGATAGTGGGTCACCATCGAACACTTTAGGACAAGGCCAATGAAGGCATCAATACCCCGCAAGTTCTGTGTTTGTTGCGATCTTATTAATCAATTTTCAATTACGTTATAAAGTGTCAGAAAAATCTACTTCTCAGAATTCATCGAAAATAATATTTTGGTATATTTTATTTTATATGAAGTTTGATTTGTACTTGGATACCGATTACCAAAGAAAAAAGATGAATTTTTTTTTTTTTTATTATTATTATTTTTTTTTTCTGTATGTAGTTTTTAAATAAAGCGTTTTATTTTATTGTCAATATAATCCAGCACTGATGCAAGTTTGTATGGCTTTAAATCCATCCGTATAATATTGTTTTGATTAGCTAACATCAGGCAATTACTTGCATTAGAAAAAAAAAAACTGTGTAGAATTTATATAGGAAAGTTAACCATTTTCCGCTTTTGTCAGAAAAAGTAGGCTTTTAATCTGAATAATTTCCTTTTAATACTTGAGCGTTTTCTAATTATACTTTATGTATTAATAATGTTAAGTCTTACACATCTTTATTTTAAGGCATTTGTTTTTTAATGTTTTGAATCTCACATTTATATATTTATTGGTAAAGTTTCCTAGCAGTACTTTTAATTTAATTTTTACAAGCATTAAAGCAAATTGCTGTTATCTAACTTGGATTTTTATAAAATTAAAATTAGTATATTATAAACATTCGATGAAGCGTGATATTCTATGCCTCAGAGAATTCTCGTTCAATTACTTTAAGTTTAAATCGTCTAATTTTTTATATGTATTGAAAATTTTTAAATCTGAATTTAGAAATTTAGAAAGGCAGATTTAATTAAAAAAAAAAAACTCGTTAAAATTACAGACTCAGGTATTTCTTTTCGATGTTTAGAAATAGAAGATTTTTAAACGCATTCTTTCATTTGGTTTTATAGTCTTTCATTTCTTGTTCAAGAATTTTACAGCTTTTATAGAAATAAATCAAAAGTAATAACGATCAGTACTAATTAAGGTATATTGTGATATTTAGTCGAATAATTAATTAATAGAGTTTCATTGTGTATAAGTTATTTTTTCACCAAAGATGCTATTTCCATAATTTCAATTACTTGCTATGAGAAATACATTAATAATTAAAACAAATTATCTTCTAAAAACATTTATAGAAATTTGAAGATATAGGGGAGACAGGGAAGTGTTGACCATAGGGGAGGTTTAACCCACACTTCAGTTTTCATATTTAAAAGAATTTCGGAGTTTGCCAATATGTGGCAACCAAAGCTACTGAAATGCTAAAACAAGAAAGGAAAATCATGCGTTAAGCATAGATTATGACACACTTTCCAACACTTACTGAATGCTTTAACAAAATCGTTACTTATTTAGGGAAATAAGGTAAATAAGATAACTAAGTAAACATTTTAGAAAACGCATAAAACATTTGAAAAACTGATTTCAGCAGTTACCGTCCATATCCAAATATGTATTCCAATTCTTTTGAAGAGCCCTGTATTGGATCAGTGGGTTGATATATATACTATATAATGGATACCCAGTAACCCTTACGAATTTTTTTATGTAGCCCTGTATATGAATTATAGCTTTTACACACACCATATAGTATGCATAAATATAGTGAAATATAAAAGACCATATCATAATTAAAACTGAATTTCCAGCAAGCATCGCTAATATACAGTAATTCGAATACAATATAGTACTTGAAATCTTTTGTGTGCCCCTGTAAATGCTTTGCACCTCGTATTATACATGAAGTAATTTATACTATAGTTCGGAGACGTATATCAATTTCTATATATGAAATAGTTTAACAAAATTAAAGTACGCCGCAAACAATTCCACTCCTATACGATTATATAACGGAATTCCTTTGTGTGGCCCTGTAAATTAATAATAACTATTCTTTGTACCGAATGTTCTACAGAATGCATATTTTAGAGGACATCACTAATGCATATCAATTTTATTATGTTTGAAAGAGCATAACACCATTAAAAATCGTTTGAAACGATTTTTTCCCATTGGCCGTAATGTAAGGGAAAAACTTTGTCTGCCCCTGTAAATGAACTAAGCATGCTACAAACTTCATTTGAAATAGGGATCCTGCTATGGTAGGGGTCACTAACATCCGAAAATTTCAGAACGATCCGAGTATATTTAGGAGAGTTAGAGCGCGGACAGAAAAACCAAAGTCATAAACACTTTTCAACTTTGTTGGAAAGTGTTAAAAAGGTCTTTGTTTTATGCAGCTAATTGAAAAAAAGTGTGGTTAAATAAATTGTGAAGAGTTTTCAGCTTAAAAAATGTATTTTGAAAGTCATTTTGAAAGATTTTCTCAGATAAAATATATCATACAAATTTAAGTAAGTAGATTTTAAGTAATGCAGAAATATCGAGCTTTCATTCCAGACTTAAAGATTGTACAGTAAATTAGACTAAACATAATCATGTGCTGTACTTTAATAAGTAACTATGTGGGGAGGGTTGACCCAATCAATGTGAGGGAGGTTTGGCCAGATGGTCAAAGCTCCTTAATTAAGTGTTTTGGAAAATCATTTTATTATACAATGTACATAATGGAGGGTTAATGGTTACATTTCTAAAATAATGTAAATTTATTCTGTAAAGCGACAGTAAAATAGAGTGATAAAAAAAAAAAAAAATGTTGAAAATTGTTTAAAGAAAGATGTGAAAAATATTTATAGAAACAAGAAAAAATTTAATGAAATATAAAATTGAAAGTTGATAAGAAGTTTTATTTAATTTAATAGTAGTAGGTTATTCTTTCTATTAACTCATAGTAGGTTAATAGAAAGAATGGAATAGACTAGAAAGGATGAAAGCAGCAGCCTTAAGAAATGTTAAATGTTCCTGTCTCTGCAAAAGAACATATAATTGATCAAAACACTTTTGGAGGGTATGTAGACAAAATAAACACAATGAGATGAAGCCAAACTATGCGGCAACTAGTGTTGCCAGATGGAGTGTCACAAAAAAATGTATTTAAAACGGAATTTTTCTACTTTACCTTGAATTCCGTCTAAGCAGGTCATATGACAATTTCCCCAAACATTTTTAATAATAACTAAACCATATAGCATAAAGTTATTCAGCCTTTTTAAAAACTGATTTTAATTCCCTTCACAAATATCTCAATGTAGAGTAAAGTGGGTCAAGCCTCCCATATATTGAGTTAAGCCTTATATGTGGGGAAACTTAACCCATTCTTTTCTCATGCTTAGAACCAATCATTTTTCAAGTTTCTTATATGCTTCAATTATGTCGCAATTTTATTTTGATAACCGATTGTATAACGAATAAAATATATATGTAACCTTATTCTAGATTCACTATTAAAAAAAAAAAAATCATTTTGTAAAATCTTAATAAACCGTCCCCAGTCTCCCCTATCTTATTTTATTGCTATCTTTCCACTCCTGCTCTCACTCATTTTCTTCAGTTTAAACGTTTAAGTTTTTAACAACAATAAATATTATTTCACTTATATCATATTTTCGTTGCTTTCTCCAGGGGATACTTTGTTCGAAATAATATTTCACGTGTCTGAACTAATTTTGTCGGAAACTCTTTATATCCTTTTTATTATTAATGTTATTATTCTTCACAATTTAAAATTTCCTCTTCAGATAAAATTGAAAAGACTTTGACATTTCATTTCATTAGCATTTGAGGTATTTCAAATATGCAAAAGCAGCCTTAGGGCACAAATATTAAAAAATAATCGAATCATTTTAAAATATTTGTAAGAAACTTCCATTTTTAATACTCTTCTGTTATTTTTATTTATTTATTTATTAATGTTTAATATCTGTATTTCATTAAAAATCGTTTTTTTTTCCCTGAAAAATGAAAAAAAAGAATATTGCTTCTTAAGTTTAAACTTAAAACTTTTTTGCATTTATTAAACTACCAAATTTATTTTTATTTTATTTTTTCACGTATAAATAATTATTGCAAGTCCCTGTGGGTGCAGAAAGGTAACTTTTATTCAGAGCCCAATACAACGTAGACGATGTGATTATCTTTTCTATTATCTGATAATTGCATTATGCCTGTAAACAACGCAATGACAGCACTTTTAAATCCCTATACTACATGCAATTTCAATTGACTTCTTAAGGTCAGTTTCCCTGTTCTTATTTTAGGTCAGTAACTATGGTAACGCCACATTAGGCTGACTGACAGCTTTTTTCTACACTATTTGAGATCAGTAGAAAGGTTCGTCCTTTGATCGATTAGCAGCTGGGAAAACTGGACAAGGGCCTCGCAACTTCCAGTGACATGACAAAATGAAGTGGGAAGGATTGATGTCCTTCAGGACAATTGAATTTACATAGCATGTAGTTAACTTTTTTGTGCAGCCTTATTGCACTCTCATAAAACCTGTGCATTTTACCCGTTATTGTAGTTTTACTTAGTAGGTTCTTTAGAGAGAGGTCTTCGTTTCCATTAGATTTGTGGCCCAGGAACACAGCTAGCACTCTTAAGTTCAAATGAAAAATCAGACGCTGTTTCTGTCACGCTTTTGGTACGAAAAGTAAAGGGGGAGTCTCCGTTTGCAAAAATTCACTCGGAGCAAGGGTGAGCGTAGTGATCATTTAGGTGCGTTTATGTACATTCTGGAGAGGAAGGGGATTTTTTTTCTACGTTATTAAGTTTTGCGTACTTAGCCTACTTACGTGGCATATTCAGTCGTACATACCCGGGGTTTAAATACAAGAGACGTACCAGTGAGAAGACTGGACTGCCGGTCCTTTGCGAAGGCGAGTGTCGATACGTAAAAGATCTGTCCCCGTCTCCCGATAAGAAGATACTGGTTGAAAAGCAGAGGAAAAACGAGACAGAAACCTTCGAATTTGTTACATATTTTCTTTTGCTGGACATATTGCCCTGAAAGAGCTAGCTCATGCCTTTCTAGTACGGACAAAGCATTGACGCTAGCCAAGAGAAACAACTTATTGAAAATACCGCTGGAATCCATGCAGTAGGATGTCGAAATATTCTCAAGAAAAAAATCATCCTCTGCCTCCTTATTTAAATTAACTCTCACATAGGATAATAGTATAGTAAGAGTCTAGAGGCATCAACATGGAAACACGCAACATGCAGTGATAGTCTGCATAATGAGTTTAGTGAAAATATAGAAGCGTTATCATGCTTAATCTGGTGTTCAGTGATTATCTGTGGAGAACTTTTCTTGCTGTTGAATGCATCTTTCACGGGTCCCAATGTTACGTCAATAAAAGTGTGATTCCAATAGTAGAACATGCCTGGGACAAGTTTTCATATCATATGGGTGAAATTATCTTTAAATATTGATTATGTAAAAGAAACGTCTCTCTCTCTCTCTCTCTGTATATATATATATATATATATATATATATATATATATATAATCTATGTGAAATTGGCTAAAATTAATAATACTCGTGGAAATGTTTATGCAGGATGTATGACTTTTATAGTGTTAAGATTTCAAAATGCTCTTTAAAAAAATATTTAGTGTACATAATATATGATTTTGTGTGGGTTAGGATATCAAAATATTGTTGTTAAAGAAATATTTGGATTATAATGTGAATCGAAATTATAATTATTCATCTGTTAGATAAAAGAAGAAAAAGAAGATTCATATATTAAGTTTTGTATTCCTTGTGTCAGCATGTTATTTATTTTTATTTCTGTTATGTTATAGAGGAAGGTTTTAACGAAGTAACGAAAAAGTTAACGTAAATTCTTTATTTAATTTTCTAAGTTATAATTAAGTAGTAAGGAATTCGTTACACCCTAAAACAATATATATATAATATTAGTATTTTAATTAATCATAATAATAATTAACATTTTAATAAAATTTAATAATATTTTGTATGACTAAAATTTTATTTATTTTTTCTTTTAAAATCAGATTTGGTAATATGTATGTAATTTAAGTACTCCAAATTTCTTTTGATATGATGCTTGCATTTCGCCTGAAGAAGAGGATTGAAAAATTCGAAGAGACAGGTTCATTTGATGTGAAATGCGGCAGAGGAAGGAAAGCAATTGCTCCGACGTCAGTAGAGGATGTGGCTCAGCATTGCTGGAAGTGTCAAGAAGCACTTTGGGAACGTCCAGTGCACGGAGATTCCCCGAACTTTATACATGCCTGTCATCACCGTTCGTAAAATTATACGAAACATCCTGCAATGCTATCCATACAAAATTACGTGTATTCAGGAGGTGCTTCCTGCTGACATGCCAAAATGAGAAGCTTTCGCTTTGCAATTTCTTACTCGAAAAGAAGTGGACAATAGAATATTTTGTGGACAGACGAAGCCCATTTCCTCTCCAAGGTTCTGTCAATACTCAAAATTGCAAAATATGGGCAAGCGAGAATTCGTCCCAAATGCAACTATTGCTTCTTCATTCTGGAAAAATCACTGTGTGGTGCGGATTTACGACAGCATTTATCGTTAGCCCTTTCTTTTTCAAAGAATTTGGTCCTTCGGGTCCTGTCACCTGTACAGGCAATGGGACACGTTATGAATCTATTTTGCTCAAACATTCCAGCACTGCAACAGTGCAGATGTTCGGATAGCACAATTTGTATTCAAGATGACGCTCCTCCGCACATTGCAACACCAGTGAAACAGCTGTTAAATCTTCATTTGGAAATGACAGAATTATCAGTCGCCATTTTCCAACAGCCTGGCCGCCATCATCAACTGACCTTAACCCCTTGCGACTTCTGGTTGTGGGGTTACCTACAACATGTTGTATACGGGGGTCCAATTGCGAACTTAGGTGAATTGAAAACACGCATTACGCAATAAAGTCACAATATCACCCCTGAAAAACTTCGATCTGTTGTGAACCATGCTGTTTTGTGTTTTTAGTCGTATGAGAAAACGATGTGCAACATATTGAACAGTTCTTAAGCATGTCGTATCTGACTTCCTTTTTGTGATGGTTTCATCAGTTTTTTTTCTTTTTCTACTGTTTGTTGCCTAGGGATAATTAAAAAACGATTTCATTTTTGCTTTTTCTACGAGTTTTGGTCTAGAGACAATTAAAAACCTATTTCGTTTTTGCTTTTTCTACAGTTTTTAGTCAAGGGACAATTAAAAACCGATTTTTGCGTATCCGCTGTGGCACCATCTTGTTGTGGTGGATAGGTTTTAAACAAAGATTGCCGCAACAGCATTTCAAGTCTTTTAATTAGCATCTTATGACGCGTGGAGCACAAATTATCGATAAACATTTGAATTTAATTTTTCCTTTCACAAAACAAATTTCCAATGTTTACGTATACTCAAATGAAAATTCAGGCCATTCTGACCAATGGTTCTTTTTTTTGCAGTCTTTTGAAAGCGTACTTTAATTATAATCAGCCTGTATTTTGCTCTTCGCTGAACGTTTTTTATTAATGGCGTAATTCATAGTATGCCATAAAATTAAGACTATCATATTGCGAAAATTAGTTTTGTATTAAAATTTTAGTTTGAAGTATTATGCAATTTTAAATTTTACACTTTAAAGTAAAATTCCCTTACTTAGTATAACCTCTCTTGTTCCCAGTACTTTATGTCAATCCTCATATTTTACAAGTTTTAGGCCACATGTTTCGCAAGCATATGTACAAATTCTCACCATTATTTGTTTCACGAAGAATGCTGAATATAAATATAAAACACTTGGTCATTTCGGTTAGTCTTTTTAAATTTCCTTTGTTTTCTGAATAAACCTATGTTATCTCTTTTCCTCTCAGCTGTCATATCCCTTCTAAATTATTTATTTATTTTAGTAGTCTATAAAACAAGAACTTCATCTTATTTTAGATGTAAAAAATAACATTAAAAATTCCGCAATATTCTGAAGCAGTCTTTTATATGCATCACATAATTTAAATTAAGTGTCTACCAACTTTTGGTACTGGAGCACCAAGCCACCATTACCTTATGAAAATAAAAGAAATCTTTATTTTTTAATAGAAAGATTGCGATTAAATAAGACTAAGGTTACCTTTCGGAATTTATGGTGGCGAACGACTTCTAGGCTCAAAGGTATATTAAGGTATGTAAGGCTGTAATTTAAAAATTCTAAAATGAAATGTCTTAATGTGCCACGAGTTTTTATTTACAGAGTTTCTTGCGATAATATACACATAAACTCCTTCTACTACGGCTTCCGAACAACACTATTTCTAATTAAAAATTTTACCTTACTTAATCGCAGATATATGTGACTAAAAGGCGAACATTTCACTGAGAATTATTTGTGAGAAAAATCTCAAGAGTTGGTAGCTAATGCCTAGTTTCCGTGACTACAATCGTTGAGCTAGATTTAGAAACACAGATATTTTTTCTGTATTTAACATGTTTTCAAATTATTCAAAACGAGAAAAGCATAACATATTTTATAAATAACTTTTGTAAATGTATTTTATTAAAATAACAAAATATCATGTAGGAGATTAATTTTCTCAAAAAATCTATACATCAATGTGTAAAGGAATGCAATAACTTCTTTTAAATTGATATATATATTGTTTTTTATTTACAATTTAATTCACTTTAAGCATGCTTATATTTATAAATCAAAAGTGTTCCTTTTGACAAAATTATATTTTTATTGTGTAGCCCTTGAATTCTACGTTTGCAATATTATTTCATGAGACCAAAGGAATTTTGCTTCAAAAATTTATATTGCTATTTTTATTACACTTAAACATTTTAATTTTTACTTTCTTCTATCTTTACAAGAAGAAAGTATTGGTTTCATGAAAATTTTCGAATTCCAGTTTTCGACGGATTTACACGTTTTATGAGTCAGAGATTCCAAAAAACATGTTTTTACAAAATGTCTGTCTGTGAGTCTGTCTGTCTGTCTGTCTGTCTGTCTGTCTGTCCGTCTGTCTGTCTGTATGTGACACAAATTTTGTGGGCGCTCTATCTCAAGAACTAATGCACGAAATTTCACAAAACTTCATATTTAGTTAGACCTTGATATAAACTGGAACTGATTAGTTTTTGGTGAAAATCGCCCAAGAGGTGGCGCTGCTATGCGGCATTTTTAACGATTTCTACAATAGCTGTATCTCAAGAACTACTGCACGGATTTTCATAAAACTTCAGATTCAGTTAGTCCATGATATAGTTTGGTGCTGATTACTTTTTGTAAAAATCGCCCAACAGGTGGCGCTGGTATACTGCATTGTTCATGATTATCGCAATAGCTCTAACTCAAGAAAAAATGCACGAATTTTCATCAAACTTCAGATTCAGTTAGTCCCTGATATAAATTATTGCTGCTTAATTTTTGGTGCAAATCGCCTAACAGGTGGCGCTGCTGTGCTGCATTTTTCACGATTTCCACAAGAGGTGTATCTCAAGAACTATTGCTCGGATTTTCATCAAACTTCAGATTTAGTTAGTCCTTGACATGAATTGATGTATAAATTAGTGCTGTTTAATTTTTGGTGTAAATCGCTCAACAGGTGACGCTGCTGTGCTGCATTTTTCACGATTTCCACAAGAGGTGTATCTCAAGTACTATTGCACGGATTTTCATCAAACTTCATATTTAGTTAGTCCTTGACATGAATTGATGTATAAATTAGTGCTGTTTAATTTTTGGTGTAAATCGCTCAACAGGTGGCGCTGCTATGCTGTATTTTTTGCGATTTCCGCAATAGCTTTATCTCAAGAGCTAATGCTTGGATTTTCAACAAACTTCAGATTCAGGTATACCTTGATATCGTTTAGTGCTGTTTACTTTTGGTGTAAATCGCTCAACAGGTGGCGCTGCTATGCTACATTTTTTTCAGAATTTCCGCTATAGCTCTATCTCAAGAACTAATGCACGAATTTTCATCCAACTTCAAATTCAGATATACTTTGATATGAATTGGTGCTAAATCGTTGTTATTTCTTGTATTATTTAAATGATTTAATTGACGTGATTTATATAGAAGAAAGTTTTGTGATGGCCACAACATACTAGTTTCTTTTAAGTGAAATAAAATACTTATTATGAGTATAGTACGTGGTTATGTTTTTACTATCTTCTATCTTTACAAGACGAAAGTATTGGATTCGTGAAAAAATTCGGCTTCCGGTTTTCGACGGATTTATACGTTTTAGAATGCACAGAACACGATTTGATGGTTTTTAGAAAATGTCTGTCTGTGAGTATGTCTGTCACTCTGTCACTCTGTGAGTCTGTATGTGACAAAAATTTTGTGGACGCTCTATCTCAAGAACTAATGCACGGAATTTCACAAAACTTTGTATTTAGTTAGACCTTGATATAAACTGAATCTGATTAGGTTTTGGTGAAAATCGCCCCACAGGTGGCGCTGCTATGCGGCATTTTTCACGATTTCTGCAATAGCTATATCTCAAGAACTACCGCACGGAGTTTCCTTTCAGATTCAGTTAGTCCAAAATATGGTTTGGTGTTGATTGCTGTTTTGTGAAAATCACCCAACAGGTGGCGCTGCTGTGCTGCATTTTTCAAGGTTTCCGCAATAGCTGTATCTCAAGAACTACTGCACGGATTTTCATCAAACTTCAGATTTAGTTAGCCCTTGGCATGAATTGACGTATAAATTAGTGCTGTATAATTTTTGGTGTAAATCGCTCAACAGGTGACGCTGCTATGCTGTATTTTTGCAATTTCCGCAATAGCTTTATCTCAAGAACTAATGCTTGGATTTTCAACAAACTTCAGATTCAAGTATAACTTGATATCATTTAGTGCTGTTTATTTTTGGTGTAAATCGATCAACAGGTGGCGCTGCTATGCTACATTTTTCAGAATTTCCGCTATAGCTCCATCTCAAGAACTAATGCACGAATTTTCATCCAGCTTCAAATTCAGATATACTTTGATATGAATTGGTGCTAAATCATCGTTATTTCTTGTACTATTTAAATGATTTAATTGACGTGATTTATGTAGGAAAAAGTTTTGTGATGGCCTCAACATACTAGTTTTATGAATGGAATGAAAAAATAAATGTGGAAAAATGTGGCGAAATTTTAAAATGGGTTTAATGGAATATATTACCCGAAAATGCATGTTTAAAAAACATGTAAATATTTTTTGTAAAACGCTGTTTACAGAAGAAACTTATTTTCTTAAAAAAGAAAAATGAACTTATAAAGGCCATAAACACAAAAGAAATGAAGATAAAAGTAAATTAGTTATTCTTTTTTTCCCCCTACAAGCTTAAGAACACCCTGTATTATCAGTACACGGACACGAGAAGAACTGAGAAAAGCATAAGATTAAAGAAGTGTGTAAAATAAACACATGATGTATGTAATAATAATATTTAAACACTCCATCGGTCTCAATAGGCCTGACATGCACAGTACAATTATTTCCGTTCTGCATTCTGCCACTAGGGGGCGCAAGGTTACTTACTTAGAGTGTAAAAAACGAGATTTTTTCATTCAAATTTGAAATATTCTCTCTTTATACATCCTAATGAATGTCACTCATCGCTTTAAGAGCGTTAAAATTTCGTCAATTATTGTTAATGAAGATTTTCTAACAGGCGTCTACCCCACAGGCTCCTTGTGCCTGAACTCATGAGTCCCAGAATTGCGACCGACGGACGGTTAACCAAAGAGGAAAAATATACATAAAAAGATCTTTTTCTCCATTCAATAAATAAAAGATTCGATAATAATTTCGAGGGCGATTAAATATCAACTTTTTTATGTGGTAATTAAATAATCATTCTTGTAGTAACCATTATTATTATTATTATCACAATCATTTTACATTATCGTTTTCTTAACAATCTTTTAACTCGTTTGTCTTTTTGTACTCATTCTTCAATTTTTATATCTGTGTCAATCTTGCAGAAATTTTATACATTCTTTTTGCTCCATCCTAATGCTTTTTTGTGGAGGGGGTTACGCCCCCCCCCCCCCCGCCGAAAACACCCGTCAACTAATGCTAAGCATATGGAAGGAATTTCTTAAGAAAGCTAGCTCATTTGCATTTCAATATTTTTATTTATTTATTTATTTATTTATTTGGTGAGTCGCTTCAGATTTTTAACACTGTACGCTGTTAAAAAGTCCTTCCGGCCAGTGCCGGGAGGAAGAGGTAGCTTTCATATTCCTTATTTTTAAAAAGCAAGCTTATATTATTCAAACACACGAAGCTCAATTTAGTGGAAACCGATTATAGGAGATTCAATACTAATTTTTATCAATACTAAATCATTATGAATGGGAATTTCGCGAAATTAGTCAGCTTTATCCAAGCTGCTTTTATTTAAAGTAACTTATATTTGATTGCCAATTTTGGAGATATCTTCAAGTTCCTGCCATTTTAAGACAACATGGTGGATCAGGCTAACGAGTGAACTTGGTCGAGACCTTAGTAGTTCCTGTGCACATGCTCACTCACATCGGAATCGGTTGATATATACAAGTGCTGTCGCGGGCAAAAAATCAGATTTTTTAAAATGTCACCCACATTAGAAATTCAAACTGTTATATCTAAGCGATTTTTTAAGATAAAGACAAAACAAAAAATGCTTCGGAATCCTTATATCATGGTCAAATACTTAAGAAAGAAACCTTTTTCAATTTCTAATTTTTTTGCGCCTCACTTTAAATATAATTTTTTATTTAATTTAATGGCCTCCATTTTGAAGCAAGATGGCCGATGAAGCTGGCCAGCGAACATGGTCGAGGCATTTCGATATACTATCCACATGCTTTTTTACATCGAAATAGGTTAATAAATACGCGTGTTATCACGCGACAAATATCAGATCGTTTCAAAATGTCAGCCATGCTAGAAATTCAAAGTGCTATGATTCAACCATTTTTTAAGATATATACGAAACAAAAACTGCTCCGGAATCTTTGTATCAAGGTCAAACACATAAAAAAATCTTTTTCATTTTTTTGATAACTCATTGTAAATTTAAAATTATTTTTTTAAAAATGGCAGCCCTTTTAAAGCAAGATGGCGAATGCAGCTGGCCAACGAATTCGGTCCAGACATTGGTATGTACTATGTACACACCAAGGTACATCCAAATCGGTTCATAAATACCCCTGTTATCGCGTGACAAAAATCAGGTCGTTACAAAATGTCAGCCACAATAGAAATTCAAAATGCTATAACTCAGCCATTTTTATAGATATAGACGAAAGAAAAACTGTTCCGGAATCTTTGTATTAAGGTCAAACACATACAAAAAATCTTTTTCATTTTCCAATTTTTTGGTACCTCACTTTAAATTTTAATTTTTTAAATGGCCGCCATTTTGAAACAAGATGGCGGATGAAGCTGGCGAACGAGCTCGGTCGAGACATTGGTACGTATTATGTATACATTAAGGTACATCCAAATCGGTTCATAAATACGCCTGTTATCGCGTGACAAAAATCAGGTCGTTTCAAAATGTAAGCCAAGCTAGAAATTCAAAGTGCTATAACTCAGCCATTTTTTAAGATATAGACGAATCAAAAACTGATCCGGAATCTTTGTATCAAGGCCAAACACTTAAGAAAAATATATTTTTCAATTTTCAATTTTTTGGTGCTACATTTCAAATTTTAAATTGTTTAAAAAAAATTAAATTGCCGCCATTTTGAAACAAGATGGTGAATGAAGCTGGCCAACGAACTCGGTCGAGTCATTGGTACGTATTATGTATACACCAAGGTACAGCCCAATCGGTTCATAAATACGCCTGTTATCGCGTGACAATATCAGGTCGTTTCAAAATGTCAGCCAAGCTAGAAATTCAAAGTGCTATAACTCAGTCATTTTTTAAGATATAGACGAAAAAAAAATGCTCCGGAATCTTTGTATCAAGGTCAAACACATAAGAAAAAATTGTTTTTCAATTTTCAATTTTTTTGTACCCCATTTCAAATTTTAAATAAAAAAAATTAAATGGCCGCCATTTTGAATCAAGATGGCGGATGAAGCTGGCCAACGAAGTCGGTCGAGGCATTGGTATAAACTATATATACACGAAGTTACATCCAAATCGGTTCATAAATACGAGAGTTACAGTGTGACAAAGATCAGATATATATACATATATATATATATCAACATTTAAACGGAATTGTGGTTTCGGGGTCTGGGGGTCATGATCAATGAAAATATACCAAATTTTTTTGAAATCGCTTTCCTCCGAACGGCTGCAATAGGTAGCTTTTTGTAATGAAAGCTAACAAAAATTTGCAGCAAGCTATCCAGACTTTTGACCGTTTTTATAGCAAACGGTTAGAGGAGACTGGGGAGAAAGGGACACTCGAAATTTCAGGAAGAAAATAAAATGTAGAAATTTTGAACTTTGGCTCAATCGATGACGATACTTGTTCGGTCTTAATAATCCTTATAACTAACATCTGCAATTGTAGCGTTGTAGGTGGTGAAACAAAATCTGTTTTTGACATAAAAAAGTAAATTTTGATCTTTCTTTTCGTTTTTTCTCTAAAATAATATTGTGTTTAGCATTATAACATTTACGTTATTTAGCACTGCAATGTATGCACTTTATGTGAATAACCAGTATATTTTGTTAGCTAAAATACCGTCACGCATGAATACATTTTTAATTTCGCTAGGTGGATATGGGGTTGAAAGGGACAGTAACTGTATCCCTTTCAATTCTCGTTGTTTATAATTATTTTAACAAATATTACTTACGTTTATTAAAATTTAAGTAATGGTTTTTAATTTTTTATCTAGAAAGAATGAATGCAGAATATTATGTAGAATAAAAGTATGCAAGTATTACAATAACATGTACCTGTAATTTAGGTATTTTTTCCTTTTCCCAAAATCATCATAAAAATCAATATGCTTTGAAAATATAAAAGGAAAATTGAGAACAATCGAATTACTCAAGAAGTAATGATATTTTGCTGTATCTGAAGTAGAGGAAAAAGGAGTGGCTGTTAGATCAGCAGCTAAAGCCTACGGCATTGAAAAGTCCTATTGAGACCTGAAACTCCAGAATACAATCCCAATCGATAATGATTAAACAAATAATTTGCAGAAGAAATAAAGCATTTTTTTCGACTTAGTATAATATTTTCCATCATACCTTTATTCTTGGTACTAGTCACTATTTTACTATAGAATATTACTGATTGTTTGGTACCAACTTCAAAGAGTAATTGATTACTTTTTATATGTATATATTCGTAAATTAAATCTTAAATATGTAAATTAATCTCTTATCTCTTGTAAAAAAAAATATTCTTTCGAAAATCCATGTTTGGTGGATATTAAATTCTTTAAATTAAATTTAACGTTTTTCTGCCGATTCATGATATCCGATGTGTGATTATTGAATAACGTTTCGTCATTAGAGAATTTTAAAGAATTATTTCATTCTTTTTAGTGCGCGCTTTTTGAAGTCGGTTAATTTTTTTTTAAGTATATTTTATTCTGATTCAAATATCCCTAAATATTTATTAATGGAAGTTGCTTTAATTTCTCTTTTCAGTAGAGACATTTTTATACTATTATTTTAATCAATGTGACCAAATGTTGAAAATATTTAGCTATTTCACGATAAATGTACTCTTTTAGTAATATTTGACAAATTTTATTCATCTGGATCAGTATTTTTTATCAAATATTAAATAATTCTTCTATTTAAAAAATCCAAAAACATATTTCACAACTACATTTAAGTTTTGTATTATCTTTTATTTTATGTTCTATAATTTGCATAACTTAAGATTTAAATTTCCACAGGCTTCTTAAAAATTACTTTGATACTAATTGACACTTTGATGGTTAGATATTTAATTTGAATTAATTAAAAAAAAATTCTAAAATCAATAAACCGTTTTATATTTAATAATTTATTAACAGTTTATACGGTTAAATTTCAACAGGTTTCTTAAAGATTAGTTTGATACTAATTGACACTTTGATGATTTGATACTTAATTTGAATTAATTAGAGAAAAATTTCTAAAATCAATAAAACTCTTTTGTCTTTAATAATTTATTAACAGTCTACACAGTTAAATTGCACATTTCTTAAGGCTTTTTTTATAAATAAAGGAAACATAAAAAACCTGTACAAAATGATTAAATCACAATTAAAGAATTTTATGTAATAAATATAATTAATATTAAAAACCTATGTTCTTTGGTTTTAAACGAAAATTAAAACTACACTCGCCAAAATTAAGGGCCAATCACAAAACGTTAATTTTCAAGTACGCGAATATTCAAAAAGAAATAATATAATTCGAATAATTACTATCTCTACAGCACAGCTAGTCCATATAACATCTCATTCATGTCACACATGGTCACAAATGTCACAGTCACTACGTTGAAGCAAAAAAATAGGAAATTCCATACATCTCATTATGGGTTTGAAATAATCACTATATTTGACTCCACTGAAACGTCACTGTGACTGCTGCTTCGTGACGAGTCACGATGTGAATTTACAATATAGTTACATTGTGACTCTCATGTGACTGTCATCTGTAGACTCAATTTCAAAGTCATCGTGAACGCTGCATTGTGATAAGTTACCAAATAATGTAGCATTAAAGTCACATGAGGGCTCTCAGGTGTCAGAGAGACTACTGTGAAGTCACCATTGTGCTCTTTTTGTGAAAAGTCACCATGTGACTATAATGTGATATTATTTGGGGACTTATCATAATGCAACGTTCATGAGGATTTTGAAATTGAGTCTAAAAAAGACAGTCACATGAGAGTCACAATGTAACTACATTGTAAAGTCACCTGGTGACGCATCACAAAGCAGCAGTTATATTGACGTCTCATTGGAGTCACATATAGTGATAATTTGAGACTCATAATAAGACGTAAGTAAGTAAGCACCCACCCTGGGAACCCGCTTTTGGCTTATGGTTAGGTGTAACCCCCAAGCCCAGGGCAGGGAAAAGTTTTACTACCTGCGAAACTCCTTGATTTTTTTTTTTTTTTTACAGTTTAGGAGAAATAACAATGTTAGATATATGAGAATTATTGACAGTGTTTGCAATAAATATTTACAGATGACCCCTATAATTACATTTGAGAGAAATATTCATTATTATAACATATAAATATGCATAGTTTTTAGAATTTGATATTAAACTTTTTTTTTTTTTTTAACACAATTACCTACATATTTGCAACACTCTTATATTATTTTCAGGATTCACACATAATTTAAATCATAACATCAATTTAAACCATGTACAGATGTGATATTTGCAACACTTAAAGCTATTTTCAAGATATATGATGCAAAATTATTTTTAACTCTATACTAAAAATAAGTATTAAGGTACAAGATGCGAACAATAATTAATATTATGCACTATTATGAAAGTATAAGTAATTGTAGATAATAATTACCTACAAATTTACAGTACAATGATACTGTGTTTGAGATATTATGTAAGATACATGATGCAAAAATTATTTTTAAATCTACACTGAAAATTTAGTATTAAGGTACAATATGCGAACAATAATTAATATTATGCACTATTACAAATTCTTTTGAGTTATTTAATATTTGACAATATGGCCATATGGTCCTACTGAACACATCTTCTATTTGCCAAGTGTGATTGATAAACCGGACACGCAGTGGAATCTGCTGAATGTTTCCTATAATTAGGTAAGTGGAAACAATTTGTGCATCTATATTGCGAGGGAACTCCCGCAAAAGGGCACTCCGAAGTGCAGTGACCTCTCGAACATTTGGCGCAAATTGGCTGTCTCCTGCAGTAAGATGTCTGATGTCCATACAGCTGGCAATTGCCGCATCTAATTATTGGGCGAAAAGAACGAATATAGCACTTGTTTAGACCCACCTGTATAAATTTTTTTTCTAATAGTTCTTGTGATGCTTTTGTTTCTAATTGCAATATGATGTGATGTAGTGTAGAATTATCCCTCTTTAGAATTTTCAATAAGGTGATGTTTTTATCAGATAAATTTTCTTCAAGATATGATATTATTTCATTTGTAAGTACTGAGGATGGAATACCGGTGATTATTACTCTTTTGTAATTAGCCAACTTATATGTGATTTCTGTTAACTTTGTAATGTCAGGAGTGTTTTCTATCATTTTTAACAAATGTTCTGTATTGTCATCTGTATTAGATTGTATAATTATTGTATCTGGATTTCTGGCATTTCTGCAGTATATTATTGGAACTTCCATCACTTTATTAAAGTGTTCGTTAAGTAATGCTTTGAGTTTTGGAATCCTTATGTGTTTAGCGGTTGTTCTAATTAATATTGCAGAATTAGAGTTCGGCAAAGCAGGGGGAACGCCCGTTTTTGTGCCATCACCGCATTTCACTCCTTGACAGCCCCCACTAGAGTACTCCAGGTTTCGCGTCACCAACTCCTCAATTTTCTGTAGTCTGTTGGATAATTGAATGAACCCTCCTTCACCATTTTCTTCTATTCTCTCATTTTCGTTATTTGCCATTATTGTTTGAGTTGCTATTGTTTTTAACTTAACTTCTGTTTGTATGATTTTTTCTCTAGTTTGTGATTTTAATTGCTTCTGTTGTCGTTTTAATTTATTAATTTCTTCTTGAAGGGTTACAATATTTGCATTAATCTGTTCTTTATTTTGTTCTTCCTTGACCAAAGAGTCTTTTAATTGTTTATTTTCTTGTTTCAATTCTTCCAATTTATTTTCAATCTTTACTTCTGCATTCGATCTTTTTTCCATTATTGTTTGAGTTGTTGTTGTTTTTAATTTATTTACTGTTTGTGAAAATTTGTCTATAGTTTTTTTCTTAAGTTGCCTCTGTTGACTTTTTATTTTATCTATTTCTTCTTTAAAACTTTCTTTTATTTGTTCTTTACTATGTTCTACCTCAGTTAAGGAGATTTTTAATTGTTTATTCTCTTGCTTCAGTTCTTCCAAATATTTCTCAAGTTTAATTTCCACTTTTGTACTTTCTTTGAGCTTTAATGACAATTCATCATTCTGTGTTTGCAGGATATCCAATTTATGTCGTAATTTTTTCATCTTTTCAGGAGAATCCTTATTTGTTTCGTTGGAGTGTTGTATAAGAAGTTTCTCATCTCTTCTTGCTTTAGAAAAGATTGTTTCGAGATATTTTTTAGCTTCTTCTGAGCTACTATTAGATCTGTTATTTAATAGTATATTGTACTCCTGAATGAGCTGTTGGATGGATAGTGACTCTAGCTGGTTTATGGATGGTGGTATTTTTAATGGAAGTGGTGATCCACCTAATGCATTTTGTATAATTTTTTCTTTGTTTTTTAATCGAGCCTCATTAATTTCTTCTGCTAGTGATATTGCAGTTTCCAAATTAGACTGCTTTCTTTGTTGGGTATTCTTGGTACTGATAGTTTTTGATTTTAGTTTTTCTGGTTGTGGTATGGGATCATTCTCTTCCTTTAGTAGGATCAGAAGCTGCAGATGATTGAAGAACGGACAACTAGTCACATATGGTCTTCTGTTTTCTTTATGATTTAATTCTATAATTCTGTTTCTTATGCTAATTATTTCTTCACTTTTCATTTCCCGATGCAGGTTTATTAGTTCAGTATTATTTGCTTGATAATATGGTATTTTGTTGTATTCTTTATAATGTATTGCTCTGATGTGTTGTAACTCAAATTCCAAAAATAGTGCATTTTTTCTTAATTGGGCAGCTCTATCACCCTTTGCTGTCTTCATACGATATTTTTCTGGTTGATATATATTATTTACAACATTATAACTTTGTATGTTATATATGCCATAGTATGGGCTCTTTGAAAATTCTCCCTTCTCCACAGCCTTGATATGTTCTAATTGATTTGTTAATAGGACCTTAAATTCTTCATAACGTTGTGGATAAAGCGCCTCGACCTTATTTATCAATTGTTGAACAACATGACTCGTAATTAGCGCTGGTTCTGTCGCCGGAATAACTCAAGATGATTGGACGTCAGCCAATTCATTATTAGATGCCTCTCTATTTATTGTACTTGTTTTCACTACTGTGTCCATATCCAATCTTGTCAAGTTGACTGTTGGATTGATTCCTTTTTGATTCATTACGTATCTTGACATTACTTTAAGTCCACTTTAACAAGACTGCTTATCAATACTTGGGATTATTTTAGTTAACTAATTTCAATTAGTAATTATGCAATACTTTAAGAGAGATATTATTAAGAATGATCGAAGATACTATTAAAATGATTTTAGATACTACGTTCTATCTTCATATGCCAGACAAGCAATTTAAAGATATAATACGTTTGAGTTATATTAAAAGTTGAAGATAAACACATAAATGGGGGGGGGGGGGGGTCCACTAGACCCGCACCACATATCTTTGAAAGAAAGGGATATAGATAGAAAAAAGCAAAAACCGGTGGTCGTGACCACCGAAAATGACTAAGATAAAAATTAAGAGCCTAATAAGGGGAAAATTTTGAATAATAAATGAAATAAAAATAAAATAAAATAATGATAGTAAAAGTTTACTATATCAAAAGAAAGAAAAGGGAAAAGTATGTGCATTTGCCCCCGTACCACAAAAACCATACACTCAAAAAGAGATATAAATCAATTGTACAATTCTCCCAATAACACCATACCCTGTCCAACTATGTAATTCCGACAATCACAATCCTAATTTTTTACAAGTAACAACAAATTTCAGTATGTGAAGATTATTACTGTGTTTGTGATCAAAAATGGTCTCCTAGTTTAATTCATCTGATATGATACAGGAATAATAGTGTGTTATGAATAATAAAATAATAAAATGAAATAGAGAACAAATTTACATATTTACACTCTCAATGTAGAACTGATGTAGACAATTACAACAACATTGCTGCAGCATGTATATTGCCTATCCAATCCCGATTTCCCACACTTGGACAAAATAGGGAACAGACATTGTATGGGCTGACTGGGTGGACCAGAAAAATAAAAATAATGTTAAATATTACACTAAAGTATGAAAGTTAACAGTACTCACCCGACGCTACTAGGGTCCCCCCGCACTTGCCTGAAAAAAAATATGGTACACAAAAGTATAGATGAATAATTATGATGTAAATGCGCCAAAAATCAGTGCAGGGACCAACCAATAAGTGCGAGAAGAAACCAAAAATTTAACCCAAGAAAGAAAAAAGATGCTATTGTTAAGGATAATGTGTGCTGAATGTAAAAATTTTAAGTGGGATCAAGAATAAGAGTAATACGAGATATCCCATTGAAAAAAAGCAGGTGAATAACTCAAATAATAAAAAAGTTGTCAATGTTAGGCAAGAAATTACGAGCAAGGTAAAAAATTTAAGTGGGATCAAAACTGTTGGCAACCTCTAGCATCTTCAAGAAATATCTTGATAATTGAAAAAGTTGATAATGTATGCTAAATGTAAAAATGTTAAATGGGATCAAGAAAGTAATTAATACAAGATATCCCAGTGAAAAAAAAAAAAAAAAAAAAAAAAAAAAAAAAAAAAAAACAGGAGAATAACTCAAAAAATAAAAAAGATGTCAATGTTAGGCGCGTTACGAGCCTAATAATATACGATAATACGAAATAATAATAATGTACGAGCAAGGTAAAAAAAAATTAAGTGGGATCAAAACTGACGGCAACCTCCAGCATATTCAAGAAAAAACCAGAAAATTATCTTAAAAATTGAAAAAGTTTCCATTGTTAAGGAAAATCCTTAACAACTGGGAAATAGTGTGAAATATGGAATGGGATTGGTTAGAAAGTCAAAAATGACTAAAGAATAGAAAAATCCAAGTCTCTAGCTCAAATAGCAAAAAAGTAGCCAATGTTATAGTTAAGGGAGGGGGACAAAAAGTGGAGCAGAAGATGGTGACAAAAGTTAGGATAAAAGAAGAAATGAAAATGTGACAAAGACTAAGATAAAAGCAATAGAAAAGTAGCGCCCCCAAAAACCCGTCCCCTACAGGCCCCTAATTGAGCTAGAGCTAAACGAAATAGTGGAAAAGACGGAGGGGGGGGGGAGTTCACTTAGGTGGTTTGCAGTTGAATTTGGCGCAGCGAAAAACCTCTACGACCAGTATTTTTGAGATATTTAGCATTTTGTGCTAAAATTCTAATGGAGAAAACACCCATTAGAAACAAAATGGCAGTTTTAAGTGTTAAGATGGCAAACCTAGTATTTAATTTTATATCTAAAAGTTGAAGATGACTACCCTAAACATGTTGCCATCGAAAAAATTTGTAGAATATAACATTTAGTAATTTCTTTTCTTTTTTTATTATGAATTTTTTATGTAATAGCTTTATAGCAATGTGATCTTTAGTAAGAAACAAAATGGAGAATAATCTTTAACATGCCACATTTGTGAGATCTTTATAAGTTTTACCATGAGTGTACCTCTTAAGACTCTAAAGACTATAACCAACACTCAAAAACAAGTCTTAGATAAAACCGGTGTACTCTTCATTAGTTTATGTTTTACCATTACCTTTCCCATAAGGAAAATACGTGGCCAAAAATGGCAATTAAAAGGTCCGTAAAGGGCTAAGTGGATATATCTAGAAACGCGGCACGACCCCAGAAGCCCAGCTAAACCCTAACAAATCCATTAAAAACCCTCATAGAGAAAACCGGTATCGTTTTAACAAGTATAACTTTGATGAAAATTTCAAAAACATTGGCTGTCGGATAACTCGACTCTTATTTACAATAATCCGGCATATCACCGTGTATTAAGCTGGTATGACATCAAAATTAGTAACTCAATTTTAAAGGCAGCCCATTCATATTATCAATTATTTTAAGACATTATTATTATTTTGCCCTTAATGAACACAGATTGTGTGTGAGCAACCAGTGTCCACCCAATCGCTTCATTTTAGAAAATACTAATTTTAAAATTGAAATTAAAAATACTTAGAGAAATAAATTTTTAAAACAAATGGTACCGCTGAATAGCTCAAAGATTCAGCTATCAGAATATGTAAATAGTTAAAAGATCGAAGCATAAATAATAGTTAAAAGTTTAAGTTCAAAAAGTAAACAACCTAATACAATCCTATGGGAAATCGGGAAAAAACTCCGGAGCAGATGTCATATTCGCCCCATATTGGCGCGATTTTTTTCGGTTGCCAATTTGGCGAAAACATCAACAGCATAAACAACATAATCCGGGTTACCACATCAAGCAAAATAACGACACTTTGGCACAAGTTAAGTACCTATTGCCTATATGATATTGGCGACAGAAAAAAATCGCGCCAATATGGGGCGAATATGACATCTGTACCAAAACTCCAATAATTTGACACTTTTTTAAAAATCAATTAAAAATTATTATATCACCCCAGAGAAACATGGATGATGGCGGAGAAAAGCTAAAAGTTCGAATTATCGAGATCCGGTGTTAGTTTTTCAAAAAAGTTTGGAAAACGTGAAAATATAGCTATGTTAAAATATAAGAATATGCCTCCAAAATCCCATGTTTCTCTATAGGAATGAGGGTTACTGCAAATTCTCAAAAAACCCAAAAAAGAACACTTTTTAAAAAGATCATTTAACATAGTAAATCTTAATATTTTGCAACATAACAGGTATCATTTTAAAGCTTATACTCTTATCTAAGAGCAAAATACAATATATTTTCATTTTAAACATTTTTAGGTAGTTTTTAAGACAATAGAATTTCATTGTTTATCCCATGTTAAGTCTATGGGAAAAATGTTCAAAAATTGCAGTTTTTGATGTAATGTATAAAGGGTTAAATCTAAACGATAACTTTGATCCAATGGTACTAAAATGATCTACGTGCTTTAATTAAGGTGAATGAAACATTAGTTATTAGTTTTCTGATAGATTTAGTTAATTTTGAAGGATCTGAAAAATGTCATTTTTTGAAAATGGCTCCAAAATTTAAAAAGTAATTTAAAGAAGTTATGTTAAAATTAATAGATAAAAATGACTTAGAGATACAAGATAGGACTTAAAAGAAAGCTTAGGAGTTAGTGAAGGTCAAATGAGCCATTAAAAACATTATAGGTAACTTAACATGGTCAAAATTGCAATGGAATCCCATTGTTTTCCCTATGTTATCTCTATGGGAGAAAAACATGAAAACATCACTTTTTAAAATGGATATTCAAGGGTTAAAACTTGGTGAAAACTTAATGAAAATGGTACCAAATTAATTTACAGAGTTTAATTAACACAAAATGAGCCATTGTTTTGAGTTATCAATTAGTTATATGTATATTATAAGCATATTTAAAACACCTTAAATTGAAAATGGCTCAAAGTAAACAAAAAGTGCATGGTCTTTAATGGGTTAATTTTGTATGAAAAACTACATACCAGAAGACATAATAGATATCAAAATGATCACAAAAGTATATAGAATCTAAATTTATCAAGTTTCATAAATTTTGAGATAGTTAAGGGGGCACGAGAAGCAATTGAATAGGTGGCAAAACCTGGTTCAAGGAGAAATCGAAAGTAAAGAAGAAGAAAGTTTAACTACATATTTCTCCTAAACCCCTATACATAACTGCACATACTATATATAATTTTAATCAGCATTAAAAGAGGAAGAGAAAGACATATGGCACGAGGCTCTAGCTTACCCCATTCCTGAGAAATTTATGTTTTCATCCGGAGCAAAAACGACAGCATGCTACTATGATTCTTACATGTGTTTTTGAGTATCTCATAATAAGACGTGTGGAATTTGCTATTTTTTGTTTCACGGTAGTGACTGTGACACTTGTGACCATGTGTGACATGAATGAGATGCTATATGGACTAGCTGTGCTATAGGGATAGTAATTATTTGAATTATATTATTTCCTTTTGAATATTCGCTTACTTAAAAATTAGAATTTTGTGACTAGTCCTTAATTTTGGTCACCAGTGTATTATAAAACAAGTAATATAAAAATTTTGTTTTTAAAGTCAATTCCTACTTAGGCCATCAAAGAAAAAATTAACATAATCCCTTAAGCTAATATTAGTTTTTGTTGCATTAAAATATCTCAATTTGTTGATTTTCTATAAGCAAGTAGGTTTACAATGGAACTCTATGGGAATTTGGCGAAATATTGAAGATATCGCCATGTTGGCGTCACTTTTGGCCGCCAAATTTGGCGATATATCGCCAAGTTGGCGACAACTTTGCGGTATTTGGCAACAGAACAGGGTCCCCCCTATGGTAACCCCTTAATTCAGCTTTAAAATATGATGTATTAAATGGTCAGAAGTCTATTGATATTGGTGGTGATCAGATAAATTCAAGTAAGTTGGTAAGAAAGATCTACTCATTCGAAAATCCGTATTATTATAATAACCATTACATAAATTTTATTAAGCCTATGATGAGACACAATACATTTTCTGGTAAACCTGTAATTTTTACGGACGGTTCGAAGATGGAACAAGGTGTTGCGGCCGCATATGCGATATATAGTAAATATGACACAATTTTCGAAAAGAGGATAAAACTTCAGAGTTACAATTCAATCTATCAGGCCGAACTGGTCGCAATTGCCGACGCCATAGAGTGGTGTCGCTCTTCAACCTATACAGTCTTTTATCTTTTCACAGACAGTTATTCGTCATATTGCTCTCTTCAGAGACTTTTCCCGAGTGATGATTTATTATTAAGAATATATGAAAACCTCAGATTTTTGAATAATAAAATTATAAAGATTGGCTGGGTCAAGGCCCTTATTGGGGTCCACGGTAACGAACATGCGGACTTTCTGGCTAAATCTGTCATAATGAACGATGAATATGATATAGAAGAGTTTATTCCCCTCCCAATAAGTACGCTGAAGGCTTGTTTAGTAAAGAAATTATCCTGCGATTGGCAAAGTTATTGGGATTCAAGCAAAAAGGATAGGTTTACATATGATATTCTTAGCAAGGTGAATTTTAATTTTATATGCTATTCACAAATCTGTGTCTATTTTTATACTGGACATGGAGCTTTCCCGTACTACTTGAAGAGAATGAACATATCTGAAAGTGACAAATGTACGTGTGGGAAGAGAGGCGACGTCGAGCATTATTTATTTGACTCATGCCTGGTTTCGACGGAATATTTTGATTACATAAGAAATAGATCTGATTCTTGGAACATTGGAAGAGTTCTGGCGTGCCGGGGAAATTACAGTAAACTTCGCTGCATTTACAATAAATTAATTAAAAATTTTTCGTTTATCAAATATACATTCTAATATAATTTGTATAATATATTTTTCTTCACAAGTTAATGATTATTTTTCTGCCTTTCAGTGTTTGTTTTTAAGACTTTTTAACAATATTTTTGAACAATTTTATTTTCAGTCTATTCAGGTGGTTCTTGGTACTGTACAATGTAGGTCACTATTCTCAGACTATTTTAAAGGCTTTTTAAAACCAGTTACTCCTGGACATTTTTATTTTTATATTTTCAAGTTCAAGTGAAGTATCAATTGTGTCTTCGATATTAAGTTCATATGACTCACCTGGGATATTATAAATATACATCTTGATCGAATTTGAATATTTTTCTTTTTCACAATATCCTCCGGCCCCTTTGCGAATATTTTGAGACTCCTTTAAAAAAACATTTCTTCTGGACAGTTTTATTCACAGTGCCATCAGGTGGTTCTTCAGTTTTTCTAAAAGTTGTAGTGTTATTATTTTTGGATTATTTTACGGCTCTTATAAACAGTTATTCTTGGACTTTTATCTTTGACACATTTACGATCAAGTGATGTATTAAACATGTCTTTGACATTAAGTTCATCTGTCCCACCTGTGACGATGATGTAACAAGTCTGTGGTTCTTCAAGCTTTGCCGAAATGGTTTCTTTTGTCCAGAGCTATTTTTGAAGTTATTGGATAATTCTTGAGTTATGCTCAGGGTGCTGAGTTACTGCAAAATGACCATTTTACAAATTCCATAGGAAGTTTTTAAAAACCTTTTATCTGGACATTTTTACTTCGTAGCACTGACATGCTACATATGACCAACGTGGTAATCATAATTTTCCAGTGACTGATAACATGATATTCATGTATGGTTTGATCAATTTTGTTCATACTGTGTATGATTTTTTCTACTGTCGGAGTTATCAAGTGTTTGAACTTGATCGTTTGTAAATTTATATTATTTTTTGGTACACTGTCGGTGTTTTACAAGAAGTGTTCTTGTTCTTTTGTTTAATTTTATTTTGGTATTTATAATCTATGTATTTGTTGTATGTAGATATTTTTCGTTCTAGTGATAATTTCACTATAGTTTGTTTCATTTAATGCTGTTTTTCTGTTTTTTCTGGGACTGTTACCTTGAATGTAGTTTTCGTTGGTGGTGGTGGGGGTTTTCCTCCGGAGCGTTGAACCTATGCCAAATTTGGTGGGTGCTCCGGTTGGGTGATCCTGTGGTAACCCCTTAATCAAAATACTTTCATTGACCTTCAATAACCAATGGCCGCCATTTTGTCTCCCATGCAAAACTAAAATTAATTAATTAAAAATTAATTAATTAATTAATATTTGAAAAAAACTGTATTAACATCAATTGTCATCCAGTACAAGTTAAAAAAAATTTATTTCAACTTGATAGGATGAATAATGAGTATTTCATTAACGATTGAAAATTTGAACAAGATAAATATATAAATATATAAATATATAAATATATAAATATAGGGAGAGTGTGAGCTAATAGTAGGAATTGCAAAACAACAACAACTGTGAAATAAATATGCAAATATAGATTTCAGTGAAAAGGAAAGCTCATAAATTAGCTCAATTGATATTTTTGGAATAAACTCATTAAATAGAGAAAAGGTATGGAAAGTTCATCTGGAGTAATGCTAAAGCTAATTATCGTGAATAAGCATCTTTCCCAGTTGCTTAATGTACATTTTGTGTAAAAATTATACGGAATTCTTAAAAAAAAAAAAAAAAAAACACAAAAAAAAATATTTTTTTCATGAAAATTTATTTTGCCACCTTCAAAGTAGACCACATCGAATTCAATGCAACTAATTAATTAATTAATATTTGAAAAAAAAAACTGTATTAACATCAATTGCCATCCAGTACAAATTAAAAAAAATTTATTTCAACTTGATAGGATGAATAATGAGTATTTCATTAACGATTGAAAATTTGAACAAGATAAATATATAAATATATAAATATAGGGAGAGTGTGAGCTAATAGTAGGAATTGCAAAACAACAACAACTGTGAAATAAATATGCTAATATAGATTTCAGTGAAAAGGAAAGCTCATAAATTAGCTCAATTGATATTTTTGGAATAAACTCATTAAATAGAGAAAAGGTATGGAAAGTTCATCTGGAGTAATGCTAAAGCTAATTATCGTGAATAAGCATCTTTCGCAGTTGCTTAATGTACATTTTGTGTAAAAATTATACGGAATTCTTAAAAAAAAACACACACAAAAATATTTTTTTCATGAAAATTTATTTTGCCACCTTCAAAGTAGACCACATCGAATTCAATGCAACTATGCTAGCGCAGGACCCAATCCTCCATTCATTTTAGGTAGATAAATTAGGGTATGGCTTCTTCTGTGAATTTTCTTTTATGGCCTCAGTTGCCTCAAAACATATTCCTCGAAGGGTAATTTCAGCTTCCTGAACAGGACAAAATCACATGTCGAGACACCAGACGAGTACGTCACTTGGTCGATGACATTAGTTGTGTCTTTGGTCAAAACATCTTGCAGAACAATAGGAGAAAATTGAGCTCTTTCGAAACCAGTCGCGTGGCGATGCGTTTCATGCCCAAAATATTAGGCATAACGTTATGAACGGACTTAAAATATATGCGATATATATTGAGCAAAATCTCTAAGACTCATACGATAATTTTCAAGTACCAGCTTCTTGATTTTATTGATATTTGATTCGTTCGTAGGCGCTGAATGCTGACCAGAACGAGCCAAATCCACTACCATTTTTCGATCTTGTATGAATGCTCTATACAATCCATATATCTGTTTTTTGAGCTTAGGCGATTCACCACAGTTCTTTTACAATCACGGTTCACTATAACATGATCACTATTAAAAATAGTATAAGTAAGATTTAATATCTCTCGTATTTAAAGAAAATTGATTTTGTGTTATTTATCAGTTATTTACATTTTTATTTCATTTATTTTCATACAATTAGTAAGTTTAAATAATTAGGTAATTTATGAAATTAAATTTTTCATTAAATAATGCTTCGTATAATTTTTACATAAAAGTTTGAGCAAATAAAATAAACGTTTCTGTTCAAATGTTTTTCAAAATAAATTTATTGACAAGTCTGTTTAGGTTTAAACTGCTTTATATTAAATGGAGCGGAAATTTGAAATGTTTAAAAAGCAATGATAGTAATTTGTAATCAATTTCTCAAATGATGCGGCAATGAAAGAAACATACAATTTATTATCTATTTTTAAGTATAAAATGGAAACTGTTCTATTGGGAACCCCGTTGTCCTATCAAGAACCCCGTTTTTGTTAAACAGTTTGTTTATCTAATAGCTTGTGAAGTTAAAAAGTTTGTATAAAAATGTCTTTTTAAATAGTGACATTCCCAGAAGTTCAGTAGTTACTGTTTTTTGATATTGTTTGTCTATGAAATTGCTCGTGAAATTAAAAGGTCTTCCTTTTTTATCAAAAAGGTAAATATTTCATATGCCATTATCATTAGTAATGTACCAGTTTGTATAGATTTCTTTATTAGTATTTTTGATAACTCTTTAGTACCGAATCACCTATCATTTCTCAAAAATAGATTTTCCTGTTAAAAGAAAACTGCTGTCATTAATTTGTAAAAGTATTTTTTTCTTCTACTTAGTGTATTATGCAAGTCAGATAAATATGGTTATACATAAACTTACTCCTTTAAACTATGTATTCGACTTTTTAAAAGTATCTTTAAATTTTAAAATACCCATACAATCCATTAAATTGTACCAAAAATACATGTGTATAATGTGAAATGTTTCAATATCTAGTGACAAACATTCAAACATATTTTAATGTTAATTAAATTTTTGCGAATTTTTGAACTTTTATTTTGAATAAAACAAATACATTAATTAGGATTTGAGGGAGCTTTTTTAATAACAACTATTAATTATTAATACATGGAAAATATTCCAGAGAGAAACATTCGCCTTGCATACAATATTTCAAATGAAAATCAAATTTCAAAGTAATTGCTTAAGAGGTGCAAAGGGCCAACATAGTGAAAAAGATTCCATGCAGGGACTCGAACCCGGGCCATCAGTATGGCGCACTGACGTTCTACCGACTAAACCACAAGGAACGATACCCAGCCTGGAATGTTTCTCTCTGGAATATTTTCCATGTATTAATATAGTTTCTATCGATGCTGGATTTAATTAAATTTCGTGTTTGCACCATGTCGGTGGCTCGCGATAAATATTCCATCTTGTGCTGCGTTTGTAGCCTTGCCAACATATAATAGTGAGAAATTTTCCAGGCTGGGTATTGTTCCATGTGGTTTAGTCGGTAGAACGTCAGTGCGCCACACTGATGGCCCGGGATCGAGTCCCGGCATGGAATCTTTTTCACTATGTTGGCCCTTTGCGCCTCTTAAGAAATTACTTTGAAATTTGATTTTCATTTGAAAACTATTAATTATTAAAAAATATTTTAGTAATTGCATACAAATAGTACCGAATACCCAATACCCAATCTTAGGTTTATTGTACAGAAATAATCAATTATTTTTATATCCACAATTTTCAAATAGCGTAATGTTTAACAGCATAATTTTTAAGATTTAAAGAAAATGGAAGATGTAAAATGAGTCAAAATGATCATTTGAATGATCATTTGAATTTTTGTAATTATTTTATACGTAGTTTATATTTTGTCTGTGGCTCATGCTTATGTAACTCATATTGAAACAGAAAAAGGATTTAAATACTGTTGGGACTGTTTGCAAAAGTATCTGCTTTTGAAGTAATGCTCCACTTATCGAGATACGTTTTCATAATATAATATTTAACAAGGTGGAGCTCATCGAATTTCGACTAAATAAAATGTTCAAAAAGGAGCTGTTGCACTAATTTATAATAAACCTTCAAAAATAATTATAATAGAAAATCCATCCTTACATTAATTTAATTCTTAAAATGTTTTTTTAGCCTAAAATTACCAAAATATTATTTCCATAAACTTACGCTGTCCAAATTATTAAAACATTAGACTGTATGTATCATTGGAAAGGCCTTTTGCCGACATCGGACATCGCATACTGAATTTAACTAATATGTAGCCTACTACAATGAATAAGATATCATTCGATAAGGTTTTTCGCACATATATGACATTTCATACTGAATTTCCGTTATAAATTTAGGTTAAGTATTATCATACATATTGTTACTGATGCCAACATACATTTTTCTACACATACATAAAACGCACAATGACGAATGAGGTTTTGTATGAAAGGTTTTTATCAAGATTTTGACATAATACACTTAGATTGAACAGGTACAAAACAAATTGTTTAATTAAAAAATTGCAGTTTCTTATAAATTATTGAAAAATGTATCAGTAAATAAACATAGCAGTACTACAGCCTCGCACAGGGCTGCTCATATATTTATAATGCTTTACTCTCTTAATTTTAAGTACATATGAATGTGTGCATAGTTAGTAAATTAAGGGTACAGTAGCGCTCAAAAGTATTTTGACAACCTTATACTCTCTCTTATTTTATTTTATTTAATATAAAAATGTAAAAGAAAATATATTCCCTATAATTGAGAACACTATGACTGCACTTATTCAAATGTATCAAGTTTCAACTTTGTTGTTTACATTCGGCGCCACAGAAGAAATATGACTCCTCCTTAGCTTAAAAGTATTTTGACAATTAGTTTGCATTTAATTGTTGAAGGTGTCAGGGGCGCTATAGGTTCGATTAGTGTTTATATTGACTTATTGTGATTATTTTTAAATGCCGAAATGTAAAAAATATTGAAGTGATTCTAGAAAAGCCGCTGTAAATGCACTTAAGAAAGTAGACTGCAAGCAGAATTAGCTCGTTCTTTTAAAGTGCCTCGGCAACTTGTTATTACATGGAATACAGTTTTTAATAAACAGAAATACATCGAAAATAAGCCTCAAAGTGGCCATCCGAAAAAAAAAACAACTTACAATGTTGACTTTATTATAAAAATGATATCTACAAGTTATTGTCGTAAGTCCGCTGTAATAATAAAAAATGAATTGAAAGAAAATTACGGCATAGACATACACGTTTCATCAGTCAAACGACGCCTAAACCTCTTTGATTTACATGGCAGAAGAACAGCAAAAACACTTTTGTTATCTACTAAGAATAGGAAGGCTAGAGTTGCATTTGTAAAACGGCATAACCCTTTCAGGGGCAAAGCAATTCCATTGCTAAAGTGTTGAAATTAATCACTGACACCAGAATTTTGGTTAAAAAAATTCGGTTTATTATGTGTGTGAAATATAGCTTTTTCTTATTTACAAATAAATTTGTTTTCGAATTCCGGTGTCAATCATTAATTTCAACACTTTAGCAATGGAATGGCTTTGCCCCTGAAAGGGTTATGCCGTTTTAGAAATGCGACTCTAGCCTTCCTGTTCTTAGTAGATAACAAACGTGTTTTTGCTGGTCTTCTGCCATGTAAACCATAGAGGTTTAGGCGTCGTTTGACTGATGAAACGTGTATGTCTCTGCCGTAATTTTCTTTCAATTCATTTTTTATTATTACAGCGGTCTTTCGATAATCACTTGTAGATATCATTTTTATAATACAGTCAACACTGTAAGTTGTTTTTTTCGGATGGCCACTTTCAGGCTTATTTTCGATGTATTTCTGTTTATTAAAAACTTTATTCCATGTAATAACAAGTTGTCGAGACACGTTAAAAGAACGAGCTAATTCTGCTTGCAGTATACCATTCTTAAGTGCATTTACAGCGGCTTTTCTAGAATCACTTCAATATTTTTTACATTTCGGCATTTAAAAATAATCACAATAAGTCAATATAAACACTAATCGAAGCTATAGCGACACTGACACCTTCAACAATTAAATGGAAACTAATTGTCAAAATACTTTTGTGCTAAGGAGGAGTCATATTTCTTCGGTGGCGCCGAATGTAAACAAACAAGTTGAAACTTGATACATTTGAATAAGTGCAGTCATAGTGTTCTCAATTATAGGGAATATATTTTCTTTTAAATTTTTATATTAAAAAAAAAATAAGCGAGAATATAAGGTTGTCAAAATACTTTTGAGCGCAACTGTAATATTTAAAAAAATAAATAGTTTCTAAATCTATGCATTTATTTGTACCCATTTAAAGATATTTCACAGACAAGCATAAACGTTAGTATAACATATATATGTGAAAAAAATGCAGAAAAAACAACTATTAAGGATTTATTGTGTCTTTATTTTTGACTACATTCTTTCAAAACATTAAAATGCAAATTTTTAATCACGATATTCCCAAAAGTTATCTTTTAGCTTTAAATGTTTCAAACAAACACTTCAGAGTGACGTTCTGATACGAAAGCCATATAAGTTTGGTATGTTGTGTAAAATACACTCTTTAAACAAAAATTTAAAAAATGGAAAATTTGGCAGCACATTTTCTGGACGCTTTGAATAGTTTCAAGGAATTTCTTTATGAGCATAGTTAAGTTCTAGATTTCTTTCTTGTATGCAGCTTAGACGGAATAATGTCCTTTCATGTGAGGAAAAATGGAAAATTCAGAAATTCCGTCAAGAAACGGTAAACAACTAGCAGCACGGTTCGGGTAAATCTTCAAAAATTTTATAAAAATACAGTTTTTATATCAGAATTCTAGTTCAGTATTTTTTGAAACATCAAAATGTTGCATGTTATAAAGTTTAATCAATTTAACTAAATTTCTTCTGTAAAAGGATTTTAATATCTTTTTAGGGTTTCGTTCATCTGACGAAACCCTATCCGTTTCACTCCTTTGTCTGTCCGTCACAGAGCCCGTTTTCAGAAACTATACATGAAATTTGATTATACATGAACTATACATGAGACTTGAAATTTTGGGTACTTATAGCTGAACACCTCACATCAAACAACAAATCATAAAGTTTGGAAAAGTTGGTAATTAACCGAATTACGGGCTAATTAACTTCTAAAATTAACAAATCCATCTTTTTAACGCAGGTTCAAACGGAACTTCTCCAAATCATCCGTGTTTCTCCTAAGGGTTGCCAGTAAAATCAGCCGATGTACGGTTTCCACAGAGGAAATTAAGCCGAAAAATGAAGTGGACATTTTAAAGCCAAATCGCATATCAGAAAATCTTGGTCCGAGAAATGTGTAAATGGAATAGACAGACGCAGAAAAAAATCTACTTTCATTTGGTATAAAGTTCCCATTTCTGCGATGTGTATAAGTTAAAATATACACTAAAAATCGATCGATAAAAATTTAATTTCTTTAATTGGAAAGACAAGGAAAAAAAGATTTCAATTCGGCGGGAAAGCAGGTAGACATGACGAAGCTGCGGTTTTCCATAATAGCATATTTTAATACGAAATTTCAACTTTTTAAATATTAAATTTTTTAATTAAATTTTTTGGCATCCCGATGTCAAATTTTCTCGATGATTTTATTGATACCCATATCTAAGTCCTATCTTAATTACAAGCTGAAATATTAATTATTATTTAATTAATCGGTTTATTGCTATCAAATGCGTCGTTTAAAATGGAAACATGTGCTTTTTTTAACCACGAATTAACTTAAATTAGTAATATAAACTCTAATAATTTGCGTGGGGTTTTTGAACAGAGCTATGAGATAAGTATAACTCATTCATCATCAGAAAGTTTACAAGTATTCATACCACTATTTTCGAATAATAATTTCAGGAAATATCTTGAATTATTGGTTAAGACCGCCACTCGATCTGTTTGAAACTTTAAGATAGTTTATAACACATAAGAAAAAGTGTAAAAAAGAATGTAGTGTGATATTTAGATATTTAGACACCCAGCCAGGACGCCAACCGCAAGGCTAATGGACAAATGTCCTGGCACGTAGATCCCTCCTCCACCCAGTTCCATCTTACCGCAGAAACGGGCTAAACCAGTGGACGATTATATAACTAAATAAAATAAGAAATCGCATAACCTATATGCTCATAGCAACTCGCTATGTCAACACAAACGTATGTTCAAGTTAACATACAACTGAAAATACACAGTACAAGAAAAAGGGTTTATGGGTAACCCACAACCAATATAAGAAAATTAAAAATAATAACATAATATGGGGGTTAATGGATAACCCTCAACCAATAAATAGACCAAAATACTAAACAATGATACTACAAAAGCACAGGTTTATGGGTTACCTGTAACCAAATATAATGAAGAATGATGCAATTAAAAGTCTGCAAGATTAAATGTAATTCTTTAGAGCAAGTTCTAAATTGTTCCACTATATAGATCAGCTCCAATCCTCGCTCTTCATAACCAATCAAAAAGATCCAAACCAAACAGCTTCTCAATTTATGATAATAGAAAATCAATCAATACTGAGTTCATCAAGTGATTTTGGTAGTTGCATAAAATAGAACATAGATGATAACTTGTAGAATATATGAAGTGACAATGGGCAATCAAACTATGTTGTGTCACACACAGTACACACAAACTAATGGTCAGTCCACCACTCTAAATCACAACTATTACGATAAAATGTTAATGTCATAAGTGCGAATATTAATATACTGATATAAATGCAAATAAAACACAATGTTTATATCCCAAGAGATGGCTTATAGTAAATAAAATAAGTTTTAATATGTCCATATGCAATAATTACTCTTGAACACAAAGTAGAAATGGAAATTACGAAAATGAGATAATGTAACACTATTCGATACATCCAATATACTTCTTCATTTCTGAACATTAGTCAACAGGCAATGAAACTGATAATAATGCACCCGCATTAGAACAGAAAATTAAAATATTTGAACCATCTCGTATCCTGTGAGATCTTAATTCACATAGTCTAGTTGCTTAATAGCCCACAATAACAGAGACTTCAAATATAAGCCAAAATGTTTAATACAGTTAAATTACATAGAAGACTCAAACTTTATACCTTATGAATGAGTAATTAGCATTCAAAGCATTATAAATATCACATAATTTCCTATAGTTGTGATTATCAAATAAAATTCTTCTAATGTTGTATCTGACGCTTGCAGAGGTATCAAAATGAAAGAAAAAAGGAACTAATGGACACCTTCCAAATAAATAATGAGTAACATTGCCTTCCTTACCGCAGTCACATTTTGTTGAACTTCTCTTCCCAATTTTATTTTAAAAAGATGGAAAGCTGCCATGTCCAGTTATAAAGTACTGTACCACCTGGTTTGAGCAAATGTAGTTAAAGTTTACCTTCCTGATAACGCCATATGTATCCCTTCCTTTACCGCTTGAATTCCAGTATCTTTGCCATTCAGCATAAGAATTTTCCCGAGTTACACGTTTAATAAGAGAAATAGGAAAGTCCAAAGGAGCCACAATGTCCGCATTTTCTTCAATAGTTGCTTGCTTTGCTAATTCGTCTGCTTTCTCATTTCCGATATTCCCAACGTGGACTTTAGTCCAGCCTATTGTAACTATTTTTTAGGGATCGCTGATTAATAATTCGAAAATATCTTTAACCAAGGTATTAGATGGGAAAGTTCTCTGAAGAACAAGAAATGAAGCCTTACTATCCGTAAATATCCAAATTTTTTGAAAGTCAGAATGTAATGACCAATCTATTGCATACTTTAACGCAGATAATTCCGCTTGATATATTGAGTTGTGCTTATCCAATGATATTTTAAAGTCATAAATAAAAGATCCACAATAAAAAGTCGTAAATGCTGCGCCAACGCCAGATTCCATTTTAGAACCGTCCGTATATATAACTGGAAGTCCCAGATCAACAAAGTATAAATCGGATTTCTCTGTAAAATTCAGATTATTTATATCATTATAACTTGGAAAGTCACTTGTTGTAAGATTTCTCATAATATTAGTAGAGTTAATAATGCAATCCTCTACTTGTATGCGTGCATTACTAAACATAGTTTCATATTTTCTAAATTCATGTTTAAGTTTAATATGGATTGGTGGAATTCCTGTCAGAGTACATAAAGCATCAGTAGATACCGTTTTGTACGTTGAAATAATAGATAATAGTCCAAGGCGTTGACATGAAGATAATTTTCTTAATGCATGAACGTGTAGATCTGGGAACCAGATTTCGAAGCCATAGCAGATCTGTTTTTCAATTACTTGATTATACCAAGTTTTCCGAAAATTAGCGTGCAGTCCCTTATCTCTACACTTCGTCTTGCGAACATTTGATGTAAAGTTGCGAATATTTTCTCTTATTCTTTCAAAATGGCCGATCCAGTTAAATTTACCATCTAGTTGAAATCCTAAATATATAATATTATCCTTCCCCGGTACGGTAACCCTGTCTATCTTAAAAATCGGGTGTCGATTATCTAATGTAAATCTTCCAAACAACATGCTAACACATTTTTCTTTACTTATAGTTAATCTCAAGTCCTGACAGATCAAATTCATCAATTGGAGCTTGTCATTCATATTATGTTCCAAATCGTTACGAGTATCCCCATAGGCAATAACGACAAAGTCGTCAGCATAGGACAAAATATCTTCAAAGTTTAAAGTAAATCGCTTAATCAAGTGATCTGCAATAATTAGCCATAACAAAGGTCCAAGGCAACTGCCTTGAGGACACCCCTTAAAAAGTTGAAACCATTTGATTCCATACGTGTAACTAAACCCAATTTTTTTGTTACTTATATAATTTTTCAAGATACATTTTATATACAGAGGAATAGGTAAATAATCTATCAAATTAGCTAAAATTTCCCAGGCAACAGCATCAAATGCAGCTTGTATATCTATGGATGCGATTGCTACATATTTATATCTCTTTAACTTATTTTTAATATTGTTCCTCAGAAAATTCATAGCTGTGATCGTGCTGTGCTTTTCTCGAAAGCCATGCTGAGCCTCGTTCCAAAAATTAGCAGCTTCAAGGTTTGGGACAAGTCTGATTTTTACTATTCTTTCCAAAATCTTCCCAAAAATGCTCAATAATGTTATCGGTCGATAAGATCTAGGTGTTTTTCCGTCTTTGTTACGCTTCCTAAAGAATATAACTAAACCATTTTTCCAAATAACTGGAAAATGTCCAAAACGTAAACATGTTGTTAGTAATCTTTTAATATATATCTTACTTGTTTTACATACACTTTTAACAATTAAGCCGTCGAACAAATCTGAGCCCGGAGCTTTATTTACATCTTGCTTGCTTAATGCATAGTTTAGTTCTCTGGAACTGACTTCTCTACAGCTTCCATCATTATTTACCAAATTATGTGAGTTATATTCAAAGATGTTATTAGGGACAACGTCAGTACTAAAATGCTCTTTCATTAAAGAATCTGCAACTTCATTATAAGAATCAAAAGCCTCAGATCAGTCTAATCTTGTAAAAATTAAATCCGTGTTACTCAATTTCTTTCTTGAAATATAAGAATACAGGCTACCATAGGTCTCGTTTATTCTGTTACAAAAATTCAACCAGCTTTCTCTTTTCGCTTGCTTAATATGCTTTTTATAATTATTTCTATATGTTTTGTATATATCATGTAAATTAGCATTAGTTGGATCATTTTTATAACGCTTGTAACTTGCTGCCACCTTGTTTCGTTCAATTCTTAATGTATCTGTAAACCATCGAATCGTCGGCTTGTAGGACAAAGGACCTTTTCTAAAACATGAATTACAAATATCCGTTACTTTCTTTATATAGTTGCTGACATGGTTATCCAATTCATCTGTACTTCTTACCTTTAATAGATCATCCAGCATATTCTTTTCTATTTCTTTGATCTTTTTATTAAACGATTGAAAGCTCTTCCTCTTTGTTTTATATCTTATATTTTGTTTCCTTTCTGGTATATAATTTAATTTAAATCTAATGTATAAATGGTCGCTGAAAGAGAAGTTTTTATCATCTACAGTCCAGTTATCTATCTTCGCACAGATTTCAATTCCACCCAGAGTCAGATCAGGACGACCCCTCAGAGATCGTTGAACGAATGTATGTGTGGCATCAGGATCGTTTAAAATTCTCAAGTCCTTATCCATTATATGTTCTAAAAACACATCTGACCGTTCAGTTTGTCGAGTGTATCCGAAGTCCAGTAAGGGCACATTAAAGTCTCCAGCAATCAGAACTTTATTAAACTGCTGAAAATGATCTCCAAGATCTGAGAAATCGTTGTCAATATTACCAGTAGGTGTAGAGTATTGGGAACAAAGATAGATTATATCGCCACAGACATTAAGAGATATAGTTACACTATTATCAAGTTTCAGACTACTTATAGCTGCATAATCCTTGTTAGTGAGTAAAATCGCAGCATTGTTATTAGAGGATAAGAAAAAAGGCCAATCAGTAGGAACACCCGAAATAACTCCATCCACTACGTATGGGTCCTGACACATAACCAGATCTATTTTATTGCGAACCACATAAGTACACAAAGCATCATTAGCGTCTTCACAATGATGTAAATTAATTTGAAGAACCTCAATACCACCATCGAAAACTGAACCAGCAGGATTGCCCTTAGCTTCGTCTGGGAATTAAAGACTCACGATATTTAATGAACATAGGACACATCGAACTATCCGCTCTATGAGCACAATCACCATCCGCATTTTCGAAGTAGCAGTTTGAGCAGTTCTCGGTATCAGATTTACAATTCTTTATGTTATGTGCTTCAGCGCATTTAGAGCAGTGAATTTCTCCAGAGCAATTGTTAGCTAGGTATCCAAATTTCTGACATTTGAAGCACCGCATGATAGAAATGAATTCTACCACGCGGTACCTCTCAAAGTCTATGCATATTCGTTTCTTTTCCAAAAGCATACTCTTGCTCTCCAT
This sequence comes from Maratus speciosus, assembly GCA_963932465.1. Taxonomy (NCBI): domain Eukaryota; kingdom Metazoa; phylum Arthropoda; class Arachnida; order Araneae; family Salticidae; genus Maratus; species Maratus speciosus. Next base: position 478,031,407 of record OZ010795.1, on the reverse strand, counting down.
GTCGACATCTATCAACCAGTTGTTTTTACCTTGTCTTGTTTCTAGTGTGATATTTCGAGGAGGGGGGGGGGAGCTATAATTATTTTTAAAATCTTAGCGTTTGTTACCGCAGCAAATGTTTTAAATTCTTGTTTAAAATCGCCACCATACCGACCCATGTATCTACGGAAAGATTGCGTAAAGGAGTTTCGTTCAGATATGCTTTTGTTAAGAATAGAGTGCATTCCCTGGTGGTGGAATGTGGAACTAACATAACGCAATTTTGTTAAAATTAGGAAATCTAACAAGTCGATATGTTTGAAACTTTAAGATATTTTATAACACATAAGATAAAGTGTAAAAAAGAATGACACGTGAAATTTCGAGGAGGGGGGGAGTGACGCTAGATTTCTATTTAAAAAGTTAGCGTTTCTGACCGCTTTAAGTGTCTTTTTTGAGGGAGTCCTGAGATATATGCTACTTATTTAATAGAAAGTTGTCTAAAGTTTAGTTACCACTATTTCCGAATAGTAATTTCAGCAAATATCTTAATTTCTTATTAAGACCGCCACCACCTCGAGTACATATCTACTTATAGGTTGTTTAACGGAGTTTCCTTCCGATACAGTTTTGTTAAGAATAGAGTGCGCTTCTTCGTGGTGGAATGTGGAACTAACAGACCGCGATTTCTTTTAAAATAGGAAATCTAACAAGGCGATCTGTTTGAAACTTTAAGATAGTTTATAACACGTAAGAAAAAGTTTATAAAAAATGGCACGTGAAATTTCGAGCAGGTGGGGAGAGATGGAGGGGCAAAATATTCCTTTTTGTTTCATGCCGTTTCAGGTGCGTTTTTTTCACGGAGTCCTCAGATACATGCTACTTATTAAATATAAATATGTCAAAAGTTAAATTACCACTATTTCCGAATAGTAATTTCAACCATTATCTTAAATTCTTGCAGAAGACCGCCATCCCCTCGAGTAACATATATACTAATAGGTTGCGTAAAGGAGTTTCGTTCAGATACGCTTTTGTTAAGAATACAATCCGCTCATTGGTGGTGGAATGTGGAACTAACATACCGCGATTTCATTTAAAGTAGGAAATCTAACAATGCGATTTGTTTTAAACTTTAAGATACTTTATAACAAACGATAATGAAGTATAAAGAAGAATGGCGTGTCGCATTTCGAGGGGGGGTGGCGTTGAGGGAGGGGCACTAGCAAAATTAGGAAATATAGCTGGACAATCCGTTTGAAACTTTAAAATTTTTGTTATGTTTTATAAGCTATATTTAATATCAGGCCGCGTCAAAAATCATGGTGAATCATGAATCCTCGCTTCACCCCCCCCCCCAGAGGGGTCACTTTTCTAAATTTGGCAGATACCCGTCATGTGATATATCGTAGAATTTCGGGGGGGAGGGGGCGAACAAAATTAGGAAATATAACAAAGCGAATCTGTTTGAAGCTTTTTACGATAGTTTAGGAAGGGTTTGCAAAAATTTAGTAGATGTTCAATGGCGGTAAATGTACTGGACGTTTTGTAAGGAATATTAAACGAAACCCTTTGTGCGATCTATGATCACACTTACCCACTTGTTTTAAATTTCTTTCTATTTAAAACCGAACCGAATACGTGTTAAGTTAAAAACATATATTAAAAAGTAAAATTTATTTTATGGGTAAATGACTAAAAAATTTTCTAAAAACAAACTGAAAGTTACTAAAAACAAACTAAATGTTAGTTTTAATCTAGAAGCTGAAAATCTGCATTAGAGAAAGTAGTACAGTTACTATTTCACGTAATCGCAATATCAGCATACATAAACAAATCGAAAGATTTTCCACAGTAAAAGGTATGGGACAAAAATTCACTACTTACTGAAATCTAGAGTAAACCAAATGTTTAATTAAAAAAAAAAACCACGTTTTTAAGAACACGAAAGCGTTTTATTTTCTCTTTTTAATAATTTAAAGAGTTTTAATTGCTTTGATATGTATATAGATATATATATAGGGTGTACCAGGATTATTGGGACAAACTTTTAAGGAGAGGTAAGGGACCTCAGAAGGATTCAGATTTAAGCATCCTATTTTCGGAAACGGCTTCGTTCGCCGTTAGGTGGTGGTGTGCACAAGACCCACGCTCTTGGCCACCACGCTTTCCTGATTTAAGCATCATAGATTGCTTTCTTTGGGGTGCATTAAAAAATTCTGTGTACGCAACGCCTGTAGATTCCGATATGGATCTGGTTGCAAGACTCGTCTGTGCTGCTGCGAAAATCCAACAAAATAAAGGTGCATTTGAGCGAGTTCACCAATCCTTGGTCCCACGGTGTAATGCATGCATCCATAGCAATGGTAGAAAATTTAAACATCTTTTGTGATATTTTCACATATCATCGACCGCAGCACATGTAATATCTTTGACTAATAAATTATTTCACATGATTTCAGTCTTGTATTTCTTCGTTTCTTGGATGTGTCATACTACTTTAGCATGACGTTTCTGACCATGGGTTGCTATGAGAATGAGAATTCTTGTGATGTCCTCTACCTCCCATTAAAGTTTGTCCAAATAATACTGGGTCACCCTGTAACTATTTTTATTTGATGTAAATAATTTCTGTTTTTGCTAAACATTCAACTCTTTAAGCAATGGTCCGCCACTATTCATTAGTCCAGTACATGCTTGTACAAATCAAAAACAAATTCCATGCATTGCTGCGAAATTATGTCCTAAAGAATTAAATGATAATTATCAGGTTGCAACATTGTAAACATTACATAATAACTTTTTAATCGTATATGAAAGCAACAAAAGATAAGACTTATGGGTCATTCCACGTAAAATGAGCAAAAATTTAAAAAAAGTCGTGGCCACATAGTAACAGATTTTAATAAAATTTGATATACAGGTTCAATTCATATTTAAATAGAGCTCTGCAAAATATCTTCACAAAAAATAAATTATTTTAACAGTTTTGGACATTTAAAAAACTTGTGATAAAGAATGGCATGTGTGCAATCGTCCAAAGTTGCAGGTTTGAAGTTCTGTATCTTGAAAACTATTTAACTAAAATGAATTTTTTTTTAAATAATGTAACCACTGAAAAATTATCTTCTTATTTATTGAGCAATAATAATCTGGTAACACCATGATTATTCTTTAATTGGTTGTAAAAATTGAAAATTTGCAAATTTTGAGAAAATTAAAAACGTAATAAAAATTAAAGGAATTCAAAAACATCTGAGAAATTAATGCCTGATGTAGTTTTACATATTAAGATCGAATTACTAAAGTTTTTAAGTTGCCATGTATTTCCTTCACCTTTAAAAAATTTTAGAAACTTTAAAAAAAGTGACAAAATCGTAATTTTTCCTCTTATTGACAGGTAAAAAAAATAATGAAGGAAATGTCCCACATTACAGTTATTGCACAGACATAAAGATCAATAAGTCCATAATCTGCTAAAAAAAATTCAAGCATGCCTTTTTGATTCCTAACGTCACAAAATTGGGTTAAAAAAGGCAATATTAACTACATTCCATGAGCTATTTTTTTTTTAATTCGCGCGCGTTTCTTAAAATATTGCACGATTTCAAGGTGAAAAAATTTAGTGCTGCCATCTATTTTCTGTATGTGGGTTTAGAAATTAATATATAATTTTCTGTTCAATTGAGATTTTTTTTTTCTACTCTAATTAAAAATCTTCTTGAGGAAAAAATAAACTGAAAGCAAGTATAAAAGTTTTTATATTTAAAATATACGCTGTTATCTATAAAATCAAAAGAATTAAAAGTTTAAAAAAGCTTTTTTTTTTCACGTCGAAACAAGTGATAGAAATATTGCATTTTATCCTCAACATTTTTTACTATTTATTTTTTCCTCATTAAGGAATAAAAAAGGCAAGAATGAAAGTTTAAATATTTAATATATATACTTTTAGCTATAACGTCAAGCAATTTTGATATTGTCAGAGGTGTCCTTCATCGCAATAGTAACGTTGCATTTTTCCCTCAAATTTTTTCAAAAATAATTTTTTTCTCATTAAGGAATAAATATACAATTACTAACTTACGTCAATCTGTTACTTATCATTCATTCCTAATTATAAATAATTTTTATTATAGTCTTTGCATTCTTAAGGCTAATAACCAAAATTGAAACTTCAAGCATGTAGCCAAAACCACGATTTTGCATCCACTTTTAATATAAATTTTAATACTTAAATAAACAATCCTAAAATCTATTATTTTACATTTACTCATAAATAGATATGATCTGCTTACAAAATGATTTTCGTTAAAATCTGTGACATGTCTGCCACAGGTGATTTGCTCATTTTGTATGGAATGACCCTTATAGAATTTTTAAAATATTGGTAGTAAATAAAGCTCATTAAGAGAAGAACGTTCAAGATATTTACAATTACAACTGATTACATAATAACTTTGAACAAAGCACTAAGAAAAAATGAAAACTACTTTTAAAAAAAATCTAGAAAAATATTTAAAATGTGATGTTCCTCATGCTATTAAAACAATATTCATTAGAAAACAGCTTATAATACTAGACTATCCTTTACCTTCTCTGTTGACACACATAGCCAAAAATGAAGACTTTTCTTTAACAATTGGATAACGAACAATTGCCGAAAAAGGTAACAATAGCTTTCTCATAATGTGTCTGTAAATTACTTTTCATAAATTGACTTATTACAATGTCTTGACAAGAGTTAAAGAGCTTTCAACACGTATTTAAATGAAATATCAGTTTTGAAATTTAGTTCAGCTGTTGGTGTCTCCATTCAATTTCAGAGAATTTGTACAGAATGCATGCAGTAAATTATTACGCAGGACAAGGGATTTTGTGTGTTATTGTAAAACCAATTTTTCTATGTAAGCCTTCTCTTACTCAAAATTGCATTTAAGGGATTAAATAAATACGCATACTTACAATGATGAATTACTACGCCCAGTGGCTATATTAGAATTTAAGTATGTCTTATTCTCAAACTCTTTTGACTAGGATTTTATTATAAGATTAATGGGTCATTCCGCACAACATGAGCAAAAATTAAAAAAAAAATTTGTGACCACATAGTAACCGATCTTAATAACATTAGGTACACAGATTTAATTCATATTCAAATAAAGCATCACAAAATATCTCGACAAAAAAAAAATATTTTGGCAGTTCTGGTCATTTAAAAATCTTGTGACATAGAATGGCATGTGTGCTACCGTTCAAAGTTGCAAGTTTGAAGTTCCGTATCTTGAAAACTATTTAACATAAATTAAATCTTTTTATAATTTTTAACCTCTGAAAAGATATATTCATATAGTAATAATAATTTGGTAACGCCATGATTAACCTTAAATCAGTTGTAAAAATGAAAATTTGTCAATTTTGAAAAAAATTAAAAACGTTATAAAAATCAAAGGAATTCAAAAACATCTGTGACACTAATGCCTGATGTAGTGTTACATAATAAGATCGAATTGTTCAAGTTTGTAAGTTCCCATTTATTTCCTTCATCTTCAAAGTAGCATATAAACTTTTAAAAAATTGCAATAAAAATCCCAATTTTTCCACTTAGCTCAGAACTTTAAATAAAGGAAATGTGTGACATTAACAATATTGCATAGGCATAAAGATCAATAAGTCCATGATATGCTAAAATAAAAATCAAGATTGCCTTTTGATTCCTAACATAACAAAATTGGGTTCAAAAAGGTGATATTTTTTACATTCTACTTGAAGTTTGGGCGGATTTTTTACAATATTGTGGAAGATTTCAAGAAAAATTAATTTATTGCTGCCATCTGCACTGATTCAGAATCAAATTATAATTTTTTGTTAAACTCAATTATTTTTTATACTCTAATATAAAATATTCTTCAGGCAAAAATAAACTGAAAGCAAGAATAAAAAATTTTATATTTAAAAAATACACTTTTATCTATAATGTCAAATAATTAAAAAAATTAAGAACTTTCCTTCACGTTCAAACAAGTAATAGAAATATTACATTTTACCCTAAATATTTTTTACAATTTTTTTTCTCATTAAGGAATAAAAGGCAAGAATGAAGGTTTACATGTGTAAAATATATATTTTTAGCTATAACGTCACATAACTTTAAAATTGTAAGAGCTTTCCTTCTTGTTCAAACAAGTAATAGAAATATTACATTTTTTCTCTCAAACATTTTCAATACTTATTTTTTTTCTCAATACGGAATAAAAATACAATTACTATTGTAACTTGCACCAATCTGTTACTTATTATTCAATTTCACTTATAAATAATTTTTAATCTAGCCTTTTCCAGAGGCTAATAATCAAAATTGAAATTTTCAGCCTTTAGACAAAACCTCGATTTTCCATCAACTTTTAATGCAAATTTTAATACTTAAATAAACAATCCTGAAATCTATTATTTTACATTTACTCATAAATAGATATGATCCACTTATATGTTAATTTTCATTCAAATCTGTGACCTGTCAGCCACAGCTGATTTGCTCATTTTGCACGGAATGAATCTAATGTAAATAATTAAAATTATTTAAACAGCAATTGGATGTATCATTTTATCTTATTGAGGAGAAAAGTTTAATTAAACTTAATAATTCACTGTGATCTTTATTGATAGCAACGAAATATGGTTTCCAATATATGCCTGCTCTTGCTATTCTCTTAAAAATAATAAAATAAATGCATATACTTGTCATTATTGATTGCTATAAATTGCTGAGAAGTGATATTATAGTTTAAATGTGACTCATTCATTGACTTTAGACTAGAATTTTATTATAAGAATCAATGTAATTTAATTATTTAAACAGCTATTGAATGTTTCATTCGAGTTTACTAACACGGGAACCACTTTTGGTGTTGCTCGTACCTAGCATTGAGACCTGGTGCATTTTAAAACCCCATATTATGAAGTTTGAGAATCGATAAAATTTTTCTGATAAAGTAATATTTCTTGATTATACAGCAGCACAACTTTCTGAAAATGCAATTTTCGCGACCACTTATCGGACTATTAACATTAATTTTTTTTAAAGAAAAGCATTTAAAAATATAAATTAGTTAATAATAAGTATAAAATATTGAAAAAAGTTTGAAAATTCCTTCAAAACCCCACGAATTTGATTTTGAAAAATTGCAACTTTATATTCATATTTCTGGCGGGGAAACAGTGGGCTTTTATTTTCAAAAGTAGAGCTTTCCGGTAACCCTTGCCAAATGTCATAGCTGAATTTGTAATAGCTAGAAATTGCGATCTCCGACCTATTTCGCCACAGTAATTTTCCTAAATTGTGTAAAAATATTAATTTACTTTATGATTACTTTTACCGAAGGACCATTTAATACAGCAACATTTCATTTTAAACATTCGAAACTTTATTTCATTCAATTTCAAAAGAAAATAGTTTGCTTATTTTGTATTTCACTAAAAAATAGTTTTCAATGATCTTCCAAGCTTTTATAGTTTAATATTTATTACTTATATATTGATCGTCTGCATATAAAAAAAAAAAATAAAAACCTAATATTTGTTTCTTATGCTATTAATTATATAAAAAAAATCGCAATCTGATATAATTCTAATAATATGTTGTGTACCTTTTCTCTTTGGATAAAGAGGGCGGAAAAATTGTAGCGCCATATTTGGCAACTTAACTCACTTTTGGCGTGAAATAAACAAATAAAAATGAAATAATAAAAAATTAAAAGTATAAAAAAGTATATAAAATATTATTTTAACAGAGAATTTTTTTCGGTTCTCTAACTTTTATTTATAGGGCTACAAAACGCACCAGGTCCCGATGCTAGGTGCAAGCAACACCAAAACTGGTTCCTTTGTAAGGCGAAAAGTTTAATTACAATTTATAGCTTCTCTGGGACCTTTATTGATAGCAACGAGATAATATTCAATATATGTCTAGGTTCTAGAAAAATACTTTTTTTTATAGACAGACGCAACTTTAAGTCTCTTAATATTAAATATTCAGAAACTTAGTACTACATTAAAAAATAAAGTGTTTTAATACAATAACTAAATAAGAAATTGCATTTTAGAAAAGTAAATTAACTATGTATAATGAAGTTCCTGATATGCTTGTATTTTCTTATTTCGTTTTGTACTTTTATAAATAAATGCTTATAAATTCTTATAAATCGTATGCAACAATGCAAGCAACAGCCAATAAAATTTAAATTGTTACAATAAAGCCTAACAAATACCAAGTAAAAATTAAGTTTACCAAAAATAAGTAAAATGTTATAAAAATAATTTTTTTTTTTTTTGAAAAAGTATTTTTCACGAACTTTTGAAATACTTAAAATTACCCATAACTGTTTTTAATAAGAAGGTTTTTCATAACGTCGTATAAAATAAATCATATGTCATTTGTTAAAAACGATTATATAAATTTTAAAAAGAAATTAAAACATATTCCATATTTTTTAATACAAAATTTGCAAATGAGTAATGTTACTTTCAGTATAAGATTTCAGTTTAAAATTTAAAACAAATCTAACATGTGAATGTATTTTAGCCAAGAGATCATAATTATAATAAAAAATAAGCAAAATTGATCACTGATTAGTGTATTAAACCAAACATGGATAAAAAACCTTTATTTAACTAAATGCCCCGAATGAAAATGTATTTACTCGCCGAATGACATTGAAATGCCATTTAAGTACTAAAGTCTCTAGATGTAGTAGAATTTTTTTTTAATACCTCCGAAGGAGATATATTAAAAATTAATTACAATTGAATTATGTTGAAGATGTTTTCCTACAAGTACTTCACATGTATGAGCAATTTTCTGGATGACATATAACCCAAACTAGTGAAGACCTACAGAATGAGCTATTTCATACCAGATTTGTCTATGAAAATTTTAAAACTTACTTAAATTTGGAGTCCGTCAAATATTTGTTCTCGAATTAAGGATGAAAATACCTCTAAGAAATATCTGAGTTCTGCTACAACTTCAAATTCGACTATTTTATGCATTTACGTTTTTTACTTGTTAAATTTAGAATTTTGATATTTTACTTCCTGTTGAAATATATTATTTTAAGAAGAGATTTTAGTATCCACATATTTAAATTAGTGAAAATAGTATTAAATCAATGTTGTATTTAGGGTTCCGTACTTAAAAAATAAAAGCGGAACCATTATAAGATCACTCCTGTGTCTGTCTGTCTGTCACAGCCCTTTTACTCGTAAAATATGCAACGTGGAAAGTTCAAATTGGGGGAAGTAATAAAGACTATTGACCCACATATTTACAGATTAATAAATATTCATAAATATATTTAGGAAAAATGTAGAGGGGCTAATTAAGTTACTTGAAAAAATAAATCTTTTTTTTTTTTTTTTTTTTTTTTTTTTTGTATATCGTGTGGAGTATCGTGTGAAACCTTTTGTAACGCTGAAATCAAAAATATATTTCATTTAATTTTAGGTATTATATTTTCAAAGATATGGTGGAAAATGTAGTGCAAAAATATGTCCCCCCCCCCCCCCCATAGTTTTTGAGGAAATCGCATTTTTCCGTTACACTCAAATTTCGATTTACGGGCTTCATCAAAAGTGTTGAGCAGAGCTGGAGATACCTATCGTAGAAAAAGTATAAAAGCATTGTTGAACATGAATTTCGGAAAAAATCGTCGGTAATTAGCCGAGATATTAACCCTTAAAGACACGGACGGTTTGGACATACATAATGACAGGGACGGCGTACTCTATTCTCCATCGGCTTTTAAAGCCTATATAACAAATTTTAAGAATATATTTATGTAATGCAATGTCCAGTAGCAGTATAAAAGCAATAAACGTCAAATTGTTAAATACAGACTAATTTAATGAGAATTAATCACACAAATACTATGGGATTAGCGATTAGTTTCCAATGAGTGGCTCTTTGAATACACCTATTATGTCTTTAAAGGTTAACTAAAAAACTGTATGGAATAACAAATATACAGAATAGCTATATTTGCTATTATTTAGGTTCCATATATCTTTGAACTTTCATGGTATATCCATTTATACTTTTCTAGTATACAGGGTGGAAAAGAAAGTGTCTTTAACCTGAAAATACTTGTGAACGGAGAGAGCTACAGCTATGCAAGTGAGGTAATGGTATAGTAAAGTGACTATGCCCGATTTAATGAAAACGACAGCAGCGCCCCCCTAGTGACGAAATTTGGAAGATAGCCACTGCAAATCGAAAACGAAAAGAGATCGAGCAAAATAACCAGAAAGAAAGTTTTTAGAAAGTTTACCCAACCCTACGTTGTACAGCTTTTACAAACTATTAGTATTCTTTTAGCAACGGTATTTTTTTAATAATACACTTACTAATTCATATATTATTGTACGGAACCCGCTGTGCGCGAGTAATACTCGCACTTGACTGTTTATTTTTCTATCATATTTAATTTACAGGCATCAACGCTAATATATTTTTTCAAAAGAAGTTGAAAAAATTAGGAGATTAATTTTTAAATTAAGGATTTGTAAGGACACCTTTTTTCTATTCTTATTAAAGTTGAAATTTTCGTCAAATTAGTACATCTCCGAGTTTTTCCTATTATATTTTCTTTCTTAACCTTTAACTCGATTTTTTTTTTCAACAATTCTTTTGTGGCTTATTCAAGCTTGTAATTTTCTGTTAATATTTTGTTTACTCATAAACATTACTAAAAAACATCCAGCGAGAAAGAATAATATTTCTTAAAGAAAAACATAAGTAAAATACGAAAGCGTAGAGATTAATGTGTTTATTTTTCGAAATATTTGCGTATGTTATTTCATTTAATGAGTTGTGATTTTTTTTATATATATACTCTTTTGATATACACAGTTAATATATTTAAAGAAAAAAAATACTAGTTAATTAGCTAGATGTTTAAGTAATAAACATAATCATATTTTTCTTACCAGATGAAAGGTCAACAATTTATGGACCGATTAATATGCTATGTATAAACAAAAATGGTACAAAACAAATATAATGCAAGAAGAGTTGTTTTCATTAATCCCTGTAAAGAATCATGTTTGCCTTTTTACATGTATAACAAAAAATATTGGAATCATGAAAATTTTCAAGTAATTTTTTTTTATAGATTTACTTGTTTCACATATTCTGTATATGATCTGATTTTTCTTTATTTTTCTTTCTTTCTTTTCTTTTTTTTTTTTTTTGTAAAATGTATGTATGTGACATAAAATTTGTCGCAGCTCTCAATCTTGATTTATATTTGATAAAATTTCATGTTAAATTAGATCTTGACACAAATTTCTGATAATTATAATTTGGAGTATATCACTCAAGAAGTGTTACTGTAAATCTGTTTTTTTTCTATTATTATTCATGGTTTCCGTGATAGAATATCTGGAGAACTAACTCACGTAATTTTTTAAAATTTCATATTCAGTTATACCTTAGAATACGCTGAAAAAAAAGAAAAAAACCCTCAAAAATGATTAAATAGATGTACACATATCCAACTGGATATGTTTGTATCAAAAATGAACAACTCTTTCTGAATTTGGGAAGATCACATGCTATCAAAGGCAAACGAAACGATAATTTTGTACTTTGGAATTGTTTACTTCATTCATGGAGGCATAAAAGATGTTCATTAATGTAAATATTATATTATGCACAGTATTTAATAAATATATTAAATTAAAAAAATCAAAAAACCCGACTGCAAGCGAACTAATTATTTCCCATCAATATGAAACTATTTTTTATATCACTTACCTTTTTTTTATTTACTTGTATTGATGACTTTTAAGTTGTGTTAATTATTAGTTCCTATCTACAAACACTGTTTTGATTAGGCCTATAGATATCTATTAAGAAGGTTAGAGTTACAGTAAAGGTTGAGATCCGAAGTACACAACTTCCAGGTTGTGTAATATTTAAACGGAGTTTTTGACTGCATAATGGTCAATGAAACATCGTCTTCATTTTGAAAAACCTATCCTATGATATGCCACTCAATAGGGTACGTGAAAAAAAATTTTCGTCTCTACGGCCATTTTGTTGTTTACGGCAGCCATTTTGAATTTATAAAAACAAAATCTATCCTATAACCATCGGGAGGTTAAGACGAATCAATAGAAGACCTTATTCATTAAAATCCATCCAGCCGTTGGGATGTTTCGAGGGTATAAAGAAATCCACTACATAACCTTTCTTTTCAGTCGGGTAAAAACAGTTTAAAAGAGCTTAAAAACAATGCGCGTATCAAAAAATATTTGATTTGGGTACATTGATAATAAATTTGCTATTTTTACTTAATAAATAATTAATTAAATGTTTCTTGTTAATAGTTTTCAGCGGAGAATAAATGTCAGTAACTTTTTACTTTAATCTGTAGTAAAGGGGAGGGGTGTTCATAAGGGCGGTACATAACAGTTCATATTTGAACACATTCATATAATAAAAAAAATGAATACATGTGTCATAATGAAGAGAACGAATATTTTTTCTGAAGTTTGTTCTGAAGTTGAAGACTTCAACTGTGCGACTTCAGTCTTAAATGATTTAACCCAATTGCAAAAAAAAATATTCGTTCTCTTCATTATGACCTAATTACATAGTATGCAGGAGTTTCCGTGTTAAACATACCTTCATCATGTAAATTATATAGTTATAGCTCGGATGAATGAAAGTAGCGCTGCAGTCCGCAACCATGCTCAACAAATAAGAGTCAGTCAGGTATCGTCCGGATAGTTTAACAGGTAAAGCATTGGCACGGGACGCTAAGTATCCATTTTCGAATCCTGGTCTGGGCATCATTTGCTCTGTTGGAATAAATTTCAATTGTGCTACTCAGGCTTTGAATATGAATACACATGTTTCTCAATTTTCAGTATATTTGGATCGGAGCTATTTTGAGTATGTGGCCTATTTAAAATAGTGTAATTTTTGCTCAATTTTGAAAATCTATTTTTTATCAGTATAACTTTGTTCTGCAGCCAAGAGATCCCTGATTCGAATCCTGAAATGGACATTTTCTATACAGTTGGAACATTGCAACTCATATGATTTATTTACCAATTAGAATATTTATTTAAAAATTAATCTACTGTAATTACGTAATCAGCGTTTACTGGAATTCCAATACCTGTGAATTATTCTATTGAGCTGATTCATATATCAGACCAGATTCTATGATCAGTAAGGTTATCTGAGTGAATTAGATCCACCAGATTCATCCAGGATAGCTCAGTTGCTACAGCATTGGCAGATTCAGCCAAGAGATCTCTGATTTTAATCCTGGATGTACATTTTTCGTCTAGCTGAAAATTACGAAGCAACTTTGATTTAACACGTTCACGACGGCGCGGTGGGTCACACTCAACTGTCTCAGAGTTACGAAGTCTCCGGCTTCTTGGATACCAGTATTTTAATACAGAAAATATTGTTTTATTTAATTAGAACAATTGGGCGATTTAAAGGAACAACATGTTCCCTAAAATAATAGTGATGTGCAAAAAGCCGGAGACTTGGCAACTCTAAGACTGTCAAGTGTGACCCAACGCGCCGGCGTGAACATGTTAATGCATTTTATAACATATTTTATAAGATTTGTGAATTCCTGAAAACGCATTTAACATTAATAGGAATTTTTTTTTATATCAATGCTCAAAGGACTTTTTTATTAAGCTTAAACACATTAATTTAACAGGATTTTAATGGCTTTGAAATAGTATTAAAAAAGTATTGGTTTGTTATAAATTGAGAGAATTGTGTGAGTTAATTAATATTTAGAAAATTGTGTGCTTCCTTGAGAGGGTGAATTTTCCGTTTTATGTTGAATATTGTATTATATCTAATGTATTTTTACGCAAAGTATTTAGCATTTCTATATTTCTATCCTGTTCGAATTAAATATTTATGTTTTATAATTTAATATTCATGGAAAATTTCAATTATTTTCAAACAAATTATTTTCATTTATTTTACTTACGTATTTTCGTTTTCCTTAAGAATAAATTGCTTAAGAAAACAGTTTAAAAATGAACATTATTTTAGACAACAATGCTGAACGTTGAATAAACCAAACTTTTATCCTTACTGCATTTTAAAATAGTTGTATAAGTATTATGAATTTTTAGAAATGCATTTGAAAACATTATTTTTTATTTTATAAGGCGTCTTTAAGGGTGCTTAAATATTTCTATTAAGAAGCTAAATACTTAAAAGTTTTACTACTAGACTTTGAAATTGTTTGAGGAAAGTATTGGCTTTTATTTTCGTTAGGGAAATGTACTGTGTGTCCATAATTAAACGACCCTATTTTAAAGTTGTCTACAGACGAAACTTTTGTTCAGAAAGTTGTGAAATTTAGAGAAAAACACAATGACGGGATGAGAATTATTTTAACCGAAAATAAAATTAGTTCAAAATTTCGCCGCCAGAGGGCGTTTTATAATGAATTATAATTTAAGCATACATTTAAGATAATTTTAAAATGTTACTTATTAAATTTACATGATCTTAAACACAGCATTTCGCGCCATGTTCTTATTATCCTAGAACAAACTGCGCTCAAATGTGAAACATTCCGTATTACGATTTCAGATGGTAGTTCAGATTGATGGACGTCATGTGGAATATGTTTAGTTGTAATAAAATTTATAAGCTATCGTTAGTGTATGCTAAATGTGTAATTCCTTAAAAAGTATCCTCTGTCGGTGAAATTGTGAAGTATTTTTTTCGATCAAACAAATTCCCATACTTTTATTATGTCTTTACAACTTTCTGAAGATTAGTTTAATCTGTAGAAACTTTTAAAAAGGGTCGCTTAATTATGGGCAACTTGTATCGGTATGATTTAACCAACAACAAGAAAATGTTATACTATTTTTAAATCGTAAAATCTCAATTCCATATTGAATCTCTTGCTTAAAATATTTTTATGGGGTTATTACGCTAAGTATTTTATATTTTTATAATTTTCAGTTACCTTCTGTAATTTACAATTCAGGTTTTTTTTTATATATATAATGTTTTCATTCTTTTTAAATATGGCTCTTTGCCTAGTTTTTATATATTATGTAATATATATATTAGTTTTCTACAAAAGTAAATTGCTTAAGAAAAGTCAGTTCTTAAATTAAAATTCATTTATTGAACTGATATTGAACATTAAATCAATAAAATATATCAACTACAGTGCATGTGTAAATATTGCCGAATTATTAAGAATTATTGAAAATGTATTTAAAAACAATATTTTTATTAAAGGTATAAGTGAGAAATTGCAGACCCAGGAGTCGGACGGAGTAGCTCAGTGGTTAGAGCAGCTGTCTTCTATACTGTGGTCCCGGATTCGATTCCTGTCTCTGGCTAATTTTTCACTCCAGTTGGGTTTGTTGAATTTTTTGTATGTATGTACGTCTGTATAATATTTATTTATACCTTTAATTGTTGAATGCAGGCGTTATTTATGTGTGTATGTGTGTTTTAATATATATTGTAGTATGTGTGTTTTATAATATTTTTATTCTTTTATAAGACATCTTTATGAGGATGCAAAAAGAACTTTTATATGAAAATATACTTAAAAGTTTTGTCACTTTAATGACTTTGAAAGTGTTTTAGAAATGTAATAGCTTTTATTTTCCTCAGAGAAATTTATTTGAGGGGATTAACCAGCAGTAAGAAAACGTTATATTCTCTTTAAAGGGTAAAAAGTCAATTTCATACTGAATGTCTTTATTCAAATAATTTTATATCTTTATTACACTAAGTATTTTATATTTCGATAATTTTCTGTTAACTTCTGTAATTTACAATTTAGATTGTTTTTTCTGATGACAGATTTTTGATAGGAATATTGTCTAAATGTATATATTATCTTATGCATATTTTATTTTTCTATAAAAGTAAATTATTTAAGAAATATTAATTTCGAAATGAAGATTCAGATGTTCAAAGGATATTGAACATTCAATCAACGGAACATTTTAATTTCATGAGATTTTATATGTTGCATAAACTAGCTTGAGTTCTTGGAAATACATTTAATCTTTTTCGTATTTCATAAGATATCGTAAAAATATGTAATGTATTAAATGAAATGAACATAAATCCAAATATTATTAGAGGAATTCAAGAACTTTACAGACAATCAAAAACAAAGATTAAAATACTAGGCCAAATTTTGCCAAATAGCTTTATAATAGATAAAGAATTCAGACAGGAATGCTGTATATCCCCCAACGCTTTTTCAAATTTATGTTGAAGAAGCATTGAGAATTTGGAAGGAGAACTGTAAAGGAATGGTACTTAATGTTGGAATGTCAATTTTTAATCTAGAATTTGCAAATGACCAAGTTTTGATTGCAAATTGTAAAAATTATTTAGAGAAAATAACGATAAAAATTAAGAAAAAATATAATGGGATAAAATATATGGGGAGAGGGGAAGAAATTAGCCGCAATAAAAATGGATGATCTCAGAAGATCATGCAGGATATCAAGAATAGAAAGAATAAGAAATGAAAGAATCAAGGAAATGATGAAAATAAAGGGAACCATATTAGATTATATTAATAAAGCAATTAATATGGTATGGTCATGTTAAAACATTGGACGATGAAAGACTACCCAAATCGCATTTAATTATAAAACAAATAAAAAAAGGAAACGGGGCAGGCCACGAAGAACTGGATGGATGATAGTGTAAACACGATGAGAAATAGAGGTCTCGAGGAGGAATAGACCCTTGACCGGCAGAATTGAAATAGACGCTTGTAGAATTATCGGATGGTGGCATCTGACGCCATAAACCAAGTACATATATACATATATACTAGGGGGCTCTGCCCCCTGCAAGCTACGCTCGCCAACCCCCGTTCAGACACTGCAGAATCTAAAAACACGCTAATTTGATCGGTTTTAAAAATATTATAGAAGATTGAATTATATTGAAAAAAAGCGGTGCAGATCTCCCTGTAAATGGGTTTCAGTTCAATTTCCTTTGATTTCAAAAATTTAAGGCCGAATCAGTTGCTGTTAAGACATGCAATGGTTGTTTTCGTGTTTGATTAAAGAGGATCAGTTAAACATTTGAAAATAAGCTAAAAAAATGAATTAAGTGTACAGTCTTTGTCTCCTGGTATTTTAAAACAATTTCTATAACAATAGCTTAAGTCATGTGACTATCATCAACAGTTCCGGGCGAAACTCTTCACTTTTTATATTCCTGGTGCCATTTTGGTACTTTAATGTTAGACAGGTACAGGTGATAAGTCGCCAAATATTATTCTATCGCCATCATTTCATCTATATTATAATAGTCCAAGTTATGTAACTGCCATAAATAAATACGCTCTGATCCCTTCACTTTTCATATGAAAGTTTGGCTCAGATATCATATACGGCCGCATATTTTTCCGACGCTAATTTGTAGAAAACATAAACAGCATAAACAACAACATCCGGCTTACCAAATCAAGCAAAATAACGATACTATGGCGCCAGTTAAGTACCCGTTGCGTATATCATATTGGCGTCAGAAAAAAATTTCGCCAATATGGGTCCGTACATGACATCTGTTCCGAAAGTTTTCCCTTTTGATTAAAAATTCAAATTTCTTTTTCGAATAAAACTACATAAAAGTTTCCATGATCGCAAAGAATTCTTGGTACTGTTACGGTAGCCGGGTGCAAATCTCGCCAATAGCTATTTTTCAACTCGCCAATTAGCATTTTTTTTTTAATTTTCGAGTGGTAAATCAAAGCATTGCTTTGAAGTTGAAATTAAATGTTATCGTAAGTTACATCATTTAATATTTGGCCAGATGTCATATACCCACCAGGTTTGGCGTGTTTTTTTCTTTAATTTTAGTCATTGTTAGTCAATTTTGTAAATTTAGTCTTTTTCTTTTCGAAAATTTAGCGAAAACCTCGTTTTCGAATACCAGTTGCATATGTATTTTTGGTACTACTTAGTTATCCCGTCCACCATAAATCTATCACCAAACTATAAGATTAAATACCA
Source organism: Maratus speciosus (assembly GCA_963932465.1). Taxonomy (NCBI): domain Eukaryota; kingdom Metazoa; phylum Arthropoda; class Arachnida; order Araneae; family Salticidae; genus Maratus; species Maratus speciosus. Next base: position 478,013,359 of record OZ010795.1, on the reverse strand, counting down.
ATAATGGTTGATCGTAAGTGTCACATTCACTTGACTTTAAGCAAGTTACACGTCTTTACGTCATCAAGGGATTTTTATTTCAACGTTTTATTTGTATATTTATTAATGTTATACTGTTTTTTTTTTGTTGTTGTTCTTTCGTTATTTAAAATAAAAATTATGGCAATTTGTATAATTTGGCCAGTGGTTTGGCGATTTATATAATTTGGCAAAATGGGTCGATGGAATAACTAAGTAGTACCGCATTTTTAAATTATTTTCTATTATTTTTAAAGGAAAATATCCAAAAATATAATTAACTATAGAACAAAACAATTTATGTAATTAAAAAAAAGAAAATAAAGTAAATAAACATTTATTATTAAATAAACAAGAATAGCCGGGTTACCATGTCAACTAAAATAATGCCATTTCTGCGCCAATTAGGTATCCCGATGCGTATATGACATCTGTGCCTAATATTTTTCTTTTCATTTCGTTTAAAAAAAATGAAGAAGTGAAATCCATTTATTTTAAATGTTTCAGTTTGTCTATATCTATATCTATACTCTATTATAAAGATGTAAAAATTGTTTATTTGTAGGAGGTAAGCTCTGGAACTACAGAACCGATTCCAAAAGTAATGGTCTCAAAATGATGGTGTTGGTCCAACTTAGAACATAGGCTATATCTTATGTCCGTTCCACTGGCCAAAAGGGGGTGCAGGAGCAAAAAACGTTCTAAAAATGCGATTTTTGTGTTACTAAAGGGCCTGGAAACATGAAATTTGGAATGGTAGTTACTTATAAGATACTAACTATCTCTAAGGACATTTCTTAAAAAGTTCGAAACTTAAAAGGGGTGAAAATGCGCGAAAAGCGTTCTAAAAAACGTTCTAAATGGGGAATATTACGCAATCTCAAGAAGTACCAAACCGAATTCAAAAATAATGGTGTCAAAATGATGGTGACAACTCTTGCTCCAACATAGGCTACATTTTATGTCGGTGCCATTACCCCTAAAGGGGGTGTAGGAGCAAAAAAAGTTCGAAATTGCGATTTTTGTGTTAATGAAGGGTCCAGATATATGGAATTTGCATGGTGGTTACTTATTAGATATAAATGATCTCTAAGAACATTTCTTAAAAAATTCAAAATTTAAAAGGGGTGAAAATGCGCAAAAGAGCTTTCTAAAAAACGTTCTAAATGGCTATTTTTATGCATTCTCAAGAAGTACCAAACCGATTTCAAAAATAATGGTGTCAAAATGATGGTGATAATCCTTGATCCAACATAGGCTACATTTTATGTCGGTGCCACTACCCCTAAAGGGGGTGCAGGAGCAAAAAAACGTTCGAAATTGCGATTTTTGTGTTACTGGAGGGCTCAGATACATGGAATTTTTGCATGGTAGTTACTTATTAGATATAAATGACCACTAAGAACATTTCTTAAAAAATTCTATATTTAAAAGCTGTTAAAATGCGCAAAAAGCGTTCTAAAAAACGTTCTAAATGCCGATTTTTTCGCAATCTCAGGAAGTACCAAACGGATTTCAAAAATAATGGTGACAACCCTTGCTCAAACATAGGCTACATTTTATATCGGTGGCATTACCCCCAAAGGGGGTGCAGGAGCAAAAAAAGTTCGAAAATGCGATTTTCGTGTAACTGAAGGGCCTAGAAACATGAAATTTAGAATGGTAGTTACTGATAAGATATAAATGATCTCTAAGAACATTTCTTAAAATATTCGAAATTTTAAAGAGGTGAAAATGTGCGAAAAGAGTTCTAAAAAAACGTTCTGAATGGCCATTTCTATGCAATCTCAGGAAGTATAAACCGATTTCAGAAGTAATGATTTCAAATTGATGGTGACAGTCTCCGCTCCAACATAGACTATATTTTACGTTGATGTCACTACCACCAGGGGGTTACAGGAGCAAAAAATGTTTTAAATTGCGCTTATTGTGTTAAAGAGGGGGTAACATTTTAAATTTGGAATGGTAATTACTTCAAAGATGCAACTGCTTTCTAAGAATTGTCGGAAGAAATTTCCAAATTTAAAAGGATGAAGTGAGCGAAAGGCGTTCTATAAGAGTTCTAAATTACGATTGTTATGCAATCGTATGAAATACGAAACCGATTTCAAACATAATGGTTGCAAATTGACGGTGATAGAACATGCTCAAACATTTAAGCTATATTTTATGTCGGTGCCACAACCCCTAGAGAGTTGCAGGGGCAAAAAAAAATTTGTAAATTGCGATTTCTGCGGTAGTGAAGAGGCTAGAAACTTTAAATATAGCACGGTTGTTACTTATAAAATATGAATGTCCTCTAAGAACAGTCGTATACAAATTCTAAATTAAAAAGGGTTGAAGCGAAGGGAAGGAGCGAAAAGCATTCTAAAAGAGTCCTAAATTATGATTTCTATGGAATCTCAGGAAATAATAAACCGATTACAGAAGTTATTGGTTGCGAATCAAGAGTGATAGTCCCTGATCCTATACGGGCTATATTTTATGCCGGTGTCAGTACCACCTGGTTGGCAGGAACAACAAGAAAGCCTTTAAAAACATCTAAATTCCGTTTTCTATATAATATTAGGAAATACCAACCGATGTCAAGGTTAATGTTGGCAAATCAATGTTGAAAGTCTCTGTTTCAACATTTTTAGAGACATTCTATTTCAACTCTGTTTCGGTATTTTATGTTGGTGCCACTAACACCAGAGCTGTGGTAGACTGTTAGACAAGAAACTTGGAATTTGACATGATGGTTAATTTTAAGATGTAAATGTGTTAAGATGGTTTCTAAAAAATTCAAAACTTCAAATGAATATTACTGAAATGAGCATAAAAGTCTCAAAACACTTTCTAAATTATCATTTATTTGGAATTAATTTTAGTTCTTCTTATTAATTAAAATCTCATTTCTGTCTGTTGCACTTTTATAATGAAGTTTAGTCAAACTGTGGCTTAATTTGTAATTTTTTAATTATTCCAAAAAGTGTTCTTCTAATAAACAAGTAATATAAAAATTTTCTATTTAAAGTCAATTCCTACTTAGGTCATCAAAGAAAAATTTAATATAATCCCTTAAGCTAATATTAGTTTTTGTTGCATTAAAATATCTCAATTTGTTGATTTTCTATAAGCAAGTAGGTTTACAATGGAAGTCTATGGGAATTTGGCGAAATATTAGAGATATCGCCAAGTTGGCGTCACTTTTTGCGAATCATTTTGGTCGCCAAATTTGGCGGTATATCGCCAAGTTGGCGACAAACTTGGCGTTATTTGGCGACATAACAGGGTCCCCCCTATGGAAACTCTCCTTATAGAAATGAATGTGCATTAAATGCTTCAATAACCAATGGCCGCCATTTTGCCTCCCATGTAAAACTAAAATTAATTAATTAAAATTTAATTAATGAATTAATATTTGGAAAAACTGTATTAACATCAATTGTCATCGAGTACAAGTTTAAAAAAATTTATTTCAACTTGATAGGATGAATAAGTATTTTATTAACGATTGAAAATTTGAACAAGGTATATATATCATATGATATCATATCATATATATTATCATCATATATATTATAAAGCAGTAAGCTCTAAAAGTTCCGCTCGAGTGTTTTCAAAAACTACCCGGTGGATTTTTTTCCAAATTGTATCATTCGATAGGAAATATTCCCAGGGTGGTTTATGAGAAAATATATAGGGATAGCTAAGATTTTTGATAATAAATTTCGTATTTTACTGCTATTTTGAACGAAAAGGTTGCCAGAGGCTATTTTTTGGCGACAAATGAATTGAAATCGCTGTATAAGTTAGAAAATAAATGAAGAAAATAATTACTGATATTTAATTGTAAAAAAGAAAAAGAAAAATCCATTTAAATGAGGAATAATGTTAAAAAAAAAAACGAAAATATTTAATTTTAACATAAAAGGAATATTTGTAATTTAATTTAAACCTGAAAGAAATATTTGTAATGCTTAAAAATTACTTTAATGAGAAAGATTAGAATTGATAAGCAATGTTTGGCTCTTTATCGCTTGCTTTAGATTATAGAAATGAATCTGAAAATTTGATTAGATGAATTTTTAATGACTTTTTTTTTCTTTTTGTTCTTTTCTTTTTCTTTTTATATAATTGCCCCATCATTTGACTTATAGAAAAAACAAGCAGATGTAATTGTAAGTCACATGTTTAATTATTATTTGTTTCGTTACGATTTTTTTTTTTTTTACTTTTTTCGCCAAACAATGTGATTTTAAGCCAAAAATGCATAAGCCTGACATTAGCTTGAGGATATTCTCACAAATGGTGTTTTTTTAAATGAACGAGATCATTTTTTGAGTACATTTTTATATTCAATTGTAACTTTTATGTATATCAGTTAATATTTTAATAATGGAATCAAATACTTAAATTTTTGTGCAAATTTCTGCCACACATACATATTGTAAAATAATTTCATGCTTTTTAAAAATGTTTTTTACCATAATTCCGAAAGCATAATATTTATCAACTCGAACTCAGATCAACGAATATTACTCATTTTTTAAAGCAAATATTATCTATTGCTTATTTCATTTTTTCTTAAGTCATATCGCCAATTTCATTTATAGGAAAATTCACAACTTCGAAATGAAGATAATTTTTAAGGAAATTTATACAATCATGCGTTATTATTATCGAAAAGTTCACCATTTTGGAAAAAAAATTACAAGTCTTTTGTAAATCGTCATTTCTTCTTCGTCTTTCTTCGTATTTTCTCCCCTGTTATGTAATATTTCAAATGATATTGGACTAATTTTCGATCATCAAGTCATCGCCAAACGGCGTTTCTATATAGTATATATAAAATAAAGTCTGGATTAAGGGAGTAATTAACGCACAGCGCAAACTACTGAACCTAAAATCTTGAAAATCGTGGTAAAAATATTTCTTATGACATAGTCTGCCGCTAAGAAAGGATCTTCTAACGTATCACCCCTAACATCGTTTTTGCAAGGGGAGGGAAAAAATTCCTTAAAAATCTGATATTATAATTATGCATCAAATGATAGCATAATTTAATGTATTTTTGTATGCTGAATCGAATGGTGCCAAGTAAATTATTATAAGTCCAACAGTTCATGAAAGTTTTCATATTTTTCTAATTTGGCGGTGTCTTTGGCATCTAAACGTCAAAATATCTAACATTACATCCGTTACTCTAGCAACGGAAAAAATTCAAATTAACACTTTTGGCTAAAGAATAAAAACGGCGCTATGAGTTAAAAAAAAAAAAAATACGAACGTCTTAATAAAAAAAATGGTACTACTTAGTTATCCTGTTGACCAATTTCGCCAAATTATATAAACCGACAAATCACTCGCCAAATTATATTAATTGATATAATTTGTATTTTAAATAACGAATGAACAAATAAATTAGTATAACATTAATAAAAATACAAATAAGACGTCGAAATAAAAATAACTTGATGACGTAAACATGCGTAACTGCCTTAAAGTCAGGTGAATGTGGCATTTACGATCAACCATTATTGGCATTTAATCTTATAATTTGGCGATAGTTTTTTGGTCGACGGGATAACAAAGTAGTACCAAAAAAGAAAAAAAAATGTGATCTTATATAAAATAAAAGGGACAAATTTACTAAGAAGTTATCATTATAAAACAAAAAGGTACTACTTAGATATTCCGTCAACCAAAAATCTATCGCCAACTATAAGATTAAATGTCAATAATGGTTGATCATAAATGTCAAATTCACCTGACTTAAAGCAAGTTACACATGTTTACGTCACCAAGCAATTTTTATTTCGACGTTTTATTTGTATTTTTATTAATGTTACACTAATTTATTTGTTCTTTCGTTATTTAAAATAAAAATTATGTCAATTAGTATAATTTGGCAATTTATATAATTTGGCGAAATTGGTCGACGGGATAACTAAGTAGTACCAAGACCAACGAAAATATTTAAATATGAAAGCAATGTTTGTAACGACTTAAAAATTATTTTCAATGAAAGAAATTGGAATTGAAATAATATTTGGCAATTTACAATTTACTCCCCGATAAGAAGAAAAAATGGGTACATTTATAACTGCCGTGCGCATATCTCGCCAATAGCATTTTTAAAATTGCCAGTAGCAGTAGTTACATTTTGCGTATGTAAATTAAAAATAATTCTTTGTTTTTAATTATGGAATTATTTCCTGTTATTGTTTATCTTTTCAGTTTTTTAAATGAAATTAGTGTAAGGCATGCATTTTAAATTAAATGAGTGAAAAGTTTGTATTTCAAATGAAAATAATAAAATAAGAATGTGGTGTGAAAACAATCTTTGTTGATTTATTACCTCGCTCGGCTAACATAAAGTATCACAAAAGCCGCATATTCACTTTTCTTTGGGTAGTTGCTCATAAGAATCCAATTTAACCTTCCATCATCAGATACTGCACATATTGGTGTATTAGCTATAATGTTGAAAGCATCGTTTATGTTTGAAGCGAAAATTTCACGACGAATTCTATTACACAAAATCGCATCATCATCATCTACTATATATTTCAAACGGAAATTTGGATTTCATTCCGATTGTTTATAATACTATGATAGGATATACCACAATTAGTTAGGTAATAATTTAGGAAAGGTTTTAGTCTATACATATTGTTCAACGTTACTTAGTTATAGAGCAACAGAAAATCTTAAAAATTTAAGTGAACCTGATTATGAAAATTTAGCCTTTTTAAAAAAAATCTACAGAACATATTTTGAAGCAAGTGGCACTGTTACATGGCTTTTCAGGAATGGTGTTGGTATATAACATTTCATTATATGTCGATTAGTTATAAAGCTATTAATTCCTGTTGTCATTACGGTCTCATTACCCTACCAAAAGTGCACTGTTAATAATCAACTAAAAGAATTACTTCTTACTAGGTAAATTTTGTTCAACGCTTAAGATAATATTATATCACAATGGCGTTCGCATCGTGTTCAGCAATGAGCAAGGTCCAGCTGAAGGTCCATATTATTTAAAATACAAGTTCAAATTCACTATTTCGTTTAATCCAAGGTTCATTTGGAAATATTGACCAGCGCAGCGGGCATAGCCTGCTAGTCATACTTCCTATTATAAAGAGGTAAAAATTGTTTATTTGTCGAAGATAAGCTCAGGAACTACCGAACCGATTCCAAATGTAATGGTATCAAAATGATGGTGTTCGCCCAACTTAGAACATAGGCTATATCTTATGTCGGTGCCACCACCCCAAAGGGGGTGCAGGAGCAAAAAACGTTCTAAAAATGCGATTTTTGCGTTACTGAAGGGCCTAGAAATATGAAATTTGGAATATTAGTTACTTATAAGATATAAATGGTGTATAAGAACAGTTCTTAAACAATTCGAAATTTAAAAGGGGTGAAAATGCACAAAAAGCGTTCTAAAAAACGTTCTAAATGGTAGTTTCTACATAATCTCAGGAAATACCAAACCGATTTCAAAAGTAATGGTATCAAAATGATGGTGTTAGTCCAACTTAGAACATAGGCTATATTTTATGTCGGTGCCACTACCCCAAAGGGGGTGCAGGAGCAAAAAACGTTCTAAAAATGCGATTTTTGCGTTACTGAAGGATCTAGAAATATGAAATTTGGAATATTAGTTACTTATAAGATATAAATGGTGTCTAAGAACAGTTTTTAAACAATTCGAAATTTAAAAGGGGTGAAATGCACAAAAAGCGTTCTAAAAAACGTTCTAAATGGTAGTTTCTACATAATCTCAGGAAATACCAAACCGATTTAAAAAATATTGGTGTCAAAATGATAGTGACAAAGTTTGCTCCAAGATAGGCTATGTTTTATGTCGGTGCCACTACCCCAAAGGGGGTGTAGGAGCAAAAAACGTTCTAAAAATGCGAATTATGTGTTACTGATGGGCCTAGAAATATGAAATTTGAAGTATCAGCTACTTATTAGAAATAAAGGATTTCTAAGAACAGTTCTTAAACAATTCTAAATTTAAAAGGGGTGAAAATGCGCGAAAAGCGTTCTAAAAAACGTTCTAAATGGTAGTTTCTACATAATCTCAGGAAATACCAAACAGATTTAAAAAATAATGGCGTCAAAATGATGGTGAAAATGCTTTCACCAACATCGGCTACGTTTTATGTCGGTGCCACTACCCCAAAGGGGGTGCAGGAGAAAAACGTTCTAAATTGCGGTTTTTGCGTGACGGAAGGGCCTTTAATCGTGAAATTTAGAATGGTAGTTAGTTATAAGATATCAATGATCTCTAAGGACATTTCCTAAAAAAATCGAAATTTAAAAGGGGCTCAAAATGCGCAAAAAGCGTTTTAAAAACGTTCTAAATTGCAATTTTATGCAATCTCAGGAAATACTGAACCGATTTCAAATATAATGGAGTTAAAATGATGGATACAGATCTTGCTCCAAGAAAGGCTATATTTTATATGTGCTTCCACTACCCCAGAGGAGATGCAGGAGCAAAATGAGCCAAAAGCGTTCTAAAAACGTTCTAAATGCCGATTTGTCACCAATATCTCAGGAAGAATCAAGCTGATTTTAAAAGTAAGGGTAAGAAATTGATGCTGACAGCCTCTGTTCTAACATAGATGCTATTTTAAGTCGGTATCACTATCACCTAGACGTTGCAGGAGCAAAAAAGCGTTCCAAATTTCGATTTTTGTGATCGGTAGGGGCTAGCAACTTAAAATTAGGCAAGGTACATATGTATTACAAATAAATGATCTTCAAGAACAGTTTCAAAAAAATTGGAAATTTAAAAAGGGGTGAAAATGCGCGAAAAGCGTTCTAAAAACATTCTAAATTGCGATTTCTACTCAATCTCAGGAAATTCCAAAGCTGTTTCAAAAGTAATGGTTGCAAATCAATGGTGACAGTCTCTGCTATAACATAGGTTATATTTTATGTTGCTGTCACTACCATCTGATGGTTGCAAAAGCAAAACATGTTCTAATTTGCGTTTTTTGCATAACTGAAGGGTCTAACACTTTGAAGTATGGCATGGTATTTACTTACAAGATGCAACTGCTTTCTAAGAACTGTCGAAAGAAAATTTCAAATTTAAAAAGATGAAGTGAGCGAAAAGCGTTGTAAATAACAATGTTTATGTAATCTTATCAAATACCAAACCGATTAAAACAATAATGATGACAAATTGTTGGTGATAGAACCTGCTCAATCATAAGCTATATTTTATGTCTGTGCCACTACCACCAGAGGGTTTCAGTAGCTAAAAACATTCTAAATTGCGATTTCTGTGATACTGAAAAGGCTAGAAACTTTAAATATGGCATGGTAGTTACTTATAAAATATAAATGCCCTCGAAGGACTGTCGAAAATAAATTCGAATTAAAAAGGGGTGAAGTGAAGGGGATGTGTGAAAAGCATTCTAAAAATGTCCTAAATTACGATTTCTACGCTATTTCAGGGAATATAAACCAAATATAAAAGTAATAGCTGCGAATCAATGGTAGCAGTCTCTGATCCTACACAGGCTATATTTTATGCTGATGATTCTACCATCTGGGGTTCACAGGAACAACAAACGCTCTGAAAAAGGCCTTTAAAAGCTTTCTAAATTACGTTTCTGTGGAATATTAGGAAATAACAAACCAATTTCAAAATTAATGTTGGCAAATTAATGGTGACAGTTTCTATTTCAACACAGCCCTTTATGTTGAGAGAGGTGGTAGAACTTGGAATTTGACATGATGGTTAATTTTAAGATGTAAGAAGATGGTTTCTAGAAAATTCAAAACTTCAAATGAATACAGAAATGAGCGTATTAACTAAGCATAAAAGTTTCAAAATATTTTCTAAATTATTATTTATTTAGTTTTATTTCGTTTTATTAATTTAAGTCTCATTTCTGCTTTATGCAGTGTAACAATGATGCTTAATCAAATTGTGTTTTAAATAGTAATTATTTTAATTATTCCTAAAAGTAATAAGTTCCTTTTAATAAAATAAAAATTTAGTTAGTACCTTTTAATAAAAATTAGACATATAAATATCACTTGGCATACTTCAAATATTACGCGAGCAAAGCCGCGGGATTTGCTAGTCATATTATAAAGAGATAAAAATTGTTTATTTGTAGGAGGTAAGCTCTGGAACTACCGAACCGATTCCAAAAGTAATGGTATCAAAATGGTGGTGTTAGTCCAACTTAGAACATAGGCTATATTTTATGTCGGTGCCACTACTCCAAAGGGGGTGCAGGATCAAAAAACGTTCTAAAAATGCGATTTATGTGTTACTGAAGGGCCTAGAAATATGAAATTTGAAATATTAGTTACTTATTAGGTAGAAAGGATTTCTAAGAACAGTTCTTAACCAATTCGAAATTTAAAAGGGGTGAAAATGCGCGAAAAGCGTTCTAAAAAACGTTCTAAATGGTGGTTTCTACACAATCTGAAGAAATACCAAACCGATTTAAAAAATAATGGTGTCAAAATGACGGTGACAACGCTTGCTCCAAGATGGGCTATGTTTTATGTCGGTGACATTACCCCAAAGGGGGTGCAGGAGAAAAACGTTCTACATTGCGGTTTTTGCGTTACGGAAGGGCCTAGAATCGTGAAATTTGGAATGGTAGTTAGTTATAAGATATCAATGATCTCTAAGGGCATTTCCTAAAAAAATCGAAATTTAAGAGGAGTCAAAATGCGCAAAAAGTGTTGTAAAAAACGTTCTAAATTGCGATTTCTATGCAGTCTCAAGAAGTACTGAACCGATTTCAAATACAATGGTGTAAAAATTATGTTGACAGATCTCGCTCCAAGTTAGGCTATATTTTATATCTGTTTCCACTACCACAGAGGAGATGCAGGAGGAAAATGCGCGAAAAGCATTCTAAAAACGTTCTAAATGCCGATTTATCAGCGATATCTCGGGAAGAATCAAACTGATTTAAAAAAAAAATGGTAGGAAATTGATGCTGACAGATTCTGTTCTAACATAGACGATATTTTATGTCGGTATCACTATCACCTAGTCGTTGCAGGAGCAAAAAAAAAGCGTTCTAAATTTCGATTTTTGTGATCGGTATGGGCTAGCAACATAAAATTAGGCAAAGTACATATTTATTAGATATAAATGATATTTAAGAACAGTTTTAAAAAAAAATTAGAAATTTAAAAAGGGGTGAAAATGCGCGAAAAGCGTTCTAAAAACGTTCTAAATTGCGATTTATACTCAAACTCAGGAAATACCAAAACTATTTCAAAAGTAATGGTTGCAAATCAATGGTGATAGTCCCTGCTATAACATAAGTTATATTTTATGTTGCTGTCACTACCATCTGAGGGTTGCAAAAGCAAAACATGTTCTAATTTGCGTTTTTTGCACAACTGAAGGGTCTAACACTTTGAAGTATGGCATGGTATTTACTTATAAGATGCAACTGCTTTCTAAGAACAGTCGAAAGAAAATTCCAAATTTAAAAAGGTGAAGTTAGCGAAAAACGTTATAAATTACAATGTTTATGCAATCTTATCAAATACTAAACCGATTAAAAAAATAATGATGACAAATTGGTGGTGTTAGAACCTGCTCAAACATAAGCTATATTTTATATCTGTGCCACTACCACCAGAGGGTTGCTGGAGCTAAAAACTTTCTAAATTACGATTTCTGTGATGCTGAAAAGACTAGAAACTTTAAATATGGCATGGTAGTTACTTATAAAATATAAATGCCCTCGAAGGACTGCGAAAATAAATTCGAATTAAAAAGAGGTGTGAAAAGCATTCTAAAAAAGTCCTAAATTACGATATCTATGCAATTTCAGGGAATATAAACCGATTATAAAAGTAATAGTTGCGAATCAATGGTCACAGTCTCTAATCTTACACAGGCCGATGATTCTACCACCTGGGGTTTACAGGAACAACAAACGTTCTATAAAAGGTCTTTAAAAGCTTTCTAAATTACGTTTCTGTGGAATATTAAAAATAACAAACCGATTTCAAAATTAATGTTGGCGAATCAATGGTGATAGTTCCTAATTCAACATAGCCCTTTCTGTTGAGAGAGATGGTAGGACTTGGAATTTGAGATGATAGTTAATTTTAAGATGTAAGAAGATGGTTTCTAAAAAATTCAAAACTTCAAATGAATAGTGAAATGAGCATATTAAATGAGCATAAAGGTTTCAAAATATTTCCTAAATTATCATTCATTTAGTTTTATTAATTTAAGTCTCATTTCTGCCTCATGCAATGTAATGATGATGTTTAATCAAACTGTGTTTTATATAGTAATTTTTGAATCATTCTTAAAAGTAATAAGTAAAAATTTAGTTAGTACCTTTTAATAAAAATTAGACATATAAATATCACTTGGCATATTTCAAATATTACGCGAGCAAAGCCGCGGGGTTTGCTAGTATTAAATAAAATGTTAATGAAATACAAATTGATTTATGAATAAAAGTAATACATTGATACAATGATACATTTCTTAGCATACATTTAATGGAGGCCAAACTTCTCGCCAAATTAGTTTAAAATTGTAACCTTTATTTATTTATTGAATAACAAATATACGACTTGTGTGCTTGACATGAGAGCCCGCTTATAAGTCGGAGACAAGATAGCACAAGGAAATATTACAACACAAGAGAAATACACCCTGGGAGTTCCACACAAAGTGTGTGTGCAATGGAACCAGCGGGAATCGAACCCACAAACGCTTACGCACAAGCGATTAGCAGACTGGTGCTTTGACCACTCAGCCGCAGAGCCCCTATTGTAACCTTTTCTAAAATCTGAAAAAAAATGTTATGATTAAAATTTGAGTTGCCATCATTAGAGAAAAGTATATAAAATTAAAAAAAAATTAATACTTCGAAAACTAATTCGAATTTAAAAATTCTAATACCAGTTTTGAAATCTGCAGATCAATACGGATTTTTGGTGTTAATTTCATCGCAAAGTATTCCGTATTTCAGGAGAAATCGCCGTGAAACATAATCAGTTGCTTAAATAGTCGTTTCATAGAATCGTTACACAAATTCGTTTAATAATAATCGTTTCATTAGGATTTTATATATATAGGGTAGATATATATGTTGTATAAAAATTTTAATTTGAAATATTCATTTAAATTATTCTAAATTTTCGGCATATCCATTATTTTCCTATTTCTTAATAATCTGTATTATTTATTTCTAGTTAAATTTCTATAATGTTAAAACGCGTATCTTAATAATTAGCTTAGTCGAAACCTTAATCTAAACTTTTAATCCCTTCATTAACTTTTATCAGCTCTGAAAACTTAACATTCTGAGAGAAACTACATTTCATTTTTTGAATGTTTTTAAAAGCTATTTTACTATTTCTTATGTTATCCCATGAATCAACTTCCCGCCCACCTGTCTAGCGTCGACCGTATTACATAGAAATCCCTCCGTGAGCAGATAAGGAAATCAATCTCTATTACTTTCCCCTCTTGCTATCCATTGGTTTAATGGCGGATCGCATTTCATTCCGTGTCTCGTTTCTGAATCTGTTTGGCTCGTCTGAAGTTTACATTTCAATCTGTATTCATACGCGTTATTAAACTAAGTAGTTTGTATTAAAATCACTGTCTATTAATAATTAGCATAGTACAATTTACGGGGGTTTTTCTGAAGAAAAATTTTCATCCTTTTCAAATATGGCCTTTTGTCTAATTATATATAGTACATAGTACATATTTTAGTTTTCCATAAAAATGAATTGCTTTAAAAAATCATTTTCTAAACGAACATTCACTTGTAAAAAGAATACTGAGCATTGGATCAATGAAACTTATCAACCACACCACATTTTATATGTTGCACATCTATTATGAAATCTTGGAAATGTATTTAAAAACAATATATATGTTATTTTACGACATCTTTATAAGGATGCAAAAAGACATTTCTTATGAAGATAAATAATAGTTATATCTCTTTAATGACTTTTATTTTCTTTAGGGAAAAGTATTCGTGTAAATTGACCAGCAACATGAAAATGTCATGTTTTCTTAAAAGGTTAAAAAATCACTTTCATTCTGAATCTCTTGCTTATTTTATCGGTTTATTAAACTAAGTATTTTGTATTTCTATAATTTTCTGTTAACTTCTAAAATTTACAGTTTACGTTGTTTTTTTCTGATAAATATTTTCATTTTTTTCAATATGGCATTTTGCTTATTTTTATAATTAATACATAGTTTTTTATAGAAATAAATTGCTTAAAAAAATCAGTTTCAAAATGTATATTCATTTTCAAAAAGTATGGTGAATATTTAATTAATGAAATGTTTTAAATACACTGCAGTTTGAAATATAGGGCATCCCAAATTTATCATTACAACTTTGATCTTCCATAGAACCTAAACGAAATAAGATAGCGAAGTTCGGTTTTGTGTGCGTATAACAGCAACTCATAAAGTTTTATTTCTACTAAAAATAATTCTTTTTCTTTCAGGTATGAACTAGTAAGATCCATAACTGGTGATGTCTACACCACAGAAAAAGGGCCAGTGTGTGGCCTGGTTCATAGAGACGAAGTCAGATACAGTAGCGCCAAATTCTATGGCCCGTGGAACTCGAGCCCACCCAATTATTTGCTCTTTCTGCCCACTCAATTTCGATTATTTTGTAATCCATTTATTTATATATTTAATATTTGAAATAAAATTTGGTTCATTCACGTTCTCGAAATAATTTTGTTTGAAACATAGTAAAGGCATCACTTACAGGTTACAGAACATATGATGTAAAATGTTGTAGAACTGAAAGTGAATTCAGTGAATATATAATTAAATTTCTCTCAAAAATAAATTTCTTGCTTATCTTCCCACCTGTTTTAATCTTTTGAATCCATAATGCTAAGATCAAGAAAAGGTCACTAAAATGTATGTTTTTCGTGACAATTAGTTTTTTGCACTTCAATAGGTAGCAATTTTTATTCTATTTACAATAATTATTAATATATTTATAAGGAATAACTTATGGGAATATAATTTAAGGGGACAGTACTCTTTTAACTTTTTCATAAATCGATTTTTTTTTCTTTTTACATCGTTAGAAAGGTTATTGTATTCTGAATAAGTATATATACATCTTTTAACTGCGTGATAATTATTTACTGATATATTTGGGGAAATGTAGACATCACCCCTTCATTTCCAAATTAACAGCCCTGTGACAACTGTCATGTCGTGTTAATTACATTTTGTTCTTGCGCTTTCACATTAACGTAACTTTGGAAATATGCTAAAATGTGGCAATTGTTACTGGTTAAATATACTTTACACAATAATAAGAAACCTTTAAAATATTAACTTTAATTTCCACTTTCGCCAAATTTGTTTACTTTCATAGTTTTTCACAGTTTTATTTGCTATTAAGTGCTTACATTTGACAAAAAACAGTTTTTTTTTTCCTAGAGCAACACTTTCCTGATTTTGTAGTAGTATTCTACTTCTTAGTATATATTAGCTTTTTAATGAAAAAATATGCAAAATGTGCTCCAGAGTAGCATCGAAGAAGGAATCAGTTTAAGGATATACAAAATACAATGATAGAGATATATCCTAAGGTGCTAATTCATCTTATAGGAAACTAAAAATTAGTATATTTGATACTGATTTTTGTTTCAATTGACAGTTTATAATACGGATTTATTGACATTAATATATTTTTTTAGTAAACTATCCGGATTTTTGTGCAGCAAAGTATGTGAATCAGATATCGAAATACGAAAATCCCTATAAAATGGCATATATTTTACATTAAATCATTTAGTTTTATAAAGCGTGCACATTTAATTCAGTTTATAATCAAAGTTAAACCAAATTTTAAGTTATATGTTCAAAATTAATTTTTTGCAATAGTAAATGCTACATTTTTACAAAAAACATCTATTTATTTTTTAAGCATGTTCCTATATTCTGCAGCATTACAAATAATTTTATATTTAACATTGTAAATTAGCATATAATTTTATTTTTAATACAGAATACGATATATAATTAGTAGTTTTGTTTCCTTTATTACATATTTTATATTTAAAAAATACAGTTTAATCTTTAAACTGCTTTTTCTCAAAATGGCATTTTTTACTCTTACGGGCATGATATATCTCCAAAACTATTTGAAGTAGAGCTTTAAAATTTTTGCCTTACATAAATATTTATAATATCATGAAAATGAACTAGGATTAAAAAGCGGTGTTCAGTATTAAAAAAAAATGCTAATGCATGAATGTAAAAATTCTTAGTTTTTCTAATTTTTCTAATTAAATGTTAATTACCCTTTATCTAATTAACCGATTACAAACATCCTAATTCAAATTATATACCAGAGTGTTATCTTTAATTTAAGTTAAAGTTTATGCAAATACAATGAAATTAGTTTGAGATATCGTGCGCGCAGTGAAATTTTATAACTGTAAAAATTTTAAATAGAACTTTAAAATTGACCCCTTCAATTTTTTAAAATTATAATATATCCAAATAAAAAAAATTTAAACGTAGTTCAATATCACCTAAATATCCCAGCAAAGAACGAAATATTGGGCCATCAGCTGGAAAAAGATGGCAACCAGCACTGCCATCAGCGGTAATGTGCAATGGTGCCACTACTTAAACCAGTACAAAAGTGTCCGTGAGGAATGCAGTTGGCCCATAACTGATGGCCAACAGCGGGCAAGAATTGGTATGCCATCACATTACTTCATTCCGGCACTTTTCCTGCAGTGCTAGTACCTATCCTACTGCTATTCCTTTGCTGACCCAGCACTTTCCCTTACAAAAATTTCTTATAGAATTCTATAAAAAAAATTTTTAGAAAAAGTATTATAGACCGTTTTACTATGAGCTAGTTTCACCAACACCTATAGAAGTGTCTATAATAGAAATGTCTATAGAAATAGTTGAACTTGCAGCTGTTTCCATGTGGTCACTCTCCCAAGTACTAACCACACTCGGTGCTGTTTGTTTTCGTGATCGGACATGAACAAGTACTTTCAGAGTATTCTAGGACCGCTCGTTGATTTTAAGCTCTCATTACGCATATATAAGTCACTGATCGCTGAATAAATAGAATATTTTAATTTAACTTTATTTTGTAATATATTGCATAACTTTCATTAATTCTCCAAAATTCCGTTTGAGATAAAGTATTTGTCGTTGTATAAAAATGCTTACATAAGAATGTTTTGAAATTGTTTTACAAATGTATTGACTTTTAATTTTCTTAGGAGAAAATAATTGTGGGAATTAATCAAAAATACGGAAAATTTATAGTCTCTTTATCACGTCTTACTCAGTTTTATAGTTAGAATCTGATATTTAACGTATTTTATGTTATTACACGAAATATTTTAAAATTATGTGCTTATATTATGAGATAATTTAACATTTGTTTTGTTTTTCTGAAGAAAGAGGTTGAAAAGGGTTAAAAAGGGTTGAGGATTATTGTTAAAACAGATAAAACTCCATAACGTCTTAATTATGATACATATCGAATCATTTGTTATTATTAGTTCTAGGAAAATGGTGAAAAATTTATGTATGACAGATTCTCAAGGCAATAAAATGATAAAAATATTTTCGAAAAAAAAACTTCAAATTGAACAAGTTGGAAATTGCTCGTCAAACGTGGCAAATGAGGTGCGTTCGTACCATAACTAGTTTTATAATTATTTTTTGTACCCCATAATGTACTGAATGTATATTTTTTTGCACTTCATAAGTGCATAGACTGTAACATCCTTAAAATGCACTTGCAATAATTTTTTTACCATTCCCCGTAATGTAACGAAAAATTTTTGACTTTCCCTGTAATTCAACTATACAACCGATTTTAACAAACTTTGAAATGGCTCGACAAAATTTTGCAACAATTACATATTTAAAATTTCAGACCATTCGAAAGGCTGTAACATCATTAAAATGCACTTGCAATAATTTTTCCCATTGGCCGTAATGTAAAAAAAAAAGCTTATGACTGTCCCTGTAATTAAACTATACACTCGATTTTCATAAAATTTTAAATGGCTCGACAAAATTTTGCAACAATCATATATTTAAAATTTCAGACCATTCGGTTGGGTAGTTTTTGCTCTGTTATATGCGGACGGACGGACGGGCGGACAGACGGACTGAACGACGACTATAGGTGCTACGTATTTATATAATTACGAACGCACCTAAAAACTAGTAAACAAAAACAAAAGTCACGCAAACACAAGCATAATGAAATCAAAAGTTCACGATCTGGACATAGTCTTTCATATTTAAACCGCGAAAGTATTTTCTTATCAAATACATCACACGCATTCAATCCAGCATCGATGAAATGTTATAAACTATATATAAAAATCACTTCAAAACATCAAAGTACTCAATAATTACTATACGTGATAAAAAATTAATTTTAAAAAGCAAAATACCTTTATTTATTTACATTTCGACATGTTTCATTGCATCCGACTGCGACATTCTCAAAAAAATAAAATGATAAAATATTTTCACAAAAAACTTCAAATTAAAAAACTAGTAAACAAAAACAAAAATCACGCGAACACAAGTATAATGAAATCAAAAGTTCACGATCTAGACGTAGTCTTTCATATTTAGAACGAGAAGTTTTTTGCGAAAATATTTTTATTATTTTATTTTCTTGAGAATGTTGCCATCGGATGTGATGAAACATGTCGAAATGTAAATAAATAAAGGTATTTTTACCTTTTTAAAAATTATTTTTTATATGTTATAGCAATTACTGAGTACTTTGATGTTTTGAAGTGATTTTTACGTATCTATACTCTATACTAACATTATAAAGAGGTAAAAATTGTTTATTTGTAGGAGGTAAGTTCTGGAACTACCGAACCGTTTCCAAAAGTAATGGTATCAAAATGATGGTGTTAGTCCAACTTAGAACACAGGCTCTATCTTATGTCCATGCCACTGGCCAACAGGGAGTGCAGAAGCTAAAAACGTTCTAAAAATGCGATTTTTGTGTTACTGAAGGGCCTAGAAACATGAAATTTGGAATGGTAGCTACTTATAAGATACTAATGATCTCTAAGGACATTTAAAAAAAATCGAAATTTAAAAGGGGTGAAAATGCGCAAAAAGCGTTCTAAAAAACGTTCTAAATGGCGATTTTTACGCCATATCAAGAAGTACCAACCGAATTCAAAAATAATTGTGCCAAAATGATGGTGACAACCCTTGCTCCAACATGGGCTACATTTTATGTCGGTGCCACTACCCCTAAAGGGGGATGCAGGAGCAAAAAAACGTTCGAAATTGCGATTTCTGTGTTACTGAAAGTCCCAGATACTGTGAATTTGGCATGGTAGTTACTTATTAGATATAAATGACCTCTAAGAACATTTATTAAACAATTCGAAATTTAAAAGGGGCGAAAATCCGCAAAAAGCGTTCTAAAAAACGTTCTAAATGGCAATTTTAAACTAATTTATTTCTAAACTAATTTATTTCTAATTTATTTCTCAACTTTTATTTCTAAATGGCAAATGATGGTAACAACCCTTGCTCTAACATAGGCTACATTTTCTGTCGGTGTCACTACCCCTAACGGGGGTATACGAGCAAAAAAAAAACGTTCGAAATTGGGATTTTTGTGTTACTGAAGAGCCCAGATACATGGGATTTGGCATGGTAGTTACTTATTATGTATAAATTATCTCTAAGAACATTTCTTTGAAAATTCGAAATTTAAAAGGGAATGCGCAAAATCGGTCTAAAAAACGTTCTAAACGACAGTTTTTATGCAATCTCAAGAAGCACCAAACCGATTTAAAAAATAATAGTGTGAAAATGATGGTGACAACACTTGCTCCAACATAGGCTATATTTTATGTCTTTGCCATTACCCCAAAAGGGGTGCAAGAGCAAAAAAAACGTTAGAAGATGCGATTTTTGTGTTACTGAAGGGCTTAGAAGCATGAAATTTGGAATGGTAGTTACTTATAAGATAAGATATACATAATCTTTAAGAACATTTCTTAAAATATTCGAAATTTAAAAGCGGTGAAAATGCGCGAAAATAGTTCTAAAAAACGTTCTAAATGGCGATTTCTTCGCAATTTCAGAAAGTACCCAACCGATTTCAAAAGTAATGATCGGAAATTAATGATGGCAGCCCTTGCTCCAATATAGAATCTACTTCATGTCGACGTCACTACCACCTTGCCGTTGCATTTTAAAAGACGTTCTAAATTGGGATTTTTGTGATACTGAAGGGGCTAGCAACTTGAAATTTGGCATTGTAATTACTTATGAGATGTAAATGCTCTCTGAGAAGAGTTTCTTAACAGTTTGAATTTGAATGGGGTAAAATAAACGAAAAGCGTTTTAAAAACCTTCTAAATAGCG
Source organism: Maratus speciosus (assembly GCA_963932465.1). NCBI lineage: Eukaryota > Metazoa > Arthropoda > Arachnida > Araneae > Salticidae > Maratus > Maratus speciosus. The sequence goes on along the minus strand of OZ010795.1, from coordinate 477,992,913 downwards.
ATTTCTACGCAATCTCAGGAAATATAAATCGATTTCAGAAGTAATGGTTTCAAATTGATGGTGTCAGTCACCGCTCCAACATAGCCTACGTTTTACGTTGTTGTCACTACCACCTGGGGTTACAGGAGCAAAAACTGTTTTAAATTGCTTTTTTGTGTTAAAGAGGGGGTCTAACATTTTAAATTTGGAATGGCAATTACTTCAAAAATGTAAATGCTTTCTAAGAATTGTCGAAAGAAAATTCCAAATTTTAAAGGATGAAGTGAGCGAAAAACGTTCTATAAGCTTTCTAAATTACGATTTTTATGCAATCGTATGAAATACGAAACCGATTTCAAACATAATGGTTGCAAATTGATGGTGATAGAACCTCCTCAAACATAAGCTATATTTTATGTTGTCGCCACAACCCCTAGAGGGTTGAAGGAGCAAAAAACTTTCTAAATTGCGATTTCTGTGGCACTGAAGAGGCTAAAAACTTTAAATATAGCACAGTAGTTACTTATAAAATATAAATGTCCTCTAAAAACAGTCGAAAATAAATTCGAAATTAAAAAGGGGTGAAACGAAGAGAAGGATCGAAAAGCATTCTAAAAGAGTCCTAAATTACGATTTCTATGGAATCTAAGGAAATAATAAACCGATTACAGAAGTTATTGGTTGCGAATCAAGGGTGATAGCCCCTGATCCTATACAGGCTATATTTTATGCCGGTGTCACTATCACCTGGTAAGCAGGAACAACAAGAAAGCCTTTAAAAGCATCTAAATTCCGTTTTCTATAGAATATTATGAAATACCAACCGCTTTCAAGATTAATGTTGTCGGCACATTAATGGTGACAGTCTCTGTTTCAACCTTTTTCGAGACATTCTATTTCAACTCTGTTTCGGCATTTTATGTTGGTTCCACTAGCACCAGAGAGGTAGGAGACTATTATCAAAAACCCTTAACGGGTTAAAAGTTTGTGACGCAGCACTTTATCTTTAGCTCTAAGAATTTTAAATTTGGAACTTAAAAATAATGATATCAAATTTTGAGTGACGCAATGCTATTAATTTACCTATACATATATATATCAAAATTTATTCATTGATGCTTTATCATTTACATCTCATAAATTCGAATTATGAATTTCAAAAGATATGATATGGAAATTTAAGTGACGTCTTGATGTTGCTTAAAACGATTAGTTTTAAAATTCAATTTATATTTTCTTTTGGCTAAATACATTTACACATCTAAACAATACTTTCATTTTCAAATGCACTGTTGAATATATTACTTTCACTGAATCTATATAATGCACTGAATTGTATTCATTTGAATAAATTGATTTATCTTTTGTGCCACGCTATACAAAAATCAAAAGTAAAAGTTATGTAAATAGTTTTTTGTTCATATTATCCATTTGCATACATTTAACTTAGTTTGGATACAATGACGCAAAAAACTATTTACATAAATTTTACTTTTGATTTTTGTATAGCGTGGCACAAAAGATAAATCAATTTATTCAAATGAATACAATTCAGTGCATTATATAGATTCAGTGAAAGTAATATATTCAACAGTGCATTTGAAAATGAAAAGTATTGTTTAGATGTGTAAATGTATTTAGCCAAAAGAAAATTTAAATTGAATTTTAAAACTAATCGTTTTAAGTAACATCAAGGCGCCACTTAAATTTTTATATCATATCTTTTAAATTCATAATTCGAATTTATGAGATGTAAATGATAAAGCATCAATGAATAAATTTTGATATATATATGTACAGGTAAATTAATAGCATTGCGTCACTCAAAATTTGATATCATTATTTTTAAGTTCCAAATTTAAAATTCTTAGAGCCAAAGATAAAGTGCTGCGTCACAAACTTTTAACCCGTTAAGGGTTTTTGTATTGATATCATTACTTTTTTTAGGTTAGTGATAAAAAGATAAAACCACAAAAAAAAATTAAAGACCAATGCAATAAATTCATAGTCGTGATTTCCATTGACCTTTACAATCCGCCATCTAAAACGAATCAAAGTGTTACAAGAATTTATGAAAACAATTTGTGTGTGCATATTCCAAGATTTCATTAACTAAAATCGAGTTAAAGAAATCTTTTAAAATTTGAACTTTTTAATACTATAGATTACTCATAAATATGATACAAATAGAAATAATTTATCTAACTGAAACTGTTTTAGCCAACATTTCAATTATCAAGTGTAAAATAAGCGATATTTGGAAATTTAAGCGTTCCATGTTATTAGATTTTACGTTTCCTTTTCACATGTTTCTATGAAAACGGAGACAGTTATTATAAAAGAATTTCATTTTTACTTTATATTTTTAATGTTTTGAACTCTTGCACTGTAATACACCAAAAGTGTTAACATTTTTCAACATGATATGAAATATGCTAAAATTGACGACATATATATATATTTTTTATATATAAATACATGTAAAATAAAACTTTTTCACATTATGATCCACCTTAGGTTTATTATACAGCTATAAATAAATAAAACGAATCAAAGTGTCCATGAATTTATGAAAACAATGTGTGTGCATTATTCTAAGATTTCATTAACTAAAATCGAGTTAAAGAAATCTTTTAAAATTTGAACCTTTTTAACACTATAGATTACTCATAAATATGATACAAATAGAAATAATTTATCTAACTGAAACTGTTTTAGCCAACATTTCAATTATCAACTGTAAAATAAGCGATATTTGGAAATTTAAGCGTTCCATATTGTTAAGATTTTACGTTTCCTTTTCACATGTTTCTATGAAAACGCAGACAGTTATTATAAAAGAATTTCATTTTACTTTATATTTTTAATGTTTTGAACTCTTGTACTGTAATGCACCAAAAGTGTTAACATTTTTCAACATGATATGAAATATGCTAAAATTGACGACATATATATATATATTTTATATATAAATACATGTAAAATAAAACTTTTTCACATTATGATCCACCTTAGGTTTATTATACAGCTATAAATGAATAAAACGAATCAAAGTGTCCAAGAATTTATGAAAACAATGTGTGTGCATTATTCCAAGATTTCAACTAAAATCGAGTTAAAGAAATCTTTTAAAATTTGAACCTTTTTAATACTATAGATTACTCATAAATATGATACAAATAGAAATAAGTTATCTAACTGAAACTGTTTTAGCCAACATTTCAATAATTAAGTGTAAAACAATCAATATTTGGAAATTTAAGCGTTTCATATTTTTAAGAATTTATATTTCCTTTTTACATGTTTCTATGAAAAAGCAGACAGTTTTTATAAAGATATTTCATTTTTTACTCTTGCACTGTAATACACCAAAAGTCTTAAAATTTTTCAACATTGTATGAAATATATTGAAATTCATAGGAAAAATTCTTATTTTTTTAAAAATACATGTAAAAACTTTTTCACATTAAGATCCACCTTTGGTTTATTAAATAACCATAAATAAATAAAACAAATCAAAGTGTCACAAGAATTTATGAAAACAATTTGTGTGGTCATATTCCAAGATTTCATTAACTAAAATCGAGTTAAAGAAATCTTTTAAAATTCGAACTTTTTAAACCGTGAAAATAGAAAAATAATTTATCTAACTGAAACCGTTTTAGCCAAAATTTCAATCAGTAAGTGTAAAACAAGCGATATTTGTAAATTTAAGCGTTCCATGTTTTTAAGATTTTACGTTTCCTTTTTACATGTTTCTATGAAAAGCAAACAGTTACTATACAGATATTTCATTTCTGCTTTATATTGTTAATTACTTGAACTCTTGCATTGCAATACACAAAAAGTCTTAAATTTTTTCAACATTGTATGAAATATATTGAAATTGATGAGTTTTGTACCGTGCATTTGAAAATACACTGCTCAAAACAATTAAAGGATATTGCAGTTTTAGGTGGATTTTGTATCTGGTAAACTGTTTAGCTGATTGATACATGGTCGACAGACATAGTAGGTTACATGAGAATAAATTACACATGTTTGGCAGAAAAAAAAATGCATTTTATTGCGCATTTGTGTACTAAAGGAAAAAAACACAATTTGTGCATATGAGAAAAAAAGAATAAGAAAAGGTGTTTTCTTCAAAGAAAGTCATTTTCAGTAGGGGGTATGGTTTCCACGGGCGGCCAGCAACGTTGAACACCTTTGAGGCATGGACTCAATGAGGCTATTAATGACGAGTTGGGGTATTCTGCCCCACTCTTCTAGAAGAGCTCTTTCCAGTTCTTGGAGAGTTTGTGGGGTTTGTTGGCGGCCAGAAACTCGTCTTCTTAGAGCGTCCCAAATGTGCTCGATTGGATTCATGTCTGGAGAACACGCTGGCCATTCCATTCGAACGATTCCTTCCTCGAAAAGGAAATCCTCCACCAGGTTTGCACGATGTGGCCTGCAGTTATCGTCCATTAAAATGAAGTTATCTCCGATTGCTGCAGCGTAAGGGACTACAATGGGTCTGAGGACCTCATCCCTATATCGGCGACCAGTCAGAGCTCCATCTCGAATGATGTAGAGGTCAGTGCGCCCGTCAATGGAGATGCCACCATACACCAACACTCCTCCACCGCCAAATCTGACACTTTCGTGCACGAACGCAGGATTATTCCTACTGCCACGGTCCCTCCAGATGAAAATACGCCTATTATCCGGATGCACAGAAAAACGGGACTCGTCAGAAAACAGAATATTGCTCCATTCATTTCTCCTCCAGTTGACATGCTCGGTTGCCCACTCCCTGCGGTCGCGACGATGCCTTGATGTTAATCTAACACATACCATCGGTCGGCGAGCATACAGACCTACAGCATGGAGCCGGTTTCGGACAGTCTGAGTTGAAATCGTGGTGCCTGTAGCCGAGCGAAGGTGTTGTTGGAGAAGAGTAGCGTTCATGGTTCGGTGTCTCCGAGCTGTTAACGCTAAATACCGATCTTCATTGGGCGTTGTTGCCCGTCTACGACCTTACCCTGGTCTTCGGCCTGCACATCCACTCTCCAAAAAACGGTTCCAGATCCTGGAAATGACACTTTGTGACACTCCAATGGCTTGCGCTACTTCGGCTTGAGTTTGGCCCCCTTGTAACCTACCAACAATTCTCAAAGCTTCTGAATCTGTCAAATGACTTCGCTGAGACATCGTACTCATCGAAACAAAGCAATCACTGAATGCCGATCATCCTTGTCTTCATTCTCTTTTATCCAGTTGAAAGTCAAATTTCATTCGCTGCCGCTGAAGCGACTTTTTTGACGTCGAACTCAAAATTTGCATACTCCACAGTTTGAAAACCAGAAAAATTTGCATTTGTGATTCTCTTCTTCTATTTTCGGCAAAAAAAATTTCGTTTATATCTTTATTTTATATAAATCTTCAAAATCCTTTAATTGTTTTGAGCAGTGTAATAATTTCAGCTAAGCATTGACGTTTGTTTGGTTATGCTTAATGCAAACCTATGCTTTGCTCAAGCACCAATGAAACTTTAAAAATAACTTATTTTATCTCAATAAAGTTTTTGTTTATTTTACAATACACGGGAATATTTCCTTCAGTAAAATTATTGCTTATATTTATACCTACTTCTGCATGCTATATGTGATTATTCTAAGAAATTATGTCTGGAATAAAAAAAATCATGATCCATGTAGCGCTTTCAACTGTTCAAATGGTAAAAATGATAAAAAAATTGGATACTAGACAGCCAGTAAATTTTTTTGTGAAATAATTTGACATAAATCTGAGCAGTGTGTTTATGACATGAAAATAAAATAACACAATATCATGCTGAAAGTGATTCAAATGCAGAAATAAACATAAATGAGCTATAAATTTTTAAATTTTCTTGAGCAACAATGTAATAATGGGCTAGAAATCATAATGAATGCTTATAATAAAGTGAAATGCAGTAAACTCTGTGAACTCCGCAAAATGCAAAATCTGCAAACATCTATTATCTGCACTACGTGGAACGTAAGTAATGAAACTCATTTTAACATTTAAGTTCATAGATGAATTTAAATGATGTGTTAATTTTCACTAAATAACAATTTTTCCTTGAAATAAACTGTGATTTAAGAAAATTCATACATTGTGTACCCAGCACTCGAAAATAACAATTTGAGCTTGACCTTTGTTTTTTTTGGTTAGGCTTAATGCAAGCCTATGCTTTGCTCAAGCTCCGATGAAACTTTAACAATAACTGATTATATCTCAACAAAGTTCTAGTTTCTTTTAAAATACACATGAATATTTCCTTTAGTAAAATTTCTGCTAATGTACCTATACCTACTTTTGAATGCCATATATGTGATTATTCTAAGGCATTATGTCTGGACTAACAAGAATCACGATTCATGTAGTGGTTTTACATAGTTCAATAGGTACAAATGATCAAAAAATTGGTTGCTAGATCATCAGTGAATTATCTTGTGAAATAATTTGCCATAAGTCTGAGAAGTGTGTTTATGACATCAAAATAAAATAACAATATCATGCTCAGGGGTAGGAAAATGCATCATTTTACTAGCCACTGGCGAGTGAATTTTCTGACAGGATGAGTGAATTTTTAGGTAGTTATTGAAAACTGCAAACTATACAGGTATGCCAAAAACATTTTTTTAATATGTAGTTAGCTATATTTTTCAACTTTCCTAATTACTGCTATGTAAACATGGTACAAAATTCTATTTTATATTAAACTTTCATCTCTTGTTTATATTTCTCAATTTTATCGGAAAGAAATATATGAAAATGCATTACAGTAATCAGTGACCTGGAGCCGGAAAATTTTTGATGCTCCAGCTCCGCTCCCAGATAAAATACTGTGGCTCCGGCTCCGGGAACTGTTCCAACTCGGCGCCGGCTTCGCCCTTCTGAGTTGCAGTTTTTGATTTAGACATTTAATTTTTTGCTTACAAATTCTTTCTTTCTTTACCTTCATTAAAGATCTGACAAAATGCATTTTTCTTCGCAACAAACTTGAAATGCTTGTTCAGAAAATATGACATCTTTTAGCTTTTGCTTTTAAAATAGAAAGTTTGGTGGAATTTTAAACACAAAAATCTTAAATTTCTTCTACGCTTTTCAAACAACCAAAATTGTACATGTAAACAACAGACAGTCATATTTGTTTTCAAACAGTGTTGCCACTTAGCTCAAGTAGAAGTGAAGTAGTGTTACCATATTTTTGTGAGAAGTTTTACATCTTTAATTAAAAAAAAAAAAAAAACCTTAAAAAATGATATAATTTAAATACTGAATAATGATGTAATTAAAATATTTTAAACCTGGACATTTAAAAGACTGAAAAAAGATAAAAAAAATAATAATAAACTAAAGGAGCCCTGGAGCAGAGTAAATTTTAGAGCTCTAGCTCCAGGGAAAATACAGCTCCGGAGCGCTCCGGCTCCGGTTCCAGCATCAGGTCTCTGACAGTAATAGTAACCAACTATTTTGAGTTGCGTAATTTTGTCATAAAATTTTTTAACTGTACATTGCATTTTACTGGCTGTTGAAATAAATTCTTGGCTGGTAAGATTTTCTAGAAATTCTCCATCCCTGGTCATAAACATAATAGAAATAACTTATCTAACAGACACTTTTTTATCCAACATTTCAGGTGTCTGACTATGTACAGAGAAATTGAGCTATTTAATTATTTTTTAAACGTATTTTTATTAAGATTATGACTAGAAAATGTGAAAAAAAGCAAAAAATATTTCCTTCATTGATACAATTTTGGTTAATGGAGGAATTTATAGTAAAATTTAAATAAAATTTGGTCCAAAATGCTCTAAAGAAAATTTGGTACTTTTCGGTTAGCCGGGCGCCAGTGTTATATATACATGGATATGTATATATATACATCTATATATATGTGCATACACATGCATATATGTGTATATATACAATATATGTATATATGTATATCCATGTATTTATAACACTGGCGCCCGGCTAACCGAAAAGTAGCGAAAATTTTACTGTATGTTAGTTTCCTTTGTACATTTCATATTTATGACATTGGTGAAGGCAATGAACTAAAATCTAAGAAACGTTTTAAATGTTTCAAAACTTATAGCATATTGCACTTGTTTACATGTTAATTTTCATAAAATTCATCAATGTCATTCCACAAAAACATCCATAAAACAAAAAATATTTATTTTAAATTTAAATCTTTAGTTCATTGCCTTCACAATAGTGTAAACAACATATTTTAAATTTCGTAGTGATATTCCAATAATTTTCTGAGGAATAATGTTTTGCGTATGGAATTTTCACCGAAAATTATATTATCCAAAAAATGCATTTAAAGTTTAGATTTTTGTTTTACTACAAGAATTTCAGTAATTATACATCTAAACTTCACTGTTTTTATAAGTCACTAATTTCTTTAAAAGTACTGACCCTTTTTTAATCTCTAGAAGGCCATATTCCCCCCCCCCCTCCAGTTTTTTAACAAAGCAAAGCATGAAATTCACATCAAAGATGCGACCGTTATCACAAACACCATATTCTTCAGTTTTAAATGACTTGGATTCTTTGTGGCTTATTCAATACTTTTTAATTTCATGTATAATTCAATATTATACAATTTTACAGGTAAATAATAAAAAAACAGAGCTCGTGTTCTGTATCTAGGTTAGTCAGTGATGATTTGGCACCCAGAAGCAGAATTTTCAGGATCAATCTGCAGCAAACGAAAATTTATCTGCGATCCAACAGTACTGAACCAAGCTACTATAATAAATACTCACTGTAACCCATAAAATAAGCAAAATTTACATTTTACAAAGAAAATTAATAACAAACACAATACCTCCCAAAACAAAGTAAATTTGTGATTTTTCTTAGGCTCAATATTTATTTTTAAGCTGGTAGATTGATCTGCAAGGTCTAAAATAATTTGCAGCGCTGCTGCCGTGCTGCACAGTTTCCGCTATGGAGATTTGGTACACGATCACTTTCTACGCCATGTCATTCATATCATTCCACAAAAACACCCATAAGACAAAAAATATTTCTTCTAAATTTATGCCTACTTTAAATTTCATAATGATATTCCAATAACTTTTTGAGAAATCATGTTTTGCGTATGGAATTTTTACCGAAAATAACTTTTCCAAAAAATGCATTTAAAGTTTAGATTTATGCTTTACTACAAGAATTTACTGTACTATACATCCAAACTTCACTGTTTTTACAAGTCATACTCATTTTTTTTAAGTACTGACCCTTTCTTTATCTTTAGAAGGTCATATCCCCCCTCCCCCTCACGGTTCTTCAACAAAGCAAAATATGACGTTTCTCATCGATGTAACCGTTATCGAAAACACAATGTTCTTCAGTTTTAAGGGACTTGGATTGTTTATGGTTTATTCGATACTTTTTAATTTCATGTATAATCCAATATTATGTAATTTTACAGGTAAATAATGACAAAAAATAGAATTCGTCTTCTGTATCTAGGCCAGTCGGTGCCGATTTGACATGCAATCACTTTCTACGCCAAGGTTGTCAATCCAAAATTCAGACATGGTACAGACCACGATCTTTCGTGAAAAATAGCACGTTTTCCACGATTTTTTGCCAAAAATCGCGCATTTTCCATGATCTTTCGCCAAAGATCCATTTTTTTTATCATCGGACAAAAATCGCATTTTTTTGCGATTCTTTGACGAAATTCACATTCTTTTTTTGCGATCCTTCAACGAATTTCGCGTTTTTTCCACGGTCTTTCAAAGCAATTCACTATGACACGATCTTTCGCCAAAATTCGCGTATTTTGCACGATCTTTCGCCGAAATTCGCATATTTTACAAGATCCTTTGGCAAAATACGCTTTTTTTCTGCAATTCTTTGATGAAAATCGCGTTTTTCCAGCGATCCTTTGGTGGAAGTCGCATTTTTTCCCGCGATCCTTTGAAGAAATTTGCATTTTTCCTGCGATTCTTTGAAGAAATTTGCATTTTCCCGCGATCGGTTGAAGAAATTTGCTCAATTTGGCACGGTTCATACTCGCGTTTTTGTTGTATTACACCCATTCCCGCTAATCCCCCCCCCCTCTATTAAAAATGTCAACAAATTTTAATGCATATTTGCATCGATCCCAGAGATAATAAAACTCACTGCCGAAAAAGCGGAATTCCGCGTTTTCGCGGAAAAGTAAAATGTCTGAAAATTATATGTGTTTGCCAAATTACTTATACATTTATCGACAAGCTTGACAGAGCAGCCCAGAAGTAGAATTACACCCAAAAATAGAATGTTCATGAAATTTCAAACAAAATTTATATTATTATGTAAAAGTGAATAAAACATACCCTATAAACAAAACAATGCTAACCAGCACATACTTCAGGGGGAGGGGGGGGGAGGTTGGTGCCAAATGAAGATATTGATTGTTTATAGTTTCATACAAAAATATATGTATATATGAAGTAACAAGATACTCGCAAGCTCATGTTAAACTTATGGGAGCGTTCTTTTCAAATTTGTGAAATCGAAAGTAACTTTAAAAAAAAATCTGCAACCAAAATCGAAAAAGTAAACACTAACCTAGTTAGAATTCTATCTCAACCATTCTAAGCAAGAAAAATAATCATTTAAAACTATTAATATGCAAGGGAGAAATTTTTAAATGTACGCTTTCATAGGTTTAACGTCAGCAATTCCAGTTTCTTCTCATGACTAGTGCAGATTCCTAACCTTCAAGTTAATGTTAATCCTATGAGAGCGTTGTTTACATATTCCTTGCTAGCAAAAATACATTTTGACAACATGATTGTAAAAAATGAACTTTGAAGCAGGTTATGAAAAAAAAATCTAAAGAAAATTATTTAAAGCTTTCTTTTAAGAATATTAACTTTAGAATTAAATAAAAACAAGTATCTTACCTTTGCAAAAAAAGCTATTATATCTCTTATTTACCTATAACCTTTAGTTACTAAATAAACAAAAAGAACATGAAGAAAATTTTTACTTTTAGAAATTCAAAACAACTAGTCGGGATAAAATGATTCATTTTGAGCTAATCGTGTGCTCTGAACAAATTATTCACTTGTCTTCCGATTGGCGTTATAGCAATAGGTCGTTTCCTGCCAGACATAATCTGCAAATATCACAAATTTTCTTTCAAAATAGCATTCTATTCTAATACTACAAAAGAAAAACACGATGTCTCTTTCCCCTTCATTTTGATCTCAAATAGCAATCAAGTAAGTTGAACATCCATTGCACATATCATCGGAGTTGAAAATTAGTTTGTTTCAAGTTGGGAAATTTTTTAATCCCTCCCCCCCCCCCCCCCCCAATAAATATCTGTCGCTACGCACCGACGAATCGATAAGGAAACGACGAATTTAATCACAAAATCCATCATTATAGCGAATTTCTGCCCGTTAACAAGTAAACAAACAAACGTGGTTTAGGATTCAGTTCAACAAGATTCAATCTTATGGATTCAATAAACGATTCAAGACAAAAATTGAAAAAAAATATTGAAAATTGAAAAAAAAATATATATAAATAACAATTATATTGAATACATATAATTAAAAAAAAAATTCCTCTTTTTTAAAAATGAATCTAAATATTTTTTCGACAAAAAGCAGTAATATGGAATAATAATTTCTTCATAACAAAAGAGAAAGATAATATCAATCGAAATTTCATTTAATATATTTAATATTTTAAAATACATAATAATTAACATTTAACATTTTAATATTTAAAAAAAAAAAAGATTTACTGCCTACATTCAGATTGTTAACTCAACTTAGTATACCTAAAATGACTTTGCAATTTTTTTTCTGATTTTATACCCACAGCAGATGGATTAAGACTCCTCCTACATACGAAGTGACGTCGTGGCCGCCCCTCCGGGTGGTTCCGATCCGACCCCTTGAGTGGGGGAGGCGACCGGAAGCTCGGCAGAGTTCGTTGTGTACGAATGCGAGGGGGCCGGATGGGGACGATTCGCCACCTCCTAGAGAGACCTGCGGTCGACAGGCCAAGGGTCCGGTGGCCACGGGTAACGGACGTTGTGCATGGGGTGCGGGGGCCTTCGGGCTCGACCTACACGCATCCCCCGGCAGCCGGGTTCTCTGGCCAAGCCGGATAGCGACGCCCCATAGGTCGATCCCGGTGCCGGTCTAAGGGCCGGACGGTGTCGCCGGGCAAAGACTAGCTAAGGCGATAGGACCCCATCCACCAATTGACTAAGAGGGAGCCTGAGGTATGAGTGAGGGCTTTGTAGAGGAAAGTCCTCGGTGCTCGCTAGTGACGACGGGGCTCGCGGGAACGCCATGCAGGGACTCCCGGAGCAACCGAAGGGCGAGGGTTACGGACAGCGCCCAGGTTACTTTATGACTTGGGTGGCTCATCCCTCCGAGGACCTCAGCTGGAGCAGTTGTGAGCCGACCCTTAGGGTGGTAGGGTTTGGCGGTGCCCCCGTTGACCAAGGAGCGGTCGCGTGGGGAGTCCAGTATGGCTCTGGTTGCTCCATGTCGTGCCGTGCCCCTTGGGAGGGGATCGGCCGGCAGGTCCACCATCGAACGCTATTCCCGCAGGGAAACGGGCCGGAGGCTCGCCGGTAACGCGGCGGCTCATCGTGCCTCAGGTGAACTCTTGGTCCGATCCAGGTCCTCCGTGTCTATGCGGTACCGGAGTTTGCCTCGCCTGGTGATGAGGACCTAGAGGTGTCTCCACCTAACTTTCGAACGCACTAACAAAGGTAGCGGTCGGTCACTGCACGGGGTCAGGGGTCTTCGGGCCTGGGTACCCTCGACGGCCGTGAGGTAAGGTAGTGGCGGGCGGGCTTCTGTCGGCCTCCGCCGGCTTCTCTGTCCTAGGATGGAGTCGAGTCGGTGGGGGCTGGCGGGACTCCGTTCCGTCCAACCCCCTAGCGAGGCGGAGTCTATTCCGTCTAGGTGGAGCTTTCCGTGCCCGCCTGGGGTCGCTAACGGCACCTAGTCTGGGCCAACTGGCTCCCGGCGTGATCCGCGAGGGGTTCCGTCGGTTGAGCCGGGTGGTCTGGGCGAAGAGCCAGGAGCTGGGTCGCTTTACGGCCGGAGGGATTTTCCCCGTCCTCCCTGGTTTTCAAGCTAGGGGCTCCTCACTAACTTTCCGATCGGCTGGCCCACAAAAATGTCTCTGCCGGAAAATGGTATCTGATCTTGGGGGCCTGTCCGTAAATTAAATTCGGGTCGGGAAGCCTCGGTTCAGTCCGTGGGCCCAGCGTCTTTATAGGCGTCTGGTTCCTGCGATGGCTTGCGGGGTCTACCGGCTAGAGTAACCAAGTTTAGGGACCACTTGGTTTTTCTAGCTGGGTGGTGAGGACTGTCGTAGCGGCCGTTCGTCTTTTCTTGGGAATAGCCGTCACTGTGTGCGCTGGGCAGCGGTGTCGGTTTGACCGGAGTTGGCGTGGGGTTCCGCTCTGTTGGAGCTTGTCTGGCGGCGACCTTCGGGACGCGTCGCGGGGCTTGCTTCACGGGTGGTTCCTTGCGTCGACAAATGGGCCTGAAAAGGGCCTGGGACCGGAAGATGAACCCCTCATACGAAGTGACGTCAAACCTATTCACCAATCACAGACGAGAAAAGTAAAAAAAAAGCGATTTTTTAAAATAACGATTTTTAAAATAAAACGAGTTTTCCCAGAAAAAGAAAAATGTTATTGACCTCGTATTAATCAGATTTATATTATATATCAATTTGAAGAAAATCGTTAGAACCGTTTTCGAGATTTTCAAATTAGGAACTTCTTCCGTACCATACCAACGTTTTCACTTTAAAAATGGCTATTTAGATCTCAAAATATACTGCACGTAGAAATGTAAAAATTTCAGTATACGATTAGACTGCAGATATAAGACTGTTCTAGAAAATTCAGAACAATAGGACCTATATCTGCTGAGTTATTAAAAGGCAGCTTTTCGCGTTTTCTTTGATGTCGAGTTAGCTGTATATATGAGTTCCGCCATCTACGAATTCTACGATACGATACGATACGATTTTAGACTTAAGGCTGCGTCTCTCGGAATACTACCGTCTTATACAAGAAGCTTGAAATTTGACATGATGGTTAATTTTAAGATGTAAATGTGTTAAGATGATTTCTAAAAAATTCAAAACTTCAAATGAATACTGAAATGAGCATAAAAGTCTCAAAATACTTTCTAAATTATCATTTATTTGGAATTAGCTTTCGTTCTTCTTATTAATTAAAATCTCATTTCTGTCTATTGCACTTTTATAATGAAGTTTAGCCAAACTGTGTCTAAATTTGTAATTTTTGAATTATTCCAAAAAGTGTTCATCTAATAAAAAATAGTCATGCAAATATATTATGACATATTTCAACTATTACGCGAGCAAAGCCGCGGGGTTTGCTAGTAGTTTATAAAAGTAATATATTAGAAGAAAGCCCGCATTTAATAATTTTGTTATATTCCTTCTATCTATATAAATTAGGATATATTCAACCTGAAGCCTTTTAAATATATTTTAGTATATCAGCAAAATGTTTATTTAAGACATAGAAAAGAACTAAAACATAGAACATAAATTATTATAAAAAAAGAAAACGACATTTATGTGTCATAGGGCTGCGTTTACACCATGGCTCCCTTTGAGTAAGCATCGTTCAATATATTGCCCAGCTTTGTCTTACTCAAGATGTTATCCAGCTTCTGCAATAAATGCAGAAGTTTTATGTTTTGATCGATACGTAAATTTATAAATAATATCATACTATAATAAATATCCTACTTCTAATAGAGTAAATTCTTGTATACAACTAAATTTTTGTGTAAACATAATGACAATGTAAATGCAGCTGTTAGTATAATGGAATAGTGAAATAGTATATTTTTACAAATATTGAATACAAAAATAAATGAACCAGTGATAGCCAAGATAGTACAACAGAATCTTCTGAAAACTAGATTTATTTTGTCCCTCACAATTACATCCGTGAAGATTGTTTACAGTCCCAATTTTTGATATGTCTAGTAAAATGTAACTCATGATCGAGTGTCACTTTGAAATAAGTTATATGGATTGTTTGTGTCATGAGCGCATCATCTTCATCTATATATATAAACAGGGTGTCCGGTCTCAACGGTGTCCAATGGCTAATTCCTAAACCGTTAGTCATAGACATATAGTTCCAATTACAAAAATGTTTTAAATCAGGTAAAGAAACATTTTAAAAGCGATTTGGGTCAGTAAAAACATTTCTTAAAAAATTACGAAATTTAAATTTTTATACGGTCCCCCAGTCCTAAAAGTTATATTTAGTAATTTTTTCCTATTACACTGACAAGTAAGACAAAAAAAGACCCATTCATATAACGCTAAAATTGAGCGAGTTATGAAACTTTAAAAATTCATGACTTATGCCACTTTTCTACTCTGAAAACAAATGAGTTCGGCTTGGCCTTGAGGGATCATATGCCAAGTGTTTAAAGTATTCGAAGGTCTTACTTCATGTGTATCTGCGCTTTGAAAAAAATCCTACAAGTATTATGATTAAGTCTCAAATTGGCTAAAATAACATAGGTTTTATTTTGTCAGTATTTGAGACTGTTTCTCTTATGATTTCTTTTAAGAAAAATTATGTTTTTTTATAAGTTTTTATGTTACTTCAACAATCGTATGTATGTTTTTCCAGTTCAAAATTTGTACTCGAAATTTAACCCACTTTTAAATATCCGATCGAAATTGCATTTTACATACTGGCGCAAATCCGATAACAATCTAATATTATTAAGATTTTCGGTGGTTACCATTTATACTTATTTTACAGGATAACACAAAAGATTTTGGATAAATTTCTGCCAAGGAGTTTAAGAAAAAGTTTTAGATTAGATAATACAAGACTGCGATTGTTGGGTTTTTCACATTTATGTCTTTTTTAGCACTGAATCCGAAAATTACCTTAATTTTTAACCGTCATGTCAGGATATTTCGCAAATCATAAATTTTCAAATTTAAAGAATAAATCGAATACTAAAGAAAAAATCGAATACTATAAAGTAGCGGAGAGGGTTGTGTTTTTTAACTTTTGATAATTGATTTTTACGCACTTTTTAGCACTGAATCTGAAAATGACCTTCATCTTTAACCATCACGTTAGAATTTTTTTTTTGCAAATCGCAAATGTGTAAGTTAAAATATAGCTAAAATCTCATACTATAAAACATATGTAAAACATTTTTTATTTTATTTTATTTTATTTTATTTTATTAAAAAATTTATTCGATATTTTTGCTTATCCTGGGATTCTTACAGCTAAAGAGCTGAGTGGTCCGATGAGATGGGGGAGGAAATTCAATTTTAACATTGAACTCCTTAACTTTGAAATTTGCAATGTGCGAAAAATCCTGATATGATAGTTAAAAATGAAGGTTAATTTCGGATTCAGCGGTACAGAGTATACAAGAATCAATTATCATTAGCTACAAAACATGACATAACCCAACTTTTGCAGGCTTGTGCAATCTAATAATATTTTAAAATACGTATCATTTTGTAAAGAATTGAGGCTATTAATTTAGAATCATTTTATTTAAGAAAAATTCTGTTTTTTTTCTTTCTTCTTAAATGTTTATTACAAATTGTATATTTTCCATTAATATGCCGGAATGATTAAAGATTTCAAATTTATATTGAATTGTTAATTTTACTCCCAGATATTTTTTATATCTCACGAAATTATATTTCGACTAAATTTGTGAATGACCCCCAATTTGCAGCAAAAATTATGCTCCAACTTTAAACAGCTATTACTTGGTCAATTTTAATCGTAGAATAACGGGACTTTTTTTGTATTACTTGTCAATGTAAAAGGAAAATTTCACTAAATATAACTTATAGGACCGGCTGACCGTATAAAAATTTAAATTTCGTAATTTTTTAAGAAATGTTTTTATTGACCCAAATCGCTTTTAAAATATTTCTTTACGTGATTTAAAACATCTTTGTAATTGGAACTATATGTCTATGACTAACGGTTTAGGAATTAGCCATTGGACACCGTTGAGACCGGACACCCTGTATATATATATCAATGGTCTCAGTTGTTCGCTGTGCCTTCCATGTGTTCTGAAAACTCTAAAGACAGTGGATCTGTGGATTAACCCTTTAGTGCGCAGCTTTGCATATATGCAAACAACAGTGTTTCGAATTTAATAGATTTTTTTTTATTCGTATGTACCCAATTCACACCAGAAAATTAAAATACCAATATTTGCTTTAATTAATAACAGACATTCCGTATTTAAATAAAGCGAAATTAACCATTGAAACTTTCTAGTGTAAAGTCAGATTGTCTGAACTACGTAATTTCTAGAACGTATTCTATCATGGGAATTAAAGGGTTAAAGGTTAAGTTTTATAAAATAAATAATTATATAAAATAAGGTATTTAGAGATATACTTATTAAAATATTTACTAATTTGCAATATTTCAGCGTAAAACAGCCACACGACAGTAGTTTTCACTTATATTGCAGATGTGTAACAGAAGAAAAGATTGACGTAGTTATATGAAAAATGTATCTCTGATTTTTTGCATTATTTTTCCTGTGTAATAAACCTTTTAGGAAATCATATATAATTTTTTCGAAGGAAAATAAAAAATCGCGCATTTAGGGGTTAAGTTTCAATTTAAGAGCCTTGAATCGGTTTAAAATATTATTTAGTGGCTGGTGTAGTATAAAAGAGGATTTTTTAATGTCGATGAAGGATTTACCAGTTTAGTGCTGGCCAATAAAATTCAATAGAAATATTTAAATAATATGTACACCAAAAACAAAAAAGGTTTTTTATTTCAGAATTATGAAGCATTTTATTCCTCAGATGTATTACTATTTGTTTCTAAATTATTCTTAAGAAATGCTTTTAGCTGATTAGACGATTTTTGTTTAACTATTTAGAGTGACACTGCTTTTTAATGTGAAACACATAATCTAAAGATACATATTACCGCTATAAATGCATCGAGTTTTTAATGGAAATGGAATCTGATTTAAGTTCATACAAATTTCTGTTCTAATCAATTTAAGAGAATTTCTATTCCTTTTCCAGAAACTACCGTAGAACTATTAAGAAATATCCAGACACCAATTTTTGCGATAATAAAAGATTTGTAGTTAACTGGTGATATATAACAAATTAGATTTTTATTGTAGATTTAGAGGTATTCATCTATTATACTGACTGTTTCAAAATAGATATTATAATGACTATATTTTAAACAGCCGATTATAAAAACACACTTTCAGTTACAAACTAGTATATTGTAATACAAAACTTTCTTCTGTATAATCATCACAAAATTTTCTTCTGTATAAATTCCATAAATAATACTAATTGATATCACTGAATCTCAAGTTTGATGAAAATTCGTGCATTAGTTCTTGAGATAGAGTTATAGTGGAAATTCTGAAAAATGCAGCATAGCAGCGCCACCTTTTCAGAGATTGGCACCAAAACATAAAAAGCAGTAATTCATATCAAGATATACCTGAATCTGAAGTTTGTTGAAAATCCAAGCATTAGTTCTTGCAATAGAGCTATTGCGAAATATCGCAAAAATTTCAGCATAGCAGCGCCACCTGTTGAGCGATTTACACCAAAATGTTTAACACGTCCATTCATGTCAAGTAGGTAACGGAATCTGAAGTTTGATGAAAATCCATGGATTAGTTCTGGATATTTAGCTATTGTAGAAATCGTGAAAAATGATGCATAGCAGCGCCACCTGTTGAAGGATTTTCTCAAAAAACTAATCAGCACTAATTTATGCCAGGGAATAACTGAATACAAATGTTTATTAAATTCCGTTCATTAGTTCTTAAGATGGAGTGCCCTCAAAATTTGTGTCATATACCGTTGTGTCATATATGACAGACAGACAGATAGAGGCGCAGACTCACAGACGGACATTTTGTAAAAACATGTTTTTCGGAATCTCTGACCCATAAAACGTATAAATCCATCGATTAAAATTCGTGCATTAGCTCTTAAGATAGAGCTATAGTGGAAATTCTGAAAAATGCAGCATAGCAACACCCCCTGTTGAGCGATTTGCACCAAAACATAAACAGCACTAATTATATCAAGGTATACCTGAATCTGAAGTTTGTTGAAAATCCAAACATCAGTTCTTGAGATAGAAGTATTGCGATCGATAGAAGGAATCGCAA
Source organism: Maratus speciosus (assembly GCA_963932465.1). NCBI lineage: Eukaryota > Metazoa > Arthropoda > Arachnida > Araneae > Salticidae > Maratus > Maratus speciosus. The sequence goes on along the minus strand of OZ010795.1, from coordinate 477,973,675 downwards.
AAAGCAGCATAGCAGCGCCACCTGTTGAGCGATTTACACCAAAATGTGTAAAACGAGAATTCATGCCAAGGACTAACTGAATCTGAACTGTGATGAAAATCCATGCATTAGTTCTGGATATTGGGCTATTGCGGAAATAGTGAAAATTTTGCATAGCAGCGCCACCTGTTGAACGATTTACACCAAAAACAGACCAGCACCAATTTATATCAGGGAATAACTGAATATGAATTCTTATTAAATTCTTTGCATCAGTTCTTGAGATAGACCGCCCACAAAATTTGTGTCACATGCAGACAGACGGACAGACAGACAGACTCACAAACTCAGACTCTGAACCCTAAAACGTGTAAATCCGCCGAAAACCGGAATTCGGAAATTTTCACGAATCCAATACTTTCGTCTTGTAAAGATAAAAGAAAGTAAAAATGGGTAAATTAAGTATAAATAAAGTATTTAAATGAAGTATAGATTTTAGGTATGGCATTTGTTTTACAAGGGGTTATATACGTAATAAAATGCGAAATAAAAGTTTTTTACCGCTTCTATTCCTATTACTTAATTTTAGAAAAATGTTGTGCTGCCTCTAATAAAAACATAAAAAGATCGCATTTTCTTATGAAATAATCTTATTGAATTATTATATTTTGATTTTTATGTATTTAGTGCTTTCAGACTCTAAAAACAGCTATTTTAATTTTTCAACACTGCAGTTTTGTGAGTAATTGATAGATACCATTTTTATTTGTTTGGTATCCCACACCGTTTAACTCTAAGTAAGTACAATTATTACTCTTAAAATATTTAAAAAAAATTTTAACTCTTCTTTTTTTTTTACTTTTCTTAATTGAACATACACGTATTCAAAGAAAATAAGTTGAAACTGATGTGAATCAATAAGAAATAAAAGATCTTTTTAAAACATCACCAAACACTTTTAAATGCGTTAAGCCTTGCTGCTGCTTTCATAGTAGAAGTACGTCTTCTTTGCGCCTGATGAAGAAAAACTCAGATCGTTCAGGCTTAACACATTTAAAAGTTTTTGATTGTGTTTTAAGAATTTATTAAAATTAAACTGATTTATTAAATATTTAAACTTGTAAAATGTAAAACTGATTGAAAAAAATCCATTTCCCAATGTTATTTAAATATTGAATTTTCCGAAGGGAAATTGGGGCAGAAAATTGAATGAGTTCTGTTATCGATGAAAAGAAAAAAAATTGCTCATGTTTTTTTCGCTACAACAAAAGTTTTTTTTTTTCCCTTGGAGAACTCTTAGTTCTTATCCTAGGAATAATTTTCTCTAATCTTTTTCCTTTCAATTCAAAACTTGAAAACTTTTTTTTTTGAGTCGTTCTAAACGGTATGAAAACTGAGTATTTTATCTCAGAAATGCGGAAGAGTAGAATTTCTTAAAAATTGACACATTTTTAAGGAAGAATAAAAGTTCTCTTATTTTGAAGGAAACAGAAACCTGTAAATCATAGAGTGTTCTTCCAGAGCGTTTTTTTCTGTGGGTTGCAGGTTTAAGCGTAAATATTTTATAAATATAATGAGAGAGAATAATATGTTAAAATTTGGGAACTACTGTTAATGTAGTATTTATTTTATATAACGTGCTTACAATAAAGATGTTTATATTTAAACACACTCTGCGCGTAGACAAATAGTAATAAGTTTACAGTCAAATTCAGATGAAATCGTTATGACAGATCTCTAATAAGGTAATTTTTTTTTCAAGTTAAAGTTATTCAAAAGTTTTTAGAAAAAACTCACTGTTTAAATCTATGTAAAATATATAATTTTTTTTTCTTTTTTTTTACTTAATTACGAAAAAAATGTAATATCTTCGTACAAGTTCATATTTCAGATGAATACGTCTAATTTGTGTCAAGTGATATAGTATATTTTAATTTAAAAGGATTCTTATTTTACATACTAAACCGCTCTATTATTACTTCCTTATCAAAAGTTATGACACACTAAACATTGCATTTAATTTTGCTTATAAAGTATGCCATATTTAAAATTTGATCGCTAATGTTGGAAAAATATGTATCAGTAAATGTAATAATATAATATTTTAGTAGATAATTTAAACAAGATCCGAAATGCCACATGACAATGAAGAAACTAGTATGTTGTGGCCATCACAAAACTTTCTTTTATATAAATTACGTCAATGAAATCATTTAAATATTACAAGAAATTACATCAATTTAGCATCAATTCATATCAAAGTATCTGAATTTGAATTTTAATGAAAATTCGTGCATTAGTTTTTGAGATAGATCTACAGCGGAAATGATGAAAAATGTAGCATAGCAGCGCCACATGTTGAGCGCTTTACACCAAAACATAAACTGCGCTAATTGATATCAAGGTATACCTGAATCTGAAGTTTGATGAAAATTCGTGCATTAGTTATTGGGATAAGAGCTACAGTGGAAGGTCTGAAAAAATTCCGCATAGCAGCGGCACCTGTCGAGCTATATACACCAAAACATAAACAGCACTAACTCATATCAAGGTACACCTGAATCTGAAGTTTGTTGAAAATCCAAGCATTAGTTCTTGAGATAGAGCTATTGCGGAAATCGTAAATAATGCATTATAGCAGCACCACCTGTTGAGCGATTTACACCAAAATATATAAGACGTCATTTCATGTCAAGGACTAACTGAATCTGAAGTTTGATGAAAATCCATGCATTACTTCTAGAGACTGAGCTCTTGTGAAAATCGCCAAAAATGCTGAATAGCAGCGCCATCTGTTGAGCGATTTATACCAAAAACTAATCAGAAACAATTTATATCAGGGACTATCTGAATATAAGTTTTTATTAAATTCCGTTCATTAGTTCTTGAGATAGAGCGCCCACAAAATTTGTGTCACACACAGACAGACAGACTCACAGACTTACAGACTGACATTTTGTAAAAACATATTTTTCGGGTTCTCTGACCCCTAAAACTCCCTGAAAATTTTCATGAATCCAATACTTTCTTCTTGTAAATATAGAAGAAAGTAAAAACTATAAGCTTTATTAAAATTTAATGTTTTTACCTTACATTGCTATCGATAAATTTTAGTAATTAAGTTATATGTATATGTATCATTAAACTTTGTTTTATTTTTTTTATTTTAGGTCTTTGATTTACATTACTAGGCATACATAAAGCATTACTTTTTAATAATGCATTCATACTAATATTTAACATTTTCGATTAATTCAAAATATATTTTACTTTTCAAATCCTGAACAAAAATTCCATTCTTTGACGGTTTTATTTGCAGAGATTTTAATTTACTAATCGGCTTATCAGCATATTAGCAAACTTCGTTATTTTTAAAGAAGAATGTTTCATGATTCATGATATATTGTAATCCCTAAGAAAATCCTACTAAAAATCAATAAGAAATTCCTGCGAAAAATCCCTACGTAAACATGAATCAAGCACAATTTGTTTGGCATATGCAATTTTTCTGCACATATCAAAACATTATGAATAGCGAAATGCTTCTGGAATTATGTTTTAATTAAATTTTGCGTATTAACACGTTCACGCCGGCGCGGTGGGTCACACTCGACAGTCACAGAGCTGGCAAGTCTCCGGCCTTTTCGATACCAATATTTTAATACAGAAAATGGCATACATGGAACTGGCATTTCCGTTTGAAGTCTTTGACTATTATCGCTTGGGTGTGGCTTTTAGCTGTAATTGTAATGCTGGGATTAGTATTGCATGTTTCGAAATATATAACACTAAAACAAATTGTCAATAATCAAAATTTAACGTATATATATATTATTTCAAATATTATTTGTAAAAAATTGTGTGATGATAATGAATAAAGATCGAGAATGTGAAAAATAAAGGTCTTATTTGCATTAATTTGTATGGTGTAAAACAAACATTAAGACACAGAATTCTCGCATTATAGCTTTTCTACAAATGTGAATTTGTTCTATAACATCTTTTTTTTCACCTTAAAAAAACTAATTGCATATTTTATTTAGAAACCTTATAATTACTCAATTTGTGTAATAAGAGAAATAGGTACTTTTTTGATGTTTTTTTCAAATATTAAGCGACCGTGAAGGGGTTAATAACTAGTGTGACTGATGTAAAGTTAACTAGTCTTCGCAGCGTCCCTAAATTTTCGCATTTTTCTACTTCTATTTTATAACGATATATTTTATTGTAGATTTCTATTGTAATTCCTTAATGTAAATATTGCGCTTCTAAACATCATTATATGTATGTATATTTCTCGACAGTGTGTCGTCTGTTTAACTTCTTGTGCATTAATCACTAGTGTGCCTCGTGTAACGTTAACTAGTCCTCGCAGAGTTCTTTAACTTTTCTCACTTTTCTACCACTATTTTATAACAATAATCTTTATTGTAGATTTGTATTGTAATTATTTAATGTAAATATTGTGCACCTAAATATCTTTATATGTATTAGTGTGTAGTACTCGTCAGTGTATCGTCTGTATAACTCCATGAGCATTAATCAATAGTGTGACTTGTGTAAAGTAAACTAGAGCTCGCGGTGTTCCTAAACTTTTCTCACTTTTCTATCACAATTTTATAACGATAATTTTTATTGTAGATGTCTATTCTATTTCATTATTGTAAATATTGTGCTTCTAAACATCTTTATATGTATTAGCGTGTAGTACTCGTCAGTTTGCTGTCTGTTTAACTTCATGTGCATTAATGACTAGAGTGATTCGTCTAAAGTAAACTAGGGCTCGCAGCGTTCATAAACATTTCTCACTTTTATATCACAATTTTTTTAACGATAATTTTTATTGTAGATTTCTGAAGCAGATGTTAAAGGAAGTTGTCACGAAATTGTTTTACTTTAAACAATGGTCGGAAATGTCAAAAATTTAAGAATGCTTCGAAATCTGAATAATTTTTTCTTGTGAATCAATCAAGAGTGTGACTACTGGTAAGTAAATATACTGAGCTCCACAATAGTACGTAGGTCTGACTCATTATTCTGATACATTGAATCCAGCGTCCATGCAATGAACACACTGCCAAAGTATTTTCGAGGAGAAGTTTTGTCAAGACATCGATTTCGCGCATAGAGTAGTATGAGGTAGATATTTTCAAATTAGATTTTGCTTTTATAAATAGGACGGAGTTGCTATAATTTTCTCTGATATATATATATATATATATATATTACTGAAAAAACTATCGATTTTATTTAAATTCACCGAAATTTTTTAATTTGATATTAGTTAAAAATAAAATTTTATGTAAGCAAAAAAAAAAAAAAAAAGAAAAGAAAAGAAAAGAAAATTAACAAATTACAACGACCATTTGGAAAATGATTTTTTCAAAGACTAAAATTTAAGACATAAAATATCTCACGGAGTTGATCCTACATTACGTACGCCATGAATTAAACATTAATAGTGTTATAACACGTAAAAATTGCAAGCGACAAAAATTGCCTGTGACTATTCAGATTTCCTGAAACTTACGTATTATCCACGAAACTTAAGTATTATCCAAGCATTTCATTGGCTGTTCGGGAAAAGGCTTTTCCATTGTAGAAATCTGACGACCCATTTTAAACGAAATTTCATTCTTAAACATCTAAACATCCCACAATATTACTTTTTACTCCGTCGAATAGAGAAAAAAATATACTTTTAAATGCAATTTGTTTGAAAGCTGTATCTCAATTTGTTTCTGAGTTATTATTTTTTTTTGCAGTTTTTAATTACTTTTTTGTCATAGTGGCAACAGAAGTATCCATCTCTGTTGAAATAAAGGGAAAGTACAGTTTACTGTATAGACCAATCAGAAAACGAATAAAATGCGGATTAAACCAATAAAAAGCTTCAGATATGCTTTTCATTTCCTACCCTGACGAGGACAATAACCATTTTTCCATATGGTTAATAAATAAATTTGTTTAGTATTGCTCTTAAAAATATCAAGTTGAAAATTGTACGTCAAACATGGCAAATGGGTGCGTTCGTACTGTAACTAGTTTTATAAATATTCAGATCTTGCTGACATAACTGTTGCACTCTTTTGCAAAAATGCAGGAATGCAAAACTTATTACGATTATCTGTATTAAATTCAGTAATACGGAAATAATAGGACTCCATCTTAAATAGGATGTAATCACCATGCAACTTAGAATCTTTACCTATCATGGGATATCATTGAATTTTTTACAAATGATGAGATTTAATATAGTGAAGAAAACTTTTATTAATATTTTTTTTTAGCTTTGATTCGATTTTGATAAAATTTGAAATGATTCGACAAAATTCTGCAACGATTATAAATATTAAACTTCAAACTATTCGGTTGGTTAGTTTTTAGGCTGTTATATGCGGACAGACGGGACGGACGAACCAGACGACGACTGTAGGTGCTACGCATTTATGTAATTACGGTCGCACCTAAAAAAAGATTAGAAATAACCAAAATTAATATAATATTTGCGGAAAAACTTGAAAAAAATGTTTCTAATCTTAGAATGGAGGATTCATTACTTGTAAGCATTAAAAGGAGTTAGTTCTAAGTACTATTATGGAGCTCAGTGCGTAAAATATACCTTATGAATCAATCACGAGCGTGACTCGGGGTAAGTAAAATATACCTTATGAGTCAATCACGAGCGTGACTCGTGTTTAGTAAAATATGTCTTATGAATTAATCACGAGCGTGACTCGTGGTAAGTAAAATATACCTTATGAGTCAATCAAGAGCGTGACTCGTGTTTAGTAAAATATGTCTTATGAATTAATCACGAGTGTGAGTCGTGGTAAGTAAAATATACCTTATCAATCAATCACGAGCGTGACTCGGGGAAAATAAAATATACCTTATGAATCATTCACGAGCGTGACTCGTGGTAAATAAAATATACCTTATCAATCAATCACGAGCGCGACTCGTGGTAAGTAAAATATACCTTATGAATCAATCACGAGCGTGACTCATGTTTATTAAAATATACCTTATGAATTAATCACGAGCGTGACTCGTGGTAAGTAAAATATACCTTATGAATCTACAACGAGCGTGATTAGCGGAAAATAACGGTGTTAAATAATCATTCTAAGTACATAGTAAGTTTAAATAAATAAAATCACAAGGAGTTGAATGTAAATGTTGAAATTCTTCCTTGCGTTCCATTTTTAGCTACTTTCGTAATTATATAAATAAGTAGCAACTATATTCGTCGTCTGGTTAGTCCTTTTTTCTGTCTGTCCTCATATAACAGCCAGAAAACTACCTCATAAAACTACCCAACCGAATGGTTTGAAATTTAATATATATAATAGTTGCAAAATTTTGTCGAGTCATTTCAAATTTTATGAAAATCAAATCAAAACTTCAAAAAGATATTAATAAAGTTTTTTTTTCATTCTATTAAATCCTATCATAGGTAATTAATTCAATAATACCACATAATAAGTAATGATTTTATGTTGCTATGGCGATTACATCCTATTTAAGATGGAGTCCTATTATTTCGGTGTTACTGATTTAAATATATATAATCGTAATAAATTTTGTATTCATGCATTTTTGCATATGAGTACAACAGCTATTGCACAAGATCTGAATAATTCTAAAACTATTTATAGTACGAACGCACGCCATTTGCCGCGTTTGACGTTCAATCTCCGCCTTGTTATTTTTATTTTTATTTTATTTTATTTTATTGTATTTTATTTTATTCTTATTCTTATTCTTATTATTATTCTTATTCTTATTAATTGCTATTAGTATTATCATTTAAAAAAAATCCTCTGAATCATATTAAGTATTATGTTTTTCTCAATTATATTAATGAAAATTTCTGCATTAATTGTAATTTTTCTGTAGGTCGATAAATAAAAATTATTAAACGCTAACAAATTTCATTTAATAACCAAATTTCACAATAGTTGAAAACTTTTAGAAATATAAATAATCAAAACAGATTAATTTAGCAACATTCCCACCCTCCTCTATGAAAGGTAAAAAAGGTAAAAAAGGCAGTCTGGCATAGGACTCATAAGTAGGTTAAGACATCCGCATATTTTAAATTTAATTAAAGATAAATTACTCAAGAAAACTATTTCCAAATTATTATTTTTGAGTAAAAATAATATTAAAATTTAATGAACCATTTTATCTTCACTGCATTTTGTTATATATTGCATAACTTTCCTGAATTCTTTGAATTTCATTTTAGAATAATATTTTTGTTATTTTACAAGAATCTTTAAAACAATACTCAAAGGACTTTTTTCATGAAGTTTAAATTGTGTTCTTTTAAAAGTTTTGTCAGTTTAATGGCTTTGAAATTGTTTTAGAAAGTATTGGTTTTTATTATCGCAACGGAAAAGTAATTGTGTGAAGTTATACAGCAATTAGAAAATGGCAATATTATCTTCAGAGGATAAACAAGTAAGAAACATCATGCGTCAAGCATGCATGTGGTATTATTAAACATTTTCCAACATATTCAGATTAATGTAACAAAAGTACACCGTTTAAAAAGTTAAAATATTATGTTTAATTGAACCATATTGAAACGAATAACATATTTGAAAACTCAATTTCTGCTGGTACAAATCTACAGTCGGAAAACTGGCCGCATTCTTTGAGCAGCCCTGTATATGATGTAGAGATTTGTATCTGTCCCCTTTAGAAATTTCCGCTAAGAAGGAGAATGGTACGTGAATTATTTTGTGCAGCCCTGTACACGGGGTATAGAATTTATATACAACGAGTAACATGTAAAAAAATAGTTCAATATAACAGCGCATACCGAAATTAAAAACGCATTTTTAGCAATTATTGCTCAAAGACAGTACTCAAACAAACGATTTCTTTTGTGAGCGTAATATCATTAAAATACTCTGCAAACGATTTATCCCCATATACCATAATATAAGGGAATATTTTGAGTGCCTCTGTAAAGGAACTATTAATGCTACACACTTCATATACAATACCGAAGATTCCATATTTCAATAGCATGAAAATACGGGAATCTTTACTTGAGTTACAGAGCGGACAGATGAATCTAATTCATAAACACTTTACAATTGTGTTGGAAAGTGTTAAAAATGAGTCCTTTGTAAAGACATAACATTTAAATTACATATTAAGTTCTTTATTATTAAATAATATTGTATAGAATAATGTAAGTAAAATACATTCAGGAATTATTGTATATTAGGAATATTTTTCTTACCTTGGATTATTTTTCTTATATTTGCTTGGTAAGGTAATTATGATCTTTAGAGTGACATATTCGTGAGTATAAATGAAATTAGGGAATAAGTACAATTTATAAAACATCTTTTTTAACACTTTCCAACATAGTTGAAAAGGGTTTATGAATTAGGTTTGTCTGTCCATCTGTCTGTCCGTGGTCTAACTTGTGTAAATTTTGTCCGATTGCCATGAAATTGGTATACATTATTGGGGTTTACTATGACACGTTTGGTATTCAAAATGATGTGCGTACCATTTATGTTCCATTTACAGGGGCAGTCAAAAGAATTCCGTTACATTACGACCAATGGGAAAAAATCATTTGCAGTTTATTTTAATAACATTACACTATTTTAAACAGATCAAAATTTATATATCTCACTTTGGTGTACTACAAGAGGCTTATTGTACAAGCTGGAGTGCATATAATTTATTGTTCATTTACAGGGACACACAAAAATATTTCGCTACAGTACTGCCGTCGAAGAATAACTGCTGGAAGTGTTTTTACATTTGTGGTACTCGTTTTGAAATTTAGCTCATTTTTTTGAAAAATACTTTGTGTCTATAAATTCTATAGATCATCAACAAAGCTTCACAAATGATCTCAAGTACATTTCCATTTATAGATGGAAATTTCTGAATGAGAATTTTCTACTGTGCTTATACATCAATTTGACTAACTTTTAGGATACTATGTAGCATACATACAAATATGTAGATCCTATGCAGGGCTGTACAAAAAAATAGGGTTATTTCCCAACTACTCTCTAAAAACGACATATTCAAAACTGAGCAAAAAATACTCAAATCTCAGTATGTCACATAGTCAAAATGGCTCCGAATCAAAATTACTCAAGTTTGAAAATCGTATATACTCATTTCTGAAAACACGGACATACTCAAATATGAGCACATAATGGTTTATTCTTGAGTGTATGCATGTTTTCAGAAATGAGTATATACATGTTTCAAACTTGAGTAATTTTAATTCGGAGCCATTTTGACTGTGCGATATACTCAGATTTGAGTATTTATTGCTCCATTTTGAAAATGCCGTTTTTAGAGTATACGCAACATGGTGCATAGCTAACCCCGATCAGAAGATAACTTATAGAAATTAAGTGTGCATACAATAAAAATAGGGATAAATACTTCGAGACAACAAAATTAATGAAATTACCTTGTAATTTTTCAATGAAATCTTGTGAAGTCTTTCTTTTACGAATTCAACGAATTCATCCATTCTTCGATTTCGAAGGATGAAAAACAAACGCCACGCTTCTACGTTTCACATTACGAAGGATTTTAAGTGTTTTTCCGCGATTACTATAAAAATGTAGTTCGCCACATATCATCTAATAAAATATTATTGATAGGAGCGTTTCGTTCGAAATCATAACAAATGAAATAATATGAATAAATTCAACTAAACAGGGGAAATTTACTACATTTATCGAATAAAAATTAATTTTGTTTGAAACTGAGTATTTCCGGTATTTCAGAATTGAAAGCATTAAGTAGTCATATATGAAACAAAAAGTTTCATAACAAAATGAAAACATCATTATGCTCAGATTTGAAAGTGTCATTTTTCTCAGTGTATTGATGTTAATTGCAGAAGGCTTTTGAAATGCGTTATGCATTTTAAAAATTGTTTATTTAGACACATTCCCCCTCAATTAACTGTACAGTTTTGTTACAGTATTGTGGATGTGTTGGAAAGTGTCTTATAATCTATGCTGGACGCTTGATATTTCGTTCTTATTGTAAATAAAAGCTGTTTTCTTTAACAACATAAAATGCCATGCATATTTATGAATGTATTTTACAAAACTTTATTTTTGCAGAACTATATTCTTTGATTTCTTTTAAAACTAATGAACCAAGTACCATACAAGCGTAATCTATATATATTGATTATGCTATCGTACGTGGCACAGAAATCGCTATTATTTGTTAATTGTTTAATGGCAACGAATGAATAAAACGCATCTTATTGGTTATTGAACAGCATTTAATGCATCGCCATACCTATAAGCGGGGTTACCATAGGGGAGACCTTGTTCTGTCGCTAAATGCCACCAAGTTTGTCGCCAACTTGGCGATATATAGCCAAAACTGGCGACCAAAATTACTCTCCAAAAGTGATGCCAACTTGGCGATATTTCTAATATTTCGCCAAATTCTTCGATTGTAAACCAATAGGTTTTACTGGCTCACAGAAAATCAACAAATTGAGATATTTTAATACAACAAAAACTAATATTAGCTTAAAGGGTTATATTAATTATATTTAAGGGAGTCCAGGTAAATTAAATTATGAATAAAAGTAACATGATAAAATACTTAGCATGCTTTCCCAAACATAAATTTAAAGGGAGATCAAACTGGTCGCCAAGGGGTTAGTCCATCAATATTTTTCCATGTTCGCTGGATACTTTATTCTTTGTCATATTCGTTGAAATTGATTAAGAGGTTTTGGTATTTTCTTATGGATATTTATTTTCACACGATTGAAAATATACTTCTATCTCTCTAGATTGAGTATCATTAGGTGCATTTTTAATATTTTAATAGCAAAATAAAAAAGTGTTTAGGATTTCGGTTCGTCTCTCCAGCTCCAACTGCGCGCACTAACTTTTGTAAATGTGCTTGGATTTTCAAGTTATATATGTACATAATTGGGATTAATAAGTATTTTTCTATCTGTAATGCAATACACAATAACGACACAAAGATGTTAACTTATCACAGTTATATTAGCAACAATAGCTTATATTACCATTGGGTAACGCTGATAAATGCATCCTTCTCTCGTTTTTTAGATCGAAAGCGGATCAGCTGTATAGGCGACTCATATGAGTTCTATAATGCTTTTGTAAATATGCTTGGATTTCAAGTAATATATATACATTATTGGGGTTAATATCTTTCTATATACTAGCAAAAGCTATGCTTTGTTTGGATTCGCGAAGCATTATTTGATAAGATAAATATTGAAAGTAAGAATATATTATATATTATTTTTGCATCTTTATTAAGCAAAAAAGTTATTTTATGTTTTGGCGCATTTTAATTTTAGAAATGTAAATTTAGCCAAATAACTAAGGATTTCCTCGGAATTTTTTATTTACGATGTAAGACTGGTATAAATAAAAAAAATATTTTCGAAGCAAAATTTTACAAAATATTTTTTAATTTTCAACTAAAATTTCTTTTTAAAATGTTTTTACATCTCGCAATAGTCGCTTGTGTTTTCTCAAATGGTTTTAAATAGGTATGTTTCCAATCTTTGTAATTCACATCAAATAATCTTTGATAGCAATCATAGAATAATATATTCGAAGAGAGCTTGAAGAAAGTTACTTCTTCAAAATCCTATTTTCTGGAAAAACATTTGATATCTGCTCTCGTTGGTACTAAGAATTATTAACTTATTGTTACTATTCAAACTTCGAATTCGATTAACATTTTATATGACGAATTTAACAATTAATCTTATTTGCTAACAATTCTTTTGTTGCCACTTTACAAAAAAAAATCCTAATATAATTCTTTTAAAATGCGTAAGTATCGTCTATGTAAATGATTTCACATAATAAGAATAAATTGTGTATTTGAATTCTTAACCTGAAAAATTTTATAATTGAACGTAAATAATTGAATTTTCGCAAATTTTAATTCATCAAAAATATGCTTTAATTTTCATAAAAAAGGTATTTTAAAAATTTCATAAAAGAAATCGTGAAACTATTAAATGTTTAAAAGGAATGAGTACCGAAATATGCACCATTTCTAACCAATCTTAATAAAGTATTCTATTAAAATGTATACTATCCTCTTAAATAACATACACTTTTAATATAAGAAAGTTTAATGTTGTTTTACAGTTTGAAGTATAAATTCTGCAGTTATTTTCAATAGTTAAAATATTTCGAACTTCGCAAAATGCAGATATAAAGGTTCCTTCCCTTATTTAAATAATCTAAAAGAATGGGCAACGATAATTTTTCACGTACTTAATCATTTATGACTTTATTTATTTTTACTGTTTCGATTATTTTTATTTACTGCGAGAAATACGCAGGTTTCCTTATCGTTTACAAAAATAAACCAGTATAATGGAAAAATATATTCAACAAAATAATAAAAAAATGTTTTTTGTTAAATCATTCGATAAAAAAATAATATTGACAGAATCTGCAGATCATATTTTATTTCTATCAAGTCCAAAAATATTTATTTCCTTAATTAAATTTAAAACACAGTTTTTGAAATAATTTGGCGGAATAATGAAAAAATATTTTTTTTTTATTTAATGAATCATGATTCTATCTATAAATAGTAAATTTGTAGATCAGGAGCCTCAACGTCAGCTCTGTAAGTCATTGTGTTTTAATCTCGCTTTGCATAAAATTCAACATACTTCAATCCGCATTTTATTATTATTTTTTTAATTGCATAAATATTTATAAGAATATAAAATTCTTGGAAGGTTTCGGATATTAGAAGCGATAAATTATACACAGTGTGATAATGATATTCTGAAATGCTGACGAATGGCTTAGTCTGGTATTTTTTTTATATAAAGAAGTACGTTTATCCTCATTTTCTCATTAAATTTAAATTAATAATAAATAAATAAATTTAAATAAATTTAAGTAATTTCCTAATGATTGTGCGAATGGTTATAGTATAGCTCGGATTTCGTTTTACACTGTGATTATTTTAGGATAAGCAAGAGTTTGAACAAGGATTTTATGTTATCTTAACCCATTTGTGCCTGGCGTCCTAATTTTGGGACGCTTTCTTAAAAAAAATCCCATTACAAATTGAATTATGATATCCTTTCAAAACTTAGTAAAATATATCCTTAGTATTTGTTTTCAATATTTATCCATAAATGGCAGTGCATTTTTTAGAAATAAAACGGTGAAATAAATGTTTGTTGTAGCGCATAGTTGGATTTTCTTGAAATAAAATGGCGCGTAAGAAAAGATAAGATATTTCTTTTATTTTTTTATCAATCATTTTATAAGTGGTATTATTTATAAGATGAAACATTATTTTAGAATACGTATTTTTGCATTTTTTCAGATTTCTATTTTTTTGCTCGAATTTGAACCTTTATATATCGTCCCAATTTTGAGACGCTAGGCACGAATGTGTAGGGGTTTTCTCCGTTAATGTCTATGCATTAAATGTATGTTTTATGCCATTTATTTTGTTACAAAATAGTTACATACCACACGGATTGTTACTTGGTTATAAAATTATTATTCAGATTATTATTTGGCTATTCTTTGTTATTACTATAGGGGGAAGAGGGGCTGGGCTCTGTTCAAGAACAAGACACCCACACCTTCCAACCCTTAGCTATTGGCTTAGTAAAAATTTATATCATACCGTTATGTTTTGTACTCAGTTTAGTATTTGACATCCTGAGATTACTAAAATATATATAGCAGAACCTCGATTATCCGCCGTAATTGGGTCCGAACCGACAGCAGATAATCAAATTTCCAGATAATCGAGAATTTATCAATAATCATCTAGTTTACTATGCAACATCGTCATAGAACTGCTATTAGGACTATTTAAACGGCTTAATAAACATCTAAATTTAAATTATACATGGAAATATTTTAATTTGTTTAGAACAGGGACGTGTACACGAAGGGGGGGGGGGGGGGGTATAATCTTCACGGGATCGGATCTTGCGGGAGCTCAAGCTAATTTCAATGGAATTCGAAGAAAGGGGAACCAAAATGCTTATCTCTACTCGTGGTTTCGAAGGGAACACTTGCATACACAAAGAATGTGAAAGTCAAAAAAAAAAAAAAAAAAGTTGGAAAAAATTTAGGATATTGACATCGGTTTACAGAGAGTTCCGGTTACACAAGGGTCGAATAATCGAAGTTTTACTGTACCATATATACTCATGTGTAAAACGAAGAATTTTTGACAATTTTCTGCAAGTAAATTGGAGGTGGGGTAAACTTATACGCGAGTCAATTACATAAGCCAAAAAAAAAAACCCTTTGAATACTGCAAAAGTCTGAATTTTTATGTATATAAATAATAAAATAATATATAAAATATACAAATAATAATAATTTATTATTAAAAAAATTTCAATGATTCGTTTTTGTTTACTTACTAATTTTTCGCATTAGTAAGTGAAATCTTTGGTTTGATTTTGTGCGAAATTGAAGTAAAAAGTTAGGGGGTCGACATACGCGAGTTTTTGCATTCAAAAGTTAATGGGTCGGCATATATGCGAGTATATACGGTATATATACTCTATTAGTAATTATTGATTATTATAAACTTTTACTATATAAATTTTTACTATACCAATGGCTAACGGTGAGAAGGAAGGGGGTTCTTGAGTCGACCGCAACTCCCCCCCCCCCCCTTATAGTAATAATAAAGAAAACTTTATAGTCAAGTAGTAACCCGAATGATATATAACCTTTTTGAAACATATTAAATGGCATAAAACATAGATATAATGCTGAGACAGTAACGGAGAAAACCCCTACCCTTTTGTGCCTAGTGTCCCAAAATTGGGACGTTTAGATTTTTATACGTTAAATAAATATTTTTTCAAAGAGAATTTTTTTATTATTTTTTACGTTCATTTTACACCATTTACTATAATTAAGCACAATATTGAGTTGAAAAAAAATCCAGGTACTAATGGGTTAATATCCAAATAGAAATATTTAATTAAACTGAATCTATTATATCGAATTTAAAAATCTAATATTAAAAAAAAAATTGATTCAGGAAAACTTTTTCATGGTTATAGGTGTAAGATCTTATCTAAATAGATTCTCTAAAATTACATAAGAAAAATAACTTATTATCATTAAACTAAAATTATAGCATGATAAAAGGGAAAAAAGTATATTTAAAGGTATATAAACACCTTTTATCCCTTAGGCTAATGTCAGACGAACGTCTATTTGCACGCTTTTTGTTTCGAGATGAAAAAGAAACACCTTAGCTAATAGGGATTTCTTTTTCATGTTTAAACAAAAAACTTGCAAATAGACGTCCGTCTGACATTAGCCTTAATCGTCACGTTCGATACATTCACGGGCATTTTGAGCGTGAAAGTATTGGGCAGGACGATTAAAGAGTTAATAAACTGATGTACAAGTTATATACGCAAAATCACCGGCTCTATCAAGATCAATATTGATAAAAAAAAATTTATTGCAGCATTAAAAAAATGAACTTAAAAAAACAAAAATCATTAGATCATAGATTTAGTGAAATGAGGTACTCTAATAAGAAGGGACATGTGTGAACCTGACTTATTTTATCCCATTCTTTTTAATTTTGAAAGGCATATATTTCGATATTCTCAGATCAGTTTTTTAACATGAAAGAAAATCATGCGTCAGACATAGATTATGAAACATTTATCAACACTTATTAAATACTCAAAGAAAACTTCACCGTAACATACTTTTATGCCTCTCTGTATATGATCTATATGTTTGCATATATTCTACATAGTATGCCAAAATTTAGTTTAGTTAGAAAAAGCATGTCGGAGATTAAAATTCAAATTTAGTATTTTCTACCTATAGACAGAAACGCACATGAATTCTTTTCTACAGCACTGTATATTACGTGAATATTTTTATACGCGCCACATATTAACTTAATGCTGTTTAAATTTTACAAACATCTGTTATTAAGTACTAAATGTAGCTGAGCTTGAAAATACATAGCTTAAATTAAATTTATATATATATTAAAAATATATATACTCTGAAGTCATTCTCAGTAATGCTTACGAATTCTTTTGTGCAGTCCTGTATATGGCATATATAATTTATTTACACAATTTATTTACACCAAATAGTAAGTAAAAATTAATTAACCTTGAAACAAATACCATAATCGAAAAAGCTCTTCAGCAATCATTCCTAATAGACAATACTTCGGATACAGTATTGTAGTCAAATTCTTTTATGTGGCCCTGTAAATGAATGATAAATGCGATGAAAATCATATTCAATTGTAAGCTTCTTGTAGTAAATCTCAGTAATGTATATCAATTTCATAATGTTTGAAATGGTGCAACGCAATTAAAATATATTGCGAAAAGTTTTTCCCCATAGACCTGTGTTATATAACCGAATTCTTTTGTTTGACCCTGTAAAAATGATATATGCTTTGCACCCTTATACTTCAAAACGGCTGTTTTAATGCATCTCAGAAATCCATATCAATTTTATTATGTTTGAAATAAAGTACCATCATTAAAATACGACGAAAAATAATTTTCTTCATAGACCGTAATATAAAGGATATATTTCAGTTCCCTGTACGCGTGTCGTAAATGATACACATAAGATAATTTACGGTAACCATATTCTAGTGCACCTTAATAATGTATATAAGTTTAATTACGTTTAAAATTGTGGAACAGTATTGAAATACACCGCAAATGATTTTTTCCCATACACCATAACGTTAATGGAATACTTCAGAGTGTCCCTGTAATTGAGCTATGTATACTACACACTTTATGTTCAATACTGGTCTTAATATGCAAACAACAGTAACGTATATTAATTATATGTAATTCAGATTATATTTAAGCAAGTTAGAGCACGGACAGATGACGGCAGGTAGCAGACAGACAAACCGAAGTCATAAACACTATTCATCAATGTTGAAAAGTGTTAAAAAGCATTTATATGCGATTAAATGCACTTTTAATTACTTTTAGCATGTTGAAACATTAGTTTAATTACATTCTAATATACTCGCTAGCAACAACATACTAAAATTACCCAAAATAGGAACATTTGGAAACCTTTACATCTACCGGATAATCATTTCATATCGTATACACTATTAATACACTATGACGCAAAAGTTTAGACAATGAAGAAATTCTTACATACTTTGAAAAATATTTATTCAATTTTCAAATCACTGCTTGAAATTAATGTGCTGTACATATAAACAATATTTATAAAAAAGAAAAGTGGAATTGTGTATATTGCAATAAATTAAATGGTAACAAAAATAAACTGCTGTCTCAAAAGTTTAGACACAAATTAAATAAAATCGAAATAAACAATTTTTAAAACCTGGTTGCGCATCCATGCTTATGTATTACGTCATATACACGAGATTGCATGGAAGAAACTAAATCTTGCATAGTTTGTGGATCGATATCGTACCATGCATTCTCAATAGATGTCTTAAGTTCCTTTTCAGAAGAGTATTGTCTAGCGTTGCTATAAACTTTGCGACACATGATGCTCCAAAGGTTTTCTATAGGGTTAAGATCTGGGCTACATGCTGGCCAGTCGAGAACTCTAATATTATGGGAATTAAACCAAGATTTTGAATGTTTTGCAGTGTGAATTGAAGCATTGTCTTGCTGAAATTCCCACTGAGGACCCCCTAGAAGCTCAGCAAATGGCAGTAGGTTTTCTTCTAATGTCTGTGTATAATGCTGTGAAGTTTGACGACCACTGGTGAAGGTCAGAGATACTTGTCCATTATAGCAAAAGGCTGCCCAAACCATCACCGAGCCCCCTCCTTGTCTGCGACTAAAAAAACGTCGAGGTTCCTTCCGCAAGTCATGCCAATACGATAAACAACCATCTGGACCATCCAGATTCCACTTTTTTTCATCGCAAAATATGACTGACTGCCATTTCTCTCCATATGACATATGCTTTCGAGCCCACATAAGTCTTTGTAACTTATGATGTGGTTTCAGAGCTGGTTTCTTCTGCATTTTGCTATAAACGATTGTTCCTTTTTCCAAAATTCGTCTACGAATCGTATCCTTTGATACAGAGAGTCCCGATGAGCTTTGAACTCCACGTACGCTCATTTGTTGAGTACTCGCTAGTCTTTGTATCAGGCGATTCTCTCGTACATTTGTCACACGTGGCCTCCCAGACCGACATTTTGCTTTATATTCGGAACCACTCGATAAAACTCGATAAATAGATTTTTTTGACCTATTAATAATAGCAGAAATTTCAGAAACGCTCTTCCCTTCATCTTTCAACTGCCAAATCCTTGAAACCTCATTCACTTGAATTTCTTTAGCTCTCGGCATGTCGACTATGAAGCGCAATCGTTTGCAGAACTTAAGTACTCCAAATTTGTGACATCATCTATTCTAAATTTGCATATGCCAGCGAATATTCAAAGAAATTTAGAATAGTGTCTAAACTTTTGCGACAAGCACATTTGAATTTTTATGAAAAAAATTAGTATTATAGCAAATAAAACGACTGTCTTTTGTACATAGCATTTTAAATCAGTTTTTGAATATATTTACAGGTTTTTGTAATTCTGACGTCATAATTCTACATTTTAAAGCTGAATGACGTCATTGTCTAAACTTTTGCGTCATAGTGTAGCATAAATCGCATCCATTTGGCGCTGTAAAATAGTTTTGTGATAGCTTTTAATAGTATCTACATTCAAATTAAAAAGGTAATTTATTAGCTTAGTTCATATTTCACGCAAAGCTTTATCTAAGCCCTTACGTATTAGTACTAAAGTTTAACTAATCTTTCATTCACCTCAGCCAGATTTTTTTCTTAATATTTCGTACTTGGGACTATTTGAATAGTTTTCTTTATAGGCTACGAAATGCAGTTGCTAGGCAACGGACAAAAGAAAAAGAAAAAAAAATGAAATGTGTATCATGTCAAACATGTAAATTGATGAAACAAAATATTTTTTATTATTTGAAATCATGTATAAAGTTTTGTTAAAAATTATTCACGTAATTAAAAAAATCTGGCAAATTTATTGACAAAAATTCAAAATAATAGAAATAATTTAAAATCCTTATTTAGAAATTTTAGTATCCATAAATTAACATTTAAATCAATTAATTAAATGTGCCATTTTGTTTTAACAAATGAAAATTTAAAAATCGCCTGACTTGCCATAGAAATGCTTTATGAAGCAAAATTAAACGTTCCATATTTTCCGAACGAATGAACCAAATTTAACCAAAAACTATACAGCTAAGTCCGAATACATCACGAACATCCCCAATTAATTCCAAGCTAATCGTATGCTTTTTGCGGCAGTTATCGCAGGACAGTCAGGCAACAGACTAACATACGAAAACCAAAACTTTTCGTGTCTCCACAGTAAGCCTTCACTGACGTTTCGGCAATTACCGATTCCATGATTTATTTTTTTTTTTTTTCTGAAAATATGCGTGTTTCATTTTTTATTTGCAAAAATGCGTCCGTAATGGAAAAACATGTAAAATAAATTAATTAAAATCATAATTTTGTTAAGGTTATTCTGTAAG
The DNA here is from genome assembly GCA_963932465.1 of Maratus speciosus. NCBI lineage: Eukaryota > Metazoa > Arthropoda > Arachnida > Araneae > Salticidae > Maratus > Maratus speciosus. Next base: position 477,953,076 of record OZ010795.1, on the reverse strand, counting down.
AAAAAAAAAAGTAACATTGTGCAAATCTACAGGTCATAATTAATTTTTACGTTTAATTTCAAGTCAAAATACTGAATTGTTTTTTTGTAAAGTGTACGACAAAATGTAATTTGAGTAGACTAGTAGAGGATTCGCTTCGCTCATCCTAATAATGCAATACACAGTAACGATCCAAAGATATTAACTTATCATAGCTTATATTTCAAACTATAGCTTATATTACCATCAGGTAACGTTGATAAATGTATCCTTCTCACATTTTTCAGAGCGAAATCGGATCAGCTGCATAGGCGACTCATATGAATTGTATGCATGCTTTTGTAAATATGCTTGGATTTTCAAATAATATATGTACATTATTGGGGTTAATATCTTTCTATATATAATGGAATACACAGTCACTCCCCAAACATGTTAACTTATCATGGTTTATATTTCAAACTATAGCTTATATTACCATTAGGTAACGCTGATAAATGTACCCTTCTCACGTTTTTCAGAGCGAAAGCGAATCAGGTGTATAGGCGACTCCTATGACTTCTATGCATGGTGTTATGAATGAGCCGTGAAGCATGGAGCTCCTTCATAACTCCATGGTTCTGTGCAAGAGTGAGATTCCCGCTCCTTTTTTTTCTCCTTCCTTTTCAACAACGGGCAAACAAATCCAAACAACAATATTAATAGCAATCCTGAACCGGTCAACATACAAACAAAAGTGATAAAATAAATAACGATTCAGCTATGCAGGCCGGGGTGCATGCTATTCATGTAGATTTCCACCATGAGGTGATCAGGCGATTTTCGCCTCGCATCCAAGTGCAAAACGTATAATGTTAGGCATATTGCACGGCAGGTAGGATCCTGGTTAGCGGTATAATATTAACAATAATAATAATAATAATAAGAAGAAGAAGTCGAAAATTGTACGTCAAATGTGGTAAATGAGATGCGTTAGTAACGTAACTAGTTTTATAAATGTTAAGGTCTTGGTGCAATAGCTGTTTCACTCTTATGCACAAATGCGTCAATAGAAAATTTATTGCGTATATATATATATATATATATATTTAATTCAGTAATACGGAAATAATAAGATTACATTTTAAATAGGACTCAATCCCCATGGCAACTTAGAATCATTACCTTCATGAGATATCATTGAATTAATTACGTATGAAAGGTTTAAATAGAATAATCACCATTGCAACCTAGAATCATTACCTATCATAAAATACCATTGAATTAATGAAGTGCGATAGGATTTAATAGAATTAAAAAAACTTTTATTAATACTTTTTTAAGTTTTAATTCGATTTTCATAAAATTTGAAATAACTGGACAAAATTCAGCAACAATTATATGTATTAAATTTTAAACAATTCGGTTGGGTAGTTTTTGCGTTGTTATATGAAAACAGATTGACAAAAGTCAGAGAGACCAGACGACGACTATAAGTGTTACGTATTTATAAAATTACGAACGTTCTTAGTAATGGGATTAAATATGGCATTTTCCCTTTAAAAATTAAATGTGTAGCCTTTATAGTTTGTTTAGAGGGTTGCTGAAAAGGTTCTGAATATATTATGGTCTATAGGCTAATACTGAGAGAAATGCATTTTAATAATGTTAAACAGCTTCAGACATAACGAAATTGATATGTATTTTTGATATGCACCAAAACTTGCTTCTATTTTTTAAAAAATGCTGTTCGTAACACTCATTTAGGGGACACCCAAAATCTCGACAAAATTATTGTCAATAGGCAATAATATTTTTTAATATGTTTCAACGAATCTGTATTATTTCAAATATATTGAAGTGGCTGTCATTATTGAAACGCATAATAAAATCTTCTGTATAGGAAATCGTGCATGTAACATTTAATGTTCTTTTACAAGGCCACACAAGAGTTTTCAGATACATTATCATCTATGAATGAAATTGATCAATGCGCCAGTGAAAATATAGTATTCGTTTCAATCTTAACTGTATTTGTGTATAATATGTGGTATATGTAAATTTTATAAATTATCGTCCGTGGGTCTAAATTGCTGAAAAAGTGTGTTTTCCAATTTGTTACAAATTTTTAACAAATTCCAACATAGATGGAAAGGATATGTGACTTATGTTTTGTCTATCTGCCTTCTTTCCGTACTCTAACTCTCTTAAATGTACTCGAATTGTTGTTAAATTGCTATATGCTTTACATTCATATACTACCATGTTCTCAAATGAAAAAAAACCATTTATAGTTCGTTTTAAAGGGACACCCAAAAGAATTCTGATATATTGTGGTCTGCAGACGCTAATAAGTTAAAAGTGTATTTGGGTGATGTTCTCCGACTTCAAAGATTAGAAAATTTATATATACAGTATAAAATTTGTTTTCTATTAAATGAAATGTATCGCATTTATGCTTCTTTTTATATGGCATTTAAAAATATTTCGAATGTAAGCCTTACGAGTTATACTTGTTTGAAAGGTATTTTAATGATGTTAAACGCCTTTAAACTTTATGAAATTTTTTATTATTAATATGCACTACTGATTGGCATCATAAAGTGTTTCCTATAAATATAGTGTGTGTTACACTTATTGTTAATTTGCAGGAAGAGCCCAAAACTCTGTTAAATTTCTGACAATAGACAAACAAAATTTTAAGAGCATTTTAATGAACATATATTTTTTCATAATATGATGAAATTTATATTGTTATTGAAGTGCATAATAAAATCCCCTGTATAGGAAATCATGCATCTTTTTTAACATGTTGTCATCTATGATGAATAATTGCTGGATGCGCGTTTCCAACTATATTACTGTGTATTTGTAAATTTTAAAGATCGTATAAAGAGTTTCCCTAAAGAGTTCGAATACATTATCATCCATGGGACTGAATTGTTGAAAACGTATTTTGAAATGTTTTACAAATTTTAAAGAACTTTAAAATATGCTTGAATGATGTTTTTCATTTCGGTTTGTCTATCTGTCACCGGCGCGTTCATCACATTTTCAATATAAATAAATGTTTTAAAATATATATTAAAATCTGATCTTTCCAAAATATTGAAAATATATTTTCGCTGTCACGCATATTGATGTTTGTCAATAATTTCGGGAGATATTTTCACCTTAGTAAAATTACAAAATTGTAAAGTTAGTTCATTTTGTTTGATATTGCACTTCGGAAATTTATCTGAAATATAAAGCATGCTGCTATTTTGTACCACTAAGCACGCATTAGACAAACGATGTTTGTCAAATTACATAGTCAAAGTGTGCAGAATTAATTTTTTTTCGGCCTTAATTAAGATTCCGTGTTCAAAAGCATAGAAATTTTCTATTTTAGTCTCTTCAGATACAATATGTTTTTATGCAGTGTAGAATGCAATGAATTGAGAAATATGTGTTCCGTGTATATACTTCAAAATATATGAAATGATGAATTAATTTTAAATGCATATGTTCGCAAATATTCACTTATATTTTCTAAATATGGACAAAAAAAATGTGTTTTGAAAATTGAAGGTGTACTAAGATAAAATATTTTAACTTCATCCTTTATAAGAAGCGCAAATATATAAATAAATGATCAATTGAAAGAAAAACAATAAATCATGTGCTTTTAAATGTTCTTTACACATTTAAGACAGTCACAATCAATTATCTAAATCATTTCAAAAAAAATTTCTGAAAAGACAGTAAAAAAATTTCGATCATCGGGAAAATGTCTTACATAGTTTGGCAATGCCCAAAATAAGGCTGATCGATAAAACCAAGAAGTATTTTCAGCCATAATGGAAATAGATTTTTTCATAGTAATTTTTTAATATAATTATTTATATCGAAGAAAAATAATTTAGACCCAGAGTCATCAAGCAGTCATAAAAGGATAAACTTATTTAATTTGTATATATTGCTGTAATTTATATTATTTAGCTGTTAAAATGTTTAAAGAAACTTTGGTTAGAATTTCTCTAAATTCCAAGTAAACTTTCTATAAAATATCGTGAAATATTTTTATTCAATGTTTTTTAGAAATCGTGTAGTTTTAATAAACATACAAGGAAAAAATAATAAGTTATATCAATAAATAATAAATTTTATCCATTATTCAAAAATTATTTTCGTTTGAAATACTTTCAAAATTTTCATTTTTTTTTTCATAAACAGAATTCACATTTTCACACAGACAGAATAAACATAATTTTTTTAACAGCATGTATATTAGGGACTTTTAACTTCTAGGTTATAAATAAGAAATTAATTATTTGATGGGGTTTCTTTAATAAAAATTCATTAATTAATAATGAATTCTCATAAAGTAATCATATTTTCGTTTACGTTAGTACCATTCATATTCAGCATTATTAATACTATTTTTATTCTAAATTGTAGCCTCTAGAATTATTCAGTCATGAAAATAATGTGTTATACGCTTTTAGAATGTAGAAATGCGACAAATAAAAAATATATCAGTTTCTAATGAATATTTGTTACAATGGAAATGGTATTTCCGAAAGTTTTTCCCTTTCTGTGATTAAAATTGAAATCGAAGAAGAATTTATGTACAGATATAATATAAATATTTTTATGTAGAAATTTGCTAATTTTCTTGACACTTATAAACGTCTACAGATGACCATTCTTTTTTAAACAAACACACTGCAAATTAAAATGTCTGAAATTCAGACACTTAAGTGTCTGAAACGGAGTATTCAATTTTCAGACATTTTAAAATGTCGGAATTTTTTTAGACACTTTTTGCGTCTGAATTTCAGACACTTCAAACGTCTGAATCGCACCCATTTTTTGTAAGCATCATACGTAGCCATGTTTGACCGCGTTGAATCCTGAAAAAATATTTGGCTGTGGTCCTGCCCCCGCCACCCCCATACAGCCTGATTTTTTTCTGTGCTCCTAATTTTGGTATGCAATTTTCGTTAAGATGATAATTTAAATCTTTTACCACATTGTATTTATTATAATCAATATTTTGAACTTCAGGAGTAGAACAAAATTAAAACAAAAAATATTTATTTAAATATTAAGATTTTTTTAAAATCTTATTTTACTTTGAAAGGTCAAAATATTGATTATAATCAGTACAATTTCGAAACAGATTTAAAATATACGCTTTACAAATATTGCACATCAAATTTGGTGGCACTAAAATCGTAGGGGGGGGGGGGGGCACTGCTCAGTATGCCCATGCTTTAATCAAGAAGTTCTTTTGAAAAAAATGCAACCCTGCATTATTGTTATCTAAATTGAGATGTCCGGTATTCGGGAGTATCCGTTGTGGATGTTAATAGACATTCCCGAATAGCGGACACCTCTATTTAGCGAATACTTTTTTAATCCGCAAGGCATAGATATTTGTATATTTTTTTACCTCACAAAAGCAGACATCTTCGATTATCGGGCAAATTCCGCTGCCCCGCAGTGTCTCTATTAAGGTACACGGATAAATATATGCATATATATTTTATAATCTTTTCTCACTCTAAAAGTTCAAAATATTTAATATACTCGGCGGCTGAATGTCGAAAAACATTTAAAATATCAGATGTAAGAAAATTGCAAGTAAATTCCACCCCCCCCCCAAGAAAAAAAATGAAAATTCATAATTTTAAAATTAGATTTTTTAAAAATTATATTGCCACATAGGCACTTTTACATATGCATCAGACGATAATCACAACAGCTATTTAACTATGAATAAAAAAATAAATATTCTACTTTAATAATATTGAGAAAAAAATTACTTCTGTATTTTGTTAAATATATATATTGGGTTTTTAATCTTGTCCTACTATAAAACTTCAAAACTTTAATTATAATCAGTGCAAGATTTAAGATATCAGCTTTACGAAAATTTCATAGAAATCCCGACCCCTTTCCCAGAAAAAAAAAAAATTAAAATCCTTATTTAACAATTAGATTTAAAAAAAAATTATATTTCCACATGGGTCAGTTTTTATGTAGATCAGAGGGTAATCACAAAAGCTATTCAACTATCAATAAAAATAAATAAATAAATATTCTATAATAATAACATGAAGAAAAAATAACTTATTGTCTCCAAACTTCTTTTGTCTTAAATATATATCTTAACATCTGTCATTTTTGTATTTTTCGTATAAGTTTATGTTTTATCTTCTACATACTTCCTTTTATTTCCTGTTAAAAAAGTTTTTGAATGACTAAATATTTACAATATTAAAAAGTAATTATTATGACAAATTAAATTTTACATTATTCTCATAACCATATAATTAAAGATTACAATTCTACGATAGAAAATCCTTTTCATTAGATATCTTTAAAGAAAAATAAATTTAAAAGCACGAAAGAAACAAACGCTTATCAGTAAACGTTAATCTCAAAATGACTCATGGAATGGAAGATCTTTCTACACGCAGCGAATTCGAAATAAAGAAATGATTTCGTTTTTCCTGACTCATCGCTGTGACGCCTGTTAGCTGGTCAAAAGATTTACACGTTAAAATGTTTAATCGCTTATAAATATATGTAAAAAATACTTGAGATATACATTCTTTTTCAATGATACATATATACATAAATTTATAAAAATTGATTTTTATTTCAAAAGCAAAAGTCTATAAATATATTTTTTTTATTTCAGTTGAATATTGTTCTGTTAAAAAAAAAAAAACAACTCCGAAAATCCCGGGATTTTCGGGATTAAAAATAGAGCGGGATCCCGGAATCCCAGGATACGGGATTGTAATCCCTATGTAGGAAGTAAGAAAGCATTAGGAAATCCTTTTTTTTATTCTTTATATCATTGTGGTCGTTTAGTGATAGATAAGAATTAGAATTGAAACAGATAAGAATTGAAACTAAGAACTCCCATGGAAAACAAGAGAATGAATTTAACTTAAAATGTGATATTATTACTTTAAATTAGGGGAAACATATGAGAATTTAAAATATATAATTTGTAATAAAAGGCAACGTCATAAGTTAAAAAATATGTACTTCTAGAATTAGCGGGCTTTTTGCAAACAGATTCAAAATTAATACCATTTTATGCAAGATTTTGATCAGTGCTATTTAGAAAATCATAAAAAAAAACACTAATTTTAGTACTAAAAAGAAAAATTGTGACACTTACTTTAATCCTGTTGCAAGAAGTAAGATAAATTCCTCGATTTGAAATTTTAAAAACTATTACAGTGATGAGGAACAAAGACTTGCATCTTTTTAGAAGGGAATACGTTAATACATCCGGCTAAGCATATTCAGAGAATGAAATGCTTCATCCTCAAAATATACTCCGCCAGACAAAAGTTCTTTTTTACCAGCTTTTATAAAGACGAAGTACAATAACACTAAATCTCGATACAAATTAACACTAAGTACGTTCCACACCACACACATCTTGCTACACACTTTGTAGAGTTCCCGGATGTAATCTTCAAGTGTTGTCTCTATCCCGAATTATGTCGACGACAGCTATTAAGAGTCATTGGGTGTCAAGCACGTAAGTCAGATGTATATATTCAATACATAAATAAACTAAGTGAATACGATTTAAAATCACAGAACTTCAAATTTCGCAAAAAAATAAATACGCGTACATAAAACAAACTTTTAGTTACTACAACGTACGTTCCAACGAAAGACATCTAAAACGCATGCGCAACTACAGTGCCCCCTGGTGGATACATTCTCCCTCCCAGTATAGTGAAATTTAATCAATTATGCTTTCTTTATGTCTGATAATTAAAAATATATGATATTTCTTTTCTTATAAATGGCTATAGAATAATTTTACGTTAAGGGAAAATGTTACTAAAAATTTTACTTCAGAGAAATCCACCTTCCTTTGAACACTTCGTAGAAGACAATTTTAATTCTTTTCTTCTTTTGATATTGATATATTTCAAATTTATCTCAAAACGGTGTGTGTGTGTCGGGGGGTGGGGGTGGGGGGGGGAGAGAGAGTCCATTGAGAAAAAAAAAAGTTTTATTTTCAAAAATGTCGTTTGAAACTTATTTTTGAACGATTAATTTTTATATTTATTTTTATGTTTGTATCTTTAAACATTTCTTGCCCGAGGAGTTCTGTCAAAATATTCTTAGTTTGCCTATTTCATGTTTATGTTCTGCATTTTAGAAAAGCGGATTACGCTGTTGAACACAGACCCAACTGTTCCAAAATCTTGTCCCTCCCTAAATTTCTTTCCGCCGGTACATCTCTTAGTATTTAACGGGAGGGTGTGGCTCTTCCTTGGACATACGTGCGTACGTCCATGATTGCGAGTAATTTTTGAAAATAAATATTTTTCATGAAAAGCAATTACTGATTTATTTATTGCGCCAAAAATAACTAAGTCCCAAAACTTTAGTAAGCTAACTATTTCAATTTTCCAGACGTCCCATAATCTAAACAAATTACTTTTTTTTTAAATATAAAATACCAAATTTAATGGATAAAAATATTTTAAACATCTGTTATCCATTCAAAAACAATTTTCTGGTGGTGCTGGCATACATATTGCAATACAGTTATACATATAGCCATCACACATATGATACAATTGTATCGCATTTAGACACTTAAGTGTCTAAATTTCTAAATGTCTTAATTTCAGACATATCGCCATTTTTCAGACATGTTTATCAATTCATTTATGCCATGATCATAGTAAGACACTTATGTGTCTTAAATTTAGACACCTGTGATGTCTGAAATTTCAAATTTAGACACTTAAGTGTCTGAATAACTTTTTCAGTCACATATGTGTCTTAATTTAAGACGCCTCTATTTGCAGTGCAATGAACACAGGTACCCTCAAATATTAGGAATTAGGAATAAAGATTTAGGCATTATGAACTTCCATAAAATATTTCAGGAGGCTTACTAAACTACTGTTAGACCTGCAAAAAGTTCGAATCTTGAAATATATATATATATATATATGAAAGGCAATATGTTCTCAGGTTTTGAAAACAAACTGCAGACTAAAATTTCGTTAACTACGATAGTTATGACTAAAAATGTTTCAAGTATTCACATTGTAAGCTATGATTAAAATGAAACTTTAAAGCGACTTATCTCACGATGTTTTACAAAAGTGCTAATTTTAAATTACTCGCAAGATTTTCTATGAACTTCTAAATAATTTTACATGAAATAGGCACGGATTTATAGGTTATGTCTATATTTTTAGACTGAAGCTAAGGTTGTTCATTATTCCAGCTGCACAAAAAAATTTTATGCATACATAATCTCTGTAAGAATAAACAAATCTTCAAACTTAATTTAAAAATATATGTTTTACTGATATTTGAATAAATATATGTTCAGTCTTAACATATAAATATAATCTAAAAATTCGTGAAGATTGCATCTCAAAATATTAAACAGTTCAAAGGTTTTTGTGCGCAGTTTAAAAGAAAAGTACTTTTTAAAAGTTTTAATGGGAAATGAATGACAACCGGATTACAGAAGATTGTCATTAGTATGGTAATATATTTTATAGTGTGTAGTCCATTCATTTTCCGTTGACTGAGTTCTGTTGCGTTTTCCGATGCCGCATCAAATGCTGCCAGGATAGCTGACAAATGCTTTCTTGACTTATTAATTCTGATCTATTACATATTTGAAGATCACTTTGTATCACATTGTTAAATGAAACATTTCACTGCCTCGAAGACTATAATTTCTGAGTAACAGAACAATATGCTTATACTACAGAATTTATAAAACACCCCCCGAAACAATTAAATTGAAAATTTTGTATAATAATTAATGTGTAATAATTAATGGCATAAACAAAATTTTCTGTTGGACAGCAACGTTAACTATTCAAAAAATTGTATTATTTAAAAATATGCGTAATTGATTATAATTTTTTCGAACAAAACTATTGTAAAAATATTTTTTTATTTTTTTATTTTTTTTCGATAGAAAATGTAATTCTGCTTCTTAATTTATACTTTAAATATTTAATTAAAGAAATGAGATAAAAATTTATTTACATCCATTTTCATAATTCAAGGTCGTAGGAAAAAATAACTGTCAAATAAGTACTAAATCTTGACTGCATTTTATGCACATTGTTCTCCCCTTAAGCAAACAAAAAATCTATTCAAATTGTATTCCTGGTTTATTTTTATTTTAGGGTCTCAATTTATTTTTAATCATTTATTTTGAATTTTTTCTCGCACATTTTGCTGCTTTATGAATATTACAATTGGGATTCAATTTTCTGTGCTTTATTTCATCTTGATAAGGATTCCGAAACATTATTTCACTTTGAAAAGTTAAACGTGCGTTTAAAAGTAGTTTTAGTTGATCTTTTTCAACTGAATGTAAGTAAAAAAAGAAAAAAGTCAATCACATTGTTAAAAAGTATTCTGAATTATTCTTCTTTATGTACACTTTTTATGTTTATGCAAGGAAAATTATTAAAATTCCAAGTTTCACCTCCTTAGATAAAAAAAAAAAAAAAAAAAAAAACCAAATTTATATATTTTTACAAAATGTAAGACACGATGAACTAAGAATTATGCATTATATTCATATATTTCTAAACAAATAAAATACCCTTATGATAAATTTCATATATTATGCTTTCAATAATTAAATTTCGAAAATATACAATTATCTTTCCAAATGTAGAGGGGGAAATTGCGTTATTTCAAAATTGAAAAAAGAGAAAGACAAAACATATTTTACTTTAATATTTAAAGTAAACGCATTCAATACTTTAAATAATAAATTATATACTTTACTGTGCTATTTTCATCCCAAAGATAATGTAAATGACTAATTTGTTTACCTTTAAATAAAATTTCTGAAAGAAAGCATTTCTTCTCATTTTAGTCACCATTTTCTTTCTACGTTAATCAAATTTAAAAGTTCAATCTTTAAAAATTTTTAATCACAAAAATTTCCTTGCATGATTTAATAATGTTGAAATCAGTCTGATTGATAAAATCATAGTTTAATTATTATGATTATTGCTATTATTATTCTTAACCCTCCGCCTACCAGAAGGAACTCAAAAGGTACATTTAAAATGATTTTCTCATTAAAAAAAATACTGAAAGTTATGTAAATATGTGACTTTTGTGGAATTTTCATCTTTTTTATATAAAAAGATATATAAATACATTTATATAAAAAAGTTGACATATGTAGAGAATTTTCAGTCTTTTTTTATGAGAAAACACATTTTGAATGTACCTGTCGGGTCCATTGGAACCGTCTGATAGGCGGAGGGTTAAAGTATCATAATAAAAACAATTTTTTTGTAAAGTTTTCTTATTTAATGACAGTATATGCTATTGAATAGAATCTTTCATGAGCATATACATACGTTTATATTACTGTCGTAAAAGCTTATAAAATTTATATTTTAGTTTTGTCAATGGCATCTATATATATTTTCGGCATAAGATTTCTATGAAAATTAGTGTGAATTTCTACAACTTTCTACTTTGACCTTATATAAAAATGCAGACTTTTAAGAAATATATTTCGAAACAAATTATAAAATTTTCGATTCGTCCAAGTGATTATATTTATCCTATTTTGAAATAAAAATATGACGAATCTTTAATAAATTTCATACATGAGACCGTATCTCCGTAATAAAATAATTTAAGCTAAAACTGTTTTCGTAAGATACAAAAGCAAGGATTTATTTAAAATATAATTTATAAATTACTATTCCAATAATTAAGGCTCCTATACACCTAAATGGCTTAGAAAATAATCTAAATATTTTTTCGAAATATCATTTTTTTATGTATACTTCAGGTACTAGTTTCATCCCTCTTGCTTAAAAATATATAAATATTAAATGTACCCAGCAAAGAAGAAATTGTTGGCCAGCAGCAAGATAGGTGTTGGCAATGATGGAGAAGTGCTGGCTAATAGTCTACCACTGCATGACCGCTGCTGGACAGCTTCAGTCAACTTTGCTGTTGGAAATCATCGGATAAAATTCTGATAGGCCTCCGTTTTACCTCATCCGCTGGCCCACCACACCATGGAAGTGCACGAGGAAAAGTGCCGGATTGAAGTAATGTGATGCCATACCAATGCTGGCCTGCTATTAGCCATCACTGATGGGCCAGCTGCATTCCGCACGGACACTTTTTTACTGGTTTAAGTAATGGCACCATTGCACTTTACCGCTAATGGCAGTGCTGGCTGCCATCTTTTTTCCAGCTGATGGACCACTGTTTCTTTCTTTGCTGGGTAGTCTGCTCAATCATTTAAAGTATATATAGCCTTAAAGAAATGGGATAATAGGAAGATCAATAAGATCATGTAGTGCTCAATATCTATATTATGAAATAGATTTTTAGGTGCATTCGTAATTACATAAATATGTAGGACCTATAGTCATCGTCTGCTCCGTCCGTCTGTCCGCTTATAACAGCGCAAAAATTACCCAACCCAATGGGATTTAATAAATATATAATCATTGTAAAATTTTGTCGAGTCATTTCAAATTTTATGAAAATCGAATCAAAAATTAAAAAGATATTAATAAAAGTTTTCTTCATTCTATTACATATATCATACGTAATTATTTAAATGGTATCCCATGATAGATAATGATTCTAGGTTGTAATGGTGGTTACGTTCTATTTAATATGGAGTCATATTATTTCCGCATTACTGAATTTAATATACATAATCGTAATAAATTGTGTACTCGTGCATTTTTGCATAAGAGTGTTAGCTATTGCACCAAGATATGAATATTTATAAAATTAGTTATAGTACGAACGCTCATTTGCCATGTTTCACGTACAATTTCAGACTTGGTTTCAGATGGGAGTATTTCATATAGAACTAGAAATGATTTATACCAGAGAGAATTTTATGGACTTATGAAAGCTATACAAGTTTGCTATATTATTATTTCGTTCATCTATTTAATGAAAAGCCTTAATTATAAATTTTTTAAGTATACACGAAACTTCTATAAAGAATGATGAAACTTCCTAATACTTTTTTTTTTCTTTTTCAAATCGAGATGCTTAAAAATATATATATGGGGCATTCTCACAATCTTTTGACTTTTGGAAAAAAGATCTGACAAAATTAAACTTGCTAAAATAACATTTTAATCTAATAGACGAATGCCTTAATGATTCAAAATAAAGAAAAAATGGTAAGCAGCGAATTTTTTTTATTTAACTGAAGTTTAAGTTAAACTTGCGAGTTTAATTTTCCTTACCATTTTACCCCTTTAACTTTTTATTTTCTTCTAAATTTTTACTAATGAATTTGCATAGTACTCACAGGACATTCAAATAAGAAATAATAACTACGTAGTACTTTTAATACAGAATTTTTGTATAACATTGTCTTAAAGGGGTGTTAAAGAAGGGACGGTAAGGTAAAAAAAGGAGATGGTATTAGAAAAAAGGGACGCTGAGGATGGAACGGTAAGGAAAATTACCACATATTTTTAGGAAAATCATGTTAAGACTAAGTGATAGCCACAATGTTCACTAATTTTTAGAAACAGTTGTTAACATTGGATTAAATTAATTTTTTTTTAATTACCTCGAAAAGTGCAGGAATAAACCTTGGGGCGGTGAGACTACCAATAAAGCCGCGATGCTTGAAATTGATATTTAAATGCTGATTTAAATTCTACAGTAAATTTCCTGCCAAAGAATTTTAGACATTATTTCTCTAGCATACTTCTGAATGAGAAAAAAACGTGAAAAAATTTCTGTGGCTGCATCTGAAACGATTTTCTGCACAATTTTAGAAGAGGGATGTTAAGGAATCTAAAACCCAGGGACGGAGTTTAAAAAATAATAACAACCCTAAAAATGTATGCAGGTTAATTTTTAGCTACATATTTATATAAAACATTAGTTCCAGTTTCAGAAACAAATTACATCGAATTATTTTTATTGAAACAATTTTATCCAGACAGCTCCAAACTTAAAAATCAGCATCAGGGACACGGGCCGGTATAGGAGTTTTCCAGGTCTTTGGACCCCCAACATCGTCCAAAACTTATTTATCTCGTTAATATTGTTGTGCAATCATGCAATGGGACGTTCCCCAGTATATGAAATAAAAAAAAAACACAAAAAAGTGTATTAAAATATAAATTATTATTCAGGGACATGAAAGTCAAAAGATTCTAAGAATGCCCCATATGTTGATGTACATTATGGAAGGAGGAATGAACTTAATGTATTTTATAACATTTAATTTTGAATAATATATCTCCAAACCCTTTGCTTTCTAGTTTAACTGTAAATTTCATGAACTGTATTTTATTTCACTAATTAGCATATTAACACAAACTTAAAGCTTTGTCTGAAAGACGCATTTAAATTTCAGGTTTCGTATAATGTTTTTTCATTCTTTAAAATAATTTTTTATACATAATGTTAAAGCATTTTTATTAAAGAATAATAATAAAGCTTTACAGTACTTTTAAAAATAAAATTTCATTGACTAACTTGTGATATTTTAAAATCTTGTGCAACTGTTTCATATATTGGAACTCATTCTTTTTCTTGTAATAAAAATAAAATTATCTTTCTAGATTCCAGTTTTGGGAAATTCCAGTGTTCAAAACTATCTCCTTACACGCTTCGATAATGTCAAAAACAGAAGAATCAATAAAACGTCGTAATATCTTACTTTGCTGATTACCAGTTTCAATAGAAATAATGTTTTCTCAAACATTTTACTTTTAGCCTTAGTATTTGGAATAGAAAAAAACTGTTTTCGCCCAGATAAAATTTCAAATAATGATAAACCAAAAAGAAAGTTTTATAGAACTTTGCTTTTAAGGATATTTAAGGACTTTATTTTTAAATCAAAAGAGCATAAACTGAAAATATTTAAAAAAGTTTCATACAAATGCGAAAATTTCTTAACCAATAACACAAGGGAAGTGAAACATATGTCAAAAAGTATTATATAAGCACATATTTTATTTTTTTAAGTTCCACTCTAAAATAATTATCCAAGTTCTAAACTTAAAAAAAAAAAAAAAAAAAATGGTAAGTGTGATCGAACATCGCACAGAGGATTTCGTTTAATATACCTTTCGAAACACTTTATCTTTTAATTAATAATCCAAATCGTTTATTTATAATTATCAAATCTTTAATATTTTTCAATAAGAACATATATGGCAGCACCGTTAAATTAAATTTTTAAATTATTACAGTTGGAAGATATTTTTTAATTCAAATTAAAAATATTGAAGAACTGCTTTACAGACAATTATAATAGCAAATTAGCAAATTTTTGTATATTTAATTACATGATTTAATTTTAGCTATTAAAAAAAAAAAAAAAAAAAAAAAAAAAAAAGTGAAACCCTTGAAATGGCAAAAAGATATGGAAGTTTTTTAATTAAATCCATCGATCAATGATATGTAAACATTTAATAATTTGCAATTTCTCAAAAAAAGCTTTAATTAAAAAAATAATAAAGCTTTTGGCCTTATACACAAAAATACGAAAATTCTGTAAAAATGAATCAACACAAAAACCCTTAACGGGTTAAAAGTTTGACGCAGCACTTTACTTTATGGCTATACAAATCTGAAA
Source organism: Maratus speciosus (assembly GCA_963932465.1). NCBI lineage: Eukaryota > Metazoa > Arthropoda > Arachnida > Araneae > Salticidae > Maratus > Maratus speciosus. The sequence goes on along the minus strand of OZ010795.1, from coordinate 477,937,484 downwards.
TATGGGTCTTAAAAATTCTGATATCAAATTTTGAGTGACGCTGCGCTATTAAAATGAATATATATATATATATATATATATATATATTTAATTTTTATTTATTTTTAATCAGTGATGCTTTTTCATTCAAAATATGAGTTTTAAAAGATATTGTAATGTGACTCTGGGATATGTAAGTAGGAGCAAACATTCAATTGAAATATTCAAATTGAACCAATATAAATCCAATTCACACCTCCCAGAATCACACTACGACCGTTCAGTATAGTGGAAGAAGGGATTGCGATGTAAATAAATTTAAATAAATCTGCAAAGGAAAACAAAATAATTACTCACCCCAAGAAACACAAACAATCTAAGATGACTAAATATTGCAGAGATTTTATTCACCAAAACATTTTCAATTTATGAATACTGGATCCAGTAGGAAATAAAAATATTAAATAACTATTCTAAAAATATAAACATCTCATCATAACACTTAATGAATTTAAATATCTTGCACAGAGTTAGGTTTATCGGTATGAGAATAGTATATGGTGCACTTATCTTCATGATGTAAGTGGTTTATCATTACAAATAAAGTCAGCAAAGTTTTTAAGTTGATAGTTTCTGATTATATGATACACTGAGATATGAATGAAGACTTCTTTTGCAAGTACCTTGTTTCATCGTTGTTACGGCGTAAATGCCCTTAAATTTATTTGTTTATAATTTAACTCTGTTTATCTTTCATATTGCGAAATATAATTATAAAACTGATTTCTTTTGACAGAAAAAATCTAATCTGTTTATCTAAATTGTTTATAACCCTGAATCAATATTTATGAGTAACATTATGATTTCAAGGTCATGTAATATAGATTTATTTACTTTATAATAATTTTGAATTGATGGTGATTTATTAGTTTTATAATTACTTGGATGTCATTTAAATGAATATTATAGCTATTTAGAAGATTTATAACTGCATATTGTAATTTTTATTTTGATGTTTATTTTATATAATATGTATCATTTTTAAAATGGTCAGTCTTGACTCTGTAACCAAGCAGAGAACATGTAACATGTCCTGACTCTGTAATCAGAGATGCCAATTGTTAAATCATGGCTCTGTTTAATACAGAGTGTATAGTGGAAGTCCTGACTCTGCAACCAAGCAGAGAACACATTTTTTTTTGTATTGGCTCTGTTAAATACGGAGAATTACTATTATGGAACAATTATTAACTTCTAATGATGAATAGAATTTACATACTATTTCAGTTTTATTTAATAAACTATTTAACCTAATTGCTCTCCCATCTCACTTGGATTTTGAAAATTTATTTGTCAGATGAATTTCGGCGCCAACATTTATTTTTGGTGCCGAGTAACCCGCGAAACATTTTTTGGAAATAATAGTGAGCTATTGTGAAAGAGATTTGTGATTAACAACTGTGATTTATTTTTCAACATGTGATTAGTGTGTGATTTATATTTCAACCTGTGATTAGTGTGGAATTATTATTGTGTCATTTGGATTACGACATGCCATCTACATTACCTGGAATTAACAGGTAAGAAAATATTTTTTTCATTTTCTATGAATGGTTAATGTTTTAAAATAAGAATTATTCTTTATTTAAAATGGAAAATCTTGAAAAGCTGAAAGCAAAACGTTCTGTTGAACGAACGAGTTTCACGAAATTAATTGCAAAATTAGAAACATTATTAAATGATGACATTGATAATACGAAAACCGATGAATTATTAGAGCTTCAAGAAATATTCCTCTTAAAAGAAACGGCTTTCCAAAGTTTGAATCGTGATATTGAAGCTCAAATATCCGACTTAAAAGAATATGAAAAGGACATTGCTAATAGTGAAAAGTACACTGACCAATTGATCAGTGCTAAATTTAAAATTAAAAATAGATTAAGAAAATGTAAAAAGGATAATGTTTCTATGATAGCAACTAGTCGTGTAAATTCATTGAATGGTTCTGCTAGTGGAACAGAAACGAGTTCTGCCATGAAATTGCCTAAATTAAATGTTCCAAAATTTTCTGGTGAAATCGAAGAATGGGTCGAATTTTTTAACTGTTTTGAAACATCGATACACCAGAATAAATCACTATCTAAGATAGAAAAATTCGCTTATCTAAAATCCTTGTTATGTAATCGGGCCTATAATGTGGTAGAAGGGTTTCCTTTGACAGAACAAAATTATGATACTTGTATTGATTTATTAAAGGACCGTTTTGGTAAGGTTGATGTTATTATTAATAAACACATGACTAATTTATTAAATATGGAACCAGTTAAAAATTGTTCAAATTTAAATGCATTAAGAAGATTGCATGACATGTGCGAAGTTAATATTAGAAGTTTAAGAAATTTGGGGGTAACATCCAGTTCTTATGGACAATTGCTAAATCCTATTTTGCTAAAGCTATTGCCCCATGAATTAGTGATTGAATATCATAGAAAACGTGATACTAGCAAATTGTCAGATGTAACCGATCTAATTGCCTTTCTGAAATGTGAAATAGAATGTAGAGAAAAGGCTTTGTCAATGACAAGTTCTAAAAATGATGCATCCTCTTCTTTTGTACATAAAAATAAAACTGAATTTCGTGAAAAGAAAACATCAAATAAATATCAACATGCTAATACCTTAAATGCCACTATTAAAGTTTTTTGTGTATTTTGCAAAGGTAATGATCATTTATCTTCCGAGTGTAAAAATTTAGCTGATGATAAGAAAAGATTAATGTTACGTAAGGAGGGTAGATGTTACAAATGCTTTTTGAAATCGCATTTATCTTCGCAATGCCGCATAAAATTAAAGCCATGTCTAAATTGTAAAAGCACTGAACATAACAAAATATTTTGCTTTAAGAAAAGTTTGAAACCGGAAATTAATGAAAATCAAAATCAAACAGTTGTATCTAATTCTCATTGTAATTTTAGAAATTCTAAGCATGCTGTTTTATTGCAAACATGTTGTGTAACTGCTCAAGGTAATTCTAAATCAAAGGTAGTTCGATTATTACTTGATTCTGCAAGCGAAAAAAGCTTCATAACAAAAGCATTAGCTCGTGAATTAAATTTGCCTGTTTTAAGAAAAGAACATTTAACTGTATTCGCTTTTGGCATGGATCAAGGTCGCGAAGAAGAATATGATGTTTTTAAAATTAAATTGCGAAGTAAAATGAATTATCATCGTTTTATAGATGTTGAGGTGCTAGCTACCGATTTGATAAGTGCAACAACATTGAAGGTTCCCAATTCTGACCCTCTAGTTATAAAATACATTGAAAGTAAAAGATGGAGGTTAGCCGACCCTACGCCCGAGGAATCCGAAGTACAAATTTTACTTGGAGCTGATTATTTCTGGAATGTTCAGAGAGGTGTCGTTGAAGAAATTAATGACCATTTATATGTAGCTAATACACTTTTTGGGTACACAATAGTGGGAAAAATAAACTCTAAAGATAACGAAACAGTTAATGCTCATCTTGTATCTGTTAATGAAATAGAAAATTTTGATTTGCAAAAGTTTTGGAAACTAGAGTCTTTGGGTATTTGTGATAGTAAAAATGAATTATTTTCACAAAAGGATTTAGATGCTCTTGATTTATTTAATGATAATTTAAATTTTGTAAATGGAAGATATGAAACTAAACTTTTGTGGAAAGTAAATAAAAATGAATTGGAATCCAATTTTGATGTAGCTAAACATAGACTTTGGGGATTAAAATCAAAATTGTGCAAAAATGAATGGTTACTTAAGGAATATGAGAAAATATTAAATGAACAATGTGGTTTGGGTATAATTGAAGAATGTGAGTTTAATAAAGAGGAAATAAACACGTATTACATGCCTCACAGACCAGTAATAAGGGAAGATAAATCGACAACTAAAGTAAGAATTGTTTTTGATGCATCATCCAAAGATAAGGGGGCAAAATCGTTAAACGAGTGCTTATTTCCTGGGCCCAATCTAAATCCTAACATATTGGACATTATTTTAAAATTCCGTCTCCACAAAATTGCTTTCTTGGCCGATATAGAAAAGGCATTCTTGCAAATCCAGATACAACAAGAAGATAGAAATTTTTTGAGGTTCCTGTGGTTTGACAATATCACTAGTAACAATCCCATTTTGAAGGTTTTTCGCATGACCCGTGTAACTTTTGGTGTAACAACTTCACCCTTTTTCCTTTCTGCAACCATCAAACATCACATTGAGGGGTATAAAGATTTGTTTGGAAAAATAGTTAATATGCTGGATACTTCCTTATACGTTGATGACCTGTTTCATGGAGCTGATTCAGTAAATGAAGCTTTTGTTTTATCAAACAGTGCAGAGAAGATATTGAGTGAGGCCAATATGAAACTCAGAAAATTTAAAACCAATTCTTCCGATTTAAAATTTTTATGGAAGGAACATGGAATAAACTTTGAGGAAGACACTCTTGAACAAAATCTTTCGAAGGTATTGGGAATTATATGGATAACAGAAAGTGACACCTTGAAAATAGACATACAACCACTTTTAGTAGAATTTGACCATAAAATTATTACCAAACGTATTGTTTTACAAACTGTGGCAAAAATTTATGATCCTATTGGACTCATTTCCCCTTTCGTGATAAGAATTAAATTTTTAATGCAAGAACTCTGGGAACATGGAATTGACTGGGATTCTACATTACCAGATTCTTTAAGTGGAAAATTCAGAAAATGGCATAATGAAATAAAAGACTTGGTAAATTTTGAAATTCTTAGAAAATATTTGTAACTATCCCAAAATTAAATCCTGAAACCGCTCAACTTTTCATATTTTCTGATGCTAGTTTAAAGGGGTATGGGTCAGTGGCTTATTTACGTGATTCTTCTTCTTGTGAAACTTCATTTGTAATAGCAAAGTCGAGAGTAGCGCCTCTCAAGAAAATTACATTGCCGCGCATCGAACTTCTTGGAGCACTTACGGCTGCAAGATTAGCGAATTATTTAAAGGAAATATTTAAAATTGTGAATGAAAATATATTTTGTCTAAGTGACTCCCAAATTACCTTGCACTGGATTAAAGGAAGTGCTAACAACTGGAAGCCCTTTGTGGCAAACCGCGTACGCGAAATTCAGGAACTTGTTGCTCTGTACAATGGAAATTTTGTAAAGGAAAGGAAAATTCTGCAGATGTTCTCTCTCGTGGTTGCTCTGCATCTGAATTGATTAATAACGAGGTATGGTTACATGGTCTTAGCTGGCTGAAGGAAGAATCGTTACCAGTATTTCCCCCTGAAACTCAACCTAATCTACCTGATGAAGAGGTCTTGCAAGAACAACGTAAAACGCTTGTTTGCTCCATATCCCAAAATATTCCAGAATTTTGAGCTTTTATTTAAATTTTCATCCTGGTCTAAATTAAAACGAATTACGGCTTGGTGCCTCAGATTCATCAAAAATAGTACATGCCCATCTGAACGAGTCTATGGTTTTTTGACTGTTCCAGAACTTGAAAGGGCAACAAATGCTATTGTGAAATTAATTCAAAACCATGAATTCGGAGACGAACTGAAAATTCTAAAATCCAGAAAGATCCTAAATTCTAAAAGCAAACTCCTTCCTTTACATCCATTTCTTGACGAAAATGATATTCTTCGTGTTGGAGGTAGGCTAAAAAATGCAAACTTGTCTGAATATCAAAAACATCAAATCATTCTCCCTAAAAGGCATCATGTTACAGACTTGATAATAAAGTATTTTCATGAGAAACATCTTCATAGCGGAACTCAATTGACAATTTCAGCAATTCGACAAAAATTTTGGATAATTAATGCTAAAGAAGCTGTGAAAAGAGAAATAAGGAAATGTATGAAATGTTTCCGAAATTCATCACACCTTTCATCTCAGTTGATGGGAAATCTGCCATCAGCACGCGTGACACAAGCTCGAGTATTTTCAAGAGTAGGAGTCGACTTAGCCGGCCCCTTTTTGATCAACCTCGTAAGGGACGTGGTGTGAAACCCTTTAAACATTATGTTTGTCTGTATGTTTGTTTCGTAACAAAAGCTATCCATCTTGAGTTAGTCACTGATCTTACAACTGAAACCTTTCTAGCCTCATTGAAAAGATTCGTGGCTCGACGTGGAAAACCTCTAGAAATATTTTCCGACAGAGGTACAAATTTGTAGGGGCAGACCGCGAAATAAAGAGAATGATGTCTCTAATTGCTTCTGATGAAAAATTGCACAAGTATCTTACTGACGAAATGATAGTATGGAAATTCAACCCACCTTCCGGCCCCTCACTTTGGAGGCCTTTGGGAAGCGGGAATAAAACAAATGAAAAATCATTTGAAGAGAACAATTGGTGATCAGATTTTAACTTATGAAGAATTTTTGACCTTAATTGCACAAATTGAGTCATGCTTAAATTCAAGACCGCTTGTCGCTGAGTCTTCTGATCCAAATGACTTTACGGCTCTGACGCCAGGACATTTTATTATAGGAGCACCCTTGACCTCCTTACCTGAGCCTGATATCTCCTCTACCTATGTAACTCCTTTGGAACGTTGGAAATTGCTACAAAGATTTTCCAAAGTTTTTTGGAAAAGGTGGTCGTCAGACTATCTCTCACAATTGCAGCAACGTACAAAGTGGTTTAGAAGCAACCCGAACTTAAAATCAATGACTTGGTGTTGATAAAGGAAGAAAACCAGCCCCCATTAAGGTGGAAATTGGGCAGAATAATTGAACTATTTCCTGGGGATGATAATATTGTTCGTGTTGTCAAATTAAAGACTTCTACTGGTGAACTGAAACGCCCTATCACAAAATTGTCTCCTCTACCGATGGACATTTAATATAATAGAATTTTACTTTATTTTAACTAACTTTATTATTATTATTTTTTTCTATGTCTAATTTTTGTAACTTTCTGAACTATTTTGTATATTAATGTCTTTTTCTATTTTTAGTTGTTCCAGAAACTGTTTTTTTTAGAAGTAGTAGGATTTAATTGCATTTCATTTAGTTATACTTGACATTTAAGGTAATATTTTAAATTTGTATTTAATATTTGATTATTTAGTATGTGATAGTGGAAATTTGGTAAGTTATAATTGTTCGATGAACTCCGTTCATGGAGGCGGAGGATGTTACGGCGCAAATGCCCTCAAATTTATTTGTTTATAATTTAACTCTGTTTATCTTTCATATTGCGAAATATAATTATAAAACTGATTTCTTTTGACAGAAAAAATCTAATCTGTTTATCTAAATTGTTTATAACCCTGAATCAATATTTATGAGTAACATTATGATTTCAAGGTCATGTAATATAGATTTATTTACTTTATAATAATTTTGAATTGATGGTGATTTATTAGTTTTATAATTACTTGGATGTCATTTAAATGAATATTATAGCTATTTAGAAGATTTATAACTGCATATTGTAATTTTTATTTTGATGTTTATTTTATATAATATGTATCATTTTTAAAATGGTCAGTCTTGACTCTGTAACCAAGCAGAGAACATGTAACATGTCCTGACTCTGTAATCAGAGATGCCAATTGTTAAATCATGGCTCTGTTTAATACAGAGTGTATAGTGGAAGTCCTGACTCTGCAACCAAGCAGAGAACACATTTTTTTTTGTATTGGCTCTGTTAAATACGGAGAATTACTATTATGGAACAATTATTAACTTCTAATGATGAATAGAATTTACATACTATTTCAGTTTTATTTAATAAACTATTTAACCTAATTGCTCTCCCATCTCACTTGGATTTTGAAAATTTATTTGTCAGATGAATTTCGGCGCCAACAATCGTAAAGAAACGCAAACACCAATGCTCTAAGGTGACGCATAGAATTTTTGTAAAAAAAAACCATCATTCTGAGCAATCAAAATTAACCCGTTTTCTATTGGAGCTGTAGCAGGAATTTGACTATTTGGAGAAACATCAACCACAAGAATCAATTAGATGAATATATATATAATTTCGTAGGATGACTGAAGAAAATGATGAGTGGCACAACATGTCGTCTATTTACAGAATGCTGAAGATAAAGGATTTTTTATCTGCTTGTAGATCATTCATTTAAAACTACAATAGACAGTGTTTTCATTAAAGTTTGCAACATAAAACATATTTTAATAGGAATTACTTGTCCATTGAATGCTCTTACGCTTCGGCCAGACCCTGAGGCCTAACGGGGGAAAAATCCCCTAAAGATTCGTGCGTGTTACATACTCCGAGAATTTCTTATAAACTGGCTTTTTTTAAAACTCCTGCTGAAAATCGGGAGTACGCTCTCCGCGGAATAGCCAATCAGAAAACTCCTAAGGCCGGAATATCGATAATGAATCGATGGAAAATGTTTTAGCGGCGGAATAATCACCGTGGAATGGCAACACTCTAACGGGCGGGAAAGAAGGAATGTTTGCGTCTTGGGAGTTCGTGTGACGTCAAATGGAATTTCCGGAGTTTATCGAGATAAGAGCATTTTCTGAGCTAAAAAGATTGCTTTTTTGATACACGGAGTGAATAGAAAGTCATTAAAATGAGGAGAAGTGTAGGAAATATAATCTCGTTTCTCTGGTAAACTATTTCAGCAATTATTCTGAAACTTTACCAGAGGAATATGAAAAAATAATAAAATACAATAAATTTAATTTCAAATTAAAATAATTAAGGATAAAGATTTAGAATTTAATATTTAAACTTAGTAAAATTTGCTGTCAAATTGAAAGATCGTAATTTGAAGTAGTTTATTAAAATAAACAAATTTAAATTTATGTAAATTTTAAGTGAGTAATGTTATGTATAGCTTTTACAACATAACAGATATGATATCAAAATTCAAGTGACGCTGTGATCTGACTTAAAAATTTGTTAAAAAATTATTTATGTTTTGTCTTCTGAAATATATTTAGACTTTGAAACATTTTTTTTTCAATACACTATCAAATATGTCATACTTTTTCCCAGCTGATGTTATGTATTAAGTGTATTTAATTCAATAAATTAATTTATCTTTTGCGTCACGATATCCAGAACCACCCGTAAAATTTGTGTAAACGTTTATTTTGCGTCATAGTATCCAAACTAAGTAAATTGTAAGCAAATAGATAGTGTTTAGCAAAGAAAACATTTACACAAATCTTACCGATGGTTCTGGATATCGTGACGCAAAATATAAATTAATTTATTGAATTAAACACGTTTAATACATAACATCAGCTGAGAAAAAGTATGACATATTTGATAGTGTATTGAAACAAAAAAATTTTCAATGTCTAAATATATTTAAGAAGACAAAACATAAGTATGTGTAAAATAATTTTTCAACAAATCTTTAAGTCAGATCACAGCGTCACTTGAATTTTGATATCATATCTTTTAAAACTCACACTTTGAATGTAAAAGCATCACTAATTGAAAATAAATACAACAAAAACGAAAAATTATATATATATATATATGTATATATGTGTATGTATGTATATAAATTCCTTTTAATAGCACAGCGTCACTCAAAATTTGATATCAGAATTTTAAGACCCATATTTCAGATTTGTATAGCCATAAAGTAAAGTGCTGCGTCAAACTTTTAACCCGTTAATGGTTTCTGTATTGATATCATTACTTTTTGAGGTTTAGGATCAAAAGATTAAAAAAATACACCTTCATGGATAAAATTGGATTAAATTTTCCAAGAAACAAAATAAGCTTAATGAAGTATCAAAATTTTACAAAAATGCATGAAAAATAGAATACTTTTTTCAGGAACGAAAACACACAACCTTACAAAAACATATTAGAAAAAAAAGCTAATTAAAATATACAATACTTTTTATAGACACACATTTATAAGAAAAATGTCAAAATACATAACAAGTAAATATTAAAATTAAATAAGCATTATAATTTCTTTTTTATTTATTTACAAGAGAAAAACATAAAAACTGCCTAATACTCATAAAATATTGGTTGACAGTTTTATAAATATGAACTCAAAATTTAGTCCAACAACTTCATATAGTGGTTAATGGATATATGTTGATAAAAACCTTTCCTCATTTTCTGAAAAATGTTCAATCCTGAGACATATATACATCTGACGACATAGCAAATTAGATTAAGCTGTCCACCTGGTCAATCTATGCTAATATATCATCATGATGCAAGAAGTTCAACCAAGCCAAAACTGTCAAAATTTCTGAGTATTAGCAAGCATAAGCAAATATAAATGAGGAAATGTCTTCCATGGCTTGCATTATGACAAAAAATGACGTTTTACAATACAACAATTAAAAGCTCGATAGTAAATAGCTATTTTTTAAGTATAAAGAGCAGAATTAAATATCGGTATTAAATTATTTTAGACTGGAATCAGTACTGAGATTGAAGGTCTTGCACCCATGTATATCATTAAAAATTTTCCAAATTGGGTAAATCATATTCAATATAAGTACTATCCACAGGAAATGAGGACATATGATGACCTTAATTTGTGTTAAATATCAAAAAATCCTACCATGGACATATATAGGGAAAACCGGGGTACAGCAGTCCATTTTTGCAGTTAACATTTTTTTTTCACTTTAACAGAGAGACCAATTTACCTAAAAATATTTTTGATATTCTTTAAACCTTTCTACATGCCATATAATTTTCACACAACATAGTTCCCAATACATAAAAAAATTCATATACACCCGTAAAGTGGACCAGTGTGCCTTGGAAGGGGGGTACACTGGCCCACCCAATCGGGCACTGTGGTCCACCCTTAGTTATTGTCTAAAATATAATATAAATCTATTTATAATTAATCTAAGTCTAAAATACAATGTAAATATATTTATAATTAATCTAATTCTTTTTTATTTCCTTTTTACCTCCAAAATAATATAATAATACAAATTTTCGAATAGCATTTTGAAACAAAAAACATAAAACTAAAGAATTATAAAAAAAAAATATTATATTTCGAAAATAACAATATAAGATGCAGGAGTGATTGCAAATAAATTATTAATTAAGTACAAAAATATCAGTAAACATAAAGACAAATATGATGATGAAAAGTTTACTAGAAGCTCAAAATAGTCAGGATAAAATAGTTCACTATGAGCTAACCATGTGCTCTGAAGCAATAAATAACCAATCCAGTGAGGTCATATATTACTTATTAGGTTACAGTTATATTTGTCAAAGGCAGTAAATACAAAACAAAATATTTCTTTAATATGTTAACTCTACAATGCATGCTTTTCATTTCTCTCTCCCCCCCCCCCCTTAAAGAAAAAAAAATGCTATATTGAACAAGAAAACTTATTTTAAAAATCATACGTGAACTGTTATCCATAATTTAGGATTAAACTAAAGTGTCAGATGGTTACATTATAATCTGAACAATATATAACATGAAATTTAAAGTGGGTCAAATAGCTACTCTAGGCATTGTAGGGTTAAATAAATTGTCATTTTTCTTTGTTTACTTTATTTTATAGTTAAATAACTATTTTAAAATAATATTTTTTTATAGAGAATAACCAATTATTAAATATTTTGAAAATTCTTCATTACAGAAGCAGTATTCATTGCGGACCACTGTACCCCAGCATTGGGCGGTCCACTGTGCCCCAAGTTAAAGTTCAATACATACTCATAAAAATATTATTTAAAGTTTTCTTTCAAACATACAAACTTTTAAATTAAATAAATACCAATGTTTTACCTTTTCAAAAAAGTTGTTTTATCTTATTTATCCATAACCTTTAATTACTCAATAAAGAAAAGTATGATGATGAAAAATTTTACTTTTAGGAGCTTAAAACAACCAGTCAGGATAAAAGGGTTTGTTCTGAGCTAACGATGTCTTCTGAAGGCTATAAGTAATCAATCTAGTGCTGTTATCAATTAGCCTAAAAGAAAAGCTTTAAAAATTTAAAAATAAGTAAAATATAAGGGTTGGTCCACTGTGCACTGAGGCCCACTGTACCCCGCTCTCCCCTATATTTAAAAAATATTGGGAAGGACTAATCAACATAGGAAGAAATATGGTACATAAAATAGATGAATGAGTTTCGTTGCGAAAAGAAAATGCAAATATTATTGCCCATAGACAAATTTCTCTGATTTTTGAGTAATTTAACAAAATTCTCTTTGCAGATTGATAAACCTCCCTGGTTTTTCCACGATTCCCTGATTTCCAGACTCTGTAGACATCCTGTATATATATAAAGAATATATTATCTCCCTATTATCCACAAAACAAGGTGGGGACGTCACCATCACCAATGGATGCAATGTTGCATCCCATTGTTGCATCCCAATGATGCATCAATGTTGCCCACTTCGTTCAGGAATAAAATATTAAAAATTTATAAATATTTATGAAAATTAACATTGCTTATATAACATAGTTGGCAAACAACTTTAACTCGGACTTCCATCTTTGTCATTTTGTACAAGATGTGTATTCCTGATACATAACATTTTGAGTCTGTTATAGAGCAGACTCCCTCAAATCCGCACAGCTTGGGGCCAGAGGTTGTGCAGATTTTAGAATTTTGCGGATTTCAGCTCATTGCTTTGTTTACATTTTTTAAATAGTAATTTGAAGCAATAATACAATAAAAATTATAATTAATGTTTGTAATAAAGTAAAATATTAAAATAATTAAGTAAAGTAATAAACTAAAAGGATAAAAAGATAATTTAAAAACTGAATAAAATATTAAAAGTAAAGGTTAAGTAAATAATTAATAATGCATATTTGAATATGCATAAAAATAATGTGATACATTTTCCATTAATTCACATCAAAATCATCATAATAAGAACTAAAAAAAGCTTTATTAATTCATAAATATATTTGGTAAAAAGGTTGTGATTACCAGTAATATCAACAATATCTTGATTAAATAAAAAAATAATAAATTCATACTCCTTCCATGGAAAAACATGAGATCACTCATGCGATTAAGAATTACATATTAAAATGCATACAGGGTGAAATAAAACTAAAAAATTCTGTAATTGTGACCCTACATCTGAAAAATGCGTTGTTTAAATATATAAAGATGTGTGGATTTTAGGGTTGCGGATTTGAGGGAGTCAACTAGTAAAAAATTACTAAAAATGTTTGGGTTTTTTTTATAAAATAAAATGTAAATATCTTTACTGTACTTTGAACAATAACACTGGTAGATTTCAGTATCATCTGCTTTAAACCAATGTTGTCTTTTCGAACTACAGCCGTGTAATGACCCCTTGATGTAAATTTACCATGGTGAAATATTGCACCTGATAATGTGTAATTTATATTGCAAAATCCTATTTTACTTTGTGGAACTCCTGTCAGTACCAAGACAGTATTTTTCTGCATGTTTGGCTTTATTAATTGCAGTGAAAAAATTAAAACATTTTGTGTGTTTTTAAATTCATATCTACTAGATGGAACCCATCAAAACTTGACGGCAAATAACTTGGCGGTATCATGTAAAAAAGTTCATGACAGCTTAAAATATTTAAAATGTTTCAGAGAATAATTCATAGCAAAAAACCAATTAGGAATTGTTTAAATGCGAATGTAAAAATCTGAACAATTATGCTTTCCAATAACATCATTGGTTCGTTAGGTGAATCAGAAAATTGTTTATATGAATGCAATTTTGCATGTACCTAAATCACATGACAAAAATTGTGCATGATTTTCTTGTGCTTTGTTATGCGCGGTTTTTTTTTTTGTGTTATTATAAATTAGGGGTGCACAACCTTTTAAAGAGAAGGGCCACTTACAAAAATGTTTGGGTTGTTGAGGGCCACATCAGTAACACGGTGAACATTCTATTTCGCGGAGGTAAAATGTAGCCTATAATCAGATAAAAAATATGGTTTCAGAGGACACGCGAGAGAGGAAGTTTTACCTCTCTAGGTTCCCCTATCCAGTCAACATGTCCAATTCAGTTGGCAAGGATATATTAAGAGTTTGTGTTTGTGTATATAACAGATATATAGAAATGATCATTTTGAAGGAGTGATAATATTTCTTGACTTTATTTGAGGGAATAAATATTGCTTTATTAAAAGCGCTAAAAAACCCATAGGCATGAAAGTGCTAGTGCCGAAAAAAAATTTGAACTTTATGAACGGAGGGAGGAGGATCAATGAAATTTGAGATTTTTCCGCACCCGATCAACGATTTTTGTAATTTTTTTGTGCCTGATCGACAAAATTTGCAATTTTTCCGAAAAAGGTCGACAAAAGTCGCTATATTTCTGCAGCTGATTGACGAAATGAACTATTTTTCCGCCCCTGATAGACGAAATTCCCGATTTTCGACGCCCGATAAACGAAATTCGTAATTCCTAACTGACACTGGCGAAATTTGCAATTTTTTCCCGCGGTAAATTGACGAAATTCGTGATTTTCTCGCGATAAACTCACGAAACTCCAATTTTTTCACAGCTGATCAATGAAATCTTCATTTTTTCCACGCCTGATCGACAAAATCCGGACCAACGAAATTCGCAAATTTTCCAGAGGCAAACTGCTGAATTTTACGATAAACAGACAAAATACGCGATTTTAGCGCAGACGATCGACAAAATTTGAGATTTTTCCGAACCTAATTGTCAAAATTCGCGATATTTGCGCACCCGATTGACGAAATTCGCAATTTTTTCCCGCGGGAAATTGTCGGAATTCGCGAATTTTTCTTGCGATTAACGAAACTCACATTTTTCCGCAGTCAATCAACAAAATTTACAATTCATCCATGGATCATCAATAAAATTAAGAATTTTTTTGCGACCGATCAATAAAATTTTAAAATTTTAAGCACTCTATCGACAAAAATCGCGATTTTTCCGAGCTTGACTAAACAAATTCGCGACTTTTCCGTGTCTGTTCAAGAAAATTCCAATTTTTCCGTACCTCACAAACGAAAATTGACATTTTTCCGCACCTGATGAACAAAATCCACGATTTTTTCGAGTCCGACCAACGAAATTTGCATTTTTTCCATGTCCGATCAACGAATTTGGAATTTTTTCGAACAAATTGACGAAATTCGCGATATACAGACAAAACACGTGATTTTTCATCAGCCGATTGGCAAAATTTGAGATTTTTCCACTTCTAATTGATGAAATTCACAATTTTTTCCCACGCAAAATTGTCGAAACTAGCGATTTTTTCTCGCGACTGACAAACTTACGATTTTTTCTTCAGCCGATCAACAAAATTTACAATTTTTCGCATCATCAGCAAAATTGACAATTTTTTCGTGCACGATCAATGAAATCTGCGATTTTTTTGCATTTGATTGACAAAATTCGCGATTGTTTTGTGCCCGACTAACAAAATTTGCGATTTTTTCGTGCCTGACCAACAGAGTTCACGATTTTTCCAAGCCCGACCAACAGAATTCGTGATTTTTCCACACCCGATCAATAAAATTCGTGATTTTTCTGCACCTGACTAACAGAATTCGATATTTACCGAGCCTGACCGAGAAAATTTGCGCTTTTTCCAGGCCCGATTGACAAAATTCGCTATTCTTTCACTTCCGATAAACAAAATTAACGATTTTAGGTAGATTTCGTAGGCCTATAGGCGTCATTCCTATGTTGGAATTTCTGAAAAATTTTTGCAGATCTACACCCATCATGACCCTAGAACTCAAAACCACCCTCAGTAAAAAACTTTATCAATCTATCTATCTATCTATCTATCTATCTATCTATATATATCACTTTCTTCTGGACACGATAACTTCCACAATTCTGCGCAAATCTCTTCCAAACTGATACATAAAAATCAAGGGGTATAAAATCTCGTTCAAGTTCGTTAATGGGCAAAATTGGGCCAAGGGGCTGGAAATAGGGAGAGGTTTTGTGAAAATAGAAAAAAACCCATAACTTCTTAAATTTTGTACATATCAAATCAGTTTAAGGTTTTTATTACTCCTAACAAGATAAAGTAAAAAAACTAAAACCCAACTACGACAAAAAACTACGCTGAAAAAGTATATATGTTTCCGCCTTCACCGCGTGGAGGTACTCCCAGCTTATGTCGTTTACATTAGTGCATTAAATTATTCTATTAACGTTCACGCTGCTCTACATTACAGTTCCCGTGATCCGCGCTTTACTCTTATCGCTCATTTTTTTTAAACATCTTCAAAGCAGTCTTGTAATTATGTATAAGCATATAAATACTGGTGAAGCTCTTTCAAGTAATACCAAACACATTACATATATTTTTATTTTATACTTTTTGTCCGCTAGAGGGCATAATAGTAAATTTGGTGACAAACTTTATAGCTCACAACCAACAGAATATCAAGATCAAGACCCTTCTAATGGCACTGCAGTGGTCTTATTCTGATTACTAAGTACCAAAGAAATTAAGAACGAAAAGATGTGAATTATATGCAATTAGCCCATAAATGCAAGTAAAGTCACAAGCAAATGCTAGTAATATATATATATTCGAAATGTACAAGTGAAGCGCTTTAAAATGATACCAAACACGGCATATCTAGCTTAACTTTATTTTTTTACTCTGTATATTTTGTCCGCTAGAAGGCGCCACATTGAATTTGGTGAAAATCTATATAGCCTATAACCAGCGGACAATTAAGACGCTTCTAATGATATGTCATTTGTCGAATTCTGATTAGTGGTTTAGAAGTTACGAGGGAACAGATGAACATACATACATACATACATACATACATACATACATACATACATACATAGCCTGTCAAAATCATAACCCTCCTTTGGCTTTGCCGTAGTCGGGTAAAAATAGGGCAAAAAGTTTATGCATCACACATTTTTGATAAAATTAAAAATGTGATCAAGGCGCGCAAAAAATAGGGTTTTTGAGAGAAAAAAATTCATAACTTCGTCAATTCACAAGATATCAAATTCAATTAATTTTATTATACATCTGCTGAAAACTATCTACAACTTTTATATTCATAAGTTTTTGATAGGACCAATTCGTACCGCAAAAAGGGGGAGGGGTGAAGAAGAAAAATTTCCATTACTCCGTCAATTCACAAGATATAAAATCCCCATGAATTTAACATATATCTTCTTAATATTGTCTTCAACATTTATATAGATAAGTTTTTGATAAGACCAATTCTTATAGCAAAAACAAATTAAAACACATAGCGGTTGAAGAAAAAAATCATCTTATTAAGGGTGTATTCAAACCCAAACTGTTTATTTTCTGACTCATTTTTAAATTCATTTTTGCTCTCAAGCGCATCCAATTGATAGATTCTCTTCTTCAGAAGCAATATAATGTGGTAATGATCGATTTTTTTTATAGAGGCAGAATATATTTCAAAAAATCATGTCAAAGTGAGCATTTTGAGCAGAAATTCCCGAATCGATTGTGTTAGAAAGAAAAATATTGCCCTACTGAGAAAATAATTGTTTATTAATCAAGTTTCAATTAATTGAAAGAAAAACAAGAACACATGCCTCTCATAATTCTTTTCAAAAATCACGTCAGCAAGTTTCGTATTTTTTCTATTAAAAATGAATCTGAAAATGTGCCAGAAAATTTCGAGTTGTTGAGCATGGAAAAGTATTTTTTTTAATACCGCCTTAACATGATTCTGATAAGACCAGCTATTATATAAAAATGAAATAAAAACTCGTCAAAAGCGGCCAGATAAAACTGTTAAAGTGGATTTATATCTAATCATGATTTAGTTTTTGTTGGAACAATTAATATACTTAACTTCGAAATCTACCTCCGCCTGTAGGCCGGGCCGGCAAGGATTTTTTCCATACCCGATCAACACAATTTATGATTCTTAACTGACTGACGAAATATGAAAAATTTCCCTAGGCAAATTGACGAATATCAGGATTTTTTCCTGCACCTATGGACAAAAATTGCAATTTTTTCCAGTTATAAATTGAGGTAATTCGCGGGCCGCACGTCAACTCATCGCGGGCTACTTTTGGCCCGTGGGCCACAGGTTGTGCATCACTATTATAAATGAATCATTCTAAAAAATGACTGAGATAAATAACGATTCACAATGTTTGGCATAGTTTGGAATAAAAATATTTTGCATGGCCAAAGTCGAAAAAAAAAAAAAAAAAATGCACATTAACATACATTTTGGAATAAAAACACCAGAATGTAGCTATAACAAAAATATAAGTAAATCATTCAAAAAATCAAATTCCAACTTTTCTAAATGGAAATAAACCCATTCTGAAAAAAAAAAAAAAAAAATTAAACCCTCCCACATGCAGAAGGGGGGAAGGGGGTGTACTTTACACTTATCCACGCAATTGCCGCCAAGCATAACAGTTGGCATTAAATAAACCTTTTGATAAAAATTAATTTTGTCGAACGTATCATTCAAAATTCATGCTTTTATGAAATCTTTCATTAAACCAATACAAATATATGTTTAAATTAAAGTATACCATAAAATAAAACTATTTAAACACCATGCAAGAAATTATAAATGTCTCTAAGCATTGATGTAAACATATAACTTTTTAAAAAATGCCTTATAAACTTAATGACATTTTCTTGCCTTATAAACTCTATGAGATAAGGTGGTAAATAATAATTAATGTGCTGCCTACCAAGTAAAAATAAACCAGTTTGGTAAAAGTGGTGGTGGGTCCAAAAATTCCCATAAAAACTTTGAAAATAAAATAACGTTTTCAAAATGATCATTTGAAAATTATACATTTTCATGAATTATTTTACTGAATCAAAACAAATATGTGTTTAAAATTAAAAAAAGATTGAAATTAAATGATAAAATAAAATAGAATTTGAACTGCATGCATAAAATTGTGATTCATTACAGTAAATATATCATTTTTAAAAAACAAACTAGTGTTCCCGTTTAACACTTTTCAAAGTACAATGGTTTTATTTTAAGAGATTCTTAAAAATATATGACGATTTCAGCTTACCTTGATAATGTGTGCCAGTGATGAATTCAGAAGGTGGCTTAATGGGAATACCCCTCTCCCACACACACACCCCCCTCCCTGCCGTGTACATTGAAATCCCTCTATAAAATTTAAGACAATGATTTTTAATGGTTTCGAAGTGAAATCCTTCAGGGGTGAAAATATCACTTCTAGAAGAAAATATCTGATTTCAACACCGATTTATGTTACACTGACAAATAATAATCCAATTAGAAGTTAGCCGACCTAATTGTAATTTCAAAACTGACAAATGGCATCAAGAATATTTTAATAAAATTTTGTTTTTGTAATGAAAGTGAAAAATATCGGGTTTTTATTTCCTAAGATATTCGTTTGAATATTCTTGTGTCAGTCAATTATTTCATAATTTTACGAACAAAATTCTTCTGCCTCTGAAAGGGTTAAAGAAGGCTAAGCTTGCAAGTAGTTAAAAAAGACGTATGTGGAAACCCAGTATACTTTTTCTATTTTATTTGTTTATTATAAGTTATCCTCATTATTTAGATGTTTGCAAAATCGCATTGTGCTTATTTAAAATGCTGTCAGTCAGAAGATCATCATTCGTGTAATGCAAGTGCAAAATACGTTATTAATTGGAGTTTTTATGTTTAAATTCTTATAAAGGCTACATTCTAATGTGTTTTTCTTCATATTTTGAAAAGTTAATTTGTTTTTATTATACTATGAGCAATTTTTCAAATTGTTTAAAGCCCCAGAAATTATAATAGTAAAACAATTAAAATGGGCTGTTTCATGCATAAAATAGTTAAAAAAAGAAAAGAAAAAAGCTGCAGGGTGCGTAAAGTAGTTAAAAATTTATGACACTCTGCCCCTTCAAATTGACGCAAAAAATGACAGATTCCTCATTATAAAGCAGGGCTTGAAAAATCTATTGCCTGACATGCCCGGGACATGTAAAATTTCCAATCGGGCATGTATTATTCGGGCATGTAATGGTCCCCAGCGATTCGTTGCAATAAGATTTTTATGTAAACTACTCGATAATACAAGCATTCAAATCAAGACTGGTCTTCTCTAAATTTTATGACTATTATTAACGAAGACTAAACTGAAATTAATGGAAGATGCAGCATCATTTTTCCTAAAGTAATCAACTTTTATTTACTAATAACATTTAATTTGTTTTTGCTTTTATTTTCACATCAACAGAGCTCTCAAAGTATTCCTGAATTAAGTGAAATAGCTTCTTTTCATATGACGAACTTAATAAAATACAGTAGAATCTCCTTATAATGAATGTCACTTTAACGAATTTTTCTATTTAACAAATATTATTTGAATTGTTTAAAAACATCTTATTGTCCTATTTTATTATAAAAATATTCAATTTAACGAATTTGTCAGTATAGAGAATTTAATCAGTGGTCCCCAGCGATCTGTTGTAATGAGATTTTACCGTAACTAATCGATAATACAAGCAATCAAAACAAGACTGGTCTTCTCCCAATTTTATGACTATTAATAAGTATTAATTAAATTTTATGAAGACTAAACTGAAATTAATTAGAACAAGTTTACAAAAAGATAATCGACTACATATGCAGTCATGTGGAAAAGCCCTACACTTCCCAGAAGATCACTAACAAGGGAACCACTTTTGGTGTTGCTCGCTCCTAGCATTGAGGCCTGGTGACTTTTAAAGCCCTATATTACGAAACTTAAGAATCCATAAAAATTTTCTCTTAAAATAATATTTTTTGAATTTACAGCAGTATAACTTTCTGAAAATGCAATTTTCGTGACCACTTATCGGACTATTAACATTGAAGTTTTTTTAAAGAAAAGCATTTAAAATTAAAAATTAGTTAATAATAAATATGAAATATTGAAAAAAATTTAAAAATTCCTTCAAGAACCCATGCATTTGATTTTGAAAAATTGCAACATTATATTCACATTTTTGGCGGGGAAACAGTTGGCGATTTTTTTTTTCAAAAGTAGAGCTTTCCGTCAACCCTATCCAAATGTCATAGCTGTTTGTCTTGTGTGAGAAGTGGCTTGGACTTCGGTAGAAATTGTAAAGTCTGACCTAATTATCTACAGTAATTTTTCTATATTGTGTAAAAATATTAATTTACTTTATGATTACTTTTACCAGACCATTTAATACAGCAACATTTCATTTTAAACATTCGTAACTTTATTCCATTCGATTTCAAAAGAATATAGTTTGCTTACTTTGTATTTCACTAAAAAATAGTTTCAATGATCTTGGAAGCTTTTATAGAATTATATTTACTATTTATATATTTATCGTCAGCATACAAAAAAAGAAAAACCTAATATTTGTTTCTTGTGCTATCGATTATACAAAAAGAAAAAAAAATCGCAATCTGATATAATTCTAATATGTACTGTACATTTATCCCCCAGATAAAGAGGGCGGAATATTTCTAGCGCCATATTTGGGAGCTTAACTCACATTTGGCGTGAAATAAACAAATAAAAATGTAATAATAAAACATTATAAGTATAAAAATGTATATAAAATAGGATTTTAAGAGAAATTTTATCGGTTCTCTACCTTTTATGTATAGGGCTACAAAATGGACCAGGTCTCGTTGCTAGGTGCGAGCAACACCATGAGTGGTTCCCTTGTAAGTAGTTTTCATACACTATGGCTCAATTCGAGGTATTTGCAACTATTATGGTTAGTGCTAGAATTTCACAGAGCATTGAGAAATGAATCATTTTTCATGACGAATGTTTTAGGTTTATGATTTGTCAAAATCCTTCATAATTTTTTTTTCCTTTTAAGATAAGTGGTTTTTTTTTTTTTTTTTTTTTTTTTTTTTTTTTTTTTTTTACTTAAAGCATTAATTTTAACTTTCTCAATTGAAGATGTGGCAGGAAGACTCATTTAATTTTTTGAGTTACAGAAATTTTATAATTCACTGAAAATCTTCCTTTGAAAATTCATTAATGAATTTCTCTTAGAAAGTATTGATTTTATGTAAATGTAAATTTTTCCGCAGATATAATGTTCTTCTAATTCTAATTCTTGGATTATTTAATCATCAAAAACAGTTTTCTTATATGTTTCGATATTTCAAAAATTAAACCAGTAAATAAAATAGAGACTTATCCTTCCCTTGAATACTTTTTGCAGCGGAAAACATTTCTCCTGAGTCTTAGAATTATAAGAGATTTTAAGAATTGTTAATGCCTAGATGGAATTTTCAGAAAAAGAAAACTTTAAGAAAGCCTACATAAAACTTATATTTCTATATATTGTATATGTATATTTTCTGTTAGAAACTTTATCTAAATATTTTGATTATTATTTTTCAATATTTTGTTACACAAAAAATGCATTAAAATTTAAAAAAGGGATGACGACGAAAAATTATTTTGGTATGCATAAAGAAAAAAATATTTATAATGCAAGTTATAGATTATCACTTCATCGTAAAAATTTGCAGCAAACAATCTAGACATCCAAACGTTTTTATGGATAACAGTTATTTAACCATAATTTTTTGGCTATTGTGACGAATACCTTTATACCTTTATTTTTTTATAATTTAGTTTTTAATAGTTGAATAGAGTATTTGTTGCATTTTTTTACAGTATAGTTAATTATACCTTTTTATACACAAACATGCTTTAACCAATATTGCAAAATAAATTTAAAAACTATGTCAAGAAGTATTTTTTTCTTTTTTACTATAAACGCTGCATTCATTTTATTTTTAAATTGTAAATTATCATCAGAAAAAAGTAGTTATTCAACCTGTTCTGTGATAGATATCTGAAGCAGTTCTGTGATAGATTTGTGATAGAGGATAAGACATTGTCACAAATCTATCACAGAACTGCTTCATGCCTGACCCCATAAGCTCCAAACCAGCCTTCCCCACCCCCAGCCCCTTTCAAGCTAAGTGCCACCTCTCACACTTCAAACGAAAAAAAAAAAAATGGTAATATAGCAGCTACGGTTCTGAAAATAAGCATATAACCATCTAATGACATTAGGCTTCAATATTTCACATTAACCATCGCAGTGCAAATATTTTATACACAATCGGGACAATAATTATTGAACCACCTCGTAGTTTATGATTATGAAGAAGAAGGTCATACATCTAGATAGGATTCAACTATTGGAATTAAAAGAAATTTTTATTTTATATTGCTACACTTTTTAAAGAGGTTTTGATACAAAAAGATAAAAGTTCGATAAACAATGAAGTTTTCTCATTCAACTTTTTTAGGAAATCG
The DNA here is from genome assembly GCA_963932465.1 of Maratus speciosus. Lineage (NCBI taxonomy): Eukaryota > Metazoa > Arthropoda > Arachnida > Araneae > Salticidae > Maratus > Maratus speciosus. Next base: position 477,914,236 of record OZ010795.1, on the reverse strand, counting down.
AAACTTTTAATAAATATGTATCAAGATAAATCATGAAAGAATTAATAAACGTAATTATTTCTAAAATTAAGAAAAAGGCACACGAAATCAGATATTTAATAAATTAAAAAACACTCTAATATCACAAAATAAAGTTAATTACAGTATTAGAATGTTTCAAATGTTATACAAGCACCCCATCAGTACAAAATAAAATCGAAAACCTATCGCATAATCTAAATCGATTAATTAAAATTAATGGATTTGATATTTGTACTGATAAGAAGCCTGTATAAAGCTTTGAACAAATGCTACTGCCATTTATTTTATTTGTTGTATTACAACTTTATTTAGTTTATTGAATGTCTATTTTTGTCATTTTTTTCAAAATTTTAAATTCTGATTCAGATTTAAATTCAATGAATTCTGATTTATTTTAATATGATTAATTATTTCAATTTATTATTTCTCTTGATTTTAATTTAAATATTTTGAATATTTTGTAAGTTTTCAATTATTTTTTCAAAAGTAAACTGAAAGGTATGCATTTTTATTCGGCACCTCTTTATTCTAAAAATAAATGAGCAGATACTGTTGCTACTGTTGTTGTAATTGAATTTATTGTGACATTTTCACTATCTCACTTCATAATAATAATAAAGAAAAAACTTCATGCAAATACATGGAAACTGGTAATTAAAATTAGAGATGTGTGATAAATATGCCAAAGTAGATACTTTTTATATCCTTGAAATATTTAAAGGGTTATGTAATGTTGAATTCAGTCAAAATAGTTCAGTTAAAAATGTGTTATATTATCAAAAACTGCGGGAAGGAATTTAATGATCATTTGCAGGCACATACATGAATAGATAGGGGTGTGCGTTTCTCTATCTTTTTTTAATTTGTCAAATTTTAAATTTATTTTTTAATTTTATTCATAATTTCATTATTTGAATAGTGATTTAATCCACAGTTTGAAATAGCCAGTTTTTACTCAATGTTGCCAGATTCTAATACGCCCAAATAGTAACCCCTTCGTTCCCAAAGCTAAAATAATACTACAAATACTTATTCATTTGGTTTTAAACAAACAAAATGACATCATAGATGACAGAAAAAGAAGTTTTCGGAAATTGATACGTTAGTTGACTAGTAATTTTGGTTTACAAATAAGTATCTAAAATTACAAATTCCGTTAAAATATCAATTTAGTTATCACTAACCCAAATTCACACAATCACAAATTTAAGGCCTTTAATCAAGTGAATGACATACAAATCCTCAAAACATTTTATTGCAAAGGATTTAAGTTAATTAAGTATGAAAATTTCTCAATTTCTTGGCCTCTTGAAAGCGTTTTGCAAACTCAGATGAAAATAACGTCTATTTTATGAGGAAATGAGCATAGATTTTGCCATTTATTGGTTTGCTTTTAAAGCAAAAAATATTTAGCAATTAAAAAATTAAGTCAAAATGTAAAAACGTCAAACAGTTTAGTTTTTAGGGGAAAAAGAATAGAGGTCCACATATGTGGACCCAGGTAGCGCAGAGGATAATGTCTACAAACAGTTTTCATTTGAAAAATAGATTTATACGTGATATAAAAATAATGTAACTAATCTTAAGAATAACTATTTTATTACGTGCAAAAAACATTTATTGGTAAAAATTGCATGATATTTAAAACGATATATTTAAAACGTTTTATTTAAAAACAATTTCTTAAAATGTTATCAAACAGTATTCTTCATTGATATATATATTTACAAGTGAATATGAAAAAGAATGAAAATTTAAAAATAATTAAATTAATACTTGCAAAAATCGTGAGAATTAAGTAATATTTAAAACGGCATGTTTAAAATGTCATATTTAAAACGATTTTCTTATAGCATCTAAAAGAAAACTCCCCTTCTAATCATTATAAAGTCGGGAGGACAGCAAAGTTTTTTTTTATTAATTTTAAACAAACCAGTTTTCAAATGTACAATTATTACAAAGAAAGTCGCCAACTGTCCCGACGGATTTGGACAGCAACCCCCAACCCTCCTCCCCCCTTTCTCATGTCAATACGAAATAAATCGCGACCTAATTACAGTTGTTTGCCACCATTTCTGATAGTATCATTTAACCTTCCGTGTTCGAGTAATCTTAATAGAGCAATTTAGCTTGTTTTTAAAGCCTGTGATGTTTGGACATAGGTAAACGAGCGTAGATCTTTGGAAGAAGAGCTACAGAGGCTGTGAAAGTATAACGAGTTTGGATTTTGAAACAACCTTACAATTTACGAATTTGAAATTCAGCTTGCTCAAGTTAGTAAAGTAAAAAATGTCGCTGCCTGCGGGACTTTTATAAGAAAGTTTCTTTTTGACGCTTGACGAAAATCGTTTTCAATATGGCACGATTTAATGTTCAAATATGACATATCAAATATGTCATACTTTTCCCACTTTGGATGCTTTTAGGATATATTAATTTATTTTTAATGTTTTCTTTCTTTTTTAATATTCACGTGTAAATATATATGTCAACGGAAAAGACTTTGGAAATAATATTAATTGATCTTTTATGGCTTAATTTTTTCCCCATTTAATTTGTTTCGCACATAATAATTTAATTATTTTAAAGTTTTTTTTCTCTTTTAATATTTATGTCTAAATATAACTTTAATTGTAAAATGTATGTAAATACACTCTGTTGCAAAAAAAAAAAAAAAAAAAAAAAAAAAAAGAAAAGAAATACGCACTAAGAAAACACTGAGCCATGATCATGAAACTCGGTATGTAAATAGTGTTTGTATAGATAAACAAATGATTACAAATTTAGAACAAAAAAATATTATTGAATAGTAGCAACAAAAAGAATATAATTTTCAGTTAGTTGTAAAGCCACCCGTGGAATCTATACAAACCGATACTCGGTGGGGCACGGAGTCTATTAAGATACCGATTCCTTCTGCTGTAGATTCTGCCATAAGTGACTGACCAACTGATGAACTAGATCGACGGTTTTCCGAGACGGCTGATGTCTCCTTCTCAATATGTCCTAAACGTTTTCTATTGTAGCAAAATCTGGTAACATATCAGGCGATGTTAGGACATTATATCTTTCTACATACTGTTACGAGAGTCGCGCATTATGTGACTGAGTGTTATCTTGCTGAAAAATGGCACTTGGGTGACTTAATAGCAGAGGCAGTACCACTTGGCTGCAAAACTTCATCAACCTACCTGCTAGTCTTGAGTCTTACCAGAGTACCTTGCAGCACAATTATAGGTAATCAGCTGTCCCAGCAGATCGCTCCCTAGACTGTCTCACCGGGTGTTATGGCAATAGCCGTGCAGTAACAAATGCATGATTGAACCTTTGACCTATCTACCTCCACACCAATGTGGTGGTCTTCAGTGTTGAGAAATAAGTATCATTCGTCGCTAAAGCTAAAAAAAATCTTCGATCAGAAAGTTTCCAGCTTGCCCGAGATCGGCACCAATCCAGACGACACTGCGTATGCTGAAGTCTTGGTGGCAACTGACCTCATGAATGTCATAATCTGATCCCTGAGTCGGCAACTCGTCGTCTACGGATGGTATGCGTTGATACCACTGTATCTATGTCAACTGGCAAATGGTGTCTAGACGTGGCTGCTCTCCTAATTGCTCGATTCTCTCAAGCACTTGTGGACCGGCAACGTTCTGAGCATCTGAGGTGGCTGACTATGCCTTGTCTGATTCACTGATTCCAACATCGCACAACTACGATATCGTTTCGATCAACATGTTGGCTGATACGTACGATCGACCGAGCCGCACTTCTGTGGCCTATAGTGCGATAACTTTTGAAGTCTTACAACTGTTACCAGCGCCGTTGAGTACGTCTTACAGACATCTTTCTTTCAAAACCCGTGTATCAATAATGGTAGCTGAGATCTAATTACTCGTGAGTTCTAGTACCAGCTATTTTAAACCCTGCCTGCTGCGCAATTTAAATGCGTGTTTCACAAGTCCCCATTGGTCACAGTTGCTGAAATGTTAATCATTTACATAACTCATGGAATCACATTAGTATGTCAAGTTTCGTAACTCTGGCTTAATTTTTTCTGGGTGCATTTATTTTTTGGCAACAGAGTTTATTATTATTTATACTTTTTTTTTTTTTTTTTTTTTTTTTTTTGCAACACTATTTAAACAATGACTTTTTCAATATGTGAAATAATTCACTAATGAGATACTGAAATTATGAGGAAAAAATTAAAAATAAACAAGACAAAAAACAGACAATTAAAAAAATGATTGGACACTGCATACCACAATCTAGTTCGCATATGCTTGCAAAAGATAGTTAAATGGATATGCATAATTTTTAATCCAATGAAACTTTTGTAACTATGTTGCCCATTTTCAATATTAAATAGCTCTTTAAATAATCCTTCTATTTAAAAGCTCTGTACTTCAGCGTGTTTATCACACATTCTTCTATAAAACTACAAGTTTCCAAGCTTTTATATGCCATAATTGTTTTATTATGATGCGAGAAAGTCAAAAGGTTAAATAAGCACAATTACGGCTGCAACGGTGAAAGATGCTTTAGGTACTTTCTTCTAGAATAGAGCCATACACTTATTCAGAATTATATAATCAAGAAATTCAACTAAAATATTCGCAATTAAAAATTTATAGAAACAAGCATAAATCAAATTTGATTTTAAAAAGGTAAAATCAATCATGCATAATTTTATGCAATTCATATTTAGGTGACATATCATTTATTCTCGAAAAGTAAAAGATAAATCTTCTGTGATAACGTTTACAAGAATTATCCAGCGAAATTAAATCTTTGTAATTATTTCTCCCGACAGTTGTAACTTTTCACTTATTTAATTCTCAGAAACATAACGAAAATACTAATGTAATTACTGTGACATTTCCTTCAGAAAATTAATATGCTTGAATTAAGATCTCCTGATAATTAAGAAAATAATGAGAAGAAAAGACTCGATTATTAAACTGAATAATGGTTCGCAAGCCTGCGATGGTTGTGTTTTTAAACTTTTGATAATTGATTTTTAGATTTTTTTAGTGCTGAATCAGAAAATGACCTTTATTTGTAACCATCACTTCAGAATTTTTTGCAAGTTGTACATTACAAAGAAAAAAAAAAAAAATAAAAAAATAGCGAAAATCTGGTACTATAAAATAGATGCGATGGTTGCGTTTCTTCTGTGCTCAACTTTTGATAATTGATTTTTTTTTTGTATTTTTTAGAGCTGAATCCGAAAATGAACTGCATTTTTAATCATTACACCAGGATATTTCGCAAATTATAAATTTCAAAATTAAAAACAAAAGTAGTTGAATGTGCCAGTAACTAAAACTTTATTCTATCTCATACATCTTAATACTTTAAAAAGTAGTTACAGATGTTAATACTTCAATATTATTAGTTCAATGTTATACCAACTTTGATTTTCATATTAAAATTCTGCTTCAGTTAATTAATAGGAGTAAAAACGAAATAATCTCGATCATGATATTTATTAAAATCAATAGTTTTTCGTTATTCTGCTGTACATCAGCTGTTTGCGAATAGCCGTTTTACCTGAACGCGAGTTTCCGTCACTGCACGAGCAGCAATGGACAACAGAACTACGAAAAATCGAGAAAATTATACAACAATCGCTATCACAGAGCCCTTTTTCGGCGCAATATATTTCTAAATTATAGGAGGACCTGTTGGCCACAGCCAAAACATACCAAAAAATTTGGTTCAATTCTATGCATAGCTTTATTACACTGTTGGATAATACAATAATGAAAATGTCAATAAAATCGTTATTATAGCGGCCCTTTCCGGCAGAATTTTTTCAAATTCAGGGATGACCTGCTTGCCACAGCCAAAAACATACACAAAAAAATAGTTAAATTCTGTGCATAAGTTCATACACTTTTTGATGGTGCAATAACGAAAACGGCACAAACATCGCTGTTACAGCGCTCCCTTCCGGCGGAAATATCCGTATTGAAAGAGGACCTGCTTGCCATAGCCAAAAAACATTTTTAAAAATTCAGTTCAATTATATGCATAACTTTATATATTTTTCGATGGTACAATAATGAAAATAGCACACAAATCGCTATTATAGCGTCTCCAGCAGAATTGTTTCAAATTCAGTAAGAACTTGCTTGTCATAGCCAAAACATTACACAAAAAATTTGGTTCGATTCTATGAATAACTTCATACACTTTCCGATAGTACAATAATGATAAAGGCACAGACATTGCTATTACAGCGCTTCCGTCCGGAGGAAATTTCCGTATTGAGAGAGGACCTGCTTGCCATAGCCAAAAACATACACAAAAAATTTAGTTAAATTCTATGCACAACTTCATACACTTTTCGATGGAACAATAATGGAAATGGCACAGACATTGCGCAGACATCATCTATTACAGCGCCCCATTCCGGCGGAATATTTCCATATTGAAGGAGGAACTGTTGGTCATATAAAAAAATCCTTCCGGCCAGTGCCGGGAGGAAGAGGTAGCTTTCATATTCCTTATTTTAAAAAATCCAGCTTATATCATTCAGACACACGAAGTTCAATTTAGTGGAAACCGAATATAGGAGATTCAATACTAATTTTTATCAATATAATGAATGAGAATTTCGCGAAATTAGTCAGCTTTATCCAAGCTGCTTTTATTTAAACTAACTTATATTTGGCTGCCAAATTCGGCAATTTCTTAAAGTGCCTGTCATTTTAAGACAACATGGTGGATGAGGCTAAGCAGTGAACTTGGTCGAGACCTTAGTAATTGCTGTGCACATGCTCACTCACATCGGAATCGGTTAACATATAGGAGTGCTGTCGCATGCAAAAAATCAGATTTTTCAAAATGTCACCCACAATAGAAATTGAAACTGCTATATCTGAGCCATTTTTAAGGTAAAGACAAACAAAAAATGTTCCTGAATCCTTATATTAAGATCAAATACTTAAGAAAGAAACCTTTTTCAATTTCTAATTTTTTTGCACCTCACTTTAAATATATATATATATATTTTAATTTAATGGCCGCCATTTTGAAACAAGATGGCTGATGAATCTGGCCAGCGAACTTGGTCGAGGTGTTGATGTATACTATCCACATGCCTTCTTACATCGAAATAGGCGAATACGTGTGTTATCGCGTGACAAATACAAGATCGTTTCAAAATGTTAGACATGCTAGAAATTCAAAGTGCTATAAATCAACCATTTTTTAAGATATCAACAAAAGAACAAATTTTCAGAAACAAAAACTGCTCCGGAATCTTTGTATCAAGGCCAAACACATTAAAAAAATCTTTTTCATTTTCCAATTTTTTAATGCCTCATTTTGAATTTTAAATTTAATTTTTTTAAAATGGCAACCCTTTTGAAACAATATGGCGAATGAACCTGGCCAACGAACTCGGTCGAGACATTGGTATGTACTATGTACAGACCAAGTTACATCCAAATAGGTTCATAAATACGCCTGTTATGGCGTGACAAAAATCAGGTTGTTTTAAAATGTCAGCCACAAGAGAAATTCAAAATGCTATTACTCAGCCATTTTTTTTTAGATATAGACGAAAGAAAAACTGTTCCGGAATCTTTGTATTAAGGTCAAACATATACAAAAAAAATCTTTTTCATTTTCCAATTTTTTGGTATCTCATTTAAATTTTTTTATTTTTTTATTTTTTTAAATGGCCGCCATTTTGAAACAAGATGGCGGATGAAGCTGGCCAACGAACTCGGTCGAGATATTTGTATGTACTATGTACACACCAAGGTACATCCAAGTCGGTTCATAAATACGCCTGTTATTACGTGAGAAAAATCAGGACGTTTCAAAATGTCAGCCACGCTAGAAATTCAAAATGCTGCAACTCAGCCATTTCTTAAGATATAGACGAAACAAAAACTGCTCTCGAATCTTTTTATCAAGGTCAAACACATAAGAAGAAAATATTTTTTCAATTTTCAATTTTTGGTACCACATTTCAAATTTAAATTTTTCTTAAAAATTTAAATGGCCGCCATTTTTAAACAAGATGGCGTGTGAAGCTGGCCAACGAACCCGGTCGAGACATTGGTATGTACTATGTATAAACGAAGTTACATCCAAATCGGTTCATAAATACGCCTTTTATCGCGTGACAAAATTCAGGACGCTTCAAAATGACAGCCACGCTAGGAATTCAAAATGCTATAACTCAGCCATTTTTTAAGATATAGACGAAACAAAAACTGCTCCGGAATCTTTGTATAAAGGTCAAATACATAAGAAAAAAAATATTTTTCCATTTTTAATTTTTTGGTACCACATTTCAAGTTTTAAATTTTTTTAAAAATTTTAAATGGCCGCCATTTTGAAACAAAACGGCGGATGAAGCTGGCCAACGAACTCGGTCGAGACATTGGTATGTACTATGTACACACCGAATTACATCGAAATCGGTTCATAATTACGGGAGTTACAGTGTGACATATGTCAGATATATATATATATATATCAATTTTGAACGGAGGGTGGTTTCGGGGTCTGGGGGTCATGATCGGTGAAAATATACCAAAATTTTTTGAAATCGCTTTCCTCCGAACGGCTGCAATAGGTAGCTTTTTTGTAAAGAAAGCTACCTAAAACATACATAAAAAAATTTGGTTCACTTCTAGGCATAACTCCATACACGTTTGGTGGTAAAATGATGAAAATTGCGTAAAAAATACTAGTACAGCGCCTTCTTCCGGTGGAGAATTTCTAAATTGAAGGCGAACCTGCTTGCCATAGCCAAAATCATACACAAGTAATTTGGTACAATTCTATGCATAACTTCACATACTTTTCGGTGGTACAATGGCGACACGCCAATAGCAGACAGACGTTTTGTACAGACTTGTTTTTTTTTTTATCTCTGACCCGTAAAACTTGTAAATCCGCCGAAAACCGGAAGTCGAAAAAAATTTTCGATTACAATACTTTTTTCTATTAAAGATAGATGAAAGTAAAAATAGGGAAAATCTACCTTATCCTTACCAAACTAAGGAAAAATAAATCTGCGACAAATTCCCAGCTTTAACAACCGCCAAAATAAAAGAGGACAACGAGATAAACCCCAAAAAGAATATAAAAGGAAAATCGCGAGGCAGAACGTAAGCGTTTCAAAAAAGCTGAAGATTTTAAAAATAAACAATATTTCACACGTTTAACTGTAAAAATGCATCTTATAAGCCAAAGATGAATAAATTATTGTGGGATAAAAAAATTTTACATATATTTTATAGTATTAGATTTTTGCACTATTTTGTCTTTTTAAAATTTTTAAAATCTTCGATTTGCGAAAAATCTTGACGTGATGGTAAAAAGAAAAAAAATGAAGATTATTTTTGGATTCAGTGCTGCAAAATACATAAGAATCAATTATCAAAAGCTATAAAAACCCAATTATCACCTAAATTTTACATAGTATCACATTTTTACATTTTTTACTTTTAACTTTGAAATTTACGATTTGCAAAAAAAACCAAACTGACTTAATGTATAAATATCAGGGTCATTTTCGAATTTAACGCTACAAAATTGATAAGAATGAATTATCAAAAGTTAGAAAACATGATACAATGCAAATTTTGCCGGCTAGTGTTAGTTTTAAGTAGCGCAGGTACATTATTTTAAAAACAACAGAGTTTGAAGACGGTTTCCCTGAATAATTTAAAGATCATAAAGGTAAAAAATTAACTCATCAGGCGAAAAAAGTACGCATTTAACTCTTGGATTATAAATAACTATTTTACTTTTATTATATTTTGCACATGAAAATTCTATAAATATTATTGTAGGACATTTATTTTATTTTTCTATCGCTAAACATTAAATTTCATTCTTATTCTTCCTTGAGAATATTAATCTTATTTTAAAATGCAGTCTTCAGAATTAAACATTCATTCTTTAAATATAGTTCTTTTACGACTCAAAAATGTCGAAATAAGATTGATCAATAAATTCTCGAATTACCCTGTTTTTCTGAATATTTGTTATAATGGAAATACTGCTTTCACGACCTTTCCATCTTTTATTCTAGAAGTTGAAATTGAAAAAGTAACATATATGTACAGATGAAATTTTAGTCAATCAGGGAAAGTAAAAGGAAATTATATTTCGATTTTGATCGCCTTTCTTTTAAGCTGTACTCGAATTTCGTGTTCAACAACGCGAAACTATCTGATGCATTTTCTGACTAATTTTTAAACGTAAAAGTATAAAATTAACCGGCCTGACGAAGTGATTTGAAATCGAATAGCATTTTGCATTTTTTGATTTCCAAATTACCCATCTCGTTATGAGCAGCTCGTATCAAGTGACGTTCAATTTTTTGGCTTTCTTGCGCTGTCGCGTCAGAAATTCGGCTCAAAACGTCATCTTTGAGAGTATTTTTTGAAAAATCTTCCGCATTTATCGAAAGAGGGAAAACATCATTTGATTACGTAGCTTCTTAATAAGAACTACTGCCTATTTCATGTGTTTCCGAACAAAATTGAACTCAGAAATGTCTCTGAAAGTAGCTCCTTTTAATTTGAAAACAGCCTTAAAAATGAAAAAAAAATTAAGCTCCTTCATGCTGATTTTAAAAATATCTTGAAACTTTCTCCATCATTCCAGATAGCACATTATTCATTTTTAAGAAATATCTATCGTAATCAGTTATAAAATATACTATAACTTATTTCGATTCCTATATTAATCTAAATCGGACCAATCAGGAAAATCTTGGGTCAATTGTCACTTTTGCTGAATACTTGATATAATGAAAGTTGTTTGTTCACAAAAAAATCCATTTTTTACGTTAATATTTGAAAAATTAAAACCCTATTTATGTCTAGATAGTGTTTTACAAAATAAGGAAAGCAGATAAGAAATTACATTTTTATTCAAATTTCTAATTTCTAATTATATTTTTTAGAGGGCTTTGACCTCTACGAAATATGCTCGCCAACTTTCGTCCTGATTTCGCAGGTCCTAAAACATGATAATTTACTCTATTTTGAAAAAGATAAACTTGATTAAGGAAAACTGGATGATAACTTTCCAACCTGTAAAGATCACCTGTAATCGGGTTGTCATTCGTTTCCCTTTGACAGCGATTTCACACAACCTTACACACCACTGTCAGCCGAAAAAATCATAAAATAAAATTGTTATCTTCATTTATATATTTCTTTTTTGGATGATAACTTTCCAACCTGTAAAGTTCAACTGTAATCGGGTTGTCATTCGTTTCCCTTTGACTGAGCGATTTCCACAGCCTTACACACCGCTGTCAGGAAGAAAAAATCATAAAATAAAATTGTTATCTTTATTTATATATTTCTTTTTTCAAAATTGTTGCATAAATATTTAAACACCCTCTGTAGTTAGACCTGAAAAATTTCCTTATGTTTTCTGGCAATTAGAATTTATTGATAAAATTTTTAACACTTTCGTTTTTTTGCTTATTAATTCCATAAGTTTTTTTAGCATTGCTTAAATATTTAAAATTATATTATATTTAATTTTAATTGATTAAAATTATTAGATATTATATTTTAATATTGTATGATATTTTAAATAATTTCACTGTTAAGAATATTATATTTTAAGACTTATGTTTGTGTGTTTAGTAATATGTAGTCGGCTCTGTGATATCAACAATACTACAATACTAGTATATCTAAGTAAACTATATAGGTTTTAACTGTTTTTAAATTACTAAATCGTTTTCAATTATATTCTGAAAATTGTTCATAGCAGAAAAAAAAAAATATTGACAAAGCACTTACTTGAAATATAAACATCGAAATACAAGCTACTTTTTTTAAATCTTCCAGCTATCATTAAAACTTCAATGGAACAATATTCAATGGAAAACATATATTTTTTACAGAAATAAAAGTTAGTTATGTTTTTATAACAATTTTCCAAATAGTTATGGTTTTACAACCATTTTCCAAATAGTTATAATTGCTTATTTTACATTCTTTATATATATATATAGCCAAAGACCTATTTAATAATATAAATCTTAAAGACCAGCATAATATAATACACTATTTAAAACATATAAAAATCCTTCCTACAAAATCCTATAAAAATCCTACCTCTTCCTACATACATGGATATAAAATATTTTCGCACTTTAACTACTTTTATAATATACACTAACTATATCTTACAAGATAATATTATTTAGCTATAAATAGAAGGAAATCCACAAGGCGGAACTACATCCAGTTTGATGTCTGATTTATATTTATATCAATATGAACGTAATTTTAGCAATGATAATATACTAATGTATCGCTATATTGATGACATTATTTTAATTGACACTAAACAATCAAATATTTCGCAATTTCGTGTTTATTATCCAACTAATTTAGAATTGACAGAAAACCATTTAACAAATAATACTATTAACTTTTTATATCTAAAAATCACAATCGCACAAAACAAAACAATTACTGATCTTTACGCAAACGTAAAGACTTTCAATTCAAAATTAATACAAATACTCATTTTAAATCTTGTCTATATATTTCAGTTCACCGTAATATACTAATTAATCATTTGTATCGAATTAAAAGTTTGTGTTCATGACATCTTATCAATAAAAACATTAAACAATTAATATTTGATGCATTGAATCATGATTTTCCTAAGAAATTCATATATTCCTTAATCTACAATTAATTAATGATCTAAATAATGTATAGTAGGGAGATTTCTTGTATGTTACTATTAACATTTTGCGTATAAAAAATATATATAAAAAATTACAAAAAAATAAAATAAATAAAAATAAAAATACAAAAAAAATATATAAAAAAATTAAATAGGTTGGCTGGGTCGGTAGATGTTAAATTACGGAAGTGGGTGGAGTTGTCTGGATAATTTATACGAAAATATTGTTTTAGAATAAACATATTTAAAAAAGAGGGGGGGGGGAGGCGAATAGTGCGTTGAATTTACGAGTTTCTATGTTTATTCTGGCCCTTATGAAGTTGCTGTCCTTAGTAATGTATAAAAATATTTATATTAAAATAATTTACATCAATTTATGTCACTTTTATTGATTTACTTCAATATATTTCGATTTGTAATTATGGACGCTAATGGACGCTAATACAGTTTATGATATATGTATTTATAAGTTTGTAGAAATGTTGAAATCTGTTGGTATATACCCCCACCCCCATTCAACAAATAAACATTAATTTAAGTGCTTAATAGAAACAAACTTTTATATTATTATTATAGTAAATTATAGTAAATTATTGTTAAATTACTTAATTTTAACTGAAATAATAAAAAATAATTAAAACACATTATATTAAATACGCTCAATGATTATTATCGATGTTCTGTTGAGTTGTTTTAGAATGATATTGTTGTGCCGTCTTAAAGTGATTTTATAGCTTCAAATATTAGCAATATTTAAAATAAGCAATTTTTCTACAGTTATATTTGGTAATCTGCAATAGATGACAGCGCTATCAAATATAACTACTTATTTTAGACGTGAATTTATTCATATATAGACATTTGTATTTTTTTAATTTTATGAAGTACCGCTAGATGGCAGCATTAAATAATTATTTATTTAGTTCTAATATAATGATGTTGCCATCCTCTATATTATATTAGATTATGTCTCTTAATTATTAATTGTTTAATTTTAAACAAATACTTCTTAATGTACTTTTTGTAATAATTTATTCCAGGATCATTAAAATAGTATGCAATAATTTTAATTATATGGACTATATGTTAATTATAATTGTTATATTTTAAGAATATGAATATTTTCTGCGGCAACAGTGGGGATTCGCGTTTGACTGTGCCAGTTATTTGGTCGAGATTTTTGCTGTGCTAAAATTGGTTAAATGTTTGAGTTGTAATATGGTCATTGCGGTTAACTTGCTGGGTATGTCTTTGATTTAAATTGTTTCATTATTTAATGTTGTTCATTGTTGCGGATATTGCATTGATTAATATTTTTTTAATTCAATTTATTTGACATGGTGGATTTATACTTTTTGGTGATAGTCGATTGGGTACATAATGCAATTCAGTTCTTAGCTTATTGCTGGATTCCATTACAGAAATGGACTATGTTTTTTGCTTATATATTATTTTATGTATCCTAAAAAATGAAATACTATATAAGCTTCCAGCTTCATCCATCCATTTGATCTATTGTTTGTTTACGATACGTCTTTTAATGGTTCAACATTACTTAGCTGGTTCTTTGTATCTTTTGTCTTTAATAGGTTATTTTATCAAAATTTGGTAATTTTTCATATGTTTTATATGGATTAATCATCCGCAATGTGCTAGTGAATTAGCTGTATTTTGCTTGATTCTCTATTACTAGTTAAAAGTTCCATCTTTATTTTGTATAATGTCAGTGTTATGAATTGTTGCTAAATTTATTAATTTAATTTCAGCAGTTGGAAATAGATGATAATTTGTAATTATATAATGGTTATATATTATCATTCAAATTCCTATGCTGCTAATGCGCAAGTCATTATGAATGATCAATATTTGTTATTTTATTTTCATTTAGAATTGAAAGAATTCTTTTTTAAGCGCAAATTCTTTTAAGAGGTATCTTTTATATATTTTATAAATATATAATTTCTGTTAGCTAAATGTTTTTGCAACGTTAGCAAACAATTAAAAGAAAAAAATTACGCGCTGGGTTTATTGCTGCAATTGCGCAAAAACTTAGTGTGTTATCTTATGATTTCTACTATTCTAGTTACTTGATACCTATATTTAAGAAATTCCATTTTATGATGCATATTTGTCATCTTTCATGGCATATATTAAACTTCATTTCAACATTATCATATTCACTGTTGTTCATTAGTTATCAATTAATTTTTATTCATAAATTTAAATAATATTTGTCTCACTAATTTTAGGTATGAATTATAAATTACAATAATATACTTTAGCATTATAGCTGTTACATTCAATGTATCTCTCTTTAGGATACGTGATTTAAATAATGTAAATTGGATATTATTCGGATAGTATAATATATTGTATATTTACATTTTACTCAGCAATTTTGAAATAAATATTATGTTTTGATCTGAAACAAGTACGTTGATTATTATGCGTATGTCTTTGCATGGCAGTTATTAGTTATGTTATTATTTTATTGGTAGATTATACTATTTGATTGTTTTATTTACTTTATCGTACATATTGTATATATATGTAGCATTTTGCTATCGACTTTTAGACATTTCGGCGACACTAGTACATCTCGAAATAAAACGTAGTAGAGTAATCAAGTCCAACCATCCGTTATCATGAAAATATCGGATTGCAGTTAGGGTGGTGAGTAAGACAGGCTTAATAAATATTGAGAAATTTCCCATCACATAATGAATAGAGTCATTGTAACTTTAAACTGGTTTATTTGACAAAAACTTATCGAACATTTCCAGTAGCTGTTTCATCAACTCTCAATAATCGATCTTTCACTTCATAAAACTTTAGATGTTACAAGATTAGGATCTGCACATTAGAATCGTTCACTCCAAGCGACGCAGCTGAATTAAACAACCGGAAAAGCGTAAATACTTCTGCTCCTCGTTGATGTAACGATATAAGTACTCCAAAAGACAGCGCTCGGGCAGATACAGAAAGGTGGATAACCAACGCCAGCAGAGAAATGGGGAAGGACGGGACATGAAGCAGTCTGCGATTCGATGGGAAGAGGATGACGTCGATAATGAACTCCTTATACGGCGTTAGAATTAAAACGCCATTAAATGCTGCCGGTGCATGGAATTGTGGGTATAGAACACCAAAGAACAAATGATATCAAAAAAACATTCGGAAGAAAAAGAATTTAGTTTTAGACGAAAATTAAAAAGTAATTTAATGAGTTTTATAAGATTAGGCGAATGGATTAAGGTTTTTAGGATAATAAAAGAAAATGCAACTTTAAATGTATGAAATAAAAGACAAAAGATATTAAGATATTATTAAAAATAGTTAAAAAATGAAAAGAATTAAGAATTTGGAATAGTTTTACTAAGAAAAAGGGACGAAAATTTTTATTATTACATATATATATTAATAATCAAGAAAATTCATTATTAATCTAGTTTCATATTCCATAGCTTAAATATTCTTTCTTTATTTTTTCTGTTATTTTATTTTATTATATGTCTTATTAAACAAATACAATGTCTGTTCTTAGTAAATTTTTAGTTCCTGGCAAAATACACTTAGCGTCTTCGCAGTGTAGTGTACGGTACAGGAACATTAATAGGGTTGTTCCTGGACCGACATCCAGTCAACTATTTTATTCGCTTCCACCACCTCTAATATTTAGAAAATGTATGGATAAGAGATACAAGACATGTCCCTTTGTTTCACAATCACAAATTGTTTCGGATCCAGGTTTATCTTCATTTTGTAAAGCGTTCAATGTAGTATATAGTATGAAATGTAATATATGTAATATGCAGTATATAGGACAAACATCTGGTCCACTACATAAGCGTATTAACCAACATTGCTCAGATTCGATTAAAAGTAAGTCTAAGAACAAACAATCCATTTCTGAAATTCACCATTTCCACAAACATGAATTTAAAAATACAACTACATCAATCTTACAAATTCAAAGAAAACATACCGGAACGTTTATTTCTTGAGTCTCCATTCATGCAATATTATAATACAGTTTATCCATATGGACTTAATACTGAAGAATTCAATATGAATATTAAATTTTTTTTCATCCATTAACACTATAACTGATTATAATCTAATTTATCCTACACTAAATCATAATTTAAATCGCAGAACAACACGTAACAAACGTGGTTGATGTTCGTCTTCAATAATTATCTCTAAAAATATTATAATTAAACAGTTAAATAACCTTCATAATAAATATTTAATTGATTACGATTGGAAACTAGTTCGTAAATATATCTTTGCAATAAAAAAGAAAAAGCTTGCACAATATTTAAATATATTTCTTGGTAAAAATTTCTCGATACATTTCTCAGAAATATCTTTTGATCTTATTATAACCAGAGTCAATCAATTCAACATTAATTTACAAAAAAAATCTAAACTTAAAAATACAAATACACAAATGTTAATTACTTATACAAATCAAATGTTCAATAAAATTAATATTAATTCTATTATAAATGACTAAAAATGTAAATTTCCTATTCATGATATTCAATTATCTAGAATATTAAATATCCACTTTAAATATCCAATTCTATTAGGTAGAAAGATTTTTAATTATAATTATTTTTCAAAAAATACATCTGCTACAAGTACTTTCCCTTGTACCTGCAACGACCCCTCACTACATATTAATAAATATCATGGTCATATATTCATTGGTAATCTTAACATATTTAATGATTTTACATTAAGAAAATTAATGGGATATGGCATTAAATATAGACTTCCATCAAAACTTAATATGAATTCAATTATAAAAGCAATTTACATATGATATTGATTTGGTTATATATACAATTTCTATTTATTACAATAAACCTATTGCATATTTTAATCACTGGAAAATATTGGTAATTGAAAAGTTAACTGATGCTCTTAGGGCAAATGTATCTAATCTTGTTAAAGTCAATACCAAACACATTTTCCAACAAGTTAAAAATATTCAAAAAGACTATGTAATCACATATGTTGACAAATACCCTAATAATTATGCAATCATATGCAAATCTTATTATCACTATCTTGCATTTCATCAAATAAGTATTTCCAAAAAACTAATGATGATATTATTGTTAACAATCGTAAAATTGTTGCTTATTATAAACTACTGAATTTTATTCCTAGTAATTTTAACTATCCATATTTAATACTCTTTCCTAAATTTCATAAGACACCACTTAAATTCAGAACAGTTACAATTGGTTATAATACATATAATAATTATGCTAACAGTATTTTATTAAAAATTATGAGTCAAATTTATAATCTAACAACAGAATCAGATAATAAACATTGTATAAAAAATAGTTATCAATTGGTTAATGTACTTAAAGACATTAAATGTGTAAAACATATTCGTACATATGATTTCAAAGATCTATAATAATATAAATTTTAAAGACCTGCATAATATACTTAATATACTATTTAAAACATATAAAAATAAATTATCTCGTCCTACATATATGGATATAAAATATTTTCTCACTTTAACTACTTTTATAATATACAATAACTATATCTTACAAGATAATATTATTTATCTACAAATAGAAGGAAATCCACAAGGCAGATCTACATTCAGTTTGATGTCTTATTTATATTTATATCCATATGAACGTAATTTTAGCAATGATAATATACTAATGTATCGCTATATTGATGACATTATCTTAATTGATACTAAACAATCAAATATTTCTCAATTTCCAGTTAATTATCCACCTAATTTAGAATTGAAAGAAAATCTTGTAACAAATAATACTATTAACTTTTTAGATCTAAAAATCATAATAACACAAAACAAAACAATTACTGATATTTATGACAAACGTACAAACTTTCAGTTCGAAGTTAATACATTTACTCATTTTAAATCCTGTCCACATATTTCAGTTTACCGTAATATACTAATTAATCATTTGTATAGAATCTATAGTTTATGTTCATCACATCTTATCAATAAAAACATTAAACAATTAATATTTGATGCATTAAATCATGGTTTTCCTAAGAAATTCATATATCCCTTAATCTACAATTAATTAATGATCTAAACAATGTATAGTAGGGATATTTCTTGTATGTTACTATTAGCATTTTGCATATCAATATATATATATATATACAACAATATATATATATATATATATATATAAATTACAAAAAACTAAAAATAAACAAAAAGTAAATAAAAAAGCAATATATATATAAAAATTTTTTTAATGGGTTGGCTGGGTAGTTTGATGTTAAATTATGAAGGAGGGTGGAGTTGTCTGGATAATTTATACTCATATGTTGATTTAATATAAATATTTTTTTTAAAGCGGGGGGGGGGGGGGGTGGTTAGTTGAATGGACGAGCTTCTATGTTTATTCTGGTCCTTATGAAGTTGCTGTCCTTAGTACTTAGGATTCGCTTATGACTATGCCAGTTATATGGACGGGATTTTTGCTGTGCTAAAATTGGTTAAATGTTTGAGTTGTAATATGGTCATGGAGGTTCTTTTGCTGGGTATGTCTTCGATTTAAATTATGGGTATGTCTTTGATTTTTTAATGTTGTTCATTGTTGCGGATATTGCATTGATTAATAATTTTTTTTATTCAATTTATTTGGCATGGTGGATTTATACTTTTTGGTGTATAGTCGATTGGGTACATAATGGAATTCAATTTTTAGCTTATTGCTGAATTATATTACAAAAATCAACTATGTTTTTGCTTATATTTGTATTTCATGTACCTTGAAAAAGTGAAATGCTATATAAGCTTCAAATTTGAAAGCTTCAAAAGCTCGACATTTTTCCGTGATATTTTTTATGTCCGAATTTTCGGTACTGAATGCGTTAAATTTTCGTAAAATTTGAAACAGAATCACCCCTGTAATAATAATTAATAAGATATTTTTTTTAATGTTTTTTCTTGTCTGATCTTGAAAAACAAATGTTTTAATTGTATTTTGATTTTTGTAATGCAAAATAATTTATCCCATTCACAATTTTTTTAATATGTACTCTTATATGGCAAAGTGAAAAAAACACATATTGTTTTCCTAATATTCCCCACTGCTATGATTGCTTTAGCTTATTCTTATAGATATATATATTTTTTACCTCTATCTTGTCCAACTTTATCTACTAATTTATACATAGCTTAAGATTTATATTACACGTAATTTATATCCAAATAAAAAAAAGTATGAGTAAATGAAATATACACATTTGATGTAATTAGTTTGTTTCTTTTGTACGTATGTAGATTATTTTTCACTTTGAATTCCTGAATTTTTTGCCCATATAAACGCCATTGCTTTTATGCCTATCTTTCACAATGTGGCGATCGGATTATTTGGATTTAGGGGCCACTGGCTTCTTAAAAATTTTGGGAATCTGCACCTATACTCTATATTCGCCAAATCCTTATTTTTAAATAATCTCTATCGTTAATTCTGTTAAATTCCCTGTAATTTAATGTCGCACTTGTCTAATTTACTTATATATTACGCTTTTAGTATTCTTAAATTAAATGTTCCATTTCTGATCTTTTTTCTTCTAGAATGTTCTTTTAGCAACCTTTTTTTTCCTTCCGAGAATTTACTTTCCCGCGCATACTCCGGGGCTTCCCTTTTTACCTTCAAATTCATCCACTGCTCTGTCATCCTCTTTCTATGGCGTGATAACCTTAATTATTAATTAGTTGAGAGCGCGACCTACGTTATATTTGTATTACTACACTAGACGCACAAAATGCCGATGCTCGCAGTGTTTCCTCAGATTTTGGTCGTATTTCCATTTGTCATACCACCCCTCGCCGTCCGATGTATTCTATTATCAACTTTGCTTACCCCTAAATTACTATTATGAAGCGATGGCGAAATATCTCGGAGGAAACTGTGCCGCCAAAAGGTGTTAAAATAAAATCCCGAGTTGACTTTACGTTTTTTCTCAGTTATTCTGGAGAAACTACACTGGATAAATGTGTTCCATGGCCTTCACTCGTTGGCTGCAACAACTTTCGAACAACCATGTTGAGCTATTACAGAAACGTTCTTTTTAGCTTATCCTAATGCACGACTTCCAGATAGATTATTCAATTACTATCCTTTCGAATTTAACTCCACTTTCGAATCATCATATAACGTTAATGTCGTAAATTTAATACGACAGGATTTCCAGTTTTCGTTATACTAGTCGACAGTATCGACTTTACCTGTTCTGACAAGTTACACTACTGTATTACTGCTACATGTGATCCACTATTAGTAACATGACACCCAGTTACTTCATTTCAACTAGTAAACTCTTCCAATGTTAGAATAATCCAACACACGCATATATATATATATATATATATATATATAATAAATTTAAAATCGCAAATATATGAAGAAATTGATAAAGTTCTAAAGATGATTTAGAAATGAACATATGAAACCAGTATGTAAAACAAGAAACTATGAATGACTTACAGAATCATCAGAGGAGCTTGTTAGTTCATTCATAGAAGATGCGTTATTTCATCCAATTTTGCCGGCATTAAGCCTAAAATGACAAAATTTAGCTCCTTATAACGCAAACATTACAGAAAATAGATTGGATATATATATATATAACATACATATACATATAACATGCTGATATAATTCTTAAAATAATTTTTTTAGAGAATAAATACTTATATGAACCCCCCCCCCCCCCAACCACCTTTGAAAATAACAAATAAACACGAAACTGGGGGGACCAAAATTTTTTTTTTCGTGTTAAAAGAATTTTGTGTTAAAAGATTCGTAACAAAAGTAATAACAAAAGTTCGTAATAAAAAAAACAAAACTCACCAATATTTTCGATATCGTGAAATTTTTTTCCGATTTCTTGTTAAACTACTAGCAGTTTGCATCCATTAGAATAAAACGCGAGTAAAAAAAAAATATTGAATTTTGGGAGAAAAATCAGATATCTTTTTTTTTTTTTTAAGTTTCTTTTTCAGCACCATATTGTCCACAAATTGTTCGAGATCATCCATTATTTTATTCATCTCTCCATTCGAATGCGCATCTAAATAACTGCACATACTTTTAATTATTTTCGGCATTTCTCAAGTAGAAGGGAACAGGATCTGCATTGTTCATTCCAACGCCAGGTTCGTCGGCGGAATCTATATAGGTGGAATCATTTGGATTATGAACGATCTCCAAAACCTCTTTGTCTGTCAGATTAGGTGCTGTAAACACATCATCATCGACTGCAACATATTCATTTAATGATATTGTAGGACAGTCTAGTAATGTGTTGAGGCTTTTTCAAATATCTCATTAAATGTCGGCTCAGTCTCAATATCGGCTGATTCTTGAGGTGCCAAAGAATTTCCTACTTTAGAATCCAACAAGGCGAAAAGAGGTTTCAGTTGTCGTACGCTTCACTAAATTTCATGCACATGGCAACATATATAATGCATCTAATAAATTAATGGAGAAGTCTTATTTTGTATCTAATTTTTTTCGTGTTAAACGATTTTTATTTCGCGTTAAAAGAAAAAATGTATTAAATTGCATAGTATACTGTCCGCACCGATATATAATTTAGTGTTAACCGATTTTTCATGTTAAGCGTTTTCGTGTTAAACGTATTTCATTGTAACTATAAAATGACGGATATAAAATACTGTGGAAGTTTTGAAACTCTAATATATTATTTGAATAATGTTTTAGAACTGCTCAGCTAATAAATAAAGGAAATATTTACTTTATAATAACAGGAAAACAATTTATTTGAAACAAATACAGCAAAGCACTATAAGGAAATTTTCCCAGAATAAGTTCCCAGAATATTGACTAAAAAAATAAAGCAACATTTAAATGAAAATAATATAATATTTATTCATTTTTCTTTTTTTAATCTATTTTTTTATTTATTTACAATTTTTTTATTCCCAGCAGAATTTAAACAAAGAAAAAAAATATTTAACCATTAACTTTATTGTTACATTTTTTTTTTTTATAGAAGTAAAATAATGCTGTTGAAATGTAACCATTTTTTCGTTTCATTTATGCGACTTTTCTAAATTTACATAATATTGCTAGTATTATGAATATTTGGAATAAAAATTATTATATAATGAATAATGTAACTTTTACTTATTATTTATCTTTAAAAAAATCTCCTTTTTAAATTATAAAACATTACGTAAAAGATGCACTTTAAAAGATGGACATAAAATATTTTAGATTCCTTTTCATGTGGTGAATACATTATTAGATATTAAATAAAAGCACACTAAATATTTAAAAAATGCCAGTTTGTTAAGTGGAATTTTATCTGAATTTTATTTCAGCAAAACAATGTTTTGAAATGCGAAAATAACAACGTTAAAAGCACCAAAAATTTTAAATTTTAAGCATACCGGTTTCGGTAGCATATAGCATACCTTCTTCGAGAAAGGTATGCTATATGCTAACGAAACCAGTATGCTTAAAATTTAAAATTTTTGGTGCTTTTAACGTTATTATTTTTGCATTTCAATTATATTGCACCGAGCTCCATCTTGATAAAACAATGTTTTTTTCATGTATTTCTAATAAATTACTCCAAGGGGTTTTAAGACTTAAAAAATTAGAAAATAATGACTAATTTTGTCACTTTATATCTTAAAAACGCTTATATATGATAAATACACAGTTTTTAAAGGCAGTAGGGGGAGTAGTCGAATTTGGACCACTTCATTTATTTTCAAATGTAACTCACTTCATTTTTGAAATATCTGCAAAATATCACTACACATGATCAATATTTTCATTTACAAACTAAATAAATTTTTGAAACAATTTCTTTTTGAAAATTTTAAGTTATATTTTAATTTGAAAATTTGTCAAAAGTGGTACAAATTTAGCGGCAAGTCGCCTAAGTTGGACCCCTCCCCCAGTCTCCTAAATTGGACCAAACAATATTAAGCTGTCTTAAAGAGTAAGAAATATAACTCATTTTATTAAAAACAAAGTTTGCGATTAATGGAACAATCAAACAAAACAACAGCAATGAAATATAATGAAATCAAATGTCTGAAAGTATGAATAATTGTTTTAAATCAAAATGTATTTACAATATAAACCAAAGTTATAAGTAATTAAGTAGAGTAATTATGGAACTAATTTCCATTTACTTGGATATAATGTAAAAAGTGATGCAAGGCTTATACATGAATTGTTGTTAATTTTGTATTCCAGCGCACACAACGTGGAACTATATTTGGCAATCTGAATACTGAATAATTTCTGATGTTTCATTTTTCTTACAAATTAGGCAAAACCAATCATCTCTGTTTTAATTTTTTCTTTTAGATTTTGAATTATTAGATAGGTTTTAATTTTCTTTGCAATAGAAGTTTTCTTTACCTTATGTCAATAGTTGTTATAATCCATCATTTTCTTTCCAATTGAATTACGCCCATTTTTTTAACTTGATGTTCCAATTGCTTTTGTGCTTTGAGAGCTTCCTTTTTGTCTTTTTTATTTCAAAGTTTACTTTATATGGCAAATATATTAGCACAGCTGTTTTATGGCTCCCTCTGTGCTTCAACTTAACTGATTTTGGCAAGAGAGATAGCATTTCTAATGATATTTGTCTTTTTGGGGGTGTTTGTAGCTGAAGCCTTCTTGCGGGTTCACAACTTTTTCTTTCCTTTTCGTTTCCAATGTCGTTCGCATCGTTTTTTTTTTTTTCTTTTTTACCTTCTTAGTTTTACTAGGTTTCATGATTATTAAACCGACTCCGAAATCTCACTAGTAGGAAAATCAACGGATCTGCTGCAGTGATTATCTCGCCGTCAGAAATAAATTCAGAAGCAGCTGCAAAATGATGGATTTAAAAACATGGCTGTTCTGAATTAAACTTTGTAAATCAAATACTCCATAGGAACAAAGAATTCAAGAAAATAATACAAATGCATACAAAATAAAAGAAAGTGCAAACAAAGTTTATTGCATAAATATGTAAAATAGATTTTTTAGGTTTATATAGGACTAAACTGTATAAAGAAAGTGATCCAGACATAAAAAGAAAAAATTAAAAGATAAAAAACTTGCATGGATATTAAAAAAAAAAAATAGCGTTCAAAGCTTACAGCCCTCGATTTATTCATTACTTAAGTTTCAAATTTATGATCCTATATTTGGTCTAATTTAAGCAACTCAGATTGATCCAATTAAGGCAACTGCGCCATTTTTTAAAAAGAGTTAATCTTGAGACTGAGAACAAAAGCGAAAGAAACAAATACGGGTGAAAATTACGCTCAATAATCACATGGATTTAGACATGTATATGAAAACGTAACAACTTACCTTAGTTTTAATGTATTCTTTTACGTTTAGTAATAAAAAATTAGATCAAAACAGCTAATTTTAGGTTTTTTTTAAAGTTTTCTGAAAACAGTATGTGGTAGTCGGGTTCTTCTTCTAATCATAAATGACTACCTTCTGATGAGTAGGATTTCAGCGACAGATGGCATCTCCTGTAATTAACGGCAGAATTACAGCTGTCCATTTAATGCGACGGTCCAAATATGGCCACTCTCCCCTAAATATAATTTTCTTCTTTGATTTATTAGTTTTATTAAGTCATAATGGGGAAAATTAGTTATTATAGGGTTTTTTTAACAACAGAAAACTGGACTCACTGGATAGCACATGATATTAAAAGAATGCACATGTAAAACAAAATTTTAGGTATAGAGTTATCCTTGAAACTCTTCTGCTTACATTGAATCTAAAGCCTTAATTATTTACAGCATTTTTATGCTTTAAGAACAAAACTGTATTTTTCTTATGTAAACATTAAAAATTTTAGAAATATAACACAAAAAAAAAATACTTCCTCAATAAAAAAAAAAAAAAATTATAATAATTTGTTCACTTTAAGTAGTCTACCATACCATACATATATACAAATTTCATGGAAAAGATATGAAAAGTCTATTAACTATCTGGCCCACAATGCCCCCCAAAAACCACATTTCGAAAAAAATATATCTTTTAAAAAATACATATTTAACAACTGTAGCGAGATCTATTCATGTTGTATTAAAGTCTTCAGAAATAATTATTTTATTTTTTAGGTTAGTTTCTGGAAGTTTTAAGAGTTCTAAGCCCCCTTAAAGAATATTAAATTTCATTTAGAATTATTTTTAATGCAGTTTAACAGAAGAAAAATTAAATGCACTTTCTCATTCACAAGTTGCTGTTTCATTTTCAAATTTTGTAAGTTAGTTTTCATTATTTTCTACCCAAACTATTTAAAGGAACAAAACATTTTTATACAGAAATTGTATTATAATTTAAAAAAAAATTATATATAGAAATTCTATAAAAACTCTAAAAATAACTCATATTAACTAAATAAGAAAACTCTCCAAAGTCTTCCTAGCATATTTGTGTTTGATTATTAGACTGTACAATGTGTTTCAAAATAATAGATACACAGCAAATAGATAGATACCGAAATATAATTTGACAGACGCTGTTTCAACAATAAAAAAATTATGAAGTGTTACTTAATAAATTGGTGGCATAATGCTGCATCCAGCTTTATGGAGTAATTTAACTTATATAATGGTGTAATTTAGACTGATATAACTGGTGTAATATTACACATTAGTATACCATAACATCAGTTATATCGGTTAAATTATTCAATAAGATGGAAGTAGCAATGCTGCCACCAATTTTATCGAGTAACGTTACATACATTTTTTACAGTGTTTAAATGAATAAAATGTTTTATACATAAATTCTGCTATAGATTTAAAAGTGAATATTAGAGAAATTATACAAAAGATTTCAAAAATGACTCATATTATCTAATTAAAATAGTTCTCTAAAGTTTGCGTCGCATATTTCTGATTCATTATCAAGTTGTAAAATATGTTTAAAAATAATAGATTCGTACCAAACTGATACACAAATTCGGAACTATAGTTTCAGAGATGCTGCTTTAAATGAAAAAAATGTTTTTATACATAAGTTATATTATAGATTTAAAAAGTGAATATTTGAGAGATTACACAAAAGTTTTTAAAAATGACTCATATTATCTAAATAAAAAGTTCTCCGAAGTTTTTATTGCATACTTCTGATTAATTATAAGATTGTAGAGTTCGTTTCAAAATAACAGATCCGTACTTAACAAAGTAACATTTCTATCGAATTATTCCATTTTAATATAAAATACATTTTTGTAATAAAATAAAAATAGAAATATCTATAGAAATACCACAGAAAAATATATTGAAATGAACTCAATATATCAATACCGGATGTTCAAAAAGTTAGGTCTACCAAAATGGAGTTATAAAATTCGTTTTAACCCTTTATGTACTGAATTATGAATTCATCAAAATTTTATCGTCTAAAGTATTTTTCGTGAATTGTTTAAACTATATTGGAAGATTTACACAATCATTTAATAAATTTTAGAAGGATTTTAGAAGGATTGGAGGATTTAGAAGGATTAATTAAATTTGAATTTATATCAGTTTTGTGCAGTATTTATAATCCCACTCAAATCTTTTATTTGAAATATTTTTCTTAGTATTTTGTAGAATTAGGAAATGTACAAATATAATGTTCTTACCATAGAAATATAGAAATATTTTTTAATTGAAAAATCCCCCTTACGCCAAGAAAGCTGAAAAGCTGCAAAAGCAAAAGAAATCATCCTTTTAAAATGTTTTTGTTTTGTGTAACTAACAATGCTTTTGTAACAAGATAAATTAATGTATCTATAATTCATTCTAAACTGCATTACAACTAATCGATGTATTAAATTAATTTTATAACAAGTTATTTTAATGGTGCTCATAAATACCGTCAATAAATAAAGGGTTGAAAGGATTTTTATCCTCCTTTCTTAAGAATCACTCCATAAAATCTTTTTGGCATTGAATAAATTAGTTCCTATAAATTATGAAAGCCGATAATACGAAACTCACATCAAATTACTTGTTTTACTTCATTTGTGCAATTCTATATTGCTTCCACTAGAATATACAGCTCTTGCCGGTGTTTCAGATAGAATTTCTATGGAGTTTAAATAAGGACTTAAAATGAGCCCAATCAGCAACTTGCAAATCATTGAATAAAAATCATTAAAATGTGAAATTTGAACTGAAATTTGGAGCATTCACTGCCTTGTTGAAACACAAAGCATGGACCTCTAATTACTTCAGACACTGAAAATAACTTTTGATTAACTACCTTTTGGTAGTCACTAGTATTTATTGGGTTATTTAAAATACACTCATGTCCAAAATTAAGGTCACAAACATAAAATCCTCGAAAAAAGATTAACTATTCACTGCGTTTCCACGAAATTTGGCACAGAGGTATATTGCAATGGGAGAAAGAATATAGCAACATAACAATATGGAAAATATTTTAAATGTGAATTAAGAAACAGGATATATCAAAAAGTGTTAAATCATGATTTAGAGATAAAACATTTATCTCTGGAAAAGTCTGTCTAATATGGAGTCCCAACAAACACACAACTTTCGGGCCACTGATGGGTTCGTTAGCCTTGGCCGAAAGTGTTCGATGGAGGCCCCTTATCAATGAAAGTTACGGCTCCGTAAAAAAAGTGTCACGCTGGACACAATAAGGCCGCAAGAAAATTGGCCGTAAGTACAAGAAGTTGCCCTCAATCGTGCCACTAACTTTTCAGTAAAAGTGTTAGATAGCCTTAAACTGCCCACAATTATTATTTTAATGGCCATTAAAAATAAAAGCTAACCAGAAGCTAGCCTTTGTCCTACCATTTATGGTTGTAATAAATTAAATTTAGCCCAAACCTGCCCACAAAAAAGCCTATTATGGTTATTTAAAATGTAATCACTAGCCACGGTTGTGCCATAATGATTGTTTAGGTATAAATCAAAATTTATTATATAAAAGAAAATACCTTTTTAGCAGGCTAATTAAATGATAAAATATTTTTGCAGGATTAAAGAAATCTTATAATTATTTAGGTACGCTTTTCAAGAAAATCAAATTCTTTCACTTTGAACTTTTTCAAAAAAAAATCCAAACACAATACTTCACATAATGCATTCATTTATTTGTTTATTTCTTCACTTACATATTTACAAAATTTATATGCAATGCATATTTAAATTGTTGCATTTCATAAAAATTTATAAAGTATATAAATGAAGAAATAACTAATCAATTAATTCATTATCAAATAGATGCTTTTGAACATTTTTGAAAAAGTTCAAGTTAAAGTAACTTGATTTTCTTGATAAGTATATCTAAACAATTATAGGATTTTTTTTTTTAACCTGCCAAAACATTTTATCATTCAATTAACCTTTTTAAAAGTATTTTATTTTAAAGAATAAATTTCGAATTTATGCTTAAATGATATACATGATTTTAACATAGTTTATTATATACTTTATATTAAATTGTGACATGTTTGTGATATTATTTTTACTTAGACTTTCACTATATTTTACACAGGTTAGTTGGTAAATCTATTAGATTATGCTTATTCATCAAAGTTTTATTAAATGCTTATAATCTAAATTTTTGCATCATTTCTGATAATTTTTCATTCAAATATTATATAAAAATAAGTTTAAATGTTTATATAGTAAATAAATGACAGTATAATATTCCTCATATATTTTTAAATTTTGCTTTTATGAGATAATATTTAGAAATTTCTCTTGCAGTTTAATAGACAAACATTAGAAAAAAATATATTATCAACTTTTTCAAAATCCTTGAAAATTATTTATAATTATTAGAAATGTAAATAATACTTTAATACTGATTTAAAAAATATATTAAATTAATCTTGATATTTCTAAATTTCATTAAAATTTTAGTTAATCAAATTTTCTCGTGTATAAATTCTTAAATATTTTCTCCTGGTAGAAGAAAATAAAACACTTTTCTTTTATAAACCGTACACAAATAGTCACATTTTTATATTTGCACTAATACAAACTATTTTAAAGAAAGTAATACCGATAATTATAACGTTTAAAAGTTATTTAGGCAATCGCTTAAAAATTAATAAAATTAATTAAATAAAGAAAAATAACGATTGATAAGAATTTACTTTATCGAAGATTACAAAATGTATGTTTATAAAATTCTTGTGCATTCATAAAGACTATCAAATAAAATAAACTATTTAATGTAATTTAACCGAAAGATACAAAATGTATGAGTAAAACATTCTTGCGTATTCAGAAAAACTAAAATATAAGTATCAAACAATAATTTTGAAATCAAATGATGCAAAAGATAGATTCTGCGATTAATAAATTTGCAATGAATAAACACAATTTAAAGACTTACCGAATCAATACCTATGGACGGACGCAAACGTACAATGCAATGCTATATATTGAAATGAAATGTGAAATGAGTGACCGCTTGTAGTTGTTATCACCGTACACAAATAGCACGAATGACGCGGCAAAAAAAATCCAAAGCTGGGTGGGGTGGAGAGTAATTCTAGGAAAGATTCTCCTTGACCTTGCTTTACCGCCTTAGCGATACGAAAGCGGTATTTGTTTTGGGGGGAAGGGATGGAGGATATTTTTATGAGAAGTCCTTAAAAGTATGATAAATAAATTTCACTTATTTCTCAAGTCATATATTTTTGAATAGCTGAGATTAAATTCTAACCGGGTTAGTGTTTACTTTTCTGATTTTGGTTGCAGAATTTTTGTTTTATAAAGTTATTTTCATTTTTACAAATTTGAAAAGAACGCTACCATAGACAGTGTTGAATTCAGAAGGTGGCGATGGAGGGGGGGGGGATATTCCCCCCAGAGCAATGAGATGTCCTCCCCCAGAAGATTTGAGATTTTGTGTTTTTAATGGTCAATATGAACCCCCCCCCATAGAGCCGCAGAAATCCCTCCCGGTGAAAAGCGTCCGGAATTCAACTCTACCCATAGTTTTAACATTGGCTTGCGACTTTCTTTGTACTTCATATATACATATATACATATGTGTTTCGTTCTCGCAAAAATGTACAGTCAAACTTATTTATTTATTTTTTATTATTATTATTATTAAACAAATAGCACTTGTAACTGACATTTTATTTATTTATTGTTATTTTTTTTTAAATCTAAATTTGTTCTGTAATTCTTCCGTTTTTCTTAACATTGGTTTTCATGTAACTGGCATTGAATTAACTATTTTTATGCTTATGAAAAAATATATATGGCTTTAACTATAACTTTTATTAGTGAAATAATGATAATAAAGCAAATAAATATGCATAAATCATTAGGAATTTAATAGAGGCAAGGAATTTTATTTTTTTTTACCTTTACACTGAATTCACAACTTTAAATCTTATATTATTTTGTTTTACATTCATTGTTTTCAGTATGACAATAAAAAAATATCCATGCAAAGATATCGAAAATTAGTTTGGAAATATTATTTTATATTTTGTAAAAATATGTTAAAACTAAAAAAAAATATCTAATCTATTTTGCTGCTTTAAATATAAATCTCATAACGTATTTATATTTTTACAAAAACCCACATTTAAAGTAATTAAGATTAATTTAAAAGAAATGAAGAAAAAATACATTTCCTCTCTTTAAATAAATATGCCGGGTAGGTAATATTAGCCCTCTACTGTCTAAACGATGAGGATACATTAAATGCTTGCCGGAAATTGCCCTCAATGACTGACCGGTAAAATAAACGCAACTGTTTTCTCGCTTCCGATCCCTAATCTGTTTGGTGATATCTGCCGTCATTAGCGGCGCGTCACTTACGGCACAGTATTGTTTGGCTACAAATGGCCTTAACTCACCTTGGCCGCAACGAAAACGCCATGCGGCCCGAAGTCAGGTGTTTGTTGGAGTGTGACTACCGTGCACTGCTACACAACACAAGCCTCACAACGAGCTCTCATACTGTCTATGAGGGTGTCAATAAATGCTTGCGGCAACAAAACCGATTCTTCCAAAAGCGCGGCTTTTAACATCTGGCGGTCCTCTGAGGGGGGGTGTGTGAAATGGCTCTTCCTAGACCATCCGAAACATGTTCAATAGGATTGAGGTCTGGAGACCTCTAGGGCCAATTCATACGGAGAATATCCTCTTCTTCAAGAAAATCAGTAACAATGTGATCTCTGTGTGGCTTTGCATTATCGTCCATAAACATGGCTCGGGCTTACAGCACCCCGGAACAACTTCACATGGGCTTCAAGAACCTCATCACAAACGCCAGGTCCAGTCGTGTGCGTCCCTTTCACTGCATCCAACAGGAGAGGCCGGTTGTTGTGGAGCCGAAGACATTAGCCTTGGACATAACAACTATGGAGGCGTGTCTATTCCAGTGAGGAGTTGATATTCACCACGCAGAGTGATTTTCGTCAAATCTTCATCTCGAGATAACGTGGAGCTCGCTATCGCCCCTCCTATGTAAAAGAAATCGATTTCGTGACAAAGGAATCCTTGTCTACTGCGGCATAATGTTGGGCAGTCATACACCACTGCACGTTTGCGATGCGGATACTGTCAACCCATATCGCTATAAGGATGAAGTCCTTGAAGCCTGTGTGATGTTCTTCCGGGGTGCAGTAGGCCCGAACTTCACGTTTATGGACGATAATGCGAAGCCACACAGAGCTCACATTTTTGATGATTTTCTTGAAGAAGAGGGTATTCGCTTTATGAATTGGCCCTCGAAGTCTCCGGACCTCAATCATATTGAACATTTTTGGGATGGTTAGGAAGAGCCATTGCACAGCGTAAACCCCTCCCAGGACCCGCCAGGAGTTAAAAGCCGCGCTTTTGGAAGAATGGGCTTTGTTGCTACAAATATTTATTGACACCATTATAAACCGTTTGAGAGCTCCTTGTGAGGCTTGTATAGCAGTGCACGTTGGTCACACTCCATATTAGACATACTTTTTCCGAGATAAATGCTTTATCTCTGATTCATGATTTTACACTTTTTGATATACCCTGTTTATAGTTCATCAGTTTACACAGATTTTATGTTTGTGACCTTAATTTAGGCAGAGTGTATAATATCTGTCTTTCCGTTCGTCCATTGCATTCCCAAACCGCTATGGGATGACATCCTTTTTATTGTTTCTAAAACAATTGTTCTTTTCTTCCCAAGTCATGTCATTAAATGTAAAAACTATCCGGACAGTATAATATTTTTTTTAGTCATCAGTTACTAGTATTTTCGAATTTTCTGTCCATGACATTGTTTCTAATGCAAATTTTAGTCTATTTTCTTTGTGTTTTACATTCATTTTAAATCAGCATTCTTCTTCTTATTTTTTTTTTCTTTTACATTAAAATAATTTAATTCCTTGTAGTTTCAAAACAACAAAGATGTAGGCACACAATAAAATTTTGTGACTAATTTAATGATTTTAATTAATAATTAATACAATTTAATACAATTTACATAATAGAAATTTAAAGAAGATATACCATCAAATAAAATTTTAATATATATTTTACAATAGATAATTTTAGGTTAAAAAATGAAATGAAATAAAATGAAATGTAAGACATATCTCTATTGCAATATCTATTTCAATTATCAATTTTAATTTCGTAATAGTGTTTCTACAGATTAAAGAGATATTAAAACACAATAAAAATGAAATAAATATAGATCCATGATTTTTTACATTATACTACTTTCCATCGGAACAATTCACACAAAATATTATTCTTTTTGTTGATTTTTTATGTGCACAAACCACATACAAATGTTAAACATTTTTAACACACAGTATTGTTATTATTATTATTATTATTATTATTATTTTGCATTGATTTATCTAGCAACGTTTTCGTTTGTTTGAAACTTCTGGTGTGGTCCATGGATACATAACTTCAGGATGTTTTGCAAAATATTTATCTCTTAGTTCATCAGCTATTTTTAAAATATACGTTCTTATGCGCATATTAGAATGTATAGCCTCTTTAAAAACTACCCATGCATTTATGACAGCTAGAAATAAAACATTAAGAAAAACATGCATTGTTCAACGCTTTGAAGCAGATTTCCTGTTTGTTTTGATCTACAATGTCAACGCCACATTTTATGGAATTATAAAAATCAATTCTTTCAGGAATTTTCTTCTCCTTTTGAATAAATTTTCACTTTTTTAAACATCTTCTTTATTTCACATTTTCGTCATAATATTTGAAAGATTTATTTGTGTTTCATGAATTCCTCAACTGTACTTAGGATAATTTTATTCAACTCACTGTCACTTGAACTAGATTTAGACGATAAGATTCTATGGACATTTTCACTAAAATTTATTTCGTCATTTACAGTGAAATTTTCATGATCACCAGATTTATTTTTTTCACACGAATAATATTCTGCAAGTTCATTTAGCAGTTTTAAAATTCCCCCCTTCAAAAGACCGCTCCGGCGCGGCGCCATCACTATAAATGTGCGAAATTTTAATACAACTAAAAAGCCAAATATTTTTTATATTTAGTTTATAAGTTATCATAGAGATAAAAACAATCTAAAACAATCAAATAGATAAATACAATATTTTCAAATCATATAAAAGCTCACACATCTGCCTTGCGGGTACGTGGCAGGATGGATACGCCCACAAACCTTAATTTTTCGTCTCTTGTAAAAAACATGCGCAATACATCTCCTTGCACTATTCTTGTGTTACTGAAAAATGTAGAGTTGAAATATTGAAATAAAAGAAAGACACCTTACCTTGTTCGGGTAATTCTAGGTATGCAGACTTGTATATAAAAAAGTATCTGTTAGATTTCAAGAAAATTCCTGTTAAGGCATTGTACTGCACATTTAGGAAAAGTATAAAAAAAAATCAAAGCTTTATTTTGAAACGTAAACAGTGATGCCAACAAAAAATCACGTCTTGGGTCGTAGATGTCCCGCCTCAGTAATTATAGTGTTAAATTTCGTGCTTTTTCCATTAGATTTACCATATTCCTTAAAACTACTAAAATTTAACCTTTCTCATTTTCCGTAACTTAATTTTTGCAATGCATGTTCCTACTATATTCCAATTGCATTACACTTACTTTTCTAGTATTTAGGCTTCTGAAAACTAGATAAAAATTGCTAAAAAATCATGACTTTGGCATGAATGACTATAGTGGGTCGAATTCCAGTTTAAAGTGATGTCCCGCTCTTTTTAGCCCTCGTCTGAAAAAAGTGACAATTGCCAATCGACCAGTACATTAGACTGCTCAACAACACTGATAGAAACATTTTTCAACCACTAGCGACGTGCTTTCTTTTCGTTCTCACACTGCTTGAAGTGCATGGCTTCTAGTATCAAAGAACTATGTGCTACAAATGACAAAATGTTAGTGCATTTGAAAGTAGTACCTTCTCTCTTCTGTACTGTCGAATAAGTTTTACAAGCGTTTTCCCTGTTATTGTAAAACAACTTTAATAATACCACGCATTTTTTCAACCACAGGAATATCGAATTCGCGGAAATATACTCCAAAAAGATTTGTAGACCATTTTAATACCACGCATTTTTTCAACCACAGGAATATCGAATTCGCGGAAATATACTCCGAAAAGATTTGTAGACCTTATTAATTCTGATAGGAGATACTTCCATGCGCATGTTATGAAAAATCTATTCCCCAATATAGCTCGCAGCATAATCTTGCGGTCATTTTTGTAATTAAAAATATGTTTTGCTCATTTCACCTTGGTTTGAAAAGTATACCTTTCTCAAAAAAAATAAAAAATAATAAAAATAATAAAAAATGAAATAAAAGAAAATAATATACATAAGTAGCGTCACTACCACAGCTAGATTCTCCAGAGCTTCCCAAACAGGGAAATTTTTATTTGAATTACTTTGTACATTAGAGCACAATCCAAATAATTGAACATAAATTGTTCAAACTTAACTATAATTTTAATCTATAATTTTTAATATATATACGCTTTAGGCAAGTAGCAGACAAATAAAGTTTTTAGCGATTTGGGAAAAAATTAGTTTCTTCTGATATAGTTTAAAATACATTTGCAACAAAATAACACAAATAAACATTTTCTTTTATTTTAATTCACCTTTCCTGAACTTTACAAAGTTAAACTGATTTTCACTCTTAAGCAAAAAAGCTATTATCTTTTCTTAGTAGCCTTCGGCAATGTTCAAAAGTATAAAAAAAAAAGATTTAAAAAAAAAAATGCTTCGGAAAGTTCTGTAATACAAAGTTCATGTAAGAAAAATCTAACTAAAATTTGTTTTATAAAACTATATATGAAAATCACTTGAAACATCAAAACTAACTTAATATTTTCTAAAAGTGATAAAATAAATTTACAAGGCAAGTAAATAAAGATGTTTATTTGCCTTGTCTTTATCTCTTTCTGCAAATATGAAGTTAGTTTTAATATGTATTTATATCAGTGGTTTCTCAAAAAGTTGTGTTTATTATGAGAATTCAGTTGTATTGTTGCCAGTAGTTCGCTACGTTGTTAGTAATAGAATTCCTTCATACGGTAGTGCCATACGCACAAAGGACAAGATCAGTTTTGTCCAAACAATGGAAGCCCTCGTTCCATAATTCGGTAATACACGAATGGACAAGTTCGAGTAGACAAGTTAACAATTCTACAAACATTATCTTGACGATAATGGAAAGTTCACCATTAAACAGTCAAATTATATTTTTTTCTTTATATATATATATATATATATATATATATTTTATTGAGATGGAAAAGTAAAAATCTTTCGAAGCATTTTAAATTATGCTAATATTTCTAACTATGCCTAAAGATATTTATACTAAAGGAACTAATGTATTTAAATGAAAAATCGGCAGCTTTCATTGTCGATTTGGCATTTAGTGAGATAGAAACTGGAGAAAATTTTCAGAATGAAAAATTAACTCTAAGTTTTGTCGATGTGGATCATGATAAAAATAAATGGAGCAAGTAGTGCACAACAAACATTATTACAAAGAATTTGCTGACAGATAATTTAGACTAATTTTTTTCTAGTCAATCACTTTATCAGTAACCAAAAAAATAAGTTTCACAACTTTTGACATTTTAAATACTTATATTTTCAGTCCTTGTTTCATTATCATAGTTATAAAGCAATATTCTTTTAGAACGTAAAATTTCATTGTTGTTCAATATATTAAAATCATATTAATCATTATTATTTTTACCCTTTGCTCCAGTGCAGTTTATAAATATGCATTCTAGAATCTTAATTTAGCATTTTCAAATAATATTAAATGAGTATTTTGATTAAAACATAAACCACAAAAATATTTTTTTATAATATTATGAACAAATTTTATTTTCTAGAAACATTTTTCCATATGGTTCATATTTATTCTGATAAAATGCTTTTAAAGCCTTAGACGATATCAATTTAACTACTCGGAATGAAATTGTCTAACAACCTAAAGCATTTACTCACAATCCGAAGACACACATTACCGCTACAAATACATCAAATTATTAGCGAGTATATCATTTAAGCTCTATTACACACTCTCGCATTAATAATATCGATTTACAGACATTTCCATTTCTTTTCAAGATTCTGTTTAAGAAATATACAGACACTTGCTACTTTACGGAAGTAACACGTTTAGGCTTTGCAGAGGATATATAATCGTTTGATTTTTGTTTAAGTATTTTAAATAAATATATTTCTATTACTCGAGTTTATTTTTTTTAGAATATTTTATAAAAGATAACATCCTTCTTTTGGAAATACTTATAATTATGATGATGTATTATTTATTTATATTAAATGTTGAAATTGCCATTTTAGGTAAATTTTAGGGAGTTTATAAATTTTATTTTAAAAAAGAAAGACAAATCATAAATAAAGCATATATTATGAAAAAGATTCCAATAGTTTCAGAATACAACAACGAAACTTTATCGTTTAAGAAGGCAAAAACCATATTTCACGAATTACCGCCATTCATGGAAAGGAGCTCAACATTTTTTGTCCATCCCTGTATACTATGTTTAAAACTTATTACACGGTGTGCTAAAATTTAGCTTTGTTACAAAACATAAAGCACAGTCTAAAATTCACCTCCAGCAATATACACTCGAATTCAATTTTTCAAACCTGTACAAAATACTCTTGTATAGCCCCCTTTAAAGAGCCCCTGTAAACAAAATATCTATGCTTTGCACTCGATATTCAACAGAATGGATGTTTTACTGTACCTTTCACATACATATAAATTTCATTATGTTTGAAATAGTGTAACATGATTAAAATAGACAACAAATGATTTTCCCCCATTGACGATAATGTAAATGGATTCTTTTGAGACAAATCATAAGTAAAGCATAGATTATGAAAAAAATTCAAACCGTTTCAGAATACTGCAACGAAACTGCAATCATTTAAAAAAGCAAAAACCAGATTTCACCAATGACTGCACCGCCATTGATGGAAAGATACTCAACATTTTTTTCCATCCCTGTATATGATCTATAAAAGTGGACATATACTACATAGCATGCTAAAATTTAGCTTAGTTACAAAACGTAAAGCGCAGTCTAAAATTCACCTCCAGCAATATTCACCCAAATAAATTTTTACAAGCCTGTACAAAATACTCTTGTATAGCACCTTTTGAGAGCCCCTGTAAAAGAAATATATATGCTTTGCACTCGATATTCAACAGAAAGGATGTTTTGCTGTACCTTTTAAATACATATAAATTTCATTATGTTTGAAATAGTGTGACATGATTAAAAAAGACAACAAACTAGTTTTCCCCATTGATCATAATGTAAATGGAGGATTCTTTTGAGATCCCTATAAATTAATGCTACACAATCAATTTTCAACAACGCACATGCAATTGTAAACATAAATAACATACATGAATTATTGGGTAATTCGAATATATTTAAGATATATTCGATAGGGCACGGACAGGTAGCAATCAGACGGCAGACGGGAGATAGACAAATCTAAAATTATGAACAAATTCTATTTTCTAGAAACATTTTTTTATATGCTTCGTACTTATTATCATAAAATACTTTTAACTCCTTAGACGATATGAATTTAACTACTCGAAATGAAACTGTCTGATAACCTAAAGCATTCACTCACAATCCGAAGATATACATTACAGCTACAAACACATCAAGTTATTAGCGAGGATATCATTTAAGCTCTATCACACACTCTTGTATTAATAAAATCGATTTAAAGACATTTTCATTCCTTTTCAAGATGCTATTTAAGGAATAACCAGACGCTTTCTACTTTATATGGAAATATCACATTTAAGCTTTACAGAGGATATAAAATCGTTTGATTTTGTGAAAGTTTTTTTTACATAAATATGTTTCTAATACTCAAGATTATTTTCAGGGAACATTTTATAAGGCATAACTTCCTATTTTTTGAAATTTTTATAATTATGGTGTATTATTAGCCCCCGGAATGCTATTTCTTTCTCCCAGCTTAACTTGTCTCCAATAAATAATGTTACTTTGTATACGCCAGCCGTAAAACAAAAGCCGATGTTTCATTGTGCGACTAAATACTCTACAGCATTTTTTAAAACTTCTAAGCATCGCAAATTTTCAATTTCTTATACCGTCGTATTCGGGAACAAAAAGTACTTTTTAATATAATTTGTTTGAAAACTGCATCTCCATTTGTTTTTGAAATATTAATTTTTTTGTAGTTTTTAGCGACATTTGTTTCATTTTGGCAAATCATATACTCCATTCCTATAGAAAGTAAAGAAATTTTTTTTGAAATATAGCAATTATATCTTTTTGTTGCCATTTTCTCATAAAATAATAAAAAAAAAAAAATTAAAATACGTGCTATTTTGAGCAAAATATAAATGAAGGATTTATGATAAAACATGGAGCTATTATAAACTATATTTAATTTTAATTATCTATATTAATGCAAATGACGTCATTTTACATAAAATAAAAGCGTGTGCTTTAAGTCTTAAAATTGAAATATGTTTTGCAGTAGAGTCCCGCTTAACCGAGTTATTTTCTTCTGATGGACTGGTGGCTTCTATTATTATGAAACAGCCATTATAAATGAAGCGTTTAAGTGAAGATGAAAGAGCAGTCGTAAAAAGTTAGAACTCTGATTTTTTGGTCAGAATGGAAAAAAAAATGGCCATAATTAAAAAAAAAAAAAAAAAAAAAAAAAAAAAAAAATGGCCATTTTTTTCCCCATTCTGACCAGAAAATCAGAGTTCTAACTTTTTACGACTGCTCTTTCATTTTCACCTAAACTCTTCATTTATAATGGCTGTTTCATAATAATAGAAACCACCAGTGAACCAGAAGAAAATGAAGTAATGGAAATGCCGGGGGCGACACTAAATACTGAAAAAGCAGAATTCCTGTTTTCCAGTTTATGTATATTAAATACTGAAAATGCCATTTTAGGTAAATTTTAAATAGTTTATAAATTTAATAAAAAAAAAATAAATAAAAATAATAAATAAAGCATAGATTATAAAAACATTCCAATACTGTAACAAGACTTCATTGTTCACAAAATCGAAACTAGATTTCAACAATTACCGCCATTGGTGGAAATATACTCAAATTTGTTTGTACATCCCTGTATATGATCTATAAATCTGGATATATACTACACACTGTACCAAAATTTAGTTTAGTTACAAAACGCAAAAAAACAATCTAAAATTCCCCTCCAGCAATATACACTCGAATACATTTGTCAGGACTTTACAAAATATTCTTGTATAGCCTCTTTTGGGAGTCCACGTAAACGCAATATACAGGTAGTGGACAAAAGTTTGGTATTAAGCGGGATCGCGTATTAAACGTGATTTGTATAATGTTTCAGGAACTGCACTTATTTACACATCTAATCGTCTAAATGAACTTTAGAGCTTTCATCTATATACTTAGGGTCAAAAATTGTGTCTTTTATGCATATTTAGACTAAAATTTAATTGTACTTATCTTTAACTCAATGTTTCTTTTTATAGGACCGACTGGAATAATAACGAAAAATAAATATGGATTCCAACAAGGATTTATTGTTGATTAATACGTTGCAACCAAAAATAAAACAACAATAAACAATTAAATTTAAAAAATAAAAAAAACTCGACTTCGTAAAAAGCGAACTAATTAAGTATTTCTCATCAATGTGAAACTATTTTTTTTTTCGATTCCTACTATTAGCTCACACTCTCGCTATATATATCTTGTTCAAATTTTCAATCGTTAATAAAATACTTATTATTCATCCAATCAAGCTCAAATAATTTTTTTTAATTTGTAGTGGATGACACTTGATGATAATCCAGTTTTTTTTTCAATTATTAATTCATTAATTAAATTAAATTAATTAATTTTCAATAATCAAGAGAGCCCTCTTCTTGATCAAGGTATTTTAAGACCGAGAGAGCCCTCTTCTTCATCAAGGCATTTTAAGCGCTACTCAAGAGGAAAGAAGAATGGGAGAAAAAAATTCTCTTATTGACCTAAGTAGGAATTGACTTAATATATATACATATTTTTTTATTACTTGTTTATATTACTTACCTATTTTTTTTTTTATCTACTTATATTGATGTCTTTTAAGTTGCGTTTAATTGTTAGTTCTTATCTATAAACACTGTTTTGATGAGGCCTATAGATGTCTATGATGGTTAGAGTTGCAGTAAAGCTATAGATCCTACTTACACAACTTCCAGGTTGTATAATATTTTAACGGAGCTTCTGACTGTAACATAGTCAATGAAACATCGTCTTCATTTTGGCAGACCTATCCAATGATATTCCACTCAACAGGGTGCGTAATTTTTTTTCATCTCTACCGCCATTTTGTATTTTACGGCCGCCATTTGAATTTATATATATAAAAAAAAAACCTAGCCTGTAACCATCGGGCCGTTAAGACGAATTGATAGAGACCTCATTCATCCATCCAGCCGTTGGCATGTTTCTACCGTAATATCCCATAGCGTAATAAATCCACATACACAGATACGCGTGAAACACATAACCCTTCTTTTCATTCCGGTGAAAATAGTTTTCCTACAAGACTAATTTTTTCTTTTAACGCAGAGAAAAAATATAAAATCTTTGAAGCACAACCCAGTTTTAAAATCATATTTAGAACTTGTAATAATGAGTAGCATTATAATCTGTTCTTTTTAATGTAATAAAATGCGATCCTTACACATTTTTGCGTAAAAAATATTTTGCTTAGTATAAAGTAAAGGAAATATAGAAAACATAAAATAATTATAATTATCCAACCGCAATCGTATTTGTTTAATCTTTACGAGTTTCATGTTTTGTTGCCTATAACATGCATTATAAAACATAGCAGTCATATACATTTACAAAAGCATACATTTACATACAAACATAGCATATACATTTAAAACCTTAATAACAACAGGTATGATTTCTAATCATATGACTTTTTATCCTTCTATATCCTTCTATCCTTCTATATATAAAAAAAGTTTTGATTTGGAAATGGACCAATGAAAATCTGCGTAGATATTCCGGGTAGATCGGCATCCAATTTGAATGCTTAAGCATGGCCTTTCATCGTTAATACTAAAAAAACTGTTGCATACAAAAATATGAAAATCAGTGGTATTATAGAGAAATGTTTGATAAATACGCTGATGCAGACAGTTTTCAAATCGAAGAATTATTTAAAGATATATTTAATGCTAAAGTTGGACAAAATCGTTCCATTATAAAAGTTTTATTGGAGCAAAAACTATACATGAGAATTTAATCATTTTTAGATCATTTTATACGTTATAAGTT
Source organism: Maratus speciosus (assembly GCA_963932465.1). Lineage (NCBI taxonomy): Eukaryota > Metazoa > Arthropoda > Arachnida > Araneae > Salticidae > Maratus > Maratus speciosus. The sequence goes on along the minus strand of OZ010795.1, from coordinate 477,871,613 downwards.
CCCGGTGTGGAGATTGCATTTATTTTTCTTATTTGACTCATTTTTTGAGGTTTTATTTCAATTTTAAATTCAAATTTTCAGCATTTCGAGAAATATTTTGTACAAATTTTCGAAAATGTTATTAATTTAAACTGTTGCCAGTTGTATAAACAGCGCAAACAATAATGTTTACTTCAAATTAAAAATTTATTTACACGTGACTATTACAAATAGAAAAAAAAACTTTAAAATTAGAATTAAATGATTACATGATAAAAGTAGGAAAATTACGTCATAAGAACCATAGGCACAGATGTCATATACCCATATTGGCGCAATTTTTTTTCGACGCCAATTTGGCGAAAACATCAATAGCATAAACAACAACATCCGGGTTACCATATCAAGCAAAATAACGACACTTTAGCGCCAGTTAAGTACCCGTTGCGTATCTGAAATTGGCGTCAGAAAAAAATTGCGCCAATGACATCTGTGCCGAACCATATTTACACTTGAAATAGCAAAACAATTTAAAAATATATTTGCACGAGATATTTTGAGATAATCTTTTCAACTATTATCTTGAATTCGAAGACAGCGCAAATAATGTTTCCTTCTAACAGCAAAAGTATTTTCACGTGAATATTAATAAGATAAATAAAACTTTGGTGTAAATTACGTCATTTTTGAAACGATACATTTAAAATGAATTATTTAAAAGAACTATCTTATAGCGCTGTTCAAAAATACCGGGAGACAATGACACTGTTTACTTAATTCATTTTACATTAGCTTATTTTCAAATGTTTAACGGTACTTCTTAGTTATCCCGTCGACCAAATTACTGTCGCCAAATTGTAAGATTAAATGCCAATAATGGTTGCCATTAATTAATTAATTGCAAGATTAAATGCCAATAATGGCCAATAAAACCATTAATTCGACGTTTTATTTGTATTTTTATTAATATTTTAGTAAACTATTTGTTCTTTCGTTATTTAAAATAAAAATTATGCCAATGTGTATAATTTGGCGAGTGGTTTGGCGATTTATATAAATTGGCGAAATTGGTCGACGGGATAACTAAATACAAAAAAAGCCATTGTATCTCTTAACAGCAGCAGATTTGGCCTTGAAAATCCCCAATCCAAGGAAAACGAATGGAAACCCGTTTACAGAGAGATCGCTACTGTTTCTTTTTCTTTTTTTCTTTTTTTTTTTAAATTTTAATTCAATATTTTTAAAGCCGATCAAATTAGCGTGCTTTTTGGATTTTGGTGTGCCTGAACGGGGGGTTGGCGAGCGTAGCTCGTAGGGGGCAGACCCCCCTAGTATATAAAAAAAAGTTTTGATTTGGAAATGGACCAATGAAAATTTGCGTAGATATTCCCAGCAGATCGGCATCCAATTTGAATGCTTAATCATGGCCTTTCTTCGTTAATATTAAAAAAACTGTTGCATACAAAAATATGAAAATCGGTAGTATTATAGAAAAATGTTTGATAAACACGCTGATGCAGACAGTTTTCAAATCGAAGTATTATTTTAAGAGATATTTAATGCCAAAGTTTGACAAAATCGTTCCATTAAAAAAGTTTTATAGGAGCAAAAACTGTGCATAGGAATTTAATCATTTTTAGAACATTTTATGCGTCAGAATTTCCCGGTGTGCAGAGTACATTTAGTATTTTAATTTGATTCATTTTTTGAGGTGTAATTTCTATTTTAAATTGAAATTTTCAGCATTTCGAGAGATATTTTTTACAAAACTAGGGGCTCTGCCCCCTACGAGCTACGCTCGTCAACCCCCGTTCAGACACCGCAGACTCTAACAGCACGCTAATTTGACCGCCTTTAAAAAGATTTCGGAAGATTGAATTATAATTTGAATCTGACAATTATAATCTGACGTAATTTTCACCAAACTTTTGTTTGTCTTTTTAATATTCACGTCAAAATACTTTTGTTAGAAATGAAATATTATGATCATCTTAAAATGTCAAGTAAATGTCTCGCGCAATTTTTAAATTAAAACTGTTTTGCAATATTATTTTTTGTTCATTTTACGTAATAAGTGTAATATGACGTAAATTCTCCTATTTAGCACTTCTAACGCATGTTACTGAATTTATTATTTTACAATATTCTTTCTCATTTAAAATTCACGTGTAACTATAGTTTTTATGACGTAATTTTCAATGAGTTCCTGCTTTTTATATTTTTTGTTTATAATAGTCACGTGTAAAATAAATTTTTAATTTGAAGCAATCATTACTGTTTGCGCTGTTTATACAGTTGGCAACAGTTTAATTAATACAATTTTCTAAAATTTGTAAAAAATATCTCTCGAAATGTTGAAAATTTGAATTTAAAATAGAAATAAAACCTCGAAAAATTATTCAAATTAAAAAACTAACTGCAATGTGCACACCGGGAAATTCTAACGCATAAAATGATCTAAAAATGATTAAATTCCTATGTACAGTTTTTGCTCCTATAAAACTTTTTTAATGGAACGATTTTGTCTAATTGGCTTTAAATATATCTTAAAATAATTTTTCGATTTGAAAACTGTCTGCATCAGCGTGTTTATCAAACATTTTTCTATAATACTACCGATTTTCATATTTTTGTATGCAACAGTTTTTTTAATATTAACGAAGAAAGACCTCCGGTCACAAAAAATTCAAGACCGGCGGCGGTGACAGCGGTAGTTTCTTTTTTTTTAGAATAGAGAGATTTAGAAAATTGTATTAATTTAAACTGTTGCCAACTGTATAAACAGCGCAAACAATAATGTTTGCTTCAAAATAAAAATTTATTTTACACGTGACTGTTATAAATAGAAAATATAAAAAGCAGGAACTCATTAAAAATTACGTCATAAAAACTATACTTACACGTGAATTTTAAAAGAGAAAGAATATTGTAAAATAATAAATTCATTAACATGCGTTAGAAGTCTGAAATAGGAGAATTTACGCCACATTTACGTCACATTACACTTATTACGTAAAATAAACAAAAAATAGTATTGCAAAACAGTTTAAATTTAAAAATTGCGCGAGACATTTATTTGATATTTTAAGATGATCATAATATTTCATTTCTAACAAAAATATTTTTACGTGAATATTAAAATGAGAAAGAAAAGTTTGGTGAAAATTACGTCAGATTATAATTGTCAGATTCAAATTATAATTCAATCTTCCGAAAACTTTTTAAAGCCTATCAAATTAGCGTGCTGTTAGAGTCTGCGGTGTCTGAACGGGGGTTGACGAGTGTAACTCGTAGGGGGCAGAGCCCCTGGTATATATAAAAAAAGTTTTGATTTGGATATGGACCAATGAAAATCTGCGTAGATATTCCGGGTACATCCACATCCAATTTGAATGCTTAAGCATGGCCTTTCATCGTTAATATTAAAAAAACTGTTGCATACAAAAATATGAAAATCGGTGGTATTATAGAAAAATGTTTGATAAACACGCTGATGCAGACAGTTTTCAAATCGAAGAATTATTTTAAGAGATAGTTAATGCTAAAGTTGGACAAAATCGTTCCATTAAAAAAGTTTTATTGGAGCAAAAACTATACATGAGAATTTAATCGTTTTTAGATCATTTTATACGTTATAAGTTCCCGGTGTGCAGATTGTATTTTTTTTTCTTATTTGACTCATTTTTTGAGGTTTTATTTCAATTTTAAATTTAAATTTTCAGCATTTTGAGAGATATTTTTTACAAATTTTAGAAAATGCTATTAATTTAAACTGTTGCCAGTTGTATAAACAGCGCAAACAATAATGTTTACTTCAAATTAAAAATTTATTTTACATGTGACTATTATAAACAGAAAATATAAAAAGCAGGAACTCATTGAAAATTACGTCATAAAAATTATAATTACACGTGAATTTTAAAAGAGACAGAATATTGTAAAATAATAAATTCATAAACATGCGTTAGAAGTCTTAAATAAGAGAATTTACGTCACATTTACGTCACATTACACTTATTATATAAAATGAACAAAAAATAATATTGCAAAACAGTTTAAATTTAAAAATTGCTCGAGACATTTATTTGATATTTTAAGATGATCATAATATTTCATTTCTAACAAAAGTATTTTTACGTGAATATTAAAAAGAAAAAGAAAAGTTTGGTGAAAATTACGTCAGATTACAATTCTCAGATTCAAATTATAATTCAATCTTCCGAAAACTTTTTAAAGCCGATCAAATTAGCGTGCTGTTAGAGTCTGCGGTGTTTGACGGGGGTTGACGAGCGTAGCTCGTAGGGGGCAGAGCCCCCTTAGTAATGTATATGAAAAACCTGAATTCGTCTATATGTCTCCACTACAGTAAAAATATATACAGGAAGCTCGAGGCAAAGAATGTTTGGAGGCGGGATCAAAGAAGGATTGCAGTTTTGCTAATTTATCATGCGTTTGTTTTATTCAAATATCTACAACTATTTCCAGTTAGTAATTTTCACCATAATTAGTATGTTATTAAATAAAGTAAATAGTACAATTTGGAAACAGTGTTTTTTATCTGTATAAACAAAATCTGCAGATCCGTGTAAACTAATGGTATACAATCAATTTTTATTAGGGAACATGCCATTGTAAACGTAAATGACATATATCAATCACAGGGTAATTCGAATTACAGCAGGGACAAGCAGCAGAATTGGAAACACTCTAGAAGGGAGAAAGAATTCGCATCTTGATCAGTGTATGCGCGTTCTAAGCATAATTTTTTTCCCTCAAATGACAGACAATTTAAATTGTATTAAACGGAATCGCGTAATATACGTTCGCGTATTAAACGTGATATTTTTACATTATCCTTTACGGCGATGTTAAAGGGATCTGAAAAAATCCACGTATTAAATGGGATCGCGTATTAACCAGGTTCGAGTGTAAATGCTTTGCGCTCCATATTTAACAGAAAGCGTGTTTTAGTGTACTTAAGAAATACGCAGAAGTTTCATCATGTTTGAAATAGTATAACATCATCAAAATAGAACACAAACTATTTTTCCCTATTGACTATAACGCAAATTTTTTTTTTTTTTTTAGATCCCTGTAAGCTAATGATACACAATCAATTTTTATTAGGGAACATGCCAATGTAAACTTAAATAACATATATCAATTACAGGGTAATTCGAATTACAGCACGGACAAGCAGCAGACAGATTGTAGAGGACAGATGGACAAAACAAAATCGTAAACACTTTTCAACTATATTGGAAAGTGTTGAAGATGAAAAGAGATAACAAGTGCCATTATATAACACATTCTGATTTTATTATATATGCGTAATATTTATCTTTAAGCACGCTAAAAGGATATGAACAAATAAATATGCTGGAGGCCGCTTTGATTGCTGAGAAAATGTATCACATCATATCACAGGTAATCAAGGTGATATTTGGAATTTTCTAAATAAGAACATGGTACTAAATTTTGTCACCAATTCACATACAGTGTTGTATAGTTTCTTCTCAATGTAGCTCTCTATAATTGAAAGTACATTAAGCTATTATTCCCAATTACATTGTTTGTAAAAGAACTCATTTTTATATCAATAACAATTTCGGCGTGAGGAAATCATTTTGTTATTTTATTCAAATATTTAAATTTTGCTCAGTTTATAAACACGCAATATTACAGAAGAAACATCATGAATGTTTTTCATTTGTTTTCTTATTTCTATTTGTTTTTTATTGGTATAAGTTCTGATTCTCCAAAATAATTGCCAATAGTCGCAAATTTTAAATATGGTGTTAATGTACGGAATACTATTTTACGTATAAAATAGTTGTATCGTGTATATTTTTTTCTTTTAAACAAGGGCAAAACAAAAGTCGTAATTTAACATCTTTTGCTGGGAGTCAAATTAAGTGAGAGGGATTTTCGGAAGAATTGGATTTAGAAGTGAATGGATATAAAAGTAAATGGTTGCATTAAAAAACAGTGCCTTGTGCCAACCATCTCTTACTGAAATGCGCCAAGTGGTGTGTGATAAGTAAAATCAGTGCAATAATGTAAGAAACCTGTAGAGAAACCTTTACCTATACAAAACCCTTCCTTGAAGTCCGTTTTATATTTCCATTATCTCTAATATTTATTTTTATGGATACCTGTTTTTTGTTAAAAGAAAATAATAATGAGGTACTGCACATAAAATGTTCTTTGAACATGAATATTGTAGCTCTAAAACCTGTTTTTGAAAATAAATAAGAAACAAGAAAACAGGAATTCTGCTTTTTCAGAATTTAGTGTCGGCCCTGATGAAAAAAAAATATATATGTATATAAATATAGATAATCTAAAACATATTTCAATTTTAGGACTTATAACACACGCTTTTATGTTATATAAAATGACGTCATTCGCATCCGCTGAAGAATACCACATTTACTATCCAGTCTTAAACAACATCTACAGAAAAGTATGCATATGACGTCACTATCGCAGAATAATACACAAATTCTGCTAACAGCGATGTCGTCATTCAAGAAACTCGACAGAAAAATCTCATGATTCATATGCCTTCATTTGTTTGTAACATTAATATAGGTACTTAAAATTAAATACAGTTTACAATAGCTCCTAGCTTTATCAGAAATCCTTTATTTACATTTTTTCAAATTAGCACGTATTTTAATTACATCCTTTTTTCTTCAGTTGTTAGGGGCAAATGGCAACAAAAAGATGTAATAATCTTTTGTTTTCCAACTATTTTTCTTTTATTTTCTTCAGAAATGGAATACTTCAGTTGCCAAAATTAAAGAAACGACGTTAAAAAATACAAAAAAAAAATAATAATAATAATAATATCTCAAAAATAGTTTGAGATCCAGTTTTCAAACAGATTGCATTTAAAAGTACCTACCCCCCCCCCCCCTACATGACGGTATCAAAATTTGAAATATGCGATGCTTAGAATTTTTTTAAAATTGCAGCACAGATTATTCCTATTTAATCATACATTGATACATCTGCCTTGTTTTCCGGCTGGCTTGTATAATAGATCGTTATTTTTTAGAGACAACATTTTAATTGCTGCTTGAAAGAAATAGCATATCGGGGGCTAATAAAGTAGAATCTATATAGTTTCAACAATCAGTCTTTAAATTCATCTTATAAATCATTTCTTAAGCACCTGTTTTGAAAAAGTTACTTTATATTTATCCCCTTTTTATTAGATTTACTTGAATATTATCCATTAAAACTTCATTTATCACTCGCTTTTTAAAAATATTTATTAAGTAAAATTTAGGTTTCAAGCTATCTTAAGATGGATTTTTATAGATTATATTAACGGAAAATGCCCAGAGAACATGATGTGTTATAAAAGTCAACCATATAATTTAAACTGACATTATGGATTATCACTTTTGGATAAAATTTTTAGAAGTGGGAAAACTCTGAAGTGGAAAATGCATATTAAAAAATAGTTTTTTACTTTCTGAAATGTTGTTATGCAACGTCAAAATATAGCTATTAAAGTAATAAATGGAGTTTTAAATATGATTTTCAGAGATGTGTATGTTTATCATTTTAGGATGTTTGTTACGAGTCGAAAATTTTAGGAAAAGTTTTAAAAGGAAGAGGAGGAATTATATATATATATATATATATATATAAATTTTATTTTAAAAATAACCATTATCTACAAAATCATTAAAAATATCATAATTTTCTCACAATGCTCATTTAAACATTGTAAAAAGTTCTGAGTATGTCAATCAAATTTTGAGTTTGGTGGTAGCTTACGACACACCTTTCTTTCGAATCTTAAATTAATCTTTATTAATTAAAAGACGAAGAAAAAACTAATTACATATTATTGTTAAATGTTGGATTCGTGACAATTATATCTCCAGTTATAAAACGGAGTCTGGATTAATATCTTCGAAGTACTTAAAGTCTATAAATATAGAAGTGCACACACGCTGAAGCTCATAGTCTAATAATATAAAATAACAGTTTTCAAACGTTGACACTGTCTAACTCATTCCAATTATTCCAGGACAGATATTTGTCATCATTAATTATAGTTCAAAGCACGCTCGTGTTGAGCCCCGGTGATTCTCCACTTTTCGCAGCTTTTCTCTCTATCACGTCAACATCATTTTTCATCCACAAAATCTTTCTCTCGCTCCAAGAGAGCTTGTTGCCGCTCTCTTTCGAGACCTTTTCTCAACTCTTCTTCAAGCGGGAGGCGTTTATCTCGTCCACTCAAATTGTAGCCAAAAGGTGAGGTCACTCATAATCAGACCCGTTCCTGGATCTCTACCTAGGAAACACGAAATCGTAGTGCACCTCTTACCAAGGTGATATTTTTTCCCACAGCGGTCATTTGTAACTGAGGTCGTTTTCCTACCAGGGTGCAATTCTTGGAATTCTTTTGTTCAGGACTCTTCTCAACACAAGAAAAAGCAGTTCTATTCAGATCACTTAAAAAGTTACCGACATGAGAAAATATTCCAGTAACGTTGGTTTCACTATGCAGGGTTTTCGTCGAGGTTATTCCCACGCACAGAGAAATTTTTTTATTTAAAAGGAAATCGTTACAACATGAACTAAAAATAATTTTTATTTTTTAACTACATATTATGGTCATCTAAATATTTACTAATGTGTGTCTGTGATCATATAAAATTTTATTCGTGTGTTATAGTCATAAATTTAAAAGCTTTAAATGGGCGTTAAATTGTTGTCCGAATCTTGTGGTGCGTGCATAATTAGGGCTTCGCACTGTTTTGAGAAATCTAAGTATAATGTTTCAATACTTCAGCACTGAATTCTCAATATTTCAGCATATAGTTTCGAAGTTTCAGTTATCTATCGTTTCAATGCCTATAATTTTGTGTTGCAAATACTTTTTCCAAAAGAATGTAGAATTAAGAGAGTGTTTATCTAAATACGTACTAATCAGTTAATATATACATTTTTATTAGTTTCTTCTTTTAGAAATTACATATACACTAGTCTAGTCATGAGTCATGTCGAGGACTTTGATTATAACGTCCTTTCGGAGATATCGCTATTTTTCATGTCTTCCGAAGACAATACGTGTTCTTTCTTAACTGCATATTCTAGGAAATATTATGTCAAACATAATAAAGTTATTTCTCTATTAAAATTGATAAGGCATTTAAAATTCAGAAAATAATCAAACATATTGACTACAAACTGAAGCGTCAAAATGAAATCACAGAATTAACGTTCAGGTGTTAAACAAGTCATTCATTAGTACAGATATCGATAGAACATACAGTTGTTTTACAAGTTCTAGAATTCACAGCCCTTGAAAAAAAAAGAAAAAAATGGGTCAAGCATAGATTATAAAACACTTTCCAACACATTCAGATTAATGTAACAAAACTTCACTGTTTAATAGGTTGAAATATGATGTCTAATTGAACTATTTGGAAACGCATAAACATTTGAAAACTCAATTTCAGCAATTTCCATCTACAATCGGAAAAATATTCGAATTTTTTTAGCAGCCCTGGACATGATATATAGATTTGTATATAAAAACTACTTGCACGTAAGATTTTAATTCAGATAAGAAATACATACCACAGTTGAAAACTCTCGTCAGTAATTTCCTCTAATAAGGAGAATGATATGTGAATTCTTTTGTGCAACTCTGAATATGAGGTATAGAAAATATTTACAACGAGTAACATGCAAAAAATTAGTTAAATTTAAAAGGGCATTTCCAGCAATTATTGCTCAAAGTATTTACTGTAACCAATTTCTTTTGTGTGTCCTTGTAAATTAGGAATGCACAACCTGTGGCCCACGATGGATTAACGTATGGCCCGCAAATTTCGTCAATATATAACTGGAAAAATTAGCAATATTTGACCATAGGTCGCAGGAAAAAATCATGAATTTCGTCAATTTGACACGGGAAAACTGAATATTTCGTCAGTTAATTAAGAATTGCGAATTTCGTTGATCGGGTGCGGGAAAACAGCGAATTTTGTCAATGAGGTTCGGAAAAATCATGAATTTGGTTGATCGGTCACAAAAAATCGCGAATTTTGTCGATCAGGCGCAAAAAAATCGAAAATTTCGCCGATCGGGAACGGAAAAATCGCGAGTTTCGTCGATCGAGCTGACGAAAAACGCGAATGTCGTTTGTTGGGCATCATGAGAAAATCATGAATTTTGTCGGCCAGGCGGGAAAAAATTGCAAATTTTTTTGATTGGGCACGAAAAAAAGTCATAAATTTTGTTCATCATGTGCGAAAAAATTACAAATTTTGTTGATCGGCTACCAAAAAATCGTGAATTTCGTCAGTCGCAAGAAAAAAAACGTAAATTTCGTCAATTTGTCCAGGGAAAAAATTTAAATTTCTTCAATTATTTAAAATCACGAATTTCGACGAACGGGTGCGGAAAAACAGCAAATTTTGCTGAATAGGAGTGGAAAAATCTCAAATTTCGTTGATAGGCTGCAAAAAAATCGTGTGATTTGTCTGTTTATCGCGAATTTCGTCTATTTGCAGCGGAAAAATTAGATTTTCATCAGAATCAGATAAGAATCGCGTATTTCGTTGATCGAGAGCGAAAAAAATCGCAAATTTCGTCAATCAAGTGCAAAAAAATGACAGATTTCGTCTATCAGGTGGGAGAAAATCGCAGATATATACCGTCGATGGGGCACGGAAAAATAGATCGCCGATCGGGCTCCCAAAAATCGCAAATTTCGTTGTCGGACACGAAAAAACTGAAAATTTCGTCAGTCAGTTAAGAGTTGCGAATTCCGTTAATCGGACGCAGAAAATTCGAAAATTTTGACAATCAGGAGCAGAAATATCGCAAATTTTGTCGGTCGGGTACTTAAAAATTGCAAGTTTTGTCGATTGGTCCCCGAAAAACAGCATTTCATTGGTCGGGCACGAAATATCGTGAATTTTTCGATAAGGCGCGATTAAATCGCGAAATTCGTCGATCGGGCGCGAAACAAATAGCGTATTTTGTCGATGAGAAGCGGAAAATCGTAAATTTCGCCGATCAGATGCGGAAGAATCGCAAAATTCGTTGATCAGGTACGAAAAATCGAAAACTTTCTCGATGATGCGCGGAAAAATCGCGAATTTCTTCAGTTTATTGCGGGAAAAAATTGCAAAATTTCATCAATTTGCCGTGGGAAAAAAAGGCAAAATTCGTCAGAGTCAGTTAAGATTCGCGAATTTCGTTGATAGGACGCGGAAAAATCGCGAGTTTTATCGATCGAGCTCATTAAAATAGCGAATTTCGTTGGTCGGGCACGAAAAAATTGCGAATTTTGTCGATCAGGGGGCGGAAAAAACCGAAATTTGTCGATCGAACGCGAAAAATTGCGAATTTCGTCGATCGGGCGCAGAAAAATAACGAATTTCGTTGATCGACTCCTCCACCCCTTCGTTCATAAAGTTCACATTTTTTTCGGCACTAGCCACTTTCATACCTATGTTTGTTTTTTGGCACTTTTAATAATACAAAATTTACTACCCCGAATAAAGCCAAGGAATATTATCACTCCTTCGATATAATCCTTGCTATATCTCTGTTATATATACAAACGTAAACTGTTGATATATCCTTGCCAACTGAATTGTATATGTTGACTGGGTTGTGCAACCTAGAGGGATAAAGCCCCCCTCTCTCTGAAACCATATTTTTTATCTGATTATAGGTGACAGACCACCCACTCGAAATAGGATTCTCTCCGTGTTACTGATGTGGCCCTCGACAAACTAGAAATTTTTGTAAGTGTCCCTTCTCTGAAAAATGCTGTGCATCCCTATTGTAAATGTACGGTAAATGCTATGAATGCTATATTTTATAGTAATTCTATAGTATATTCTAAAGTATGAGTGAAGTTCAGTGCTTTATATCAATTCCACCACATATGAAAAAGCGTAATGTCATTAAAATACACTGCAAATGATTTTCTCCATTGACCATAATATAACAAAATTTCTTTGAGTTTCCCTGCAATGAACTATTAAAGCTGAATCAGATTCACCAACTTTTCGAGCCAACTCTTGATTTCCTCCAACTTTTCGCGAAATATTGTCTCAACGCTCAGTGTGATAGCAATTAGCAATATCCCCAACATTTTAGCCACAGCTCAAAAAAGTCTGCGCGACTTTCCGCCCCAAAAAGCCGCCACGACTTCCCCACCTCCTACTTTCAACCTTTCAGCCAATCAGAGATAAGCGATGGATAAGAATAGGCGATAAATATTAACGGCTGGTACTAGCAGTACTGGTTTTTCATCTAACTTTAGAAAAGACAATTGCAACCTTTTTCTCCCTTTGAACGGAAAAAAGTTGGTGTTAAATTGGCTGAAAAGTTGGTTGCTCGAAAAGTTGGTGAATCTGATAGCAGCTTAATGTACACGTCATATTCAGAACCAAATATTTCAAGGTAAACAACCTTAATATATATTAATGGCATGAAAATCTGAATACATTCACGCTAGTTAGAGCGTGGACTTATAGGCAGACGGCCAGACAAACCTAATTCATAAACACTTTTCGATTATTTTCGATTATGTTGGAAAGTAACCCTACACACCCTATCGCAGTATTTGTCTCAAATCATCCTATATAAATGCGATGAGTATCAAATGATGACTTATAATGTCTATTAATTAATGCTATACTAAAATTTCTTTATGCACTACATCTACATTATAAAATCGTACCTAACTTGAAAATTTCAATACTAACACATAATGCCGACATCATGTTTGATGGGTTTTTTTTGTTAATTTTACTTTAGAATACTAAACGGGAACTAATTCGGTAATTCAATTAAGTAGCTAAGGAATTTTATAGGATCAAATTTTGAAAACTCTAATAAAAAGAATAGACTTTAATAAACTCTAATCAACTTTAATAAAAAGCTACAAAAGCTAAGAGTTTTTGACGACTGGCTTTTTCCTTAATCGTTTGCCAGATATTAATCTCGGAAAATGAAACATTTGAAGTTACTGACAAAAGTAATAGCTCGAAAAGTATTTGTCAGAAAATTGTTAGAAAAACTGCATTACCTAGGTAAAAAATTGTATTTTTCTTTATATAAATTAAAAACCTAATAATTATGCCGTTTTTCAGATACTGATTTTCAGAAACTACCAAATTTCACAATGGAGGACCATAGCGAAACCTTCACGCGAAAAAAAAAAAAAAAAAAAAAAAAAAAAATGATAACGACAATGTGTTCTGACGCGTATATTGTCTATAGCATGAATCGCAAATTATAGTAGACTTATTATTCTGTTAAAATATAAAAGTGAATTATGATGTCAGGAGTGCACGATTTTAATTTTTTTTCTCGACGTGTGCTATTTCTTTTTAGATGTAAATAATATAGGTTAATTCACGTATGACCTCATATTTAAAACAAATATATGGTTAATGCATGACTTTTACAAGAGAAAGTGATATCACGAACGGCTTTAGATGAATTTACATTTCTTTATACCCGACTGCCAAGAAGGGTTATGTGTTTCACGCGTGTATGTGTATGTGTATTTCTTTATACCCTCAAAACATCCCAACGGCTGAATGGATTTTAATGAATGAGGTCTCTATCGATTCGTAACTGTCCGATGGTTTTAGGCTAGGTTTCGTTTTTATAAGTTCAAAATGGCAGCCGTAAAATACAAAATGGTGGTAGAGACGAAAAAAAATTTACGCACCCAATTGAGTGGCATATCATTGGATAGGTCTTTCAAAATAAAGACGATGTTTCATTGACCATTTTACAGTCAGAAGCTCCGTTTAAATATTACACAACCTGGAACTTGTGTAGGTAGGATCTCTAGCTTTACTGCAACTCTAACCATCATAGACATCTATAGACCTCATCAAAACAGTGTTTATAGATGTGAACTAACAGATGTGAACTAACAGTGAACTAACAATTAAACACAACTGAAAAGTCATCAATACAAGTAAATAAAAAAATAGGTAAGTAATATAAAAAAATAGTTTCATATTGATGAGAAGTAATTAATTAGTTCGCTTTTTATGCAGTCGGGACTTTGATTTTTTAAATTTAATTAAAAGTATTTATTCAATTTTTTTTATCAAGACTCAAGACTATATTTATTTAGGCTTAGGAAGCTTTTTTTAAAAAGTACTAGCATAAAAGCAAAATCTTTCAAGGCTTTCAATTTATTAATAAAAAGAGCTTATTTGCGCGAGATTCATAGTCCGTACCGTGTTTAATTTTAAAATTGATTTTTCTAATCAAACATGTTTAAAACCCCGGGAACGCCAGGTATTTCAGCTAGTGTTAAACTTATTTTTAATCGTTGGAAAATTGATTACAATGCAGCTGGTTTTCTTCAGCATAACATAAATATACTTGGCCGAATGAGCTGTAATTTTAGATTTCCATATTTAAAGATTTCTGAAATTGGTTTCTGTTAAAAAAGTCCTTCCGGCCAGTGCCGGGAGGAAGAGGTAGCTTTCAAATACCTTATTTTAAAAAAGCCAACTTATATTATTCAAACACACGAAGCTCAATTTAGTGGAAACCGAATATAGGAGATTCAATACTAATTTTTATCAATACTAAATCTTTATGAATGAGAATTTCACGAAATTAGTCGGCTTTATCCAAGCTGCTTTTATTTAAAGTAACTTATATTTGGCTGAGATGTTGATGTATACTATCCACATGCTTTTTCGCATGGAAATAGGCGAATACGTGTGTTATCGCCTGACAAATACAAGATCGTTTCAAAATGTTAGCCATACTAGAAATTCAAAGTGCTATAATTCAACCATTTTTTAAGATATAAACAAAAGAACAAATTTTCAGAAACAAAATCTGCTCCGGAATCTTTGTATCAAGGCCAAACACATAAAAAAAAATCTTTTTCATTTTCCAATTTTTTAATACCTCATTTTAAATTTTAAATTTAATTTTTTTTAAATGGCAACCCTTTTGAAACAAGATGGCGAATAAAGCTGGCCAACGAACTCGGTCGAGACATTGGTATGTACTATGTACAGACCAAGTAACATCCAAATCGGTTCATAAATACGCTTGTTATCGCGTGACAAAAATCAGGTCGTTTTAAAATGTCAGCCACAATAGAAATTCAAAACGCTATAACTCAGCCATTTTTTTAGATATAGACGAAACAAAAACTGTTCCGGGATCTTTGTATTAAGGTCAAACACATACAAAAAGAATCTTTTTCATTTTCTAATATTTTGGTATCTCATTTTAAATTTTAAATTTTTTAAATTTTTTAAATGGCCGCCATTTTGAAAGAAGATGGCGGATGAAGCTGGCCAACGAACTCGGTCGAGATATTTGTATGTACTATGTACACACCAAAGTACATCCAAATCGGTTCATAAATACGCCTGTTATCACGTGACAAATATCAGGACGTTTCAAAATGTCAGCCACGCTAGAAATTCAAAATGCTATAACTCAGCAATTTTTTGAGATATAGACGAAACGAAAACTGCTCCCGAATCTTTATATCAAGGTCAAATACATAAAAAAAATATTTTTTTCAATTTCCAATTTTTTAGTACCACATTTCAAATTTAAAATTTTTAAGAAAATTTTAAATGACCGCCATTTTGAAACAAAATGGCGGATGAAGTTGGCCAACGAACTCGGTCGAGACGTTGGTATGTACTATGTACAAAAGAAGTTACATCCAAATCGGTTCTTAAATACGCCTTTTATCGCGTGACAAAATTCAGGACGTTTCAAAATGTCAGCCACGCTAGAAATTCAAAATCCTATAACTTAGCCATTTTTTAAGATATAGACGAAACAAAAACTGCTCCGGAATCTTTGTATAAAGGTCAAATACATAAGAAAAAAATATTTTTCCATTTTCAATTCTCTGGTACCACATTTCAAATTTAAAATTTTTAAGAAAATTTTAAATGACCGCCATTTTGAAACAAAATGGCGGATGAAGCTGGCCAACGAACTCGGTCGAGACATTGGTATGTACTATGTACACACCGAATTACATCCAAATCGGTTCATAAATTCGAGAGTTACAGTATGACAAATTTCAGATATATATATATATATATGGATATATATATATATATATATATATATATATCAACTTTTAAACGGAGGGTGGTTTCGGGGCCTGGGGGTCATGATCGATGAAAATATACCAAAATTTTTTGAAATCGCTTTCCTCCGAACGGCTGCAATAGGTAGCTTTTTGTAATGAAAGCTACCTAAAAATTATGCGTTACAACTCATATTTTCTCGAAAATTAATTTCGAATATAAAAATGGATTTCAAGAAGCTTCAAATATCCTATCTTAAACTACAGCTCATTTAGCCAAATAGTATTTCAGTAGTTATAATTTAAAAGCAACCCACATTGCAAAATTATTTGTAAAAATTTTAAATAAATTTAAAATTAGGTGTTTCAAATGGTAATCCTTTAAGGGAATCGGGGTTAGTAGGCGCAGTTTTTAGTTATCGATTTTTATTATTTTTTTTGTTTAAGCTTTTTATGAAACTTTAACTGTTTTCTTAAAGAACGGGCATTGGGCTATAAAAGTTTTGAGTTTGCAGCTTTTGTAATTTATATTTAGCGGACACCTAAATTAAAAGGAAAATTGTGCGCCAACCAACCCCGTCACGGGCAAGTTGCCTATACCTATGGGATAAGTTCGCACACGCTTTATAAAAATTTAAATGAAACTCAAATAAGACACGCATTTAACAGAAATAAATTTCATTATTACTAGTAAGTTTAAACAAAGGCGTTATAGCCGTACAATGTTAATTCTAAATTATACAGACATAAAAGTAATGAATAATATATTAACATTGAGTAACTTCTATCCTACTCGATATCATCATCAGAGTTACAGTAGTCACAAATAAAAAATCGACTGTCTCCATTTGGGCAAGCCTCGTGTGCCCAATATATTGCATTGCAATCACTTTTCTCGGTTTTTGCTGCTTTTCAAGCTACTAGCACACACCAGACACTGAGCCAACTTACCCCGAGTTCAATGTGCCTACTAGCCCCATAATACATTTCTTCACAAAAGGGACACATAACCATCTAAGCATAAATAATCCAAGTAAGTCACATATGGGTAGGTACAGATAATCATACACCAAGAAAAACTGCACAAGTTAAATCGCAATTATTAAAATAAGTATTAGAAATTAGAAAAAGAATGAAGCAACAAAAAATTACTTATGAGTGCAAAAAATAGAAAAATCGTAATAAATGCCCACTGCATGTAGGTAACGCTGCAAAACTACAATGAGGATTGTAAAAAGCAAGAAGAAAGTTACTCTGTGACTGGTTGCGCAATCTATACACAAACAGGCGATTTATGAGGACAGCGCCTACTTACCCCTGTAGCCAACTAGCCCGGTCTCCCCTATAATTCCTTATCTACTTGACCGAATGATGGCCGAACGCACAATATACCAAAGATTCCAAAGATATTAAAATTAGGTGTTACTATTGAATAAGATAAAAATAACATCTTAAAAACACCATACAAATTTTAATAAATGCGCAAGCCCTTTTGAAAGAATTAGGCGTAGGGAACACGTCCTACTTCTTTGAAAACACCACTTGTACTTGGACGAGAAACTGGAACAGAGTGCCTGGGGACTCTCCATATCTCTAATAGAGCAATGAAATGTGAAGCAATTTAATGTCATAGCCAAAGTCTGGTAAGCAGAACACCAGAAACTCGTAAAGGGAAAAACCGGTAAAGTATATATTTAAAAAAAGCCTATACAGGCGCTATATATTTTAAATACATAAAACAGTTGCATTAAAAGATGAATGAATAAAAGGTAATTTAAATGTTAATACGATAAAAAGAAAAGAAAAGAATATTTACAACAGTATATACAAAATTTGCAAAAGAATGTAACCATTCAGGAAGGCAAAGCCCTATCAAAGAAAATAAAACTACGGAATTATTCTGGATCGATGTTTTCCGGGAGATTGAGTGTTGCCTTTGGTCTACGCCAATGGACATTCTCATCACAAGTACTTAAATTTTGAATAGCAGGATTAGGGATGTTGTGAATATTATCAAAGAACTTATTGTCTTGGTTTTTAATGGCCGAACGAATAGGAGGGATTTTGAGATCATGATGAATAGCTGTATTTCTACGATACCAGGGAGCGTGAGTAATACCACGAAGGGTTTTATTCTGAACCACCTGAATCTTTTGAAGATTGTTTTTTGTCGCAGCACCCCAAATCTGAGCGCAATAGAGGAGAATGGGGCGAAGCACTGTCTTATGGAGAAATACTTTATTTCCCAAACACATCTCATTACTGTACAGGAGATGGGCAAAGACCGACCGAAAACAGATAAGGGAAAGGGACAAATTGAAAAACAACCAATAGGAAAGCAGAAGGCATCAGATAATCACACATAGAACGCAGAGAGCATTGATAAAAGAGAAGAACACAGATCAGCAGTAGAATAATAAAGCAATTTAATAACAGCTAAGTCAATGTAAAAATATATAAAATGATATATAATTAAATAAAATAAAAATTAGCAATTAGAAAATAAGATAAATAAATAATAATAATAATAATAAATAAATAAATAAATGATACATAAGTGATAAATAAATGATTAATATATATATATATATATATATATATATATATTAATACAAAAACTAATATTAAGTAATTAAAAAAATAATAATAATATTTATATAGTAGGTGTGAACAAATTTTTCTAAGCTGTAGAGAGCATAGTCGAATCAGATTTTTCATTAACAATAAATTTACGATTAAGATAAATGGCTAAATTTTCCAGATAATCATTTTCAATTACATTCATACTTAAGGGCTGCATCAGTTAAGGATGAACTTAATTATTTAAAATCCGTTGCTAACAAAAGAGGTTTCAACCCTTCTGTTATCAATAAAGCTGTGAAGAAATTCAATAGACCGTCTACTATTTCTAAAATGGAGAAAACCAAACCTGATAATTTGATAGTTTTGCTTTTTTATCTTCTTTTATGTTTCAAATTAGCTAATGTTTTAAAACGTTTTAACTTTAATGTTATTTTTAAACCGGTCAATAAATTCCAATTTCTCTCCACTAAGTCTCCGGTTAGTCATCTTCTGAAATGAGGAACCTATAATGCTCCTTGTAATGGATGTTATCTTTCTTACATTGGCCAAACTAAAAGAAATCTTGAAATTCGCTTAAAAGAAAGTTCTCGTTATGTTAATAATCAGGAAACGTCTAAAACTTCTATTGCCAAGTATTCTTGGGATTCCAAGCATAATTTTAATTTTCAAAATGCAAAAATTATCTTTAATACCAATAGCCCCTCTGAATTGAACTGTCTTGAAAATTTAGCCTGAAAACTTAGAGTTTATTAAATTGCTTCATTATTTTCCTGCTGATCTGTGTTCTTTTTTTGGGGTCTTACTACCTATTTACTTCTTGTGAAGTCAGATCAAGATCTTATTTACGAAAGGGTATTCGGGGCACATGCCCTTTCGCGTATTCCTAAAAAAAGATCTCAAATTCGGAAGAATTAATATACATACATTTTTTAATATCGTATAGAGACCAGAAAAGGATGTATATTCACAGCCTTAATATCAGCGGTGTCTGACCAGGACGCTGTTACAGCTATTTCCGAATAGTATTCTTCTCCTTATTAAAAAGCAGAAATTGACAGAACAAACAGATTTTATCACTGCAGTCAAATTTGCGCTTTTTTTCATATCAAATAAAAATTTTGTATACAGAAGGTTTATTAAATAAAATGTTCCTTTTTCATAAATGGTACTTCTATAGTTCAATCTATCTTTTTTTGACTTGAAAAACTCAGAAGGATTGCAGCCTTGCTGCATTCTGTGTGCGTGCTAAAGATTTTGGTATTAGCAACTTACCAATATTCGTCGTCAGGCATATGATGGATAATTTTTTTCAAAACGACCTTACAATAACCTTTTGCATAGTGTTGTTGGAGTAAATTAAGAATTTTAGGTGACTTCTTATAAAATTGTAAATTTTTTTAGTATGTTTTTACTCGATCATGAATTTTAAAGATCACTGTCAAGTATTATAATTCATATGTTTAATAAGTTTGTATTTTCAGAAACATTTCCAACTTTATCTGCTGAAAATTTTCTAAATATAATGCAACTTAAACTGTAGTAAATATTACGTTTTAAAAATTTTTCTATGTAATTTTAGAAATTTTCATTGCAACAGGCGATTCACAATTTTTTAAATTAATAATTTTTCGTCAGCATAAGACATTGTGATAGATAAATTTTAATATTTTAGAAACATATGCAGAATATTTTTCTTTTGAAGATTAAAAAAAATCTTGAATGTTAAACTGTAAGATAACTATCGATTTTTTACGAAAGTAATCTTACACTGAAATACAATATCTACATTTTCTTAGGTCAGTGTTCTTACATGGTTTTCTAATGTCAAGATCAGATTGATCGATAAAATCTCAGAAACCATTTATCTGAAAACCTGTCGTGACGGAAGCAATTTGTTCTTAAAAAGTCTGGTAGTTTCATTTCATACTGAAATAAAGTCATTTCGTTTCCTAAAAGTATTTTATATGATATTACTTCAAGAAAGAATCTTATTTTAGTAAAGAAATATGCTTAAGACATTATTTTTGAGTTTCGTATTTTTTTAAACATAGTTATAGCTATAAAATTTCCTTTTTTCTAAAATCGTACAGGGTGTGTTCATAAAGTTTCAAGACTGGTCTGAGAATACAAACGCTATTAAACATTTTTGTACAGCGAACTAAAATTCTTCGAAATGTGAAACTTGGGCATCAACACACCGCTGGCAGCGTTTTTTTTCATTGTTCATAGGCTCCCTGGAAGACTTTGCGCGCAAGGCTGTTAAAGCTGTTCTCAAGTCAAAAAGGGCAACTTCCTGACATAAGTTTTAATTTATTTTTGTTCGAAAATGCATGAAATTAGCTGGTGTTGTTGTTCAGAAACTATGTCATCGAGTTGTTTTTTCCATTTTTTTGCAAATCCAATATATCTTTTAGAAAATAGTGTCAAAATGGACATTTTGAACTGAACTTCCGCGCGAAAGTAGAAAAATCACTCAAGAGCGGGCGAAAAACAGGTTTGTCACGTGATCGAAATTGTTTATAACTCAACGGGTAATTCATTGATCATAAAATGGAAAAAACAGTTCAATTCCAAATCTCTTCCATGGCCAGGCTTTCCAATTTTATATCTTTCCGTTAAAAAATGAATTTGTAAATGTGTCGGAACGTTTTGCGCTCGTTGAGCAGAGCAGTTAAAAACAGCCATAAGGGACCTCGTCGAAGCTGCCTGAATCGTTGGAATCGAGCCAAATCGCTTCACTTTCAGGTCTTTCTTGATCCGGGAGAACAAAAAAAGTTGCTGGGAGCAAGTCGGTGCTGTAGGGGGCTTGCGGCATTATTGCCATATTAAACTTAGCCAAAACTTCGGCGGGGGCGAGCGGTGTGTGAGAGGGTTCATTGTTGTGGTGAACAATCCAATCCTCTCTGATGTCTAGGCGGACGCGCCGGACTCGATCCTTCAAATGGTGGCGCATTCCAGCGTAAAACTGACCTGAGCCGGCGCGTCCGCCGAGACATCAGAGACGATTGGATTGCTCACCACGACAATGCGCCCTCTCACATATGTCGCTTGCAATCACCAAAGTTTTGGTTAAGTTTAACGTGGCAATACTGCCACAAGCCCCCCTACATCCCCTACCTCGCTCCCAGTGGCTGTTTTTTGTTCCTCCGGATCAAGAAAGACTTGAAAAGGAAGCGATTCGACACGTTTCTAGCGATCCCCTATTTCAGCTTCGACGAGGTCCCTTAAGATCCTTGTGCGCGAAGACTTCCAGGGAGCTTATGACAATCGAAAAAACGTTGGCAGCGGGCCCAAGGGTCATATTTCGAAGAATTTTAGTTCGCTGTAAAAAAATGTTTAATAAATTTTGTATTCTAAGACCAGTCTTGAAACTTTGTGAACATATTTTGAGTTTGAAATTATTGAATAAAATGTGTCTTCATTCTATGTTGCACTTATTTTATTTCATTGACTAAGTGAAGGCTCTGGTTCAAAATATTTTTGTTTGTCTTTAAAAAACATTTGTGCAAAAGTATCGCATATTTCAATAAATCATTGTATTCTCAAAACGTTTTTGTTGGAAAGAGTTGAAAATTTAAGAAAAAAATCATAATTACCAATAGTTTGAATAAAGTTTTCTTAAAATGTGTATGAATTTCCAATGTTTCCAACAAAAAATTCTTTGAGAAAACAATGACTTATTCAAATATGCAATAAGTTTGGACAACACTGTTTATATATATATATATATATATATATATATGTGTGTGTGTGTGTGTGTGTGTGTGTGTGCTACTGTGAAAGACCGAAATTGGAGAATGTCGACTTTCACCGGTGAATGTCAACACATCCCAAAAACGTCGGTGAAAGACCGAATATTTCATTATATTCAGACCATCACCAGCGAATGTCGACAAATACAGTTATGCTCTGGTGGAGGTCGAAAAGAGAAGTGGTGTTTGACAGAGAGACTACAGTCTGTCGCCAGATTCTTTTTTCTACTGCGAGTCAGTCAGCTTTGTCAGTTTTATGCAAGGTTTGATGGTGCGTGCAACGTTTTATTAAATTTTATTTTTTTATTCAGTATTCTAATTTATATTGAATGGATACTGCAGTGAGTCGGGATCTTTAATTAAATACATTAAATTGAGAGTAAACGAGAAAACAATGGTTTTTATTTTTTTCAATAATAGTAATCTAAAATACTTTCTGAAGTGTTTTCTGCTAAAACTAAATGCAGCACGCATTATCACAATAACTACTCGGTTCAGATTGGACACATGCACTTGTCAGTTTATTTTTCTGGTATTAAATATTAAATATTCTGAAGTATTTATGATATGAAGCCGATCACTATTCATGGAATCATGAAATTGTTATTTGACTCTTTCTGGGTGTGAAGTGTCCCATTAACCCTTTCAGGGGCAAATAATTGTGTTTTCGTAATGTTGATTTCACACCGGAATATGCGAAAAAAAATCAAAATAAGGAAAAGCTGTTTTACAACTTCTTTCCACCAAAGTTATATAATAAATGTGCAATTACAGGTTTCTGGTGCAAATCTTAATTAAAATTAGAGGGGATCAGTGGCGTGGCGTCCGGTCATCGCTGGATGCGGCAATGACCAAGCAATATTTTAAAACTCTTAATAAGCTTTTAAAACTCTACGATCCAGTTTAAGCAGAACATTTGGAGTTCATTTATAAGTGAAGGTAAGATTTAAAGTTTCTTTTTTGAACATTCAACCATTGAATTTTAGAGCTAATAATTTTTCACCACAAACTTAAATAATTGCGATGACCACCGAAAATTTTCACGCCACGCCACTGGAGGGGATATAATATATTCCACCGCCCCTCAAGCGATTAAGAGAACACGTCTTTTCATTTAGTATTGTTTTGCCTTAACCATTAATTTTGTTATTATCTTCATGTACTAAGGATAGTATTCTAATTCTAATAATATTATACATGTGAAAATGTGAAAAGGTATGGCTGAAGTCAACAACAAAACAGATGATCAAATGCATTTGAATTCATTATCCGTTACATTCATTTTTTTCCAAATGTACAAAATTTTTGCTTAAGTTAATAAAATGTACATATTTTATTTGCTTCTATGAGATAAAATATAACTTATAAAAATAAAATCTACGTTCAGTCAATTGTTTCAACTTACAGTTTGTACATATTTGTGCAGTGCTTTCAAAAAATATTTTGCAATTTCACTATTAATATTTTCAATATAAAGCAAGTATTTTTACAATATTGAAGTTTTGTTTGAGATTATTATAATGTACTTTTACGCAGCATTCACGTTTCACTACAAATATTTTTAAAGTAAACCTAATATTTTATCAATATTGGTATTTCAGTTTCAATGTTAGCGATTAGTATTGAAAACTAAGCGCACATTTATATTTAAAAAATACCTGAATTTTTTAATAATAATTTTCGATTAGTTTAATGGCAGACTTGCATAGAATAAATACAATGAAAATTGTCATTTTAAAGAAAGTGGTAGATACTTTGAATCCAGAATTTCCGCTAAATTGCCAACTCTGTTAGGGATGACTAAAAATATTAGTCAATATAACCAGTATACCTGAAACAGATTTTTCGGGTAATTACTTATCTAGATTTTTATAATATTTATTAACAAATAGTAATCTTCGCCTTATTTATTACCAGAATTCTTATGACAAATATGCTATTAGGAGGAAACAGTGGTTATTAAAAAAACAGAAACACAATCACTCTTTTAAATATGTAAAATTTATAAACTTAAGTAAAAATTTCATACATTGTGAAAAAAAAGGCAGAATTGAATAGATAATGGATACATTACTAGAATTTGGATTCTATCATTATTACATGGTAACAAACAACATGGTAATAACAAAACTACTTGTTAAAACAAAATAATACTAAGTGGAAAGATATGATCACTTAAGGGTTTTCTCAAGACACTTAAAATTGAAAAAAAAGAAAAAAAAAGAACATTTTCAACATTTAATATCTTAAAATGTATTTGATTTTAAGATACAATATTTACTGAGATGAAAGATACAGAAATCTGCGCAACTGATTACGATTAAAAAATAAATTTTCCAACTAGAATGAAAATTTTAGTGCCTACTTATACTTCAGATTATATTAATTACCCTGCACCTAAATAAATTTGTATTTAAAGCATTTTTATATTTTTAATACAAAGATTTATTTAGTTAATGCAAAATTTAGAAAATTTCAACAGTATAATCAACTAAAAAAATATTTTTTTCAACTATAAAAAGGAAATTCTAGATTCAGTTTATACAGACTAATATGAAACATATGTTTTGAAAATGTCATGAAAAAATCAGGAGTTTTTGAGATATCGTGCGCATCATGCCCAAGAAGGTCATTTGGAGAAACATGACTTCAAAGTTTTGGAAGCGCCGCTTCAGCTATTAAGGGGATATAATTCTAAAAGCCATAACTTCTGTTCTAAAGGGAATTTCAAGGAAACAATTATATCAAAATGCTCAGAAAAGATACTCGTTTAACATACAAAAAAAATTAAAATTTCGAAAAGTTTTAAAGCTTTAAGAGTCCTGAGATCCCAGGACGTTAGACCCCGAATGGATTAACCGTTTGAGTGCGGAACAGATCTTGTGGATATATACAAATGTGTGGATATATGAATGTGTTTGGGTTTATATATAATAAAAAACTAGTTGTAAGTCGACGATATATACAGAAATCGCGCACTTCGCTAATGCAACCAACTTAAATGCATACCACACTGAGACAACAAATAGGAGCACTATCACCCTCTCCGCAATTTTAGTATAAAACGAAATGAGTGCTATGGCGCTTCCCGCAATTGCGGCACATAAAAAGATTAGCGCTCTCGCGCTTCTTGAAATTTTGGCACATAACACCGCAGGGAAAAAATCGAATACCCTGTGTATCGAGAAAGGTCAGAACATGACGTGCAACATCTGGTCTTGCGTTATCTCGTTGGAAGACGAAGTTTGACAGGCCTCGAAGACAGGGTACAACCACTGCACGTAAGATGTTCGAAATGTACCGATCTGCGTTCAAATTACCGTCGTTCCGAATAAGAGATGTCCGTGTGGTGCATCCAATGCCTTCCTAAACCATCACACCAGATGTAGGGCACCTATGCCGATATCGAATGCAAGCAAGTGACGAGCGTTGTCCTCGGAGCCACCAGACACGTATGCGGCTATCAGAATACTGCAAGCAGAACCGGCACTTGCCTGAAAAGACGATATTGCGCCATTCCTGAATACAGCTTTGTCGATCGGCGCACCAGAGTCGCCGTCTCTCTCTATGCTGCATTATCAAGGGAAGCCACAGTAATGGTTGCCGTCCTGACTGTCCACGCAGCTGCAAACGTCTCGCACCATACGAGCGGACACTGGGCGCGCTGCAAACATGCCCATTTCTTGACTAATGGTCCGTGATGTTGTTGTACGCTTTTGCAGGGCCGACCTCACAATATGTCTGTCCTCTCGGGAGTTATTCATGGGAGGGCGTTGAGATCCTTGATGCCGTTCAGTATGACCCTTAGCAACCCATTGATTTCATATTCGCATGACAGTGGTTGGATTTCAACCAGTGCGACGGACGATATCACAAAGTGATAATCCACACTCTCGATAGGCAACGATCCTGCCGCTATTGAATTTAGATACTTGCTGGTAAGCATTTCTTATTATTATTGGAGGCATAACACGATATTTCAAGCAAACGCTGACCTTACAAAGCGCTTTCCGAATGAGAAATTTACTACGCAAATTTTCATTTATGCAATACTTCAGATCTTGTTTCGCCTGCCTGCTTCGTCTAAATGCGCTGAAATACTAATCATTTGCGTATTCCAACTTCGTCTTCCTTTTACGTGATTTTGACGTTCATCAGATCATTTCTTCCTGGTGTTGCAATTTTAATAACCAGCAGTGTACAAAGTTTACCATGGCAGCTCTACTGGGATGTCTCAAGTAAAGGCAGGCACACCTATTTGCTAATCCCTAAAGCCTCCTGTAATCTCTTAGCTTTCTCCCCTCCCACATCAGTTTTCCTCTCCGGTCATGGTCCATTTAGGACATACCTAAAATATTTTAGACGCTCTGACACGGTCCTCTGCGAGTGTGTGACTTTTGGGTCCCCAGATCATTACTATTTCTTCTGCACACTCACAGAGATCCGGCTCCGTAGGTACCCAAACCCCCGCCCAGATACTTGGCTCAAAAACATCTTATCACGCCCAAGACTACTACGCGATTTGGCAGAAATTTTTCGCTTCCTGATAGACCTGACCAATATTACCACCTAGCTTTTCTGCACCTGCTTTCCTGAGACTCGCCTGTTGTCGTGTCGAGCCTTTGTCGAACTCCCGGCAGAATCATGGTACCATTCTCAAGTTTTCTTCTCTGATTAATGGACTTTTATCTCCAGCATCAACCCACTGCTGCCTGTCGCGTAGGAGTTTTGTGTTCCAGCGACTAGTTTGTTTTGTGTTTCTATATGTTAATGTAATTATGTTTTTTTTCCTCGTTGGCATGTGCCTTCTATCCGAAGACTGGAAGTTTCTGTAGTGCATTCCCGCATGTCGGGGAACTTATCGGGTGGAGCAAATAAGGTCTACACCAGATCCTAGCGATCTGGTGATCATGCTCCACTAAGGCATAAATAAATAAAAAAATACCATACTATTTTGGTTGATAAGTGTAATATGGGAACTGAATTAAAATTATTCTTACAACAATGAAATTTAATTCTACTGTCCTCAGGGGAATTTTTTCAATACGTGTGTTTTATAAAACCACCAAACGGAAAAATACAAAACCAATTTTAATAACTTAAATAAATTTGCTATTTTATTGCGTGCCGCTAATAATATGGTATTGTGTCCTTTAGCCAATTGTCCCCATTTAAAGGATATTCCAGTCTTACACCAGAAATAATTTCATTATATTTTATAGAAAATAATGAATCTCTTATTAAAAGAAAATAACAGAGAGCTTTTTTACGTCTTTAAAAAATGGATATAAATATATTTTAAATATATGTTTTCTAGTTGTTGAATGTTTTGTATTTGCTTTGTGTCATAAACCAACATCAATGTCAAGTTTCACTTCAAAATGACAAAATATCTAAAAATGTTTTGTCATTTTTATGTAAATGCCATCTTTTTTAAGAATATTTTTGTTTTCCTTGTCATCAAATTTAACTTACAACTTGCATAGCCACAGGTGTATTTTAGATTTATATGGATATATCTTGGTATTAAATTAAATCTTCAAACCATAATTCGGTATAGTTTTGACACTCTAATGTCTATAGACCAGTCTTGATATTATACACGTTTAAATACATATAAATATATAACAGAAAACTGACAGAATAAAAAGCCAGAAAGTGCATTTTTTATTGAATTTCAAAGAAGAATGAGAAGATAGACAGCTATAAAAAAGTTAAATATTTGATACAGAAGAATAATTCTATCAGCTAGACAGCTTTTGAAAAGGAAAACTTTTACTTTTTTTGTTAAAGTAAAAAATCAAACGTGGATAAAGTATTCTTTAAGAAAACTTTATCTTTTAAAAATATACTTGAATAAAAGCTTTATTTTTAAACTTTTAAAGGAAATATTTCAGTCCTTTCTGTAACTTCAATATTTAAAAAAATATATAACCGGTAATGCTAAAATGGACTGACTGGTTTTAAAATGAAATAACATCCAGATGGTGACAGCTATTAAGAAAAATCTTGCAGGAGGGTTATGTAAGATGTCAGGAGATTTATACAGCGATCGATGGCTCTGCAAGCAATAGGAGCTCAATAGGTGCCTGGTTTTTGGCCTCTTTCTTCTCTCAGTATTGAGGCAAAAGAAGACGGTTAAATAACTGTAGTGGTTCTCAGCCGACAATGCAGCTTTGTTCTTAAGGGCACACTCCATATATTTAACCTCCTTCTTTCGCATCAATACTGAGAGAAAAGTGAAGCCAAAAATCGCGCCGATTTAGCGCATATTGCTTGCAGCGTCATCTCTCGCTGCTATTTTAAACTAAAGTTGATAATAGCAGTAAGAAAACGTCTCACATTTTACACCCTTCAGTAACAATTTTTTTAATAGTTGCCAGTTTTAGTCGCCATTTGGCAGTTATTGGATTTTAAAATCAATCAGTTCATTTTAGGACACCCGGTATATATATGAATAAAAAACTGACATAGGCAACGACAAAGTAGATTAAAAAAGCCCTGGATACCACTATTTACGATTAGTAATTGCATAATTTGTAATAATTATCTGAGATTAAACAGTGTGAATATTACTATTCGCAAATGCTGGTACCCAAAAATAAGGATTATATGACCCCAGTCCAAGAACTGCTTAATTATCTGCTATTGACCACCCAAAATTCACACTTTGCGATTAAAAAGTGTTTACTAAATAGATGAATCCTCTATTTGGGAGTGTCGTTAAAGACATTTTGATGTATTTTAGTGAAAAATGGATTTTCATATGATGAAGAATAACATTTTATACATTTATGTCATTGAAATTATACCATAAAAGCTTTAGGAGGTTTAGGAATTAACGATTAGTAAAACATTAGGGAAGAACTACAGTTAATATGCAAACTTTAAGAAGCGACAGAACGACAAACATTTTTGGTGTAGAAAATCAAGATCGCAATCCACTTATACAGCATATATACAAAGTGTCTCATCCAAACCGAGAACATATTTCCATTCATAACGTTAAAATGATGAAGCAATGAATCGAGATATTTAAGAACTTTAAGTCTTTTGATATATGATAATATTAACCGCTCTTTCTTATAGTTGACATAAATTTAAAAAAAAAATTATACATATAAATGACTAATTAAGAGAAAAAAAAGCGATATTAAAATTTTTATTTTTTATTTTCTTTTGAGGAATGATAATGCTGTGAAAATGACACGTCGTCCGTACAAATCAACTATATTTTTGCCATATGAAAAGTTTTAAAGCATTTACTATATAGCGATTCATTTACTACACATAGTTATTCACAATATCCGTATCATGAATTGCTGAATTTTATTTCATTCTGTAAGTGCTATTACGAACACAATCTGAAATGTATCGATGAAAATTTTCAAAACATGCCGTACTGTAGCATATTTCATTGATATTTTTATTTTTTACAACTCGAATTGATTACCGATTTTTTTTTAATCAGAAGTTATATATACAATATGTAATAATAAATTTAGCAAAAAATTACTCACAATTAAATAAAAAAGTCGCAAACATAATGTTGCGAAAACACAATGTCAGTCTTTAATGGGTTAATGGAAATACACTGAACTCAAGTAGCGGCATCTATATAACGTGAATTATATTCCGAATAACGGGACGTATATATTGATGCTATTTGAATGCAGATCGTGCCCATTTGTACAAATTCACGAAAGTTACGACATTTCATAGAAAGCAATATAAAATCGTTGAAGATATTGATAAAGTATCTTTATTATTGAAAAATTGATAAAACAAAATCCGGGTTTATATTTTAGACATACATTAATGAGTGAGTAAGTGAATTGTGACTGCGATTTCTTATACAGAAAATACTTGTTTCAATACTCTCTAACATTTCATAAAGAATGTGCACGAATTTTTGGGACACCCTGCATATACATATTTATATATATAAATATATAATATATTAAACAATTTATCCTATCTTAATTCTATTATAAATTTTCTTTTATCCCGTTTAATTTTATTTATTTCCTCTTCAAATATAATATCCCATTTCCTCAGCGTAACAATTTTTTATGCTTTTTTTACATTTTCTTCTTTCAAAATTGTTTTAATCTCGCAGCATCTTAGAAGTGAATATTTTTTTTCCTGTATCATAAGGATTAACTATTTTTAATGCTCAATTATTAAGTTTTTAAGATCTGTGGTGCACGTTTTTATAGTAACGTGTCTTACTAAATATGTGAATTGATTAAAATCATTTTTCGCCGACGTGCATTATGTTTTCTTCTACACTGCAAAAGAAAATTATGATTTTGTCTGCGCTTTGTGTTACAATTTTTCAAGCACTGAAGCTGTGAAAGCGAATTCAAGCAACTAGTAAAGTAAAAATCGAATTATTTCTGTCACATGCACCACGAAGCCAATAGCAACGCGAAATTCCCTAGTCTTGAGAATTTTTACAGCACTCTTAAAGACATCATCTTGCAAATCTTACGGTAACTATGGTGGCATCAGGCGTACCTTTTGTAGTAAAGTGTAGGATTTTCTTTTACAGTGTATAGTGGTGATATCTCATGGATTTGCATTCCGAAATTCTGGTAACTTTTGAAGTACGTTGCATACTAAAATTCTACGTATAACTTCTATGTTTGTGTTACTGTGTGTAATGACAAAAAGTACTACGACTATAATGTGATAAATTTCCTTTGAGTAAAACGCCTCCTAACTTCATACTTCATGTAAATCGTTGACTTCGTTATAGCAAGAAATAGCTACATTTAAACGCAAAAAGTAATACAACAGTCTTCATAAGGAGCACCTCTAGAATGCTGACCAGTGGTATAGAAGAAATCTTTCATATATATATATATGTGTGTGTGTGTATGTATGTTATATAAAGCATATTCATTAAATTATTCTATTTTTCATCATATTCAATATTTTTCTACTTATTAATGATACCTATCATTTATTTCTATTTAAATTCCCCTTAATATAAAACGTGTATATCATAATAGCATATTCAAAAACCTTAATTTAAAGCTTTAGGTTCCTTCATAAATTTTATAAGTTATCCTGTCTTTCATATTCTGAGTGAAATTAATTTTTAGGTACGAACGTTTCAAAAGCCATTTTTTTCTTTCTAAATTTCATTTCACGAAACATCTGTTCCCGCGCTTGAATTTTCACATTAAAAAGTTTACGACCTTAAGCGGGAACTCTTTCCATTCAAGCCGCACCCTCTCTCTCGATTAGTTTAGACAATCGTCTGAGAGCGGCCTCCTTTTTGTGATTGGTTGTTTTCGCCTACTATATAAACACCTGTCTCCTTCCGTGACCTTGAGAAAACACAGATGTACGGTCTCGGAGCTGAGTTTTTCGCCTGTGTTCAAGTGTTATCTAAAAGGTATCTGGGGCTCCTGGCGTCGCACAGAGGAGTATAAAAAAAAAAAAAAAAAAAAAAAAAAAAAAAACTGTACAAAAGTCGAAAATTAACTTCGTTAAAAACCGCAATACTTTATTTGTTTGCATAGCTTAGTAGTCAGTGCTTCATGAAAACACCATCTTAGGAACGTTCGGTAACACGTTATCAGTCTGGACACAGCTGTCGTACATCGCAGACGTCTTTGTTCTCCGCTCTGTGGTGAAAAGCGCATTATTTAATTGCATTTATCGTTGTATACATTAGAGATCTGAAAAAACCATTTATTGACAAAGAAGTGGAAGGTATGTAGCTTAAATTACTATATGTAGTTTTAGTTATAAAGGAATATAATTATGAATATAGACACATTGTTTTATCGTTAAAAATAAGCGCAATTCTTACTAATTCTTTTAAATTATTAGTGATTTATAAATACGTTCCGGCCTTTTCCCGGCAAAACTTTTTGTTGGAATATAAAATATAGATATTCCTTGTTACATTCATAAAATAAGATCTTGCCCCAACTTGTCCCAAGTTTTTTTTTTTTTTTTTTTTATCGTTTTATTAAAAAAAATGGTATCAGAAGATGACAATATTTTGAAAACGAAAAATCTTCCTTTTTCTTTTAGAAACTTCAGTGACTGCAAAAGATGTTTAAAAAAAGTAGCTGTTTGACCTTATGCAAGATTGTCTTAGTAAGAAAACAGATCATAAATTATGTTTCATGAAAAGTAAAGTTATAGAAATGACGAAATGACCGGTAGATGAACAAGAATCATTAAAACGTTCTTTAAGCCGTTTCAAATCGGATTTTAAAGAAAAATGGGAGGCTGCGAATTGGGCAAAAAGGCGCTTTCTTAAGATAAATGAACATTGGCTTAACAGTTCCATAAAATTAGCTGTAAAGGGAATTAGCTGTACAATATCAAAACAGGGTCGACCAACAATATATTTCGCCAAATCGTGTGACAGAAGCAAGCGATGAAAAACAAGCTATTTGAAGGAGCAATTATCTCTTGATGAAATAACATATGCAGCTAGTACAAGTCTACGTGCTGCTGGTAATATTAATGCCTCGACTCTCATAAAACATATAACTCTAAGTCCACAAAACAGCTACCAAATACAGAAAAATTATAACTTCAGCAAAAAAAAAAAAAAAAAAAAAAAAAAAAAACATGAAGAAGCATACACCATTAGAAACCTTATCAATTTTTGGAGAAGCCGATCTAACGAGAAATCAATGGGAAATTATTTATAATGCAAATAACAATATTTATCCTTGTTATTTTCTGATTAAGAAAGCGAAGAAAGATTTCTGTCCACGTGCGGAGTCGATGAATATGACAGAAACAAGGACTGAAGTTAACCTACGGGATCTTCTTGATCACACCTTTTTAAGACTGTGTAAATATTTAGAAGAAGTGACTCAAAATAATACAGAAGAAGAAAACCACAATTTAGAACATCTAAATGGGGTTGCAATGGATCTCAACAATCGCAATTTAAACAGATATTTCAGAATACTTCTGATTGCCATGCAAATATATTTCAGAGTTCTCTTGTTCCTTTACGTCTAATATGCAAAGTTAGTGACCAAGAAAATATTTGCAGAATCCTCTACCTTTCTTTACAAGATTATGCAGACCAATGCGCATTCGTTTTGTTCATGAAACGAATGATATTACTAATGAAGAAATTCAATATATTGAAAATCGAGTTAAAATTCTTAAGAAAACCGATATGCATACTACTAAGGTAGTTTATATTGCGTAAAACACATGCTGATACCTTCTATTGTTTGCAGAACCCTCTACCTTCCTTTACAAGATTATGCAGACCAATGCGTATTCGTTTTGTTCATGAAACGAACGATATTACTAATGAAGAAATTCAATATATTGAAAATCGAGTTAAAATTCTTAAGAAAACCGATATGCATACTACTATGGTAGTTTATATTGCGTAAAACACACGCTGATACCTTCTATGGTAGATGCGAAGGTTTACAATGCTGCGACAAATACTTTATCAACAATAATATGCCACATATGTGAAGAAACTTGAAATATCTTTTAATAAATTTGAGACGAAGAATCCTGAGAATCTTGATGCGTTAAGATTTGGTTTATCACTTCTTCATGCACGTATTCGATTTTTTGAGTCACTTTTGCATTTGTCATATAAAATTCCTTTAAAAAAGTGGCAAGCGAGAATCAATGCAAACACAAAATTGTGGCAGAAAAAAAAAATATTCAAAATAGTTTAAAAAAAAAATGGATCTTCTAGTAAATATTTCCAAGGCAAATTTTGAGAACACGAATGATGTAAATACGTCAAGAAGATTTTTTGTGGACCCCAAATACTGCTTCTAGAATCACTGGAATATATTTTGACATTATAAAAAGGTTCGAAGTAATTTTAGAGGCACTATCCAGTGGACATAGAATTGATGTTATTGAAATACAAAAATTACACCGAAGAAGCGGCAAAACTTTATGTCGAATTATATGGGTGTCACCCAATGTCACCAACAGTATGTAAAGATTTTGTACATGGGGCAACAGAAATTAAACATGCAATATTGCCCATTGGTAAACTTTCGGAGGAGACAACTGAAGCTGGAAACAAACATTTCCGCCAATATAGGAACAGGTTTTCCCGAAAATTTTCTGCAGAGCAATGTAATAAAGGTGTTTTGAACAAACTTTTACTTAATTCTGATCCTTTTATAAGTAGTTCAAGGCCAAAATCTAAGAAAAAAAGCAAATTTTTTTTTAATGAAACAATAGAACTATTATTCCCAGAAATACCATACGGACAACATCTAAAGGAAGAGGAAGATTAGGAAGAAGATGACACAGATGAAGAGGAAGATGAAGATGAAACAGATGAAGATGAATCTGATTAGAATTGTAAGTTAAAGAAAGCACTTTTTATAAATATGTAAAAAAAAAAAAAAAATTGAATATTTCACTAAATATCATAAATGTTTATTCTAAATTGTTTTAAATAGATAGGTTACTTTTTAAAAAGCAAAAATGTTTTGTAAATACTCAAAAAAAAGAATTATGTTTTGTTAAAAAATTATAACTCTAAATAGCTTTTTACAACATATCAATTTGATATAGCTCCCAAAATAATTTTGTCCATAATACTCTTCTGTGCGTCGCATCAAGATTAATCAACATCTATCGAATGTGAGCGTGCTGAATCACGCGCCGTAAGGGGCTTTGGCGTATTGTTTTACCTGGAAGCTGTTAACACATCCTGTTTACTAAATAAATAACGATTAAACGAATAAATAACGACCAAATAACACGAATACCTTTCAACGCTAAATGGTGTCGTCTTATTCTTTTGGAGAAAGTCTCAATGGTGGCAACTGCCTGTCACTCTACCATGATTTTCAGCTGCATAAATTTCTCAGTGGTGATCATTTCCTCCCTAATTGTCAAAAAGTGATCCTAATTACCCCTACCTCCCCTAGTACCTTCAGTATCACCAAAATCGTAATTTAATACGTTTTTTGCTTCTTCACCCCTTTCGATTTCGAATTTTTGGAAAACTGTTCTGTGGATCATTTACTTCTCTAAAGTAACAGTCATGCCAAATTTTAAGTTTCTAGCTCTAACAATTCAAAGAAATCGTAATTTAGATCATTTTTATAACATTTTGCGCTTTCCCCAGCCCTTTAAAATTCGAATTTTTGAGAAACCGTTCATATCAAGTATTTAGATCTTATAAGTAAGCACCATTTCAAATTTCAAATTACCAACATCAATAATATGTCACAAATCGCAAATGTAGTACTTTTTCTCTCCTGCACAACTTTGGGGGTGGTTATAGCCACATAAAATATAGCCTATATTGGAGTAGAGATCGTCACCAGCATTTTGCCACCCTTCATTAAGGAGCAAATAAGGTTTCACAATTCCAGTGTATTTCAGAGAAAATTTTACAGATAGCTAGCTTCTGTATTTACTAAGAGCTGATTTTTCTTAATTTATATCTGCTGAATTTTCTTGAAAAAAATTACTTTTTTATTTTGGCAGAAACATAAAACTTTACTGAATTTTATCTAATAGATAATATATCACCCTCGTAAAAAATGTTCATCTGCGTTTCATTTTCGTAAAACGTCATACAAACAAACAATACGAAGTTTTATTGAAATGTTTATATTGTAGAAAAGTACATTTTAAAAAGACAAATAAGTTCTGCAAATACAAATGATGAGGATATTTTTTTATTCAGTATTCAATTTCTGAAATAGCTCAATTATCAATGAAGGCTCCGATTACAATCTTTAGAATTAGAAAATGAAAAATCAATGAAAATTACGTCATGTTAAACCAATCATATCAACTTTCCTCAATAAGTTTTATTAATGTAAAAATACATTTCAAGTTAAGCGTAACGTTACCCGCGGAAACTTTTCCAGCGATATTTAATATTTTTATGCTTAAACACAGTATATTTAAATAAAAATATATTTTCTATTTAATTGTAATGAAAAAAAAAACTAATAAAGTCATAATGCATAAAGACAAAATAAACCCAATATACAATATTCTCGTGATGTCGCAATAAATATGAATTTTTATTCACTTATAAAAATAAAGTACACAGGAATAATTTTTATTTAACGAAAATAACTTGCAAATGAAAAAAAAATGTCAAAAAAGTCCTTCCGGCCAGTGCCGGGAGGAAGAGGTAGCTTTCATATTCCTTATTTTAAAAAAGCCAACTTATATTATTCAAACACACGAAGCTCAATTTAGTGGAAACCGAATGTAGGAGATTCAATACCAATTTTTATCAATACTAAATCATTATGAATGAGAATTTCGCGAAATTAGTCAGCTTTATCCAAGCTGCTTTTAATTAAAGTAACTTATATTTGGCTGCCAAATTTGGCGATTTCTTAAAGTGCCTGCCATTTTAAGACAACATGGTGGATGAGGCTAACCAGTGAACTTGGTCGAGACCTTAGTAATTGCTGTGCACATGCTCACTCACATCGGAATCGGTTGAAATATACGAGTGCTGTCGCAGGCAAAAAATCAGATTTTTCAAAATGTCACCCACGTTAGGAATTGAAACTACTATATCTGAGCCATTTTTTAAGATAAAGGCAAACAAAAAATGCTCCTGAATCCTTATATCAAGGTCAAATACTTAAGAAAGAAACCTTTTTCAATTTCTAATTTTTTTGCACATCACTTTAAATATAATTTTTTTAATTTAATGGCCGCCATTTTGAAACAAGATGGCTGATGAAGCTGGCCAGCGAACTTGGTCGAGATATTGGTGTATACTATCCACATGCCTTCTTCCATCGAAATAGGCGAATACGTGTGGTATCGCGTGACAAATACAAGATCGTTTCAAAGTGTTAGCCATGATAGAAATTCAAAGTGCTATAATTCAACCACTTTTTAAGATATAAACAAAAGAACAAATTTTCAGAAACAAAAACTGCTCCAGAATTTTTGTATCAAGGCCAAACACATAAAAAAAAATCTTTTTCATTTTCCAATTTTTTAATACCTCATTTTAAATTTAAAAATACATTTAAAACAAAATCGCAACCTTTTTGAAACAAGATGGCGAATGAAGCTGGCCAACGAACTCGGTCGAGATATTGGTATGCACTATGTACAGACCAAGTAATATCCAAATCGGTTCATAAATACGCCTGTTATCGAAAGACAAAAATCAGGTCGTTTTAAAATGTCAGCCACAATAGAAATTCAAAATATTATAACTCAGCCATTTTTTTAGATATAGACGAAACAAAACCTGTTCCGGAATCTTTGTATTAAGGTCAAACACATACGAAAAAATCTTTTTCATTTTCCAAATTTTTAGCATCTCATTTTAAATTTAAATTTTTTTAAATTTTTTTAAATGGCCGCCATTTTGAAACAAGATGGCGGATGAAGCTGGCCAACGAACTCGGTTGAGTTATTTGCATGTACTACGTACACACCAAGGTACATCCAAATCGGTTCATAAATACGTCTGTTATCACGTGGCAAAAATCAGGGAGTTTCAAAATGTCAGCCACGCTAGAAATTCAAAATGCTATAACTCAGCCATTTTTTAAGATATAAACGGAACAAAAACTGCTCCCGAATCTTTTTATGAAGGTCAAACACATAAGAAAAAAATATTTTTTCAATTTTCAATTTTTTGGTACCACATTTCCAATTTAAATTTTTCTTAAAATTTTAAATGGCCGCCATTGTTAAACAAAATGGCGGATGAAGCTGGCCAACGAACTCGGTCGAAACATTGGTCTGTACTATGTATAAACGAAGTTACATCCAAATCGGTTCATAAATACGACTTTTATGGCGTGACAAAATTCAGGACGTTTCAAAATGTCAGCTTCGCTAGAAATTCAAAATGCTATAACTCAGCCATTTTTTAAGATATAGACGAAACAAAAACTGCTACGGAGTCTTTGTATAAAGGTCAAATACATAAGAAAAAAATATTTTTCCATTTTCAATTTTTTGGTACCACATTTCAAATTTTAAATTTTTTTAAAAATTTTAAATGGCCGCCATTTTGAAACAAAATGGCGGATGAAGCTGGCCAACGAACTCGGTCGAGACATTGGTATGTACTATGTACACACTGAATTACATCCAAATCGGTTCATAAATACGAGAGTTACAGTATGACATAGGTCAGATATATATATATATATATATATATATATATATCAATTTTGAACGGAGGGTGGTTTCGGGGTCTGGGGGTCATGATCGATGAAAATATACCAAAATTTTTTGAAATCGCTTTCCTCCGAACGGCTGCAATAGGTAGCTTTTTTGTAAAGAAAGCTACCTAAAAAGCCGCGTCTGAATATTTTCACTATTATTTCTCTTTTCTATGAAACAATGAAAGTAATTTTATTGCCAAAATTTTGAAGAAATTTTATTAAAACTTTTCAAATTAAAATTAAAATGGAAATATTTTTAAAAAAATGTGGGCACATGTACAAATACGCTATGCGCATAATAACTATACGCACGAAAATCAGCTCTTAAACAAGATATTGGAGCAGAGGTTACCAACCTATGGGTCCCGACCCACCTGTGGGTCGCGGTACAATCGAGATTTGACACAGAAATATATTTTTATTTCATTTGTGTAATATAATATAACAAATACAATATTTTACATATATAACGTAATTGTATATTAAACATATTTGTATGTATAATATGTATATAACATATGTATATAACATATGTATATAACATATGTATATAACATATTTGAATATCAACCCTATATTCTATGAAACGACCCCCGATTCTATGAAACGACAACTGATTATGTTTCACTGCAAATTCTCCTAAAATATCGAATACTTTCCTATGAAATTAACACCAAAAATCCGTATTAATCCGCAGATCTCAAAACTGGTATTAGAATTTTTTAATTCGAATTAGTTTTCGAAATATTATTTTTTTTTTCTAATTTTAAATAATTTTCTCTAATGATGGCAACTCAAATTTTAATCATAACAGATATTTTTTTTTTCACATTTTAGAAAATGTTATTATTTTAAACTAATTTGGCGACCAGTTTGGCCTCATCTTAAATGTATACATAGGAATGTATCATATTACTTTTATTCATAATTCAATTTGTATTTCATTATCATTTTACTTAATACAAAACTTTCATTTAAAACTGAAACATTTAAAATAAATGGCTTTCACTTCATTCTTTATTTTTAAACGAAATGAAAAGAAAAATCTTACCCACAGATCTTATATACGCAACAGGGTAACTAATTGGCGCCAAAATGGCGTTATTTTGCCTGGCATGGTAACCCGTCTGTTGTTGCTTATATTTATTAATAAATGTTTATTTGAATTTATTTTCTTTTTATTTACAAAAAAATGTTCTAAATTGTTTTGTTCTATAGTTATTAATTGAGCTTTTTTTTATTCATTGTTATTTTATTTTTAAAATAATAGAAAATAATTTAAAAATATATTACTTGTATTCAAAAACGAGGTTTCGCCAAATTGGCCTTAAAAAAATTACGCCAAACCCGGTGCGTATATGACAATGCAACAAATCATGACATTTAATTTCAACTTCAAAGCAATGTTTTAATTGTACTGCTTCTCTCGTCAATCAATTTTGCCAAATTATATAAATCGCCAAATTATACAAATTGACATAATTTTTATTTTAAATAACACAAGAACAAATAAATTAGCATAATATTAATAAAAATACAATCAAAACGTCAAAATAAAAATCACTTGTTGGCGTAAATACGTGTAACTCTCTAAAAGTCAAGTGAATGTGACATTTAGGATCAACCATTATTGGCATTTAATCTTATAGTTTGGCGAGAGATTCTTGGTCGATGCGACAACTAAGTAGCACCGTTTTAATTTACCACTCGAAAAATAAAAAAATGCTAACTAGCGAATTTAAAAAAAAAAAGTTATTGGCGAGATTTGCACCCGGCTAAAAGTACCAGGAATTCTTTGCGACCATGGCAACTTTTATGTAGTTCTATTGGAAAAAAAAATTTTGATTCTTTAATCAAAATGTTAACCTTTCTTATGAAAAACGAAGTCATCAGACCATAATTATTTATGTCAGTTACATGACTTGGACTATTATAATATAAGTGAAATAATGGCGATAGAATAATATTTGGCGACTTAGCACACCTGTGGCTGGCTAACATTAAAGTACCAAAATGGCCGCCTGGAACATAAAAAGCGAAGGGATGCCCGGAACTGTTGATGATAGTCACATGACTTAGGCTATTATTATAGAGATTTTTTTCAATTCTAAAAACAGCGCAAAGAATAATATTTCCTAAAGATTAAAAATTTATTTACACCTGACTATTAAAAACAGGAAAAAAAAACTTTAAAATTACTATTAGATGAGAGCGTGTTAAAAGCAGGAAAATATTGAAAATTGTATGTACACGTGAATATTAAAAGAGAAATGTAACTTTAAAATAATAAATACATTAATATGGGTTTATTCCTTTCAGGAGCAAGGTACCTCTATTCGTAAAATCTTGAAATCAGTGAATGGCACAAGAATTTACAAACAAATTTCGAAATACGAAAATACTTTTGTTCACTTACTTAATAAAAGGAAAATTTTCATCCCAACATTCTGGTGCTAATGTGGCATTTCAGAATTAAAATTTAGTGGTCCAAGAATGAACCATCGCCCTTAAAGAGGTTAAAGCAGTAACTTTTCGTAATTGTAGTAAATTGTATTATGT
This sequence comes from Maratus speciosus, assembly GCA_963932465.1. Lineage (NCBI taxonomy): Eukaryota > Metazoa > Arthropoda > Arachnida > Araneae > Salticidae > Maratus > Maratus speciosus. The sequence continues at coordinate 477,830,478 of OZ010795.1, read as the reverse complement.
CAATCGTTTTATAACGCTGTTATAAATTTCCAGTAGGCAAAGACTCTGTTTACTTAATTCATTTTATTTCAGGTTCTTTTCAAATGTTAAACTGATCTTGTTTAATCAAATTTGAAAACAACCACTGGATGTTTTAACAGCAACTGATTCTGCTTTAAATTTTTGCAATCAAAGGAAATTGAATGGAAACCCGTTTACAGGAAGATCGCTACCTTTTTTTTTTTCAGTATAATTCAATCTTCTGTAATCTTTTTGAAACCCGATCAGATTAGCGTTCTTTTAGATTCTGCAGTGTCTGAACGAGGATTGGCGAGCGTATCTTGCAGGGGGCAGAGCCCCCTAATATAATATATTTGTTATATTTTAATATAACAAATACAATAGCTTACATCCGCAAAAATCATGAAAGCTATTAGCTTATTAAAACTTCTTGTTTTCTTAAACAGGCAGTAGGTATTATGTTATGACTTCGTTGTGAGATATGTCAGTAGTCGAGCAATCGTTATAGCAACCCTGGAAAAGTCCTTAATTTCTTGCAGAACGAACATAGGAGCTGCATATCCAGAAATATCTAAATCAGATTTGAGGTCTTTAATGGGGTTGGTTCAACAGTGTTAACTTGCTTTTTCTACATTGCTGTTTTTGAAATAAAAGTACAGAAATAAACTGCATGTAGAAAGTGACTTAAGGTTAAAATTATCCAATTTTAACTCTGATATAGAATCCCTCCTAGGCAAACACCAGTGCCTGAAATCTCACTGATTCTAACGTTGTGCTTTGATAATAATTAAACGTATTTTTCATTATATTTGTTGTTTTAATTATTATTCAATTTACACATTTTGGGATTACTAATTCTTGTTTTCGTTGATAGTGCTTTCTTTGTACCACAATTTGCCTTTTATATAGGATAAGGTATCTGATAGCTTATAGAGGTGATACAAATTTTCATACTGATATTAGATACTCCCTCATATTAGGTGGGTCGCGAACCATTAAAGGTTGGGAACCGCTGTATTGGAGTAATAAGAAAAGCAAAACATTGAGAGATGAAGAACCACATTGTATTAAAAAGAAGATATGGGACATAAAAATTTAACATAAAGATAAAAAATTCCAAATGTCTGTATCGTAAGAGTAAGCGAATAAGTGCATTTCGGTTGCGTTATCATCGTGAAAGACTTGTATAAAAAATAGCATGATTTTTTTTCTGGGGAAATAACAAAACGTGTCATGTACTAATTTACTTGTGCCTGTACTTGTCAGTTGTAGTCCAAAAAGAAGATACAAATGAAGAAAATGACACATTTATGAGAAAAAAAAGAAGAATTTGGAAATAAAAACTAGATGAAGAACAAAGCTGAAATGTGAAAGATTAAAAAATAAAATAACGTCATATATTTACGAAAAACGAGAATAAATAAATTTGAGAAAAAGAACATAAAACTTGTATATATATATATAGCTTAGCTAAATATAACTATATAACTATATATATATATATATAGCTTAGCTAAATATAACTATATAACTATATATATATATATATATATATATATATATAGTTATCGTTCATATAGTATTCGTTCATGGTTTTGTTAGTAAGTTTTTTCCATGGTTATTTTGTTAATTTTCTCTGTAGTTCAGTAGTTTTGGGATTGGATGTGTAGTGTGTGTTTTTTGGTATTATATATATATATATATATATATATATACATACATAACTAAAAATAATACAATTGAAATAAATGATATTCCGTTCTCTTTTTAAAAAATCTTTATTATGTACTAGCAGACCCACCCGGCGTTACCCGGGCATATAATAATATTCTTAAATAAACCTTAAATTTAAGGAATGCATCTCATTTTACATCAGCTGCGCACGCACTGAAATTATGCGATAGCGGGCGAAGCACGCTAGTCTTTGTCATAATAATATCTGTCATGTGGACTACCTGGGATATTTAATCAAAAGTAGTCCCCTACCCATTTGCACAAATCTAACAAATGCAAACGTTTCTTTATACAGGTAGACCCGTTGTCAAAAAAAAAAAAAATATTTATTTTTAAATAATTTTCAATTTTGCTGGAAGGATCCATCTCATTTTATATCCCGCAGCTGAAATTATGCGATAGCGGGCGAAGCATGCTAGTCTTTGTCATAATAATATCTGTCATAAGGACTAACTGGGATATTTAATCAAAAGTAGTTCCCTCCCCACCTGCCCATTTACACAAATCTAACAAATACAAATGTTTCTTATACAGGTAGACCCGTTGTCAATTTTTTTAAAAATAATTTTCAATTTCGTTGGAAGAATGCATCTCATTTTACATCAGCTGCGCACGCACTGAAATTATGCTATAGCGGGTGAAGCACGCTAGTCTTTGTCATAATAATATCTGTCATGCGGACTAACTGGGGTATTTAATCAAAAGTAGTTTCCTCCCTCACCTTTTCCATTTACACAAGCCTAACAAATACAAATTATGCATCTATGCGGTTATATCTTGATATAAGTTCATGCTCTTTACGTTTTGGTGTAAATCGCCCAACAGGTGGCGTTTCTATGCTGCATTTTTACGATTTCCACAATGACAATCTCATGAATCAATGCACGGATTTTCATCAAACATCAGATTCAGTTAGTAACAGATACGATTTGTGATTGTTTACGTTTTGGTGTAAACTTCAGATAGCGGGCGATGCACGCTAGTGTGTGTCATAAAAATATCTGTCATGCAGGCTAACTCGGGTATTTAATCAAAAGTAGTTTTCTCCCTCACCTTTTCCATTTTCACAACCCTAACAAATACAAATTATGCGGTAGCGGGTGATGCACGACAGTCTTTGTCATAATAATATCTGTCATGCGGACTAACTGGGGTATTTAATCAAAGATAGTTCGCTCCCTCACGCTTTCCATCTACACAAAAATAACAAATACAAATTATGCAATAGCGGACGATGCACCCTAGTCTTTGTCATAATAATATCTTTCATGCGGACTAACTGGAATATTTTCAGTTCCGCTGGAAGAATGCATCTCATTTTATATCAGATGCGCACGCACTGAAATTATGCGATAGTGGGCAAAGCATGCTAGTCTTTGTCATAATAGTATCTGTCATGCGGACTAACTGGGACATTTAATCAAAAGTAGTTCCCTCCCACCCCCACCCCACCCCCCATCTCCCATTTACACAAAACTAAAAACTAACAAATACAAACGTTTCTTTATACATGTAGTAGACCCGTTGTCTTTTTTTTTCTTTTTTTTTTATAATTTTCAATTTCTCTGGAAGAATACATCTCGTTGCCTTTGAAAATGCTACACACGTCGCATACGAAAACACAGGAATTACGAAAAATGGTCCATGGTAACCAAGAGTTTATGAATAGCTGATTTAGAATATGGAAGTATATAAAAAATATTGAAGATATATATCTAATATAATGCGCGTAAACTCCCCTTCCCCTAATTTTCTTTTCTTTAAACGTTACAAGAAGAAAGTACTGAATTCGTGAAAATTTCGGAATTCTGGTTTTTGACGGAGTTACAAGTTTTAGGGGTCCGAGATCCCGAAAACATGTTTTTATAAAATGTTTGTCTGTGAGTCTATCTGTCCGTCTGTGTGTCACTTTGTGACACAAATTTTATGAGAGCTCTATCTTAAGAACTAATACACGAAATTTAATAAAAATTTATATTCAGTTAGCCATGATATAGATTGGTGCTGATTACTTTTTGGTGTAAACATTCAACAAGTGCCGCTACAATGCTGCATTTTTCACGATTTTCGCAATCGCTCTATCTGAAGAACTAATGAATGGAATTTTATCAAACTTCAGACTCTGTTATATCTTGATATAAGTTCATGCTCTTTACGTTTTGGTGTAAATCGCCTAACAGGTGGCGCTTCTATGCTGTATTTTTACGATTTCCACAATGACTATCTCAAGAATCAATGCACATATTTTCATCAGACTTCAGATTCAGTTAGTAACAGATACGATTTGGGATTGTTTTCGTTTTGGTGTAAATCGCCCATCAGGTGGCGCAGCTATGTTGTATTTTTCATGATTGCCGTAATATCTTAATCTCAAGAACTAATGCAAGAATTTTCATCAAACTTCAGATTCAAGCATACCTTGAAAAATATTGGTGCTTATTATGTTTTGGTGTAAATCGCCCAAGAGGTGACGCTTCTAAGCTGCATTTCGTAGAATTTGCACGATTATAGCGATAGCCATATCTCAAGAACTAATGCACGGAATTTCATATCTTTAGATTCCTCATCATGGGCATAGATTGCCATTTAATTTTGGCACTGTGATTGCGAATGTTGTGTGGCTTTAAGTATTAACAGGTATGAGATAGAAGAAAGTTTTTGGATTACCACAACCGACTGGTTATTTCTGATACCCGTTCATCTTAATCCGGCATAATATCAAAATGTTCATTTTGTAAAACTGTTTTATCATAAGAAAATCTTATATAGAATTTATGTGGTGAATTTTTAAAACAAAGATTTTAATTAAAAATTGTTTTAAATAATGATTAACTTTTAATTATTTTAGAAGTTATTTACAAAAGAGAACACATTTATTTAAATGAAAAATCCACACAGTGTTGTGTTAAGATTGAAAATTCTTTACAATGAAAAATTAACGCAAAGTTTTGCCGATTTGGAATTCAGTAAAACAAAGTCAAGGAACTATTGGACGATAAACTTTACTGCAAAGAATTTACTAACAAATAATTTAGACTCATTTTTCTGCTGTCATTCATCTGATCGGTGAACAAACAACTTATTTTAAGCAGCTTTTGATGTTTTAGAGTACTTTAAATTTTTGTCTTGGTTTCATAATTCTAATAATGAAGGAATATTCTTTTAGAATTATCTTTCATTATTTTTTATAATTAAAATCATTCTTCATACTGCCGTCAACCGGGGCTACTTTGGTCCTTGCGGTGTTACTTTGGACTATCTCGTAAAAAAAGTTATTATTCTTTGTATTGAACAAACAATACAAGATAATTTGCAGTTTTTGCCCTTGAAAAATATTTTATACCCTACTATAGGGTATTTGAATAGTTTGGGGATAATTAAAATTTTTTTAGTGGCAACACTGGATGTGTTTGTAAACAACTGTTTCCCTGTGTAAATTTTAAATCTCCAAACTTTCTATAGTGAAACAATCTGGATTAGAGCTACAAATTAGGTAAGTGTCAAAATATTACTTTTAATAACTTGTAACCCATGTGTGATCATAGCTTTTCCTTTATTTTTTTATTTTGGCAGGAAATGTTTACGTTTTCATAAAGCTAACATGAAAACTAGTATTTCGGGGCTACTTTATACCAGACCTTTTTTGGTCCGAAAATAGCCCCAATCATTTAGAAATTCCTTTTATACAACCAAATCTCTCAAAACATGGTTTAAGTAACTTTTTTTTCAAATGTTACTACGGCAAAATGTTACATTAATTGCTTTTGTTCCAGTTTCTGAGGATAACATGATGAAAACTGCTTCTCGTTTCTTTAATATGAACAATTGGTTTATTGCGTTTAAATGTTAAAAAGCAAAAAAAAAAAAAACAAAAAAAAAACATTTGTTTATCGAGTTTTCAATGTTAATTTATTAGCAAATGCTATTTCAAAGGAGTTTCAATAAAAATTTATTCATTTTATATGAAACTAAGTGAATGAACCATATAAGCTCCCACCAGGGTCTACTTTGTTCTAAAATTTTAAAAATAGTTAAAAAATAAAAATTTTTATCTTTAAACCCATACAGTTTTATTCATTGTTTCATGTTAATTGTTTACAACTCAATTTCGACGTTGAAAAATCATATATAATATTTTTTAATAATGGATATGTGAGTGGAACCAGGAAAAAGTGGCCCAAAGTAGCTCCGGTTAACGGTACTTTAGAATTTTAATCCGTACAAAAAAAGTTATTTTTAAAAAAGAATAGTTTATCCAAAAAAGGTAATTTTCATCATCTTTCCCCAACCATAGTGTAACTTGAAGAAAATTACCTTTTTTAGGTTTGTTCGTAGTTATATAAATAAGTAGCACATATAGTCGTCATCTGGTCCGTCCATCTTTCAGCATATAACAGCGCAAAACTACATAATTGAATGGTTTGAAATTTAATATATATAATCGCTGCAAAATTTTGTCATTTCAAATTTTAAGAAAATCAAATCTAAAACTTAAAAAGATATTAATAAAAGTGTTCTTCCATTAAATTCTATTAAATCCTATCATGCGTAATTAACACTTCGCACTCGAAGTTTTATTTTCAGTCGTATTACCAGCAACTCGAAGCGATTTTAGTTATGACTTATTAGTTTTTAATTCTTTATGAATACAAATGTTATGATATATATATAAAATATATATATAAAATTATTACATTTTGTAATCGTCTAAAGTGTGATACCTCTCGAAGCAATTACCAATATGTAATCTTGGCTTTTCTATACAGGTATCACAAAATTATTTGCATTGTCTCCGTAGCGGAGCCCTCGAGTTTGAAGACAAATTTTAAATGGCTTCGCTCTGGAGCCCTCAAGTGCAAAGGGTTAATTCAATGATATCCTACGATAGTTAATCATTCTAGGTTGCCATGGTGATTACGTGCAATTTAATATACTCATATTATTTCCGTATTACTGAATTTAATATATATAATCACCTGAATATTTATAAAACTAGTTATACAACGGAACGCACCTCATTTTCCACGTTTCAAATACAATTTTCGACTTGTTAAACAAGTAACCACGACTATTGCAAAATAAATGGACCTCTGTTGAATTTGCAGATCTTGAGTTCTACTTGCAAAATATTTTAGTGAAAAAGTTCAAAAACTAACTATAGAATGAACTGAAGAACCTTACATTGTAATGATCAAACATTTTAGAGAAACACACTAAAAAAGAATTAATGTACAGTCGCGGAAAAAAAAGTAAACAGCAGCTACTAACTCCCCAACAACTTATCGTAGAATAAAGTTACTGGTACCGAACGATTGGAAAAAAAGCCTACTTTTTAATGATGTATAAAAGATTTGCTTACCCAAACTTCATTTTTTTAATGGCAATACCCAATTTCAACAAGATATTTCAAATCTTAGGTTCAAACTATGCCTAGTCACCAAATTTCAAGTCATTAGAATGATATGTTTTTGAATTATAAATATTCAAAATTTAGTTCATCTAATGTTAAATTACATTATCGAATTTTTATTAATATCTGAAAATCTCCTGATATGATACTCCTAATGTGCTAATTTTTTGTGTAGCAATAATACTAAAATACCCAAACATAAATACGTTGAATATGCAATTTTTATAATTTTATGATATGAATTATGAAATAAATATTCGAAAAAATTATGAATTGCCACCTACAATTTTTTTTGATGGATTTAGATTTATACAGTCCTGCTTTGTGGAAATCCAAAATTTCACATTTTTCTTCCGAGTAGTTTTCAAATTATGCTTAAAAAATGGAAAAATCATGGTTTAAGTGATAAAATAAGAGCTCTGTGATAAAAGTGACTAGACATTTTGAAATTTCTTATGCTATCCTGTAATCTTGCAGTCTTAAATGGCTGCTTGAGTGACGTTTAAGAAGCCTTGATTAAGAAGAAGGGGGGGAGGGGGCTCTCTCGGTCAACAATCGAGTACCAAACGTGTATACAGCTTCTAAAATACGCTCGTTTTAAAATAATTAATTTCTCGGACACTTATCTTACGAATTGTACAAAAAATTCTTTTTAGGCTAGTTGAAGGTTGTAGAGTTCATATATGTTGTCATATTTGTGTACTGCTATTGAAAAAAACAAAGTTATGGTTCGTTTTAATATGTAGATGGCCCCTAAGCAAGGTTTATATACATCATTTAAAAGTAGACTTTATTATCAATCGTGTGGTAGCCGTAACTTTCGTCTACGATAATTTTTTGCAGAGTTAGTGAGGGATGTTTACTTTTTTCCACGACTGTACATACCGGGTGTCCCAAAAAGGACTGACTGATTTTAAAATTCAATAACTTCCAAACGGTGACAGATATTAAAAAAATTCTTGCAGGAGGGTTATGCATAAGGTCAAAAGTTTTATTACAGTGATTTTCAATTTTAGTTCGATTTACAAACAATAGATGGCGCTGTAAGCAATAGTCGCTAAATACAGGCTCGATTTCTAGTCCTTTCTCTTGTTCCATGCTGAAAAAGGAGATGGAAATGTATTATCCGGGCCACGAAGAACCAAAAATCGAGCCTGAATTCAGCGTCTATTGATCGCAGCGCCATCTATTGTTTGTAATTCGAACTAAAATTGAAAATCACTGTAAAAAAACTTTTGACCTTATGCATAACCCTCCTGCAAGAATTTTTTAAATATCTGTCACCGTTTGCAAGTTATTGAATTTTAAAATCAGTCAGTCCTTTTTGGGACACCCGGTAACTTCCTTCAATTTGGGAATGCGCATGTTTATCCTTGTGATGCGCATGTTACGTCTCCAGGGGACTCTTTTGATAGTCGCAACGTCCTAGCGTCTGTAATTACTTGATAGTAATACTGAATTCGTCATCTTTCCCTATTCGCCATCTTACACCACCTTCCCCTAAGTTTATTTTAAGTTATTAATTTAATAGCCGTATCACACGAAAGTCGTTCGCCGAATATTTTCCCCAAGAGAGAGCATTGTAACTGAACATTAAGCTCAGTACGAGCTCAGAGTGGAATAACACATTCACCTTGCGTTAAAATAACTAAAATTAAAAACCTGTTTACTAAAAAGGTGCATAAAAATTTATTAAATTATTCCATTACAAAATGAACTGGTCTTTAAAAACTTAAAATCCATTGGTGTTAAAAATCATATGAAACAGAAAAGATGATTCACGAGATATTAAGGATCTTAATAAGGAAATTGCAGGTGTCTATTCTATCCCATTTAAAACGGAAAATCAAAATGAGTTATGCTACATAGGTGAGACCACTCGAAAACTGAATGAAAGTTTGGTGAAGCACATAAGACATATCAAGCTTAACTGACCATCTACGGCACTTTCACGATTAAATCAACGCCAAAATTTAAAAATAGATTTCGAGTACTAAAAAGTTATTATACTTACGTCAGATTATTATATTTAGAGAATTAGGGAATCATTGGTGATTTTAAGTAAAGGACATCGTGTAACATCGTGTACTTTGTCCTATGAGATACCTCACATTTGGTTTAATCTCTCTATTCTAAAAAAAAGTAACTACCGCTGTCACCGCCGCCCCCGCCGCCGCCGGTTTTGAATTTTTTGTGACCGGAGGTCTTTCTTCGTTAATATTAAGAAAAATAATGCATACAAAAATATGAAAATTGGTAGTATTATACAGAAATGTTTGATAAACACGCTGATGCAAACAGTTTTGAAATCGAAGAATTATTTTAAGAGATATTTAATACTAAAGTTGGACAAAATCGTTCCACTAAAAAAGTTTTATAGGAGCAAAAACTATACATCGGAATTTAATAATTTTTAGATCATTTTATACGTTATAATTTCCCGGTGTGCAGAATTAATTTATTTTTTTAATTTGACTCATTTTTCGAGGTTTCATTTCTATTTTAAATGCAAATTTTCAGCATTTCGAGAGATATTTTTTACTTATTTCAGAAAATTGTACTAATTTAACCAGTTGCCAACTGTACGGAAACAATAATGTTTGCTTCAAATTAAAAATTTATTTACACGTGACTATTATAAACAGAAAAAAAAACGTTCAAATTAGAATTAAATAATTACGTATAAAAAGCAGGAACTTATTGAAAATTACTTCATCTATAATTACACGTGAATTTTAACAGAGAAAGGATATTGTAAAATAATAAATTCATTAACATGCGTTAGAAGTCTTAAATAGGAGAAATTACATCACATTTAAGTCACATTACACTATTACGTAAAATAAACAAAAAATAATATTGCAAAGCAGTTTAAATTTAAAAATAGCGCGAGACATTTACTTGATATTTTGAGATGAACTTTTCAACTTTTTTTTTTTTTGGGGGGGGGGGGGGGTAGCGCAAATAATATTTCATTTCTAATAAAATTATTTTCACGTGAATATCAAAAAGGGAAAGAAAAGTTTGGTGAAAATTACGTCAGATTAAAAACGATGTATTCAAAATGTCTTATTTAAAAGGACTTTCTTCTCGCTTTGTTAAAAAATACCGGGAGACAAAGACTGTTTACTTAATTCATTTTAAATTAGATGATTTTGAAATGCCATTGTATCTTTTAACAGAAGCTGATTTTTCCGTAAAATTCCCCAATCAAAGAGAAATGAATAGAAACCCGTTTATAGGGAGATCGCCTTTGTTTTTTTAAATTATAATTCAATCTTCCAAAATCTTTTTAAAGCCGATCAAATTAGCGTGCTTTTAGAGACTGCAATGTCTGAACGGGGGGTTGGCGAGCGTAGCTCGTAGGGGGCCGAGCCCCCTAGTATTTTAAAAATATCTAACACTTAAGCATCGAAACGAAACAACTTCATAGACATCCCTAACAAATAATAGACTGACCCTTTTTCCCAGACTGATATATAAATATCACAGTGAATGCGACATTTCAGTGAAACTATCCCTTGAAAATGATTGCGTTTGCGATAGTAAGATCTCGTGAATCATCTTTTCTGTTTCACATGATTTTTAACATTAATGGTTTTTAAGTTTTTAAAGACCAAAACATTGTAGTCAGAAAAAGTTGCTTGACCTTGATGAAGGAGAGAATTTTGCTGGCTATTCTTGCTCACACAATTTTTGCTGCATCTCGCGGGAAAAGCCGCATATTCATTCAGCACTGGATCAACTCAACCAATAGGAACAAAGCTAGGAAGATAGGATTTATATGAATGGATATAAGGGAGATATGCAAACGTATCAGGTAACCTACCAAATAATTGTAACCTCTAAAAAGTTTGAAGAAACTATTTACCGAACACCAATAAGCTGAACGAACATGTTTCGTAAAATGTTTGGGGAAATGTTTGCTGTTTGTCGTACTCTGTCTGATACAGCTACTAAAGAGGAAATGAGGAATATAACATTATTGGAACCTACACTGTTAAAAATTTGCAGCATTCTGGCAGTTCATTTGACCGTTTTTTTCCGAAAACGGTTACACAACCGTAAATTTAACGCTATTCTGACCATATTATTGGCCATTTTATGGTCAGAATATAGTTAAATTATGGTTATGAAACAGTTTTTTCAAAAAACGGTCGAATGACCTGCCAGAATGCTGCAAAACTTTTCACAGTGTACTATCAATTAACGTAATTTAGTGAGAATGCTTTCGTGCAAAATTAGCCCCTTAACCTACAACTTCGTGTGAGACACGTGGTCTTGTATTCGGACCAAAACTGATTTTCACGGGCCTAGCCGGTAGAACATCGGTCGGGCCAAATGTAAATATTACGGGCATGTCCCCTGGTACAATGATCGAGCCAAATGTAAATATCACGGACATAGCCCTCGGAATTGCAGAGAAATGTTATGTTGTATTTTAGTGATTACTAATAAACCTTTTGTAGGAGATCTACTACAATTATTACATCAGGTTCTAATTACTTATGAAATATTCCACAAAATTAAACCAATTGTATCTTACACATGTATTTACATTCTGTAAGTCGTGCGCATTTGGTACAACCATGACGATTCATGTGTACAACTTAGGACCGATTTGCTGAACCGTAGAATGACTCGAAGGCTGCGAAATCTTGTTTACGTGTTGGACCCACGTTGATGAAACGTTAGTAGGTTAAGAGATTAAATATAGTGTCGTAACACTGAGGGTAATCTACTACATATATAAAATGCAAATTCGTATTCCATTCCGAACGTTTATAACTCACGTTCTAGTAAACGGACTTTTATGGGACTTACATTGTCAGTTAGGTAATTTTCGGGGAGAGGTTTAAGTGTATAACACATTGTTGTACGTTGATTAGTTATAGAATTATGGGATAAACTTCTAGAGTAGTTGAGCCCGATTATAAAAGATTAACTTTTAAATAAAATTCTACCGAACGTATTTTGATGGGAAATACAAATAATTGCAAAAATAAACTAATATAACTCCAAAATATAAATGCCAATCTAAACAACAACAAAATAAAAAAACCATTCACATTAAAAAAAAAATATTATTAAAAGTTTAGAGGTACTGCGACAAAAGTGTATTATTTATAAAATATCCAACAGAGAAATACTATTTTTATTTATTGAATATGTATCTCTTATACAAATACATGTTTAAAATTATTGTGGTAGAGACTTTTAGCAGCTCAAACGATATTTACTGAATAACACTGCATATCAATGTAAAGGATTTACTCGAAATCTGAAGATAAACATTACCACTACAAATACATGATGTTATTAACGGATATCAAATGTGGTTTAAACCTTTCTGATGTAAATGCATTGTGGTTTTAGAATATTTAAGTGATTGAAAGTCATCAGAATTTAAGAACAAATTTATCTGAAAATGATAAAACCATTTTTGCCACATATGTATAAAATCAAAGTTTTATTCAAAAATCGGGTAAAAGTTTGAAATTTAGGGACTAATATAAAATGAAATAAATACTTTCCACTTCGTTATAGAAAAAGTTGGCTACGTCGCAAATTTATGCGTTAAGAAAATCTATTTAATAGCATTTTAATTTATCTTCAAGAACATATTTAAAGAATATCCAGATACAAAATGTATACATGAAAACAAAAACATACACCGTTGGAATGTCACTTCACCTTGAAAACTATATTGAAATAAAATTAAAACTTGCTAAAAAAGTGCATGCATTTAATGTCACAAATATAATCCATAGCAAGTTTTACCCAATTCATAATGATGAAATTGCAGGTATTTACATAATTCCATAGGTAACAGAAACACAAGAAGACAAGGCATATATTGGGATGACCGGACGTAAATTCAAGGACAGATTAAAAGAACACGTAAGTGATATTAAGTATTGTAGACAAACCACAGCGTTAGCAAGACTTAAGGGGACCTTCTACATTAAAAGTTTAAAAAAATCGATTATTTTTCTTTTTTTGATTAAATGAGTAGTATTTCATCTGTAGAATGTGCTACTAAAATCTTAAGTGTGAAATTCAAACTATAAGAGGTCGAAATATCCATGCGTAGTTGCGCGTGCTCCGAGCGCATCAAGCCGAGCGGCAGATAAGATTTTCTCCAACGGTGTATTGGTGGACATACATAAAACACAAATGAAAGTTTTAATGCCATCGTTTGGCGAATGGCACCAACACATCTTCATTGCGGCAGAAAAGTTATTGAAATTGCAGCTTGGATTGCCGCTGGCCTTTTCAATGAAAATATATTTATCAGTGTTACGTTTTATGTCAATGTTAGATATGGTTATTGGGCCCACTTTCGAGACCTGGTCCATACAGTAAACACCAACGAACAAGCAGTCAAAATCGTCACAATAAGAATCGTACGCCGGCTATCAGGAATTTGAAGAAACAGCAACAAATAGAATCAAATGAACTGTACGGGGAAGAAGAGGATTTTTTATATGGAGCAGGGATAGCAGATTAACCGAACAGTACAGGCAAATAAACGATAATAAGCTTTCATGAACCATTTTTCTTGTACGAAAACTTTAAACACGTTTTTTTTTTCAAAACTACAGTTTTTGACACGGTGGGCAAGATTTAAAAAAATCTGCTCAATAGATCATCTTGATTTTTTTTTAAATTACTAGGGGGCTCGGCCCCCTACGAGCTACGCTCGCCAACCCCCGTCCAGAAACCGCAGACTCTAAATGCACGCTAATTTGATCGGCTTTAAAAATATTTCGAAAGATTGAATTACAATTTAAAAAACAGTGGCGACCTCCCTATAAACGAATTTCTATTCATTTCTCTTTGATTGGGGAATTTTAACGCAAAATCCGCTGCGTTACTACTTGATTATCCCGTCGACCCATTTCGCCAAATTATATAAATCGCCAAACCACTCGCCAAATTATACAAATTGACATAATTTTTATTTTAAATAACGAAAGAACAAATAAATTAGTAGAACATTAATAAAAATACAAATAAAACGTCGAAATAAAAATAACTTGATGACGTAGACACGTGTAACAACATTTCAAAATAAGCTAATATAAAAGGAATTAAGTAGAGTCTTTGTATCCTGGTATTTTTTAACAAAGCGAAAAGAAAGTTCTTTTAAATGAGACATTTTAAATTAATCGTTTTTAATCTGACTTAATTTTTACCAAGCTATTCTTTCTCTATTAAATATTCACGTGAAAATACCAGTTGAAAAGTATCCTCTCAAAATATCAAATAAATGTCTAGCGCAATTTTTAAATTTAAACCGTTTTGCAATATTATTTTGCGTTCATTTTATGTAATAACTGTAATGTGACGTAAATATGACGTAATTTCTCCTATTTAATACTTCTAACGCATGTTAATAAATTTATTATTTTACAAATTCCTTTCTCTCTTAAAATTCACGTGTAATTATAGTTTTTATGACTTAATTTTTAATAAGTTCCTGCTTTTTGCACATAATTATTTAATTCTAATTCCAAATGGTTTTTTTCTGTTTATAATAGTCACGTGTAAATAAATTTTTAATTTATTTACACGTATAAATATTTTTTTTTTTTTTGAAGCAAACATTATTGCTTCCTCTGTTTATACAGTTGGCAACAGTTTAAATTAATATCACTTTCTAAAATCTGTAAAAAATATCTCTAGAAATGCTGAAAATTTGAATTTAAAATAGAAATAAAACCTCAAAAAATGACTCAAAATAAAAAAATTAATGCAATCTGCACTCCGGCAAATTCTAACGCATAAAATGATCTAAAAATGATTACACTGCCATGTACAGTTTTTGCTGCTATAAAACTTTTTTAGTGGAACGATTTTGTCCAACTTTAGCATTAAATATCTCTTAAAATAATTCTTCGATTTGAAAACTGTCTACTTCAGCGTGTTTATCAAACATTTCTGTATAAAACCACCGATTTTTATATTTTTGTATGCATTATTTTTCTTAATATTAACGAAGAAAGACCTCCAGTCACAGAAAATTCAAAACCGGCGGCGGCGGCGGCGGTGACAGCGGTAGTTACTTTTATTTTAGAATAGAGAGAAAGTTTATTTAATTGCCTTCGATAGGAATTAAAGTTTTTACTAAAATTAATAAAAAAAAATATTAGCAAATAAGAACGAATTTTTTTAACCAAAAAAAAAAAAAAAAAAAATAATCAGCCATTAAATAACTTTTTTAAATAAATTTATGGGTTTCTTTAATTTAACTAGAATATATACTCACGAAGTTTATGAAAAAAAATTATTTTTGTGTTTCAGATAATTATAGAAGGCATTACCATGCCCACAGTCCAGACGAAATTTTCCAAAAGCAGTTGAACATATTTGTTTATAACTTAGAGTAGAAGCAACAAAATCTAATAAAAATATTCTTGTGTATACCTTAAGATATGTACAAGAAACTGTTAAAATTTCAAAAAGATCCATCTTGCAGTTTTCTTACAAAAAATCATTTTTTTTTTTTTTTTTTTTTTTTTTTTTTTTATCTCCTAATGTAGAAGGTCCCCTTAACCTACGGCAAAATTTAAATATTCGTTTTAATGAAGCAAGAATCATCATTCGTACCTTCCATTGTCATATTTCGTTAATAAAAGAGCCCATAGAAATTGTAATAAAAGATAATAAGGCTATTAAAGATAATATGTCATACAACATTCCGGTTATATGGTTGAAGTTTTTAAAATAGAAGAGGTTTTGTTAAAGTTGAATGGAAATACTGCCTCCCCTCCCCAAACTCTTCCCCTTCCACTGTAAAGTAGACTCATTTGGTTGCCCAACTGAAGACAGGGTACAGTTAAGAATTTGGAAATGAAACGGGCCCTGAGGATGATCTAGGAGTGATCGAAAGCGCTCGGCATGAAATCTTGGAAGTTTTTAAGTTTTTAAAAACTATTTTATTATGTAACAACATCTTATTAACATCTTTTTATATTTATGAAATTAAAAGCATCTTTTTAGCAAGTTTTAATTTTATTTCAAATATCCAGATATTAGCTTTTCTAAAATTAAAAGATATCCGCTTTACTGGTAATCTTGGTAATCTTTAGTGTTGTTTTTTTTTAGTGATTCTAGCTCAAATAATTTTAAAAAGTGGTAGCAGAAATAGGAAAATTTAGAAACTCTATGTGCCCTGTATATTGTTAAAACGGAAGAAAAAACTTCTATGAAATGTTTATAACTAATAATGTTAGGGTTATAAACTTATTTATAATGATTGATGTCTATTATTTACTTTTATTTAATTATTTAACCAGATATAATTATAAAACTCTTTCTGTGAGTTCTATCGATTCTTTATTTTTTTCTTAGGTTTTTGTCTTATTGGTTCTTGCATCATTTAGAAAAAATGTTATTATCCATGTTCAGATATTTTAAAATATTTGTGCATTATACAGTTGTGGAAATAAAAATTAAACACCACCTACTAACTCTTAAACTATTGTAGAAGAAAGTTACTTGTGCCAAACGATTGGAAATAAAGTTTATTTCGTAATAATGTATATAAAATTTGCTTAGGAATCCATCTGCTTATAAAAACAAACTCAAACTATACTTTTTCCTATATCAATACCCAAGTTTGGCACCGTAAATAAAATATGCGCCCTTCAATTAACCTAAATACAAATTTTCATGAAATTCGTACGATTAGTTTCAGAGAAATTAGTTATTTTAAAATGGGACCATTTTAGGAGCTGTATCCAATTTGAAGTTCGGTACTCAATTTTTCAATTACTACATTATCACTATGTCACTCTTATTAATGTATTATTTCTTGCCAATATGACCATTTCACTTACTTAACATGTTCCGACTATTGCCAACTCAGATGTAAAAGAGAGTAAAATATATATTTTTAAAATTATGCTTTTTTTCACATCCAAGACAGCCCCTTAAACCACAATTTTGAAGTTTTTAAAATATAATTTGAAAACTAGTTGGAAGAAAAAATTTCAATTTGAAATTTGTACAAAGCAAGGCATAATAAATATAAATCTATCACAAAATTGTAGGTTGTAATTCCTATTTTTTTTTTCAAATATTAGTTTCATAATTCATATTATAAATTTTTTTAAATTACAAATTTAATGTATTTATGTTTGGATTTTCTAGCATTATAACCACACAAAAAAATGTCACAATAGGCTTATAATTTTAGGAGATATTAATAAGAAAATGAAAATGTAATTTCATCATTAAAAGCTCTAAATTTTCAGTATTTATAGTTCAAAAACTTATTATCCAGATGACTTGAAATTTAGTATCTAGTAGGCATAGTTTGCACCGATGACTTAAAATATCTTGTCAAAATCGGGTGTTGCTACTGAAAAAAGCAGAATTTGGTCTTGTTTTGATTTGTAAATGGCGCCCTAATCAAATTTTATATACATAATTTAAAAGTAGACTTTATTTCCAATCTTTTTTTACCAGTAACTTTCTTCTACTTTAAATTATTGAAGAGTTAGTAGGGGGGGTACTTTTCTTTCCCCACGACTGTACATTGCTCAGATTTAAAAAAAAAATTATTCACATTTTAAGTATCAATTAAAATGTTTTTAGAGCAATTTAAAACTATAAGATAAATGTAGTGCAGCAATATAAATAAATTATATGTATGGATATTAGTTTATTCAAATCAAACAAAAATAGATTTTTATAAATAAAAAACTATCCCTAACCGGTGTTCCGTAAATGAACAGGAATAAAAATGGAATCAATATATTTCAAGATCTGTCAAAAAGCACTTCATATAAATAATTTCTTAATAGTAGGGGGCGTTTACTTTTTTCCACGACTGCACATTGCTCAGATTCAAAAAAGTATTTTACCTTTTCAATAAAAATTAAAATGTTTTCAAAGTAATTTAAAACAATAAGATAAATGTAGTGCAGCAATTTAAATAAATTATATGTATGGAATTAGTTTATTCAAATCAAACAAAAATAGATTTTTACAAACAAACAACTATCCCTAACCGGTGTTTCGCAAAATGGACAGGAATAAAAATGGAATCGATATATTTCAAGATCTGTCAAAAAGCACTTCATATAAATCATTTCTTAAGCACTTTATTTTTTAAAACTTTTATCAGCATTCTATTAGCTATACTTGAATATTATACATTAAAACTTCATTTATCACTCATATTTTTCACATTTATTGAGAAAAATTTAGATTCCAAGCTAGTTTAAAATCTATTTTTCTCAATATTAACCGTAAAATCAATCAGAATATGATGTACTGTAAATGTCAAGTATTTAATTTAAACTGACATATTTGGATTATTAGTTTTGCATGAACATTTAAGAAATGGAAAATTTTGAACGGTAAAATAAATATTTAGGAACAGTTTTTATTTCATATTGTAATTTCTCAAATTTTATGACATGATGTCAAAAAATTGTATTTCTAAATGATTAATCTTAAAGTTTAATGCACGTTTAAATAAAGTTATAAGGAGCGAGTTTCTTTAGCTTTTTATGGTACCTTGATTAGTAGAGGACTTTTTTGGAGTATTTCTAAAACGGGGACAGGTGTGAAAACGTAATTAACAGTTTATTGTTTTAAATTACTTTATTACTTAATTTATTTGTATTAAAGTCATTCGATATCTGAAATCCTGGAAGATAATCTTCACCATATTTAATCTCAAAGTTTCTGCCAGTAGAGAAGGCAAGCTTTTCTATTCTAAAATTGCATGTACATCTTTGGTCCATATATTTAAAACGTCTACCCTACCTTAAACAATACCTTTATTTATAATACATTTTAATAAATAATAATTCATTTAACATTCTCATTTAACATTTAGACTATCACGCACATTTAACTTTTTAACTTATTTTTTAGCATAGGAAACCGATGTGGTGCATAGTTTAGCGCGTTTCGATTTATTTTGGGAGGAAATGATTCAAATGATTCTAAACTAAAAAATACTTATAAATTTTATAAAATTATAAGTTTAAAAAATAAGAAAGAAATCATGTTTAAAATGTTGTTTAATTGAAATTTATGAAAAATTAAATCTTGTAAAATGAGTGATTTTGAGTGTCTTGATAAAAGAGCGGCAACATACCGGTAAACAAAATGCAAAAATTGCTCGTGAGGATTTTGGATAAATTCTCGAGGGAGGGGGGTCCATTATATTTTCTAATTTGAGAGTGTGCATGTGCGTATGTTAATTCTTTTGCATATTAACCCCCTAAATCAGGGACGGCGAACCTATGGCACGCGTGCCATAGGTGACACGCGGGAGATTATTTTCGGCACAGCATAGACTCATGTTCTAAATTAAAATATTGCACGTATCGTGTGTAAAGCAATGTAATTAACAAAATGGAATTTTTGATACATTCAATTTTCAGACTTTGTAAAGAAAATACGTATAAAACTATTATGATTGCTTCCTGCAAAACAGCTAATTTGTTAAGAATGGAATTTCTGTTAACTTATGTGCAATATTTTTTCCCTGATAGACTTTATTTTAGTACTTATGTGCAAATAGTTTTCATTTTGTAAATTCAGATGTAAAAATTGTTGAATAAACATAATATAAATTGTGCAAAATTTCTGTACTTCTAGAAAGATGTTACGATGCAGTTGAACAATTTTACAAAAAAAAAAAAAAAAAAAAAGTCAATCAGTAAAAATTTTAAAAATGTTAGTTGCCATGCTTTAAACCCCATCTTTTCATATAATGAAAATACACAAATTCCACTATTTTGAATTTAGACTTGCTGACTTTTTCTAAATTAGGTTGCTTGTCGCCATCATAATTGAATAAACTGAAATGCAACTTTATAAATCCCAATCTAGCTCAATATTGGATCAAAAATTTTTGATATTGAGAGAATTAAGAGATAATGATCATAAGCAAAAATTTCGATGGTGAAATTATGATAAGTTGGAATTTCGAATTCAATTCCATAAAAGAAGTTTATTTTTTGTTAAAGAAGCTTTGATATTTTTCTTCTGATAGTTATTTTTATTATTCAAGTAGAAACCTGTTGTCAGATGTCTTCAATTCAGCTAGAATAGAAGACATAAAACTGAAATAAGAAGCTGATCTGAATTGTTTGGCATCTAAGACGGAACAAGAGAAACAGGATTTAAAAAAAATATTTAAGCGTATTACAAAATATTACCCATATATTTTAAATCCTAAAATCAGTATTTTAATTAATTTTGCTACTTTGATCCACTAAATTTGTTGGCACGCCATGATCATGTAAAATATTTTCGGGAAAAAAAATTGGTACGCGGATGTGAAAAGGTTCGCCAACCCTGCCCTAAATTATAGTAAAGTGTTGCTTACTGAGTGATTTCATTTTAAAAACTGACAACATTTCTTTTTTGGAAAACCTCCGAAACTGGTGGTATGAAAATTGCATCGCTTTCACAAATACATAAATTTTTCATTTTTTATGTTAAAATATATGTATTATATTAAATATGATACCATTTTCATTCAAAAGCTTTCTACTTTTAGAATCCAGGAAATCAATCACAAAATAAATAAATAAATAAATAAATAAATAAATAAATGGCAAACGGTATTATGCAAATGGCATCTAAATGCGAAATTTGTTCAAAACCCCATCACAAAGCAATATCCAATTTCAAGAAACATGACATATCAATCAGATAACTAATGATTTCATAACCCTTCATATGTTTGTATCACCATTAATAGTATATCTTCTAGAAGGGAAATATCGTCGAGAGCAATAAGTGGACTTGAAGTGGTTTAGGTCCGAGCTTAAATATGAAACTTCGCGTTTCTACATGCCCACTGTTTGATGCCTCTTATATAATGAATATTTCTTTTAAAGTTTTTTAATGATGTCTTCCGTAATCAGGATACCTTCTCGATAGTCTTCCATAGTCGTATTACATGTCAGTGAATTCACGAGTCTTTCTTATCGACGCTGTAGAACTGCCAGTGAAAATGAAGTAATTTACAATAATTGCACTTTTTATTAGAAACAATAATCTATATTTTCTTCAAATTCGAAAAATGGTATTTCATATAGATCATTATTATTGCAATCTTCCACCTTTTGTTAATAATTATGTAAATATAGAAATAAATCACACGATAACAAGTTATTATATAGGTTTTAATACTAGAATCATGATTTGGGGTAATTTGTTTACGCACCAAATGCACATATGTCATTCCAGAAATTTCTTCCTAAAATAAATTAAATATGCATTACAGAAAAATAAGTTAAATAGACAAGTTAAATTGTTTTAAATAAAAATTCTGGGAAATGAAAATTAAAATTCTAGTGTTATATTCACCTTGAGTTAAATAATTAAAATACGTATAAAGCACAAATAATTGTACAAAAATTATTTTAAAGTGCATAAATATAATATAAAGATATTTAAAATACAAATTGAAATATCTTAAAATAGATCAGAAAAACCTAGAACGTTTTCTACCATTACAAGGCCGTCATCAGTAGGATTTAAATTTTGTTATTATTATTTTTTTTATAATTTTTAAATATTTGTATAAATAATATAGTAAAATAATAACAACCCTTAAATCCTACTGATGACGGGCTTGTAATGGTTGAAAACGTTCAAAGTTTTTTGACGTATTTTAAGATATTTTAATTTGTATTTTAAATATCTTTATATTGTATTTAAGCACCTGAAAGTAATTTTTGTATAATTATTTGTGCTTTATATGTATTTTAAAAATCCTGGTATTAAATATTTTTATTAAACTTGTGTAAAATTTCCCGCGGTTATAGTGTTAAAGAGTAAGTAAACAAAAGTCATTATATTGGTTTATACAAACGAAACAAAATAAAAAATGTATGTTCACCAGTCCTCGCATAACGTTATGTAACCCATGGCGATAAACGTTATGTACCATTTATTCAAATTGAAAATATATTTCCATTTTCATTGTAATGAAAGTATGGTGGCAGAAAAGCATAATACTCTTACTAAACCACTTATTTTAGGTGGTTTTTTTTTAGTGAACATTGAAGTAATTTGTTGCTGCCATTACAAAAATGTGTTTGACGATTGCAAAAAAAGGTCTTAAACAATTGTGAAATTTGAAAATACGTCAGTTATTGCGACATATCTGGACTCCTGGATAACTTGTTAACGAATCACGAGTATATTCGTGCTTTAAAACGAAACATAAAGGACTGAAGGATTTTTTTAATTATTTTATTTCTGCTTATATGATGTCTTGCGCATGGATAACTGTTTTGTTTAACTTTTATCTGCTAGAAAATGTATTTATGTTACGTGTTTCAGAATATTTAGTTAGAATATTTTGTTTGTAAAAAATTTCATATTAAATCTATATTTAAACGCATTTAATGCATATATTTCAAAGCGACTGCCTGGTCAAAAAACATTCTAAAGACTTTTAAAAATGCCGGGACATAGATTGTTTCAAAACTCACATTTCACATTAAACTCAGTTTTTCCGAATTCGGAGATTTTTTTTTAAATCAATAAATCACTATATCAGAATAGTTGTCATTGTTTTAATTAATGACAAACAGTTTGTTATCATGTGTCAAGAAAACTACTAGTCGGAAATTTGATATAATATATACTGAATTAAAAAATCTCGAAATGTGATATATATATATATATTGAATTAAAAAAATCTCAAAATCTGACAACACTAATTAAATTTCTGATAAAGAATTTGTTGGCTGATAGTTTCTCATGATATCTAAGATTTTAAACAATTGAAGCCCAACCCGTTTCAAAAGCATTTGGTTAGTTCATCAAGCTATAGTTCACTGGCAACAATATGACCGACGATGTGGAAATATTTAGCGACGCTGCAGGAAAAGAAAGTTGTTAATAGGCAGAAATGGTAAAAAAAAATACATTATTTAATTAAAGACTAGATTTTTCTAGTTACTAGTAAGTATTTTACTTTAATTCACAAATAAATGTATCTAAATTTGTGTTACTCAACGGCCAACTTATGGTCTTCGGACTGTAAATTGTCCAGAAAATGTTTTCCATGATTATACAGCAATAATCTTTCAATATGAAGAAAAAATATCTCAGAATCTCTGACAAATTAGGCGCAAATATATTTTGTAAATATATATTTTTCATGTTACCAGTTTAACAACTTTCCGTGTATGAAAAGTTACATCAGTGGAATTAAGACCAATGTCAGACGGGCGTCTTTTCTGCTGCTTTTTTGCTTAGGTATTATCCATTCACAATGCTATAGCATTGTGAGTGGATAATGCCTAAGCAAAAAAGCAGCAAAAGAGACGTCCGTCTGACATTGGTCTAAGGATTCAGAACCCGCCCTTAGTCAGCAACGTTGTATTATGGAAACACAAATATATACAATGGCGGTCAAAAGTTTCCGGCCAGCATAAAATTTTTGGTTAATTTGTAAGTATACCCATATGAAGAATAATCTCAAAGTGATACTTATACACTTTATTGACACAACAGTTAAGAACTTATTTATGGAATAAAAAATAAATATTAATAAATTTAATTGACAAAATTAATTCCAAAAGAAAACACATGTTCTCAAAAGTTTCCGGCCACCTTGACAAGTTTGGAAAAAAAATTGTGTTATAATAGAAAATAAATGTGATCAACAACATTTACAATTAGTATTTTGTATTCATACATTTAGCAATAAGTACTGCGGCGCAGCAACGTGGCATCTATTCAATGAACGGTTGTAGATCATCAATGTTAAGTTTTGTCCACGGTTCTTGCAATTTTTGTGAAAATGTTGCTGAATTGGAATATTTCTAATTCCACACACGTTTTCAAGTTACTTTCAAAGATTTTCTATTAGATTTAGATAGGATGATTGTGCTGTCCATTTCAAAAATGGAATTTTTTTGTGCAAAAGCCACTGCTTGACGAGCTTGCATGTATGCTTTTGGTCGTTATCATGATGAAACAAATAGTTGCGACCACCAGTTTTCCTCTAATAAGGCAGCAAATGATCTTGCAAGATATCCTTATGCATTGTACTATTCATATTGTCGCGGATTTCAAATAACGGACAGGCACATTTTTCAGAAAATTCTCCCCACAGCATAACGTGTCCTCCGCCATGCTTCATTGTAGGAATAATATATCTCGCATCTTATCTTTTGTTTTTAGGTTGTCGGTTGTAATGTCTTTTATCACTCCCAAAAAGATTGAACGTCGATTCGTCGGAAAATAGTACTTTTTTCCAATTTTCACTTGACCAGTCTTTGTATTCCTTGGCAAACGCCAGTCGGGCCTTCTGAATTTTTTTACTTATGAACGGTTTTTTATCATCGACTGTTCCATAAAGTTCTACATCACATAAGTGTCTTGACACTGTAGACAGACTTGTTTCAGCAATATTTTAACACCATAAATCGCGTAGAATTGCAGCGGCATTTTTACGCGGGTCATCAATTGCTTGTCTTCTGATAATTCTGTCCTCAAGAATAGTCGTTTTCCGGGTTCCTCCGGACCGTGGCAAGTTCCGAAGGCCATGACCATCTTTATATTTTTTTACAATATCGTTTACAGCAAATTTTCCGATCGACAACTTTGCCGCAATCTCACGAGAGGATTATCCCTTTAGAGACAAACAAATCACTCGTTTAGGAACAATAAATTGTTCAACTTTTCATTTTTGAATTTTAAATGCGTTATTCACGTTGATTAATTAATAAACATTGCCAAAAAACACTTTAGCGATATCAAAAACTAATAGATGACTAATGGATGACGAATGGCCGGAAACTTTTGCACGCGCGAATTTAGAATTCCTCCCCTTTGTATTAAGTATCTTAAGTATCCAATCAAAATGATCACGTGGTCAGAGGTAATTAGCTTATACCTAACTTTTGGAGCAATTGTGCTTATTCTTCGCTGAAACGTTCTGTCAAACAAATCAAAGAAACTTACTGGCCGGAAACTTTTGACCGCCACTGTACGTTAACAATGCGTTAATTGCATTTTTACCATTTGACCCATCGATAGTAATGCTTTTTTTTTTTTTTTTTACAATATTTCGCCTTTTAACCAGGTTTTGTTTATTTTATGTCAATTTCTGTTCGTTAACTCCTTCACTACATCCAGTGTGTATGCAAGTCACATAAGTGCTGAGAATCCTTCATTATTCCTGCCAGTAATTTTTAACTGGAATTTTTGATTTAAAAATCAAAGCATATCATAGGTTGAATACTGCAAAAAATTTCTATTTTGAAAAATAGGTGATAAAAGATTAAAAATTTTGTACTGGATACACGTTGAGAATTGGTTAAATTTTCATCAAAAATATTCAGCTGGATTTAGAAAATCTAATAAGAATAACAAGAATAGCTTTAAGAATATGAAGAACATAATAAGAATAATAATCCTAATAAGAAAAACAACCTAATAAAAATAAATGAAACAGCATTTTCATCGGGATTCAATTTCAGAACATTGTTTCTATATAATCATATCTGAAATTGATTTTTTTTTTTTTTTTTTTTTTTTTTTTTTGTAAATACTCTATTATGAGGTCAATCTTCAATAAGAAATACATTTTTTTTTCAACAATTTACAGAGTACTTAAATTATCAAATACTGGGAGATTTAAAATGTGTAATGGAAAAATATATAGTTTTTGAAGAGATGTTGATTCTAAATTTGCACAGCTAAAAAGAATTTTTAGTAATATAAAACTAACATTTTTATTTAATTTTTTCGTTACCCAATGTATTCTTAATACATTTTTTTTTTTTAAAGAAAGGGCTTATTATTATTTTTTTTTTTTTTTAATGAAACGAATTTTAAAGTGTATAATGAGTAATAAATTTTCTTTACAAGTACCGAAATTTTTTTTCTAATAATAAGATGCAATCTCTATAGTTTTGAAGGCATTGTTCTTACATTGTTCCATAATGTCAAAATCACATTGATTGATAAAATTTCAGGAACCCATTTTCCTTAAAACCTACAATAACGGGAAAATTTTTTTGAGATAGTTTAATAGTTTCATTTCACATTTAAATAAAATCGTTCATTTCTGAAACATAATTTACACGCTGTGCGTGCATGTTAAATAACATGTTTTATACGGCGTGTCTGGTAGTACAATTAAACTTTTAATTTAGTTTAGGTAAAAAATATTTCATAAGAAAGATTTTTTATGCTTATGTATACGCTATATTACACTTATATTTACGCTTTATATTCATAAATAGGTGCTTGGTTAAAACTAATTTTAACTAGGTAAATCGGGTTTGACTTGTTTCGAATTTTGACGATAACATACTTACAGAAAAATAGACAGGCTCATCATATTTAAGTTTGGAATAACACTGTTGAGGTTTATTCGAACAGTGAGAAAAATGCTTAGACCAGGACTCGAACCTGCATACCTTTGCTTGACGTGCCAATGTTCTACCTATTGAGCTACCCAGACGCTACCCAAGCAGCAAATAATCCTTGGCCGAACTTTCGCCAAAAGTCCTAGCGCGACTACTTTTCGTCCTGGCGACTTCACTCTCAGGGATCGGCATTTATAACTCTTTGACCGCCCGACAAATCAGTATTCGCATCCCGACTACTATTAAAGAAGTTTTGAAGCCTCTGCGTATTAGTTTTCGATAATTTGGTCACTTGGTAACCTTTTGCCGAGCACGTTGCAATATCATATGATCTTTTGCCGATTAGCTAATAATATCGAATAGAAATATTTGTAAGATCCAAATATAGTATTTAAAACCTAAAAAAAGTTCATTTTAATTCAAATAAAAAGTGTCAAATGGAAATATTTTCGACTATAAGACGCAAAAAATATGTCTATTTCAAGGATGTAAGTAATTGAAACGTAAGAAATTTTGTTTTGTTTTAAGCCAGAATATTGCTGTTAAATAATTTAACAATGAAAATCACAATTTAGTTTACAATTAATTTTCTAGTGCAAGATGCAAATAACATTATATTTTAATTTGCAATATACTTATATTTAACGTTTGAACTTTTAAAAGACTAAATAAAATAAATAAAATAAGACGCACTTGATTACAGTAAACAAAATAAATCAATAAAGTTATATTTTAAGTTACTCGTTATATTATATTACTCATATATTATATAATTTTATTTTAAGATTAAAATTACCTTCTTACTTGTAAGTTACTTATACTATTGATATATAAATATTTTTGCATCTTACATAGAATAATTAATTGTAAATTAAATTATGATTTTCATTGAAGAATCATTCAACAGCATTATTTAGTATTTAAATGAAACAAAATTTCTTACGTTTTAATTAGTTACACACTAGATATAGAAACATTTTTGCACCTTATAGCGGAATATATTTCCACTTAATAATATTTATTATTTGAATTAAAACGAACTTTCATACATTATAATTATACAATTTTTTCATCTTACAATGTAAAATATTCTCATCTAACATTAAGTCCAAAGTGTGAAAATTCTATCCTTTGAAACTGATCCTTATACGCTGGCTATGCATTGAAAAAATATTGTATATTTTTCTTTTAATATCTAAAGTATTATTTTGGTAAATATGTTATTCAGGCTTTTTTTTTTTTTTTTTTTTTTTTTTTTTTTTTTTTTTTTTTTTACTTTTAAAAAAGCACAAAATTACATTTATCACTATAGAAAGAAAAAATTATCTACTTCTTTACAATACAATTTACATCATAACATTTGGAAAAAAGATTCTTCTTTAAAGTATCGTATTTCATTTATTTACAGATCTAGCTTTCTATTTTCTTAATTTTCAAAATTTTACTTGAATAATTTTAAAATAAATTAATTTTTTAACGAGAAATTTCTCATAATTAACATAATAGATTTAGAGCAAATATTGTTTGTTGTTGCAATAGTCTAATTTTAGATATTGTCAGCCATTGTCGCGATATAATCTGAATTTTGGTAATATAATTTTCAATTTATCTATCTAAATCAACAAGAAATATCTCTAACCACTTATCTAATAGATATTAGATTAATTTATTACGTCCTATTTATCAAAGTCTATTTTTAAGTATGAATGTCAATAGATATATTTTTTAATGAAAAAATAAACGATTTTAAACTGTTAGTTTTCTTTGACAATAGTTGCCCTGCTACCTGCACATTTTAAAGAGATTTAGGTTTACTGAATTGTAAATAATTATTTATTCTCACCAAAGAACATTTCTCCCAAAGTATTTTTTATCCCCTTTTCTTCGATTGTCCGTTTACAAATGATGTCCTTCAAACGTGAAAAAGCATTTTGAGCGGAAACGAGAAAAGATATTAGAGGGTTTTATTCACGTGTCATAGTCCCCCTGCTATCACTGCAAGGGCGATGTTTAGTGCGAAGACAAAACAATAACACCCCAGTAAAGGTATTCATTTTTCATAACCTTGGGATTACAGGCCGATCATATACTTAGAATTTTTTGCGATAGTCGATTTCGGACATTAAAGTAATTTCCTGCCGACATTTGTCCTCGACATTAAGTAGAGAAATCGCTAGACATCGTCCAAATGATATTGTGCGAAGCCCTCTGTACGACTACGGTTCATTTACCGACAATTCTTATACTAGGCCGAAATTTAGCCGATATATCTTGCTGTTTGTATACCTGGTTCACATAATCCACTCTCATTTGTTAGACATGACTGCGAACTGCAGCGCTAGTTTTATTCAACTATTTCTCATACATAATTTTATATACTAGGAATATTTATATATTTTTAGCGTTACGTACTTAAAAAGTAAAAACGGAACCATTATAAGATCACTCCTGTGTCTGTCCGTCTGTCCGTCTGTCACAGCCATTTTACTCGTAAACTGTGGAACGTGAAAAGTTCAAATTCGGAGAAGTAATAAAGACCATTGACCCACATATTTTCAGATTAATAAACATTCATAAATAGATTTAGTAAAAAAGTGGAGGGGCTAATTATGCTATTTGAAAAAAAATCTTTTCTTTGTATATCATGTGGGATATTCTGTGAAAGCTTTTGTAACACTGAGCTCAAAAATACATTCCTTTTAATTTTAGGTATTATATTTTCAAAGATATTGTTGAAAATGTAGCGCAAAAATATGCCCCCCCCCTCCCATCTAATTCCGAATCTACTGAAACTAAAATTATGAAAAAATTAGAGGTAGCAAACGTTAACATAAACCTTGCCGGAAAATTATAGCGATTACCCTAGGTCACATACTTTTTGGGTAATTAGCATTTTTCTGTTATACACAGATTTCGATTTACGGGCATTCAGAAAAATTGTTGAGCATCGCTGAATATACCTATCGTTGAAGAAGAATAAAAGCATTGTTGATAACGATTTTCGAAAAAAATCATCGGTAATTAGCGGAGATATTAACCCTTAAAAGTAAGGTCAGTTTGGACATACACAAGGACAGGGGCGGCGCACTCTATGCCTAGTTAACAACTTTTAATGATATATATGTGTAATGTAATGCCCAGTAACAGTATAAAAGCAATAAACGTCAAATTGTTAAAAACATACTAATTTAAGGGGTCTCGGGACTCTAAAAAGTGGAAAAAATGAAAAAAAGACCATTTTCAACATTTAATGTCTTAAAATGTATATGATTTTAAAACACAATTTTAATTGGGTTAAAAAATTGCAAGATACAGAATTAGTATTTCTAGGGGGCTCGAAACTGTTAGACATTTGTCGAACAAAAAATTGGCATAACAGTTTACGCGCAGGATTACAAAATAAATATTGCAACTGGAATGAAAATTTTGGTGCTTACTTATACTTCAGATTGTAATAATTTCCCTGAACTTAAATAAATTTGTATTTAAAGCATTTTTATATTTTTAATGCAATGTTGCATTTATAAAAGCTAATACAAAATTTTGAAATTTTCAACAGTTAAATCACCTAAAAAAATATTTTTTTGAACAATAAAAAGGAAATTTTAGTTTCAGTTTATACAGACTAACATGAAAAATATGTTTTGAAAATTTCATGAAAAAATATTCAGAAGTTTTTGATGTATCCTGCGCGTTATGCCCAAAAAACGCAATTTGGAAAATAATGACTTTAAAGTTTCTGAAACGCCACTTCAGCTATTGAGCGGGTATAATTCTAAAAGCCAAAACTTTTGTTCTAATAGGAATTTCAAGGAAACAATTATATCAAAGTATTCAGAAAAGATAGGAGTTTAACATATAAAAAAATTAAAATTTCTTACATTTCAAAGCTTTAAGAGTCCTGCGACCACTTAATCCTTTCCGGGACGGAGTAATTTTATTTATAAACTTATGAAAAAATGAACTGACACCAGAATTTATAAACAAATTTATTAGAAAATGCGAACTTGCATATTTTCACGTACATGATAAAAGGAAAATTTTAATTAAATATTCTTGGTGCCATTTGTCTGTTTTGGAATTAAAATCAGGTGTCCGTTTTTTAAGGGCATCGCTCTCGAAAGATTTAATTAGAATGAATCGCATAAATACTGTGGGATTCGCGATAGTTTGCATTGATTGAATCTTTCAATATGCCTCGAGCGACTTTAAAAGTTAATTAAACACCTATCTGGAAAAACGCGGCACTGACCAAGGCGGCGTTGCAGCTTTGAGACCTCAATTCGAAGCGCGCTTAGCACAATGCCAAATTTAAACTTTGAACAAAGGTTTTGTTTTAACTACACAGTAGAAATAAAGGTTATTACTACGCTGAATTTAGTTTCATGAAATGCCAAAGGAAGTTTACCTATGCACTGCTTTTATTTTCAGTACCAAATTAAGTTCATCATAAACAGATTAGGATAATATTAAAAAATGAGTTATACGAATAGCTATATTTGATATTATTTCGGTTCCATATCTCTTTGAACTTTCATGGTATATCCATTTACACTTTTCTAATATATACAGTTATACCCAACACTACGTTATATAGTTTTTTAAAAAGTCTTAGTATTCTTTTAGCATCTGTGGAACTGTCTGGAACTGTGAACTGGCCTCCACGGTCATATGTGTTCTCTCGACAATGGATTATTTTCTGTGGAGATATGTGGATGGTGTGTTTTACGGAATAGTTCATTTTCCAAAGAAAACAGTACAATTTCCGTAATTCCAATTTTAAGATTACGAATCCGTATAAATCCAGCAAGTTTTACACCAATTTTAGAGAATATTTCTGTATATTGTTTTCAAATACGTACAAGTTCCGTAAATCATGTTTAGAAATAGTAGTTGTGTTTGGAAAGCGAAGTAATTAATTGTTGTATATACTTCTTTTACAGTGGTATTATTTTCAATGAAACTTTTATATTAGCTAAATGTGTTAAAAATATATCCAATCATTCCCGAATATTCACTAAAAAGTTTTGGTGTTATACTGGTTTTTAAATCGATAAAACTTATGGCTATATCTATAGCATATATTTTAAACAACACGCTACAATATTTTTTTTTCTTTCTTTTTTTTATAATAATAAACAAACATATTTAAAAAAAATTAAAACCTTATTAATTCTTTTTAAGTTTGAGACAGTTGAAAAGGAAAGTTATAGTTTATTTTTCATTAGATTTTAAAATAATGTTTGACTTATTTATAGCATATTTTTTAAAAAGTTTGTAGAATATTTTGAAATGAAAAATAAATCTTTTTTTAATTTTAATGTTTTTTTTTTCTATTCACTTTAATGGATTCGCACATAAAATTTAAAACATATCTGAAATATAATAACAAATTATTATTAAATTAACGTTTGTCTAAGTTATAATAAGCAATAAAGGAAATTTGTTTTAATACTCTGTATTAATTATCTTTATTCAGTTTACAGTAGATCGTCACACAAATAATTTGTTAAAGTGCATGTTTGAAAAAAATATGTTAGTAACCTTTCAAAAATAAATAAATAAATAAGAATAATATTACAATAAAATTTTAAATCTCTTGCATAAAGGAAGGAAACATTACTCTTAATACATTCTTTCATGCATGTAATATCTTAAAGATTACAATTTATCTTTTATAATCAAGAAATTAAAAAGCTAAATATTTGAAACTATGGTAAGAAAATGTGTAAAACATTCAGAATTGTACACTCAATAGAAAAATATTATCTCTACAAAAATAAGTGTTTAACATCTTGCCCTGACTTTATAAAATGCATCTGAAATAAGTAAAAATATTTGAAAACGTAGCTTCTGTAACCTTGGCTTAACGGTAAAGCACAGCAAGCTAGAAGAGGAAAGTTCTCTAGTTCGATTCCCTTGGGGTGTAAGTGTTGATTCTTTACTATTGTTTCAATTAAATATAGGTTTCTGTCCTTGATGTTAACGTGTCCTTAAAAAGTGAAGAATGAAATTCATAAAGATGTAAGTTTGTCCTTGAAAAATTACTTTTTGTCTTTCAAATAAAAAAAATTAAATGCGGAAAAAAATGAAAATATTTTGGGGAAAAACGGAAAATTTTCTGAATTTTACGGGCATTTTTTTCCGTTAAAACACGGAAATGGTACTGGCGTCTCGATTGTCAGTACCGTGTTTTAACGAGAATTTTTTAAAATGTATATATAAACTAACTTTTAAAATCATTTGATTATTTTGCATTGAAAATTAGTATCTTGAACGATTTTTGATTTCAAAGATAATTGAAGAGGATTTTTTGCATGTATTTAAAACATTGACTCTAAAGTATTTTATATATTTTTCTTTTTTTTTTCTAATGGTTAAACATTCTATATTCGGTTTAAGTGAATATCAATGTCAGTTTCACTTCAAGATGACAAAATGTCTGAAAATATTTTGAATTGTAAATATTCGGGGCAAATTTTTTTAAATATTATTTTCTTGCCATTTAATTGAATTTACAGCTTTCCTACCCCCAGATGTATTGTATAGTTGTATGCGTAATTTATGGTTATATGCGTATCTTATAGTAAAATAAATATTCTATCCATCATTCCATATAGTTCGGACATTATTATACATATCTTATAGATGATTTTCCCTTTATCTATATAAAAAAAGGCATGTATAAGAAAAAGCAGAGTGAATAAAATGCTAGAAAGTGTTTTCCGTATAAATTTTAATTCAAAGAAGAATGACAAGGTAAGCAACTATTATAAGGTTAAATATTTGATACAAAGAATAACTCTATTCTTCACTTGAGCTATTGAAATGTGGCATTTTTCCCCTTCATCTGAAAAATAACTTGTACACGTTATTTTTTAAGACTATACTAAAATAAAAACTTTGCTTTATTTTACTTTACTTGCAAAATATTTCTATTGTGGTATTACTTTATTTAATTCCAACATATTATTTTTGTAATGTAAGAAAATCTCAATATTATATATATCAAGTCGGGGAAGAAGAGTCATACATTTGAAACAATTTTAGAGTCCGTGAATTTGATCTATATTATAGATTAAATCGTACAGATTTTTTAACTGCCATACAGTGGAGTATTTGACCCGAAATTCAAACCAAAAATATTTTTCTATGTAAATATAGTCCCTTTGCTTTGAAATTCATAGATGTTATTTGGTATCACTATGGCATGTTTTGTATTGCAAATGAAGTCTATAACATTTATGGTTCATTTACAGAGACACCCAAAAGAATTCCCTTACATTATGGTCTTTGGGAAAATCGTTTGCTCTTTATTTTAATTATATCACATTATTTTAAACGTACTGAAATCTATATACATCACTGAGGTGTACTAAGGCCCTTATTGTAGAATAAGTTATGCATAGAATATATCGTTAATTTAGAGGGACACACAAAAGAATTTGGCTGAGGAATAAATTTAACTATAGGAGTCTATGACCAATTATTGCTGAAAGTGAATTTGTATACTGCTCAAAAAATTAGGGGAGCAAGCAAAAAAGTGAAGAGAACAGTGCAAGACAGCCGTGTATGGGCATAAAATGGACAGTTCACGTGTATCAATGCGCAATACAGAAAAAAAAACGCAAAAAAGTTGTAAGGGAGCTTTTATTCTTTGAAAAGATGGAAAGAACATGAAAAGCTGGAAAGAACATGAAAAGATGGTTTAGGGCAACAATTTGGTTTCATATAATTGATTAAAAAAAAGTATTGTTTAGAAATGGTGCAAGATTTTTAATACGGCGTGTGGTCTCCTCGAACAGCTAACACTGCTGCACACCTGTTTTCCATGGATGCGATGATGTTATTGATAAGACTTTGAGGAATACTGCTCCACTGCTCAAGAATTGCAATCTCCAAGTCCCGGACAGTAAAAGGAGGCCTTGGTCTTGCAGAAATACGTCATCTGAGTATGTCCCAAATATGCTCGATCGGATTTAGGTGAGTGGAGCATGTTGGCTATTCCATATGCTGTATTGCTTCAACTTTAAGAATGTTCTCCACAAGACGAACTGTATGAGGGGCCTTATCATGCATGAAAAAAAGATATCACTATTTGCTGCAACATAAAATACGACATGAGGTCTCAGTATCCCGTCTGTATAACTTCGGACAGCCAAAGTGCTACTCCGAATGATATGCAGGCCCGTACGTCCACCTATGCTGATTCCAGCCCATAGCATCAACCCATCTCGTTTGTAATGTGATCTTTCATGAACGAATGTGAGATTATTTTGAGTGCCTCTTTCTCTCCATGCCAAAACACATCAGATGTCACATCCAGACGGAATCGGGACTCGTCTGTAAACATAATTTGACTTCAACAACGTTGCCTCCAAACTTTCAGTTGCACGCCTTCTTTGGGCCGCACAGTTGCTTCAGATCAACGGAATACAGACCATTGGCTTACGTGCATAGAGACCACCCTGATGAAGCCTATTTCAGACTATTTGGCTGGGCATCTTCGTCCTGTGGCCAAGAATAACTGTGTTTGCAGCAGAGTAGAATTGTCAGTTCCGTCTCGACGAGCTTTTAACAGGATATATCGGTCATCAGTTTCTGTGGCAGCGCATTACCAACCTTGCCCTTGTCGATGTTTACCATTCCATATGTCTTGAAATCGATTCTACAGCCTTGCATTGAAACTTCTTGCGACCCCAACAGCATCCGTTACACTTCGTTGCGTTTTCCCAGATTCAACTGTCCCGATAACACGCCAAGCCATGGATTTTGTTGAATCACATAGTTGCGATATTTTCAAGTCCCGTTTTCTAAAAACACAAGCTGAGGAATTGAATTTTACAACTGAGACAGTGAAACGGACGTTTCTGCATAATCCCGATTTCTACACTTATCTTTTTTTTCTACTTTTTGACGACATAAACTTTAATTTAAATTAAAGTTTATGGTTAAGTTACTGACGTTATTTAAATAAACATAATTTAAAGCGTAGTAAAAAATAGATAGCAAAAACTTCAAATACAATTGTATTTGAAGTTTTTGCTATCTGTTTCTTACTACGCTTTAAATTATGGATATTTTATTTTACGTTATATATCGGTGTAAATATTTGCGTAATTTTGTTAAAACCATATGCTCCCCTAATTGTTTTGAGCAGTGTAGTTGTGAGATGCCTTTTTAAATTGAACTATTGTTTTAAAAATATTACTTGGTGTGGATACATTTTACAGATCATAAACAGGGCTGTACAAAAGTTCTCAAGTACATTTCAGTTTATTCACAGAAATGGCTGAATGGAAATTATTAATTGTGCTATGCATTTCACTGAACTAACTTTTAGTATACTATGTAATATACATACAAATCCATAGATTAGCTTAATATTTTAATATCTTAAAAGCTGACGAAGTGTATGTAAGATTTTAACACTTTACTTAATAATAAGTATACATTTTAAAATATTTTGACAACTAAGAAAAAAAAGAGACATCATTTAAGAAGAGCACAAAGAAAAAATAAGTTAAATATCAAATAACTAAGTAGATATTTAAAAATACGAATACATCACATGCCCATGGACTTAACATTACCGAAGGGAGTTTCGAAGTTGAGTGACTAGCAGCCTTAAATGTTTATTGTTTATGAGAGAAAACTAATTGTTAATATATTTATTTACTAGTAACGTTTAGTTAAATGTATTTAATTGTACTATCTATAAAATTTATTATTTACATTTAATTTACTTTAATAATTATTATTACATTTAATTTACATGTAATAAATATCATTTACATTTGTTAAAGTTACATTTAATAATACATTTAATAAATTTGAGTCTCTAAAGTATATAGATGCTGGTTTTTCAGTGTATTTCATAGATTACCAGCTTCATTCTGATGCTTCAGAACTCTGTTTTGGATCTTCTTCATCACATTCCTCTTGGCTTTTATCAGGACTACAATCAGATCTAGCTGGGAAAAGAAGTTGTAGGGTCACGCTACTGTATGGCTTGCTCTTTACCTTTGGTCTTCATTTAGATTAGTTTATAAAAAGATCACTGCTTAAAAGAAGCCAATTTGGAACATCTTTATTGCAAACTTCTGTATTGCGAACTTATCTATTGCATTTTCTTGAGTACTTTGTACGGTAATGTCTAAAGTGTTTGTTTCTGACTTCGGCAGCTTCTTCTGATCGTTGACCAATGGGTACGCTTGCTTTCTTAATTACTCATGGAATCATGGGGTACCAATTGTAAAAGTTCACATACAATCTTGCTGTTTCATCAGCAGATGTTTGGATTTTTTTCGTCAATGCGATGTCACTTGTTATGACTTCCAATGTTACTTACAACCTTTTAATCATTTCAACGTCTATTCCAGACTTCTTTAATTCCCTCTTTTCTAATCTTATTTTCTACTTATGAGCCCCCAAATTTAATTGGGGAATCTTTTTTCAGTAAATAAATAATTACAATTTGAAGCCGACCCGATATTTCTATCTGGATGTATAGAGTTGTGTACGTATGTACGTACCTAATATACGTAAGTACATACATACACACAGAATACGTACAGGCAAAAGCTTTGAGGCAATATCCTGTAAGCTAATAATCTGCAATACCACAGTAAAAATGTAGTTTTTATCTCTTCAATTCTCTTCCACCGAAAAAAAAAAATATTTAAAAAAGTGGCAACAATATTCGTAACATTATTTTTGTGAAATTCCCTTTCAGAACTATAACCAACACGATTATATTTCAAAAACGGCCCGGCAAAGCCGGGAAAATTTTTAAAAAGCTTCCGATATGTTGAAACTAGAGCAAAAAATTCTTTAAAAGTACTCCTTTTACAAATTTAATGTTTTTTTTTCATTATATTAAAATCTAAACAATTTAATTTAACACATAGTTTAACACTAAGCTCTGGCCTTTCTTAAATACGTAAGCGTTATTCAATTTAAGTTCATCAATTCATTAATTCACAAAAAATTACATTTAAAAGTAAAAACAATGCCAAAAAGCAACAAAAAATCATGTCTTCTTTCAAAGAAGTTTTCTCTTCAACTGAGGCCTGGAGCCACCGCATATGGCTCAAGTTCTTTAAATAGACATTGATGGATGCGCCAATTTGTCTGCTATTAAAAATATAATTTTTACGATTGTTGCTGAATTTTTATTTTGTGCATTTTTGGCCAGGTTTTTGGATCAAATACTCCACTGTGTGCCAGTTGGCTGGCTCGCTCTGTTGCCATAATAACATCGCACACTTCGCTGTAATGTGATGTGATTGGATGACAGCTTGATTACTGATGATACCCTAGATTTCTCTTCAGGTTTGCTTAATGTTTTCTTTTTGAATGAAAAGCGTATATTCTTTTAAAATTTGAAGATTTATTACCCGACTGCCAAGACGGGTTATATGTTTCACGCGTATCTGGGTATGTTGACTTATACTCTGGAAACATCCAACGACTGGATGGATTTTAATGAATGACATCTCTAACGATTCCTCTTAATCGTTCCTCTTAATGGTTATAGGCTAGGTTTTGTTTTTATAAATTCAAAATGGCGGTAGAGACGAAACAAATTTTTTACGCACCATATTGAGTGGCATATCATTCGATAGGTCTTTCAAACTGAAGACAATGTTCCATTGACTATTTTACAATCAGTAGCTCCGTTTAAATATTACACAACCTGGAAGTTGTGTAGGTAGGATATCCAGCTTTACTGCAACTCTAAACATCATAGGCCTCATCAAAACAGTGTTTATAGATAGGAACTAGCAATTAAACACAACTTAAAAGTCATCAATACAAGTAAATAAAAAAAAATAGGTATGTAATAAAAAAAATAGTTTCACATTGATGAGAAATAATTAATTAGTTCGCTTTTTTACACAGACGGGGATTTAATTTTTACACATGATTTAATTTTTATTTGTTTTTGTAAAGTAATGAAACGTTTAGTCATACATTGACAAATGGTGTTAGAAAATGCTCTTTTGTTTCAAGAACATTCCACCAAATGGCAGCATCAGACAATCCTTTTTTTATCTAATGTGACAGCCACTCAGAACAGTTAGTGTTTCTCCTTCCCTTATAGCAGTTGGCAGCAAAATGCTGGTGGATTAACATTCCAATAATATTCCAAAGAAATGATAATATGTTTAAAAAAACTGCAACAAACCATAGTTCAAAGTATTTCTTTGTGTTTGTAAGTAGTCTTATTCATCTGTTTTGTTTTATTGTGAAGTGTGCTCAGTATTGTGTCCAGCATATATATTATTCTAGTGTATTTAATCTTCAAATGAATGTTTTTTGTTCAGCCTAAGAAGAATATATTTCTATTGAAATACATCAAAACATAAAGGTAAAACTTTAAACTTTTCATTGTTTACCTATTGAGGAATTTCGTATTCATGCCTTCCATATGGAATAACATCCCAACAGTCGATTATGAGACTGAAGTTATCTCTATTTTAAATATAATAATATGAAAGAAGATAATTTAATATAATTAAATTCAAAGAAATAATTATTTTCTGAATGTTATATTTTTCACAAGTGAATGATATAAAAGAAAATTCAAAGAATTGTTCTTATTTTGAAATCAAAAGTATTGTGTATTGATAAGAAAAGAAATTATTTTGCCAGTTTCTTATTGAAATTTTATTATGCAAGTTGAAAATGTAAAATTTATGTTTTAAACAAAGGATTGAACATTTAAGAACACTTTTTCTGAAATCAAAAGTAACTTCAAAAATTGTTCTCAAGAGTTTTATTTTGTTCTTATTTCATCATTAGCATTATATTTGAGTTTATAATTGTTGTTATGATGTATTAATAAGATAAAAAGTTTTATTTTCTGTGAAATTAGCAAATATTATTATACCATAATGTCTAGTATTAAAGAATCTCATTATGTTGATAAATTAACTGATGACAACTATTCAGTTTGGAAGTTCAAAATAGAACAATTGTTAATCAAAGAAGGTCTGTATGATGTTGTATTTGAACCTAAAAAGGAAAATGATGATAATTGGGTAAAAAATGATAGAAATGCTAGGGCATTAATTTGTTTAAATATCTCAGATTCACAAATTGTTCATGTCAGACATGCTAAAAGTGCTAAAGAAACATATGATCAATTGAAATCTGTTCATGAAAGGGTAAATATAACAAATAAACTTTATCTTCTTAGGAAGCTGTATTCCATTAAATATAATGAAAGTATTAAAATGCAGAATCATATTAATTCTGTCTTAGAATTAGCAGAAAAATTAAGAAGTATAGGTGAAGTAATACAAGATGATCATTTAATAGCTATTTTGCTCTGTTCCTTACCAAATTGTTATAGTACCTTTATAACTGCTATTGAAAGTAAATATGAAACAGATTTATCATTAAAATATGTTCAAAACAAATTAATTGACGAGTATCTTAGAAGAGTTGAAACTAAACAAATTTCAACAAAATTTGAATCTATTGCTTTAAAGGGTAATAGGGATAAACCAAAGCATTTGAATGAACAAAAATTTTGTTCAAACAAAAATTTTGTCAAAACAAAAAGAATAATCACAACCGTGAAGATTGTTTTCACTTAAAGGGTAATAATACTAACAAAGCAAAACCAAATATCACCCAAGATAGATCACGTCAACAGTTTAAAAAACCAAACAATTTCTCTGCCTCTACTGCTAGTCAAAATGAAAATCTATCAGATTCTCAAAACTATCATGAATTAATGGAAGAATCAAATTCTTCGAGTTTTGTTATGAAATCTCAACAAAATGGAAATAAAAACAAAAATTTGTCTTTTGTTATTGATTCAGGTGCGTCTGTTCATTTAGCTAATTCCTTGGAACTGTTCTCAGAATTAAAAAGTTCGAATAAAGATACAATTACAATTGCTAATGGAACTAAATTAACTGCAAAGGGAAAGGGTAAATGCACTTTTAATATTGAAACAGTTAATGGTCAAACAAATAGAGTTACATTAGATCATGTGCTTTATGTTCCCGAGTTGGATAGTAATTTATTATCTGTCCAGTCTTGTACTGAGAAAGGTTTTGTTGTAATATTTAAAGATGATATGTGTTTAATTAAAAAGGGTAACATCTTAGTTGCAGATGCAAAAGCTGATGAGGGGTTATACAGATTATAAATAATACCTACAAATGAAAAGTTATATAGTGCTTCAAAAATATTACCCATTTGTTCTAATGTTAACTGCATTCTAAAATGGCACCAAAGGCTGGGCCATAGTAATTTAGAATCCATCAAGAAAATTCAAAAGGATGATTTAGCTTTAGGTATTACTGTGAATAATTGTTCTCATAATACTGAATGTTCAAGTTGCATAAAAGCTAAGCTAACAGAAAAATCATTCCCAAAAGAAACACAATACAGAAGTAAAAAACCACTCGATTTGATATACAGCGACGTATGCGGTCCTGTAGAAACAAAAAGTATGGGATCAAAAAGGTATTTCGTTACATTTATTGATGATTACTCTCGTTATACACAAGTATTTTTTATTTCTTCTAAAGATGAAGTATTTGATAAATTAAAAGAGTATGTTGCATCAACAAAAAATATTTTTAGCTTCACATTTTTATTTTTTTAACTTCATCTTAATCGCCATAATATTTATATTTCTAATAGACTGAAAATGTTATTTTTTGTTACATTTAATTTCACACAGATTGTTTATCATGACCGATGTAATGCTACCAAAAACATCTGCTCTGCGATAGAAACACCTGCAACTGCATGCGCGTAAATTTATTTCTCTTTATAAAAAGGCATATTTCACTTGGTTTGTTTTTTTTTTAGTTTATTTTCCTACTCGACAGTGTCAAAGTTTGACGTGCAGTCGTTGAAAGTTTGTACACGTGTGAGAATCATTAAATTGCGGTAGAAGTAATAGATTTTAAAATTAAGTTTCGCAGTGTAAATGGAAACACCTAAGAAGGGAAGTAAGTTTCGAAATCGTTCGACTTTCACATGTCCTTTATTTGGAACCCCGAAGGAATTAACACAATGCGGATTACCAACCCATGAAGGTATATTGCGCTATTGTTTCCAAG
Source organism: Maratus speciosus (assembly GCA_963932465.1). Lineage (NCBI taxonomy): Eukaryota > Metazoa > Arthropoda > Arachnida > Araneae > Salticidae > Maratus > Maratus speciosus. The sequence goes on along the minus strand of OZ010795.1, from coordinate 477,788,863 downwards.
AAAAGTGTAATCTTGCACCGGACGTCAGCGATCAGGAACCCAAATTCTCCGCTATTGCCGAACGTGTAGCTAAAAACATTGAAAGTGTCTACAATAAATCATCTATACCAACAGTTTCGCATAATCCAGTCATAGCGATGTTAAATATATATCATAAAAGATATAGGAACATGATGAAGTCTTACAGAAGGGATAAGGATAAACCAAACTTTCAGAAGAAAATTAATAATTTCGTAGATGATGCAAGAAAAAACTTGTTTGATATAGCCGCATGTAAATGCAAAGATTTGAACAAATGCAATTGTAAGAAACAAAATAAGGTTCCAAAAAGAGAACGTGCATTTTTGCTGAATCAACGGACGACAAGAGTCGGTTGGTTATATTGGTCAATTAGATGCCGAATATAATTCACACATACTAAAGAGAGTGGAGTTTTCAATTGACTTATCTCGCCGAAGCCCTGGACCAATATCTCACGCAAGGTGGCTCACTACTGCAAATCGTATTTTGAGACTCTACGTTGGAACAGATGAACCCTCTTCTGAACTTCTAATACTAGCTGAGTACATCGTGAAAGTGTATTGCATCGGTTGGTTCACTATTAAAATGAATGCATGCTTCCATGGTGCCCAGAATTTGTGGACTATAATTCAAAACACCCGTTACTTGCCGGACAATCTACGAAAGATTATAGATCCTGTAATTTCACCAAATGCTTATTTCGCAAATCTCAAAAATATCCTTATTGGAATGCTAGCAGATGAAAGACAGCACATAAGGACCCTAGCTTTGAAGAGAATTGCTAAAGCAAGAAATTCTGCAGAGTCCAATAGCGTCATCCGACATTTCGTTATTCCAGACTTGAACTTTGAAGCTGAAAACTATATCGATGTAATTGACTGGCAAAACTGTGAAATAACGGAACCGCCTATTACGATTTCTCTATCATCTGACGATCTCACAAAGCTGGTGAGTTTGAGAGGTTCAATTAAAGATATTAGCTGCTATAAATTTCCTTGTCCTACACAGGCAGTAGAGAGATTTGAAAAATTAGTCATCAAAGCAGCTGCGAAAGTTTGTGGGCAAGAGCAGAGGGAGGGTTACATTAGATCAACTTTGGCCTCTCGAGAAATAATGGCTTCATTTAAAAGCAAATCAGATTATAAAATTCATTTCAAATAAATATCTTTTCATTTAAATTTTATTTAACCCGATTCTGCTAAAAATATCTTTATTTCACTTAATAAAATACTTCATTTTATATCACTTTTGTAATCTGTGGTGCATCAAGGAACTTCTGTCTATTGCTGACATGAAGTAAAACAGCAGAGCATGAAGCGATCGTCAAGAAAAATAAGTGAGTACCTTTATTTATTTTTTTATTATTTTATCTATTGTTATCATAACTACTAGACATTTATAACATTTTAGTAGAAATAAAGTAAAGTTATTTAATTCTAGAGATATTATAAAAGTACAGAAAAAACGAAAAATTAAAATTTTGCCATTTTTTTTGTTGAAAAAATTGGTCTTTTTGCGGCGGTAAAAGATATGCTTTCATCTTAATGAACTTTTCTAGGGATATTTCAGATATCTTCATGTAGCTATTGCGCTCTATTAGAAGTTGTATTGCTATGTTTGAATAACTAAAAAAAATAATGAAAAAACCACGTTTTTTGCGATTTTTTGGAAATTTAACCCCTTTGCGGCGGTAAAAGATATTAACCGATTGGTGTAATATTTTAAGAAATTAATCTTTACCACAAAATGCAACTTTTCCGACCTATTACGTTTCGATTATAAAAATTTCGATTTTTTCGACCCACCCTACTATATATGGTCTTAAACAAGCCGCCAAGTGCTGGAATGAAGAAATAGAGAATACTCTAAAGGCATATGGATTTAAACAAAGTGAAGGTGATCCATGTTTGTTCATAAAAGAAAAATCATAAAGAAGATAATTCATCTCATACTGTATGTAGATGATATTCTGATGAACTCAGAAGATGAAAATGAAGTTAATGAAGTAATAAATTACTCAAAGAAATCTTATCCCATAACATCACTAGGAGAAGCAAAATACTTCTTAGGTATAGAAATTTACAGAAAAGAAGATGGAAGTTATTTACTTTCAAAAAGAAGTAAAATAAATCAATTAGTTAAGGATTTTCAGCTTGAAGAAGCCAAACCAACTTATACCCCAATGGAAACTAACTATTATAGTTTAGATAGAAAATCTTTTATCCTCAAATGATAATTATAGACAAGCTATAGGAAGTCTTTTATATATATCATCATACACAAGACCTGATATTACCGCTCCTACACACATACTAAGTCGAAGATGCAATAATCCAAGACAAAAGGACTGAAATGCTGTTAAGAGGGTAATAAGATACTTAAAAACCACGAAAGATCTTGATCTCCACATTTCTTCAAAAGAATATCCTAATATAGTTGCATACTCAGATGCAGACTGGGGTCAAGATGCTACAGACAGAAAATCCACCTCAGGAAATGTAATCTTCTTAAGCAATAGCTGCATTTCTTGGTTTTCACGAAAACAAACATGTGTGACATTATCGTCAGCAGAAGTTGAATATGTGGCACTGTCACAAGGAACTCAAGAGGTGCTATGGATCTTAAAATTATGTAAAGATCTCAATTTGCAACAACATTTTCCTATTAGAATTTTTGAGGATAACCAATCTACAATTAAATTGGTTGAAAGTGAAAAATTTAAATCTCGCACTAAGCACATTCATACAAAGTATCATTACATACGAGATTTAAAAACGAAAACTGTTATAGATGTCAAATATCTATCAACAAATGAAATGATAGCAGATATAATGACGAAGCCGCTGCCAAAGGTCAAATTTGAACTTTGTAGAAACCTTATCAACCTGGTGTCAGATTCTATCACAAAATGGGAGAGATGTTAGAAAATGCTCTTTTGTTTCAAGAACATTCCACCAAATGGCAGCATCAGACAATCCTTTTTTTATCTACTGTGACAGACACTCAGAACAGTTAGTGTTTCTCCTTCCCTTATAGCAGTTGGCAGCAAAATGCTGGTGGATTAACAATCCAATAATATTCCAAAGGAATGATAATATGTTAAAAAAAACTGCAACAAACCATAGTTCAAAGTATTTCTTTGTGTTTGTAAATAGTCTTATTCATCTGTTTTGTTTTATTGTGAAGTGTGCTCAGTATTGTGTCCAGCATATATATTATTCTAGTGTATTTAATCTTCAAATAAATGTTTTTTGTTCATCCTAAGAAGAATATATTTTTATTGAAATACATCAAAACATAAAGGTAAAACTTTTAACTTTTTATTGTTTACCTATTGAGGAATTTCGTATTCATGCCTTCCATATGGAATAACATTCCAACAAATAGATTATTTATTAATACATTTTGTTAAAAATAAAGCGAACATTATGATGCTTAAAAATTAATACAACAGAAAAAAATGACACTATTTATAATTTTTCTTTCTTGAGTTTATATCAGTAGCTTTAAAAATGCGATGTTTATGCTAGTTTTTAATATTTGTCTTCCAATTTCCTCTTTAAATCTCGAATGCCTGTGTCATTAGTAAATTTTTCTAATCTGTAATATTCAGGTGAAACTTTTTTTTTTTAAACTTTTCATGTCAGCTGCTTCAGATTTTCTTTTTAACTTCACATACATATTCCCTTGACACTTCTAATGATGTTTCTGTATTAACTTTAAGCGGATAAAGCAAAGAGATTGTTGATAAACTTTTTTTTTTCAAAAATATTCTTTGTAATTATTTTTGATATAAAAAAAAGAGAGTAAAGGAGGCAAATTTTATTTCATGTTTCGTAGGCAGCAGGTGTTTATGTTATAAAAACACCAAATTTAACTCGGTTTAACTCTTTGATAGAATTATTACCTATCTGAAAATTTCAGCATAAAAAGCTATATTTTCAAATATGAAACTTTCACTATGGTATATCGTCAAAACTATTTTCATGAATGAAAATATATACATTTTCCTTTAGAAACAATTAAACGTTTCTGAAATTCTAATGAGAATAATACTTTGTAACTTTGATGAAAATATACTGTAATCGAGAACGTAATAAGAGACAAGAACTACACATTCAGCATTATTTCCTAAAAAATAATAATACTTTCAACACCATGTTAAATATAAAATAAAATCTGTGTCACATTTCTCGTGTCAACATTTATTTATTCATCATTATTTTCTCAAAAAAATAATACTTTCAATAGCATGTTAAATATAAATAAAATCTGTGTCACATTTTTCGTGTCAACATTTATTTATTCAGCATTATTTTGCTCAAAAAAAAAAAAAAAAATACTTTCAATACTATGTTAAATATAAAAAAAATCTGTGTCACATTTTTCGTGTCAACATTTATTTATTCAGCATAATTTTCTTTAAAAAAAATTCTTTCAATACCACGTTAAATATAAAAGAAAATCTGTGTCACATTTTTCGTGTCAACATTTAATTATTCAGAATTATTTTCTCAAAAAAGTAATACTTTAAATACCATGTTAAATATAAAAGAAAATCTGTGTCACATTTTTCGTGTCAACATTTATTTATTCAGCATTATTTTCTCAAAAAAATAATACTTTAAATAACATGTTAAATATAAAAGAAAATCTGTGTCACATTTTTCGTGTCAACATTTACTTATTCATCATTATTTTCTCAAAAAAATAATACTTTCAATACAATGTTAAATATCAAAGAAAATCTGTGTCACATTTTTCGTGCCAACATTTATTTATTCAGCATAATTTTCTTTAAAAAAAATTCTTTCAATACCATGTTAAATATAAAAGAAAATCTGTGTCACATTTTTCGTGTCAACATTTAATTATTCAGAATTATTTTCTCAAAAAAAGTAATACTTTAAATACCATGTTAAATACTTTCCGTGTCAACATTTATTTGTTCAGCATTATTTTCTCAAAAAAAAAAAATAATACTTTAAATACCATATTAAATATAAAAGAAAATCTGTGTCACATTTTTCGTGTCAACGTTTATTTATTCAGCATTATTTTCTCAAAAAAAAAATAATAATAATACTTCAAATACCATATTAAATATACAAGAAAATCTGTGTCACATTTTTCTGTAAAGATATAACACTGAGTAATATAAAAAGAAAAGTGCATTTATCTTTTGTATACATTCGAATGGATTAAAATCCAAACATCATTTATAACACATGGAAACGATGAAGGTTCGGCATGACTTCCTAATAAGAACATAATACGAAGTTAATTGGAAAATTCGATCCTTCTTTTCCCCATCGCTTGGTCAGCCAACTGTATAGCTAATGACTATGACTCATCTATTTTCACGACAAACGCATCAGACAGATTTCATTTATCTGTTTAGTATTATTTTGTCAAAGAAATATTACTTTCAATACGATTGGTTCTGGTTGGGTAAAATAGACAGTCTGCATAAAACAAACAGTAATTGTCAAAATTATTATTTTATTTTCACTCTTACTTTTGTAACGGTTATTTGTATCATAAGCAATATTTTCAACTATTTTTTTTTTATTTGGAAACATTCTTTTACTATGCATAGACAACATTTCTGATTTTATGTTTAACTCTGACTATGGAATATTAAAATTTTCTTTTATCCAGAAGTTTTATCAGTCAAAGTTCCAGCAAAATTTACAATTCACAGGCTACTCTTGTTCCTAAAGAATATATTTCTATATTTTGGCTTGTTGTATTCACTTTATTTTTATTTTAAAGGAGTTTAACCCTTTCAGTGCGGAATTTTTGCTACTGGTTTTGCTTATAGCCAAATTACAGCACTTCGCAGGTGCAATATGTCATCTCTGCTAAGCCCATGACACACTACAGTGAGCACTATACACGCCGTGAACGCCTAGGTGACTTTTGTCGACGCTTACAGTAGTCTACTGCACCTAGATGTCGACATTAGTCGACTTCCGCACTCGAAACCTTATGTCGACTTCTGTCGACTCACGCACTAAAAGGGTCAAGGGGACCGGGTAAGCTCTATTTCGGCCATGTTAAAATACACCAACTTTATGTACCTTTTTCTCAGAAAGGGTGAAATATAAAGGTCTATTTTTAGAGTACTTTTAATAACATGCTTTACGTATTTTAACAGACCATTTTCTTTTTAAGTGAAACTGAAAATTAATTATTCATTATTTATTGAAAGGCATTTTTAAATTAGCATTTTTGGTAAGATTTCACTGCCTAAAATAAATAATTCTCAGCAAATCATTAAATCCCTGTGTTAAAGTATGCACTATAACATAATATAAGAATTTAGAAAAAACTGAATTCTCGAGTTTAATAGATATTGAAAAAAAGGAACACAAACCTGAAAAATCGAAGTTTTGAGAAAAAGTCAATTAAAGATGTAAAGCAGTGTTGCCAGTACACTACTTTTTTTAAATTGTGATTTGTTGATTGGCACCACTTTTTTCAAATAGTAAAATTCGCCTTATTTAATAACATATTAATTAAGGTGAAAACAATGGGAATTTTACCACTTCAGAAAAGTGGTGCCAATCAAGAAAAGTAGCCCACTGCTATGAAGTGCTCTTAGAAAGAATGAAAAAATCCAGCACTTTTTTTATATATAAACATGTGTAACACACTGTTGAAAAAAGTAAAAGTTTAAACTATTTAATGATATAAAAAAGTAAAAATCGATTTTTTGGTTGAATCTCGCTTACCCGGTCCCCATAAGTAAAGTGGAGTAAAATTAACATAGTGTTAGGCTATTAGAGTATTAAAAGACAAAGTTTAAGGTTTTAAATGGTTCTTTTTTGAGAAACAGGTGACATATGCATATGTTCTGATAAAAAATAAATTTTATTTTTAATGTCTGCAATACCTTTTACAACATTTTCGACGAAAATAGCTTGAATAAATAAGTAAATCTAGTTATTCTATTATTATGTTTACACAAAGATGTTAAAAATGTATATCTTTTTAAAAAACGTATAATATTGTACTCACAGATATCTATATATTGACATAAATTATATTGTTAGGATTTTTAAATAACAATAGTTCAGGTCAAAAACTTAAATATAGTTTTTTTAATTGCTTAATCTTCTATAATTACACTGTGTCATTTTATATCTTTACAGCTATAGACTTGAATTTTTTATAGCATGCATTTGTCTGATATTAATCTTCTTTGTCTTTATATAAATAATGTTCATGAGTAATTTATTATTTTAAAATACATTGACAATTTTTACTAAATTTGAAAGAATATTTTTCATCATTAAAGAAAATGTGGAAGGAAATTTTAAAAGAAGTGGTTTCGGGAGAGCCGATTACAGACTGTCTCAAAAGCTGTTCTCCCTAGCCTTCTAAAGCAGATGGCCCAAAAATTGTCATCTCAAAATGCTGTGAAAGGCTCCTACAGTTGTGGACTAAAACCAGTGAACAAAACTGAAGTAGAAAAATGAATTGGAGCATAAATGCTGTAAGACACGGTTATTTCAACTTCAAAGCACAAGGTGGAAACTCACTCAATTTCAAATGAAGCTGATGGATTTCCTTCACCTTCAAAATAAGCCGTTGGCTCTTCACTTAAAGAATTAGAATTGGCGATTCTTTCAATACTCTCACCTCTAGCATCCGGTGAAACAAGCATTTCCTTGGAGAATTAAAAAGCAAATAGTCTTTTCGCTATGTGCCGGGAGGAGAACTTAGCTTTCATATATCTTCTTTTTTTAAATATAGCCTAACACAAGAAGCTAAAATTAGTGGAACTCGATTAGATGATTCAATAAAAATTCCTTATTTCTTGGTTTTAAAATTTTGCAAATTTTACTCAAATTTTAAGAAGCTAAAATGCGACGAACCCGATAAAAGAATATTCGTCAATACTGAATTTGAATGAGAATTGCGCCAAATTAGTAAGCTATAGCCAAATTGGCATCTTTTATGATTGTTTAGTTTTGGTCGCCAAATTGCGCCAAGCTTGGCGAAAATTTGAAGCTAACGTTAACTAACAATCATAAATTAGTACCTTATTCTTTTAATTGTTGTCTATTTTCAAAATGTCAACCACCCTAAAATTTCAAACTGCTATATCTCAACCATTTTTAGGGTTTCGTTCATCTGACGAAACCCTATTCGTCTCGCTCCTCTGTCTGTCTGTCTGTCTGTCCGTCACAGAGCCCGTCCTCAGAAACTATATATGTTGCAGACTTATAGCTGAACACCTCACATTAAACGACAAATCCTGAAATTTTGAAAAAGTCTTACATTTAACCCTCTGGACTCTAACTTGTGTATTTTAAGCTTTTTTTTTCTAAGCGCCTATTTAAGTTGAAGACTTTAAATTTTGCCTACGTGTAGCAGAACAATTGCAATCACACGAAAAATCATAAAATTGTCAAAAAGTCTTATATTATTTACCCACCGGGCTCTAACTCGTGTATTTTAAGCAATTTTTCTAACCTCCCCTCCCATTGCACCCGGTGGGTAATTTTCTAACATTTGACACCACTTTGACCACTCTTTCATATTATCCACATAGCCTTACATATTTCAGCTCCACCTTTTACCGCCAGGGGGTTCCTACCTATCTCGGGTGCTATAGACGCAATCCCCTCGACTAATATACCCAAGGATAGGTTGTGAAACGGAGTTTCGTTCGGATAGAGGTTTGTGTAGAATAGAGTGAGCCCCCTGGTTGCGGAATGTGGAACTAACAAATTTCGCAAAAGGATAAAGCGTTTTGAAATGAATATTAAACGAAACCCTCTGTGCGATCTGTGATCACACTTACCCACTTGTTTGAGTTAGAGACGAAACAAAAAAAAAATACTCCGGAATCCTTACATTAAGGCCTAACACTTAAACATAAAATAAATTTGGATTTCTGAATTTTTGTATATTTTTTTTAGTTTTAAATATTTAAATGGCCTCTATTTTGAAACAAGATAGCGGATGAAGTTGGCCAACAAACTCGGTCGAAACATTTGTATGTACTATACACTCAATAAATCTCATCCAAATCGGTTTATAAATACGAGAGTTATCGCATGTAAAAAATCAGATATATGTACATTTCATCAGTAATTAAAAATCAAAAACACCATAACCTTGGAAAGAAGGTGTATATCAGCAATATTTAACTATAAAAATCCACAAAACTTTCAAAAATACACGTTAAAAACAAACACATGCAAAAAACTGTCTGTTCTTCATCAGTAAGTGGACAGACAGACATAACTCCATCCCCACTGTTAAAAGCTCACAGGTTTCTGAACACACGCCCATCCGTAATTTTTCATTAATTATATATATATATATATATATATGTAGCATTTTGCTACTGACTTTCAGATATTTAGGTGACACCAGTACACCTCGACATAAATTATAGTAGAGCAATCAAAACCATCCATCCGTTATATTGAAAATATCGGATTGCAGTCAGGGTGGCGAGCAAAGACAGGCTCGAAACACACTGAGATAATTTCCCTTGCGTAATGAATATAGAGAGTCATCGTCAATTTTTAAACTGGTTTTATTGACATAAAACATAGTAAAACACTTCCAGTAGTTATTCCATTAACTCTCAAAAATCGATCATCACTTCATAAGACTTTAGATGTTATAAGATTGGGATCTACACATTAGAACGTTCACTCCAAGCGACGCAGCTTAATTAGACAACCAGAAAAACGTAAAATCTTCTGCTCCTTCGCCGATGTAACGATATTTGTACTCGGGAAAAAACAGCGCGCGGACGGTTACAGAAAGGTAAAAGACCAATGCTAGAAGAGAGGTGGGGAAGGATGGGACATAAAACAGATTACGATTCGATGGGAAAGGATGACGTCGATAAAGAACTCTTTTATACGGCGTCAGAATTAAAGTGCAAATAGCGCTGGCGGACGCATGGAATTGTGTGTATAGAACACGAAAGAATAAATGATATTAAAACATTCGAAAGAAAGATAATTTAGTTTTAGAATAAAATGAAAAAGTAATTTAATGGGTTCTATAAGATTAGGCGAATGAATTAAGGTTTTTAGAATAATAAAAGAATACGCAACTTTAAATGCATGAAATAAAAGACAAAAGATATTAAGATATTATTAAAGATAGTTAAAAAAGGAAAAATATTAAGAATTTGCAATAGTTTTACTAAGAAAAAGAGGCGGAAATTTTTATTATTACACACACACACACACACATATATATATATATATATATATACGTAACATTTGAACGGAGGGTGGTTTTGGGGTCTGAGAGTCATGATCGGTGATGAAAATACACGAAAAAGTTTCGGAAGTGCTTTCTTCCGGACGGCTACAATAGGTAGCTTTTTACTTTTTGTAATGAAAGCTACCTAAAAGGAAATGTATACAGGCAAGCACAGGTGAAGTGCTGACGGAACACATGGTTATTTCACGTCTCCAAGAAGAACATGAATTGTGTAAAATGTTGAAAACATGCTATTCTTCCAAAGATTGTAGCATAGAAATATAATGCTTCAATACAGTTAAAAGTTGAGGGGGGGATTCAAAGTGGAAGCACCATAATACCCCCATCGGGAAAATTATCTGCAAGTTATTGGGTATTGGTGAAGTGCTACAGCAAAAAGTCAATTAAAAGTCTTGTTCTCTAAATGTTGTAAGCAGAAAATGGCCTTTTTACTTTTAAATATCTAATTAAATCTAAGTTTGGAGAGAAATATCCGTTTCCAGAAAATGGCGATGTAGACGAAGTTGATACTGAACAGACCAGCCAAATAATGCATGAACCAATGTTCGATAGTAGCACACATTAAATATTTAATTTTTTATATTTAAATGTTACATATTTACATGAATATGTTTAATAAAGTGTGTCTCATCTATTTTTCGATTTGATCTTATTGATACGATTTTTCATGAATCATTTCATTTTTTTCCCCCGTATAATCATTTTACCCCACAGATCGTTCTTTTTACTCACTGCTATGGAGTAAAATGATCATAATTAGAAGCTTAAAAATTAGCACTGATTAAACAGTTTTATTTGTTAAAACTGATCAAATGAAAAATTGTAGAAACTCTCAGATAGTGTAATGTACGAAAATGTAAAAAAAAAAAAAAAAAAAAAAAAAAAAAAAAAAAAAAAAAAAAAAGAGTAAATATTTTATATAATTTTAGGATTGTAGCTTAGGAAAGTTGTAAATAGCTTATTTTATGGTTATTTTATCCCACCTCATCCTATCAAATATATATGAAATGCTGTTTTAAATTATTCTGCACTAAATATTTGAAAAAGACCACTTTTTCCTTCGTATATATTCGATTAGATTACCACCAAAGCATCTTTTGTAACACCAAAAAACGGCGAAAATTTAGCATGATTCCCTCCTAAGCACGTAATGCAAAGTTAATTGGGAACTTTATTTAGTAGTATTTTGTCAAAGAGCTTTTTTTTTTTCAATTCTATATTAAACAAGAAAAAAGAAGTTCTTGTATTGAACATATCTGAAAAGTGATAACATTAAATAACACAGAAAGGAAAAAAAATTGCATTTGCTTCCATTTATATACATTCGGTTGGATTTTTGCCAAAAATTATTAGTAACACCAGAAAACGACGAAAGTTCAACATGACCCCCTCCTAAGCACGTAATGCAGAGTTAATTGGAATCATCAATCTTTCTTTTCCTCATTGCTTCGTTAGCCCTCTTTTAAACGAATGGTGGTAGCTCATCCATTTTCACGACAAATGCATCTGTTACATTTTATTATTTCGTCAAAGAACTAATTTTCAATTCATTTTTTAAAGATGTCGGAAAAGTGATAGCCCGGAAAAACACAAAAAGAAAAAGTGCATTTTCTTCCATTTGTATACATTCGTTTGGATGGCCGCCAAAACATCATTTCTAACACCAGGAAACGACGAAAGTTTAACTTGATCCCCTCCTAAGCACGTAATGCGGAGTTAATTGGAATCATCAATCCTTCTTTTCCTCATCGCTTGACCAAGCCCCCTTTTAAACTAATGGTGATAGCTCATAAATTTTCTCGACAAGTGTATCTGCCAGATTTTTTTTTATTTATGTATTATTGCCGTATCATTGAATAAGATAAAGCATAACCCAATAAATTTATGTAAATATTATAACTAATTTATCTTTATTTCTTTTCAGTAGAATAGCTGTTGTTTTCAATTACAGAAAAAAAGATTTTAGGTTTCCGATAATAGCATCCAATCATGAACTAAGCATTTGTAAATAAATATTCATTTAAATTGAGACTGCTTCTATTAAAAAAGATTCTAAAATTTCGTTAATAAAACTTTTTATTTTTCTCATTTTTCTTCATTTTCAACTCAACATTCAACTTTAAATAATAGCATTGTTCTAAAAAAATAAGTTCATTTCCATGCCGCAAATCATCGTAGAAAAAGATAACTGGTACCAATCTATTAGTAAAAATAATTATTAATTAATGTTAAGCTTAAGTATTGCTTAGGGGAACGAATCGAGAATTGAAAGTATATTGAAAAAAATCTTTGCCCATATTTGAGTTGCCACACTTTCAGAACCCAGTCCAAATGACTTAAAGTGAAATGAAACAAGAAGGATAAAAGCAGTTGATGTCAGATGTGCTTAATAGAGTCTCGAAAACGCCGCAGAAAAACCAGAAAATCATGTAAACAATGTGGAAAGCCAGTATGTGATGTACACTCGTACAGCTTTTGCTATTATAAACTTGTCCACAAAATTTCACGTAATTGAACTATTTTTTACTGTAAAAAATATGTTTAATTCTTATTTTCAAATTAATTTAAAGTTTTATTGATATAAATCTAAATAATTTATCAATATCTGTATTATTCCACAGAAAATTAGCATGGGTACCCGGGTACCCTTGACATTGATGAGAGGTATAAAAATGTTTCATGCCCCAAAATAGTAATAAAATAATTCCGAGTTTTAAAGTGATTATACTAATGGACAGTGAATACTAGGAATAAAGGGGATACAAATTCACTTAATTTCTTTTGATATTAACACCCCCAAAACGGGGAAAAAGACAAAAAAGGTACCCGTGTACCCGGTCATTGACATAAGGGTTAAATTCATGTTTTACCTTTACAAAACAATTTACAATGAAGGTATATTTTTAAGCATAAATTATAAATTACATAGCGGAAAGAGCACTAAATCAGGATTGTTGTATTTTAAGCTTCTAGGAATAGATTTGTAGATTTAAATTTATAGGTAGAAATTCATAATTTTCTGAAAAAACTACATTTTTAAAAATTAATTTTCGAAAAAAAAGTATGAATTTTTAACTTATGAAATTTTTAACAGAAATCCATTTCTGAAAGTCGCGAATCGAATATTACAGATCTATAGTAGTATTTGGTTTGCTTAACAAACCCTCAATGCAATACTTTTTTTCAATTGTTAAAAATGAACTTAAAATTAGGAGCTCTAAACTCTAAACCTGCGTAATCAAAACCTTTTTACAAAGTTTGCTAAGAATCGTACTCTTTTAATAAAAGAAATAATAATATATAGTACCTTTGACCGTTTTCCCTAATTTAATTTTTCTGGCCCGAAAAAAAAAACATTGTTTTCTGAACTTTATATATCCTTTTAATATCTAACCAAAACATATATACATATATTTTATTTGGTATCTTGATTTTAAGTGCCCGTTTTATGAATTTGAAAAAATTAAAAATTGGTCAATATTACAACATGGTGTTATATCTTTGTCCAGAGGGTATTGAACCTTTTACCACAGATTTAAAAAGTGACAAAAACATGAATACAGATATAGAGAGAAATATAATATTTAATATATTGGAAAATACAAATCTGTATTTAAGAATACAAATTGCAAAAACATCTTTTTTAAAGCAACGCAAATTTAAGCATATTTTAAGTGTATAAAAAGTTAATGAAAAATTCCGCTTGAATGTAGGTATTTTTAAAAAGTTTGTAGATAATAAAATAAAAATACGTATTCCATTTAAAAGAACTATAATTCAAAATTTGGTTTGAAAGTTAGTTTTGAGCATGAAAAAAGTATTTACGTAAATCACGTTGAATAAATGAAATCAAGCTTATAAAAAACAACAAATCGATAAACAAAAGTTATTCAACATTAAACGTAGATAAATCAACTCCAAATGTCATATATTCCAATTCAGCAGATCACCCTGAAAGCGATGGATGTGGATGTTCCATGATAATATCATCTTTATGTGTGTCATGAGTTTCATCTTCTCTTATAAACTTAGTTCTCGCACTCAATCCCATTAGATATTTAACTTTAAAATCAATAGCATCTACTTCAACCATTTCAAAAACATAATATTTAACCATTTTTTTTAAACCTTAACAAGCACGAAACTTCCTTTACCTATGTCTTCTTTATCAAATAGAATTTCATTTTCAGTTACCTCATCATCTACTAATAAATCATAATCACTTTCATCGGATGAATTTTCCAAGAATGCATCATCGTCAGAGATAAAACTTTCTGGAACAAAAATATTTTGGCATACTTTTTATTTTTGCATTTTTTATTTTCTTCAGAGATCTTAGTTTTATCCTTTTGTTTCATTTATTGCCTCGACGAGAGGTATTCTTTCAGGAGTATCTGGAGAATACGAGACTTTCCTTTTATACCTACATCTATTTGTTCCCCCACCTTGTTTTAGCTTTGATGTGGGTTCTTATGACTACTGGTATTACAATTTTAGATGTTGGAGGTTTATTCAATTCCTACTATTAGCTCACACTCTCCCTATATTTATTTATTTATTTATATATTTATCTTGTTCAAATTTTCAATCGTTAATAAAATACTCATTATTCATTCTATCAAGTTGAAATAATTTTTTTAAAAGTTGTACTGGATGACAATTGAGATTAATACAGTTTTTTCAAATATTAATTAATTAATTAAATTCTAATTAATTAATTTTAGTTTTGCATGGGAAACAAAATGGCGGCCATTGGTTATTGAAGATCAATGAACGTATTTTCCATAAGGGGTTATCATAGGGGGGACCATGTTTTGTCGCCAAATACCGCCAAGTTTGTCGCCTAATTGGCGATATAGCGCCAAATTTGGTGGCCAAAATGAGTCGCCAAAAGTGACGCCAACTTGGCGATATCTCTAATATTTCGCCAAATTCCCACAGAGTTCATTGTAAATCTACTTGCTTATAGAAAATCAGCAAATTGAGATATTTTAATGCAACAAAAACTAATATTAGCTTAAGGGATTATATTAAATTTTTCTTTGATGGTCTAAATAGGAATTGACTTTAAAAACAAAATTTTTATATTACTTGTTTTCTGAGAGGTTGACTTCATTTAAAGAAGCGCTTTTACAAGCTTAAGAATTAATTTTATGAGCTTTTATGAAAATGATCTTGTGTTAGGCCTTCAGGTCTATAGGTTACACTTGCAGCTGCAAATTCTTTATCGGCAAAAATATGTTCGTTAAAAGGAACAAAACCCGAGATTTTGAAGTCTTTCATAATATTATTAGGAACAAAAGCCTTTGGACAGGCAAGGTCCACTAAAGTTTGAATATCATAAATGGTAACTGGCTCTCCACTGCTTCCTGCTTAAATTATCCAGCTATTTACAGCTTCTTTATAGTAAGTTTTAAAGGATTCGAATACCCCCTATCAAGAGGCTGCATTTTATGGATGGTATGAGGCAAAAAAGTCAGTAATATTACACTAGATTGTTTTGCTAAGTCTATTACATGAATGGATACATGACTGTCATGGCTGTCATTAGGAGGTTATCTATTGCATTCACCGCAGCTATCATCGTCACATTGGTTCCTCATACGCCAGATGTAGCTCCACCTATTTGTTTCATTCCTTTCGAATCTTATATTTTAGGAGGTATGTGAACTGTTGTTGCACCTGTCTCATCAAAATTCTAAATATCACTTGGTAAAAATGCATGGTGTTCTAAAACTCGTTTATAATTGTAAAAAAACAACAGTCTGCTTTTAAACACAGCAGAAAGATAAAGACTAGTTGCTTCTGGTTTACGAAGAAATGAGGCATCATTATATCGCTTACGGAAATGTCGAAGCCATTCTTTGCCAGTCTTCTTACTCTCTTGACAACTGGAATCAATCATTTTATTGTTTACTACAGCAAACTCATATGCAAGAGATGTAACTTGTTTCAGTAACAACCCAAAGTGTAAATTTGAAGCTTCCTTTACATAACAAACAAGTAAAGTCCCTTCTTCACCAGTAAAAACTCATCTTGGTATTTTAGGAAAATAAGAAAATGTATCACTACCTTTTTTTTTAAGCTTTATGTAAGTGAAAAAATCAATGTGGGTTTTTTAAAGTTAAAATGCTTAGTTGCTTCACCAATGGTCATTTCTTTTATTCTTATAAGCTTAATCGCACATTCAATATAATCTTTACTGATTTTATTCCTATTTAATCCTGTATTGCTTCTAAAATTATTTCACTACTGTAGCACAACTGAGAAGTAAAATAAGTAAAGTTTATGTTTACATAATTTACCATCGATTTAAACAAAGAATATTTGTAAACAGATATTTATAAACAGAGCATCAATAAATTTTAAATGAAGAATTTAAAATTTAAGAATGATAAAAGTGTTGTAACTTCGACCTGGTCAAAGGTACATACCATAGTAGTGGTCAATCGTACAACACCAGGACATATTTTAGTCTCTTGCACATTACTACTTTAAATCTTACCTGCATACACTTACTAAAACTGGCTATGACTAAAGGTTGATGAGAATGAAAATTTAATAATTTGATGATAACTTCTGCGATGAAAAAAAGAGAAAAAATATTTAGTTTTGATGGCTGAAAATGGATTGGTGTTTTAGGTAGCTTTCATTAGAAAAATCTACCTATTCCAGCCGTTCGGAGAAAAGCGATTTCAAAAAATTTTGGTATACTTTCATCGATCATATATATATATCTGATCTTTGTCACACTATAAATCTCGTATTTATGAACCGATTTGGATGAAACTTCGTGCATACATATTGCATAACACTGTCTCGACCGAGTTCGTTGGCCAGCTTCATCCGCCATCTTGTTTCAAAATGGCGGCCATTTAAATTTTTAGAAAAAATTTAAAATTTAAAATGTCGTACCGAAAAATTGAAAATTAAAAAATATTTTTTTCTTATGTGTTTGACCTTGATACAAAGATTCCGAAGCAATTTTTTTTTGTTTATATCTTAGAAAATGGCTGAGTTATTGCACTTTGAATTTCTAGCGTGTCTGACATTTTGAAACGACCTGATTTTTGTCACGCGATAACAGGCGTATTTATGAACCGATTTGGATGTACCTTGGTGTATACATAGTACATATAAATGTCTCGACCGAGTTCGTTCACCAGCTTCATCCGCCATCTTGTTTCAAAATAGCGGCCATTTAAAAATTTAAAAACATTTAAAATTTAAAACGAGGTACCAAGAAATTGAAAAATGACAAAGATATTTTTTGTATGTATTTGACCTTAATACAAAGATTCCGGAACAATTTTTGTTTCGTCTATATCTAGAAAAATGGCTGAGTTATAGCATTTTGGAATTTCTATTGTGGCTAACATCTTGAAACACAAAATGGTTTTTGTCACGCAATAACAACGCGTATTTATGAACCGATATGGATGTAACTTGGTGTGTACATAGTATATACCAATGTCTAGACCGAGTTCGTTGGCCAGCTTCATTCGCCATCTTGATTCAAAAGGGCTGCCATTGAAAAGAAAATATTTAAAATTTAAAATGAGGTATCAAAAAATTAGAAAATGAGAAAGATTTTTTTATGTGTTTGACCTTGATACAAAGAGCAGTTTTTGTTTCGTCTATTCTTAAAAAATGGTTGAGTTATAGCACTTTGAATTTCTAGCATGGCTGACATTTTGAAACGATCTGACATTTGTCACGCGATAACACGTGTATTTATTAACCTATTCCGATGTAAGAAGGCATGTGGATAGTATATAGCAATGTCTTGCCCAAGTCCGCTGACCAGCTTTATCAGCCATCTTGTTTCAAAATGGCGGCCACTAAATAAAAAAATATATATTTAAAGTAATGTGAAAAAAAATTAGAAGTTAAAAAAGGTTTCGTTTTTAAGTATTTGACCTTGATATAAGGATACCGGAGCATATTTTGTTTTGTCTAAAAAATGGCTCAGATATAGCAGTTTGAATTTCTTTATGTGGATAACATTTTGAAAAATCTGATTTTTTGCCTGCGACAGCACTCGTATATATCAACCGATTCCGATGTGAGTGAGCATGTGCACAGGAATTACTAAAGTCTCGACCAAGTTCACTGGTTAGCTTTGTCCACCATGTTGTCTTAAAATGGCATTCACTTCAATATATCGCCGAATTTGGCAACCAAATATAGTTACTTTAAATAAAAGCAGCTTCGATAAAGATGACTAATTTCGCAAAATTCTCATTCATAATGATTTAGTATTGATAAAAATTAGTATTGAATCTCCTATAATCGGTTTCCACTAAACTGAGCATTGTGCGTTTGAATAATATAAGCTGGCTTTTTGAAAATAAGGAATATGAAAGCTACCTTTTCCTCCCGGCACTGGCCGGATGGATTTTTTTATATCTAGTCAGTGGACATCATGACGAACTTTGACGAAATCGTCATCATAATTTTGCCTTCGAAGGGTATGATGTTGATTAAACGACTTATAGGCAGGGCTGCTGAGTCGGAGTTGGACCCATTTTGAGCAAAAGTGTCGGAGTCAAAGTCGCTAAAAAAACAAGCCGACTCCTACTCCGACTCCAGATTTTTTTGTTAGACATTTTAAAGTGAAATTAAACTAACTGTATGTAATTTTAAATCTATAAAATTTATTATTATTGTTATTTGTGGACTATGTCAGGCAATCCAAGTTAAAGATGACCTTTTTACTGCGGTGTACAAAGTAGATACAGGGGTAGGTACAGGGTACTACCCATGTACAGAGTAGATAAAAACTGTTTTAATTCATAACTGCAGTAGATATTTTACATATAGTATATAAATACTTCCCCTCTTATTTTTGGGATTTGCGGATAGAACCAGAGGAACAAAGGTCTGGAAGTACCCAAGGCCCAGTAAATGAAGGCAATTTTTCCAACAGGCCGTGTAAGTAGAATTAAGACAATTTACGATAATGGGCCGGATCAGACGGATAAAAAAATGCAGCCAGCTGACAAGCCCAATATAACAAATTTCAAAGAATCAAACTACGCCGATAAAGTAGGAGCAATTTACTATAGGCAATACGCATGATTGGAGTGAGAATAAATATAAAAGCACGGCGGAATGTTTTAGGGGACTGGCCTTAACATTTCAGCTCATGAAGATCTGTTACCGGAAGAAATGCGAAAATTATAAATTTCGCTATTTTTGGAGTAAAAATAACTAAAAACCCGGTCTAGTATTCTAATAGAAGCCTTTTTCCCTTTTTTCCCTCTCAAACTTTTCCGGTCTGTATGACCAAAAGTCAAAATTCTAAAATACCCTTCCGTTATTTATTTATTCTTGTGGACATGAGTCAAAATAAGATGAAGTTGTAATTCTTTTTTTTTCTGAATGGGCGGTACCCAAAATAACGATAAAATAGTAAAATTTCGTTATCTTTCACCTTTTGAATTTCGGATTTTTTCGGTCTGCAGAACCCGAAATAAAGTCAAAATTGTAAACTTAATTTAAAAAATGCAATTATGTTTATTATTTCATTAGAATACACAGGATCCGAATTATTTCCAAAATAATAAAATTTTCATCTTTATTTTTCCTCCTTTCCATAAATGTTTTTCAAATCTGGAGGAGCAAAATAACAACTCAACTGTAACGATTTCATTTTTTCTTCTCAGTCCGCAGATCCAAAATAGTAAAATTTCCACTTTATATTCTTTAGACTTCGATAGTTGGATATTTCGGGTTTGTGGGAGCGAAATTGCAAAATTAATAAAGCGGAAAATATAATTTTTTTCTGTTTTATTTTTGAAGCCCTAAAAACATAATCAGTGCCGAAATAATGAGATTTTAGCTTTATTTTTCCTATGTTTCATCATTATTTTAATCAACAGGCAACACTAGTACCCCAGCCCGAGTACTGGTGTTGTCGGAGTCATTAAAATTTCCCGGAGTCAGAGTCATATTCGGAGTCGGCCATTTTTCCCACCGACTCCGCAACCCTGCTTATAGGTCTCACAGTCCTATGATGTTTGTTGATAATATTTATTCAGTAATACCTCCTATTATGAAATGAAAAGTTTAATGAATCTCAATGCAGAAACATTAGAAGTTTAGGGTGTGATAAACGGTGAAGAAAAGGGTGTACCCGAGAGTTAAATATTAAATTTTGGATTTTGGAGAATATTGGAACCCAAATCGTATAATAGGGTTAACAAATCAGCTTTTCTGGATGTTTTTAAAAATTACATCATTTCATTTGTTTTTGTAACAATAAAATAAATATATCAAAAGTACAAAAATTCACATTTGCAGTGATAGATGATCTAATTATGGAAGATGTATTCTTATTCCGGTCAATTCATTCAAATCTCATTTCGAATAAATTTTTCAATTCAAAACTGGTTTCTTGATATCTTCTTATCTTGAATGAAATTTAATTTTGTTCTCAATCGCACTGCGGTACGAGCCTCAAATAATTTTGTGGATTAATTAGATAACTAAAATAAAATGTCCATAAAATGTTTGACTTGATTCAAAACAACCACAAACATTTAATTAAACACAACGCTCATAAATAAATAAACATCACATGGTTAGACAGTGAGTTAAAAAAATTCAAAATAGCCTTATACCCAATTTACAAGAAAAGCATTAAAGAGATGCTCTTATACATTCTCAGTTCAAAATCTTCCAACATCATGCTAAGCCTTTCTCTAAAACTAACTTAATGCTGTACTAATCATGACATGATCTACTTTTATATTATTTCTGTTTACGCCAACGAATTCGAGCTGTTACACGCTCTTCTAACATACGTTTGGCGAAAAAAACGCCTGTCACTTTAATCTGGGAAAATCCGATTCGCTATGAGTATAAACAATCCATAATGTCGCGGGTATTTAAGTATTCGTTTTATTTGCCGGGAAGAATAAAAACATGTTTTGCTAGCATTTTGTTACACATATTAGCTGCATATTATTCAACCGTTTTCGCTGAATAGAAAAAAAATATAAATATCGTGTGTGTTTATTGTTACTGTGTACATTTAAGTGGATTCAAACCAAACGTTTATTTTGTAATAATAAAAGAATAAAAGAAAAGAAAAGAAGAAATATGAAACGAGAAAGAAAAATCATGCACCAAACATAGATTATGAAACATTTTCTAACACTTCCACAATACTTTAATAAAACGTCGCCGTTTAATAAGAGATATAAGATATCCATGTAAGCATTTTTAAAATCGCATAACACATTTGAAAACCAGATTTCAAGAATTACCGTGGATTGTCCTCTGACAACATATTACCAAATTAAAAAACACAGAAGTATGGCGATTCCGGATTAGATTAATTATATTGGTGAAAGTCCTGTTTTCATGAACAGAATATCAGCACTAATGAGATTTACAGGGGAAAATGAAGTCATTTTTAGAAATAATTATCCATACCTCTCGGACACTTCTTCAGGCAATGAATTATGATTTTTTTGTTACCATCTTTGTTTCCATTGTAAATAGTGTTCATATATATTCATTAATTATAATTATAATAATAATTATTATTAGTGGTATTATTGTTATTACAAGTGGTGTTTCTGTTACTAATACTTTGTATTTATTATAAATCGTCATGTTTTGAACCAGGCGGTTATGTTGAGAATCTTGCATTTTTTTGAGTTACTGAAGCATAAATATAAACATTGACCAATCTTTTTAAAACTGTTGTCAAAATGATAAGGAGGGACTAATAAATGGGTTTCGACCGTCCGTAAGAAAACACTTCATCATGCTTGCAGCTTGGAGCTACGGTTCAGATTTCCCTTTTTCTTCCCTTTCATCCCATAACCAGATAGGTAATTTACTTCTTTTGTGAAGTTCTGTATATGATCTACAGATTTGTAGAGATTTTACATTGTATGCTTAAATTTAGTTTAGTAAGAAAACCTATAACACGGTTGAAATTTAACTTCCGAAATTTCTAACAATATACAGAAACTTACTTGAATTTTTTTCTTCAGCCCTGTATTTTACATAGAGGTTTTTATAAACGCCACATGCTAGATAAAATTTTATTCAGGCAAAAACATGCTTAAAACTACTGAATTCACTTTTCTAGGAATTACTATCCATAGGCGGTTATGTATCTAGTTCTTTGTATACAACTCTGTATATGATTTTATTTATATGCTACAAACATTCATTCTAATGTAGTTGAGCTTGAAAATACATAACTCTCAAATACAAAAGTACCTTTAAGGAATTCACGATCATTCTCAGCAATACTTACGACATCCTTTATGTAACCCCGTATATGATCTATAAAATTTATGTATTCAAAAATTTATGTAATGTGCAAAAATTTAGTTAGACTTAAAAACGCATACCATAACTGAAAATTCACATTCAGAAATCCTCCCTAACTGACAACATTGCGCATAGACAATTGTATTCGAAATCTTTTATGTGTCCTTGTAAATGAATGATAAATGCAATGCACATGACATTCTACTGCAAACATCTTTTAGTACACTTCAGTAATGTATATCAATTTCATCATATTTGAAATAGTACAAGATAAGTGAAATACTCTGCGAACAGTTTTTCCTGTAGACCATTATAAAACCGAACTATTCTGTGTGACTCTGTAAATGAATTATAAATGCATGCATCTCCCGCATTCTATAGAAATCATGCATTAGTGCTTTCCAGATATTCTTAAGAATTTCATTATGTTTGTAACAGAATAACATCGCTGAAATACGATGTAAACGATTTTATTCATAGAACACAATATAACGGAATACTTTTAAGTTTCGATGTACGTGCGTTGTAGTGCTACATATGACGTATTCTATAATAATAATCTTCTAGTGCTCCATCTTCTAGTGCATATTGTAAATAAATTTCATTATGTTTAAAATATTATAACACTACTAAAATACATTCCAAATGATGTTCCCCTATAGATCCCAACGTAACAGAATACTTTTAAGTGCCTCTGTAAACGAACTACGTATGGTACATATTTCATTTTCAATACCGAACATGCCGCGGTGAACCTCAATAACGTATTTCATTTACATTGCTTTCCGAATATATTTATGCGAATTAAAGCACGAACAAACAGACTGTCAAATAAACGGCCAGACGGCCAGATATCCAGACACACCCAATTCATAAACATTTTTCAACTATGTAGGAAAGTGCTAAAAAATATTTTTTTTAAACGATACCTATTCTGATTTTGTAATGTGATTTTTAAGTGTAATCATTGCATTAAGTTAATTCCCAGATTTTTAACAATATTCATAATATTGTCAAAAATAACACATTATTGTTAAAAATATATATTACATTTACAAACCTATAAGCCCCACTCATTTATTTTATGAAATATGCAACCTAGAACATTTTGCATGTTTAATAATATCTCACAACTACTTGAAACTATGTATATTTTCATTTTCCTCTTGGGTTGGATGTTAGGTTGATTGGTTGCCGGTGCTACGGTTATCTTTTGCACACAAGGACTAAACAGACGGGTACATACTTTTAAATTAGAATCTGACCTAGTGCAAACATCTATGAATCATTCAGGATTCGAATCCGGCATCTTTTGTGCAGTAGCCAGATGGCTAACCACTAGACAAGCAGGTGAGCTTGTCGCTCGTGAAATATACTATAAATATTTTCATCTTAATGTATCTTATATGTAAGTAACAGGGCATCACATTCATGAATAATAGAAGCACTATATATGTGCATTTTGTTACATATATATGTATTTAACTACGTTGTCAGCTAGAGATCATTCAGCAACACATAGAAAAATGTTTGGTTTTAAAAATAACTGCTTTCTTTATTTCGTAATGCGAAATTAAGTAAGAATACAAAGGCTTTAAAAATTGGACTAAACTTTAAAAAATTGTAGAGTGCACTTAAAGATTTTTTTTTTTTTTTTTTTTTTTTTTTTTAAGGAATTGGGGGTTTTAATAATCGCAAACCATTTAGTCAGTCAATCATATACTGTCTCGTTACAATCTGATAATGAATGTTATTCATGACTTTAACTGTAATGACTTTAATAGTAATAACTTTAATAGTAATGATATTTTAACGATTATAAAGAAGCGTTGATTATCTTGATTTAAAAATTGTTGCAAAAATATTGAAAGATGGTTTAAGGGCGGTTTGAGTACACTTGCGGAATGTAATGCAAAGATACATCAGCCCTCATTCGTGAATGCTAAGATTCGACACAAGAAAAAGAACAGCAATCCCTGGAAGTTATTTATTTTCGTAGGCAGAGATTTTGCGCAAGTGGTCCCCATCTATAATAAGAAAGAAAGAAGTTTGTATGTGAGTGAGTGTGTCGACGGTGTTCTTAAGAGACCACTGCACATAGAGCTACAAAATTTGGGGAAAACGTACGTCTATATATGAAGTTTTGCACCTCGAAGCCCGATATTCGATTTTTTGATTAGAATTTTTTTTTTATTTAAAATTTTAAGCGATTTTTTGCGCTTTTTTATGTTTCGAGGCGATTTTTCCATATAAGTGAGAAGAATATGTTTTCTTTCTTTTAACCCAATATAGTAAATTTTGTTCTCATTTCAAAAAAGTTTATTCGAAATTCGTACAGCAATTTTTGAATTTTTAGCGAATTTTTTATGCAATTATTGAACTGTATTTAATGCATTTCCATACCTATAAGGAGGTTGCCGTAGAGGGAAATAGTTCTGTCGCCAAATGCAGCCAGATTTGTCGCCAACTTGGCGGTATATCGCCAAATTTCGTGGCCAAAATGAGTCGCCAAAAGTGACGCCAACGTGGCGATATCACTAATATTTCGCCAAATTACCATAGACTTCCATTGTAAACCAATATGGATTACTTTCTTACAGAAAATCAACAAATTGAGATATTTTAATGCAACAAAAACTAATATTAACTTAAGGGATTATAATAATTCGATTTTTTCACAATAGGACAAAGAATACGGTTTCTTTCTTTTAACCCAATATAGTAAATTTTGTTCTCTTTTCAAAAAAGTTTATTCCGAATTCGTGCAGCGATTTTTGAATTTTTAGCGAAATCTTTATGTGATTATTGAACAGCATGTAATTTATGTCCATACCTATAAGCGGGGGGTTACCGTAGGGTGGATCCAGTTCTGTCGCCAAATAACGCCAAGTATGTCGCCAACTTGGTGATATATCGCAAAATTTGGCTATCAAAATGAGTCGCCAAAGGTGACGCCAACTTGGCAATATCTCTAATATTTCGCTAAATTCCCATGGACTTCCAGTGTAAAACAATAGTTTACTTGCTTACAGAAAATCAACAAATTGAGATATTTTAATGCAACAAAACTAATATTAACTTAAGGGATTATATTAATTATATTTAAGGGAGTTCAAGTAAATTAATTACGAATAAAAGCAACATGATCTAATGCTTAGCATGATTTCCAAAACATAAATTTTAAGAGAGCCCACAGGTCAAAGGAATTAGATTTGAAACTTTTATCCAATTATAGTAAATTTTGACTTTCGTGATTTTTGAATTTTTGTGATTTCTAATGCGCTTATTACGTTTCTTCGCTATCTGCTGCAATTTTTTGACATTCCATTTTTGACCTAAAGTACATTCTGCCCTCATTTCAATAAAGTTTATTCGGTTTTCGTATAGCAATTTTCGAATTTTTCGGGAATTTTGTATGTGATTTTTAGAGTATTTTAGCGATTTGCTACTATTTTTCCACATTAATGAAAGGAATCAACTTGCAATCTTCGAACATAATCTATACTTCTATACTACTATTATAAAGAGGTAAAAATTGTTTATTTGTAGGAGGTAAGCTCTGGAACTACCGAACCGATTTCAAAAGTAATGGTCTCAAAATGATGGTATTGGTCCAACTTATAACATAGGCTATATCTTATGTCCGTGCCACTAGCCAAAAGGGGGTGCAGGAGCAAAAAACGTTCTAAAAATACGATTTTTGTGTTACTGAAAGGCCTAGAAACATGAAATGTGGAATAGTAGTTACTTATAAGATACTAATGATCTCTAAGGACATTTCTTAAAAATTTCGAAATTTAAAAGGGGTGAAAATGAGCGAAAAGCGTTCTAAAAACGTTCTAAATGGCGATTTTTACGCAATCTCAAGAAGTACGAAACCGATTTCAAAAATAACGGTGTCATAAATGATGGTGATAACCCTTGCTCCAACATAGGCTACATTTTATGTCGGTGCCACTACCCCTAAAGGGGGTGCAGGAGCAAAAAAATATTCGAAATTGTGATTTTTGTGTTACTGAAGGATCCAAATGCGTGAAATTTGGCATGGTGATTACTTATTAGATCTAAATGATCGCTAAGAACATTTCTTAAAAAATTCGAAATTTAAAAGGGGTGAAAATGCGCATAAGGGCTTTCTAAAAAACGTTCTAAATGGCGATTTTTATGCAATCTCAAGAAGTACCAAACCGATTTCAAAAATAATGGTGTCAAAATGATGGTGATAACCCTTGCTCCAACATAGGCTACATTTTATGTCGGTGGCACTACCCCTAAAGGGGGTGCAGGAGCAAAACGACGTTCGAAATTGCTATTTTTGTGTTACTGAAGGGCCCAGATACATGGAATTTGGCATGGTAGTTACTTATTAGATATAAATGATCGCTAAGAACATTCCTTAAAAAATTCGAAATTTAAAAGTGGTGAAAATGCGCAAAAAGCGTTCTAAAAAACGTTCTAAATGCCGATTTTTTCGCAATCTCAGGAAGTACCAAACCGATTTTAAAAATAATGGTGTTAAAATGGTGGTGACAACCCTTGTTCGAACATAGGCTACATTTTATGTCGGTGCCATTATCTCCAAAGAGGGTGCAAGAGTAAAAAATTTTCGAAAATGCAATTCTTGTGTTAATAAAGGGCCTAGAAACATGAAATTTGGAATGGTAGTTACTGATAAGATATAAATGACCTCTAAGACATTTCTTAAAATATTCAAAATTTAAAAGGGGTTAATGTGCGAAAAGATTTCTAAAAAACGTTCTAAATGGCAATTTCTACGCAATCTCAGGAAATATAAACCGATTTCAAAAGTAATGGTTTCAAATTGATGGTGACATTCCCCGCTCCAACATAGCCTATATTTTGCGTTGATGTCATTACCGCCAGAGGGTTACAGAAGCAAAAAATGTTTCAAATTGCGTTTTATGTGTTAAAGAGGGGGTAACATTTTAAATTTGGAATGGTAATTACTTCAAAGATGTAAATGCTATCTAAGAATTGTCGAAAGAAAATTCCAAATTTAAAAGGATGAACTGAGCGAAAGGCGTCCTATAAGAGTTCTAAATTACGGTTGTTATGCAATCGTATAAAATACGAAACCGATTTGAACATAACGGTTGGAAATTGATGGTGATAGAACCTGCTCAAACATAAGCTATATTTTATGTCGGTGCCACAACCTTTAGAGAGTTGCCGGAGCAAAAAAATTTCTAAATTGAGATATCTGCGGTAGCTAAGAGGCTAGAAACTTTAAATATAGCACAGTAGTTATTTATAAAATATGAATGTCCTCTAAGAACAGTCGTATATAAATTCAAAATTAAAAAGGGATGAAACGAAGGGAAGGAGCGAAAAGCACTCTAAAAGAGTCCTAAATTATGATTTCTATGGAATCCCAGGAAATAATAAACCGATTACAGATGTTATTGATTGCGAATCAAGAGTGATAGTCCCTGATCTTATACAGGCTATATTTTATGCCGGTGTCACTACCACCTGGTTGGCAGGAACAACAAGAAAGCCTTTAAAAACATCTAAATTCCGTTTTCTATAGAATATTAGGAAATACCAACAGATGTCAATGTTAATGTTGGCAAATTAATGGTGACAGGCTCTGTTTCAACATTTTTAGAGATATTCTATTTCAACTCTGTTTCGGCATTTTATGTTGGTGCCACTAACACCAGAGAAATGGTAGACTGTTAGACAAGAAGCTCGGAATTTGACATGATGGTTAATTTTAAGATGTAAATGTGTTAAGATGGTTTCTAAAAAATTCAAACTTTCAAATGAATACTGAAATGAGCGTATGAAATGAGCATAAAAGTCTCAAAATACTTTCTAAATTATCATTTATTTTGAATTAATTTGAGTTGTTCTTATTCATTAAAATATCATTTCTGTTTGTTGCACTTTTATATTGAAGTTTAGTCAAACTGTGGCTTAATTTGTAATTTTTGAATTATTCCAAAAAATGTTCTTCTAATAAAAAATAGTTATGCAAATATCACTTGGCATATTTCAAGTATTACGCGAGCAAAGCCGCGGGGTTTGCTAGTATATATATATATTTTTCTCTTTTCAGTATTTGAGAAGCGATTTAAAATTTTTTCGCGATATCTTATTGTGATTTTCAGAGCTTTTTCGTAATTCCTGCTGTTTTTTGACTTACCCGGGCAACGCCGGGGAAGTTCGCTATTTATACAATAAAACTTTTGGTCTTTACAGTAGGAGAGTCAGAGGTGATTTGATTACGTTTTCATAACGGCCGGTTTCATAATTTATGTTGTAATAATTTAATTTAAAAATTTAGTAAGATATTAATATCAAAATAAATTAACTTAACAATATATGAGCATCATCATAACGACATAGCGGAACTTACCATTTGAACAAGCGTTTTTGTGACATTGTTCCCTTACACAGTTTACAGTAGTTAATACGGACTGTTGATTTTCCACTCAAAACGCGTCCTATGCATTATTTTGAATTTATGGTGATTTTAACAAAGTTTATTATTTTAATTGAGACTTACCCTGTTTTGTGATAAATGCAAATGCTAGAAGTGTACGCTGTACGTATAAGTATGTTACATATATTAAAATAGTTTCATTATTGTTAAAGTTTTGAACAGAATCTTGGTTGAAGTTTCAGTAAAATACGAGGGTGTATCAAAAAAGTTTTTGCCCTCACATACAAATAATGGAGTGAAATTTATGAAATTGCTATATTGTATTACTCTTTATCTATATAGTCAGCGCATACAGTAACACATTTCTGCAAATGATATTTCAAGGAGAGGGGGAGTATGTATTCCAGCAGGCGCGATAGTAGAGTTAAAGGGGGGCATTTTTCTAACGTTTTCCGAACCCCACATATGACATAATGTTGGAAAGGCTTGTGACCATTTATTCATGTTACGCACTCCCGATCACCTCCCCGCAAATTTGCCCCCGGGAGCATAAATGATGTCCAAAAAATTTAGAAAAACGTCCCCCTCCCCCGGAGGAGAAATTTTGGTAGGGGGGGAACCTAGGGGGGTGTATAGAATGAAAAAGTGTAATAAAAAACATACCGTAAAGTACCGAAGGACAGGCAGACGGACAGTAGAACCGAATTCATAAACACTTTCTAACTTAACTTGTTAACTTAAGTTGGAAAGTGTTAAAAATATCCATGCTTTAAATTTCTGCAATTTAGAAAAATCGCTTACAAAATACATTTAATAGCTTAAATACGTCATGTAACAATAGAAAACTATGTGTTTTCAATTTCTTGGGTGCTAATAAAAAAGAAAAAAAAATGAAATTCTTTAGCGAAAGAAATTTAATACAATGTCACTTACTTATTTTATATTAAAAAGAACGGACATTTCCTTTCCATTTTTTCTCGAAGTAAATGAAAATTGAACGTCTATGACATCATGGTATTGGATGAACTCTTCGAGAGTAGTATTTGACAAGATAAGAAGTGGAAACGTATGTTCCATGTGATAAATGATTTTAAAAGGATCAATCAAGAAGGGAGTGGTTATGATTTGTATTCAGTAGAGTTGTCTTTAATTAGGAGGAACATTCATGGTCTTTATTAATTCATCTTTAAACAAGAAAAAAGATCATGTGTCAAGAACAGATTATGAAACATTTTACAACACGTTTAGAATAATGTAACAAAACTCCATATTTTAAAAAGTTGAAATATGTTGTCTAATTGAACCCTATGGATTCGCATAACGCATTTTAAAACCGAATTTCCCTCTTTAGCAGACAGGAAACTCTAAATATTTTAAGGGAGGATTATAACTGGAATTTTTATGAGAAAAAAAATACGAAACTTGGAAGGGTGGGTGGACTTTATTTGAAATTTATGAAATATCACAGGATTTTTTAAAATTTGCAAAATAAAATCAGATCAAATAAAAATTTTTTGGTTTTAAAATTCTTTTCCGTTGAAGCTAGGTAGTTTCCTTTGATAAAAATAATAAATTAATGAAAAAAACTTACATAAAATAATTAAATTATTATTAAATAAATATGACCAAAAATTACAAACTTAAACTCAATATAAATATCTATTAAATTGTAGCGCATAAAAATCAAGGAAAACATTAATAGTATTCTTCGAAAGGCACACTCCTTTCAGAAAGTGTATGAGCGCGCATAACGAAGTATGCCATTCTATGATTCAATGTAAAAGATGTAAAGACAATATGTAAAAAGATTAGATAAAAATAAATTGTATAAGATATATTCATTTTAGAGACAAGGAAAACAAACTTAAAGAATTTCCATATAAAACTGAAGGATTGAAAGCGTCGGAAAATAAAACTTGAAGGGTGGAGGGGTTTATAAATGAGTTTTTTTTCAAAAAAAGGAAAAAATCACATACATGATGGTTGGCCTTATATTCGGAGGGGGGGAGCTTACTTTTCGTACTTTACGGTATTATTTTATGGATATTTGACCTTCGCGCAAAATAGAAAGGAAATTATTCACAAATATAAGTGATATTCTATTAAATAAAATTTGTAATTAAATTTCTATCTCTTTAAAATTTTCTCGGGAAATGTGAAGTACTGAGTGAGGAAAAATGCACCGACGGAATTTTATTTAGCATTTATCGTATCGATGTAGAGGCAGTATGCATGTTTTCTTTAGGTTAATAGCATTTATCGTATCGATGTAGAGGCAGTATGCTTGGTTTCTTAAGGTTAGTGAGCTCATGCACTCAACATCAGCCACAGGATTCCCGCCCACTCTCTGTGATTGCTTAGTAGGGCGTATCTTTATTAATGAGCGTAAAAAAACCAACCAATAAAATGTCTCTTAACATTTTCCTAAAAAGGGCTTTTAATAAGGAACTTGTTAATACAAGTAAGAAGTAAAAGGTTTAATCAATGCATTTCGATTCAATCAGTTGTTCGATGTGGTTGACCTGTAAGTCTAAGCCTAGGTTTCACCTTTCCTGGACCAAAGACATCTGTAGTAGACCAGAGTATATGGCGGTATTTGTGCTGCTGCATCAGTTATTCGTTGTATTAGTTGTTCAGCTGTGTGGATATTTACTACGTACTCTTCGACTTCATGAACCCCGTCGCAAAAAAGTATAGGGGTGTTAAGTCATGAGAGCGCGGCGCCCACAGTCTCCGTGAACCGCGACCTATCTGACCATCGGGGAATTGTTCTTCGAGGTAGTCTCCAGCAATTCATGTGAAATGGGGTGACGCACCGTCTAGCTGGAAAACAATTGTGCTTTTTATCCCATCAGTTTCCAATTGAGGCTGCAAAAAATACTGCAGCATATCAGATGTTCATGTAATTATTGGCTCAAAAAACATAAAAGTTTCGTAGATCTTAGTTTTGGTTATTTCCATCCACACATTGTAAACATTTCTTAAAATACCTGGAAGAGATAGGAATCATAAAACGTTTTTACATGAAAATGTCAAGGGATTTTTGAAACACCCTGTATATGCTCAAGATCTCAGAATAGCAATAACGCAAGAAACTACTAAGATACCACTGGTCCTAAACGTAATGAAAATTTGATAGATCAATTTATACTGCATCAATATGTACGGATACAATTATCTGGTGAAATTTTCTGAAATAGGTGAATCAAATAGGTATAAGATGTAGTTTTCAGTTATAAAGTAATCTTTTATAGTCCCGCTTATTTGGTCTTTATTCACGTTACAAATTAAGGTGTTATTATGTGCATTTCGATAACAGTATGAAAATTTAAGCTACATTATGTTAAATACATTTTTACACGATTTGCCTGAACAGTATAAAACTAAGAAATAGGTATCATCTGTTTATATTCTATTAGGTTTGCGAAGGGAATAATTCTGTAACTTGTTATAAAATGATCGATGATAAAATTAACTATGCACTCTAAATTGTGCTGGTATAAAATATGGAAATTGCACTGGCAATCGAGACGCCAGTACTATTTCCGTATTTTAACGGAAATTCTTTCCCGTAAATTTCAGAAAAAATTTCGTTTTTCTGGAAATTACGGGCGAAATTTTTCGTTAAAATAAGGAAATTGTACTGGCGTCATCGAATGCCAGATTGATTGATCAAAAAAATTCCCTTACATTATGGTCAATGGGAATAAATCGTTCGCAGTGCATCTTAATGACATTACGTTTTTTCTTTTAAATGTATTGAAATTGATATAAATCAGTGAATTTCACTACAATTTAATTACTATAGAACAGCATAGCATTTATCGTTCAGTTGCAGGGACACACAAAAGAAATCGGTTACAGTATCGTCTTTCGGCAATAATTGCTGGAAATGCGTTTTCAATTTCGGTATGCAGTTTATCCCCTTAACAGTGTGGCACGAACTGGATTAGGGCAAGAACACTTTGCTTGCTTCGTTATTAAACGCATTTTGATACCACTAATTTGTAACTGTAAATTTATCTTTATTGATTGTCAGATATTTTTCGATTAAGTAAGGTAAATATTTTAGTATGGAAAAAGAGGTGTCCAGCCCCATTTTTAATTTTTTTTGTAAGAAAACAAATGTCACTGTTAAGGGGTTAAAATTTAACTAATTGTTTTAATGTTACTCGCTGTGTATAAATTCTATACCTCGTACACGGGGCTACACAAAAGAATTCACGTACTCCTTATAAGTGGAAATTGCTGAAGGTTTTTTTTTTTAAACTGTGGTCTGTATTTCCAAATTAAACTAAATTTTTTCATGAACGTAGTTTATAGATACAAATCTATAAATCATATACAGGACTGCTCAAAGAATTCGGATAATTTTCCGTCTGTAGAAGGGGATTTCTGAAATTCAGTTTTAGAATGTGCTATGCCTTTCCAAAGGGTTCAATTAAACAACATATTTCAACTTTTTAAACCAAGAAGTTTTGTTATATTATTCTAAACGTATTGGAGAATGTTTCCTAATCTATGCTTGACACATGATTTTTTCTCTTGTTTAAAGATGAATTAATTAAGAATATGAATGTTCCTTCTAATTAAAGCCAGCTCTACTGATCACAAGTCACAGCCACTCCCTTCCTGATTGATCCTTTTAAAATCATTTATCACATGAAACATACGTTTCCACTTCTTATCTTGTCAAATGCTACTCTCGAAGAGTTGAAACAACACCATGATGTCATAGACGTTCCATTTTCATTTACTTCGAGAAAAAATGGAAAGGAAATGTGCAGTTCCTTTTAATATTAAATAAGTAAGTCATATTGTATTAAATTTCTTTCGCTAAAGAATTTCATTTATTCCCTTTTTTGTTAACACCCAGAAAATTTAAAACATATATTTTTCTATCTTTAAATGAAGTATTTAAGGTATTAAATGTATAGCGATTTTTACTTACCCATCATAAGTAGTGTCTTGTAATAAGTAATGTCTTGTTCTTGTTGTGTGTCGATAAGTCTTGTAATCGTTTTAAAAATCGAAAAAAAAATTTTGACGGATTTGCACGTTTCAGATACTGGAGATTACGAAAAACATTTTTTTAGAAAAAAAAATTGCCGTCCGTCTGTCTTTGTGCCTGAGTGTATGTGTGTCTGTGTGTCTGTAAACGCGCTATCTCCCGAACAAATTGAGACAGAAACTTGAAATTTTGTGTGCACTTATTATATAATAATGGAAAGAAGCCTATTTAATATCATTAACCTCGATTATCCGGAACTATTTTTTTTGGCCTCTCGAAATATTTGTTCTGATAAAAGGTATATAAAAATGTTCGAAATTGTTTATTTTAAGGAGTGAATATAAAAGATAATAAAAAACATAAATTTTGTATAAAAAATGAAGTCGGTCGAATAATTAGTTGCCGAGATATTTGCAATCATATTTTGCACACTCTTTCATTTTTCATGACCTTGTATTTCATTCAAATTTCAATTCAAAGATATATTTTAATTGAAAATGCGATACTTAATCCGACGCAGTAAACTTAGTTAAAATTATTATCATTTTTGGAGTTATAATGATGTTTCTTTTACGGAATTCGGTGCTACTTGATTATCCCGTCGACCCAAATTCTATCGCCAAACTATAAGATTAAATGCCAATAATGGCTTATCGTAAATGTCACATTCACTTGACATTAACACATTAGACGTGTTTGTTGCGCCATCAAGTTATTTTTAATTTGACGTTTCATTTGTATTTTTATTAATATTTTACTAATTTATTTGTTCTTTCGTTATTTAAAATAAAAATTATGCCAGTTTGTTCAATTTTACGTGTAGTTTGGCGATTTATATAATTTGTAGAAAATGCACGATGGGAATATCAAGTAGTACATGCAATTCAGTAATATAGCATTACTATGTATTAAAAATTTTAAATGTATATTTAAATTTTATTTTAGAATTGCAATGCATTTTATAAATTCTTTACACATGTTTTATTTCATATTTTATACTATGCATATGCATTATGGGTA
This sequence comes from Maratus speciosus, assembly GCA_963932465.1. Classification (NCBI taxonomy): domain Eukaryota; kingdom Metazoa; phylum Arthropoda; class Arachnida; order Araneae; family Salticidae; genus Maratus; species Maratus speciosus. Next base: position 477,753,839 of record OZ010795.1, on the reverse strand, counting down.
AGTATTACGGTGGCCCCCAACGACTAGTTATAAATTGCAGAAAATTAAAGCATGGGCATTTTTCAACACTTTTAAACTTAAGTTGACAAGTTAAGTTGAAATGTGTTTTTGAATTGGGTTTCTCTGTTCGTCTGTCTGTCGTTCTCTCTGTGCTCTAACTTTAGTAAATATAGTGAGATTACAATGAAATTCGTTCATGTTATTCAAGTTTACTATGGTATGTTCGGTATTGAAAATGAGGTGTATAGCACTTTTTCATTTACAGGGACACTCAAAAGAATTCCTTTGCATTATGAACGGTTGGGATAACACATCGGCTGATAAGTGCCCGGTTTGACAAACAGATGGCGCCACAAATACAGAATTAATATTCTGTTTAGTAACTACTAATCTTTAAAAGGGTAGTTGTAAACATTTTATGACGATATGACGTTTACTTCAAAAGTTACAGCGGTTTTATTGAAACAACTTTTTGTATTTTCAAAACAATGGAAAAAAAGAATTTCGTGTTTTGATGAAACATTGCTATATGATGGGGAAAAACACCGTGGAAACAAAAGCTTGGATTGGTAAATGTTATCCGGACTCTGCAGCAGAGAAATTGAACATTATTGACTGGTTTGCTTATTTTAAACGTGGTCGTACAAACATCGATGATATGCAACGCTCTGGTCGCCCAAAAGTTGTGGTTATACCGGAAAAGATAAAAAAATGTCCACAAAATCATTTTAGAAAACTGTAAAGTGAAGTTGCAGGAGATAGCTGGCACTCTAAACATATCAAAAGAACGTGTAGGCTTTATTTTGCGTGAACATTTGTCTATGAGAAAGCTATTTTCGAAGTGGGTGCCACGTCGCCCGCCCCCCCCCCCTTTGCACCCTGTCACAGGTCTTTGGCTACGATGAATTACATTTCGAATTGCTTCCGCTCCCACCAACTTTTACTTGTTCGCAGACCTGAAAAAAATGCTCGCCGACAAGAAATTTCGCTTGAATGAGGAGGTAATTGCCGGAACAAACGCCTATTTTGTGGCCAAAGATAATTCGTTCCTCAAGAAAGGTATTGAAATGTTAGAGACGCGCTGGAATGATTGCATCGCTATTAAAAGAGACTATGTTGATGAATAAAATCAAATTTGACCAAACAATTTGTGTTTTTTCATTAGACCGGGAACTTATCAGCCGATGTGTTAAATCGTTTGTGGCGTATTTTAAAGATATTACACTATTTTAAACATATTGAAAATTATATATATATATATATGACTGATGTGTAATAGAAGCGCTTACTGTAGAATCTGGTTGCATATAATTTATTGTTCATTTACAAGAATACACAAAAGTATTTTACTATAGTACTGCACATGAAGAATAATTCCTTGCAGTGCTTTTCATTTGTGTTACGCGATATAAAATTTAACCATTTTTTGGATATTACTTGATGTGTATAAATTCTATAGATCATACATTGGGATACACAAAGGAGATAAAGTACATTTCCAATTGCTGGCGGAAATTGCTAAATGGAAATTTTAAACTGTGTTATACATTTAATTCAACTAAATTTTAGCATACCATGCAATATAAATCCAATTTATAGATCATATACAGGGGTTAACAAAAAAATTCTCATGTTTTTCCAACTATTGATGTACAGTATTTTGAATATGTTGAAAATGGTTTCATAACCTATACTAAACGCAGGATTATTCCTTCTTGTTAATATCTGTACATAACCAATGGGTTTTTCAGCTAGTGATTAAGCTTTAGACTTAAAAAATAATAAAATGATTATATTTACTAATTTCTAAATATAATGCGAGATAATTGTGAATATAAACGGTTTTATTACTAAACGAAAGCTTTTATTATTTAACGTATGTTTACTGAATACAAATCGCATTCGTTCTCTTTCTCCATGAAACACATTTCACGAAGTTTACATCTACTACTCTTAATCCTCCGAAATTATACTTCTAAACAGTGCTTAATATTCAGTGCTTAATTGGAGCTCACCTGAGGTGAGCTCCGGTAATTTTTTATTTTTAGTGAATAATTTAAAATAAGTCGAAATTCACTGGAGCTTATAAATACCGCGCTCCGGAGCCTAGAGGGAAAAAAAGAAGAAATCGAAAAAACGAAGCCTAAAATATCTTTCTTTGCTTTCTTTCCTACCAAAGCGCTTACATATTTGATGTAGCGCGTGTCGAGCGTACACTGTAAAAAAAATTCCGCAACGTTCCTGGGAAAAAATGGGCAGCTGAGTTGCCCATTATTTCCAAGAAACATTTCTTGAAAATGACTGGAACTTTACTGTATATGTTAAAAACTTTCTACAGAAATGCCAGTAAGTTTCCTGCGAAATACCAGGAATATTTCTGTTGACAGCAAAACATTATTGACATTTCACAGCATGCGGGATCCGCAGACGATTTTTACATTTCCAACTGACAATTTTCACTTTATTATCATTATTTGTTAGAATGAAAAAAATATTTTTAAATTGACATCAAAATTATTATTTATAATTTTACACGAAAAAATAAATTTTCAGTTAAAATTCAATAAAGTAAATATATATATGATATATTGTTTCTGAACTTTGCTTAAAATATAAAAATATATAAATGTAAATAATAATTAGAAAAAAAAATCTGGACATAAAATATTTTGGATTTTCGTCACTAATTATGTTAGTTTACAAGTTAGATAAAATACATATAAATCTTCATGAAAAAAAAAACCTAAACGTAATTGTATATTTTTTCCGAAAATAAAAAAAAAATCAAATTTGCAGCAATTCAAAGTGTCAAATATATATCAAATTTAAATCAAATTGTAATAAAGTGTTAAAATATAAAATTAATTAAAAAAGAAAAAAAAAAGTCAAGAGGTAGCATCGAACTCGGGCCGTACGGGTGGCGTGCGAGCTTTCTGCGTCCACACCACGAAAGACACGTTGAGAGCTGCAAACTAATGGGTATTTGAAACGTATGCTATACCTCGGGATCTAATTTCTGAAAATCTAAGGCCCATTTGAAGAAATCCTTTCACAAGAATAATTAGAGATAAGAACTGTAAAACATACTTTAAATTAATCAAAATCGGTGAGAATCATGTTTGATGGTCCCCTGGTTAATGGAGATCCAAATAATAGGTGTATTTTTTTTTACACGGTCTGCTCGTTAAACATTCCACAGACAAGTACGAGAGATAATCTCTTAGCGATGTCACAGAGGTATTGTATTTTCATCTGAATTGTCTTGACAATAGAGACGTAAAGGATCATGTCGTCTATTGATTTATTTGCATTCCATATTGATTTTTTTACATTCATTTAAGGAATTCGTTTTCGACACTCGCGCGCGAGCAACGGATTATAGAAAAAAAATAATAAATGGCGGCCGCAGCGTTTTGCTGTTTCGAACTTTTGTTCAGGAACGTTTCAGATAAGAAAACCAGAATTTCACAGGAAAGAGCTAAATTATTCTGAAAACCTGAGAAAAGGTGAAACGTTCCTGGATTTTACATGGAACGTTACCATTTTTTTTTTTACAGTGTATGGGAGCATACTTCTATCTAGCCATTACAACTTTAGGCTCAATGGGTTTCTGACTGAATGGTTTCCGAACGGCTACGCGGAGTGCCAGAATTAGAATTAACCACAACGATGTCTACGGTTTTTACTCGTGGTCGTTTCACGTTTACTCGCTGTTTTTTGTCGTGTTTCTCAAATATTCTTACTGATCAACTTTTAGCTCCACGCGGTGGCGAAGTTCACAGGAACAGAGTTCGAGCACTTTCTTTATTTTTAGTGAATATTTCAATATTAGTGGGAACCCACCGACACTGATACAGTCATGAGTAAAAGTTTAGACACTAATGATATTTAATCTTAAAATAAAACACGAACTCTTGAGATATACAAATGACTATACTTATTTTTAAATGTGTTTTAAAACATGTTGGGACGGAAATAATGGTTTTAATGTAGGATACTATTTCATTGAACTTTAAAAAGTGAAATTTGAATATTGAAAAAGTTTAGACACTTACTTGATTTTTGGCAACTGTTCACGGACAAATGTAAATTTCAAACTTATGACGTCACTTGCATAACGTATTTAAGTGCACCTCATGATAGCATCGGTTAATGCAGATGCCGCAAGGTAGAGAGTTTCAGTCAGATGAAGTAATTGACATATGGAATCTGAAATTGAAACGGATGACTGCTGCAGAAATTTCAGCGACTTCGAATCTTTCAAAGAAGTCTGTCTATCGAGTATACTCCAAGAGTGGCACATTTAAAGCAAAATATAGATCTGTATGGCCTCGTGTGACCAGAAAACAAGTTGATAGAAGGATCCATAAACTGGTATCTAGACAAATGATGAGGACTAGTCACATTAAAAGTGAGTCAGGACTTTGTGTTAACGGATACGATCCGTAGATGAATTAAGGAAAGAGGTAAATTAGTTCATATGAAAATAAAAAAATAGCCATCTTTGAAATCCCCCTACAAATTGAAGAAATCGCAAGCATGTGTAATATGGACCCCGGTGGTGTACTGTGATATTCAGTGACGGAAAAAAAGAGGAATTTAGATGATCTAGATGGATGGGCATACTATTGGCATAACTTGTACAAAGATCCTCCGACTTTCTTTAGTCGTCCTTTAGTGATTTGGGCCTCATTTTGCTTTAATACTAAAGTACCTTTGGAGTTCCTCAATGGTCGCCAAACAGAGCAAGACTACAAATATACATTGGAAAAAAAATTACAGCCATTTCGTGAACTTTTAGCTGGTCCAAAGTATGTATTTTAGCGAGATAATGTGTCCAGTCATGTTGCCCACAAACAAAAACGGGGTTTAACTCTCAGAATATTACTATTCTCGACTGGTCGGCGTGCAGCCTTGATCTGAACCCAATCAAAAACCTTTGTGTCATCGTGTCTCGTAAAGTTTAAGAACTTTTTTGACAATACTCTTCTGTTAATGAACTTCGAACTACTTTTGAACGTATTTTGTAAGGAATAGACCTCCACGTGATGTAAGATTTAGTTTCTTTCATAGAAAGTCACATTTTCACACTAATTGCAGACAATGTGTGCGAAGTTCCATTTTAATTTATGATTATTTTTCTGTAAATATACAGATTGTCTATACTTTTGCCACAATATTAATTTTTTTGTCATTTTATATTAGGTAAAGTATATAATTTAAAATGTATTGTTTGTGAATGAAGGATAAGTAGTTACAACAATTTGTTGCATACTTCTCAGTACAGAAGCGTAATCGATCATTGTCTAAACTTTTGCTGCGCACTGTAATTGCTGCATGCCAAAGCATTATCGGAACAAAGCTGTGTGTTGTGTTTTGCTAGTTTATAAAAAGAAATCTTGGTAAGTAGGATTTTCTCAAACTTAAATTCCCCACTCCTGATTTTAATGTTTTTGCTCAGTTTATTTATTATATTTTATTATGTAAAAATGCACATAGAAATATTCAAAATATATGAATAAAATTTTGCTAAGGACTAAATTGCTTGAAATTTCGCAAATAATGTATGAAATTTAAACATAAGCGTGGGGGGGGGGCGACACTACGTGTGTTATTACTGCAGAATATTAGATCTCAAGTACTTTTTTGCTTGGAAATTAAGCCCTGCTTCTAAACAGTTGAAACATTTGCATAATAAAGTAGATATTTAATTCTTTATTTACTTTATCGAAAAAAAAAAAGAAATGTTCCGTTGTTATTGTATTAAATATTTAAATGACATTCTGTTTTAAAAGCTATCGTTAGAGAATTTCTCTTTTTTAATTGTCTCTTGGGAAATTGAAAGCATCTATTTTCTATCATTATTTGAAGTAATTATGCTACATTCAACACTGTATTTTATACCTTTTTTACAGTGAATAGTAAATGTAATTTTCATTTATTTTTTATTAGTATATAAAGTATTTAAGGAAAATCGTTCCAAATACACTGAATAGCAGAATACTAAAACATTTTTATATATTTAGTTTCTTTAAAATGAACTGCTAAGGAGAAGTACTTTTGGAATTTACAATAAAGGTATTGGTTTTAAACATAAATATGTTCTTAAATTTGCAATAAGAAATTAATTAACCTTCGCAACAGGCAACGCATAATAAACGCCTGCCGTTTAGAGTGCACAAGATCAGTCAATATGTACACCAGTACTTTAGTACAGGTATTTTCGCTTTCTATCATCAAAGATTTTTAGGCATTATGTAAGATAAAAAATACAATTTCAAAAAACTGGTACCGAAGAATTTTTAACAAATGTAAGAAATAATCGTCGCGAAGTTGTTATTAATATAAATACTTTTATTACAAAAGACAAGTTCTCTGAACACAGCTCATAGCCACTCTAATAGAAAATTGATTTGTTAAATTTACCCATTTCAGTATACTTACGTTTGTCACGTTTATCTTCTTAAATGCTATTTGAAAGTAAATTAAGTAATGCATTACGTAATAAATGTTTTATTTACTTCAGTAAAATCAGAAAGAGAATGCTTTAATGTCACTACATATATGTGAATATCATTGTATTAAATTCTTCTGAGTAACTAATTCTCTGTCATTGGTTTGACTCTCTGGGAGATACAGAAATCTGTATATTTTAAATTTTCTTCTATATTTCATGTCGTAATGTAAAACGAATTATAAATATAAACACTCCTTTTAGTGGAAGGAACTTTTGTGACAATAAATCATAGCAACGTTTTTTCTTATACATCCCTTACACTTAACAGATCTATTTTCTTTTCAGATATGTAATTCAATTGAGTTGATGAAATTGTTATTGTATTGTCTCTCTGGGGGGGAAATGGAAAATATATTTTCTTCTGTAATTATATAATATTTTTAAACTACATTGTATCAAATTTATATATCTTAGAGTAAATTTTAACAGAAAATAAAATATGGTTATTTATATTTCAGTTGTATGTTTTCAATTTGCTTCTTTCTTTTATGTCGTAAAATGAAATGAATTTGGAATATAAACACCTCTTTCAGTGAAGGAACTTTTGTGACAATTAATCATAGCCACGTTTTTCCTTATACATCCCTTACACTTAATTCATTTGTTTCAAGAAACATACGTCTGCCACTTTTTATCGTATCAAACGCTGCTCCAAAAGCGTTGCGACAATGTTTAATGCAATGGACGTCCGATGCTTTCATTTATTATAAGAAAATAGGAAAGAGGTATTTTGCTATGTTAAATACGTAAATGATATTTTATTAAATATATTTCGGGCTGAGAGATTTCAGTGAAAGAAAGGAATTTTTATTCTTTTCTCTTAGATATGTACTCAATTGAGTTGAAGGAATTACTATTGTATTGACTCTCTGTAGAATATGGAAAATATATTTTCTTCTGTTACTAGGGGGCTCGGCCCCCTACGAGCTACGCTCGCCAACCCCCCGTTCAGACACTGCAGTCTCTAAAAGCACGCTAATTTGATCGGCTTTAAAAATATTTTGGAAGATTGAATTATAATTAAAAAAACAAAGGCGATCTTTCTATAAACGGGTTTCTATTCATTTCTCTTTGATTGGGGAATTTTACGGAAAAATCAGTTGCTGTTAAAAGATACATAGGCATTTCAAAATCATCTAATACAAAATGAATTAAGTAAACAGAGTCTTTGTCTCCTGGTACTTTTTAACAAAGCGAAAAGAAAGTCCTTTTAAATATGACATTTTAAATATATCGTTTTTAATCTGACGTAATTTTTACCAAACTTTTCTTTCCCTTTTTAATATTCACGTGAAAATACTTTTATTAGAAATGTAATATTATTTGCGCTGTCCAAAAAAAAAAAAAAATAGTTGAAAAGTTCATCTCAAAATATCAAGTAAATGTCTCGCGCTATTTTTAAATTTAAACTGTTTTGCAATATTATTTTTTGTTCATTTTACGTAATAAGTGTAATGTGACGTAAATCTGATGTTATTTCTCCGATTTGAAACTTCTAACACATGTTAAGGAATTTATTATTTTACAATATCCTTTCTCTGTTAAAATTCACGTGTAATTATAGATGAAGTAATTTTCAATAAGATCCTGCTTTTTATACGTAATTATTTATTTCTAATTTGAAAGGGTTTTTTCTGTTTATAATAGTCACGCGTAAATAAATTTTTAATTTGAAGCAAACATTATTGTTTTCGTTGTTTATACAGTTGGCAACAGGTTAAATTAGTACAATTTTCTGAAATAAGTAAAAAATATCTCTCGAAATGCTGAAAATTTGAATTTAAAATAGAAATGAAACCTCGAAAAATGAGTCAAATTAAAAAAATAAATTAATTCTGCACATCGGGAAATTATAACGTATAAAATGATCTAAAAATTATTAAATTCCGATGTATAGTTTTTGCTCCTATAAAACTTTTTCAGTGGAACGATTTTGTCCAACTTTAGCATTAAATATCTCTTAAAATAATTCTTCGATTTGAAAACTGTCTGCATCAGCGTGTTTATCAAACATTTCTGTATAATACTACCAATTTCCATATTTTTGTATGCATTATTTTTCTTAATATTAACGAAGAAAGACCTCCCGTTACAAAAAATTCAAAACCGGCGGCGGCGGCGGCGGCGGCGGCGACGGCGGCGGTGACAGCGGCAGTTACTTTTTTTTAGAATAGAGAGACTAGGGGGCTCGGCCCCCTACGAGCTACGCTCGCCAACCTCCCGTTCAGACACTGCAGTCTCTAAAAGCACGCTAATTTGATCGGCTTTAAAAAGATTTTGGAAGATTGAATTATAATTAAAAAAACAAAGGCGATCTTTCTATAAACGGGTTTCTATTCATTTCTTTTTGATTGGGGAATTTTACGGAAAAATCAGTTGCTGTTAAAAGATACATAGGCATTTCAAAATCATCTAATATAAAATGAATTAAGTAAACAGAGTCTTTGTCTCCCGGTACTTTTTAACAAAGCGAAAAGGAAGTCCTTTTAAATAAGACATTTTAAATATATCGTTTTTAATCTGACGTAATTTTCTCCAAACTTTTCTTTCCCTTTTTAATATTCACGTGAAAATACTTTTATTAGAAATGTAATATTATTTGCGCTGTCCAAAAAAAAAAAAAAAAAAAAAAAAAAATAGTTGAAAAGTTCATCTCAAAATATCAAGTAAATGTCTCGCGCTATTTTAAAATTTAAACTGTTTTGCAATATTATTTTTTGTTCATTTTACGTAACAAGCGTAATGTGACGTAAATGTGATGTAATTTCTCCTATTTGAGACTTCTAACGCATGTTAAGGAATTTATTATTTTACAATATCCTTTCTCTGTTAAAATTCACGTGTAATTATAGATGAAGTAATTTTCAATAAGTTCCTGCTTTTTATACGTAATTATTTAATTCTAATTTGAAAGGGTTTTTTCTGTTTATAATAGTCACGTGTAAATAAATTTTTAATTTGAAGCAAACATTATTGTTTTCGTTGTTTATACAGTTGGCAACAGGTTAAATTAGTACAATTTTCTGAAATAAGTAAAAAATATATCTCGAAATGCTGAAAATTTGAATTTAAAATAGAAATGAAACATCGAAAAATGAGTCAAATTAAAAAAAATTAATTAATTCTGCACACCGCGAAGTTATAACGTATAAAATGATCTAAAAATTATTAAATTCCGATGTATAGTTTTTGCTCCTATAAAACTTTTTCAGTGGAACGATTTTGTCCAACTTTAGCATTAAATATCTCTTAAAATAATTCTTCGATTTGAAAACTGTCTGCATCAGCGTATTTATCAAACATTTCTGTATAATACTACCAATTTTCATATTTTTGTATGCATTATTTTTCTTAATATTAACGAAGATAGACCTCCGGTCACAAAAAATTCAACACCGGCGGCGGCAGCGGTGACAGCGATAGTTACTTTTTTTTAGAATAGAGAGATATTATATATTTAAACTACAACATTTAAAGCGATTTGCCTGAGTAACAGAAAATAAATATTGTTATTTATACTTCATCTGTATGTTTTCAAATTACTTCTTTCTTTAATGTCGTAATGTAAAATGAATTATGAATATAAACCCTTTTTTAGTGAAGGCAACTTTTTTGACCATAAATCACAGCCACGTTCTTTCTTACACATCCCTTACACTTAACTCATCTATTTCATGGAACATACGTCTGCCACTTTTTTTCTTGTCCAATTTATTCTAAAAGAGTTGCGACAACGTTTAATGCAATGGCTGTTTTCGATGTTTTCAGTTATTCTAAGAAAATAGGAAAGGGATATTTTGCTATGTAAAATAAATAAATGATATTTTTTGAAATATATTTATAGCACAGGCAATAGGGGATTTTACCTGGCAAAATTAAGGGTAGTTCTGGAAATCGACAAAATTTGCAACAAATAAGATATATGACATTATGGCATAGGATTAATGGGGAGGGAGGGACCTGCCTCGGACATGCGCCGTGGTGCTGCATGGACTAAGTTGTGCAATTCCACCAGTGGCGTGGCGTGAAAATTTTCGGTGGTCATCGCAATTATTTAAGTTTGTGGTGAAAAATTATTAACTCTAAAATTCAATGGTTAAATGTTCAAAAAATAAACTTTAAATCTTACCTTCACTTATACATGAACTCCAAATGTTCTGCTAAAACTGGATCGTAGAGTTTTAAAAGCTTATTAAGAGTTTTAAAATATTGCTTGGTCATCGCCGCATCCAGCGATGACCGGACGCCACGCCACTGAATTCCACTTAACCACTCGCATCGTTTACGTTTGCTTTCCCGTCTCCCCTCCGAACTTTCACCTATAAGGTTTACTTTAAGTTTTTTGGGCCGCTGAATACGAATTTTTTAACTTTCTACCAAACTTTCCCACCCCGCAACCCCCCCCCCACCCCCAAAAAATAGTTGTTTTTAAATTTAATTTTTTATTGTTTTAGGGGAGAAGTATCAAGAAAATGCGAAATTAGACAACATTTGCAATAAATAGGATGTATGACATTATGACGTAGGATGAACGGGGAGGGCTGCCTCAGAACATGCACCACGGTGCTGTTCTCAAAAACCAACTTTTTTTTTGGGGGGGGGGATCCAAATTTGGGGGGTTGCCGGGGGAAATTTTGGTGGGCAGTTACAAATTCAGATTCAACGACCCATAAAACATAAAGTGAATCGATTTCAAGAACTACCGATAATTTTGCAGGTAAAATCCCCTATTGCCTGAATATTAAGCGAAATTGCATAACTTAGTGCACGCAGCGCCGCGATGCATGTTCGGAGGCAGCCCCCGACCTCCCCGTTCATCGTACGTCATAGTGTCATATACCATATTTGTTGTAAATTTTGTCTACTTTCTTAATTTCTAGATACTTTTCCCCTAAAACAATAAAAAAATTAATTTAAAAACAACAATTTTTTTGGCGTTGGGAGGGGAATTTTGGTGGGGTGTTAAAAATTCGGATTCAGCGACCCAAAAAACTTAAAGTAAACTGTATAGGGAAAGTTTGGAGGAAAAACGGGAAAGCGAACGTAAACGATGTGAGTGGTTAATTGGAATTGTGCAACTTAGTCCACGCAGCACCGCGGCGCATGTTCCGAGGCAGGTCCCCATTCCCCATTCATCCTACGTCATAATGTCTTATATATTATTTGTTGCAAATTTTGTCTACTTTCTGAATTTCTAGATAACTTTTTTCACTAAAACAATAAAAAAATTGATTTTTTTAATAAAAACCTTTTTGGGGGCATTTAACCAAATTTGGGGGGAGAGGTTAACGGGGAAATTTTGGAGGGAAGTTAAAAATTCGGATTCAGCGACCCAAAAAACATATAGTAAGCCTTTTTCCAGAACTACCATGAATTTTACCAGATAGAGCCCCTATACGCTCTATTGCCTGGACTATTAGGTGTGAGATTTCAGTGTGTAAAAGGAAATATATATTTTTTTCTTTTAGATATGTATTCAATTGAGTTGATGAAATTATTATTGTATTGACTCTCTGGGGGATATGAAAATATATTTTCTTCTGTTATTATATTATATATTTAAACCACAATATTTGAAGCAATTTGCCTGAGTTACAGAAAATAAATATTGTTATTTATATTTCTTCTGTATGTTTTCAAATTACTTCTTTTTTAAATTTCGTAATGTAACATGAATTATGAATATTAAACCCTTTTTTAGAGAAGGCAACTTTTTTTTAAACCATAAGTCACAGCCACGTTTGTCTAACACATCCCTTACACTTAACTCATCTATTTCAAGGAACATACGTCTGCCATATTTTTATCTTATCAAATTTATTATAAAAGAGTTGCGACAACGTTTAATGCAACGGATGTTCGATGATTTCATTTATTCTAAGAAAATAGGACAGAGATATTTTTCTATGTAAAATACGTAAATGATATTTTATTAAATTTATTTAGGGTCAGAGATTTCAGTGAGTAAAAATAATTTTACTCCTTTTCTTTTAGATACGTTTTCAATTGAGTTGATAAAATTATTATTGTATTGACTCTCTGGGAGATATGAAAAATATATTTTCATCCATTATTATACGATATATTTAAACTACATCGTATAAAATAATTATTTTATTGAGATTTGCCTGAGTAACAAAAAATGAATATGATTATTTAAATTTCATCTGTATGTTTTCAATTTGCTTCTTTCTTCAATGTTGTAATGTAAAATGAACATCAACACTTCTTTTAGAGAAGGCAACTTTCGTGACTATAGATCATAGCTACATTTTACTTACGCATCCTGTACACATAATTCATCTATTTCAAGATTTTGTAATCGATTTTTCACTCACTTATTTATACGCTAGAATTTATGTACACATAAAAATTAAACCGAGTGTCCTAAAATCGACTGACTGATTTTAAAATTCAGTAGCTGGAAAATGGTAGTAGCTTTTCAAAAAACACTTTCAGTAGGTTCATGTAAAATCTAAGGGGTATGTTTACTGTGTTTTCCGGTTTTAGTTCAATTTAGCAGCAACAGATGCCGCTACTTCCAATAGGCGCTAAATTCAGGGCCGATTTCTTGACCTGTCTCTCTTTTCCCATGATTGAGGCGAAAGAAGGACGTTAAATACACTGGTGAAAACAATTAAAGGGACAAACGGTTAAAAAAAAAAAAAAAGAAGTTATCCCTATACGCAAATAAGGTATCAGATGATAGTTAAGCTCGTCGCGGACACACCTGCCACGCAAGTGGTAAGTGTGGTCATAAGAAAGTGGCGCTGTGATCGCTTTTGTGCAGAGGTGCCTCATTTGACTGCCGAAGCTTGTAGCGGAAGGGCGTTTTGAAGCATCGTAGCATAACCCAATCCTTGTTTTTTTTAATTTCTTTGTTTACCCATCGTTAGTATGGCTAGTCGGCATCGTCCAGATGATGCCACAAGATGGCAGATTGTTGGAAGACTCGAGGCCGGCCAATTACAGGCTACCTGTTCTAAGGACCGCGGTTTTACGTAAAATATGGTATCTACTCTGCGAAAACAGTTCATAGAGACCAAAACAGTGATCTCCAGACCTGGTCAAGGCCTAAAAAGGGCAACAACGCCCGCTGAAGACCGTTATTTGAGACTTTTAACCAAAAGGGATAGGCCCGCGACAGCGAAACAACTGTCTTGTCTCCTGTATAATGCTACAGGAACATCCATTTCACGGAAAACAGTCACCCAGAGATTTAATGCAGGTGGCCTGTATGCCAGAAGCCCTGTAGTCTGCATCCCTTTGGCTGTGGACCACAAAAAGTCTCGTCTAGTATGGTACCGAGAACACCTGTCTTGGACAGAGGATAGTTTGGGGCGGATCTGTACAGTGATGAGTCGCGATGCAGTCTGGACAGCGACTCGAGACGTGTTCTCGTCTGGAGAGAACCCGAGAGTCGATATCGGCCCTCTAACATTGTCAAAAATGATCCTTATGCTAGAGGTGGTCTGATGGTCTGGCAGGCATCAAGGTAGACGGGCGTACCGACCATAATGTGTTTGATAGAGGTACTCTGACAGGTCAGCGGTACATGGAAGAGATTCTTGCACCCTCTTTGAGATTTTTCCGCGGAGCATATGGACCAAATTACGTTTTTATGGACGATAACGCCCGTCCACATAGGGATCAGTTGGTGGACGAATACTTTGAATCGTAGGATGTTCAACGGATGGAGTGACCTGCGATGTCCCCTGATTTTATCTCATCGAACACATATCGGACGCCCTTGGACGATCAATATCAGCTCGAAGACCAGCTCCAAGGACCATCTATGAACTCAAGGGCGCCTTGGTGCAAAAGTGGGTGCAGTTGTCATATAAATTGATAAGGACCCTGGTAAGCAGTATGAAACGCCGATGCGAGAGTTGTGTAGTTGTTACAGACGATTATACACTCCATTAGACATGTTTGTCTCTGACTGACAGGGTGTCGGTCAGCTGCTGTAATGGACACGTGGTCAGTAACCGTATTTAAGGTGCAGGTTGGGCCCATTTTTGTTTTCACATACATTAGTCTTATATCGAATGGTATTTTGGCCAAGTTTGGATTTCTTTGCTTTGTTAGTTTTTTTTTAATTGCAAAAAAATCATTTGTCCCTTTAATTGTTTTCACCAGTGTATATAGAATGTGGTCTCTAAGAACAAGACTGCAATGCCTACTGAGTACCATTCCATATAATTAAACTCTTTCTTTCGCATCAATACTGAGAGAAAAGAGAGGCTTAAAAATTGGTCACCGATTGAGCGCCTATTGCTTGCAGCTCCATCTATCGCTGCTATTTGGAACTAAAAACTGGAATCATAGTGAAAAAACATTTTAAGTAACCAAACTGCAAGAATTTTTGTAATAGCTGCCACAGTTTGCAAGTTATTGCATTTTAAAATCAGCTTGTCCATTTTAGGACACACGGTACAATGATGTATATCCGAGGACAATGCAATATTTTAATAATTTTTAGAACTCTGTTGTAAATGAATTAATCAGTTTTAAGGCATTTTCTGTTAGCCAGCTGCAGGCGATAAATTGCCAAAAAAAATTATTTTGATAACTGTTTATGCGTTACAAAAAAAAAAAAAAAAAAAAAAAAAAAAAAACAGTGGCATTCCGGGAGTGCCAATAGAAGAGAAAACTTCAAGAATTACGTGTGTGTTTTTTTAATCGTCAGGAAATGTTTTATGCGTTGAATTGTGTAGCAGCACTAATGAAAGCATCTGGGGACACGGCAGTGCCCCTGCCAAGTCTTGAAAGCACAGCCGTAAGCATCTTTTTCTGGAAGCAACTCAGGGTACTTTTGACCCCCCAATATCTTTGTGTTGGTGATTCCCAGAAACTTGAAACTTCGTAAATCTAAAGTAATGTGGAAATGGAACTAAATGCTGAAATTTCACGTTTCTATCTTTTTTATTTCAGAAGATATATGAACTTAAACTTTCGCCTTTTCGACACTGATTCACGATGATCAAAACTCAGAGGTACGTCCTGTATTTCTAGAATCTTGAAATTTGGTATGAAGGTAGTGTTTGGGAAACAATGAAAGTGAAAATTTAAAAAATCCGGAAAATTTGGATAAAAAGTCGAAAAATAAAAAAAACCGAGAATTTGGCAGAGATGTGATATACGAACCAGGTTTGGCGCGATTTTTTAACGTCAATTTGGCGGAAGCCCGTTTTCCAATACCAGTTACAATATATATTTTTAAATTATTTTCTATTGTTTTAAAAAGTAAACAACAATAAATAAACGGTAATTTCATTAATAACTATAGAACAAAACAATTGTACAATTTAAAAAAATAAAATAAAAGTAAATGAACAATTTATTAATAAATAGGCAACAGTAGCCAGGTTACCTTGTAAAATAAACTAACGCCATTTTGCTGTCAATTAGGTACCCAAGTGCGTATCTGACATCTGTGCCCTGTATTTTATCTTCCGTAATCGAAAATCCCGCCAATACTGTTGGTCATTGACCAGACCATCAACACGATAAAATACAGCGTTATCGGTTTTTAGTTACACGAAATAGGTAGGTCACGAATACGGTATAATTCATTTTAACTGACGAAAAACAAAATAATAATTTGTTTTAGCAATACGCCGGGAGAAAAAGTGAGTTTTAGCTTCCTTCTTCTTTTGGGGATTGAGCTGAAGAGGGAAAAGTTCCTGCTATTCACCGCTTGGAGCGCTAGTATCTATGTGTCAAAATGCTAGCATGTCGTTACGTTACAGTGTCTCTAAATCAGTGGTTTTTCCCCATCTCAAAAAAAGCTCAACGCGCCTAAAGAAGTTTTCACTTCAAAAATTAGAGCTAATTATGTGCTAGATCATCCATGCCAAAATTAGCCAATTGACAGTTGACTTTTAAAACTTTATTCCTATATATTTCCACAAAATGTACCTCTGTAAATTTAAAGTCTAATGTAATATTTATATTTTAGCAATTTTAATCTCAAAACAGGAACAATATGGTCAAATGCCTTATCTCCGATTAATTAAATTTTGACAGGAAGCATTTAAGTATTGCCCGGCAGCGCAATACTTATTTATTTCCAGTGTCACTTCACAATGTTAGTTTAACATAGAAAAGCCTATGGAACTCATAACTTTTACCTTTTTTTCTTCTCACCTTTTTGTCCCTGATGCCACAACTTTTTTATTTTTTACTAATTCTAATGATATTATAAATTTAAAGTGTGAAAATGTTTGCCTGAAGTCAGGGTCAAAAGAGATGATAAAATGTCTTTCCATATGGGTGAATTATAACCCAGAGAGTACCATGGGCTAACTTTTATTTATATTATTCAAATATTTTTCTTAATAATTCCAAATTTCGCTTTTTTCATTGAGAATTAACGGACATTTTTCCTATAAAATGTAACATTTTTTCTTCATTCTTGCAAATAATTAAAAGCTGTATTAATAATTTCTCTTTTTATTTGAAAGATTCACACGTGCAAAATAAAACTGATATTATTATTATTTTATTTATTTATTTATTTATTTATTTATTTATTTATTTTATTAAAAAAGATGAAAATGGCGTCATAGTGGAAATAAAAAGGATATTTTCAGAATAAGTTTTCTGCTTTGGTCAAGATAATTGTTGTAGTAAAAAGTATTAAAAAAGTTAAACTTAGGTAATAATTTTCTCTTGTGTTTACATCGCCCATTGGGATGGAATAAGGTAACAAAATTTAACTTTATTTTATTTTATTTTTTATTTTTTACTGTAACACGGCTATAATATTGTAAAATATTAACTGTAAGTATTCAACACAATTACTTTTTCATTCATAGCGTTACTGAGTGAGAAATGGGGTATCTAAATTTAAGTGAAATTAATTTTTCATATTTTGATTATAGATTTTTTACGTTCAGATTGGAAGTTTTTGTCCAAACTACAGCAACCTGCATTGCTACAGTGGTGAAATATTTGAATTATACATTGGTAAACTGCATTACACATTGTGATGCAATACCGCATACATCAAAGCCTGATGAATATACCCTCAATTAATTTTGAAATGAGTTCGTCTGAATGCAGTAGTTATTAAAAAACTTGACATATTAAACAAAAACATAATTTGAAGAAAAAAAAATATTCCCCACATTTTTTAAGTCCGAGAAGGGCCAGATATTAAGATATTCCATTCAATTAGTTCTACGTTTAATATTAAATTTTTGTAACAAATAACTTAAGCTAATTGAATATTAAAAAATAAAAATAAAATTCATACAATATGATATTTAAAACACCCTAAAAAATTAGATTCCGTTCAAATGAAATCGAAATAAATCTTATACTTTTTTTAAAGCTTTGTATTTTGCATGCATCTTATCCTTTTACGTACAATCGTCATAAACATAATACAAAATATGCAATACAAATATTTTCAATTAAAAATGGAAGAAGTCTAATATTTATTTCGATTTCATTTGAACGGAATCTAATTTTTTAGGGTGTTTTAAGCATCATATTCTTTGAATTTTATTTTTATTTTTTAATCTTCAACTAGCTTTAGTTATTTGTTACAAAAATTTAATATTAAATGTAAAGCTAATTGAATGAAATATCTTAATATCTTTTTGTAACAATATTATATTTAATATTAAATGTAAAGCTAATTGAATGAAATATCTTAATATCTTTCCCTTCTCGGGCTTAAAAAATGTGGGAAATAACTTCTTTTTTTTTTCCCCTTCAAATTACGTTTTTGTTTAATTAATATATCCCCTGCCTGCTGATGCAGCACTATTATTCGTGCAATCACCAGCTCTGTTGGAACAGGTGAATATAGAGAATCGTAGGATACAAACACAAAGAACGGAATATGCTCCTTTGTATATGGAGATTTAAACACAAAAGTTATTTTAAAACTGACTATGAAATCAAAATTGATTGTATATATGCAGATAGAGTAATTTTTTTTCATTATTTCAGAATTTCCCGCACATGCTTCATTACACAAATTACACATTTCTTTTAATTTTTGTTTTTGTTTTTAAATATAATATATATGTGCACATATATATTGTTAAAGTTCCTTTCAAAAGTAAAAGCTGCAAAAATTATAAGAATCTTTTTTTTTCCAAAATTTTCTATTAAAACTACAAGATGTGTAAATTACGCGGGGACGCAAATTATGAGGATAAATATTGTAGCTGATATGTAAGTAACGTTGTATTAACATATTGTCATGTTTTGTGCTTCAATTTATTATGTCTAGATGACAGCACTTAAAGTCTTCCCACAATTCATCAGGAATAAGTATCAGAGTTCTGTTCTTTTTACTTATGTCATGTGACGTCTTGTAAAAGAGTGATGTGAATTGCTTGTGAAATGTTTATTAAATGTTAAATAGGTACGGGTGCTACCTCTCATTACAAAATGGTGTTAACTGTTACTTTATTACTTAATTAGTTACTAATGATAGTTTACATATTAACTATCATTAATGCATTAAATAAACCCAAATCTGTAAGCCACTATATGATCTTGACTAATACAGTTTTATATTCAAAATATTTACTAGGATTTTTGAAGAGCCTTGGCTTTATTTAATTTTGGCTTTATTTTTTTTCCTTGGCTTTATTTAATCAAGAAACAACTGTCACTAATAATATTAAAAAAAGATAATACCATTCGAATACCCTGGTAGATATTTCAAAAAAAAAAGCTGTAAATTAACAATATTAATTACAACGCGCCTGCCTGGTATTACGCATTAATTCAGAAACATTTAAGACGTCATGAAAGTTAATGTTTTAAATACATTTGACAGGAGATTTTGCTTAGTTAAGTTAAAAAAGTATTTATATATTTTTCCTTAAGTAATTAAAATAGACAAATTTTTAAAATAGCCACTTTCCCCAATTTTCTAATACCCCATTAATTAAATAAATAAAAAATATTTTTATTCAAGCCGTACGGAATGAAAGTAAATCACGGCAACTTCCTTCAACATTAATACCTTAAAAACACCTATTTCAAGCAACATACATCTGTCATTTTCTGTCTTGTTGAATGCTACTCATGAATAGTAAAACTATGCATTATGCATAGCGGTTATTTATTTTTTTTATCTGATTCTTTAATTTACAATAAATAAAACAGAAACCGAGTGTTATTAATGAACGTGATGATAAATGTTTAAAGTATCACATTGAAAAAATAAGTCATATTATATCACTTACATTTAACTACAGCTATTTTCACATTCGTTTATGTAATTCAATTTAGTTTTTGTTATGTTAAGATTGGAATTTCATAATTGGTTTTCCACTCATTTCTTGATATTGTAAAGTTATAAAAATTGTATACACAAGTGTCTTTAAGATGAGAATAAAACATTTTAATTTTCATAACCTCTTCACTCATTTGGCCAATATATGTGGACGTTTAGTTTTTTATAATTATAATTACTGTCAATAATAAAAAGAACAAAAAATTGATAATAACGTATTCACGGCAGAATCCCTTCACAAGAGAAGTCAAAATATAGTTTGGCTACACCAATGTACTCTTAGAGATAGTTAAAGCGTAATTTTTCGTAAAAAGTAATTTTTCGGCAGTCAGTGATGTTGGATTATTTGAACAAGGTGTTAATATTCGATAAAAATAATATCAGATATATTAAACAAATTAAGTTCTAATAATTTATAGAAATATAATAAAGAAATTTATTGTTACCTTTTCAATTTATAAGAAATCATTTCCCGCATAAATTACCATTAACGCTCGGCGGCCACAAATGTGGACCTTATTTTTTTTAAGAATTTTTATTGTCTTCTCTCTTTTTTTTTTTACTTTGTAATCTAAATTTTTTTCGTCTTCTGGTTTTCGACGGATTTGCATGTTTTAGAGGTCAGAGATCCCCAAAATCATGTTTATTTAAAATGTCTGTCTGTTCGTCCGTGTGTCGCCATTGTACCATCGAAAAGTGTATGAAGTTATGCATAGAATTGAACCAAATGTTTTGTGTATGTATTTGGCTGTGGCAAGCAGGTCCTCTTTTAATTTAGAAATATTTTGCCGGAAGGGGGCGCTGTAATAGCAAGTTTTGTGCCATTTTCATCATTGTACCATCGAAAAGTGTATGAAGTTATACATAGAACTGAACGATCTTTTTTGTTTATGTTTTTGGCTATGGCCAGTTGGTCCTCCCTGAATTTGAAAAAAATCTGCCGGAAGAGGACACTATAATAGCGATGTCTGAGTTATTTTGTTTATTGTATCAATAAACATTTATACGGATGGTTCCAAGATGGAAGATGAAACGGCATATGCCTTCTGTGTGTATCAGAGAGGAGAGTTAATCCACGAGGATCAAACTAAGTTAAGTAAAGAAAATACTGTTTTTCAGGCAGAACTCCTGGCCATAGAAGAGGCTGTGCTGTGGATTAGGAACTCCCCTCATAAAGAAGTATTAATACACTCGGACAGTCTCTCAAGTCTCTTAGCAATAGAAAATGTTTTTTCAAAAAATCTCATCGCAGTACAAATTATCAAACTACTCCAAGAAACAAGAAAAAAGATCTTCTTTAAATGGGTCCGTGGATATGTGGGTAATGTGGGGAATGAGCATGCAGATTCTTTGACAAAATAAGCAACCAAAGTCACATCACATGCCAAATACAAATTCTTTCCCAACCCTCCTTCCTACTTGAAGAAGCTTCTAAAATCATCTCCACACGAACAATGGCAGACTCGCTGGGACTATGGTACCACAGGACGGTACACATACGCTTTAGCCCCAAAAGTCTCGGAAAAGAGAATCCTGCTGCATAGAAATCTTTTAGGTAGCTTTCTTTACAAAAAAGCTACCTATTGCAGCCGTTCGGAGGAAAGCGATTTCAAAAAATTTTGGTATATTTTCATCGATCATGACCCCCCAGACCCCGAAACCACCTTCCGTTCAAAATTGATATATATATATATATATATATATCTGACCTATGTCACACTGTAACTCCCGTAATTATGAACCGATTTCGATGTAATTCGGTGTATACATAGTACATACCAATGTCTCGACCGAGTTCGTTGGCCAGCTTCATCCGCCATTTTGTTTCAAAATGGCGGCCATTTAAAATTTTTAAAACATTTTAAAACTTGAAATGTGGTACCAAAAAATTCAAAATGGAAAAATATTTTTTTTTTATGTATTTGACCTTTATACAAAGATTCCGGAGCAGTTTTTGTTTCGTCTATATCTTAAAAAATGGCTGAGTTATAGCATTTTGAATTTCTAGCGTGGCTGACATTTTGAAACGTCCTGAATTTTGTCACGCGATAAAAGGCGTATTTATGAACCGATTTAGATGTAATTCAGTGTGTACATAGTACATATCAATATCTCGACCGAGTTCGTTGACCAGCTTCATCCGCCAATTTGTTTCAAAATGGCGGCCATTTAAATTTTTTTTTTTAATTTAAAATTTGAAATGTGGTACCAAAAAATTGAAAATGGAAAAATATTTTTTCTTATGTATTTGACCTTTATACAAAGATTCCGGAGCAGTTTTTGTTTCGTCTATATCTTAAGAAATGGCTGAGTAATAGCATTTTGAATTTCTAGCGTGGCTGACATTTTGAAACGTCCTGATTTTTCTCACGTAATAACAGGCGTATTTATGAACCGACTTGGATGTACCTTGGTGTGTATATAGTACATACAAATATCTCGACCGAGTTCGTTGGCCGGCTTCATCCGCCATCTTGTTTCAAAATGGCGGCCATTTAAAAAAAATTAAAAAAATAAAAAAATTTAAATGAGATACCAAAAAATTGGAAAGTGAAAAAGATTTTTTTTGTATGTGTTTGACCTTAATACAAAGATTCCGGAACAGTTTTTCTTTTGTCTATATCTAAAAAAAATGGCTGAGTAATAGCATTTTGATTTTCTCTTGTGGCTGACATTTTAAAACGACCTGATTTTTGTCACGCGATAACAGGCGTAATTATGAACCTATTTGGATGTAACTTGGTCTGTACATAGTACATACCAATGTCTCGACCGAGTTCGTTGGCCAGCTTCATTCGCCATCTTGTTTCAAAAGGGTTGCCATTTAAAAAAAATTAAATTTCAAATTCAAAATGAGGTATTAAACAATTGGAAAATGAAAAAGATTTTTTTATGTGTTTGGCCTTGATACAAAGATTCCGGAGCAGTTTTTGTTTCTGAAAATTTGTTCTTTTGTTTATATCTTTAAAAAATGGTTGATTTATAGCACTTTGAATTTCTAGCATGGCTAACATTTTGAAACGATCTTGTATTTGTCGCGCGATAACACACGTATTCACCTATTTCGATGTAAGAAGGCATGTGGATAGTATACATCAACACCTCGACCATGTTCGCTGGCCAGATTCATCAGCCATCGTGTTTCAAAATGGCGACCATTAAATTAAAAAAAAATATATATATTTAAAGTGAGGTGCAAAAAAATTAGAAATTGAAAAAGGTTTCTTTCTTAAGCATTTGACCTTGATATAAGGATTCAGGAGCATTTTTTGTTTGTCTTTACCTTAAAAAATGGCTCAGATATAGCAGTTTCAATTTCTATTGTGGGTGACATTTTGAAAAATCTGATTTTTTGCATGCGCACTCCTATATATTAACCGATTCCGATGTGAGTGAGCATGTGCACAACAATTACTAAGGTCTCGACCAAGTTCACTGCTTAGCCTCATCCACCATGTTGTCTTAAAATGACAGGCACTTTAAGAAATTGCCGAATTTGGCAGCCAAATATATGTTACTTTAAAGAAAAGCAGCTTGGATAAAGCTGACTAATTTCGCGAAATTCTCATTCATTATATTGATAAAAATTAGTATGGAATCTCCTATATTCGGTTTCCACTAAATTGAGCTTCGTGTGTTTGAATGATATAATTTGGCTTTTTTTAAATAAGGATTATGAAAGCTACCTCTTCCTCCCGGCACTGGCCGGAAGGACTTTTTCTGTTTGCCACTAACCACGGCCCATTTTCATCATATCTTTATAAATTTGACAGGGTTCCTTCTCCATTATGTGTATGCGGTCAGCGAGCTACATCATTGCATTATATCTTTAACTGTACCCTTACATCATATTACCATATAAGAAAATCTCCAAAAATTTCTTTGTCTCAGTGGTTCTCAGTGGTTTTGTCAAATCCATCATTTTGTCAAAAGATAATTGAATGTATGAAAGTTTTAGAAAACAACCATTATTTGTTTCAAAATGTTTTGCCATTTATAGATGATGATGAGAACGTATCTTAACAAATAGACATATACCACCAATTCAAAATAAACTCTTAGCCACAAACAACACGATTGAACTATAATTGAACTGTTGCAAGAACAATAGACTTTTGAACTTTTGTGTGTGTATATAATTATATAATATTCATCCTAATTATTCACTATTTTACCTATTTTTTATATTCTACATTATTTTTAAAATTATGAATCTCTTTCTAATTTAGTATACATATACGTAGCTTTTATTGTATTTTTGCAGAACGCCCAGCTTTGCAGAGTAATTGAGCTTTTGCCGCTCCAACAAGTTTAAAAATCCTATTATCTATTATCTCATGATCTTATTAATTACAAATATCTAAATTTCTCTCGTAAACGCCCAGTAAAAATTGGGCTTTCCATCGTGTATATATTGTACTTATATTGTATTTAATCTTAATATTCTGAATTGGCTTTCCTGTAGGTCCCTTCGGGCCTTTTATTTATTTATTATTATTATTATTATTATTATTTTTATTTTTATTTATTTTTATTTTTGTGTGTGTGTGTGTGTGTGGTGACGGCGGTAGTAGATGGAAACCGCTGGGTGGGGCTTGTGAGTGCTTAAGCCATTTGGTAGGCCTCCCCACCTAGCTGACCCTTATATCATCGAAAAATGTATAAAGTTATGCATAGAATTGAACTAAATTTTTTGTGTATGTTTTTTGCTATGGCCAGTAGGTCCTCCTTCAATTTGAAATATTTCGCTGGAACGGAGCGCTGTAATAGTGACGTCTGTGCTATTTTCATTATTGTACCATCAAAAAGTGCATGAAGTTATGCATCGAATTGAAACAAATGTTTTGTGCATGTATTTGGCCGTAGCCAATAGTTTCTCCTTGAATTAAAAAATATCATGCCTGAAGGGATTGCTGTAACAACGATTTTTGTGCTAGTTTCTTTATTTTACCACAGAGAAGTCTATGAAGTTTATTGTTAGCTTTTCAATTTATAAGAAATCATTTCCCGCATAAATTACCATTAACGCTCGGCGGCCACAAATGTGGACCTTATTTTTTATAAGAATTTTTATTATTTTCCCCTCTTTTTTTTTTACTTTGTAATCGAAATTTTTTTCGACTTCTGTTTTTCGACGGATTTGCATGTTTTAGGGGTCAGAGATCCCAAAAATCATGTTTATTTAAAATGTCTGTCTGTTCGTCCGTGTGTCGCCATTGTACCATCGAAAAGTGTATGAAGTTATGCATAGGATTGAACCAAATGTTTTGTGAATGTGTTTGGCTATGGCCAGCAGATCCTCCTTGAATTTGGATATATTCCCGCTGTGATAGCGATTTTTGTATAATTTTCTCGGTTTTTCGTAGTTTTGTTGTCCCTCGGCGGCTCATGCAGTGAGGGTAACTCGCATCCTGCTAAGCCGGCTGTTCGCAAACAGCTGATGTACAACATAATAACGAAAAACTATTGATTTTAATATATATTATGATCGAGACGAACTCATATTTACTGCTCTTCATTAACTGAAGCAGAAATTTAAGACGAAAATAAAAGTTCGTATAGTACTGAACTAATAATATAGCAGTCTTAACATCAGTAACTACTTTTTGAAATATTAAGCTGTTTCAGAGAAAAGAAAGTTTTGGGATTGGTACATCCAACAGTTTCTTTTTGAATTCCTGTTAAAAAAAAGAAATAAATCGTAATAAATAAATAAATAAATGTCATTTTTTTTCTCACTGTAAAAAAAAAATCGTCCCTCAAGAGATTTATTATAAGTTGATGAATTAATTTTAAGGATTTTTTGTTAGCCCATCCCATGTAATACATTCCCAAATAAAACTGTTTACAAGCTACTAATACAATAGATTGAATTATGGACCAAACCACGTTCGTCAAAACTATAATTATACGTTAAGAAATTTTCAGTTTTTCTGTAATCAAATTCGCTGCCCACGTCAAACTAGTGTAATACAACGGAATTTTTGGGGGAAAACATGGATTGCAATTATGAAAGTGGGTGTTTTTTTCTATATAAACATTGAATACTTACAAAAGAGTGAGCTTTCATATTCTTTTATTTAACTCAACTTTTTTTAGGGTTCCGTACTTAAAAAGTAAAAATGGTACCATTATAAGATCACTCCTGTGTCTATCTGTCTGTCACAGCCATTTTACTCGTAAATCGTGGGACGTGGAAAGTTCAAATTGGGGGAAGTAATAAAGGCTATTGACCCAAATATTTTCAAATTATTAAACATTCATAAATATATTTAGTCAAAATGTAGAGGGGCTAATTAAGCTACTTGAAAAAAAAATCTTTTCTTTGTCTATTGTGTAGGGTATCGTGTGAAAGCTTTCGTAACGCTGAACTCAAAAATAAAATCCTTTTAATTTTCGATATTATCAAAGATATCGTCGAAAATATAGCGCCAAAATATGTCCCTGCCCCCATCTATTTCCAAATTTACTGAAACTAAAATTAAGAAAAAAATTAGAGGTAGTAGACGATAATTTGAGTCTTGCAGGAAAATTATAGAGATTACCCTAGGTCACACAGTTTTTGAGAAAATCGAATTTTTCTGTTACACATAATTCGATTTACGGGCATCAAAAGTGTTGAGCAGCGCTGGAAGTACCTATCGTAGCAGAAGTATAAAAACATTGTTGATCATGATTTTCGAAAAAAATCGTCAGTAATTTGCTGAGATATTAACCCTTAAAGATACGGACAGTTTGGACTTACATATTGACAGGAGCGGCGTACTCTATACGTAGTTAACAACTTTTAATGATATATATGTGTAATGTAATGTTCAATAGCAGTATAAAAGCAATAAACATCAACCTTTTAAAAACAGACTAATTTAAGTGGTCTCAGGAAAAATTGGAAAAATAAAAAAAATGACCATTTTCACCATTTAATGTCTTAAAATGTATATGGTTTTAAAACACAATTTTTATTGGGATGAAAGATACAAGTACGTTCTTTCATTTCATGTATTTAAAAAATTGCAAGATGCAGAATTAGTATTTATAGGGGGCTCGACACTGTTAGACATTTGTCGAGCAGAAAATTTGCATAACAGCTTATGCGCAGGATTAAAAATAAATATTTAAACTGGAATGAAACTTTTGGTTCTTACTTATACTTCAGATTATATTAATTACCCTGAACTTAAATAAATTTGTATTTAAAGCATTTTTATATTTTTAATGCAAAGTTATATTTAGCTAGTACAAAAGTTTGAAAATTTCAATAATATAATCACCTAAAAAATATTTTTTGAACAATAAAAAGGAAATTTTAGGTTCAGTTTATACAGACTAATGTGAAATATATGTTTTGAAAATTTAATGAAAAAAAATCAGAAGTTTATGAGGTATCCTGCGCGTTATGCTCAAAAATTTCATTTGGAGAAAAATGACTTCAAGAAGGGGCGGAAACGTCCCTTTAGCTATTGAGCGGCTATAATTCTAAAAGCCATAACTTCTGTTCTAATGGGTATTTCAAGGAAACACTTATATCCAAATGTTCAGAAAAGATAGGAATTTAACATCTAAAAAAATTAAAATTTCTAAAATTCTGAAGCTTTAAGAGTACTGCGATCTCTTAATTAGAATGAATCACATGAATACCATGGGATTTGCTACTAGTTTGCATTGAGTGGATCTCTCAATACGCCTCGAGTGACTTTAAAAGTTAACTAAAAACCAATCTGGAAAAACGCTGCACGGAAATGTAAATAACCTTTCTTGTAGAGAATTTATTTGTCTTTAACTTTGGTAATAGCATTTTTTCCGTAGGACTTATAGATTACGAGATATTAACAAAAAACCAAAAAATGGTCCCTCCTTTTACATTCCGTCCCTCCCGAATCCCCTATCCATCAGGACTTTTAGTGTGTTCCATTGGACATTTAGAGGTTCCATTGGATCCTCCCAAACAATATTACCAAGTTTCAAAACTTTCGGAATTAAGTCCAGATAAAAACCTAACTTGACTGCACTATGTCTGATTGGATGCTACTTCTGAACCTATGATATATTGCGTTAGGCATGGCTGTTGTTCGTTTCTTTTAGGTAGATTTCGTAAAAAATACTACCTATTGCATTCCCACCTATGTTGGAATTTCTGAAAAAAAATTGCAGATCTACGCCGATCATGACCCCTTAACACAAACCACCCCCAGTTCAAAGCTTTATCGATCTATCTATATATATATGCAATAATAAAGTTTTTGCCCTTTCATCTTAATTAAACTGTTCCAAATTATTATAATATCTACCTTTTTTACATAGCTTTTTTAATATCTTAAATATATTTTATCATTTTTCCATGCGTTAAATACAGCATATTCTTTTATTATTCTAAATATTATTCATTCGTAGCTTATTTCTTATAAAACCCACTAAATTACTTTTTTTATTTCATTCTGAAAGTAAATTCTTTTTTTTAATGTATTTAATATCATTCGTTCTTTTGGTTCGATATCTAAGGGCTTTCAAACATCCTATTTCCTCATTAAAGCTAACGCGTCAATTATTAAATCCCTGTGAACACGTCAAATTTTCTCCACCCTCTGCTCCAGAGTTAGCCAATCGCTAGCATGGCTTCCCCTCGCTTCCCCCCTTCCACTTTAATGAATTGGCCTTGTTTTGGATGTGTATACTTACGCGTGTGTTTTTCGCAAGTATTTAACCTTTTACATTCTCTTGGAGAGCAGATTTTTTACGATTATTGTATTGCTTCAAAATCCAATGTCATTTGGAGAGTTTTGTTTCCTGTATTTTCTTCAAGTTGTTTTAATCTTTAACATATAGCGGTTTACATTTACGATGGAGTTGGTGCATTTTATGATCATCTAATAAATAATTCATGCATCTATCGGCTTCAGTTGTTATTTTCAGGAAAACTACCAAGGGATGTAGGCCTGATGCTCCACTCTGAGCATGATTTCACGAATGCAAAACTTTGATTTCTTAGTTGGAGTTATATAACGAGTGTATGAGTGCTGCTTAATACCGATATGTTTCTATCATACTATTGAAAGTATATCAATTAGCCGGACAGAATCTTTACACCTATGGAAATATAATAATAATTGCGACCGGTCGCGTTTTCAAGGTCAGAATAAAACCATTGAAATTCTGGCATTAATTAGTGCCAATATAGCGTACACAATATTGCACATAATACTGCATTTGGATATAGCCCCTTATGTTTTTGCTTCATTTCGGGAACAACGGATTTCGAGCTTATTCTATCAACGATAATTCTCAGAATTTCCAAGCTATGTTTTTGAGACTTTCACAAAAGTTTCTCTATATACTTAGCTAATACATTATGCACATTATATTTTTATTGCATTCGCTCACGGGCAGTGAAACAAGTTTTAGTAAACCTGCTTATTTTTCATCCAATTATAATTATTTTTTAATTTCTGATTGCAGGGTATTGTGTACAATGTTGGTTGTCATATTTTCTGAAAATATTTTTTTTCATATATTAAGAACTCTATTATAAGCAAAAAACTTGGCAAAATTTGGGACTCTTTTTATAAAAACTTTAATTTCTCTACGAATATTCATGCTATTCTCATAAAAATGAACACAGTTTATTGCAATAAGGCACTTAATCATAATCTACTGTGTTGAACACTTTTGCTACGTTAGTTTTTACAGGTTTATCCAAAAAATATTCGTTCTTTTTCAATTTGTTGACGGCCCCGTATGGGGTTTCGGTAAAAAATCTTCACGGAAATATATGACCTGTACAATTCTATTTACACATCTGGTGTTTCAAGATAATTCCTCATGTAATTTTTTAGATATTGAAGAAAACATCTAAAATCACAAGTGACCGGTTACCTTTGGCCATATAGTGTACTGTGTTAGCAATCAGAAAACAGTAAGAAGCCGAAAAAAATTCCATATCACTGTCTCAACGCATTATCAATCTCAAGTTAACTGCAAATTAATGTTTACATTCATTCCACTATGAATGTAGGCATGAATCATTCTCTGCGTCAACTTTTTTTTTCCTTCCCGAGCGATGGCAATTAAGATATTTTACAGTATCGAATCGGAAAATACCGCTTCTGAAAACAATACTAGATCAGTCTCATTCTACATAACATAAAACTATTTAACTCATGTTAATAATATACAAAACAGAAATAAAAGTTTTAAATTAAATAAGACATATTGTTTGGACATATATTTAATCACAGTGCATTTCGCTGCAGCTATTCCGGTTTAACGTAATTTTGCAGCATAGCTATATAGCGAGAACATGTCACAGAGCACGTTATAAAATTCGTTGCTGTCGCTTCTTCAAAGGAGTAAGGGTCGAAAACAATTGTGCCTGCAATGCTGCACCGCACAGTAACAATGGTGTCATATAAAGATAATGGTGCCACAGCCGCGTGCGGATTCATTTCTGCCCAGTGCACTCAATTTTTGGTATTGCTGTTCCCAGTTAAGGTGAAATATGCATCGTCCATCCATAATATGCGAAGAGGCCAGTCGTTATTGCTTTATATAGGATAAGAAATTCATTTGCAATGTCCGTACTTTATTGATAGTCTCTCGTGTCTAACATCTGGACGCGTTGGTACCGGTATCGAAAGTTACAAACGAATTACAGTAGGCTTTAGAACCGTGGTTTTCGGTATATCTAATACATGAGCTGCACATGTTGCAGTTTGCATGCGTCCTGAAGTTACTATGTGATGCACTTCCAGAACAGTGTCCTCAGGAACAGTTGGTATTCCAAATCGCGGTCTATCACTGTGCATCCAGTTTCTTCGAATTCCTTTACTAAATCGCGCAATTGCTTGCGGGGTACATGGGTCACGTATTTGGTTATAGTTTTGATGGTAAACACGCAAGACTTCCGCGGCATTCCTCCCATTTTGATAATAGAGTTTTACCCATTCACCACGAACTTTTGCTGGCAGAGTCATTTCATCGGCATGTGTGAGCTCCCGACTGAAGATCCAACAATCCCACTCCGCTTTTTATCAGTTTTCTACGTTGAGTATCTGCCAAATGGCGTTCTGTGATTGGTGTCTTGCCTAAGTCGAACTTCCACCGTACAATCCGATCATGTTTTTTTAGGCCGTTCGTAGAGCCACTTTTTGTGCGTGCATAATGCGCCCGCTTCTTGTGATACATGCACCGTTCCAACGCTCTTTAGAGTTTTCGCTTGCGCTGAGCCTTTTGCGACGGGAAAAATTGGCCGTTGCCATTCGAAAATTTCGAGTTTCTGTACCTATAACCGTAACCGTACGCGCCACTTTGTTGCCGTTCACAGAATCTCGAGCTCATACCTTTGAATAACAATATCTGAAATTTCATCTTGATCGGTCAGGCAGATTGGCCGCTAGAGGTCCACATGTTGGCAAAGTTTTTTATGACCACCCTGTACACACATATATATATAAAAGGTATATCTGAGAAAGGGGCAAAACTTTACGGGGTTATAGAACGCAGTTGTACGAGCAAATTTCGTCATAGAATGTATGGTCGGAACGCAAGCATTGAGAAGTTAATAGGTAGTTTTCTACCGTCGCAGTTAAAGAATTAATACAAGAATGAGAGGAGATACTTCAGAAAATATATTATTAGCAGGAATGTAATATATGTACATGCTCAAAGAAATTGCTCAGACGATCTTCTACCAGCTGTAAGGCACGCTTCACACTTGCGGGATAGAGACTGATGCACATTTGCGAAGACACCAGGCATTTCCCGAATATCGCCGGCAACAACAGCAATCCTGGAGGCAAGATCCATATCGGTTTCAATGGGACACTCGTAGGTTAAGATTTGCATATGTCCCCACATGAAAAAGTCCAAACACGAGAGATCGGCGATCTTAGTGGCCAAATTAGGGGACCACCTTGACCAATCCATCGCCATTGGACAGTGGAAAAGTACCTTTTAACTTCTCACCGCTTGCGTTCTGATCTTACATTTTATGACGAAATTTGCTCATATAACTGCGTTCTATCACCCCGCTAAGTTTTCCCACTGTTTCAGATACACCCTATATATATATATATATATTATGTATATCAATTTTTATGTAAGCGATAACTTCTATAATTCAGCACAAATCTTTTCCAAACTGATACGTAAAATCAAGCGGCAGAAAATATAGGTCAAGTTCGTTAATTCGCAAAATCGGACAAAGGGGTGGGAATAGGGAGAGCTTTTGTGAAAACAGAAAAAACCCATAACTTCTTAATTATAATACACATCAAGCCAGTTTAGATTTATTATTACTTCTAGGAAAATTGCCACCATTTTATGTATAACATATTTTTGATATAATTAAAAATGGGCTCAAGAGTCGTAAAAAATAGGTTTTTAAGGGAAAAATATCATAACTTTGTCTATTCACAAGATATCAAATACACAAAAATTTATTATGAATATTTTTAATTTTATCTACAACTTTTATATTGACAAGTTTTTGATAAAACACACTATTGCAGCAAAAATAAATTAAAAACAACAAAAAAGGGATGGGGGTTAAAAAGAGAAAATAAATAACTTCTTTAATTCATAAGATATCAAATCCACTTAAATTTATTATAAATCTTTTTAATATTACATACAACGTTTTTATTGACAAGTTTTTGATAGGATTTACTGTTACAGCATTTTTAAAAAATAGAGGTTAAAGAAAAAATTATTGTATTAACACGATTCAGATAAACTAGCTCTTGCAGAAAAATGAAATTAAAAACTCGTCTCAAGCGGCCAGATAAAATTGTTAAACTCGGTTTATCTCTAATCTTGATTTAGTTTTTGTTGGTAAAATTACTACTTTTTTTATTTGACAGTTGAGAAATTGAAAGAAAAAAAGATGTTGCTGTCTTAAATACTAGATAAAAGTCAATCAAATAGGATGAAGTGAAAAGGGAAATATAAGTTAAGCATAAAGAGCTTTCCATTTCATTTGCCATCACCATTTCATTTGCTGATTAAATACACCGAAACTAATCAAAAGATAAACACTCTTGGCAAAAGATTTTGAAAAATGAAATAAAATAAAATGTTAGTGTATTTTTTACTTTTATCCATATTTAAACGAGTTTCAACTAAGAAAATATTATGCGACTTAAATGAAAATAACAACTTTTCAAAAGATCCAGTTCGCTAATTTGCTAATGCCTCAATCTTCAAGTAAATAAAACTTCTTTTTATTGAAGCTATTCAGAATGAACGCAAATCATGGCAATTTCCTTCCACATTCATTTAATGAAACATACATTTGTCACTTCAAACATTGTTCAATGCTACTCCCGAGCAGTTAAAATAATGCATAATGCATACCGGTTGTTTATTTCCTTTTTGTTTGACTTTTTAGAAATGGAGGAAAATGTTTTTGTGTTTTTTAAATGTTAAAGGGATGTTCTACAGTTTAAAATATATTTGTGTTCGACAACAAAATGGTGGCAACTAATTTGCCCCGAAAAGTGGTGTAACGAAAAACTTCCTGCAAATTTTTGCAATCTTTCATGAAGTTATCAATGTCTAGCTGTCAATTTAAAATTCAAACAAAAATCTTTTATCATCCTCTTGTTTAATTGAGAAAGAAAATATGTATCCATACATAGTAAGTCATACATAGATTCATTACATTCGCTTTGTTTAAAAATTAAGTTAGGAAAACAGAAATTTGAACTGATTTCTCAATCATTCCATTTAAAGGAAGAATTTTATTCTAAACAAGAAATTTTTAAACAAATAATTCAAGCAACTTCAAGCAATAATTTCTTAATCCATGTACCCATACATCCTAATATGTTTTCCTATTTTAAATTTGTTTTGGAACAAAGCGAGATGAATAAATCTATGTATGCCTTTTTTTTCTTACGAAATTAAGCTAGTAGATGATGAAGGATTTCACTGGAATTAAATCAACAGGTAGAAATTTATAATAATAATATAAATAAGCAATTTCATTAATTACAATGATCATAAGGAAAATGATTTTTTCGAAGACTAAAATTTAAGGCATAAAAAATCGCACGCAGTTGATCACACATTACTTACGCTATGAATTAAACATTAATAGTGTTATTACACGTAAAAATTGCAAGTGACAAAAAATCGCCTGCGACTCGTCAGATTTCCTGAAACTTACGTTTTATCCAAGCATTTCATTGGCTGTTCGGGAAAAGAATTTTCCATCGTCTGATTTCTAAGCATTTGATTGGCTGTTACTGGTGACTCGCTTCGTTTCAGGCGTCAAAGACGCAAAGGGAAAATACAGATTACTGTATAGACCAATCAGAAAACGAATAAAATGCGGATTCAACCAATAAAACACTTCAGATATGTTTTTGATTTCCTACCCTGACAGAGAACAATAACCATTTTTTCCAAATGGTTAATAAGATGTCTACGTTAAAAACACATGTTTGAAGTTTAAAAGGATTGGGAGTGGCTTTGAGACCTATAGCGGCATGGCTGTCGTCTCGAATGATCCACCATTTACAAACACATTAACTTGCTCAATGCTACACATAAACAAGAACTTTTGTATGAACTTGTACAAATACAATTAATGATAACGCATAATATTGACGTTTCGAACTGCTTCTGCAGTCGTCTTCAGGATAAATAGGATGTCGAAATGCTTAAAAGTCTAGAGACGAAACCTTCCTGTTTAGTCTTGATCAATTATATGAATGGAAATCTGTAGTGAGTACATCAGAAAATTTTAAAGCGAAATAAGTTGAAATCAATTGAAAGTTCGCTTGAAGACTATGGAGTGTTACCAGCTATAAAGGGAAACGGATTACATTCAAAAAAGGTCATGGTAAAAGAGAGAAAATTTGCAAACAGGTGCAGAATTAAGACTTTTTATAAAATTAAGCTAGATTTTTGGTATATTACGATGTAAATTATCCTTACAAGAATTATGCTCACGTACAATGATTATGACTGACTCTCTGATCATGCTTCTAAATGGGTTATTGCCTGGAACAATGACTTTCACCATCTCAGAATTAATATAGCAGCCTTTGTTATCTAAATCATACTAATATTCAAATCATTTAATCATCCAAATCATACTTCAAGATTCCATGGTGTTCAAGTGAACTTTCGATTCATCTCAACTCATTTCATTTTTAAATATTCTGATGTACTCACTCTAGTTTTCCACTCATATAATTAATTAAGAATCGACAGGGAGCTTTCGACTCTAGACTTTTAAATATTTCAAAATCATATTAATCCTGAAGACGACTGCAGAAGCAGTTCGAAACGTCGATATTATGCTTTATCATTCATCGTATAAGTTCATATAAAAGTTCTTGTTTATGTGTGCTATTGAGCAAGTTTATGTGATTTAACATATACATTTTAACTTATTTAATATATTTCATGGTGCAATTGTCCTACATATGTTAATAATGGACATTCATAATTGCTTGAAATAAATTATTTTTGTGCTGTTTCATTACACCAATTTACAGGTGGATTTCCCTTACACCACTTTTGGTGGCAAATGAGTTGCCACCATTTTTGAACACCAATATTTTTTACAGAGTACTTGTTTGGGTGAGTTGTTTTTCAGCTTTTCTTATTATCCCCCCGATATGCTATTTCATTCGGCCAGCAATTAAAATTTCCTCTCTAAAAAATAACGTTCCGTTAAATAAGCCAAGCGTGAAACAAAGCAAATGTATCATTGTACGGGAAAATCTCTATTGCAATTTTTTAAACTTCTAAGCATCGCACATTTTTAAATTTTATACCGTCGTATACGGAAAAAAGTACTTTTAAAAGATATTTGTTTGAGAACTGCATCTCAATTTATTTTTGAGATATTATTATTATTGTTTTTTTTTATTTTATTTTATTTATTTATTTATTTTTTTTATTTTTATTTATTTATTTATTTATTTATTTTTTTGTAGTTTCTAACGAATTTTTTTTTTTAATTTTGGCAACTGAAGTACGCCATTTCTGTAGAAAGTAAAGGAAAAATAGTTTTTAAATAGCAGGTTAATATATGTTTTGTTTACCATTTTCCCATATCACCTGAAACAAATTGTAACTTAAATACGTGCTATTTTGAAAAAGAATATATATTTCTGATTTCTGATAAAACATGCAGCTATTATAAAGTGTATTTAATTTTATATATCCATATTACAAACATATGAATCATCATATCCCTTTTTTTTGTCGAGTTTCTTGAATGACGACATCGGTTTTTTTCTGGATTTGTATACTATTCCGTGATAGTGACGTCATATGCATACTTTACTGTAGGGGTTGTTTAAGAATGGATCGTAAATATGGAATTCTTCGGCGGTTGCGAATGACGTCCTTTTATGTAAAATATAAGCGTGTGTTTTATGTCTTCACACTGAATTATGCTTTGCAACATTGCAATATATATATATATATATATATATCTTTTCATCGAGGACGACACTAAATTCTGAAAATGCAGAATTTCTGTTTTCTAGTCTTGCATTATTTTTTTTTTTCATTTATCAATATTGTTGATTGTTTCCTTAAAGCGGTTTTGTGATATTTCAGTTTCTTACAATATTTTTTTGCTCGCTGAACGTAACCATGTTAAAAAAAAAATTTAAATTGTTTTTATCGAAGCAAAGTTTTTCAAAGTAGGCGAGCATTTTTCTCGAGAATTATTCGAGCGATTTCCTTCATTTTAATTAAAAAAAAAAAAAAAAAAAAGATAATTGTATTTTCTGTCGCTTATGCCACAGGAAGTACAATTTTCATAGATTAATTATTTCTTCATTGAATGAATGATTATTTTCTTTTCTTTACGCTCATCACTAATAATCAGCATGTCTTTCCGTTATAATTTAGACGAATCAAAACCTATCGGATTCGTCTCTTGAAATTATTTAAAAGAACTGATTGACTGAAATTATAAAAAATTAACGAAAATAATTGCATTAATTAATCAATATTATATTGGCTAGCCTACCTCTTAAAACAAATATTACTTTTAACTAAAGTTTAATTTCAACTTTTCAAATTATTGAAAAGTTAAACTTTATTCCTCTTAATCAGCAACATGCAATTAAGACAATGGAATAACGAATTTATTAATTGAGATTTTGATCTTTCGAATTACGTAATGTAAAATAAACAAAAATTGAGCCACTATGACACAATTAATTTTTTTTTCCAAAAATCTAAAAATATCTTTTTCAGGATCGCAAAGTTTACGCATACTTTTCGTATTCATTTTCACTATTTAAATCATATTAATGTTCATTATTAAAAATATTTTAACGTGCAATACGTTATAAATAAATATAGTGCCAAACTTGAAGTCACGTTTGACAGCTACAATTTTGCATGTAAACTTTTACACTCTTGACCTGAGGTTCTAATCTGAGTTCTGGCGAAATCCAGAAATATCCAGAAAACCTTTTCCAGAATATAAAAATCCAGCATACCTTAGACTCATTCGTAGTAAAATATTTAGTTTTATCAAAGAAAACGCTCATTTCATTTTTAATATGATATCATTTTCAGCCACTGAAGCCCACTGACAAGGGAATCACTTTTGGTGTTGCTCGGACCTAGCAACGAGACCTAGTGCATTTTGTAGCCCTGTACATAAAAGTTAGAGAATCGATAGAATTTCTCTGTTAAAATCATATTTTATATACTTTTTTATACTTTTAATTTTTTATTATTACATTTTTATTTGTTTATTTCATGCCAAAAGTGAGTTAAGTCCCCAAATATGGCGCTATAATTTTCCCTCCCGCTTTATTCGGGAAGTAAATGTACAGTATAAATTAGAATTAAATCAGACTGCGATTTTTTTTAATATAATTGATAACATAAGAAACAAACATTAGGTTTTTCTTTTTTTTCTATGCGGACGATAAATATATAAATAGTAAATATAATTAATTCTATACAAGCTTCCAAGATCATTGAAAACTATTTTTTAGTAAAATACAATATAAGCAAACTATTTTCTTTTGAAATCGAATGGAGTAAAGTTTCGAATGTTTAAAATGGAATGTTGCAGTATTAAATTATCCTTTGGTAAAAGTAAGTAAATTAATATTTTTACACAATTTGGGAAAATTACTTTGGCTAATTAGGTAGAACATACATTACATTCTACAGAAGTCCAAACCACTCCTCACACAAATCAAACAGCTATGACATTTGGATAAAGTTGACGGAAAGCTCTACTTTAAAAAAAAAAAAAAAAAAAAAAAAAAAAAAAAAAAACCGTCAACTGTTTCCCCGCCAAAAATGTGAATATAATGTTGCATTTTTTCAAAATCAAATTTGTGGGTTCTTGAAGAAATTTTTAAACTTTTTTCAATATTTTATACTTATTATTAACTAATTTTTATTTTTAAATGCTTTCCTTTAAAAAACTTCAATGTTAATACTCCGATAAGTGGTCTGGAAAATTGCATTTTCCAGACTGAATTGAATTTTCTGATTGCATTTTCAAGTTATGCTGCTGTAAAATCAAGAAATATTATTTTAATAGAAAAAATTTATCGATTCTCAAACTTCGTAATGTAGGGCTTTAAAATGCACCATGTTTCAATGCTAAGTGCGAGCAACACCAAAAATGGTTCCCTTGTGAGATGAACGTCTCAATCTCAGCATCAGCGGAATGAAAAAAATATTCAAATGTAAAAGTTTTATGAGTAAAAATGTGTTATTTTAAATCATGACGTCATTTTCTGTTCAAAAGGTTTTTTATAAGTTCAATTTAAATGAAATGAAAATGTCCGAAAATGATATTCGTAGTGATTTGGTAATTCCTATAGATAATGT
Organism: Maratus speciosus; assembly: GCA_963932465.1. NCBI lineage: Eukaryota > Metazoa > Arthropoda > Arachnida > Araneae > Salticidae > Maratus > Maratus speciosus. The sequence goes on along the minus strand of OZ010795.1, from coordinate 477,715,224 downwards.
GCATGTGACGTCACGGACACCCCCCAAAAGACATACTTCGCAACTTGGTATAGGCAGAAAGTAACAATTCTCGCAGAGTTAGTAATTTATAATGTATTATTTTCTACATATAGTACAATATATAACTACCTAAAAATTACGTACATTTTAGCATAATTTCAATCAATTTAGTTCGAATTTCTGCCTGCATTAAGTTGCGTTTTGACGCAACAAGTCAATTTGTTGACAAACATGCATATTATCTATTGTTTCCCTTCGCTTTTCAGCAATGGAAGTAACCCGATGGCCATCAATGTGAAGACAGTTCATAAAGGACTTTTAATATTAAAATTAACATATAAAAATTGGATTGTTTTAAAAAATAGCGAGTGCGGGCATATCTAAAAATAAAGTGCTTTCATTAAAAAAAAAAAAAAATAGTTATTAATATTGGTTTAGTAGAAATCTCACGCCAGATGACGAAAAGAAAACAGCCTTGTCTTTTAAAAATGTAGATAGCTCACAGAATGCAGAAAGATGAATATTTAGCATATTTTTTAGAAATAATGTAACATATAAAATTTCAATTTACGCCTTTTAGTTAATGTTACAGGAATCCAAAAGATGTAAATTCACTTCAAAGATTGCGAATTTGACAAAGATAAGCCGTATTTCCCTCATGGAACTACTAATAAAGAGGAACTGACATATCCTTAAAAGAGTGAAGCTTCAACTGTAACCGTTTTCGCAATTCTGATCGCCTCCGGCGGAAACTTCCATCAATAAATCAATATAGAAAATTTCTCTCCCTGTTTAAAGGCCTTATTAATGCAAAATTTCAGTCATAAATAACGGCAGATACAGGTTTGCATTTTTGCTGGTGGAAGTTTTCTTTTTCGGTAGTCAGGCTCTGTATTCCACCATATAGTGACAACCGGTGAAACAAACTGACACCAGCATATATAAATAAAAGTTTTTATAATATTTGAGATAAAATGTTTCCATGAATAAGGTGCTTAAGTAAGACAAAATTTTCTTTTCAATTTTGTTGGTGTGGAGTTTGCCCCTACGGTATTCAGAAACTGTAGATCCGATTTTAAAACAGGAGCCGCCATCTTGTGCAACCTGCTCAATTACTTCACTCGTAACTCGTAGACAGTAACTATACAGGTTGTCCGATCTCAACAGTGTCCAATGTCTAATTCCTAAACCGTTAGTCATAGACATATAGTTCCAATTACAAAAATGTTTTAAATCAGGTAAAGAAATATTTTAAAAGCGATTTGGGTCAATAAAAACATTTCTTAGAAAATTACGAAATTTAAATTTTTATACGGTCCCCCGGTCCTATAAGTTATATTTAGTAAAATTTTCCTATTACACTGACAAGTAAGACAAAAAAAGTCCCATTCATATAACACTAAAATTGTGCGAATTATGAAACTTTAAAAATGCATGACTTATGCCACTTTTCTGCTCTGAAAACAAATGAGTTCGGCTTGGCTTTGAGGGGTCATATTCAAAGTGCTTAAAGTATTCGAAGATCTCATTTCATGAGTATTTGCGCTTTGAAAAAAAATCGTACAAGTATTACGATTAAGTTAACATTTATTAAGTTTCAGATTGGCTGAAATAACATATGTTTTATTTTGTCAGGATTTGAGACTGTTTTTTTTTATGATTTCTTTTAATAAAATTATGTTATGTTACTTCAACGATCTTATGTATATTTTTCCAGTTCAAATCTTGTATTCGAACTTTAACCCACTTTCAAATATCTGAACGAGATTACATTTTACATACTGGCGCAAATCCGATAACAATCTAATATTATTATGATTTTCGGTGGTTACCATTTATACTTATTTTATAGTATAGGATAACGCAAAAAAATTCGGATAGATTACCGCCAAGAAGTTTATGAAAATTTTTAGATTAAATACACTCATTGCCATAAAAATTTGCGCACCAAGAAAAAGACATCCAAATGAAACGAAATTTTACACGCGTAAGTACTACTGTGATATAAGTAAGTGAGTAGAAAACCAAAGAAAAAGGATGCTTTATTGCAGAAAAAAGTACAAATGAACGGAAATTTTAGTACTCTGTTGGACCCCCTCTAGCGCGAATGCACGATGCGATACGAGCGGGCATTGAGGCATACAAGTTCCGTATGATGTCCTGAGACATCTCGTTCAACAGTTGCTGTAAACGCGCCTCGAGTTCAACCAAACTCGTAGGGTGTCCAACTTACCGTACCAAATGATCCCAGATATGCTCGATTGGTGACAAATCTGGGGATCGAGCAGGCCAGGGAAGGGTGTTAATATGACGGGGGCAGGCTTGTGACATCCTTGCTGTGTGTGGCCAAGCATTGTCTTGCTGAAAAATAGCTCCTGGGAGCCCTGCCACGAGTGGCAACACATGTGGCTGAAGGATGTTCTGGACGTACCGCTGCGCTGTCATTGTGCCACGGATCAATATTAGGGGTGACCGTGTATCGTAAGGAATGGCACCCCATACCATCACACCAACTGTGGGGGCGGTATGTCGCTGTAAAGCGAAGGCAGTATTGAGGCGTTTACCACGGGGCCTCCACACACGAACACGATTGTCATCGCTGCTCAAATTGAATCTAGACTCGTCGCTGAAGACGACCTGGTTCAATTCCGTTGCAGTCCAATCCCGTCATGCGCGACACCACTCCAAACGGAGGCGTCGGTGTGTGGGTGTCATTGGCAGCACACGTAATGGGTGCCACGATACCAGATGTCCTTAAGCCAGGCGCCTTGCGATGGTTCGGGAAGACACAGGTGTCCATAGTAAAGGTGCTGCCTGTGTCTGGATAGCGGTCAATGAGGCAGTTGGCTCTACGCGTGCGTTTCGTATGATGTGACGGTCTTCTCGACGACTGGTCTGTCGAGAGCGTCCCGAGCCTGGTCGCCGTGAAAATGACGTCTCCTCAGTCTACTAGTCCCAACACCTCCTCACAGTAAAATCAGAGCGGCCTACTTGACAAGATACTCGCCAAGCTCAGCAACCAGCTTCCATCATTCCGATGATTCTTCCCCTCTCAAACGCTGACAGCTGCTCATATTGTCTTCGATGGCTCCATAATGGCATGTCTACCTCAGCGTTTCCTTTGCAAAAGAAATGGTACACTCAAACAAGTTCTACTTACCAGTTTTATACTCCAAGGAGGACGAAGTTCAACGCCCTCTAGTGGCTTTACGAAATGCGCAATCACGTTGCATTTCTAATCATTTGCATATCTCCCTGATATGTACCTTCATGCCAAGTTTCATTACGATCCCACAATTATTTCTTGGTGCGCAAATTTTTATGGCAATGAGTGTAATACAAGACGAGGATTGTTGGGGTTTTTAACTTTTATGTATTTTTTAGCGCTGAATCCAAAAATTGCCTTAATTTTTAACCATCATGCCAGGATATTTCGCAAATCATAAATTGTCGAATTTAAAGAATAACAAAAATCGGATACTATAAAGTAGAGGAGATGGTTGTATTTTTTAACTTTTGATAATTGAGTTTTACGTACTTTTTAGCAATAAATCTGAAAATGACTTTCATTTTTAACCATTACGTTAGAATTTTTTTGCAAATGTGTAAGTTAAAATATAGCGAAAATCTCATACTATAAAACATATGTAAAACATTTTTTATATTATTTTATTCAATAATTTATTCGATATTTTTGCTTATCTTGGAATTCTTACAGCTGGGTGATGTGATGAGATGGGGGAGGAGATTAAATTTTAACTTTGAACTTTTTAACTTTGAAATGTACAATTTGCGAAAAATCTTAATGTGATGGCTAAAAATGAAGGTCAATTCCGGATTCAGCAGTACAGAATACATAAGAATCAATTATCAAAAGCTAAAAAACATGAAATAACCCAACATTTGCAGGCTAGTGTAATCTAATAATATTTTAAAATACGTATCATTTTGTAAAGAATTGACGCTGTTAATTTAGCATCATTTTATTTAACAAAAATTCTGTTTTTTTCTTTCTTCTTAAATGTGTATTACAAATTGTATATTTTGCATTAATATGTCAGAATGACTAAAGATTTCAAATTTATATTGCAATGTTAATTTTGCTCTCAACCATTTTTTAATATATCTGACGAAATTATATTTCGACTAAATTTGTGAATGATCCCCAATTTGCAGCAAAAAATAGGCTCCAACTTTAAACAGGTATTACTCGGTCAATTTTAATCGTAGAACAACGGGACTTTTTGTTTATTACTTGTCAGTGTAAAAGGAAAATTTTACTAAATATAACTTATAGGACCCGGGGCCGTATAAAAATTTAAATTTCGTAATTTTTTAAGAAATGTTTTTATTGACCCAAATCGCTTTTAAAATATTTCTTTACCTGATTTAAAACATTTTTGTAATTGGAACTATATGTTTATGACTAACGGTTTAGGAATTAGCCATTGGACACCGTTGAGACCGGACACCCTGTATATCACTTCCTCTTTATTACTAATCCCATTATTTTTCTCGCATTCGAAAGTCTTTCAATTCCAAATCGTTTTTTTTTTTTTCACTATTTTATAGCTGCCAACTTTTACAACTAAAATGTAAAAGGATTTTTTTACTTATTCGATCACAGAGTTCGTCGATTAAATATGGAAAATTTTACTATTAAATTTTAGTGGTAAGAAAAAGGAGTAAAAGTTGGCGGCTATGCTATTTCTAACGTTATTTTATAATTCTATAGTTTCTGTTATTTCCGCAGTTCTGTATATTTCGATCTTTCACTAGCGGTGTAATTTCTCTTTCGAAATTACTCTATTTCAGCACGACTTATTTTTACTGAGATAATTGGATTAAGATATCATTCTCTTACAAAGCCAGACGTGTTTCAGGGAATCTATGACCTCTGTCTAGCGAAACGATATCCTCACCGCATACATTTCACGAAAAATAGTTATATATGTCACATTTATCTAGCAAACACGATTCACTACGAATACAAACAATCAATAATGCAATGGGTATTTCTGTATTTTTTATGTCTGGGAGAAAATGTATAATTTCTCTGCCGAATAATAGTCTGTTTTCCTGGAACGCTGCAATAAGCACGTGAGATGATTTGGTTGTTTGGCATTAGTTTTCATTTTGCGTTGAAGAGACTTCAGATGCTTTGAAATAGCTATGTACTGTATTTATGGAAATTTAAATCTTTGGTGAGTTTGTTTTCCCATGCCAGTTATTTGTCACCAATTCTATATCCGACTAACCGTGTAATAATGTATGAAAGGTAATTTTTCTTAAAAATGCTCTACAAAATTATTTTTGTTATAGAATGGTTCTTGCAATATTTTGTTTTCATTTTTAAAATATATTAATTATTGTTATTTTTTTATTACTATTATTATCATTACTATTATTGTAGTTGTTATTATTATTATTATTGTTATTATTAGAAGTAATAGTAGTAGTAGTATTCGGTATAATATTAATTTTAGTCATTACTAATTTTATCTAAGATTAAAAAATTAATGACATTTTCCCAAAGATTTTGAATTGCCACATAAAACTACTTTTTAATACGTCCCAACATAGTTGAAAAGTGTTAATGAATTCGGTTTGTTTGTCCATCTGTCTGTCCACGCTTTAATTCGCATAAACACACTCGGATCTGAATGTAATTCATATATGTTAATAAAGTTTACCGTCCGATGTTCGGTATTGAATATAAAGTATATAGCATTAATCGTTCATTTACAGGTGCACTCAAAAGTTACATTATAGTTACATTATCGCTACATTATGTTCAATGGAGAAAAATCGTTCGTAGTGTATTTTAACGAAATTACGTTATTTCAAATTTATTGAAATTTCTACAAATCACTGAATTTAAATACAAGATGATTACTATAGATAGTAAGTATTCATAACATTTATCGTTCATTTACAGGGGCGCACAAAAAAAATCGATTACAGTACTGTTTTTGAGCAATAATTTTTGGAAGTGCGCTCTCAAATTCGGCATGCGATTTTAATTTAAATAATCTTTTGCATGTTACTCGTTGTATATAAATTCTATACCTCGTATACAGGACTGCACAAAAGAAAGTACCATTCTCTTTATTACAGGAAATTGCGGAAGGGGAATTTTCAGTTGTTTTATGTATTTTCTAATAAAACTAAATTTTTGCATGCATGTAGTTTATAGATACAAATGTATATATCATATACAGGGCTGCTCAAAGAATTCGGACAATTTTTCAATTGTAGATGGGAATTTCTTAAATTGAGTTTTTAAATGTGTTATGAGTTTCCAAATGGTTCAATTAGGCATTCTATTTCAGCTTATTAAACTGTGAAAGTTTTGTTACATTATTCTGAATGAGTTGGAAATTGTTTCATAATCTGTGCTTGACACATGATTTTTTTCTTTTTTGTATTTATCTGAAGAAATTACTTTTTAAATTAATACTTAGCAGGCTAGAAAAAAATTAATTATGTGAATTAAGATATCACTATCACTTGGAAACATTGCAAACCATTTACTTTAATACCCTAACAAGCTTTTGTGATGCACTATATCGTTAAGTTCCATAAGTCAAACCGACTAAAAGAAAAATTGCTTAGTGAAAGCTCGAATAAAGATCTTTTTAAACACGTTTGATAGATATTTTTCTAAATTAAAACTCTTTTATGGCTTGATTGAAAAGACATAAATTTTAATCAGACGAAAATGACGTAATTATTGCTCACTTAAAGTCAGTTATGATTTCAAATTAGTGTCACAGCATTCAACTGACCCCTTTAATTATTGCAATTATAGTAATTCTGGTTTCAGGAGCCAAGTCCTTAACAGAAAATGGTTATTTATTATATAAGTCCTGAAAATATTAAACGTAATTATATTCTTTAAATTCACAAAATAATTATAAAAAAGTTACGGATAGATATTCATTCTTTTTTTAAGCTGTATTTTTTAAATTTGTTTTATAGGTTACGTCATATCAAAAACTGCGTAATTAATGAACATTTCCGTTTTAAACGCAATATTTAATTCTATAAATTAGTACTAATTAATAATATTAAATGAGTTAAAAATGTTAAAATTTATAGTAATTTATTTTAGTTTAATATCAATGAAGAATTTTCTTGTGGATACATATAGGCGTTGTGAAATATATAATAGCACTGCACTTGTAAATATTTCAACAATATACGTGCGTGTAAGTTAAACATTCGTGATATGAATATAGTTTCAAAGAATTACTGAAAATATCTAAACGAAGATGCAATGATAATTATACACTGTTAAAAAAATTTATGTGAAATTACGGAGAATCTACTGATAATCCATTATCTTCAGTCTTATGTAAAATTACAGAGAAGTTATTCGGTAAATTTACAGTAAATTGACATCGTTAAAAATACACAAGACTCCGTAAATTAACATAGTTAATAATACATAAGACTCTGTAAATCAATTTATTTTTAATGAAAATAATTTTAAATAGTTTTTGAAATTTGTGAATTTTCGAACTTCGAAGTAACAGAATTTTTCGAGTAAATTTGAACTGCTGTACCATTTAATTTTTTACACAATTTGTTTCAAGTTGACCTGGGGTTTGAACCCGAGACCTCTGGGCAGGAGAAAAACACCTTACGGAGTGCGCCATAGTAGCTGTTGTTTAAAAAGGATGTCTTTTATAATGAAGAGGGAGAAAATCTATTGTATATGTGCATTTTCGAAGATTTCGCTTCAAATATATTCGTTAGGAAATTTCTTAAACGGTTTATTTAAATTCAGTTTGGACCGATACATAATACCAATTATTTTTTTAATCAAATTTAATGTTTTAATTCTTTATTTACAGAAGTATTTATCAAGAAATTGCTTCTTCTCAATAATTATCTTCTTTAATATCTGAAGATATAATAGAATTTTTAAATAATATTAATGTGACATTTAGGTATATTTTTTTATTAACACTTATTAAAAATATTGGTAGTTATAGATTTTTTGTAAAATATTTACAAAAAATAATCAGATTAATTAGCCAAAAATACTTTTATGGTTATATCACAATTCTCATAAAAGCAATGTATTTAAATGAATTATGATTCTCTCTGTAAATGGAAAGGCTTTTGAAGTTGAAAATGTTTCATGTAACTTTTTTTTTTAAAGAAAAATTATAACTATGAAAATGATTAAGATAATTACCACTTTTTGAAAATATTTAGCTTCGACTATTTCTCTACTCTATCTAAATTTCATTGAAAGACGTGGAAATTGCTACAGGGAAATTGGATACAAGATAAGGGAAATTTCTGTAAAACGATGACCGAGAAACTCATTCGAATGCATTTAACCGAGCATTAGAGTAAATTTACAGAGTGTCTTCACCTTGAACCTCAATCGAATGCATTTAATCGTGAACTAGTGTAAATTTACAGAGAGTCACTTTTTTTCTGTGTTTTTACAGAATTTTTTAACAGTGTACAGTCGTTAAAAAACTATATATCTGTTAAATCTCTCGAAAATCATCGTATAAAAATCTGACAGGTATCAATCGATTACTAATAACGTCTACCGAATAATACTATACTTAAAGTTTGATTAGGGGGTCATATGCACACATCAATTATAAAAAACTTAAAATTTTTCATGTAATTATGTTCAAAATTCCTCGCCGAATTTTACCTTTGTATACCAAATGGGAAGCCATTCGGAAAAATAGTTTAGATATTTTGCATGTTTAATGTATGAAACATTTACGATTTTAAATTCATTTTTAATTGTTGCAAAACCAGTATATATATATATATATATATATATATATATATAAACCAGTAAAAAAATAAATATAATTCAAATGGAAATTTCATTCCCGTTCCTTAGAACTTGGGTTCTGCTGAACTTATACTGTTAGAGAAGTAATTTTTCGGGGAAGGTTTTAGTGCATAACATGTCGTTCTACGTTTGTTGGTATCGAATTATGGTTTACAATTCTTTAATGTGAAAAACCTGAGAATGAAAAGTTAGCCTTTTTAAAAGATTCTTCCGAATGTATTTTGATGGAACTTGGACTGTTAATTAGATTGTTTTCAAGGGAAGATTTCAGTAAACAACATGTCCTTCTACGTTGCTTAGCCATACAGTTTTGGGGAAAATTCTGTAATCTGGTGAACTCAATTATCACAATTTAGCCTTTTTGAAAAGTTATAATAAACGTTTTTTGATAAAATTTGCATTGTTAGTTTGGCAGTTTTTCAAAGATAGTTTTAGTATATAATATATTGTTCGATACTGTTTAGTCCTAGAGCAATGGGGTAAATTCTCTAATTTTTCAATATAGGGCTCTTTGCGAGGTGGAAGAAATGGGCTTGGCGAGAGAAGGTAAGTTTTCATGCATATTTTCTGTTCAATAATTAAAGAATTTATTTACTATAAAGAAAACATTTATCTCTTTTTATATAAAAGCAAAAGTTAATTGTATATAAATAACAAAAATATTAATATTGATAAATAAAAAGTTTATATATAGGAATACATATTTTAAAAAGCATAAAAGTTCATTTTGTTTGTTTTCACATCTGTTCATATCATTTGGCCACAAATCTCACTTTCTGAAGCCCGAATTGCGCCAAGCTTTTTATCATCTAACAGTACCCATTGATCTTAAAATCAGGAAAGTTGGAAAGTAGATGTAGTTTGTAAAGTATGCCTTAATTAAAGAGATAAATTACGTAATCGAGTCCACAGACAATTGGCATATTTAGTTCCGATAAGTTATATAATTGAGTCTACAGATGATTAGCGTATGTTACTGCGCGCGGTTTGGCGTACAATTAACTTTGGGAAAGGTTTAAATTGATTCTGTGTTTTTAAAGTGGGCCTATTCTATAACTGAATTTACACAGAATTGGCTGCAAAAAGTTTTTTCGAGACCGTTTGCTATATTTACGTTATACCAACACCATGCCAAAATGCACCTATTGGGCCATTTCTTTCAATCCTAAACGTGCAAAGGTTTTTTGGTACTTTTCCAGTACAAGGATCTTGGATAAATAGAGAAAATAGCCTTCGAGGAGATGGAAATTTGGCAACATATTTTCTGGCAACCTATTCGTTGTTTAATTTCATATACGCAAGCATTTTTTTCTATGTTTATATAATTTATTTAACATAAAGATGTTATTTATCTAATTTTATATAGAAAGATAAGTAATTTATATATAAAAAACATTAATAATATACATATATAAACAAACAAAAAATTTCATCAAGTTTGTTTTCTTAACTGTTTATATCAATTGGCAGCAAATCTCACTTTCTGATGCCTGAATAGCGCCAAGCTGGTTAAAAGAAACACCGAAGCGCCTATAGTGGAAAAGTACCAATTTTTTTTTTGCAAACTGTGCCAAAAACTGTGGGTTGCTATTTATTTAATGCGAATTTCTTTTGGATTAAGTGTTTTTTATTATTAAGTAAAATTAATTTATAATTTCATTTTTCGCTGGTGTTTACTGCAATGCTAAGAGACACTTAGAATTTCATGTGCGTAATTTAAATGACGATTTTGAAAAAAAAAAAACTATAATATCAGAACCAAACACCAAATTGGCTCATTTTTCCGAGAATATTTTGGTTCAAAATGATATATATTTGTTGTAGACATGATCGTAAATCTCAATACTCGCCGATTGAAAAGTCTTTAAAATTATTCAGCAGAGACAACGAGAAATAACTTACAGTTTCATAAATTTTAAGAATCAATATTCTTTTCGATCTATCTACATCTGGTTCTACTATATACATACGAGAGTAAAATGCAAATGGTAAATTCATCCCGGCTGCATATAGCTTGAGCTCACCTGACTGGATTTTGATGAGAATCGAATTGATAGATAATTTTTCAGGGAACATATTAGCATATAACATATCGTTGCACGTTACTTATACATATAATTAAGTTTTAAAGTTATATAATCATACGAACTCGATTATGAAAAATTAGCATTTTTAAAAGAGTCACCCGATTGGATTTCAGTTGAATTTGCGCTGTTAGTTAGATAATTTTTCAGGCAGGGTTTTAGTATATACTATATCCTTCTTCATTGCTTAACCCTTTCAGGGGCAAAGCAATTCCATTGCTAAAGTGTTGAAATTAATGAGTGACACCGGAATTTGAAAACAAATTTTTTTGTAAATAAGAAAAAGCTATATTTCACTCACATAATAAACCGACATTTTTTTTATCCAAATTCTGGTGACAATGTGGCAGTTGGGAATTAAAATTTAGTGGTTTCATAAACATACCACCGCTCCTCAAGGGGTTAATAATAGAGATGTGGTGGGAAGTTCTATAATCAGTTGAACCCGATTATGAAAGTTTAGCCTTTTTAAAAAGTTCTACAGAACGGATTTTGATAGGAATTCTATTGTTAGTTACGTACCTATTCAGATATGGTTTTAGTATTTTACATATTGTTCTATGTTGCTTAGTCATAAAGTAAAGGCGGAAAGTTCCATAATCATGTGAATCCGATTATGAAAGATTAGACTTTTCAAAAAGTTCTAAATGGCGGATATTGATAATACTTGCTTTGTTGATTAGACAATGTTTGGGGAGGTTTTACTTTATTGCATATCATTCTACGTTGCTTAGTTATAGAATTATGGGGGTAAGTTCTAGAATCAGATGGACCCCAATATGAAAGACCAGTCTTTAAAATAGTTTTACTGGATGGATTTTGTCTGTTTGTTTGCATTATTCTTAAATAGTTTTTCAGGGTTTATTTTATTATATTGCATATTGTACTATCATTCTTTATCAAATCCTACTGTGATTGACCAACTAAAAGTGTTAAGACCTTAATAGCTGAAAATTTGTCAGAAAATATAATAGCACAATGGCGTTCATATCGTTTATCGCAGTGCGAAAGGACATTCCAGGTAAGGTTCCATATTGCTTTAAATCACAATGTCAAATTCACTGATACATTTTGTTTGATTCAAGGTTCATTTGGATAAACAGACCAGCGTAGCGGGCATAGCTTGCTAGTACATATATATAATATTTATGTAAACATTTCATTTACATACACTAATAGCTGTTACCTTTGGTGTCGTTCATGTAGCATTAAAAGAAAGATAAATGCATTATTTAAGAAAAATATTTCACTCCCGCTAATTAAAAGCATATATAATTAAGGAACGCTTTATCACATATTATAGGAGACAATACGGTGTTTCATATTTATAGGGACTCTGACATAACTCAGTCATAAAAAAGTGAAATTTTGTGTCAAGTAATATTAACTATCCGTAAAACGAAACTGCAACCAATGAAAACAAGTAAGAAAAACCATGCGTTAAACATAGTTTATGAAACACATTCCAACACTTCCTGAATTCTTAACAAAACAACGTTATTTAGGGAAATAAAGTATATAAGAGAACTAACTAAACATTTTAGAAAACGCATAAAATATTTGAAAAACTGATTTCAGCAGTTACCTTCCATAGCAAATATGTATTCCAATTCTTTTGAACAGCCCTGTATTTGATCTGTAGGTTGATATAGATACTATATAATGGAGAAATTTAGTTTAGCAAGAAAACACAGGTTGAAATTTCGCTTTCAGAAATTTATACTAATAGATGAAAACATACTTGTATACTTTTGTACAACCCTGTAGTTAACCTAGTACCTTTATTACACGCCACTATTTAGCTAAAGTTTAATTCAAACTAAAACACTCTTAAAACTACTGAAATCACACTTCCAGAAAATAGACGGCCATGTATCCAATTCTTTGCGTGACCCTGTATATCATTTTATCTACGTTCTACAAACATTTCTTAGTACACTAAATGCAGTTCAGCGTAAAAATGCATAACTCATTTAAAAACCATCTTTAAGCAATTTGCAGTTATTGACCGAGTAACCATTACGAATTCTTTTGTGTAGCCTGTATACTATTTATTGCATTCATACACGCCATATATTATGTATAAATATAGTGAAACATAAAAGCACTTAACATATTTAAAAAGGCATTTCCAGCAATCATTGCTAATGTACAGTACTTCAGATACAATATAGTATATGAAATCTTTTGTGTGTCCCTGTAAATAATGCTATGGACTTCGTATTATACATCAAATAACTTATAGTAAACCTCAGCGACGTATATTAATTTCATTATACATGAAATAATTTAACATAATTGAAATACGCCGGGAAAAATTTCCTCTACCCCTATATCATTATGTAACGGAATCCTTTGTGTGACCCTGTAAATGAATAATAACTATTCCTTGAGCCGCATATTCTACAGAATGCATATTTTAGTGCACTGATAAATTCATATCAATTTTATTATGTTTGAAAGCATGTAACATCATTAAAATCATTTTAAACGATTTTTTCCCATAGGCCGTAATGTAACGGAAAACTTTTGACTGTCCCTGTAAATGAACTAAACGTGCTACAAACTTCATTTGAAATAGGGTTCGTGCTATGGTAGAGATTACTAACATCCAAAAATTTCAGAACAATCCGAGTATATTTACGGGAGTTAGAGCACGGACAGAAGGACAGATGGCCAGACAAACCGAAGTCATAAACACTTTTCAACTTTGTTGGAAAGTGTTAAAAAGAGGGCCAAGTAAAATGATGGAAGTTTATGAAGCCCTCTTTTAAAAATGAAACAAGAGAGAAAAATCATGCATTCAGCATATATACATGTAACACTTTCCAACTCATTCAGAATACTGTCACAACACTCTACTGTTTATTAAGGTGAAAGAAGTCAAATAAACAATTCAGAAAACCCAATTTCTGCAATTATCATCAACTGTCAGAAAACTATCCGATTTCTTTAGCAGCTCTGTATATGATCCATAGTTCTGTACATATACTGCATAGTATGTCAAAAGTTAGTTCAATTAAACGTAGAGTTGAAATTTTCTTTTCAGCAATTTTCATCAATAAACAGAAATGTGCTTGAGATCTTTTGTGTAGCCCTGAATATAATCTATAGAATTTATACTCATCAAGTAATATGCGAAAAAATAGTTGAATATTAAAACGCGTACCACACCATCCTTTTCTCCCCCTTTTTAGGTGCGTTCGTAATTATAAAAATGCATAGCACCTATAGTTGTCGTTCAGTCCGTCTGTCCGTCCGCATATAACAGCGCAAAAACTACCCGACCGAATCGTTTGAAATTTAAAATATATAATTGTTGCATAATTTTGTCGAGTCATTTCAAATTTTATGAAATTCGAATGTATAGTTTAATTACAGGGACAGTCAAAACTTTTCCGTTACATTACGGCCAATGGGAAAAAATTATTTCTAGTGCATTTTAATGATGTTACAGTTTTCTGAATGGTCTGAAATTTTAAATATATAATTGCTTCAAAATTTTGTGGAAACATTTCACATTTTATGAAAATCGGATGTATAGTTTAATTACAGGGACAGTCAAAAGTTCTCCGTTACATTACGGCCAATGGGAAAAAATTAATTCAAGTTCATTTTAATGATGTTACAGCATTCCGAATGGTCTGAAATTTTAAATGTATAATTATTGCAAAATTTTGTGGAGTCATTTCAAATTTTATGAAAATCGGATGTATAGTTTAATTACAGGGACAGTTAAAATTTTTCCGATACATTAAGGCCAATGGGAAAAAGTTATTTCAAGTGCATTTTAATGGTGTTACAGACTTTCGAACAGAATGAAATTGATTTGCACTTATGAAGTGCACAAAAATATACATTTAGTACAATATGCGGTGCAAAAAATATTTATAAAACTAGTAATAGTACGAACGCACCTCATTTGCTACGTTTGACGAGCAATTTCCAACTTGCTTGCTTAAGTCCAGGGCTGTCCATTTCTCAGTAAAACATCTGTATTATCCATAAATCGCCGTGAGAGCTCTTTAAATTTACTTTTGTTGGACGCAGCTTAAACTGTCTCTTTCTGCAGACGATTGTTTTTAATTGATTTATAGCTGTCTGCTCCATACGGCCACTTGCATTGGTTTCTCGTAAGCAACCTTTTAACCCTTAAATGTCTGATTTTCCAAAAATCATTTTAATAATGTTTTTCGGCTTTCATTTTTTAAATAAATCGTGGGAAAAATACTTTTAAAAAAATCATATTTTCTTTTAAGTATGGTTTACGGCTAAAAAACAGTTTGTTACTAATCGGCAGTACTGGTCTTTAATTGAAAAAATAATTTTCTCTCACAAAATTCTATAATATTAAGCACACAAGAATTTTCAGAAGTATCATAAGAAATAAATTTTACTTGTTCACGGCGGAACAGAGTAGGGTATTTCGCAAGCTTCCAAACGAAACAAAAAGAGTATGTACCAACATTTGAAAAAATAAATCTATCTTTATTCTTAAACAGCACAAGTGCTGCCATCTACATGTTAAAAATCTATTTAATAATATTTTCAGAATGTATTTTATTGGCAACATTAGGCGTTATAGCTTAAATATTATTCTAATAGTATTTTAGAAGCCTAAATTGGGTATGTTGCGGAAAAGCAACACCCGGCAGGTGAGGGTAAGAGAGGGTTGATTTAAGGGTTAATTCACTGAAACATTTAACATTTAAAAATAATGTTTATAGGTAAAAATGGATGAGAAATTGTTGCCTTTCATTGTTTTACTATTACATTCTTATGTCGTGCGTCACTGTACGTTTAATAGAACAAATGTTATAAATTACAGTTTTCTTAATAATTTATTAATTAAAATTACATAATTCTATTCATTATAACTATTAACGTGACATTAATATAACATTAATATTAACAACATAGTAATTAATAACATTAACATTAATAAGATAATATTAATAGTGTAACGCTCGAACAATACGCACTCCATCATATTTTCTCTCCTTTTCTTTTTTTCTTTTCTTTTCTTTCAAAAGAACTGACAAGCTGAGTATATTAGACTTTACGAGAGAGAAGAATGTTTACAAAGTTGTTGTCGACAAGGCATTTGAGCTAAGCCGTATTTTAAATTAACTGAGTTATTTTGTAATTAATAACATGTAAATACCTTGTAAATATTAAACTTATTAGTTGATGAAAAGTTATCAAGTTTTATTTTCTAACATAAAATAGTTTCCACCCCGGATTCTGAATAATATGTTACAGAAGTGGCTCCCCAACGTCGGGCACGAATAGAAGCAAGATATGAAGATAAGTATTATTTTTAAATTGTGTTAAACTGTTTTAATAAGAAAATTTAGATACTAAAGTACAAAAAATTTATACAAAAGTACTTTTGATTCATCCGGAATCTGAGGATTTTTTGAAAATTGTATTTGATTCGTCTAGAATCGAAATATTTTGGAATTGTTCTATTCAGCCTGAATGATATTTTCCTTAGAATTGAAATACGAAAAGTCGTCTGCAGCTTCAAGTATTTTAGTATCTGAATTAAATGAAGATATTCATAAGAGAAATAATTCTAATAATTATTATTGAAAAATAAAAATCGTTTGCTTTATTTTATACATTTATATAGTTGCACTGAGCTATTTTATTATTGAAGTTATTATTATAAATGAGTGCTTGGCATTATTTTAATTATTATATGATTGATATTATTGTGGAAAAAAAAAGCAAATAGTTGGTGTCATTATATTGAGTTTTGAAAGATATTGTATGTTATTTATGTTCTATATATGTTAAAAATTACGTAAAAGTAAATTATTTTGCGAAGAGTTATTCGTAACACGAATTAAGTTTGAAGTTAGCTAAAACATATTTAGTTCAAATGATGGTGTTTCTTTCTAAGGGTAAGAAAATTGATTTAATCACATTAGCTTCAGAATTATAAGTAGAAGTAAGTAGCGATGATAAAGTCCTCGAATTACGTGATAAAATTGTAAATAGTGAGGCATTTAAAGATAACATAGATTTTGTACAGGGAATTTATGAAAATATCGTAGAAGAAAGAAAGACTCTTGAGGAAGAGAAACGTTTAGCCGAAGAAGAAGATTTTAAGCTACAGAAGCTCAGGTTAGAAGCAGGAACAAGAGATGTTGTTGCAAATACAAGCAACCCTCTAGAAACTTCTTCAATCCGCGTTGACTTGAAAAAGATTTTACCCGATTTCAATCCTGAAAAGGATGATATGAATTTATTTTTAATAACTTTTGAGAGGCAAATGAAACTTTTAAAGGTTTCTAAAGAACTGTGGATTACGTATTTAATTGGAGTCCTTCCAAATGAAATCGGTAAATTAATAGCGCGTGAACCGGAAGAAAAAATTGAGGATTATTGTTATATTAAAGATATAAAGATATTGCAGATGTTCAAATTAACTGCTGAAAGGTTTAGAGTTTTGTTTAGTCGACATCCAAAGCGAACCGCTATTAGCTGGAAAGAATATTATTTTGAAATCAGAAGATATTTTGAGGGATGGATATCCGAATTAAATATAAATTCCTTTGAAAAATTATCGGAATTAATTATTGCTGACCAATTAAAGAAAAAGGTTTCCTCTGATTGCAAAGAACATTATTTAGACCAATGGCATAATTTAACAGATCCTGTTGAATTAGCTGAAAAGTTAGATTTATATGATAATTTGAGGTCACACAAAGTAGAAATAAAGAGATCAAATAAAATCAGTGAGGTCGGGAATTCTAATCGCTTCGAAAAAACGCCTTTAGATTTTAAAAGAAATGAGTTTGGTAAAACTGGCAATCAAAAGGAGTCCAAGAGAAATAAAATTAATTATCCTTCGAATTTAAATCGACCAATGTTAAGTTGCTATGGTTGTGGAAACCAGGGAGTTATTAAATCCAAATGTCCAACCTGTTCTCCGAAAAATGTATCGGTGCACTTTCAATCACTAGAATTTCGTACATGTAATATGCAAACATCACCAACATTATTGGTAAAAATAAGCATAAATGGTCTCTCTGGCACAGCTTGTGCTGACACTGGCGCAACACATTGCGTTGCGGGTGAAGTTTTGTATTATTTATTAAAAGACCAAGGTGTGAAGTTTGAAAAAACTCAAATGATCGTAGGCTTAGCGGATGGCGTACAAAACATTACCGAAGTTTATAAAACAGAAGTTCATGTTAAAATTGAAGGTCGCGACGTTAAAACAACACTTTATGCTTTTCCGAATGCCAGAAATAATCGTACAATTTTGGGAATTGATTTTTTACGCAAAGCAAAAATTGTTTTGGATGTAGTAAATCAAGAATGGTTCTTTGCTGATAGATGTAGATGGAAGTATAGATTCGCTGAAGATACACATAGGCCTCCTAGTGAATTACCCATAAAATCCGTTGAATTAGACATCGTGTTTCTTAGAGAAGATGAAGGTAGACATCTCACTTCAGAGCAACAAGTTAGGTTGAATGAACTGCTTGAAAAATTTACTAGTAGCTTCCAACTAGGGGAAGAGACTACACCTAAAGTTAAACATTATATTGATACAGGATCACGGATGAGCATAATTTAACTGATGAAATTGATAGTCCTGCACATGATTGAAAAGGCTATGTAAAAGATTACGGTAGGAATTTCGATTATAGGGGTAAGAACAGAAATTTTAATAGACCAATTGTTAACAGAAGCAGTAATAGATATGGTCAAAAATATGTTAAACAGTCATTTAACCATGGAAATTACAATAAACATAGTTATGAGAAACCTGGTTCAGAGAATTCTTACCAAGATAAATCAGAGATTCCTCAAAATTTTGAGACTAAAGATTCTTTAATATCTCAAGATATGACAGAAAGTGAAGGTTTGGTGAATAGTTCATCGGATATGGTTGAACCTAATGATGCATCTGAAACGCTAGGAAGTGCTTTACTTACTTCAAAAGTAAAGTATAATCCAAATTTTTCTCCTAGCTACAAAAATAGGGGCTACTATCATGCTCGAAATAATTATAATTATGATGGCCGACGATCAGGTAGAGGTAGCCTTCTATCAGGAGCAAAGAAATTCCCAACCATCACACAGGCATAGTGCACGGTGAACTGCAGATTCGTCTAGCAAATTCGAAAAGAGATATGAAAATGATCTTAGAACTAATGATCAGGATAATTACAAATTGGATTATAGGTCTGGAAGTTACAGACATGATAATGGGTACTATGGAAAACAAAGATCTCCTACTTCTTATACCATTGCCACTAAAGAAACCCCTTTTCTCCCTTAGGAAATTATCATATATCAGCTTTGTGTCCTTACACGCAGGATGATGGTGGATCTTCTAAAGGCTTTATTCGTCCTAGAGGCAGACCCGGGAAACGTCAGACGCCCAGCCAGCAAATAGTTACGAAAGGATCACAAAACACGAGAACCATAGAGGATTTTAGGCACCAGAAAGCCTCCCGAAGAAATCCACCCAGCAAATGCACACTGCATCTGAGGGACCAGTAATGCAGTGTGAGGGGAAGAATGTAACGCTCGAATAATACGCACTCCATCATATTTTCTCTCCTTTTCTTTTTTTTTCTTTTCTTTCAAAAGAACTGACAAGCTGAGTAAATTAGACTTTACGAGAGAGAAGAATGTTTACAAAGTTGTTGCGGACAAGGCATTTGAGCTAAACCGTATTTTAAATTAACTACGTTATTTTGTAAATAATAACATGTAAATACCTTGTAAATATTAAACTTATTAGTTGATGAAAAGTTATCAAGTTTTATTTTGTAACATAAAATAGTTTCCACCCGGATTCTGAATAATATGTTACAATATTAATATAACATAACATGATAACTATTCATTAAAATAACAATTCCATAAAATAACACCTATTTTATGGAATAAGTGTTCATATTTGCATTTAATTTTGGAGGTTTTCTGTAATTCGCATGCGCGAATGATAGTGGTGTATACTGCCCATGAATGATCTATAGAATTTATTCACACCAAATGATATACAAAACATTAGTTAAATATAAAAACTCATAACACAGCTAAAAACACAATTCCAGCAATTATTCTACATCAGCAGTGCTGTAGTCAAATAATTTTGTGTTTTCCTGTAAATGTACAGCAAATTATGTGTGCACCAGATTCTACAGTAAGAACCTTCTGGTACACCTTAGTGATATAGTGTGATTCATAAATATCGAAACAATGGGCTATTTCCTTAAATATTGCCCCTACCTAAGCCCATACTTCCAATTTCAAAGTTTCATAAGAAAAAATGTGTAAAATATGATGACATAAGTTGCAACTGTATGAGGGGGGGGGGGGGTCTGTTCGAAAAAATACGAAATTTAAATTTTTAGACGGCCCCCTTAGGTTAAAAATTCCAATTCGGAAAATTTTCCTTATCCATTCCTGAATTAAACGCATAAAATTGCATCTTCATATCTGCAAAACTCGCAGAGTTATGGCCATTTAAGTAATTCATCAGGTTTTAAGGGATTTGACACAAATTGAAATGCGTGCAATTCAAGAAACAATATTACTTTAAGAGTTCTCGGAAAACATGTAAAAAATATATTTGTTGAGTTAGAATTTTGATTTTCTTTCTTTTTTTGTGATGGCTAACCATACAATTTGCAAACAAAATCACATCTTGAAATTTCTCATAAAGGTAAAAAAAAATTTAAATGATTGTATTTTTTAAGTTGGGTAATTTAAAATCGTTATAACTCGAAACATTATTCATCGGATTTTAATTTTTTTTTCATTTAATTAAAGAG
This sequence comes from Maratus speciosus, assembly GCA_963932465.1. NCBI lineage: Eukaryota > Metazoa > Arthropoda > Arachnida > Araneae > Salticidae > Maratus > Maratus speciosus. Next base: position 477,694,498 of record OZ010795.1, on the reverse strand, counting down.
AAAAGTGTAATTTTAGTTTTTTTTAGGATTTTTTTAAATATTAATTTTAAAAATATTAAAAATATTTATTTAAAAAATTATGTACCTTATTTTTTTTAAATATCTTTTTTTCAAAAGTAAAATTTTTTTCAAATTTGCCGAAGCAAAATTAATGTAAAATAACCAAAAAAGACATGTTCCAAGTTTGCATCTATTTATTTAACGATTCTTGACTTAAAATAATTTAAAGACGAAAAATGATAAAAAGAAACATCATGCAGAAGAACGTGTTTAAAGTTTTAAACAAAGATTGGCTCCTAATAAAGTGCTTAAATGCTTTTTAAAAAATTGCACGTGAAAAAGTAACTTCTTTCTGTAGATTCAGTTTAACGTTTGCCTTTTCCACCTCATTTCTGTACTATTTAAATGCCCATAAATAAATGTTAAATGCTGTGACGCCTCAGACCTCCCATCTGTTAAACCAGATGGCCACATGAGTATTGCGCAGGATCTTTAATTGGATCTGCAGTCGGATCATCAAAATAGCAAATTCCAGATGGTCGATATAAACTGTTTTAATGATGTAAATATTTCTCGGTGAAAAGGGCTGACTGACACTTGTAGAAATAAACTTTTTTTGAGATGAATAAGACTCCCACGTGGTCACTACTTGGAGACGGCCTAAAGAACTGAGGAGATGGTTTTTAGTAACGACTGAGGGAGGTCGCTTTTAGGGCCGACCTGTCAAAGGGGCGAGCGAGCTCCGAATTAAATTGGAAGTTTTTCTTAATGTTCCTATGAGTATTTTGTGTCTTGTCCTGTGTTGTCCAACGTGAATAAAAAAGTTTAAAAATGAACGCCAGTTCTCCTGAGTTAGACTTTTAAATCTCATTCTTCGATAGCTTTTTATTTTTCACGTTACAATGATTTTTTTTTTTTTTAAACAATTTTTTTTCTAACATGCCGATTAAGAGTTTTTTCATAATTTTAGCTCTCACAACTTCGGGCTTTTTATGTCTCGGCGAAAGCCGTTAGAAAAAGTCTGTATTATGGGTCCGGGACTCGCGACTTTTTTCTGAAGACTAGGCCAGGCTGGGCTTAACGTATTTTTTCATACCGAAACCGGACTGGCTTCCTTCTTCCTAGGATTTCACGTTTTCGGTATCGGTTTCGACACAACCCGTATTAAAATCATTGTCTCTGACTGAGTTAATCGGTGCAAAAATAAGTAAAATTTGGCTCAGCCCAAAAACACTTACAACAAATGCATATATTTTTAAATGGCCTTTATTTTACAATAAAACTTTAAAATTCATCTTTTTAAAGGATAGTAGATTTTAAGGCAAAAAAAATAATAATAATAAAATAAAATAATAAAACTAGTGTAAAAGAACTTGCCAATGACGAAATCCTTTCTTAAACGGAAAAATCTTTTGATCCATGCAAAATGAATATAATAATACTTGAGAAAAAAAAAATCCTTTGGATTCCTTTTGTTTAAAATACAATACTGTCACTAGTTTCATTTAAAATACAGAACTTTAATTTAAAACACATGCATTTCAAATACATATATTATTTACATTTAAAATACACTAATTTTAAATAAAATACAATAGATAAAAAAGAAAAGTAAAAGAAAGAAAGAAAATAATAATAAATAATACCATAACCAAAGACCATTTTATTTCAACATCAAACCATGTCCTTTTTATTTCCCATGTTTGATGTCATAATCGCCTGATTTCCATACTTATTCATATTCAAGCACCCTGTATTATTAAGAAATTCATTTTATTTTCAATAGGAGGTCATATTCATCTTTTTTTTTTTTTTTTTTAATTTCATATTCCCTTTTCGCATGAAAATCTTTCAATTTAAAATTAATTTGTAGGGTGAAAATATTATTCCGGGTTTTAATTTTTTTGCAGCAAGATAAAAAAGATAGTTAAATTTTATTGGAAAAATGGCAATTGATTCTCTATGAAAATAATGAAATTTTAAATTATTAAGAGAAGTATTTGTATTAAAATAAAACATGGCATAAGTTCATTTTCGGGTTATAATCCATCTATATTCAAAGATAAATCAATTCATCCATTCTGACGTTGGGTTGACTCAAACATTAAGACACACTTTCACGCTTGCATTATTAGGATTAGGATGCATATATATGTGCACTGTTCCTATTGAAAAAGTGATAAAAAGCTTCAGTATTAAATAATTTGTAAAAATACTGAAAGAATTGCTTGTGTATATGAAACAGTGAATAGGTTTTCCAGAAAATATAGTATCAAAATTCTTTCTCTTGCCAAGGCACCTATGCTGAAAAAGCACCGTTCTTTCAAACATGATTTTAAAAATATGTATACATCCCCTAGGCTAAGTTTAAGTGCACCATTCATTGGTAGACGTTATTAATAATTGATAAATTCTAGTCATATATTCATACAATGATTTTCGGTGAAGTTAGTAGTAATACTGTTTCTTAACACTATGCCTTTGCCTTTAAAAATTTAGCTAAAACAAATATAAAGTTCTGCGGCTTACAACTCAGTCTCCGGCATGTTTTTATAATTTAATATTCACTATAGACAAGTTGTTTTATGATGAGTTAGAAAATTTTACTTCAAAATCTCCAGGAGACTTTGGTACGTGCTTTGAGATAATGGATTAAATATATAGGCATATTTTCAATTATTATTATTATTAGTATTATTATTATTATTATTGCAGATTTTTGAAAAAAGAATTTTTAGTTTTCCGACTATCTGAAGTAAAATTACTCAAAAGAAAAAAAAAATCAGACTTTACAAATACCGTGGAAATGTAAAGACAACATTTCACCTAACAATTCATTTCAAATTCGAAGTAAATAGATCCATTTAAAACAACCATAGAAATGTTTATTTGAAATTGGCATGTTCTGGTAGTATTTCGGTTCCTTTGTTTGCAAGCCCCTTCCATAAAGAAAAGCATGCGCGCTTAGGCAGAAAGGGCAAAAGAACCAGTTAAACTATTCTATGACCAAGGTGACTTAAGCACAATATCATTTTAGATACAGTTATTATTAATTGTGTTTGAAAGGTTTTTTATATTGCTTTTTAAAAACAACAGTGTGTGTCGGTGTCCCGTGAATGTATACGTGCAATGTTACCTAGAAACAGAAAGAACATTCTTTGAACAAGATTAGATTTAATTAAAAACATCGATAATATATTTTAAAAACGGTTGTATGGATAACGTTTATCTGTTCAAAAAATTACTACAAAGAAAATAAAAGAATTTTGTCTGAAATAAACTATAAAAGAAAAATATATATGATTGCGCTATGAGTGAAAGTAGATTATTAATTTTAAAAAAGGGGATTTCTGTAATTCTTTTTAACAAGACATTGAATATAATAAAATGAAGAGTTAATAACGTAGTATTTTTAGCACCTACTTTTTAAACCGAAATCCAAAGGGAAATATTTGTATATCGTATAAAAATTAAAAAGATTTTTTTCCCCCTAAATTTGGAATTCTTCCATATTATACTTAATGTACTAGCAATGATAATTTGTTAGATCAATTTAAGAATACATAAATACCTCTTAATAACGACGCATTAAAGATTATATCTTTTTTTCTATAATTTGAAGATCGTGCTGTGGTAATAGCACCGTGAAAAATAAATGAGAAGTGTATCGACTTCCATTTCTAAAACAACTACCTTTTTGAAACAGATAGTCTAGAAATTTCAAAACATCATTTAGGAATATATAGTGTTAAAAATAATAGAAAGCGTGTTGGTGGAATAAATTATTTTAATTAGTACAAGCAAAAATCTAGATGTAAAACAAATAAGTATGCATGTATGCTCATATATATTATACAGTACAACGTGAAATAAGAGTTGTTCCTTGTAGTTTCATAAACAATGCGAAAAAAGATAATAAAATAAGTAAGAATGTCTTTATATTTCTGTTATTTTGACTGCTAGTTCTTGTTTCAAATTTTAGAATTTCGATGAACTTGTTTATTAGATATAATTATTTAATTTTTAATCTGTGTATTTTTAGGAGTTTTTTATATGTTTGTATAAATTTGTTTGTAGAAAGAAAAAAAAATGAAGTTTTTATTAAGTTCTAACCACATTAGCATTTAAGCAGGAGAAAATAACGCGCGCTTCTTTCCAATTCGGAGAAAGGGTCCAGCCCCTCTTAAACGCCAAAGCTTCCGCTACGGAAACACACTATACTCTCTAAACGGTTACAGTTATAAAAAAAAATGTCAACTGTTTATATTTGCATCTTATGTATTTGATATATATATAAACAGTATTTATTTAACGTAGTTAATATAGTGACGTTTAATAGCTTAGTTCAGGCAACAAAAAAAAAAAAAAAAAAAAGCTAAAAACTACTGAAATCGCATTTCCAGGAATAACTAACCATAGGCGACAATGTATCCACTTTTTGCATAACACTGTTTATGATTTTATTTCTATGATTCAAACATTTTATAAACTAAATGCTGTTGATTTTGAAAAAGCATAATTCAAATTAAAAAGCATATTTAAACAATTCACGATCATCCTCAGTATTAATTACAAATTTCTTGTGTTTCCCTGTATATGGTTTGTAAAATCTGTGCACAACACGTAGTATGCAAAAATTTAGTTAAACTTAAAAACGCACGTTCAACAGTCATCCCAAATAGACAATACTTATGATACATTATTGTATCCGAAATTTTTTCCATGTTACTTATATATATGTTCCTTTAGAAATGAACAATAAATACAAAGCACATCATATTCTACTACAAACATCTTGTAGTAAATCTCAGCAATGTATATCAGTTCCATCATGTTCAAAATGATGGAACATAATTGAAATACGCTGCAAACAGTTTTCTCCGTAAACAATTACAGTGTTGATTTCAGAGGGTGGTCCGGGGGGACATCCCCCCCGGAGCAATGAGATGTCCCCCCGGAAGATTTGAAATTTTGTGTTTTCAATGTTTAAAAAGTGCAATCCCCCCCCCCCGGAGACACAGAAATCCCTCCCGGAGAAAAGTGTCTGAATTCAACACTGTACAATTATATAATCAAACTCCTGGGGGACCCTGTATACGAATGATATATGAATGATATACCCTGTATATAAAAAGCTTTGCACCCCATATTCTACAGAAAGCATTTATTAGAGCACCTCAGAAATTCATATAAATTCCATTATGTTTGTAATAGAGTAAAGTAATTAAAATACGTCGCAATTTTCCTTCATAGACCATAACGGAATACTTTTGAGTTCCCCTGTACGCGTACCGTAAGTGCTACACATAACATATTCTATAGTAACTATCTACTAGTGCACCTCAATAATGTACATAAATTTCATTATGTTTTACATATTATAAAATTACTAAAATACACCGCAAGCAATTTTTCCGTATTGCCCATAATGTAACGGAGCCTAAAAATGCAAAGTTTCCCTGTAAATGATCTATGAAAGTTACACACTTTATTTTATAAGTTTAAAACAACGTTAAAAACGCCAGAATATGTACACTTTAAGCAGACTAGTTTCGATAGCATTTAGCGTACCGTCCTCGGTGCACTGAGGACGGTACGCTAAATGCTACCGAAACTAGTCTGCTTTAAGTTTACATATTCTGTCGTTTTTAACGTTGTTTTAAACATATATTATACAACGCCAAGTTGCATCCTAACAATTACACTCTTTATTTGCAATACCAAACATGCCATGATGAACCTCCATAACCTAAATCAATTACATGACAATCCGAGTGCATTTACGCGAGTTACAGCACGGATTGTGTTGGAAAGTGTTAAAAAGGAAAATGTACAAGAGTAATTATCACAATCGTATGAGACAAATTATTAGTACATAAGACATATTACTAAAAATTATAACTCAGGATAAGAACAGTTATAAATTTCGATTGTTTCAAGGTTGATATTAAGAAGTAACACCACTATGAAAAATTTCGAAAAAAAATGTATTCACTTTAGAAATCGATATAGAAAATGAAAGGTCAATTTCAGAGCTATAGAAATTTAGTCCGTCGCAACGTATACTAAACAAAACAGTGATGAAAACTTGAAGTGCGTTTCTCTGAGTGCCATTTTAGAAAGGGTAGGCACACTAGCTCCGCCAATTTTCAATTAATGGGCTCGGGCCTTTTTGAAAATTAATCAGTACATATTTTTCTAGTGAAATACCTAGGTTTTTTCGAATTATTAACAATTTAAATTTTTATACGGTACATAAGTCTCATAAGCTCAAAATTTCTATTATTTAAAAAAAAAAAAAAAAAAAAAAAAAAAAAAAAAAAAAAAAAAAAAATCCAATCTAATATTACCAAAATTTACCGAGCAAATTTTTTAATGTCAGAAAGTTTCAAAATTTCGCAAAACTCAGAGTATTACAACTCAGTGATTTTTGGTCTTAAAATAGTGATTTTCGATCTTTCCGCTCTTTTAGAGAGGCATTTTTATTGTAGTACTTGCCAGAACACGTAATAAAGTAAAGTAACTTATAGGACGCAAGGACGGTAAAAACTTTAAAAGTGAAAATTTTAGAAAATTAATAGCAGGACTATATATTTAACATAATCTTAAATCTTACCTTATTTGAAATACTTTTACAATTTAGATTGTCGACGTAACTGGAATAGATAAATAATTAAATTACTTTTCGATCCTTTCGGGACTATTTTTCGAAAATCTAATGTGAGAAGTATTACATGATGTCCTTTTTACTTTCTTCTATCTTTACAAAAAGAAAGTATTGGATTCGTAAAAAATTTTTGACTTTCGGTTTTCGAAGGATTTACACGTTTTAGGGGTCAGAGATTCCAAAAAACATGTTTTTACAAATTATCTGTCTGCGAGTCTGTGAGTCTGTCTGTATGTGACAAAAATTTTGTGGACGCTCTATCTCAAGAGCTAATGAACGGAATTTAATAAAAAATTATATTCAGTTAGTACCTGATATAAATTAGTGCTGATTAGCTTTGGTGTAAATCGCTCAACAGGTGGCACGGTTATGCAATATTTTTCTCGATTTCTACAATAGCTCAATCTTCAGAACTAATGCACAGAATTACATCAAACTTCAGATTAAATTAGTCCTTGATATGAATTGAAGGTTTTGAATTAGTGCTGTTTAGTTTTTGGTGTAAATCGCTCAACAGGTGGCGCTTCTATGCAGCCTTTTTCACGATTTCCACAATAGCTCAATCATTAGAACTAATGCACAGATTTTCATCAAACTTCAGATTTAGTTAGTCCTTGACGTGAATTGACTTTTATAGCTTTTGGTGTAAATTACTCAACAGGTGGCGCTAGTATGCTGCATTTTTGTGAATTTCAGCAATAGCTCTATCTCAAGAACTAATGCTTGGATTTTCAGCAAACTTCAGATTCAGGTATAACTTAATATCAATTAATGCCGTTTATGTTTTGGTGCAAATCGCTGAACAGGTGGCGCTGCTATGCCACATTTTTCCAAATTTCCACCATAGCTCTATCTCAATAGCTAATGCACGAATTTTAATCAAACTTCAGATTCAGGTACCTTGATATCAATTACTGCTGCTTATGTTTTGGTGTAAATCAGTTTTAGGTGGCGCTGCTATGCTATATTTTTCAGAATTTCCGCTATAGCTCTATCTCGAGAACTAATGCACAAATTTTCATCAAACTCCAAATTCAGATATACTTTGATATGAATTGATGTTAAATTGATATAATTTCTTGTACTACTTAAATGATTTAATTGACGTTATTTATATAGAAGAAAGTTTTGTGATGGCCACAACATACAACCACTTTGCAACAAAGTGGAAAAGTGTTTATGATTTGGGTTTGTCTGTCCATGCTATAACTCGCGTAACTATAGTGCGATTACCATGAAATTTATATACGATATTGGGGTTTACTATGGGATGTTTTCTATTGAAAATTAAGTATGGTTAATTTTAAATTATTAAGCGGTTCATTTACAAGGATACTCAAAAGACATTTTACATTACAGCCTGTGGGGAAAAATCGTTTGCAGTGTATTTTAAAGATATTACACCATATTGTAAAAAAGTTGCAGCAAAGTAACAGGTCTGTCTACCGTTTTTATAGAAAACGGTTATATAACCTTAATTTAACTGTATTCTGACCACATTATTGTCAATATTATGAAGAATACAGTTAATTTATTGTTATGTACACGTATTCTATAAAAACGATAGATATACATGTTATTTTGCTGCGCAATTTTTACAGTACATTTTAAACATATTGAAAATTATATATATCTTTGATGTGTACTGCAAGCGCTTACTGTAGAATCTGGTGTGCGTATAATTTACCATTCATTTACAGGGATACACAAAAGTGCTTTTCTACAGTACAGCTTATCAAGAATAATTGCTGGCAGTGCTTTTCTGTAGTGTTTACGCCTTTTAAAATTTAAGCATTTTTTTTGCATATTACTTGGTGTGTATAAATTTCATAGATCGTATACAGGAATACACAAAGGATACAGAATACATTTATGATTATTAACGGAAATTCCTGAATGTGAATTGTAACATACACTGGTGTGCAAAAATTAAGGAAAATCACAAAATGCTAATTTTCAAATACGCGAACACTCAAAAGGAAATAATATAATTCGATTAATTACTATCCCTATATCACAGCTAGTCCATATAACATCTCATTTCATGTCACACATGGTCACAAGTGTCACAGTCACTGCGGTGAAGCAAAAAAATAAGAAATTCCCTACATCTCATTATGAGTCTCAAATTATCACTATATGTGACTCCACTGAGATGTCAATGTGACTGTTGCTTTGTGATGTGTCACCAGGTGACTTTATAATGTAGTTAAATTGTGACTCTCGTGTGACTGTCATTTTTAGACTCAATTTCAAAGTCATCATGAACGTTGCATTATGATAAGTCACCAAATAATATCACATTATAGTCACATTGAGACTTTTCCCAAAAGAGCACAATGATGACTTCACGGTAGTCTCTCTGTCACCTAAAAGTCATCATGTGACTTTAATGTGACATTATTTGGTAACTTATCACAATGCAGCGTTCACGATGACTTTGAAATTGAGTCTACAAAATGACAGTCACATGATAATCACAATGTAACTACATTGTAAAGTCACATGGTGACTCGTCACAAAGCAGCGGTCACAGTGCCGTCTCAGTGGAGTCACATATAGTGATCATTTGAGACTCATAATAAGATGTATGGAATTTCCTTTTTTTTTTTTTTTTTTTTTTTGCTTCACCTTAGTGACTGTGACACTTGTGACCATGTGTGACATGAATGAGATGTTATATGGACTAGCTGTGTTGTAGAGATAGTAATTACTCGAATTATATTATTTCCTTTTGAGTGTTAGTGTATTTCAAAATTAGCATTTTGTGATTTTTCTTAATTTTTGCACACCAGTGTGTGTGTGCTAAGCGTTTCATTGAACTAAATTTTATCACACGATGTAGTATAATTACTAATCTATAGATCATATTAATCAATGGACAAAGAAATTCTGATGGTTTTTCAACTATTGATACACGGCATTCAGAATGTGATGGAAAGTGTTTCATAATCTGTGCTGAACGAGTGATCTTTCGTTCGTGTTGAAATATAATGCATGATTCTAAACACTTTGTTTGACTTATTCTTTTTATCGATTATCTACACCACCCCTATTTCAGAAATGTCTCCCTTGAGAAGACACTTTTTTCCACAAATCGATACGGGAGCTTTACTCCATGCATCTTTCCTGCTAATCTTTTCCGACCCGCAAGATAATTTCCAGTTGTGTTTGAGCAAAGTGTTGACAGACCTACTTTCATTATAACACTATTTGGTTCGTTCACTTAGAAAAGAAATCGTCCGATGGTTATTTTGCTTATCCTTCGTTTAATAGACTTTAGTCGGTTGTGCGAATCATTTGTTACCGAAAGATTAAGGTACGCAATACACCGTAATAAAATACAAACACGTTTCTTAAAATACGAAAATCTAACATATAAAAATGAAAATTTGGTTGTCCGTCTGTCTGTAATTCTATACAAATCCACAGTTTGGAAGCCAGAATTGTGAAATGTTACGTACATGTGCATTAAAACACGGCCGAAGCAACTACATTAATCCGGAATCGAAACAATTTATAGTTAACTTTTAATTAATAAAAAAACACCCATTTAACAGCCAATTCATATCAAAATTAAACATTTTTCGTTATAGTAGTTATAATTAAAAATCCACAATAAAATTTTTACAAAAACAATTACTTTTATATTGCAAGATTTCTACGTGAAAAATGAAAATGAAATGAATAGTTTGACGAATAATAATTAAAAAATAATAATATTACGTCATGAAATTTTAATTGCAAGATTTCCACGTAAAAAATGAAAATGAATAAATAATTTGAAGAATTTAAATAAGAAGGGAATATTACGTCATAGCTTTTTTATTGCAAGATTCCACGTGAAAAATGAAAATGAAACTAGAAAAGAGAAATTCTGCTTTTTCAGAATTTTGTGTCACCCCCGATGAAAATATGTATATATATGTATATACAGGGTGGTTATAATTAACTTCCCCTATAAACAGCATCCTACAGCGCAAACGGGTGAGCCGAATGCAATGAAATTAGATATATAGACTATACACGAGATGCGCTCACGGAATTTCGAAAAAAAAAAAATTAGTTCAAAAATGTCCACCGGATGGCGCTTTTTCCGAAAAAAAAAAACATTAAATTTAACACAATAAACGACCAAAACGGAATACAAAAACAATATTAAAAATACAGAACAAGAATTATAAGTAATAAAATGTAAAACCGGCTGTTGTGTTAAATTTAATGTTTTTTCCGGATAAAGTGCCATCCGGTGGACATTTTGGAACTATTTTTTTATTTCAAAATTCCGTGAGCGCATCTCGTGTATAGTCTATATACCAAATTTCATTGCATTTCGTTCACCCGTTTGCGCTGTAGGATGCTGTTTATAGGGGAAGTTTAATTGTAACCACCCTGTATAGAGATAGATATTACAAAACATATTTCCATTTTAAGACTTAAAACACACGCTTTTATTCTATATAAAATGATGTCATCCGCATCCGCTAAAGAATTACTCATTTGCGATCCAGTATTAAACAACATCTACACTTCTACAGTAAAGCAAGCGTATGATGTCACTATCGCTGAATAATACATAAATCCAAAAAAAAAAAAAAAAAAAAAAAAAAAAAAAGAGAGTGCCACTCAAGAAACTTGAAGAAAAGAAAATCTGCTTTCTTATGAAACATATGCCTTCATATGTTTGTAACATTATTATAGATACTTAAAATTAAATTTAGTTTATAACAGCTCCATGTTTTATAAGAAATCATTCATTTATATTTTTTCAAAATAGTACGTATTTTAAGTAAATTTTTTCAGCTTTTATAGGAAAATGGCAACAAAAAGATATAATTGCTATTTTCTAACTATTTTCCCTTTACTTTCTACGGAAATGGAGTACCTGAGGTGCCAAAATTAAACAAATGACGCTAAAAACTACAAGAAAAAAAATAATATCTCAAAAATAAATGGAGATGCAGTTTCAAACAAATTGCATTTAAAAGTACTTTTTTTCCCAATCCAACGGTATAAAAATTGAAAATTTGCGATGCTTAGAAGTTTAAGAAATTGCAGTAGAGTACTTAACAGTACAATGATACATCTCCTTTGTTTTACGGCTGGCTTATAAAACGGAACGTTATTTTTTTGAGACGGCACTTTCATTGCTGGGAGAAAGAAATAGCATACCGGCGGGAATAGTTTGACGAATTAAAAAAAAAAAAAAAAATGTTTAATATTACGTTATGCTGGAAATGTAATGGACGTCAGCAGTTAAATATATAACGTCATATGAGTTTGAAAAAACATATTGAAACATGATAAAAACCCAATTATGGAAATATTGGCATATTTTAACATTTTGAGGTTCTCTGAATTTCTTTTCGCCATTTTTTAATCTATTCCATATGTATACGTGTGTGTATGCATGTAGGTACACAATGTTTTAGGTACGAAGAGCTCATTCTTAGTGAAGAACTGAAATAAAGATGGCTTTGTTGCTTTCTTTATTGTTTATTTTATACTGTGTGTTTAATTTTGAAATTAAGTTTTCAAAACAAACATTCTTAAAATTCCGGGCAACCCCGGGTAATTTAGCTTGTATAATATCAACACGAACAAAAATATGGAAACTCTTCCCAGTTTTACACTAGCAAGACCGAGAATTTTACTCAAATTTTAGAGAAATATTTCACACCAGAATTTTCATTTTAAATTATTAACTTATCCATTTATCAAATTTTTTTCTTTGTATTTTTTATGGGGTCCGGGGCTCAAAATTCTATTTTTTTATGTATAGAGATTTTGTATGAAATTTTTTTCTGAAATATATTTTAATATAATAAGAATATTGAATGTAAAAATAAATCTGAAAAAATTTAAATATATTTTTAAAAAAATTTAAATTTTAAACTTTTAAACGTATTTAATTTTTGATATAACTCTTTGAAAGTACTTACTTGATTTACGAAACTTTTTCACTTTTGCGTACAGAAAATGTGTCATTTTAATTTTTCTTCAGGATTTCTTAAAATGTTGATTATGATTTAAAAAAAAAAATAAGTAAGGAAATGAAGTTTTATTTATGAGTGAGTTTTGCATTAATTAGCATATTTTCACGATTATTTCTCAAAATTAAAAATCGTGAAGACAATTTGTTGGAAATGTAGCATAAAAGCTCTTTTGAAAATTTAATACATACATCTTGCAAGGAAGTTTAGATATATACTTTTAAAGTTGACAAATCGTGAAAAAATTCATTCTGAGTTAAATAAAGTCGGGGACGAGGGACCAAAAAATTTATTTTTTATTTTTTGTAAATTTCACTTTAAATATTATTCAAGGGTACATTATATTCATTATGGCATGCAATTATCACAAAAAAAAAAATCATTTTTGAGAAGAAAAAAAGGAATTTTAAGCGTTGCGTTATCTTAGGAATTTTCGAAACGCCCCCTGCGCTTTCCATATAAATGAAAATCACCGATATTTTTTTTAATAAAAGTTTGGTTTATATATATAAATAAAACTGTGCATCGAATTTTATATATTTGAATATAAAGATTTAAAAAAAAAAAAAATCTCAAAATTTTTCATTTTTTACTTTCTTCTATCGTTACAAGAAGAAAGTATTGGATTCGTGAAAAATTTCGACTTCCGGTTTTCGACGGATTTATACGTTTTAGAATGCCCAGAACACGATTTGATGGTTTTTAGAAAATGTCTGTCTGTAAGTCTGTCTGTCACTCTGTCACTCTGTGTGTCACTCTGTCACTCTGTGAGTCTGTATGTGACAAAAACTTTGTGGGCACTCTATCTCAAGAACTAATGCACGGAATTTCACAAAACTTCATATTTAGTTAGACCTTGTTATAAACTGGACTTGATTAGTTTTTGGTGAAAATCGCCCAACAGGTGGCGCTGCTATGCGGCATTTTTCACGATTTCTGCAATAGCTATATCTCAAGCACTACTGCACGGACTTTCATAAAACTTCAGATTCCGTTAGTCCAGGATATAGTTTGGTGCTGATTACTTTTTTGTGAAAATCGCCCGACAGGTGGCACTGTTGCGCTGCATTATTCATGATTATCGCAATAGCTCTAACTCAAGAAAAAAAACACGGATTTTCATCAAACTTCAGATTTAGTTAGTCCCTGATATAAATTAGTCCTGTTTAATTTTTGGTGTAAATCGCCAACAGGTGGCGCTGCTGTGCTGCATTTTCACGATTTCCTCAAGAGCTGTATCTCAAGAACTATTGCACGTATTTTCATCAAACTTCATATTTAGTTAGTCCTTGACATGAATTGACGTATAAATTAGTGCTATTTAATTTTTGGCGTAAATCGCTCAACAGGTGGTGCTGCCCTCATAGCATGCATGGTCACGGTAACGTCATTGTGACGTCACTGTAAGTCACTGTGGTCACGTCACATCTGTGACCAAAATGCCACCACTCAGTGATGTCACGTTGTGACCGATATGTGAACTTCTTAGAAAACTTTAAAAAATTACAAAAATTCTTCAAAACATGTTATTTACTGTAAAATTATATTTTTCTATCAATTAAAAAAAAATTGAGACGTCATTGTTATGTCATTGCATGTAACGTACATCACGTCATATATGTGACCAAAAAAAAAAACCAAAAAAAAAAAAACACCATATTGTAAGTCACAGTGTGAAAAAAATATGAACTTTTAAAATCTTTGAAAATGAAGAGAAATATTTTAAACAGTATTTTAAATAGTCCCGAGTTACAGCGGCATGAGGAATGAAAATATATTAGTGGATAGCAAATGGTAAATTCTGTCACGAAGGGGGGGGGGGGACATAATATATAAAGTGCACGATACAAGCATTAAAGCAATTTGGATAACATATTTAGAATTAGGAGTATTAAATCTGTACAGTATTTAGTTTGCAGAGAGGAAACTATTTTATTTTTTTTTGCCAACCAGTGGTATTCGAAACACTTCTGTGGTTTCAAACAAAAAATTTTCTATTACAGTTAAGTCTGCAGCTTTTAATGAGCACGTAGAAAGAGTCTTCAGAGTTTAGTCGGAGTTTTTTTCTTGAGAGAGTTTTTTTTCCTGACAACTATTTAACTATTTTAAGTAACTATTTTTGAAAAAATTCTACTTCTTTCAGACTTTTCAAATAAATTAACATTTTCCGAAAAAAAAAAAAATACAAAATTTATGCAAAACGCATGATAATAATTAATTATTCGTATTTCAAATTTGTATTTTACAGATATGACTTTTAAAAAAAAGTTATTTTATAAATTGTTTTATTTTACAGAAAATTAATATGAAAAGATTGTCAGGTTGACAAAGAATTATTTTATTTTATCCTCGATAATCCTTTTTTATTTATTAAGAACATATTGCTCACCCGCAAGAAAAGTGACACATCTCACAGAAATTCATTTTGCGTTTTATTCCACTAAAAGATTTGTCATAGGTGCGTCTTGCTACACAAACAGTTTCATAAGTTTAGCTACATGAAAAATCACGTTATTATGCTATATGTCCATTTGTAACCAAAGAAGAGGGGTGGATTATGTAATGAGGTAAAATTATCCAACCCTCCAAACCACATCCTAAGTTTTCATTCTTGTGTGCTTTACGCTTTTATGCACTTTTTAATTCTTGTATGCAGAGTTAAGTGCTATAATTTCATGTTACAGTAAAACCATGCACATTTTCTTTTGCCTCCCCTGTGAAATTTACTTTTGTCGAGATGTGTCACTTTTCTTGCGGGTGAGCGATATTTTGTATTTATTACGTGTGAAACAAATTTTACTTTAAGAAAAGGGGGGTGGGGGTTCATTATTACCATTAAATTGATATTTACTCATTTTAAAAATTTAAACAAAGTTTTATCTAATAAACTCTAATTATTATTATTATTATTATCATTATTATTATTATTATTTACAGAAAAGAACCTTTACAATCCATTGTAACTTAAATTGTTTGGAACCGATAAAAAGAAAAGATAAAATACATTGGAAAATTCTCCAAAAAGAAAATTTTAATTAAAGACAGTCTCATAAAATTATTGCGCATCTGAGTTCGAAATCTTTTGTATTCAAAAACAAATAACGATAAAAAAGAACATCTGCTGAAAATCAAGATCGTCTGCGCACAGAAGAGAAGATGCCGGAAGTTTACTCTGTTTAGAACATCACGAAGTCTACAACACTTTTTTATAAAATAAGAGAAAGAAGCCCGCCATTTTAAAATATTACAAATACACGGATATTATAAATGGGACGTAAATGTAAGTCTTATTTAATTTAAATGTTTTATCCCTGTTTTGTATATTATGATGACTTAAATAGTTTTATGTTATATTAGTAAGGGACTGTTCTGCAATTGTTTTCAGAAACATTTTCCTATTCGATGCTGCGTTGAAAATAATATCTTAATCTGCGATCACTTAAAAAGAAAAGAAAAAAAAAACAGCTGCGCAGAGACTGATTCATAACTGCATTCAGAGTGGAATTAATTTAAAGATTAATTTGCTGTTACTTGAGATTGAAAATATGTTGAGAAAAAGATTTGGAATTTTTTTCGGCTTCTTACTGTTTTGTGTTTCCTGATTACTAACACTTAATGTAGTTATAGACATTATTATTTTGGAGTTAAATATGATTTTCGATTATTATGATATTACGAAACTATTTCAGATTAGAAATTAGCATTATATTGGGAAAATGTATTTTTACGTATTACACTAGTGAAACTTTTCAAAGATTTTTCTTTTGGTGCTAATAATATTTTAAATTATTATTTAAAATCATAAATCTTCATACCAATGGTTTTCAGATTTAGCATTTGCCAAAATTATAAAATAATAGAAATTTCTTATAACATATGCAAAGATTTTTGAGATATTGTTAAATCTAATAATACATTTAATTCATCTATTGTAATTTATTGTTGTTTAATAGTACAATTATAAATACTAATTATTATTTTTAGTGTTTTTCAAATTGGTATATTTATTTTTTTTAATTGTATATAAGCATTTTTTTTTTGTTTGTGATTTTAATCTAACATTTAATTATGGACATTCTGAAGCGGTTATTAAATTTTCGTCTATTATAAAATTATTTTCTAAGTTTATGATATACGTAATTATTGGCACTAAAAGTAAAATATGATATTTAAACATTGAAATAAAAAGTTTTTCGTGTCTAATAGGAAGTTTATAAATTAAACTACTTTAGTATATATATTTTTAAGTTCATATTTATTTACATAATATAGGAATGAATATTTTTTTAAACAGATT
The DNA here is from genome assembly GCA_963932465.1 of Maratus speciosus. Lineage (NCBI taxonomy): Eukaryota > Metazoa > Arthropoda > Arachnida > Araneae > Salticidae > Maratus > Maratus speciosus. Next base: position 477,677,541 of record OZ010795.1, on the reverse strand, counting down.
AACAATGTTTAACTTCGGTTTGCCTGTCCGTTTTTCTGTATGGCTGTCTGTCCGCGCTCTAACTCTCGTAACTAAACTCGGATTTCCCTGAAACATTTAGATATTGACGTTTACCATAACACGTTCCTTATTTCTAATGAAGTTTGTAGCATGTTTAGTTCATTTACAGGGACAGTCAAAAGTATTCCGTTACATTACGGCCTATGGAAAAAAATCGTTTCAAAGGATTTTTAATGATTTTACACGCTTTCAAACAGAATAAAATTGATATGCATTTATGAAGCGCATTTAAATATGCATTCTGCTGAATATGCGATGCATAGAATAGTTATTGTTCATTTACAGGGCTAAAAAAGGAATTCCAATACATAATGATATAGGTGTGGAGGGAATTGTTTATGGCGTACTTTAATTATGTTAATCTATTTCATATATAATGAAATTTATATACGTCGCTGAAGTTTACATACTATAAATTATTTCATGTATAATACGAAGTGCATATAGCATTTACAAGGACATGCAAAATATTTCAATACTATATTGTATCCGAAGTACTGTTCATTAGCGATGATTGCTGGGAATGCATTTTTAATTATGATATGCGCTTCTATGATTCACTATATTTATGCACAGTATATGGTGTATATAAATGCTACAATTCGTATACAGGGCTACACAAAAGTACTCGTAAGGGTTACTGCATATGGGCGCAAATTGTTTAAAGGTGGCTTTTAAATGAGTTGTTCTTTTTTACGCTGAAATGCATTTAATTTGCTAAGAAATGTTTGTAGAATATAGATAAAATGTTTTACAGGGTCACGTAAAGAATTGGATACATGGCCGTCTGTAAATCATAATTTCTGGAAATGTGATTTCAGCAGTTTTAAAAGTGTCTTAGTTTGAATTAAATTTTAACTAAATAGTGGCGTGTAATAAAGGTTCTAGGTAAACTACAGGATTGTACAAAAGTATTTAAGTATCTTTCCATTTATTAGTATAAAGTGCTGAAAGAGAATTTCAACTTGTTATGTTTCAATTGCTAAACTAAATTTCCCCATTATATAGTATATATATCAACCTACAGATCAAATACAGGACTGCTCAAAAGAATTAGAAAACATATTTGGCTATGGACGGTAACTGCTGAAATCAGTTTTTCAAATGTTTTATGCGTTTTCTAAAATGTTTACTTAGTTATCTTATTTACGTTATTTCCCTAAATTACGATGTCTTGTTAAAGTATTCAGGAAGCGTTGGAAAGTGTTTTATAATCTATGCTTAACGCACGATTTTTCTTACTTGTTTTTTTTCTTTTTCGCAGATCAGTCTTTTCCTATAAAACATACAAAATCTAATTAGGTCATATTAACAAAATACAATATACACGGGAATAAAAAATTTAAATAAATATGGCTTATAATGTCGTATTTAATAAAGCAATGACTAATCATAACACATTAAAATCTTACACATTCTTAATATCGAGCTTGTACTCAAGATCAAGCTTGGAATTTAATAAAAAAAAGATGTCAGTTGATAAGCATTGTTTTTTAAGTGGAAAAATTTAAAATATTTTAGAAGAACAGGACTCCAAAATAGCGATATTTTGCTAAAAAGTATGGTAAAAATATAAGATTTTACATTTTAAACAAAACTTTATTTTAAAATTGTGCATTTTAAAATACATCACAGTGCTTATGACAAGAACCATCACAGTATTGAAACTTGGAAAAATTTCCAGAGAGAAACATTCGGCTTGCATACAATATTTCAAATGAAAATCAAATTTTAAATTAATTGCTTAAAAGGTACAAAGGCTAACATAGTGAAAAAGATTCCATGCCGAGACTCGAACCCGGGCCATCAGTATAGTGCACTGACATTCTCCCGACTAAACCACATGGAACGATACACAGCCTGGAAAATTTCTCACTATTACATGTTGACAAGGCTACAAAAGCAGCACGAGAAGGGATATTTATCGTGAGCCACCGACATGTGGCAAACACGAAACTTAATTAAATCCAGATTCGATTGAAACTACATTAGTACTTGGAAATTTTTCCAAAGAGAAACCTTCGCCTTGAATGCAATATTTAAAATGAAAATCAAATTTCAAATTAAAACTGCCTTTTAAGCATGTAATTTGAAATTACATTTTAATTTGAAATATTGTATGCTAGGCGAATGGTTCTCTCTGGAAAAATTTCCAAACATTAATATAGTTTCAATCGATGCTGGATTTAATTAAGTTTCGTGTTTGCCCCATGTCGGTGGCTCACGATAAATATCCCATTTTGTGCTGCTTTTGTAGCCTTGCCAACATATAATAGTGAGAAATTTTCCAGGCTGGGTATCGTTCCATGTGGTTTAGTCGGGAGAATGTCAGTGCGCTATACTGATGGCCCGGGTTCGAGCCCCAGCATGGAATCTTTTTCACTATGTTGGCCTTTGCGTCTTTTAAGCAATTAATTTGAAATTTGATTTTCATTTGAAATTATCACAGTGTTTATGACAAATTCGTCACAAATGACACATATTTCACAAATTGGTCACAATGTGACTTCAAAACATTGTCACATTCGTCACAGGTTCGTCACAAAGTTAATGCCAAATTAGTCACAAATGACACACTTTTCACAAATTAGTCACACCGTGACTTCACAGAGTGGTCACAATGTGACGTCACAAACGACCTCTAAAACGGCCATAACGACCTCGCATTCTAGTCACTATGACGTCACATCGACGTCACGTGACGTCACATCGACGATCACAAAATCACAGCGTGACTTCACAACGACGTCGCCGTGACGTCACCATGCCTTACGGGATGCTATGCTGTATTTTTTGCGATTTCCACAATAGCTTTATCTGAAGAACTAACGCTTAGATTTTCAACAAACTTCAGATTCAGGTATACCTTGATATCATTTAGTGGCTGTTTATTTTTTGTGTAAATCGCTCAACAGCTGGCTCTGCTATGCTACATTTTTCAGAATTTCCGCTATAGCTCTATCTCAAGAACTAATGCACGAATATTCATCCAACTTCAAATTCAGATATACTTTGATATGAATTGGTGCTAAATCAGTGTTATTTCTTGTACTATTTAAATGATTTAATTGACGTGATTTATATAGAAGAAAGTTTTGTGATGGCCACAACATACTAGTTTTTTTTTTACTTTTATATTCAGATATATTAAATTCCATGCAAAGTTTCATTTATATATATAAACCAAACTTTTATAAAAAAAAATAAAAAAAAATATTGGGGATTTTCATTGATATGGAAAGCGCAGGGGGCATTTTGGAAATTTCTAAGATAACGCGTAAAATTCCTTTTTTTCCCCCCTCAAAAAAAAAAAAAAAAAAAAAAAAAAAAAAAATCGTGATAAATGCAATCCATAATGCATATAATGTACCCTTTAGTAATTAAAATAACTCCATATTTTGGAGAATTTTTAGCCCCGGGTCCGCTTAAACTAGTTTTATAAAAATAATTTTTGGTTCGAACCGAGATATATCGTAACCCTCGGGCATGCCCTGCCCTCGGGATACTCAAGGCCGTGACACTCCCCAAATGACAGAGGGGGGTAGGAAATGTTTCCGTCCAGTGTCCAGTAAAGGAAGATTCTATTTTTCTCACTTTCTCTCTTTCCATCATTCCTAGTAAAGTATCTCCGATCAGTGATGATGACAAACAGAGTAAAATCACAAGCTAATTTTGTTGTGTTATATTTAAAATATATTGTTTTCATGTGAATATGCCAGATCACTGCGTAGTATCTAATTGTCGTTCAAATTATACTGGAACTAATGAATATGTCACCGTGTATCAATTTCCTAAAAAAGAAGAATGAAGCAAATTATGGTGGAAAAAAATCGTCGAGATAAATTTACGCTTGGTAAACGCGCAGTCGTTTGCGAGAAGCATTTCAAAAGTGATATGCTTAAAAAAAAAATAAAAAAAAAAGAAGATAAATTTACGGATTGTGAAGGTAAAATTCCGAGGAAAGGGCCTATATTGAAGGAGGATGCATATCCATGCATATTCGAACTAAGCTCATCGTATTTAACGGAAACGACATCTAAATTTCGACAAAGCAGAGAGAAAAAAATACAGTCGAAGGGAAAAGAAATATTTGATAAATTCATGGAAAGGATAAAATAATAGATTTTAAAGATCTGCTTAAGAATATCGATAACAAATTATCCATGAACCAGCATGGTAATTTTTGAATTTGCTATCTACTTATATATATATATATATAAAATGTGAGCTTTTTAAGCACAGATGGCACCTGCATATCATGTAGCAACAATCAATTTGATAACATTTAAAAAATTTTAAATTCATTCTCAAGTACCTGTTTATAAAATTTCACAAAAATGTTAGGTGATACAAAATTAAACGATATTAATGTACGTAAAATCGAAAAGTTCAAAAAGTAAACTATGGAAACGTATTTATAAAAAATATTTATGAACATAATCTCAGGATATTTAGTAAGTGAGGTTTTGGCTTCATTTTCAGAATATTCTTTATTATTTTATTTTGGAAAGTGTATAAACATGGCTATTTAATATACTACACATATAACTATCTGCATAACTTTATTGTAAATATCGGAAATAAACATGTGAATCTAGAACAATATATTTACAAATATTATCATCCTTATTTTATATAATCATAACTACTTTATTAATAATAAAATAACATTTAAAAATAAATATGCCTTACAAAACACTAAAAAATATTTAGAAAATCTGTCACTAAAATTCATCATTATATAAGTAATCACTCAAATTTATTTCTTTGAATTTTTTGAAAAATATATCAACATATAAAGCATACATGGAATTATTATTTCATTATTATTATCAATTTACTTGATTCATTACTATCTGAAAAAATTCTTCAAATTCTATTTTGCTTATTTAAGACTCAAAGGAATCATATAAACTATTAAAATATGGCCTTAAAATTCTGTTATAAAGTTACATTTATACATAAAAACATCATTATAAAAATAATCACTAGAATTTATTTCATCGGCATTTTTTAAAAACTGTAGATAAATCAATGCAAAAAATATGTATGGAATTATTTATTATTATTATTACCATTTTACTTGCCTTATTAATGTTAATGTTTGAAAAAAGAAAAGTAATTTTAATTTCGTTTACATAACATCCAATGCAATGATAGAAAACTTAAAAAACGATTGCTTTGAAAAACTGTAATATTGTTATTTTATTTATTTACTCATATTTTTTTAATTTCGGTAAACAATATCTGAATGAAAGAAAAAACACACAGGTAATAATTATAATTTTATTATTATTATTTAACTTTAAAAAAAAAATCAATTTCTACTGTGATTGCTTAAGACTCAAAGAAATGATTTGAAATAGATCTTTAAAAATATGCCTACAAATTATCTTTAATATAGTTACATTTTTACATAAAAAAATTTCACATTTTAGAAATAATCACTAGAAATTATTTTTCTGAAAATTAAAAACAAAAATTGTATTTAACTTAATATAAAAAATCATATATGGAATTATTTCCTTTTTATCATTTTGTATATAAAAATGTACTATTTTTACGTAAAAACATCATTATAGGAAAAAGCACTAGAATTCATTTCTTTAAAATTTTGAAGAAAAGAAAATTGTATATAAACGGATGCTAAAAACATGCATGAATTACATTCTTAATTTTTACTTGCTTTATTAATATCTGAAAAGAAAAAAAATCTCAATTTGTATTTTGCTTGGTTAAGGCTCAAAACTATTATATAAAATATTTTAAAATAGCTTCAAATTCTGCAATATCTGTATTTAAAAATTTTCATTATTACACTAATTTCAAGAAGTTATTTCTTTAAAATAAAATAAAAAGGGTGTTTATAAATAAATTTTAAAACAATATGAAATTATCTAATTAATACAATTTTACTTGCTCAACTAATATTTGGAAAATAAATCCTTATATTTGTTCTTCGTATAAACTTAAACTATTGATATGAATTGTTTTGAAAAAATGAAAATAAATAAATGTAAAAACCATACATGTAAATGTGTGCCTACTATTATTGTTTTATGGACTGTACTAATACCTGATAAATATCTAAAATTTTTCTCAATTACTTACAAGACTAAAATTTGTATATTTTTTCCAAACATAAATGTGAAAATTTTCTTAACTTAAGGAATTACAGCTGAGTGAAAAAAGTAACAATAAAAATAAAACAAAACAAGTATTTACGTTTATTAAAGACTTTTAAAGACTCCCATTTCGAGACCGTGAATGCTACGATTCTTGAAACTTTCGGAGTCCAATGAGCGTGAGATATTTGCACCTTCATCAAAGGAATGGGCAGCACAAGTTTAATAAAAGCAATTTAACAAATTACAACGACCATTTGGAAAATGATTTTTTCAAAGACTAAAATTTAAGACAAAAAATTACACGGAGTTGATCATACATTACGTACTCCATGGATTAAACATTAACATTCCTGGACCCATCATGAACAAATTTTAAAAGTAATTTCAGTTTTACAATTTTCGGTACTGTCAAATTTTTAAATTTCTACGGAGCTGGTCATACATTACGTACACCATGGATTAAACATTAATATTCCTGGACCAATTTTAAACGAAATTTCACTTTTAAACTTCTAAACATCCCACAATATTACTTTTTACACCGTTATAGAGAAAAAAATGTACTTTTAAATGCAATTTCTTTGAAAGTTGTGTCTCAATTTGTTTCTGAGTTATTATTATTATTTTTGTAGTTTATTACTTTTTTGGCATAGTGGCAACAGAAGTATCCATCTCTGTAGAAAGTAAACGGAAAATACAGATTACTGTATAGACCAATCAGAAAACGAATAAAATTCGGAATTCAACTAATAAAACGCTTCAGATATGTTTTTTGATTTCCTACCCTGACCGAGGACAATAAACATTTTCCCAAATGGTTAATAAACCATCATTAAAACTATATAATTGGATATATTAATTAAAGTATACATAAATGAATATACAGGAATATATTTGAAAATATCTATATTTATTATTATATGCCGATTATAAGCTATTTTGTATAAAAGTTTATTTTTGTTTGGTGTTGAAGAGTAGTGTCTTCTTGTGATGCATTTGTAGGAGGGAAACGTCCACCATGTTTATTTACTGTCACGGCTTTGGGTATCCCGAGGGGCGAAATTTGATTTTCCATAAGACTTTTAGCTTTAGTGCAAAAACCGGCAATTTCATTGGATATCGGTGAACCGACCTTCTTTCCCCGAAAGAAAAAAAATCTATTTTACGAGTAATAGCTCTGTTACTTACAATAACTTGATGTATTTTTTTTTTTTTTTTTTTTTTTTTTTTTTTTAAGCGTATATATTTCTCATACTGAATACAAAACCAATTGTTATACAGTTAATAACATAATATATAATTAATTATTAGATTTGATTTAATTTTCTATTAAGAAAATTATCAATAACTCTGAAACAACATTGACTTAGTCAAATTATGATAAAATAATGAGATTGTTATAATAAGTTGCTTATAACTTTTTTATTGTTTACTCAGATGTATGCAATCAATATTAAAATTCTAGCAGCTTTACTAAAAATAAGTAATTGAAGTTCCATCTAGATATATAAAAATATTTTGCTGCGTCAATTTAAAAGATACTATTATTGCCTTTAAGTAGATGTTTTATATTCTTATTCATATTCAAGGTTGGAGTAGCACAGTTGAAGTTTATTCCAACAGAGAGAAAAATGACCAGACCAGGAATCGAACCCGGATTCTTGGCGCCGTGCCAATGCCTTACCTGTTAGGCTAACCGGACGATACCTGGCTGACGTAATTCATTCTTATTTGTTGGACTTCGCTGCGAACTGCAGCGCTAGTTCATTTTAATTATATAACATTAGCATATTTCGAATAAAAATTGTAAAGCTACTGATAATAAATTAATAAATAAAGATAAAAACAAAAATCTCCATAATAATAATAATCGTTATTTTAAATATATATATTGTATATAATAGCATAATATTTTACATCGTTCATGTTTGATGTATATTACACGTTTATTGCAACGTATATATATAATAAAACTTTTTGCGAATAATAACTATTAAATCACAGATATATATTTTTTCGTTGGTGGTCGGTAATGTTTATTTAATGGTTATATATATATGCATATGTATTTTTGTTGCATTTTCACCATGCATTCAATTACTTAAGGCTGTTCTCAAGTGCTCTGCTTAACAAGCGCAAAACGTTTTGACACATTTACAAATTCTTTTTTTTTAACGGAAAGGTATAAAACTGGAAAGCCTGACCATGGAAGCGAATTGGAATCGAACTGTTTTTTCCATTTTTGGATCAATAAAATACCTATTGAGTTATAAGCGATTTTGATCACGTGACAAACACGTTTTTCGCAAACCTTTGACAGGTTTTTCTGCTTTCTTCGGGAACTTCGGTTCAAAACGTCAACTTTAATACTATTTTCTGAAAGATCTATTGCGTTTGCAAAAAAAAAAAAAAAAAAAAAAAAAAAAAAAAAAAAAAAAACGAAAAAAAAAACAGCTCGATTACATAGTTTCTGAACAAGACCTGCTAGTTTCATGCATTTCTGAACAAAAATAAATTAAAACTTATGTCATAAAGCTGCCCTTTTGGATTTGAGAACACCCTTAAAGTATAGTAATTTATTGTCTTCAATGGTTAAATTATCATTGAAACATATATTATTAATGTAATTTATATATAAAGGATAAATAATTAATTTTTAACGATGAATATTTTAATAAATTATTTCTGTTAATTACTATTTATAAGTTACTTGAGTTCTAACATAAAAGCACTTTTCATGAAACTTTAGAAGATATTACAATTAAATTTTAATAAATATTCGTTTTAAATATACAGTTTATAAGGGATAAGTATTTAGAAGTGTTGAATATACAATTAAAAAAAATTAGAAAGCAGCTGATAAATTGATAAATATTTTCATATATGAAAGATAATACTTAATAAAAGTCCTTCCGGCCAGTGCCGGGAGGAAGAGGTAGCCTTCATATTCCTTATTTTAAAAAAGCCAACTTATGTTATTCAAACACACGAAGCTCAATTTAGTGGAAACCGAATATAGGAGATTCAATACTAATTTTTATCAATACTAAATCATTATGAATGAGAATTTCGCGAAATTAGTCAGCTTTATCCAAGCTGCTTTTATTTAAAGTAACTTATATTTGGCTGCCAAATTCGACGATTTCTTAAAATGCCTGCCATTTTAAGACAACATGGTGGATGAGGCTAAGCAGTGAACTTGGTCGAGACCTTAGTAATTGATGTGCACATGCTCACTCACATCGAACTCGATTGATATATACGAGTGCTGTCGCAGGCAAAAAATCAGATTTTTCAAAATGTCATCCACATTAGATATTTAAATTGCAATATCTGAGCCATTTTTTAAGATAAAGACAAACAAAAAATGCTCCTGAATCCTTATATCAAGGTCAAATACTTAAGAAAGAAACCTTTTTCAATTTCTAATTTTTTTGCACCTCAATTTAAATATAATTTTTTTTTTAATTTAATGGCCGCCATTTTAAAACAAGATGGCTGATGAAGCTGGACAGCGAACTTGGTCGAGATATTGATGTATACTATCCACATGCCTTCTTACATCGAAATAGGCGAATACGTGTGTTATCGCGTGACAAATACAAGATCGTTTCAAAATGTTAGCCATGCTTGAAATTCAAAGTGCTAAAATTCAACCATTTTTTAAGATATAAACAAAAGAACAAATTTTCGGAAACAAAAACTGCTCCGGAATCTTTGTATCAAGGCCAAACACATAAAAAAATCTTTTTCATTTTCCAATTTTTTAATACATCATTTTAAATTTTAAATTTATTTTTTTAATGGCAATCCTTTTCAAACAAGATGGCGAATGAAGCTGGCCAACGAACTTGGTCGAGACATTGGTATGTACTATGTACAGACCACAAGTTACATCAAAATCGGCTCATAAATACGCCTGTTATCGCGTGACAAAAATCAGGTCGTTTTAAAATGTCAGCAACAATAGAAATTCAAAATGGTATAACTCAGCAATTTTTTTAGATATAGACGAAAAAAAACTGTTCCGGAATCTTTGTATTAAGGTCAAACACATACGAAAAAAATCTTTTTCATTTTATAATTTTTTGGTATCTGATTTTAAATTTAAAATTTTTTTAAATTGTTTAAATGGCCGCCATTTTGAAACAAGATGGCGGATGAAGCTGGACAACGAAGTCGGTCGAGATATTTGTATGTACTATGTACACACCAAGGTACATCCAAATCGGTTCATAAATACGCCCGTTATCACGTGACAAAAATCAGGACGTTTAAAAATGTCAGCCACGCTAGAAATTCAAAATGCTATAACTCAGCCATTTTTTAAGATATAGACGAAACAAAAATTGCTCCCGAATCTTTTTATCAAGGTCAAACACATAAGAAAAAATATATTTTCTCAATTTTCATTTTTTTGGTACCACATTTCAAATTTAAATTTTTCTTAAAAATTTAAATGGCCGCCATTTTTAAACAAGATGGCGGATGAAGCTATCCAACGAACTCGATCGAGACATTAGTATGTACTATGTATAAACGAAGTTATATCGAAATCGGTTCATAAATAAGCCTTTTATCGCGTGACAAAATTCAGGACGTTTCAAAATGACAGCCACGCTAGAAATTCAAAATGCTATAACTCAGCCATTTTTTAAGATATAGACGAAACAAAAACTGCTCCGGAATCTTTGTATAAAGGTCAAATACATAAGAAAAAATATTTTTCCATTTTAAATTTTTTTGTACCACATTTTAAATTTTAATTTTTTTTAAAAAAGTTTAAATGGCCTCCATTTTTAAACAAAATGGCGGATGAAGCTGGCCAACGAACTCAGTCGAGACATTGGTATGTACTATGTACACACCGAATTACATCCAAATCGGTTCATAAATACGAGAGTTACTGTGTGACAAATGTCAGATATATATATATATATATATAACCATTAATTAAACATTACCGAACATCATCAAAAACCGCAATATTGTGATTGATTGACAACAAAGTGCCACAAACCAACAATATAGAACTGTATGTATAAAATAAAGTACCTTATACCTAATTACAAGAATTAACGTGGAAGAAAAAAAAAAAGAAGAATATGGATTCCGAAAAAAATTGAAAAACTTATATATTGAATTACGTTTTCAAGAGTATAGAATTCAATGATATAAGCAAATCGGTTGTTTTCTGTGAGAAAAAAGCTATAAGCTGAAAAAAAATGTTCCCCTGTACTCAAACAACCAATATATAACCAAAGGAATAGCCCCAAGATGAAAACAGAACACAATCAAATGACATGAAATGGAAAAAAAAAACTACAACCCATTAAATATTCAATCTATAGCAATAGAAACCTTACAAAACATACCGAATTATTCCCAGTAGATTTTCAAAATATATTCCCGCACATGGAATCCAAAAAGCATGATAGATTATGGTGAATAAAACAGTTAAGTTAACACAGAAATTAAAACCCACGGAGTCAGTTAATCAATGTTGAAACACCGCGATAAATATAATTAATATAATACAAATAAAAAATAATTACATTATTTATAATACCTAAAAACAATTTTAAATTGTTTAATAACAATTTTACAACATTGCCTGTATTCAGCGTTAATTACCACCTGGTGTAAAAATTTAAAATTATTACTTTATTAGAAGCTTTAAAAATAAAAAAATTATGGTGCTGCCATCTATTATTTTATTTTAAAAACAATTATTATTATACAAATGTCACTAAAAAAAGAACCTAATACATGCTAATGAAATTAAAATATATCAACTGCATTACTACACACATCCTAATATAAACAATGCCATACTGTAATCATTATTCAAAAAATTTTTTTTGAATTAAATGTTAATAAAATGCTTACAATATATTCTATTAGCATACCATTAAATCTACTCTGACAAATTAAAAAAAAATTAAACTTGATAATATATGGAATATATTGCTATAAATTATATGCTATATGCCTATATGCTAAAATATATGCCTATATGCTATAAATTAAAATAAATTATATATTATAAAAATATATAAAAGTCTTAATATTTACCATTACATATAAAAAATGAACAGGAAAGAAAAAAAATTAATTAATTAATTATAAAATAAATAAATAAAAAATGGATGTTTATATAAGATTGTCAGATTCTAAAATTCCCAATAGCCTAAAGAACACAAAATATAGTGTGTGAATTATCCTTATATTAGCCATAAAAAAGCTAAAAAAATGATTCTGACAGTCAAACATATAAACCGATAATTAATCATGGAATACAAAGTTGAAAATAAAACAATATTAAATATTATAGAGGAAAAATAATATAAGCTATTTACCGAATTTTAATGCATACAGTATAACATTAGTTATATCAAATAAACTTATATGCATAATAATCACTAAAAAGATGGTATACTATTATTAATTAATATGATATTGTCCTGAGTAATCTAAATTAAAAATAAGTTAATATTAAATTTGATTAAATAAGTTAAATTTAATATGAAATAAAAAAAGAGGAAAAGTCACCAATTACATATAAAACATCAAATCAACATCAATATAAAATATGTAATAGAAATGTAGTTATAATACAAAAGCCCCATTTTTTAAATATAAATTAACCATTGCGTATTATCCAGACAACACCACCCTCCTCCGTACTCTAACATCTACCCACCCAACCATCCTATAGTAATTATTTATTATTATTTTACAATTTTTAATTTTTTATAATTTTTTTTATAATTTTTTTTTTTTTGGTAATTTTGTTTACGCATGTGTTAATTTGTTCTTTTTTTTATATAGATCATGTAAGTACTAATTGTATATTAATGAATATATGAATTTTTTTGGAAAACCATGATTTAATGCATCATAAATTAGTTTTTTGATATTATTGTTAATTAGATGAGAAGAACATCAACATTTTATTCTATATAAATGATTAAGTAGTATATTTCGATATACAGAATGATGAAGACAAGATTTAAAATTTGTAAATGTATTAACTTTGAATTTAAATTCTTTACGTTTATAATATAAATCAGTTATTGTTTTGTTGTCTTTTATTGTAATTTTAAGATCTAAGAAGTTAATTGTACTGTTAGATAAGAGGTTTTCCGTTAATTCCAAATTAGTGGGATAATCAATCGGAAATTGAGAAATTTTAGATTGATCAGTGGCAATTAAAATTATGTCATCAATATAACGACATAAATGGAGATTATTATTAGTAAAAGTACGTTCATAGTGATATAAGTATAAGTCTGATAATAAACTGGATGTACAACCACATTGTGGTATACCGACGTGCTGTAAATATTATGTGTTATCTTGCAATATATAATTATTATAGATAATGAAGTTTGTTAATGATTTAAAAAAGGCGATACCAATATTAGATGGTAATTACAGTTTTTTATAATACTTTTTAAATAATGCATTTATAATATTATGTAAATCTAATAAGTCTATATTATTAAAAAGATCTTTGAAGTCGTATGTCGTTATATTATATACACAGTTAAGATTTTTTAAAATATTGACCAGTTGATAGCTATTTTTTATACAATGTGTATTATCATTGTCCGTAGTAAGTATATATAATTGATTAAGAATTTTTAATAGAAGTTTATTGGCTTTATTATTATATGTATTGCAACCAATAGTTACAGTCCTAAATTTAATTGGATTTCTATGAAATTTGGGAATAAGAACTAAATAAGGATAATTAAAGTTAGTAGATAGAATATTTAATAGTTTATAATAACTTTGAATTTTACGATTATTTACAATTACATTTTCATTAGTTTTTTGAAAAGATTTATTAGAAGAAATACAGGATGTAAGAAGTTGGTGATAATAAGATTTACATATGATTGCATAATTATTAGGAGATTTGTCTACATATGTAATAACGTAGTTTTTTTGTAATTTAGTTATTTGTTGGAAAAAATGTTTTGTGTTAATAGAAACCAAATCAGAAATATTATTTTTTAAAGCCATAGTTAATATTTCAATTACTAATATTTTCCATTGATCAAAATATGCAATAGGTTTATTGTAATAGATTGAAATTTTATATATAAAAATATCTATATCATATGTAAACTGTTTGATAATAGATTTAACAGTAAATTTAGATGGAAGTCTATATTTAGTACCAAACCCCATTAGTTTTTTCAATTTAAAATCATTAACAATATTAAGATTTCCAGTGATTATATGTCCATGATCATTGTTTATATATTTTTTTAGATTGGGGTCGTTGCAATTACACGGAAAATTACTAGTAGCAGATGTATTTTTTGAAAATGTATTGTAGTTAAAAATCTTTCTACCAATTGTATTCGAATATTTAAAGGTTTTTGATATATGAAGATTATTAATAGGAAAATAACAGTTTTTATCGTTAATTATAGAAATATATATATATATATGTCAATTTTGAACTGAGGGTCGTTTCAGGGTCTGGTCATGATCGATGAAAATATACCAAAATTTTTTGATATCTCTTTCCTCCGAACGGCTGAAATAGGTAGCTTTTTGTAATGAAAGCTACCTAAAAGAGAATACTTACATAAACGACTTCTGCTAATTATATCTATCTATCTATCTATCTATCTATCTATATATATATATATATATAACTTACTAAAATTCCAATAAAAAGTATTTTTAATGTAAGGTAAGAATATATTATTATTACATTATTATTAAAATATAGATTAAATGAATTTTTTAATTTAATTATTTAAATTTATTTTAAAAAATCTAATTGACAAAAAAAAATTACAAAGGAACTGGTAATAAAGATCAACTGATTTTAACTAACTGACTTAAGAAAATATTATTATTACACTTTAATTATTAAAGAAATTTATTTATTAGAAAAATACCCTATAAGTCATATTTTTAAAATTTAATTTATTTATCTGTATAATATTTACAATAAAAAAAATTAAAGTAACCTTTCATAAATTAATAAATATTTTTATGTCTCAAGGATAATTTAAAAATAAAAAACCTTTAAGTTATTAATTCTAATAATTTTACATTTATCTGTTACTATAGTAACAGATAAATTTAAAATGATCAGAACTTTATAAAGTTCTAACATGAAAATACTTTTAATGTAAGCCTAGGAGATTTATTATTGCATTTTAACAAATGTTTATTTTAATTATTAAAAAATAGATTAAATGAATTTATTTAAAAAAGATCGACTGATTTTATCTAACTGACTCAAATAAAAATAAAAACAAAACTCTAAAAAAGTGAAAACGCCAGCTTGAAGACAGAACATGCAACTTTAGGATTACAAATGCAAACTCTTAACCAGCCATAGTCTTAACCACTGGGATAGATCATTCACATGCTTATTTTACCAAAATACCATCTGCCGGCTTTACGCAATATTTGACACTTAATACTTGTCCTTTCAGGGAAAGAAGTTCGGTTTAATTTCATTGGCTATCGGTGAAGTGATAGCCAATGAAATTGCAGGATTTCGCACTAATGCTAAAGGTCATATGGAAAGTCAAATTTCGCTCCCGAGGGTTACGGATATATTCATTTGGTAGCAGTCAAAATGACTACTCGCGGGCTTTCTAGTGTTAACACGATTGTGAAAACCATTCTTTATCTGTAGGAACCTAAGATCCTAAGAAACTAATATATTCTCGAGATTAGGGAAAAAAAAAAAATGTAAAAACAATTTTTTTCCACCAACGATTTTCGGAAACGATTTCGAGTTGTTTTTACCCCCTTTAATACATGATTTTTTATTTTATTTGGAAAAAGTTATATTTGAGTCTATTTATTAGTTATTCACTAGAGAAAAAGCGAAAAGATTTATCGATGTTTCTGCTGGATATAATTTCATAATGTCAATCCTGAGTTACATAACAAAAATTGCTCAAAAATGATTATTTTAAATTGTATATCTTACTTTAAAATGTTTACGCTGCAAAAAACAGCTTTTCAAGGATATCATAATTTTTATAACGCTTTTAATAGTTTTCAGAATTAATAATGACTACCTTATAAGAACAGAGAAAAAACGCCAGTCGAGCGCATTGCAAAAGTATCAACAAAAGATATTATAATTTCCTCGTGATAACAAATCAGAAGAAAAACACACTTCATGACCTTAAATGCATGTTATCGTAACTAAGTAACACATAATAGTCCACCAAATGACCAATAGAAAGCGCCAAGCTGCAAAAAATCTTGTAACTCCGTTCTTTCACTATGTATTTAAATGTATTAATCAGTTTTATCAAACCGTAATATCTGTATTTAGGATGCTATTAATTCATAATTAAATGTTTTCAGTTGCTAACCAAATTATGCACGAATTACAAAAAAATATCAATTTTGATGTTAATGTTCTAATTTTATCATGTTTATCTGTTAAACATGTTTATTGATCATGAAAATGTTTATTTGAAAATTGACAACATTCCCAAAGAGTCTATATTGCGGTTACAGAAAATTTATTAATGCACTATAAATCTACTAAAAAACATTTTTGAAAAGCAGTGGTAGTAAAAGAGACATTTATATAAATGATCTTTTAAGCGTGTACTCAAAAAATATTTTTCAACCCTCAGCAGCTCGAATGTTTCGGACACATTTTCAGACTCATTTTTAAAAGTAAAAACATGAAACTTGCTGACGTGATTTTTGAAGAGTTGTATAAGCAGCCGTGTGTTTTTATTTTTCGCTCATTTCATTAGAACTTGATTTATAAACAATTATTTTCTCAGTATGACCCTTGTTTTCATTCCAGCTGTCTCCCTTCATAAAATTCGGTTCAAAACGCCTACTTTGACAGCATTTTTTGCAATATAGTCTGCCTTTATCAAAAAATCGACAAGCACAGTACATTATAAAGTTTCTGAGTAAAAGAATCTGCCAATTTGATGCGTTTCAGAACAAAAATTAATTTAAAAATGAATCAGAAAATAAGCAGTTTGGATTTGAATACACCCTTAAATCCCGGAAATACGACATGTGGCTGAAGATCTTATAGTTGTTGAAATATGTGCCTAATTACAACCGCAATTACATTATATTTAAATTACATTTAAATTACAACCGCAATAGTCTCTGGATGCCGACATTCTTGCCGCTACCTGGCGTGAAATTGACTATCGACTTGATATTCTCCGTTCGACGAAGGGGGCACACGTAGAAGTTCATTGACAAGGGTCATGAAATTTTTTGAGTCTATCTAACCATTTAAGCTATTAATTTTAATCTATCTTTATTATTTTATGAGTTATTAAACATCAAAATGGGTCCGGGACTTTATAAACACCTGTATATTGATTTTTTAGGTTTGCTATGGTAAAAAACAGTTTTTATAATAGCGGTTAACTCAAAAGAGGTAATTGTATAAAAGATATATATATATATATATATGCATTTATATCGTCACTGATTTTTTTTTTTTTTTTTTTTGAAAAGAAAAAAAATATAATGTAACTATTACATTGATAATCCTATTTATTCTCTTTAGTAATTTAAAATGAGTAGCATTTTGTAGGTCTATTTTTTTTAAATGCATAATCCAATTCTACACTCTTCCTTTAAATTATTATTTCAATATACTTCTTTTCCTTGAGAGGAAATGTTTTCTTCAAATTGATGAGAACGTTACTAAAGGCTTCTTTCTCACTAATCTCGCCGCTCAACAGGAAAATTTCCATTTATTTTTGAGCAAAACTGTTACTGGCCTGATTTCCTTTTAACACGATGCTTTTTCTTTATTTACAAAAAAATCAGGTGATTATATGAAGGATGATGGTAAGACGTATAGAATGTTAGATTGGTGAGGCAACGTTTTATTTCAGATTAAATATTTTGATAAATTATAACATTTTAAGTCCCTAGTTATATGATGTTTTTCGATAAACATTAGGGCTATACATTAGGATGGGCCGAATTAAGCTAAAAAAAAATTTTTTTTTCGAAATTGATTTTGGCATAGTACGCAAAAGTTGTGTAATGGAACAGTTAGAACTCACAATTTTTTTTTTTCAATATTGCTCAATATCTAGCCGCGTCCCTCTGACATTGAAAAACAGACAAAAAAGAGAAAAATCGTTTTGTGTGAAAAAATATATTTTTAAAAATATTCCAAAATTTTTACTGGCATACAATGAAAATGTGACACAATGGGTCAGTTACAATCCACAAAATTTTTTATCAATTTCTCTCAATATTTATACACGCCCCTTTGACATCAAATTTTGGAGAAAATTACAAATATATCGGATTTTCTAAAAAACTGTTCTAGGAAAATTACTTTTCGAAATTAGTATTGACATTAATTGATTAATTAAATAGTACTATAAATAATAATAATTCTGTAATTATTGCGTAATTTAACTTTTTATTCATTTTTTTTTTACGAAATTAATGCTAGCATATATATATATATTTTATTACATGCAGACAGAATACAGATTAGCACAGAAATCTATTTAATAATATGTATATAGTAATATATTGGAATGTATTTAATAATACCTGATGAAAAATTAATGTTAGGCGTTAGAATAATATTGTTCCTTGTTGTCGAATGTTGGAAGTTCTTTCCTTGCTTGAAGCTTGGCACGAATATATTGCAGCGTCACCACAAACTTTCACTGCAGCTTCAGATATTAGTTTAACACATCATTCAACAGATTGCGTGTGATATGGAAATTACTGAAAAGTTCGTACTGCACTGCAAATAGAGGTGTCTTAAATTTAGACACATATGTGACTGAAAAAGAATTTCAGTCACTTAAGTGTCTTAATCTGAAAATTCAGACACAATAGATGTCTTAATTTAAGATACATAAGTGTCTTAGTATGATCATGGTATATACGAACCGAGAAATATGTTGGAATTATCTACGAAGTGTCTTATTTAAAACAGTAGTTGAACATTTCTTTTTTGTACTTTTCTGAACAGCCAATCAGAGCATTGATTTCCGCGCATGTCATCTATGGCTCCTTCATGATATAGAAAGAATCACATTTTAAGCGTCGCCATTGCTTGGATTAAAAGAAATGCGTAATTATGGAGTATTTATCGAATGAAAGCGTAAGTCATATTTAATTTTAACTTTTTATTTCAGTAGGTTTGTATCTTATGAATATAAATTAAATAGTTTTTAAAGATTGATCTCTTTTTTTGTAGTTTAATGTTAGTTTTTTGATTTCACAAGCTGTCGTCTGTTATACCTTCTTAATATAACGGTATCGAATATAATTGTTTTGATAATTAAATTGCAATGCTTTAATTCAGCGCGCTTGTCTCCTGTGAATAAACGAATGAGTGATAACTTGTTTAATCTTCCTTTTCGATCCTGTGATCAAAAATATCCTAATTTGTCGTTGCCCAAAAGCAAAACGTGCAACATAAACAGATTTGAAAAGCTGAATGATTCATAGTTCCATTAAAGGGAGATAAAAACATTAAATTGAAGCCGTTTGAAACTGTATTTATTCTATGTTCTGTTTCTTCTGATTTTTACTGTTTATTGATTATAAACTCTTGCAGTTTATGTATCAGTACTTATTGTATTTTTTTGTGATTATTATTTTGGAGCTAAATATGATATTCATTTATGATTATGATATTCGGAAAAGTTTTCAGATTGAAAAAAAGCATTAATACTGTGAAAATTTTCTTTACATGTCACCGTTTTTAATCACAGTACTGAAACTTTTTAAAGATTTATTCTTATTATTGATGCTTTAATTTATTATTGAAAATCGGAAATTTTGATAGTCAAAGTTTCATATTTAACATTTACCAAATTTCTAAAAACATAATAGGTATTTCTTATACTATCATTCCGTAAGATTTTTTAAACATACAACAAATGCAGAAACATTTTATTCATTAACTGCAATTTCTGTTCTTGTTTAACGGTATATTTATAAAGTATTCATTAATATTTTTTGAGTTTTTTTTAAATTGCTACCTATATTATTTTTTTATTTATATGTAAGCCTTTTTCTGCTATGTTTTGTTCATGATTTTAAATTTTCAAACCTGAGAAATATCAGAAACAATTATGAAATTTCCCTTTATTGCAATCGCATGTGCAACGTTTCTGATACAAACAATTATTAGTACGAAAAAAATTAAACATGATAATCTAGGCATAAATAAAAAGTTGTTTATGCTTGATATAAAGTTTATAGATCAAACTGAAATAGTATATATTTTTAAAAGTTCATATTTACTTATATATTATATATTTTTAAGCGATTAATAACTACTTTTTTTATATTCAAAGTATTTTCAAACAACTAAAAATAGTACATATTCTGTCATTTCTTTTCCTTTTCTTCTGTTTTCTAGGTTAATTTTTTCTTATCAAATCTGTAAAATTTATGTAACTCATATTCATAAGATACAAAGTTTACAGGAATAAAAAAATAAATATGACTTATATCCTGCTAACATAACAGCTAAGGAATATGTTTAAAAGAAAAGCTTTTACATATTCCACAGAATGTATAAAATTAGACACCAAAGTTCATTTTTAATTAAACAATGCCAAATCACCGCATATTCAAAAAATATATATTACACATGTTCACTACTTATAGTGACTAAACTTGTTTATTTATATGTACTATATACTGTTTGCCAATATAAATTTTTAAAAGATCTAGTTTTTAAATTGCATGAATTTTCTTTTTTTTTGAGGCGGGGGGGGGGGGGGCTTCTTTGCAATTTTCGAACATCTGATATTATAAATATCTTTATTTTTATCCACTGAGTATAATGAATATTTGAACTTTTAGAGTAAGTCAAGATTACACATATATATATATATATATATATATATATATATACATATTTATCCATGTACCGTAAAAACCGTCAATAGGGAACACTTTGGGGCTGGGGAATTTGTCAGATAATCGGAGATGTTTCCTTTTGTGAGGTAAAAATATACAAATATGCATACATTGTGTATTAAAAAAGGTATTAGACGTCCACTTTTCGGAAATGTTCATTAACCTTCACAACGGACACTTCCAAATACCGGACACTCCTATTTAGTAAAAGATAATGCAGAGTTGCATTTTTTTGCAAAAGGACCTGATTAAAACATGGGCATGCTGGACAGTGTCCCGTCCCCCTACGATTTTCGGACTCAAAAATTTGATGTGCAATTTATGTATAGCTTATATTTTAAATCCATTTCGAAATTGTACTGATCAACATTTTGAATTTTTAAAGTAAAATAACGTTAAAAACTAAACAAATAAAAGAAATCTATTATTTAGATGAATATCTGTTTGTTTTTAATCTTGTTCTACTCCTGAAATTCAAAATTTTTAATATAATCAGTACAATGTCGTAAAAGATTTAAATTATGAGCTTTACAAAAATTGCATACCAAATTTGGAAGCTCCAAAATCAGGCTGTGTGGGGTGGGGGGGACAAGACCACAGCTAAATATTTTTTTAGGATTCACCGTGGTCAAATATGGCTACGTATAATGCTGACAAAAATTGGTTGCGATTAAGACGTTTGAAGTGTCTGAAATTCAGACGCAAAAAGTGTCTGAAAAAAGTAAGACATTTTAAAATGTCTGAAAATTGAACACACCGTTTCAGACACTTAAGTGTCTGAATTTCAGACATTTCAATTTAGAGTGTGGACACTGTCTTTGTCCTTTATATAAATTGTAAGAGGTGGCTCTTTTATAACAGTGTTTGACTAATCAATTAAGTCAATAGAATCGGCTGCTTCCAAATTGAGATTTGGATGCTTGAAAAAACGCAATTCACCCAAGTTCTTCGTCTTCTTATATCAGGCGCTGAGAATGCGCCTAACTGCTACTTCCCCGATGTGTTTTCAAGGATCATGTATAATTGCTAATAACAGGTGTTCAGGATACACCAAATATGCATTGTTTGAGAATACTTAGTAAATAATTTGCTTAACACTATCTGGAAGCTGCCCTGCAAGGGAAATAATTTTCCAGAAATGTTGGACATCATACAAGCAATTCGATTTCATTTTTATATCAAACCAGATTGGAGCATACACCAGCATTACATACTTTACATACGAGTTTATAAGATTTTGTGACGGTCTTGGAGTGCTAATCTATAACCGTAACAAACAGTTTGCTGTGGTCAACAATCGTGCATGACTCAGGTTACCTGGGTTATTGTCAGTCACGTTAGAAGGGCAAGTGCCATCTTTTATAGCAAGGCAGATGCGATACAAATATTGTTGCTCAGTACTTAGCTTTTGGATACCTTTCGGATCGATAGGCTGAAGAATACCGTGAATTTGATCAAATTTGACCACTGGGTTTTTTTTTTCAATCTTTTAGAAGCTATCCATTAAGTCCAGATTATGAATACGGAACATTTGTGCAATCGTCCATTTCCAGAATAAGGTGCCTTAGTGGCAACTCATTAATATGTAACATACATATATTCCATTGTAATGGTCTTCTAATGTACGTCTCAAGCCAAACGTATTACTCCGCCTTTCCATATGACCGATAGGTTCTGCAAACTCATATTATACGTTTTTGTAAATTTGGTAATACTTTGGGCTATTTCTTTTGCATTTTCACCAGCAATTAACAATATATGACCTATATACTTTCTGCCGGGTTCCTCTATTAATGCTACGTTTGCTTCTGATGTTAATTTTTGATGACCAGATATTTGTTCAAAGGTACCATCTTTGCGCCCATCAAAATACAAACTCTTAAGAAGTGTCACTTCAAAGTTCCCTTCTACTTTCTAGTTCCTTTCTACTTCCCTTCTCTGTTTTTGTGAACTATATAAGTTTGCTTCTCAGGTGAAACTAAATCGAAATCTGCCAGTACTGCTGTAATAATTTTGGTCACTACTCTACTGGAGGTACGATATTATTAAATGCACTTCAAATTTATGGATTTTATTCTGATCTGAATTCTGTCTGAGTGTAATTGAATAAAAATATGTTTAATTAAAATCAATATGAAAAATATTAATGTCAATACCAATTTCGAAAAAGAATTTTCATAGCACAGTTTTTTTGGAAAATCCAATATATTTTTCATTTTTTCTCCAATTTTTGATGTCAGTGGGGTGCAATTAAATATTGATAGAAATTGATAAAAAAAACTTTGTAGATTATAACTGACCCATTGTGTAACATTTTCACTGTATGCTAATAAAAACTTTGGAAATTTTTTCAAAATATATTTTTTCACAAAAAAAAAAAAAAAAAAAAAAAAAAAAAAACAGTTTTTCTCTTTTTTTTTCTGTTTTTCAATGTTAGAGGGGCGCGGCAAAATATTGAGCAATATTGATGAAAATTATTTTTGTGAGTTATAACTGACCCATTACACAAACTTTGCGCACTATGTCAAAATCAATTTCTAAAAAAAGTTTTTTCGGCCCACCCTACTATACATGTATATACATAGGGACTATACATAGGGGCTAATAAATGCGTAATATTATGTGTATACTATTGCAAGCGTATAAAAAGGGGAAAAGAATCTAAAAATAATTTTTAGCCATTGATAACTATATCTACGAAAGGGGGGAGGGGTCTACGAATGATAACATTTGATATCGTAAGGAGGGGGGGAGGGGGTTCAAAATCAGCAACATGTTGATAAAGTATCTTTACGGATTCAAGAAGTCAATAAAATATCACTTTATATATGAAATAAATTTATATCAAACAACATCTAAAAGAGTTGGTTACTATTTAAAAGTATTTAATAATAGCTTATTATTACATAATTCATTCAAAAGTAATATTGTCTTCTTGTACTTGTTCCCTGCGGCCTGCCCTGAGAGGTTTCAAGCATAACCTATCAACAAAATAAAGGAAAAATTCTTTATCTTTCTTTATTGGTAAACGCAAGTATCATTTTTTTACATATTATGCTCTTGATTAACAGCGCATTATATTCGCATATTGCAGAAGAACATGTATGCCAAACATTGGGGTGTTTCAAATTTTGGAATGAAAGGATTTTATAAACATTTAAAGGCTTTAATAATAGCTTTGTATTTTCATAAAAACATATAAAAATAGTCATGAAAAAAAGCAACAGACTATTTGGATGTTAAGAAAAAGTTACTGAAAAAAGAAAATTTTGCTTGGACCAAAAATGATAACGATATCAAAAAGCAAACCTCACCCCCCCCCCCCTCAGAGATATCTTATGCTATCATGTGCTAATAGGTAAAACCGTCATATATATTAATTTCTGATGTCAACATCCTTTTTGCTCTGCACATATTAAAGAAACAGCTATGAATGGGGTATTTTTTGAAAGGTTTTGCAAGCGGTTTTTGATGTAGTAATATTTATATATCGTTAAACCACATTGTTTAATAAAATATATATATATATATATATATATGCAGTTAATAAAAAAATGTATCAACAAATAATCTCAATGATTGCAGTCAGAAAACCTCGCACGAATCTACTTTTTTATTATTGATAACTCTAATATATTTTTTAAATTTAGTATATATTTTAGAATGCCTATTAATGCCTACATGAAAGCATATATATACGAAAAACAGAAATAATGCGTTCATATAAAGTTTTGAAATGTATTAAAAGAGATATTTTCGCTTTAGAATTTAACAACCGAAGAAATCGCCAAGTATCATTTTTTTTTTTTACAATCAGACATTTTTATTCGTTTCGTTTCAGTGGTTTAAGCGCGAAAGTCGATTACATGTCTTACATTTGAGTTTTATTTATATTTAACTGTTTTACTTATTAATTAATGGATGTTTTAATGTCATTTTAGAATATAAGCTGGAAACAAATTGTGAGCTATTTATATTAATTTAAATGCAAGCAGATTAAGCTTTCACGATTGTCTACACACGACAGAGATAAATTTGAAAAAAAAAAATCACGCTTGAAAATTATTTTTAAAATGTCGACACAGTTGGTAAATAGCGATACAATTTTCAAACAAATTACAATTTAGTTTTCAAACAAACTGCATTTGAATGTACATTTTTTTTCTTTATTTGACGGTGTAAAAATTGAAAATGTGCAGTGCTTAGAAGTTTAAAAAATTAAAAAAATTGCAGTAAAAGTGAAATTTGAATGTCTGCTCTGAATGTCTCTGAATGCCACTCGCAAAATGACGTCAACGTTACACACAGACACGTTTGTCCTTTATAATATAGATATTTTGTTTTCCGTTATGGATTCAAGATAAGTTTCGATGGCAATAATATTTAATAGCCGCTGGTATATGTTCCTAAATCGAAAAGATTTAATATAAAACCTATAAGGGCAAAAACTATACGTCGTTATTTTAACCGTAGAACGGTGTCATGTTCCAGTTTGCCTATTTTATTATATGAATATAACATGAATGACTAAAATTTACACATTATACTATCTCACGATTAAAGATACAAATTATGTCGAAAAGTGTTTTGATAACAAGAATATTTTAAAATCTGTAATGTGTTTGCTAAAAAGAATAATAAAAATATTGTACTGACTAGGTTAAAGGTTGTGTTTTAAAAAATTCAAAGAAATTACATTTATGCTTTATTGTTTCAGGACTATTGTTTATAACTAAAGATTTGCTTTTCTTTTCAGAAATTTTTCCAAACGCTCCTCTTTCCGTTTTTGCCTTTAAATAATACACTGGCCTCCAAAAGTTAAGGTACAGGGACTGGGTGTTTTCGATTGCAAACGTTTTGTCGAATATCTACCAACATTATTGGCGAATTGTTCCTGAACTTCTAGGATGTAAAGAACATGTTTGATTTTATATTTCTCGGTGAAGATTTATCGGGGGGTACAATTAGGGGGCTAATAATAAATTTAATAATAAAATAATATTTGCGATCACCTATGTAACAGAAAAGGCTGGAAATGGTTTGTCACTGTGGTAAATGACTATTTGGGTCCTGTTCAACGTTTGTACGCATTTGTGTAAGCATAGCACTCATATTCGTAAAGATGTTAACGTTTTTGTGAAACGTTCGAAAGTTTTTCGTTCATAGCATACAGAGTTTTCAACCAAATTTAACACAACTTTTCAAAAACCTGACAAAGAACAGTAGCAACAGTATACTGCAATTAAGACATGAATATATTGAATATTTGATGAGATATGGGCATTTGTATGAAATAATTTTTAATTGCGCATGCGTGGAATATCCTAAAATTTTTATTATATAATTTGGCAGTCAGCTATTTAGGGCAACTTATATAAAAAGTCCAGTCAAATATCGCGAAAATTCACAAAGATAAGGTCGATATAGTGAGTTGCTTCCTAAAAATAGCTTTATTATAAGGGATTTTCCACAACTTTTCAATCAGCTCACTAACTCTTTCTAAGTTTTTACAACATTTGACTGGACTTCTTATAGAAGTTGCCCCAAAATACTGACTACCAAATTATGAAATAAAAATTTTGAAATCTTCCTCGCATACGCAGTTAAAAATTATCTCATAAAAATGCCCATATCTCATCAAATATTCAATATATTCATGTTTTAAATGCAGTATACTATTGCTACTGTTCTTTGGCAAGTTTTCGGAAAGTTGTGTTAAATTTTATTGGAAACTCTGTATGCTATAAACAAAAAACTTTTGAATTTTTCACAAAAACGTTAACATCTTCACGAATATGAGTGCTATGCTCACACTAATTCATACAAACGTTGACCAGGATCCAAATAGTCATTTACCACAGTGACAAACTATTTCCAGCCTTTTCTGTTACATAGGTGATCGCAAATATTATTTTATTATTAAATTTATTATTAGCCCCCTAATTGTACCCCCCCCCCCCAATAAATATTCACCGATAATTATAAAATCAAACATGTTCTTTACATCCTAGAAGTTCAAGAGCAATTCGCCAATAATGTTGGTAGATATTTGACAAAACGTGTGAAATCGAAAGCATCCAGTCCCTGTACCTTAACTTTTGGGGGTCAGTGTATTTCCACTCATATATAAAGAATTGTGCTATGCAATATCTTCCCCAGGCTAATTTGTTTTGCCAAGCAAAATTCCTTAATTATGTTTGAGAAAAATAGTGCAAGGAATATATTTTTATTATTTTAAACTCAATCATACTGCTTGGAATTGGAAAATTTCAGTTCATATGTTATATTTACCAATAACTATGACTGAGCTACAAATAATGAAAAAAATATCGACGTATTCATCGTTTAAAGTAGTTCCATTACCTGCGGTTTATACTGTTGTTCTTGCTGCAGGTGCTATTGCCAATAACGTTATCTCAGTGAAATGGGTAATCCAGTTATCATCCCAGGTAGCTCATGTCAGGTTCTGAGAAACATCTGCTATTAGAACTGAGGTTCTATATTATTTTTGTCTTAATATATTATATATTGTATGGGCTGTGTACTGGAATTTCAAAATAACAGTCTTTTCTTATCTAAAACGGGATATAAGCCGGTGAAAATGTATAGATGGTATGAAGGGGGAAAAGATAGTTGGAGAGGGGTGTGCCCAACCTTTTGAGATGTCTGTGGAAGATGGGGAGACAATGGGAGCCTGGTAGAAAACCCTGGAAGGGTTACGTTGAGAAGGAGCAAGGGGTTCCTGGAAGGCAGTCTGTTCTGCTGAGAGAGTTGGAGCGTAGCGCGCAAGGTGGACAGATATTCCTTGGATAGCTCTGAGAGAGTGCGTAGGGTTGAGAGAGGCTCGGATAGCTTAGGCTTAGAGCCCATGTGTTGGAAGATCGAGATTGATCTCCGGAAAGCTAATTTAACGTGTGTAGAGTGAGAGGGATTTAACGTAGTTTAACAGTACACAGCCAACATTTACTGTATTCAATTTAATGTTGAACCGGATCATCTATATCCGAGTTTGTAAGTATAAATAGTGCTTTGTTGTTGTGTAAATAGTGTGTACATAAACTGTTAATTTAGTTAATTGAAAGCGTTGGTTTTCATTTAAACAATCTTCTCAGTGCGTGACCGATATCACGTAATCATATCGGTGATGGCAGCATATAAATAATAAGGATTTTCTTCGAAGTTGTGCGGACTAAGAGGAAACTCCGACAAATTGATGGCAGCGATGGGATAGAATCGTCTTGGACCAGTGACCAACGAGCCGTGTTGCAGTGTGTTAGTGCCGGAGCATCCAGTGGAATTCTTGCGTGGAAATGCCGGATCGTCGAGCGGAATTTTAGAGAGATAAAAACCAAGCGTCGAGCAGAAATACAGGGTGTGTGTGCCCTACCATCGTTACAGCGAGCCGAACTAAAGTGTTGTGTCCTATCATCATTACAGCGAACCGAACTAAAGTGTGTGTGCCCTATCATCGTTAAAGCGAACCGGGCTAAAGTGTTGTGCCCTATCATCGTTACAGCGAACCGAACTAAAGTGTTGTGCCATATCGTCGTTCTTGCGAACCGAAATAGTGTTTGTGCCCTATCATCGCTACAGTGCCTAAAGTTATAGTGTATTACAGCCCGAGTGTTGAATAACATCAAAGTGACTTTAAAGTGTGAAATATTGAATTCATCGTGAAACTACGTGTGAGCAGCGGAGTACCCCAGCAGATAAAGTATAAGGTAAGGTGTTTTGATCATTTCTGTATGCTGACATTCTCGAACCAAATGTATTTGTTGTTGTATAATTGATAGTAATTTAAGATAAATTGTTTAGGTAATTTATGTGCAATCAAATAATTGTGTTCAGATAGGTAGGAGATTTTAATAGCCATATTTAATATTGTTTTCAGAAAGGGTCATAATAACTTGTGCTAATATTGATTTTCTATTTTTTTTTACTAATAACGGTAGTGAACAAAATTAATGCCTTGTATTAATAATAGTTGGAAGGAATAATTGAATTTACTTAAATTTAAATTATTATTAAAGTAATATTTAAATGAAGCGATACTGTTAAATTTGAAGAGTTGATAACAAACGAGAAATGAACATTTGCTTAGAATTTTAATTGGATAGAAGTAAATTTCGGAAAAAAAAGGCTCACAGTGAGGAAAAAAATAAAAGTGAAGGTTTTGATTGTATTTGTTTTAAGTGTGAGATCCAGTATTGAGTTTGGAAAACTTTATTGAGGATAATTGTAGAAATTTATATGTGTATGTTATACATTTTTTCTTTATGTGGATATTTCTATTGGCATCAATACTTTTATTCAATTTGCAACGTATCAGTATTATTATGTAAATTGTATGTTATTATCTAATTGTATAAAGTGGAACCTGTATTGCATAGTAATCAAATCGAAATTATTGTTTTACCTTTTGTTTTATTGGAAGTAAATTGTGTGATATAAATGGTTGAGGAAAATCAGGTTACACAGTGGGTTAAATTAGAAATATAATATATCGATTACCTGAAAGGTATTAATTAGTATAATAAGTGGAGGTAACTGTACTAAGGTAGAAATTTAGGAAATATTAATTTGGTAGGTTTAAATATTATTGTAGAGTGGTAATAGTAATCGGTAAAGGTATGGCTTTCTTATTGAAACTAAAAAGGGTGGATCTTCAGATGATACCCGAAGAGTTGGTGGTTGAATTCACGGAAGATGATACCAGATTTCAGCTTAAGAAAAAGATAATGGACAGCGAGGAATATGATGAGGGGGCTATTAAGGAATTATCTAATACTATTGTTGCGGAGCGATTAGAGTGCGAAAAAAAACAGGAAAAATTAGAGCGTGAAAAGTTAGAAAAACAGGAAAAATTAGAGTGCGAAAAGTTAGAAAGAGAATCTGAAAAATTAATTATGGAACATGAATTAGAAATAGAGAGGCGAAGGGTACAAGGTTCGACAAATAACTCAAACGGGTCTAGGGAATCTAATAATGAAAGTAACCTAGAAAAATTGATCAAAAGTGTTAAAACTCTGTCTATCAAAGTACCAGAAGGGACTGAGGGATGGAATTTATTTTTCAACAGTTTAGAAAAGGCATTCAAAACTAAAAATGTACAGGAAAACCAGCTGGCCGAAATTCTACTAAATATGTTAGGAGATAAGGCAGATAATTTGTTAATTTATACCACTAGGGAACAAATTGAGAGTTATGAGGAATTAAAGGAGTTAGTTCTAAGGGAACATGAGCCGACACCGAAGGCGTGTTTGGAAAATTTTAAGAAGGCTAGGAGAAACCAGAATGAAACTCGTGTATTATTTGTATCGCGTTTAATAGCAACATGGGAAAATTATTGTAAGATTAGGGGTGCTGACTCATATGAAAATGTCAACCAGTTAATAATTACGGATAAGTTATTAAACACGTTAGATGAAGAAACCGCATCATATATTGGGTTAACTCAGTAGAGTAAATAGTTAGAAGCTTCTAAAATTGCTAAAGAATGTGACAATTATTTTGACGCTAAACATAAGTCTTATGCCGTTACGTATAAAAGTTTTAAGGGTAAAGATAGGTATGTAAACAGTGAAAAAGTGAAACCGAGGGAGGATAGTAAATTTAGTTGTAATTGGAGGTAAAACGGAAGTAATGAGACTAATTCTTTTTCGGATAGAAAAACTGAGTTTAGGAGATATAGCCCTAGATGCTTCAAATGTGGTTTAAGAGGTCATTACCAACGTTTTTGTAATAAAGTGGGTAATGAGGGAAATAATAATGCTAGTAAAGGGCGTGAACAGAAAGCGGGTGTAAATAAGATTGTCGTGAAAGGAAATAAAGACTTACCTAAGGGAGCTATTGTGGCGAGGATATCGGCAAAGGCCGAACACAGAACTAATGTTATTGGTGAGAAATTAAATAAACTCGAGAAAATTGAAGCTAGTGTAAATGGGCAAAAATCAAAAGGATTGGTTGATTCTGGATGTGAAATTAGTGTTATTCATAAAGATTTGTTACCGGAAGAGAAATTAAAAGGAGCGGGTAGTATTTATTTACAAGGACTATTTGGTGAAGCAGTTAAATCACCGTTGGTTAAATTACCGTTAGCTATTCCGCAATTCGGACAAACTAATATAATTCATCAGGAAGTACTTTGCGCGGTGACCGATAATATTAATGAGCAGGTAATTTTACATCCCGAGGTGATTAATGAGTTATCAGGGGTCAATCGCGAGGAGCCATTGCTAGAGTCCCAAGAATTAGAAAGTTCGGAAATTAGTATCGATAACTTGAGTTAAAAGAAAGGTATGAGCAGCGATAATTGTAATGTTTACGCAATAAAAGCGAGATCGGAAAATTTACAAAGTCAAAATGCAGGAAAAACGGATGTAGAGGAAAATAATAAAGTTATCGTTAGTAATTCAGATATGTTTAAGAAACTTAACTGGAATGTAAAAATTTAGAGAGAGTTTGGGAATTAGCCAAAATGGATAAAGGGGTTTATTATATTGTAGATGGTTTATTGTATCATAAAGAGAAATTGTTAGGCGAAACTATAGTGCAATTAGTAGTGCCTAAAGTCAAAAGAGAAGGAATCTTAAAGTCAGCGCATGTATCTAATAAGGGAGAACATCACGCGGCAAAGAAAACCTTAGAGAGGATTAGGCAATCTTTTTATTGGGAGGGTATGGCTAAAGAAGCTAAAAAATTCTGTAAATCATGTCTAGAATGTCAATTATTCATAAAAGTGAAAGTGCGTGATAGAGTCTTAGTTGAAATGGCGGATGGTAGCAAAAAGTATGTGTATCAAAATAAAGGGGAATTTATTGCTAAGTGTAATATAGTGAATATTGTTTTTGAAGGTGAGGAGGAATTTGGAGAAGTTGGGGAAATTCCTATTTTAAACCGGGAACAAGAGGTAGAACGGGACATAGAAAGGTTCGAAATAAAAGGGTTATCTAATAGTCAAGTCAAGGATATAAAGTCCATTTTGAGGGATAATAAAGAGGTATTTATGGGTCCTGTGCGACCAGCGGAAGTAGGGGAGCACCGTGTTGATTTGAAACCGGATGTGGCAAGGAAAAAGCCAAAGTTATATAGTGTACCTGTTGCTTATAAAGAGGAAGTAGACAGACAGATTCAGGAATTATTAGAATTAAATCTAATCGAAGTGTCAAATGCAGAAATTAGTCATCGAATTGTTTGCGTGGCGAAAAAAGACGCAGCTGTTAGGCTTTGCATTGATTATAGAGCTTTAAGTTCAGTAACGCAGGTCCCAACATTTCCTATGAAAGATTCGCAGGAAATCATGTATACTGCGGGGGCAGCTAAATATTTATCTTCGATTGATTTATTGAGGGGTTATTGGCAGATTAAGATTGCGGAGGAATGTAAACATTTAACAGCTTTTACAACTCATAATGGGACTTGTCAGTGGCGTACTATGCCTTTTGGTTTATCAGGAGCGGCTGCTACGTTCCAAAAAGATATGAATGAGGTTCTTCAAGGTCATCGGAGGTATGCACAAGCATATATTGATGATGTCATCATTTTCTCTGACACCTGGGAAGAGCATTGTGAGCATGTTAGGTCTGTTATAGAAGAACTTAAAAATAGAAACTTTACGATTAGGCTGGATAAATGTAAATTTGGAGAGAAATTGACTAAGTTTTTAGGTCATGTAATTGGGGGTGGAACGCATGCACCTGATGAGGAGAAAATAGGAGCAATAAGGGATTTAAAGAGACCGAAAACTAAAAAGGAATTTAGATCTGTTTTGGGATTAATAGGATTTTACTGTATACTGCGGAGGCAGCTAAATATTTACCTTCCATTGATTTATCGATCTTATATTCCAAATTATGCAGAAATTGCTATACCTTTAACGGAATTAACTAAAGGGAAGGTTAAAAATACTGTACCATGGGATGAAAGGGCAGTAGAAGCATTTAATACCCTTAAAGATGAGTTATGTAACGTGACGCGTTTGGCTACACCTGCCGTAGGCCGGGAATATCAGCTTCACGCCGATGCTTCAGACCTGGCAGTAAGATGTTGTCTTACTCAAAAAGATGAAAAGGGTCAGTTTAAACCGATAGCTTTTGCCACTCAGCAATTATCAGGAGCTCAGCGTGCTTGGCCGAGTATAGAGAAAGAGGCTTGGAGTGTTCTCTTCGGGTTGCGGAAGTTTGAAAAATGGACATATGGATCTCAAATTGAGATCATAACGGATCATAATCCACTAAAATTTCTCACTGAAACAACCCCGAGGTCCCCCCAACTCACTAGATGGGCTCTTGCCTTGCAACGCTGAAACCTGAGTATTTCTCATCGTCCAGGAGCGAAACATTTAAACGCTGATGCAATTTCCAGGTTACCTAGGAAGAGCTGGGCAGAACAGCCAATTGCTAGCCCATCGACATCAATGACTAAATAGTGGACAAACCTTAAAGGGGTGTCATCACGTTTTAATTTTTTTTTTGTATATGTGTAATTGTATTCGAATTTTGTGTTATAGTGTTATAGTGTATTAGCATGTGTAGTTTTTCTGTAACAATAATAGTAGTACACGGTTCATTAGAGATGTCAGTAGAGAATGTTCGGACATTTTGATATATATATGTAATAATAATAATGAAGAAACCTGCAAAGAGACTATTGAACTCTTCTGTGATGTTACTATATGTTTGGGGAAAATTAACCCCTAAATTGCATATTTTCCGCTAAGATGGGGGCGTGTCAGGTTCTGAGAAACATCTGCTATTAGAACTGAGGTTCTATATTATTTTTGTCTTAATATATTATATATTGTATGGGCTGTGTACTGGAATTTCAAAATAACAGTCTTTCTTTATCTAAAACGAGATTTAAGTCGGTGAAAATGTGTAGATGGTATGAAGGGGGAAAAGATAGTTGGAGAGGAGTGTGCCCAACCTTTTGAGATGTCTGTGGAAGATGAGGAGACAATGGGAGCCAGGTAGAAAACCCCGGAGGGGTTACGTTGAGAAGGAGCAAGGAGTTTCTGGAAGGCAGTCTGTTCTGCTGAATGAGTTGGAGCGTAGCGCGCAAGGTGGACAGGTGTTCCTTGGATAGCTCTGAGAGAGTGCGTAGGGTTGAGAGAGGCTCGAATAGCTTAGGATTAGAGCCCATGTGTTGGGAGATCGAGATTGATCTCTGGAAAGCTAATTTAACGTGTGTAGAGTGAGAGTGATTTAACGTAGTTTAACAGTACACAGCCATTTACTGTATTCACTGTAGTTCACTTTTACTGTATTTACTGTAGTTCATTTACTGTATTCAATTTAATATTGAACCGGATCATCTATATCCGAGTTTGTAAGTGTAAATAGTGCTTTGTTGTTGTGTAAATAGTGTGTAAATAAACTGTTAATTTAGTTAATTGAAAGCGTTGGTTTTCATTTAAACAATCTTCTCAGTGCGTGACCGATATCACTTAATCATATCGGTGGTGGCAGCATATAAATAATAAGGATTTTCTTCGAAGTTGTGCGGACTAAGAGGAAACTCCGACAGCTCATTAATTAGAGCGTTGGCTATTAAAGTAAATGTTCTTGGATTCGACTCTTGGATCGAACATGTTTTCACTCAGTTGTAAAAATTCAGTTGAAATGATACGTTTACTAATCAATAAGATATAAAATGTGCATCCACATACTTATCGTTTAATTAAGTTTCGTTATCTGAGGTATATTCTGGTGAGCTGTCTACCTGGCAAGCCCGATGCTATTTCCAATAAGGTTATCCCCAATCGCGCCCGTCGGCCTAATCGTTCGGGGTTTTCGTGGTTTTCTTCGAACCTTGGATTTCCAAGCGTTAGGTTCCCTTAGAAAGACCCCCACGAAGGGCACGCCCCCCTGGGCCTATATCCCTCGTGCAGATAATTGGCCGTCATAAATACAACCAACCAATAAGGTTATCTGAGCTAGATGTGGCCGCAGGATGCCGGTCCACATCGCTCAGTAGGAAGAGCGTTTGGCAATTTAATTCTAAGGTCTTGTGTTCTACTCCTGGCCCGGAAATTTGTTCACTCAGTTGGAAAAATTCACTCTGTATAATATATTTACCAATCAGTATAATTAAGTTAAAAATAATAATGTATCTACGAATCCATTGTTTAATGAATTACCATTACTGATACATTCCATTGAGCTGGCTACAAGGGAGACCAGATGTTATTGCCAATAAGGTTATCTCAGTGAAATGTGCCCACCAGTTGTCGGCCCAGGTAGTTTAACATGTACAGTAGAGATCTGCACGGTGCGGGCTCGGGCCTATTTTCTTTCACGACACTCGGGCCGTGCTCGGGCCTATTTTCATTCACGACACTCAGGCCGAACCGGGATTGGTCTTCACTATTTTCGGGCCGGACTCGAGCCTTACTTTTTTCTGTAGACTCGGGCCTTACTTATTTCCGAAGGATAGGGCCGGGCCTAACTTTAATCCGTACAGAGCCGTGACTGGCTTCATTCTTCCTAGATCTGAAGGGGCGAAACTTTCAGACCATATGAAAATCATTGTATGGTCGTAGTCTCGTCTGTTCAAAAATGAGTGAAATTTCGCACGGCCCAAAAATTTGCGCAAAATGTATATGTTTTTTTCAAATTGCCATTATTCTGCATCTCAACTTTATATTTTTTTAAAGAATAGTAGATTTCTGGGCGCTAAAATTAAAATAAATTAAAACTTGTGAAAAAGAATCTGCAGATGCGTGAATCTTGTCGTAAACGGAAAAATCTGTTGATGCATGCAAAATGAATAATATTATATAATACGTGACAAAAGAATGTAATACTTTTACACCTTCTAGGAAAAGAAATTGTCTATGATGCAATGATGCAATGATGTCTATGATGAAGTTCCATATGTCCAATAAACCTCTGGAGAATGTAACGTATTTTTATATCAAACAGAACCATTGTTTATTCGTTTTGATAATTTTCTAATAATCTCACTTTGCCTTATCTACGCCTCTTCGTCTGTATCGTAAAATTTCGAGCTATAGATGTCATACTTAAGAAATTTGGTTTGATATCCCCAACATGCTTTTTGAAAATTTTATTATGTAATTTTGTTAAGGTATTATGTAATTGTCTTTATTGTAAGCAAAAAAAAAAAAAAAAAAAAAAAAAATGAAGAAATTAATTTCCCTTAGTAAGACAAACTCAAAAAGATATTTATAACAGTTGGAGTAACTGGATCCCATATATTCCAGTTACCCCATTCTTGAAAAATTTATCGGGTAACTGGAACACCGGCCTTACATTTGAAACATGAAGTAAATATGCATAGATACATAATAATATTAACGTGTGTCTAATCTTTAAATAAAAAAGATTGTTCAATAAAAGTACTTACCGTATTTTAATAAAAAGTCGAGGAAGATCAACCAAATGGACGTTGTTTTTAAAAAAAAGAAACCTAAATTTTCGACAACCTATCACAGGAAAGGCAAAGTTATGATTCAATCGACACACGCTGCTTAAAGAAGTAGAGATGTGGGCGCAATGTTGACAGAAGCTAAAACTTAAAAAGTATCAACGGATTTTTATAAAGTAGACTACGGCCCAGTTACCTCGTGGGTCCAGTTACCCCAGCTTACCTTAGTGATAATCTAAATAACAAAACAGCTCAGAAACACAATTTCTTAGTGAATTCGCATTTATTTATATTCGATAAAATTGTTTTATTTTTTTTTTTAGGTAGATTTCGTATGAAATACTACCTATTGGCGTCGTTCCTATGTTGGAATTTCTGAAAAATTTTTGCAGATCCACACGGATCATGATCCCTAGAACCCAAAACCACCATCAGTAAAAAACTTGCTATACATATATATCTATCTATGTATCTACCAATCTATATATATATATCACTTTCTTCTGGACACGATAACTTCCACAATTCTGCCCAAATCTCTTCCAAACTGATACATAAACTCAAGGGGCATAAAATCTCGGTCAAGTTCGTGAATGGACAAAATCGGACCAAGGGGATGGAAATAGGGAGGGGTTTTGTGAAAACAGAAAAAACCCATAACTTCTTAATTTTTGTACATATCAAATCAGTTTAAAGTTTTTATTACTTCTAAAAACAGGACCAAAAATTTATGTATCACAGATTTTGGATAAAATTAAAAATGGGCTCAAGGGGCGAAAAAATAGGGTTTTTGGTGAAAAAAAATTCATAACTTTGTCAATTCTCAAGATATCAAATCCAATTAATTTTATTAGACATCTCCTTAATATTATCTACAGCTTTTGTATTCACAAGTTTTTGATAGGACCATTTCGTCTCGAAAAAAAAAAAAAAATTAAAAACGAAAACAAAAAAAGGGGGGTGAAGAAGAAAAATTTCTATAACTCCGTCAATTCACAAGATATAAAATCCCCATTAATTTATCATATATCGTCTTAATATTGTCTTAAACATTTATATAGATAAGTTTTTGATAGGACCAATTCTTACAGCAAAAATAAATTAAAAATACATAGCGGTTGAAGAAAAAAATCATCGTATTAAGAATGTATTCAAATAAAACTGCTTATTTTCTTACTCATTTTTAAATTCATTTTTGCTCTCAAACGCGTCCAATTGATAGATTCTCTTCTTCAGAAACTATATAATGTACCGTAATGATCGATTTTTTAATAGAGGCAGAATATATTTTAAAAAATGATGTCAAATGGGGCATTTTGAACAGAATTTCCTGAAACTATTTTGTTAGAAACGAAAAATATTGCCCTACTGAGAAAATAATTGTTTATTAATCAAGTTTCAATTAATTGAAAGAAAAATAAAAACACATGTCGCTTAAAAATCTTTTCAAAAAACACGTCAGCAAGTTTCGTATTTTTTCTATTAAAAATTAATCTGAAAATGTGCCAGAAAATTTCGAGTTCTTGAGCATGGAAAAGTATTTTTTTTAATACCGCCTTAACATGATTCTGATAAAAACAGATATTATATAAAAATGAAATAAAAACTCGTCAAAAGCGGCCAGATAAAACTGTTAAAGTGGATTTATATATAATCATGATTTAGTTTTTGTTGATGCAATTAATATACTTAACTTCGAAATCTACCTCCGCCTGTAAGCCGGGCCGGCAGGGATTTTTATATATATATTTAAGTACATGTTTATGACAGTGTTTTTCATGCATTGACCTTTTTTTTAGGTTTAGCTGTTGATATATTCTTTATAAGAGTTTATATTCCAATTATAATTTGAAAGTATCTGTTTAATACAATGTTTGTTTTAATCCAAGAACTAATTAATTGAAAAATGAAACACTAGCTCTCTCTAATCTCAAGATTGCATAACTTAGAAGAAACAGGTATTTATGACAGAAAATAGAATTTTAGAGATAGAAGAAATTTAATACTTCATTCAAACTAAGCTAATAATTAATAAAACTGATTTTATATACAATAAAATTGTCTGTAATGCAATTAAATTGTCTGGTTGATCACTTTTAGCAGATATTAGCTTAGTTTGGATGATTTAAAAAAATTTTCATAAATAATTTTAATACTCATTGTTAAAATTATCACTGTCCTTTACAAAAATTTT
Organism: Maratus speciosus; assembly: GCA_963932465.1. NCBI lineage: Eukaryota > Metazoa > Arthropoda > Arachnida > Araneae > Salticidae > Maratus > Maratus speciosus. Next base: position 477,638,871 of record OZ010795.1, on the reverse strand, counting down.
CATTTATTATATTTTCTTTTTTTAATACTCTGATAGAACTGAATTCTTATAATTGAGATAATTATTTGATACTTATTTTAATTTTATTGCATTGGGGTTTATTTTCAAGCACAATGTGTAACCAAAATATCTTTAAAACAAAATTAGTTAATAAAGTTCCTCCTGAAAACTATTTTTCATTATTCTATAAAAGCTGATTTATACAGTAATAATATAAAATTCAATTTATTCAATAAGAATAACATACAAATAACAAACAGTTCGATATTTACAACAAATGAACTTAAACGGTACTGTTAAGGACCGTCAATAAAAATAAAAAATCAAAATATCTCTTACGTTAACATCTGAATGCAAGATTTCTGTATAAACGCTTAATTTACTACGATTAAAATAAAATAATATTTGCTATTTTTGTAATTATGTTAGTTTTAAGTACGTAGAAGTACTTAAAATTAAGAACAACGAATATTAATTTTCATGTAAAATTTTCTTGGAATAAAAAAGCAAGATCTTGTTATGATTTTCAAGTACATTTTTTTACTAGTATGTACTTTCTCTTTTATTACATCCTTAGCCTTGAGTATAAACAAAGTTTTTTTTGGTTTATTCGCAAGCTATTGGATATAATTTTTCTCACAACTTTTAAATTTTGCTTGTACTTAAATTCTTACAAGTTGTTATATTGTTACAACGTTAGGACTCAAAAGAAATCTGTAACAGGTGCTGTGTAATTTTAGTATATTGATGCACATTATGTACATATAACTGTTTTTATTGATTATCCTTTTTAAACCTCCAACCGTGGGTGACATTTTCAGTGGGTTATTTTTTTAAATTAAGATTGTTTGATTCCCACGACTTCTTCGAAGTTTAAATAGTCACTTTATTTATTTACAGATTAAATAATGCGAGAATAAGCCGAATTGTACACTTTTAAAAAAGTGGTAGGAATCAAGCAATCTGAATTTTTTTAAAAATAGCCCACTGAACGTGAAAATAGCGTTTCCCGCGGCTGAAGAGTTAAAAAAATATATCATGTATTCCTATTTGAACATTTCTACCTTGAAAATATATTTTTACCTTCTTTCTAAAGAAGAAAGTATTGCAATCGAAAATTTTTTCAACTTCCGATTTTCGACGGATTTACATGGTTTAGGGGTTAGAGATCCGAAAAACATGTTTAAAGGAAATGCCTGTCTGTCCTTCTGTATATTCACGAGTCCTTATTTCCGCTTTGTATCATCGAAAAGTGTATGAAGTTATGCATAGAATTGAACCAAATTTCATATGTATGATTTTGGCTGAGGTCAGCACGTCCCACCTGAATTTGGGAACAATCCGCTGGAAGGGGGCACTGTAATCGCCTTTTTTGTGCCATTTTAAATATTTTATCTTCGAAAAGTGGAAGAAGTTTGCATAGAGTTGAACCAAATTTCATATGTATGTTTTTGGCTATGGCCAGGACGTCCCACGTACAGTTGGGAACAATACGCTTTAAGGGGACGTTGTAATTGGCTTTTTTGTGCCATTTTTAATAGTTTATCTTCAAAAAGTGGAAGAAATTTGCACAGAGTTGAACCGAATTTCATATATATGCTTATGGCTGTGGCCAAGATGTCCCGCGTGAATTTGGGAACAATCCGCTTTTAGATGGCGCTGTAATAGCCTTTTTTAATATTTTATCTTCGAAAATTGGAAGAAATTTGCATAGAGTTGAACCAAATTTCATATGTATGTTTTTAGCTATGGGCAGGATGTCCCACGTAAATTTGGGAACAATCCGCTTTAAGGGGGCGCTGTAATAGCCTTTTTGTACCATTTTTAATATTTTATCTTCGAAAATTGGAAGAAATTTGCATAGAGTTGAACCAAAATTCATATGTATGTTTTTGGCTATGGCCAGGATGTCCCACGTGAATTTGGGAACGATCCGCTGGAAGGGGGCGCTGTAATAGCCTTTTTGTGCCATTTTTAATATTTCATCTTCGAAAAGCGGAAGAAGTTTGCTTAGAGTTGAACCAAATTTCATATGTATGTTTTTGGGTATGGCCAGAAGTTCCAACGTGATTTTGAGGACAATACCGATGCTCTGATGATGCCCTGCGATAGCTATTTTTCTAGACTTTTCATAGTTCTATTTTATATCAACTGTTCATGAAGCGACGGGCAATTCGCATGCAGGTAACCGGGCGATTCTGAAGCAGCTGATGTAGAACAGCATAACGAAAAATATTAATTTTATTAAATATTATGATCGAGAATAACTCTTATTTATTCCGATTTGTAAAATGAGGCAGAAACATATGATTAAAATCAAAGTTGGTGTAGTATTGAAGTAATAACAATGAAGTATTAAGCGGTGTAACGACTTTTTGAAATATTAACATGATAAAGGAGAAAGTTTTGGGATTGGGACATCCGTGTGGTTTTTCTTGCAAAGACCAGAATTACACAGTATTTCTTACCTATTAATCTATTGCACCCAGTAAGATTACTGCCACTTTTGTTTAATTAAAGCAACTAAATAACTGTTTTTATTATATTATTATATTTTCAGTTTAGAATTATTAATTAATTTTTCTAAAATGACACTTCGAAGTATAGAATCTGAGTGAATTTGAAGAATTATTTATTAAATCAAATAGTATTCTGATTTTTTTTTATGATAAGAATACAAACGCTGCGATAGCGTCGAGAGGTGGTGCAGTATACTTGATTCTCTGCTATCTTAAGTCCTCCAGTAACTTTGAAATTGGCAAATTACATGTAAATATGATCTTAAAATGGATTGAAAAAACTCAAAATTTGATAAACTTTTAAAAATGAAATTTTAAAAACACTTTAAAAGAGAAATATGCCGTTTATGTTCTGAAAAAGAGTCTCGATGCATATAACCTTTCTTAATTGAAATTTAATGCTTTTTCAATACTTTCCAACATAGTTGAAAAGTGTTTATGAATTTGGTTTGTCTGTCCACCTGCCTGCCTATCCACGCTCTAACTCGCGTTGTATGTAAACATATAAAGCCTAGATCTATATAAAGTTTTTTAATTCAATTTGAAATATAATACTTTTGTAACACTTTTCAATATAGTTGAAAAATTACAATAAGAAAATACTTGGCTCCGTACAATATAAATAAAAACATCGTTTAAATCACCAAAACACTTTTTTTCTTGTTGCAAACTAATTTTTGTAGCCATAGCGTACCGTCATCAGTGCAAAATATGATTGGTCAGAAAAGAAAATTACTGAAATATATGTAGGATAAGCGGATTCAATGATAAAGTTTATTAGCCAATAAAATTGCAGAAAATTTGAGGAAACGGCCAATGTAAGAGAAGTGGATTCAAAGATAAAGTTTATTAGCCAATAGAATTATTATAGAAAATTTTAGGAAAGGGGCCACGTAAGCGGATTCAAAGATCAAGATTATTAGCCAACAGAATTTCAGAAAAGTTTAGAGAACAGCCAATAAGATATTACAAATGTAATGTGAAAACATGCACGTGGAATTTATGAACAAAAGGCTATTCCTCCGTTGTCAGTTCGCTGGAAAAAGTATATAAAAACCTCTTGTTCATAAATTCCACTTGCATGTTTTCGCATTACATTTATTATATCTTATTGGCTCATTACAAATAGAGGCGTCTTAAATTTAGACACATATGTGACTGAAGAAGAATTTTAGACAGTTAAGTGTCTTAATCTGAAAATTAAGACATCATAGATGTCTTAATTTAAGATATATAAGTGTCTTACTATGATTTTGGTGTAAACAATCTGAGAATAGTGTCTAAAATATCCGCAAACGTCTTATTTTAAGACACTTCATTGCTTTAAACGTGTCTTAATTTAAGGCGTTTTGATTCTCCTTTTCTTCCAACGCAATAACCACCAGGTAGCACTCGCAGTTGCGTATGCGGTTTAGATGTCTTTATTCGAACTGAGCATACGTTGTAATTCTAACTGAAAGTTTGTTTTTATGTACGTGTATATTTTAATTCGTTTTTTGCGGAATGTGAAGTTCTGTGATACTAATTTGTATTCACATAGTTTATTTATTTATAGAATAAATACATCGGATGTGTGTGCTTGACACCAAATGTCTCTTATAAGCTGTCGTCGATATAACGGCGGGATAGACACAGAAGGAAACAACACTTCAAGATTACATCCGGGAACTCTAAGCGTGTGCAATGGACTTAGTGTTAATTTGAATTAATTTATATCAATAGTATTGTGTTATTCGTCTTCGCCCTATCAAAGCTGGCAAAAAAAAAGAAACTTTTGTCTGGCGGGTTATATTTTGAGGATGAAACATTTCATTCTTTAAATATGGCTAGTCGGATATATTAAGGGATTTCCTTCTAAAATGATGCAAGATATTATTCTCCCTCACTGTAGTAGTTTTTAAAATTTCAAATCGAGGAATTTTTCTGAACTCTTGCAACAGCGATTGAAATAAGTGTCATAATTTCTTTATAGTACTAAAATTAGTGTCTTTTATGATTTTATTTATGGTATAAACACAATCTTGCATGAAATTCAATTAGTTTTGAATCTGTTTGCAAAAAAAAAAACCCCACTAATTCTAGAAGTATATATTTTTTAACTTATGACGTTGTCTTTTATTACAAATTATACATTCTGAATTTTCACCTATTTCCCCAAATTTAAAGTAATAACATCACTAAAGGAGAGACATTTTAAGTTAAATATTCATGCTCTTGTTTTCAATCGCAGTTTATAGTTTCAATGGCTGATTCTTATCTCACAGTAGACGACCGCAGAAGAAGAAGAAAAAAAAAGCTTTGGAAATATCTTCTAAAGCTTTCTTTCTTCCTACCGTAAACCGCATATTAAAAAATAAGATAAAATAAAGTGCCGGAAAATGTATGACGTTGTCCTGACTCATCTATTATCTGCTCCTTAAATTTAAAACTGCCAGTAAATATATATATATATATATGTGTATTTGATTTGAAATCAAGTGTAATATTGATTTTTTGATTATTTTTAGTAGAAAAGTAATTTGAAATTTATAATGGAAAAAAATTAAAAAGCTATAACTAGATTTCCCTAGTAGCAAAATGTATATGGCCCTTGAATGGCCGCTTATCGAATTCCGATGACACGATAAGTCGCCGATTATCGCATTCTCATCGGAGAGGGATGAATTTCATCGGCAATTACTCAGAAATGTCTCATCGGCCTGGGATCAATGGATGATCGTAATCTGATGAATTTTAGAAAAATATATGATGAAACACCGAGGAGTACGATTTGATAACGATGAACTTGCGATGACTTTTAGATGAGTTATCAAGCAAATTCTGATTAGAAAACGATGAATTATAAATTGGTTGGTTGGGTGTATAAATGAAAGCGATTTCAGAATATTTATTTTCGAAATATACATACATTAAAATTTTAAGCGTCAAAAATGTAAATACATTCTTTTAATTTCTATTAGCTTTACTACAATCGTTTGAAACAAAATATTTAAACAAAATTATCCAAATTGTATTTTTATTTTTTGAAGGAGGGGGAGGGGTGAGCTGAGTTAGAAAGAGTTCCATATTTTTTTATTTCTTAACAAATACTACTCTTTCATTTAAATAATCCTATTAAATTCTATTATTTAACCTCTTCCTAAAGCCTTTTATTTTAAATCAATTAAGTTTGCTTGTTTTCAACAAACTGATTTAAAAAAAAAATCAAATGCATTTTTTAAATATTAATATTCGACTAACAATTACCACTCTTATTGTTTATCATTATATTTGATAGAAATATTTTAAAAGAATTTTATTAATTCTAAATTATTGTTCTGCTTTGATAAGTTTTTGCCCCTTAAATTTTTCATTATAAAATATGAAAAATTATTCCTTTCATTTTATTAGACTTTAAAAGACGAAAAATGCAATTGGGCCTTTTTCTACCAAGGTACATGAATAATTCAGTAAGTTATACTATTGTATAAACACTCATAACTCAAAAGAGTATATATTTTTAATTAAGCATATTTATTGGAAAGGGGGGGGGGATTCAGGTGTCTAATTAGGTAGAATTTCGGTCTGTTCAGAGATCCTTGACAAGAGGCGTACAAAAGCAAAGGGCATCATACCCTCCTCGTTTAAATAAAGACCATTTTTTATCACACGAACTGTCCAAACACATACCCATATTTGGCAATAAACCGTTTTTCCCAAAAATAAATACTTTGAACCAGAAAAATTATTTAATTAAATGTGCCTTGCCTCTATTTAGTAGTGATTTGAAATATACTTTATTTCATTAAATAAATTTCTGGTTTAAAGTTTTTTTCTTCTTTCACTACGTGGGAAGGTGGTAATAAGTATACTTATTACAATTTCTTTGTTAAATATTTGATAATTCATATCTGTAAAGTGCAAAAAAATAAAACTCTTGAAGAAGCACACTGTAATAACAGATTATATTTCTAAAACAAATGTATGAATTAGGTTCAGCTTTGCAAGTCCCATTTTTAAGTCAAATCAATTTCATTTAACCCCTTGAGAGGCAAGTGATTGCGTTCCTGTAATGTTGAATTCACACCGGGATCATTGAAAAATTCCGTTTCAAAATAAAGAAAAGCAATTTTACAAGTTTTTTCCATCAAAGTTACAAAAATAAAATTTATTTAAAAGTTTCCGGTGCAAATCTCGATTAAACTTAGGTGGGATAAAATATATCCCATTGTCCCTCAAGGGGTTAATATTCACAACTTTCACACCTACGGTTAATTTCTTTTCTATTAGTCTTATGTCATGCTGATACTTCACGATTGTATTGTCTGTGAAAACCCTAACTGTAGGGAAGGTAGGGGATTTCCCCCTCTGAAATATTTGTATCTTAATATGATTTAAGAAAAATTGACAGAAAAACTATTTAAATTAATATTTTACTAATTATTGATCAATCTAATTGTCAAAGTATTTGAAAATAACTTTTTGAGACTTTCTGATAATTTTTTTCTTACAACACTGCTGTTATGATTTTTTTCATTCAAAACATTTACATAAATTTATATTTATTATGGAATTGGGCTTCATTAACCCCTTGAGCTCTGATGGTTGAATTTTCTACCACTTAATTTTAATTAAAAAATGTCACAATGACACCGGAATATTCGACCAAATTTATTTGAAAAAGGTTTAATGCCTTTTTTCATGTATTTCGTAAACCGAATTTTTTCTTAGAAAGATACTGGTGCCAATATGACAGTTGGAATTTTGAAGAAATTTACCCGCCAGAGCTCAAAGGGTTAAGCAGCACAGGATCAACATTCTCTGGAAGTATAGGAAAAAATATTTTCAACACCTAGACTTATGCATCCCCATAGGTCACAATAGTTGAATGCGGACAAATCCACACAAAGTGGAATAAGCAAAGGCTTTAATGCTCGTGATATTTAAAATGTTTAACATTTAACTGATTTTGTTTATTAATCCATAAATTTCTGATTGAAACAAAATTTAAAATACTATTGTAGTAATTATACAGTCAAACCTCGTTAACATAAATCTCAAGGCAAATTAAAAGTTTTTTCCCCATGTTATCATCAATAGTTTATATTATTATTAATAAAACCGTTGTATTAATTTTGACAGGCATTGTAGGAAAAATTCATATTAAAAGTACACCAGGTTAATTCTGTACATGTTAATGAGGTTTGAATGTACTTTTTGTTGTTTAATAGCAACAGCCATCTCCTGTTACTTTCTGTTTAGATATTAGGGTAGATAACTGAAAAAAATACATTATCTTAATTAGATTTTTTTTCAGTTTTATATCTCTATGCCTATATAAAATATCACATTAATGTTAGCTATTTTATCTTATTGTTTCTAAACTTGAAGTGTTGTTTTAAGAATCTACATATACTATCTGCATTTTTTAATTACTAAATGAATAAAATACCCTAATTTCTAGTGCATAATCTGCTGAGAAATTTTAATAAATAAGATTTATGTTATTTCTATTTTTTACATATTATGCAACATATTTAAATAAACTCTATTGGTCTAAAACTTATTTGATTGGCTGCAAACTATGTACATCTGAAATTAGCGTACACAAAAAGTACTTAAATTCTGTTCAATTAACTTACTCATTTAATATAAATGTATTATTTGAAAGTTTTATTAAGGTTAAACAATGACAGAAAAAAAAAAAAAAAAAAAAAAAAAATGTTGCTTCTTCCTGTAACCCTTCGTATAAATCGAAACAAAAATCTTCCAAGTTAAAAAAGTTTCTGAAGCAATTAATTGTCACAGATGACTCAAATGTTGCTTTGTACATTCACATCCCATAAAAAGTAGAAATAATAAAATATTTATTGAATATTCATGCATAAGAATTTAATGAGGACACCAGTTTCAAAACTCCTTATCTAAAAGTTAAAAAATAGAGTTTTCTCTGTCATTCCATTCTACTGGTACTGGTGGACATGAATCTGGAAAACAATACCATCTGCAAAACACTAGCTTTATTGTGTATTTCTGGCATTGTAAAATCTTGGTTTACAATGAAAACCAATGGACGCGATCAGAGGTTTTTCACGATTTCCCAAAATTTGATTTACTGGATAAGGCAAATTTTGAAACTCACATACTCAAATATAGCTAATAATTTCCAAATCAAACATGAATTAACTCATTTGATATAAATTTAAGATTTATTTATTTTTAAATAACACATAACATACACATCAAAAGAAATTCAAAGTAAGATTAAATATATAAGTGCATCAATTACACTGTTTTTATTTATAAATAATGTTCCAACAGGAACAAACAAAAACTAATGCGTTTAAAATAACTTTGGAAAAAAAATTCTCAAGAGAAATTGATCTTTATTTTGTATCTGGAGAATTACATGAAGTATCTTGTTTTAGAAGTGTTCTGGTCAAAGTATCAAACTGTACGGAATGGCACCTTTTCTTAAGCGTAGGTAACAAATGGAGAGGGGGATCTCATGAATGTCAGCAGATGTAAAATGCAGTTCACAAAGCTAGACAAAAAGAGAACAAAATAGTAAATTTTTATGCATAATCATGTGTATGTATATACATATAAAAGTGTGGTTTATTTCAGTTAGCTTTATTAAGTACACTTGTAGTATTTTATTTCCATGGGAGAAATATGGGGTCATTCTAAAAAAAAAAAAAAAAAAAAAAAAAAAAAAAAAAAAAAAAAAAAGTCCATTTTGAAATTTTTAAGAAAGAAAAAATATCTTTTGAGATGGTTGAATACTAATTCAAAAATAGAAACTGAAGGTGGATTTATGATTTTGGCCCCAGCTTAGCATTTTTTTTTTTATTTATCTTGGATTTTTTGGGTCTGCACAATTTGAAATAATTGTAAAAATTTTGGTCTGTGCAGACCTTTAATGCCTACTGTTATTTAACATCTGTTAATTTTTCTATATACAAGCTAAAATTAACAAAGATAAAACTTTCCAATAGCAACCTGCAAATTTACAAAGAAAAAAAAATTAAGACTTCATATACAAAATTACACTTTGTTTCTACAAACAGTTTCAGCGTTATTAACCATTTTACAAAGAAGCAAGATGGAGATTTTCTCCATATTGAAACCTGGCACTTATATCAATATACCCTACAGATTTCACCCAAAATATTATTTCAAACAACAACAACAAAAAAAAAAACAGCTTTTTGCTATGAAGAAAAGGTGGTTTTATGATTTCATTGGATTTTCTATAATTTTCTTTAAAGGCAGTATACCATTCATTGTGTCGAAAAGTAGGTCAATTTCTTTTCTTTTTTTACATAGAAAGAATAAAGTAACATAAAAACTGAATCTACCCAGTTATTATTCATAGTTTGTAGTATAACAGATATTTTTATTATACAACAACAACTATTACAACTGATAGAGATATTGCCAGTTGCATATACAACATTTTTAGCTTGACATGTAAAATATACAGTTTAAATGGATCAACCAATCACGTTTTTTCTTTTTGGAAATAGCAGAATATTTTGTTGTAATAATAATATATTCTTTGAGCTACACTGCAGTTAGAGAAAAAAGGTTGGAAAAGATGACACTTTTTTTCTAAAAACAATTTCCCCCCCCGCCCTCCCCCCCACACACACCAAAAAATTAAATTTCAATGAGCTCCTGTAAAATTTGTAAAAAGTTTACACCACCATTGTTATTTTATGTCACACAGACCTTTCGATTCGAGACAGATTGCAGACAGTTTGAAGCGAAAATTTTACATTTTTGGCTTTATTTTCAGTCACACAGATTAAAATTTTACAATATCTGTTTTATTTCAGGCCCCATGTGCAGAAACCAAACAAACAAACAAAAAAAATCTACAATTTTGTATAATTTTATTCTTGCAAACCCGAGGAGAAAAAAAATGGCCAAATTTTCACAATTTGTGTTATAAAATTTAAAATATATTTCAAAATCAATATTTCTAAGTGGAAATAATGCCCTTCAGAGAAACACTTGAAAAAGCTAGCCCCCCACCCCACCCCCAAATTGGCATTTATCTTTGCATTTTCTAAAACTTTAATTCAATCAAGAATTGATTAATTAAAAATATTCTTTAATTAATTAAAAATCAAATAAATTACTTTTAATAAACTCTTGTTAAAATTATGTTCATTATTTTACTTAGATTAAATAATGATATAGTTGTGAAAGCATGAGAGAATTTGAAAAAAAAAACGACAGTGGATTTTTTCAAGTAGGCCTGCTCGCAAACCTTCCAATTGATAAGAATAAGTGATTTAAGATAATACTATGTCCAGTAATACTATTATGTAGAAAAGTATTACTCATCCTTGTTGAAATTATGACTTTAAAAGGGATAAAATATATTGAAGGGTTTCGGTAATTTTTGCTTTTTACAATTCTCCCTGAAAATTTTAATAATGAATTTTTCATATCTGTACCATGTTTGAAAATTGTCCGACCAATGTTGTAAACCGCATTTCAAAATTTCCAACTCATTTTTCATCAACTCATTTCCAACTCAACCAAAATTATGTGTCCTTTTTTAATGACACCTCCCTCGAAAGGGTTAAACGCTATATATGAAAACATAAGTTTTGGCTACTCCCCTTTTACCAATTTTTCTGTAGCTGTCATATTAGCATCTTTTTGTTTTCTATGGACTCTTAAAATATTATTTTTCATGTTTTCTCCAATGCTGAAGCTGGCATTACTTGCAATAAATCCATTTTTCTATACTAACTGCTTTAAACAATGCTTTCACATTTTTTCCAATATCGAAGTTAGTCGTCACTAGCAACAAATCTACTTTTTCCTATTTTCTACTAAGCCATCTGCTTTAATCTATGTTTTCTCTTTCTGCCAATGCTGAAACCAGCCATCAACTGCAATAAATCCACTTTTCTCCCATTTTCTCTGCTAAATCATCTGCTTTTTGTCACATGAGTAGACCACTGACTCTTGCATCTTTTTTGCCGATTGTTTGAAAACAAAAATGTCATCATCTTTTCCACTTCAGTTTGTAATATTCTGTATTACCATTCTTTTCTTTTTTTTATTAAAAAACTTTCGATTTTTAAAGATTTTGCACATAAGAGGTTGAATAATTTTTAATTGAACTGCAGCATTGTGTTGGCTCATTTGAGGTAAAATATAACAATGTAAAATCTAATTTTTTTTTTAATACTTAAATCCATTTGCTTTTTATTCATAGTAGCCGTTGCCATTGACTTTCAAAGATAATTGAACAATATACAACTTACCACAACTGGTTGTCTGATATAGGTCAAAACTGGGAAATTTCATTAGCGGCCACTGGCTGGTAGAACTAGTTTTTTAAGTGGCCACTTTTTTATTAAAATATACTAAACAGTAAAATTTCTATAAATATTCATCTAAAACTGAACAGCCCAAATAAATATGTTAATGTAAATATATTGGAACCCCAAAAAGCAGAATCCTTGATGAAATGCAAGAAAATTTTATTCTCTCCTTGTAAAAAAGTGACTGGAAGGTGGCCGCTGATAGACAATTTTTCACTGGCCACTTTTTCTCATTTACTGGAACCTGTGGCCGGTGGCTAGTGCTAATTTTGACCTTTATTGTCTGACTAGAACTTTATTTGATAACGAAATAAATGGTTACGTGACGCTGCTAGCAGGTACATAATTTTTGTTCCCATTCCGAGGTTTACTGAAGCTTTGCCTTGCAGCAGCTGTTGCGAGCTACTCACCTACATTCCTTAATTGACTGCATATTCCCATGTCATGCATGCATCTGCAACGTGATCACAAAAAATTCATAGGGATAAATTGCTACATTTTTTCTTATATAGAATTCATGCCTTGAAAGGGCTTTTTAACAGAACTTCGCTTGTAACTGCAGCTGAAAAGGCAATACCATTAAACAAAGTATTTATCACACAGAGCGATGCTTTTAGCATGAATTGTTAGGTCGGGACATGATGATTTGATAACACTAACAGGCTGATATTACACATAATCACATTAAGCAGCATCTGCTGCAAAAAGTAGTTTCTTTAGCATAAACATAATTATAATTACCCTTAGATTTCTCTTAAAAATCACGATGCAAGGAAACACTGTTTGCATTCTCAGAGAGTGGTCTCATAGGAATTTCAAGAACATCCTAAGGATAAAAAAAAAATTAATATAAAAAAAATAAAATGTATTGCATTTCATTAAAGTACCGAGACACAAAAAAAAAGCAATTGCATAAAATTTCTGGATTTCTTGATGTTTTTCAGGTGCAACACTAAAAGTTAAGAATCATAAAATAGAATTCTTTTTTTAAAGATAAGGAATTTTAACGTACAAATAGTATTGACTCTAGGCTAATTTGGAAGGGCATAAAAAAGCACAGTGGACATTTTCAAACTACGTTATGCACCCAGTGGTCCTTACTGCTCTTTTGGATGCACCCTTTTTATTTAATTTCATTGCAAAGTACGTCAATCGGCTGCAATAAAAAAATTTGAATTTCACTAATTGGCTGAGGGGAAAAAAATAACAAAATTCATCGAATATGGGAAGGGAATGCGAAATTTATCAATTGGTCATAGAGAAGGGGAAAAATCGAGAAATTTGTCAACTCCATGCAAGAATATAACTGCAAAATCAATTAATTGTGATCGATTGATGGGGAAAAAATATCAAATTGTCTATCCACCTCAGAATAAAAAAATCATGCAATTTCTCAATGCAACAGAGGAAAAACAGAGTAATTTTGTGAATCAGTCAGAAGACGAAATGGCAGGATTTATAAATCGGTCGAAAAATTTGATAATTGGTCAAGACAGGGCTTGAAATTAAATTTTTCTTAGGAAGAGAGTCTCCCTCCTAACATTTATAAATGGAGGTGGAGTTGAGCTGTTTAAGGGAGGAAGGGGGGGGGGAAATCTTTAAAATTCACTGTTATTTTACATGCTATTTAAAGTAATACATTAACACGGACATGACAAAATACCATTGAAGCAATTGAAATCAACAATTCAGAATAATTAGTATGCAAATTTTTTTCAATAAGGAAGAAAATCAAGCTGTTATACAGTCTATTATTCAACTTTCAATCAAATGTCATGAGTTCTTACAATGGGGTTGTTAAATGTAGTTCAGAAATTAGTTTTTATTCGATTTTGTGCCCTGAATTTCCTTTCAGAAGGTAAAATTGTGACAGACAGCACAAGCTCAACATTTATAACTTTGGAAATTATTGAAAACGTATGATTATGCTCGCTTTAAAAAATTTCAGGAAACTTTGCAATATTTAACGTGCCTCCATTTTTAACTACTTGCATGAACAATGTATATTCGCTGATGGCATCATGAATATCCATTTCAGAATGAAATTGTTTTATTATATCCTTAACGAAATTATAGTCAAAACAGGACTCCCTCGCATTTTCTTTGATTAACAAACTGACTGTTGAAAAAACAGAATTTCGTCCAATCTATGGCAAAAAGTAACCGTTAAATTTGCAGTTGATTCAGAATAAAAAAAAAAAAATCAAAATCTGAAATTTACAACAAATTTTCTGAAAGGTTACAGCAGATAGGTGAGGGGGGGAAGGGAGAGCAATCAATCCTCTTCTGGAGCTAATTATTTTTGTTGCAAGTTGAGTAAACTTTGTTTTTGGTTCGGGTCGATTTCAGGCTGAGCATACATTCCTGCAAGTTGGGTTCAGGTTAAAACCAATTTTTCAAAAGTTAGTTCAGTCTATTATTTCAGATTAACCCCTAGGGGTCGAGCGATCGGTATATGTGCCACTTAAGGTACTCAGAATCCTTCATTATTCTCACCAGTTATTTTTTAATGTAAAATTTACCTTATTTAATCAGAGCATTTTCGCGATTCAACTAAAGAAAATTTTCTGTTTTTAAAAACCGGTGGTAAAAGATTAAAATTAAGCCTCAAAGGGCTCTCATCACCAAGGGGTGAAAAACTATACCTATAATAATAAACAAATATTTGTATGTGTGTGTGTGTGCTGTTTTCTAAAGAAACCGCAACTTTTTTCTGCGAACCATTCACAAAATTTGCGTTTTTTCGACGCTAACCTTTGATGAAATTTGTATTTTTTAAGAGGACCTTTGACTACTAAATTCAAGTTTTTGGCATCCTACGAAGAAATTTGAGTTTTCGACATTCTTCGAAGAAATTTGAGTTTTCGACATCCTTCGAAGAAATTTGAGTTTTCGACATCCTTCGAAGAAATTTGAGTTTTCGACATCCTTCGAAGAAATTTGAGTTTTCGACATCCTTCGAAGAAATTTGAGTTTTCCACATCCTTCGAAGAAATTTGAGTTTTCCACATCCTTCGAAGAAATTTGAGTTTTCGACATCCTTCGAAGAAATTTGAGTTTTTGACATCCTTCGAAGAAATTTGAGTTTTCGACATCCTTCGAAGAAATTTGAGTTTTCGACATCATTCGAAGAAATTTGAGTTTTCGACATACTTCGAAGAGATTTGAGTTTTCGGCATACTTCGAAGAGATTTGAGTTTCCGCGATCCTTCGAAGAGATTTGAGTTTCCGCGATCCTTCGAAGAGATTTGAGTTTCCGCGATCCTTCGAAGAGATTTGAGTTTCCGCGATCCTTCGAAGAGATTTGAGTTTCCGACATCCTTCGAAGAAATTTGAGTTTTCGACATCCTTCGAAGAAATTTGAGTTTTCGACATCCTTCGAAGAAATTTGAGTTTTCGACATCCTTCGAAGAAATCTGAGTTTTCGACATCCTTCGAAGAAATCTGAGTTTTCGACATCCATCGAAGAAATTTGAGTTTTCGACATCCTTCGAAGAAATTTGAGTTTTCAGCATACTTTGAAGAGATTTGAGTTTCTGCGATCCTTCGAAGAAATTTGAGTTTCCGTGATCCTTCGAAGAAATTTGAGTTTCCTCGATCCTCTGACAAAATTTGATTTTTTGCAATCCTTTGACAAAATTTGAGTTTTCGCGATCTTTAGACAAAATTTAAGTTTTCGCAATCCTTTAATGAGATTCATGTTTTTTCTGTGATTCTTTGATGAAATTTGTGTTTTATTCATGATGCTTTGATTAAAATGTTTTTTCTGCGAACAACTGACAAAATCAATTTTTTTGGTGACCATTTGTCACTTTTTCAGTTATATATTTTTTATGTCTGAATTTCCAGACTGATGACTGATTTTTCATAATTTTTTGAACTTAATGCCTTAAATTTTCTAAAAATTCGGATAAGAATCACCCCCCCCCCCCCGAATTCA
This sequence comes from Maratus speciosus, assembly GCA_963932465.1. Taxonomy (NCBI): domain Eukaryota; kingdom Metazoa; phylum Arthropoda; class Arachnida; order Araneae; family Salticidae; genus Maratus; species Maratus speciosus. The sequence goes on along the minus strand of OZ010795.1, from coordinate 477,623,083 downwards.
TTAATTGGCCATGAAAAATAACACAAAACTTGTCAATCAATCTTGGGGGAAAACCCCACAAAATTTGTTGATCGGTCAAGGGAAAAAAAATTTAATTTCAACAACCTTTCATAGTAAAAAACTTGCAAATGTATCAACAACCGGTTGCGCAAAAATATCACTAATTTGCACTCATTTTTTAAATAATTTTTAGCATTTTTCTGTTGTTCAGGGGGGGGGGGGATGTCACTATCCACCTTCTTGGATCAGGGCTGAAACTAGCCTTTTTTGCACCCGGGGCAAACATGGATTTTGACGCACCTTCCCCCCTCTTCTGCAAAGTATATTTACGAAGAGAATTTTACTAATTTTGTTTTTTTTATCAGACTTATTTTAAAATTTAAAATATGAAATCATAAAATATGTAATACTGAACTACGTAATTTACAATGGCAGATCCCAGGGTGGGGTGATGGCCAACAAAAATATTCTAAATAAACCTTGATCTCCTTCTTGGTGCGTTTCCAAACAAAAATCACCAAATTGCACGTTTTAGCAGTTTGTCTCCCAGATTTCCAAACTGTTGGAGACACCACGCAAAAGTGTGCATTTTAAGATGGCGACAATCAAAATAAAGCAAAAATACATATTTTAAAACACAGAAAATACACAAATGTTGAAAAAAAAATCATACATGAACTGTTCGTTAATAATTTTACTACCTGTACAAGAAAAACGTAGTACACACACCTACTTTTAAATACAAAACAACCCTTTTTCAGTTTAAAAAGCATATATAATATTAAGCTTTGACAGAAATTAATCATTTTTTTCCCTTTAATACATAATTAAATAACATTAAAATTCAAAAAGAATTTAAAATTATTTCATTTTTTAAATAATGTTTAGCATTATTCTGTTGTTCAGGTGATAGGGGGGGGGGGGGGGGACATGCTCATGATCCACCTCTTGGATCCACCATTGTTTACCAGGCATAAAAAAAAATGCAGTACCTGCTACCGTTCTGCTACTGAGTTGCAGAGTACCCAAATGAAACTGCACTTTGATCCCCTTCTTGGTGCATTTCCAAAAAAATCGCCAAATTGGCCCGTTTTTGTGTTTTGTCTCCTAGAATCAAAAACTCTAGGAGACATCATGCAAAAGCATGCATTTAAAGATGGCAACAATAAAAATAAAGCAAAAATACATATTTTAAAACACAGAAAATACACAAATTTTGAAAAAAAAAATCATACATTATCCACTCGTTAATAATTTTACTACCTGTACAAGAAAAATATAGTACACACACCTACTTTTAAATACAAAACAACTGTTTTTCAGTTTAAAAAGTATATATAATATTAAGCTTTGACAGAAATTAATCATTTTTTCCCTTTAATACATAATTAAATAACATTAAAATTCAAAAAGAATTTAAAATTTCATTTTTTAAATAATGTTTAGCATTATTCTGTTGTTCAGGTGATGGTGGTGGTGGTGGGGTGGGGGAGGGGGGGTGGTGTCATGCTCATGACCCACCTCTTGGATCCACCATTGTTTACCAGGCATAAAAAAAAATGCAGTACCTTCTACCGTTCTGCTACTGAGTGGCAGAGTACCCAAATGAAACTGCACTTTGATCCCCTTCTCGGGGCGTTTCCAAAAAAATCGCCAAATTGGCCCGTTTTTGCGTTTTGTCTCTTAGAATCCCAAACTCTAGGAGACATCATGCAAAAGCATGCATTTAAAGATGGCAACAATAAAAATAAAGCAAAAATACATATTTTAAAACACAGAAAATACACAAATTTTGAAGAAAAAAAAAATCCTACATTATCTGCCTGGTAATCATTTTATTTTCTGTACAATAAAAATGTATACACACCTACTTTTAAATACAAAACAACACTTTTTTAGTTAAAAAATATATACAGTAGACTCCCTCAAATCTGCACAGCTTGGGACCAGAGGTTGTGCGGATTTTATAATTTTGCAGATTTCTGGTTATTGTTTTGTTTACATTTTTTAAACAGTAATTTGAATGTAGCTAATGATGTAATCGAAATTATATGAATGCTTGCAATATAGCAAATTATTAAAATAGTAAAGTATTAAACTAAAATAATAAACAGTAAGATAATTTTAAAAATGATTAATATTTTTAAATAAAAATAAAGTCAAATTATTAAAAATTAAATAATTAATGTATAATTAAATATGCATAATAAAGATGAATTATTGAATGAAACTTTCCTCTTAAATGTACCATGTTAATAATTTCACATAAAAATCATAAAGTAAGGAAGTTGTATTTAAGGTTTAGTCAGATTTAATATGCAAAAAAGTTTGATTGATACATATATATATTTAGTAAAAAGATTGTGATTATTACCAATGATATTGGCAATATCTTGATTTTTACCAGAAATAAATTTATACTTATTTCATGAAAAACCATGAGTTCAGTCATATTATCTATAATTACATATTAAAATACATGCAGAATAATTATATAAAACAAAAAAATTCTGTAATTGTGTTCTGGCATCTGAACTAAAACTTTCATTGTTTACATCTGTAATGATGTGTGGATTTTAGGTTTGCAGATTTGAGGGAGTCTACTGTATATATTAAGCTTTGACTGCAATTAATCATTTTTTTTTCCTTTAATACATAGTAATTAAATAAAATTAAAATTCAAAAAGAATATAAAATATATTTCATTTTTTAAATAATTTTTAGCATTTTTCTATTGTTCAAGGGGGGGGGGGATTACCCCCCTCTTGGATCAGGGCCGAAACTAGCCTTTTTTGCACCCGAGGCAAACATGGATTTTGCCCCCCACCCCCCTCTTCTGCAAAGTATATTTAGAAAGAGAATTTTACTAATTTTCTAATATTAGACTTACTTTAAAATTTAAAATATGTAATACTGAACTACGTAATCTACAATGGCAGATACAAGGGGGAGATGACTGGCGTCAGAGGGGGGGGGGGGCATGAACACCAACAAAAATATTCTACTTTAATCCCCTTCTTGGTGTGTTTAAAAAAAAAATCCCCAAATTGGCATGTTTTTGCGTTTTGTCTCCCAGATTTTCAAACTCTAGGAGACACCACACAAAAGTATGCATTTTAAGATGGCGACAATCAAAATAAAGCAAAATTACATATTTTAAAACACAGAAAATACACAAATTTTGAAAAAAAAAACATTAACCGCCCTGTAATAATTTTATTTTCTGTACAAGAAAAATGTACAGTTTGTACTACAAACACCTACTTTTAAATACAAAACAACCCTTTTTCAGTTTAAAAAAAATATATATATATATTAAGCTTTGACTTGACAGCAATTAATCCTTTTTTTCTTTTAATACATAATTAAATAACATTAAAATTCAAAACTAGTTAAAAATATATTTTATTTTTTAAATAATTTTTTGCATTTTTCTGTTGTTCAGAGGGGGTGTCATTATCCCTCCCTCTTGGATCCGCCATTGTTTACCAGGCATAAAAAAATGCAGTGCCTGGTGCCGTTCTGCTACTGAGTTAGAGTACCCAAATTAAACTGCACTTTGATCCCCTTCTTGGTGTTTTCCCAAAAAAATCACCAAATTGGCACGTTTTTGCGTTTTGTCTCCCAGAATTTCCAAACTCTAGGAGACATCACGCAAAAACGTTCACTTTAAGATGGCGACAATAAAAACAGCGTTCGAAATCCTTGGTGGTCCGCTGGTCCGAGACCACCAAAAATTCAATCGGACCACTAATTTGAAAAATTTAATGGTCCGCAGGACCAGTAACTTCCCCCCCCCCCTCTCTGAAAGGTAAACATAAACTTTCCTGTCCCTGAGAAAACTGCAATCAAACACAAATCGCATAATTTTATTTAAAACAATAAATTTTAAAAAATAGCATTAAACCTTAGTCAGTTGAAATTAGTGGTACTTTGGTTGAGTAGCGGAGTACCGAGTAGTTGTGTAATAAGAAAAAAACACTGATGTGCACATAATGTGAGCTTGTGTGTACATACATATAATATACATATATAGTATATATAAATTAACTAATTAAATTTGAAATTTATTTGTGCACTTTTTAAAGACAATTTTTGACAATTCAAAACGGTAGCAAAAAAAGAGAATTGACACATAACAAGTACAATTATTAACCGATATAAAATTAAAACATTCTTCAACCCTCAATTTATTCTGATACCTGAAATCTGTTTATGAAAAATAAAAATGTTTGTTGGTTACTGTAACAATTCATTGAATAATGCAAAACATGTCATATTTATTTTGTAACTGTACCTTATTTTCTTTTGATTAAAAATAAAAAGAGAAAAATAAAAAGAAGGGTACAAAAAGAGATACAGACTTTCTTAACAGAAGACTTATGTAAAACTGACGCTCCACTTGCATGGTAGGGGGGAGGGAGGATTTCAGATTATGTGCAGCCTTGCAAAAAAATTCTTAGTGCACCTTCAACCACTGTTTATTCTGAACGTATATTTTCAGAGGCAGGATAAATTTACAGTAGTAAAAGAAATGCCCTGTTTACTGGCGTTTGGTGTTTTTGCACCATAATTTGAAATATAATAAATTTAATTATTAATTTTTTAATTGCATTTTCAGTTTCTTTATCCAAAATAAGTCTTTTCTGTTTTCCTATATATTTAAAAAAAATTATTTTTATTTGTATAAATGTGAAACTAAATTTTAATCTGGAATTATTTTATGAGGGGTTTTGTTCTTAACTTTTTCTATATTTTGTAGACATATTGTTAAATACAGAGTAAATAATTTTATGAATTATTGCATACATTATACATTGATATTCGAATAATTTTTTACAGATCAGTTATAAGTTCATATGCTTAAAAAATGAAATTCTTACAACTACTCGGCCAAAATTTCACCGAGTACCGAGTATTTACCGAGTACTCGGTACGGCTCTAGTTGAAAGAGATAATCTGAAATGAAATATTTAATTAATAATTTTATAGTTTTTCTTTATGTACTGTTTAATTTTCAACAAATTATTATTTTACATTTTATTATGATGGAAATTTTGGATAACTGCAAAGGAAATTTCACCCTAGGAAGGGAGAGGGTCACTCAAAGGGTTAAAGGGACGTAATAGAATTTTATGTAGCAGGCTAGTGATGATTACAGCGGACCAGTAAATTCTTATGCTTACTGGTCCTTGGGACCAGTGACTTTTTTATATGAATTCTACCGCTGAAAAATAAAGCAAAAATACATATTTTAAAACACAGGAAATACAAAAATTTAAAAAAAAAATCACACATTATGAGTTTTGTAATAATTTTACTTTCTGTACAAGAAAAATGTACACACGCCTACTTTTAACAATTTCGAGGGCGGCGTCCATAAAAAAGGACACCTAAATTTAATTCCAAAACTGACAAATAGCACCAAGAATATTTAATTAAAATCTTCCTATTATAATGTACGCGAAAATAAGCAAGTTCGTATTTTCTAATAAATTTGTTTATAAATTCCGGTGTCAGTCCATTATTGCATCGGTTTATGAACAGAATTACTCTGCACCGGTAAAGGTTATATACTACAAAACAACCATTTTTTAGTTTAAAAAGTATATATATATTAAGCTTTGACAGCAATTAATCATTTTTTTCCTTTAATACTTAATAAAATAACATTAAAATTTTAAAAAAATTAAAATTTTTTTCATTTTTTAAATAAATTTTAGCATTTTTATTTTGTTCAGGGGGAGGGGGTCATCATCCCCTCTTGGATCAGGAACGAAACTAGACTTTTTTGCACCGGGTGCAAACATGGAACGGGCGGGGCAACCCCCCCCCCCCTCCTCTTCTGCAAAGTATATTTACAAAGATAATTTTACTAATTTTCTAATATCCAATTTATTTTAAAATTAAAAATATGAAATCATAAAATATGTAATACTGAACTACGTAATCTAGAATGGCGGATCCAAGGGGGAGGTGACAGAGGTCATGACACCCCCCACCCTTGAAAACCAACAAAAATATTTTAACTAAACTTTGATCCCCCCCCTTCTTGGTGCATTTCCAAACCAAATCACAAAATCGGCATGTTTTTTCGTTTTGTCTCCCAGATTACCAAACTCTAGGAGACAACACGCAAAAGTGTGCATTTTAAAATGGCGACAATCAAAATAAAGCAAAAATACACATTTTAAAACACAGAAAATACACAAATTTTGAAAAAAAAATCATACATTATCCGCTCGTTAATAATTTTACTACCTGTACACGAAAAATATAGTACACACACCTACTTTTAAATACAAAACAACCCTTTTTCAGTTTAAAAACTATATATAATATTAAGCTTTAACAGAAATTAATCATTTTTTCCCCTTAATACATAATTAAATAACATTAAAATTCAAAAAGAATTTAAAATTATTTCATTTTTTAAATAATGTTTAGCATTATTCTGTTGTTCAGGTGATGGGGGGGGGGGGGGTCATTATCATGACCCACCTCTTGGATCCACCATTGTTTACCAGGCACAAAAAAAAAAAAAAATGCAGTACCTGCTACCGTTCTGCTACTGAGTTGCAGAGTACCCTAATGAAACTGCACTTTGATCCCCTTCTCGGTGCATTTCCAAAAAAATCGCCAAATTGGCCCGTTTTTGCATTTTGTCTCTTAGAATCCCAAACTCTAGGAGACATCATGCAAAAGCATGCATTTAAAGATGGCAACAATAAAAATAAAGCAAAAATACATATTTTAAAACACAGAAAATACACAAATTTTGAAAAAAAAAAAAAAAAATCCCACATTATCCGCCTGGTAATCATTTTATTTTCTGTACAAGGAAAAATGTATACACACATACTTTTAAATACAAAACAACACTTTTTTAGTTAAAAAATATATACAGTAGACTCCCTCAAATCCGCACAGCTTGGGACCAGAGGTTGTGCGGATTTTATAATTTTGCTGATTTCTGGTTATTGTTTTGTTTACATTTTTAAAACAGTAATTTGAATGTAGCTAATGATGTAATCGAAATTATATGAATGCTTGCAATATAGCAAAAATATTAAAATAGTAAAGTATTACACTAAAATAATAAACAGTAAGATAATTTAAAAAATTATTAATGTTTTTAAATAAAAATAAAGTTAAATTATTAAAAATTAATGTATAATTAAATATGCATAATAAAGATGAATTATTGAATGAAACTTTCCTCTTAAAGGTACCATGTTAATAATTTCACATAAAAATCAAAGTAAGGAAGTTTATTTAAGGTTTAGTCAGATTTAATATGCAAAAAAGTTTGATTGATACATATATATATTTAGTAAAAAGATTGTGATTATTACCAATGATATTGGCAATATCTTGATTTTTACCAGAAATAAATTTATACTTATTTCATGAAAAACCATGAGTTCAGTCATATTATCTATAATTACATATTAAAATACATGCAGAATAATTATTTAAAACTAAAAAATTCTGTAATTGTGTTCTGGCATCTGAACTAAAACATTCATTGTTTACATCTCTAATGATGTGTGGATTTTAGGTTTGCAGATTTGAGGGAGTCTACTGTATATATTAAGCTTTGACTGCAATTAATCATTTTTTTTTCCTTTAATACATAGTAATTAAATAACATTAAAATTCAAAAAGAATATAAAATATATTTCATTTTTTAAATAATTTTTAGCATTTTTCTATTGTTCAAGGGGGGGGGGGATTACCCCCCCTCTTGGATCAGGGCCGAAACTAGCCTTTTTTGCACCCGGGGCAAACATGGATTTCCCCCCCCCCCCTCTTCTGCAAAGTATATTTAGAAAGAGAATTTCACTAATTTTCTAATATTAGACTTACTTTAAAATTTAAAATATGTAATCATAAAATATGTAATACTGAACTACGTAATCTACAATGGCAGATACAAGGGGGAGATGACTGGCGTTAGAGGGGGGGGGGGGTCATGAACACCAACAAAAATACTCTACTTTAATCCCCTTCTTGGTCTGTTTCAAAAAAAAAAAAATCCCCAAATTGGCATGTTTTTGCGTTTTGTCTCCCAGATTTTCAAACTCTAGGAGACACCACACAAAAGTATGCATTTTAAGATGGCGACAATCAAAATAAAGCAAAAATACATATTTTAAAACACAGAAAATACACAAATTTTTTTAAAAAAAATCATTATCCGCCCTGTAATAATTTTATTTTCTATACAAGAAAAATGTACAGTTTGTACTACAAACACCCACTTTTAAATACAAAACAACCCTTTTTCAGTTAAAAATATATATATATATATGTTAAGCTTTGACTTGACAGCAATTAATCCTTTTTTTCTTTTAATACATATTTAAATAACATTAAAATTCAAAACTAGTTAAAAATATATTTCATTTTTTAAATAATTTTTTGCATTTTTCTGTTGTTCAGGGGGGGGTGTCATTATCCCCCCCTCTTGGATCCGCCATTGTTTACCAGGCATAAAAAAATGCAGTGCCTGGTGCCGTTCTGCTACTGAGTTAGAGTACCCAAATTAAACTGCACTTTGATCCCCTTCTTAGTGTTTTCCCAAAATTATCAACAAATCGGCACGTTTTTGCGTTTTGTCTCCCAGAATTTCCAAACTCTAGGAGACATCACGCAAAAATGTTCACTTTAAGATGGCGACAATAAAAATAAAGCAAAAATACATATTTTAAAACACAGGAAATACAAAAATTTAAAAAAAAAAAAAATCACACATTATGAGTCTTGTAATAAATAACTTTCTGTACAAGAAAAATGTACACACGCCTACTTTTAACAATTTCGAGGGTGGCGTCCTTAAAAAAGGACACCTAAATTTAATTCCAAAACTGACAAATGGCATCAAGAATATTTAATTAAAATTTTCCTATTATAATGTACGTGAAAATAAGCAAGTTCGTATTTTCTAATAAATTTGGGTGTCAGTCCAAAAATTTGGGTGTCAGTATTGCATCAGTTTATGAACAGAATTACTCTGCACCGGTAAAGGTTATATACTACAAAACAACCATTTTTTAGTTTAAAAAGTATATATATATTAAGCTTTGACAGCAATTAATCATTTTTTTCCTTTAATACTTAATAAAATAACATTAAAATTTTAAAAAAATTAAAAATTATTTCATTTTTTAAATAAATTTTAGCATTTTTATGTTGTTCAGGGGGAGGGGGGTCATCACCCCCTCTTGGATCAGGAACGAAACTAGACTTTTTTGCACCGGGTGCAAACATGGAACGGGCGGGGCAACCCCCCCCCCCTCTTCTGCAAAGTATATTTAGAAAGATAATTTTACTAATTTTCTAATATCCGACTTATTTTAAAATTAAAAATATGAAATCATAAAATATGTAATACTGAACTACGTAATTTAGAATGGCGGATCCAAGGGGGAGGTGACAGAGGTCATGACCCCCCCCCCCCTTGAAAACCAACAAAAATATTTTAACTAATCTTTGATCCCCCCTTCTTGGTGCATTTCCAAACCAACTCACAAAATCGACATGTTTTTTCGTTTTGTCTCCCAGATTACCAAACTCTAGGAGACAACACGCAAAAGTGTGCATTTTAAAATGGCGACAATCAAAATAAAGCAAAAATACACATTTTAAAACACAGAAAATAGACAAATTAAAAAAAAAAAATCATACATTATCTGCACTGTAATAATTTTACTTTCTGTATAAGAAAAATGTACACACACCTACTTTTAAGTATACAAAATAACCCTTTTTCAGTTAAAAAAAAAAAAAAATATATATATATATATATATATATATATTAAGCTTTGACAGCAATTAATCATTTTTTTCCTTTAACACAAAAATCTTAAAATATTTATAATCAGCACTAAGTATTTGACTATTTTGATATTTGCGAACCCTGCCAAAAATTTTTTTATCTTAAGTGATAGAGTATTTTATGAACTTTTTTGGATTTTAATATCATCCCCCCCTCCCTCCTCTGCCTGTTTCTTTTTGAAAATCGCAGCTGTAGGGGTTATTTTGGGTGTTATTGAAAAAAGGGTGTTAAAAGGGGGTTTTGTTTTTCTTAAATCCTGACTTAATAATATTAAAGCATTTTGGTTGCCAGAATGATTGGTACTTTTTTTTTTTTTTTGCTTTTTTTAAAATATTTTTTCTCTTTATTCGATCAGAAAATGTAAAAGGATTTATACATGCAGCAACCAGAAACAACATACTATACATACAGACTTGCCAATCTCCGAGACCCAAAAATCGGATTTTATTTCAGAATTCGGGTTTTTATTTTTTCCAGTAAAAACATTATTTTAAAAATGTAATCACGTTCTGTACCAGTTTAATTACGAAACAATAATGAAGAACTTCGTTATTATTCGAGACAAATTACCGATATGATAATAAAAATTTCAAGCTATTAAAAAATGTGTATGAAACTCAAGGGCACAGGAAAACGTGAAAAATCAGAAATATTGGCAAGTCTGTATAATATTTTCACAACATTTATTTGTGAAAAAAGTAATAACATCAGAATGAATGAAATAGGTACTTACATATTTCCGAGAAAAAGTATTTTTTCAACTTCCAAGGAGCTCACGCTGTCGCCGTAGCAATGGCGTCCGCTTCCTCCTTCCTCGCTGGAGAGTTCATCAAAACAACAACACCGACTTCATCCGGGACTTCGCGCAGCCTTCGTCTTTCAACCAATCAGATTTGCGCTTCCAGAAAAACTGTGATTTCGCCCATATTTCACCGTGTTTCGATATTGGGCAGTTATATGTCGTTGGTGAGTTACCAATCAGCACGTTTTCATCGGCAAATGAGCTCATAGTGTTAGCTTTAGTTGATGAAATATAGCCTCATCAAAACCGGTTCTCATATGATGCTCGCAATGATATACGTGTATTATTTCTCGAGCAACTTTCGAGGAATTGATGAAAGGCCTAGCAAAATGCGACCAGTCGCTGCTACTAGGGTTTGCACTTAAAATTGTGGTTTTTAAGTTAAGATATATTTAAGATAAAAGAAGTTTGGAAGCTATTATTTACTAAACTAAGTTATTTTTTTCTCCATGTTATTAATATAGGATATTTATTTATTTATTTTTATTGATAGTTGAATAGCTTTTGTGATTACCCTCTGATCTACATAAAAACTTGTCCATGTGGCAAAATAAATTTTTAAAAAATCTAATTTTTAACTGATAAGAATGAAAAAAAAATTTCGGAGAGGGGGGGGGGCGGATTTTGTATGGAATTTTCTTAAAGTATTCGTATTAAATCTTTTTCGACATTGCACTGATTATAATGAAAGTTTTGAACTTTTAGAGTAGGACAAGATTAAAAGCATAAAATATATTTAACAAAATATCGAAGTAATTTTTTTCTCAATGTTATTAAAGTAGAATATTTATTTTTTTTATTTTTTTACTCATAGTTAAACAGCTGTTGGGATTATCTGATACATATTTAAAATTGCATATGTGGCAATATAATTTTTTTTTATCTAATTTTTAAATTATATGAATTTTTATTTTTTGGGGGGAGGGGATTTTATTTGCAATTTTCGTACGTATAATATTTTAAATCTCTTTCGACATTCGAAAAGATTATAAAAAATATGTATATTTATCCACGTAATTTAAAAGCCTTTAATAGCGGGAACTTCGGATTCACGGAATTTGTCCGATGATCGGAGGTTTCTGTTTTTGTGAGGAAAAAATATACAAATATGTATGCTTTGCGGATTAAAATAAAGTACTCGCTAAATAGAGGTATCCGCTATTCGGGAATGTCCATTAACCTCCATAACGGATACTCCCGAGTTTGATGTGCAATATTTGTAAAGCTTATATTTTAAACCTGTTTCGAAATTGTACTGATTATAATAAATATTTTGAACTTTTAAAGTAAAATAAGATTAAAAACAAAACAAAAAAATCATATTCAAAACCATATACATCATCAAAACAAATATTTAGATCTTTAGTTTTTAATCTTGTTCTACTCCTGAAGTTCAAAATATTGATTATAAACAGTACAACTTCTTTCTAAATATTCGTAAAAGATTAAAATTATCAGCTTTAGGAAAATTGCATGCCAAAATTAGGAGCACCAAAAAAATCAGGCTCCTATGGGGGTGGAGGGGGCAGGACCGCAGCCAAATATTTTTCCAACATGCCTACGTATGATGCTTACAAAAAAATGGATGCGATTCAGACGTTTGGAGTGTCTGAAAAAATTAAGACATTTTAAAATGTCTGAAAATTAAACACTCCGTTTCAGATACTTAAGTGTCTGAATTTCAGACATTTTAATTTACAGTGTGTTCTCTAAACTTTCCTGAAATTCTATTGGCCAATAAACTTGATCTTTGAATCCGCTTCTTCTACATATATTTCAGCAATTTTCTTTTCTGAGAAATCATATTTTACACTGATGACGGTACGCTATGGTTACCGAAACTTAGTGACAGTGGATGAGACTGTCACAAATCTATCACAGAACTACTTAAGGTCTTGACGAAAAGGACCAAACCAGCCTTTCACTCCCCCCCCCCCCCCCTTAAAATCTATACGCCAACTCTCACACCTAAAACAAATTAAAAAAATATGGTCATATAACAGCTACGGTTTTGAAATTAAGCATATAGGAATCTAAGACATTAGACTTCAATATTCCACACCAACCATCGCAGTACAAATATTTTATACACAGTCGGACAATAATTATTGAATCACTCTCATAGTAGGTCATTTCTTACATCTATAAAGTTTATACTTGCAGTCATAATTTCATTAAATTCCTTCCTGCTATTTCTTAGAAATTATGTACACAATGTCCAAAATCGCCGTATTTAGAGTATTGAATTTAAAGATGAAATTAACCTCTTGATCATATCAAAATAGCTCAAAATGTTTTGGACGTAACTTCCCTTCTAATACAAATTTTTGCATGCTGTTTTTTTTTAACAATCTAAGTGGCTTGCCCGTATTGTTTCGCTTCCCCAAAACAACTTAAATCGGTTGTAGATAAAAATACTTTTAACAAAATAGTATTTTAATACGTATGTCAAATAAAAAGGCATGAAGTTTATTTTATAAACAAACGGAGAAAGAAAATTTAAATGAACATTACTTTTATAACAATTTTTATGAAAATGCAGGAAAGCCCTCAGTCGGTCAAAAAGTTAAAATGTTCCTGCAAAAATCCGATTTTAATATAAGTTATTAAAAAAATTTGATTTTTTGTCACTTCCAAAGGTACCTGACCCTTACGGTCACTCTGCTTCCGAATCCCCCTCACTAATTTTAAGTTTATGGGCGTTTAATGCACTCATGTATTTAAAATATCTCCTCGGGAAATTAATATTTTTAACTAATTTTTCCTGTGTACCTTCCTTAAAGAATCTCTCTGTTTTTTTTAATTCTGAAAATATTTGTAAAATATAAACTTAATTTTATATGACGTGTTAAAATCTTACTCCCAGTTCGTCAGTTTTTAACACATAAAATATTAAATTAAGCATAGATTTAAGAAATATTTTGAGAACTAAGTTGTTGCTGTTTTATGATGGCCGATTATTTATCCGAGCGGTCTTTCTATGGGAACCTAACCTCCCTCATACCGGGTGTCCCAAAAAGGACTGACTGATTTTAAAATTCAATAACTTGCAAACGGTGACAGATATTAAAAAAATTCTTGCAGGAGGGTTATACATAAGGTCAAAAGTTTTATTACAGTGATTTTCAATTTTAGTTCGATTTACAAACAATAGATGGCGCTGTAAGCAATAGTCGCTAAATACAGGCTCGATTTTCGGTCCTTTATCTTGTTCCATGCAGAAAAAGGAGATGGAAATGTATTATCCGGGCCACGAAGTACCAAAAATCGAGCCTGAATTTAGCGACTATTGCTTACAGCGCCATCTATTGTTTGTAAATCGAACTAAAATTGAAAATCACTGTAATAAAACTTTTGACCTTATGTATAACCCTCCTGCAAGAATTTTTTTAATATCTGTCACCGTTTGCAAGTTATTGAATTTTAAAATCAGTCAGTCCTTTTTGGGACACCCGGTAGCATGCATGGTCACGGTGACGTCGTTGTGACGTCACTGTGGTCACGTCACATCTGTGACCAAAATGCCACCACTCAGTGATGTCACATTGTGACTGAGAAGTGAACTTCTTAGAAAACTTTAAAAAATTACGAAAATTCTTTAAAACATGTTATTTGCTGTAAAATTATGTTTTTCTGGCAATTAAAAAAAATTGTGAGGTCACTGTTATGTCACTGCTATGTAATGTACGTCACGTCACATATGTGACAAAAAAACACCATATTGTAAGTCACAGTGTGACAAAAATATGAACTTCAAAAATCTTTGAAAATGAAGAGAAATATTTTAAACAGTCACGAGTTACATGGCATAAGGAATAAAATATATTAGTGGATAGCAAATGGTAAATTCTGTCACTAAAGGGGAGGGGGGGGGGGCATAATAAATAAAGTGCACGATACAAGCATTAATAAACTAAATTTTCAGGCTATATTTTATCAATTTGATATCTAAGATAGTGAATGTATACTTTTTCATGATTTCAATTTTATCTAGTATTTGGATAATATATTTAGAATTAGGAATATTAAATTTATACACTTTACATATTTAGTTTGCTCGGAGGAAATTTATTTATTTATTTCTTTTTTACCGACCAGGATTATTCGAAACACTTCTGTGGTTTCAAAATAAAAAAATTCTATTACAGTTAAATCTGCACCTTTTAATGAGCACGTAGAAAGAGTCTTCAGAGTTTAGTCATCTATGCATTTCTTGCTTTAGAATATTTTTATAATTTGTATTTAAGTCATAAATTCTACTTCTTTCAGACTTTTTAAATAAAATTAGCATTTTCCGAAAATAAAAGAAATATACAAAATTTGTGCAAAACAAACTTTACTTTAAAAAAAAAAAGAAAAAAAAGGGGGGGGGACTCGTTATTACCATTAAATTTATTTTTACACCTTTTGAAAATTTAAACAATGGTATATCTAATAAACTCTAATTATGAATATTATTATTATAATTATTTAGAAAAAAGGAACTTTACAATACATCTTAACTTTAATTATTTGGTACGGATAAAAAGAAAAGGTTAAATACATTGGACATTTCATCAAATACAAAATTTTAATTAACCATACTTTCAGAAAATTGCTGCGCATTCAAGTTTCATATCTCTTGCATGCAAAACCAAATAATCTGTACCAGACCATCTGCTTGAAAATCGTCTGCCCACAAAAAAATAAACATGAGAAGACGCGGGAAATAAATAGTTCACTGTTTTTAGAACATCACCTTCACCACGTCTACAACACTTTAAGATAAGGAAATGACCATTTTAGGATACACGGATATTAATAGAACGTATATGTAAGTTTTATTTAATTTAAATATTTTATTCCTGATTTGTACATATGAGTTAAATTATTTTATGTTATATTTGTAAGAGACTGATCTTTAACTGTCAGAAGCGATATTTTCAAATTCGATAACTGTAAAGAAAAATATCTTAATCTGCCATCGCTTGAAAAAAAAAAAAAAAACTGCTCAGAGTCTGTGCAAGCCTACATTCATACTGGAATTAATATAAACATTAATTTACTGTTACTTGAGATTGAAAATGTATGGAACGACAATGATTTGGAATTATTTTATCGGCTTCTTACTATTTTTTTATTACTAACACTTATAGTTATTATTATTTTGGGGTTAAATATGATGTTCGATTATCATGAGATTACGAAAGTGTTTCAGATTAGAAATTAACATTATACTGGGAAAATGTATTTTTACATATTACAGTAGTGAAACATTTGAAAGAATTTTCTTTTAGTGCTAATAATATTTTAAATTATCTTTCAAAATCCTAAATCTTCAAACCAATGTTTTCAGATTTAACATTTGCCGAAATTATAAAATAATAGGAATTCCTTATACCATATGGAAATATTTTTGAGATATTGTTAAATCTAATAATGCATTTAATTTATCTATTGAGTTTGCTGTTGTTTAATAGTACAATTATAAATACTAATTATTATTTTTAGTGCTTTTCAAATTGGTATATTTATTTTTTTAAATTGTATGTAAGCATTTTTTCTGTTTGTGATTTTAATCAAACATTTAGTTATAGACATTCTGAATCGGTTATTAAATTTTCTTCTATTGTAAATTCATTTTCTACGTTTATGATAGGCGTAATTATTGGCACTAAAAAGTAAAATATGATATTTAAGCATTGAAACAAAATGTTTTTCATGCCTGATGGGAAGTTATAGATTAAACTGCTTTAGTATATATTTTTTAAAAGTTCATATAATACAGGATTCATAATATAGGACACAAGTTGAAAAGTGCTTATGACTTCAGTTTGTCTCTCCGTCTGTCCGTCTAGCAGACTGTCCGCACTCTAACTCTCGAAAATGTACTCGGATTGCCCTGAAATTTTTGGATGTTATTGACGTTTACCATAGCACGGTACCTATTTGTAATGTAGTTTGTAGCATGCTTTGGTCATTTACAGGGACAGCCAAAAGTTTTCCGTTACATTACAGCCTATGGGAAAAAGTTGTTTCAAATGATTTTTTATGATTTAACGCACGCTTTCAAACAGAATAAAATTTATATGCATTTATGAAGTGCACTAAAATATGCATTCTGTTGACTATGCGATGCAAAGAATAGTTATTGTTCATTTACAGGGCTAAAAAAGGAATTCAAATACATAATGATATAGGGGTGGAGGGAATTGTTTGCGTCATACTTTAATTATGTTAATCTATTTCATATATAATGAAATTGATATATGTCGCTGAGATTTACATACTATAAATTATTTCATGTATAATACGAATAATACGTATATAGCATTTACAGGGACACACAAAATATTTCAGATACTATATTGTATCCGAAGTACTGTTCATTAGCGATGATTGCTGGAAATGTATTTTTAATTATGATATGCGCTTTTATGATTCACTATATTTATGCAGAGTATATGGTGTATATAAATGCTATAATTCCTATACAAGGCTACACAAAAGTATTCGTAAGGATTACTGGGTATGGGCGCAAATTGCTTAAAGGTGGTTTTTAAATGAGTTATGCTTTTTTTTTTGCTGAACTGCATTTAATTTACTAAGAAATGTTTGTAGAATATAGATAAAATGATATACAGGGTCACGTAAAGAATTGGATACATGGCCGTCTATAAATTATAATTTCTGGAAATGTGATTTCAGCAGTTTTAAGAGTGTCTTAGTTTGAATTAAATTTTAACTAAATAGTGGCGTGTAATAAAGATTCTAGGTAAATTACAGGGTTGTACAAAAGTATTTAAGTATGTTTCCATACATTAGTATAAATTGCTGAAAAAGAATTTCAACCTGTTAGGCGTTTTCTTGCTAAGTTAGATTTTCCCATTATATAGTATATATACACTTAAAAAAATGGGAAGTCAAAATTGAGTAAAAAGTACTCAATTTTAAATGCGTCACATACTCAAAATAGCTCCGATCCAAATGTACTCAAAGTTGAGAAACACATGTACTCATTTTTTATTCATTGGTTGTGATCAAATATGAATCGTTATGTACTGCCCCCCCCCCCCCCCCCCCCCTAAAAAAAAGAAAAACCTAAAATTTAAAGTAAAAATTTACTGACATTTATTTCCCGTTCAAAGTTCTTAACAAGAAATGTTTAATTGATTATTTATTAAGAAAAATAGCAAAATTCTTAACAAGATACTCAAATCGAATATTTTTATGACAGAAGTCACCCACTCATGGAAAGCCTACCTTTCGGTATAGGAACAGAAATCCATGAGGGGGGAAAAAACCCATATCCACCAGCCAGCGGAACCCCGGCGTCCAGGCGGACCCAGAAAAACCGCCCCGTTGGATATGCAGGGAAGGGAGACGCCGGGATGGCCCATCCGACTCCCGAGACACACGGAGGTGCTTGTCAGATGTTTGGCCCTCGCTCCGTCGATGAACATTTATTGAAGATATTAGAATGATTATACAATTTTTGATCACAACGGACCACCCTATTTGTTCAGGGCGGGCCCAATATATATACAGATATTGAATGTTTGAAAATATGTTTGAAAATATTTATACATTATTTATACATTATTTACAATTTTACAAGAAAGTTCTATATAATGTCTTTTAAATTATAATGTCTTTTAAATTATATAGTCTTTAAAGAATATTTAGTCTTTGTAGATTATAAAGTCTTTGTAGGTTATGTAATCAGTTTCTATGTTCTATTGTGGAAATAAATGAAAAATGCTTATTCAAGATCTGATAATTTTCCTTTAACTTATGAAAATTTTCTGGAGAGAGTAGAATTTTATTCATGTTTTGTCTTAGGGTTTTGTTTTTATTAAATTTGAAGTGATGCGGCATCAGTGTGCATTTTTGTAATAGGTAATGTAATACTGTTCCTTTTCCATTTTTACAAAGGCACTGATCATCTTCATTCTTGCCGATTTTTTTTAAGAATGCAGGAAAGCTTCCGTGGCCGCTTAAGAAGTTTGGAATAATAGTACTAGGGCAAATGAAGTCTGGATCAACTTTTTTGATAATGTTATAAGTTTGGCGGCCTTTTGTAGAGTTAGTCCAGTATGATTGCCAATCTGTAATTGATTTGTCGAAGAAAAATTTCTTAATTATGGATGTTGGAAATGGTAAAGGGACTCGTTCGTTATAAATATTATTTGTGGTTCCTTGTTTTGCGAGTAGATCTGCTCTTTCATTTCCCTCCGTCCCCATGTGTGCTCTTGTCCATTTAATGTAAACATGTTTAAGTGGATTTGCTAGAAGTTGATGGTAAATTTCTTTTATTATACTAATGCGAGGGAAGACTATTTTTAATGCATCTATTGATGAGTGGCTATCTGAGAAAATAATAACTGAATTGAAAGAAGAATTTATGTACCAGTCTATTGCACGTTTAATTGCATATAATTCAGCTTGATATATTGTGTTGAATTCGTGGTGACGGAAGGAAAAATCTTGTATGTATTGCCCATTTAGCTTAATCGTAAATGATGAAGCTGTTGCAGATTTGTTATTCGGTTGCTCCATGACCGAGCCGTCTGTATATATTTCGATTTCTGGAGATATTTTTAAGGATGTTGTTGTCTCTTCAATTATATGTAGGTTATTCAGCTCATGGTATTGGGGGAAGTCGAATGTTTTTTCTTTTAGCATAAGATTTCTATATGTTATCGTAGATTGATTGATTTGAAGTGAACGGTGTCCTCTCTTTACTTGAAGTTCTGCGAATTTATTATTAAATAAGATTTCGATTGGTACCAAACCGGTCATTATACATAGAGCATCCGTTGAGGTACTTCTGTATGTTTTTATTATTCCTAATAGTGCCATTCTTTGAATTGATCTTAGTTTTCTCCTGCCATATGTGTTTAGGCGAGGCAACCAAACTTCAAAGGCATATTGAATTTGAGGGATAATTACTGTATTATACCAAAATTTGATGATCGATGATCTTATTCCAGATGCTGCAAAGTGAAGTCTGCTATACCCTTGGGTGAATTGTTGAACTTTGGATTTTAAATGGATTATATGATCTGTAAAATTTAATTTCTGATCGAAGACCACTCCCAGATATGTGATGTTTTTTTTTTTAATTTTGATTGATTTCTCTTTTAATTTAAATATTGGGTTCCTATTCTTTAGTAAGTTTCGTCCGAAAAGCATCGCCGTTGTTTTATTTGTTGATATATTAAGGCCAAGTTGTTGACATAGATTGTCAAATATTCTTATTTTTGTATTAGCATCCTGCTCTAATTGTTGTCTGGTATTGCCTTCTGCAAGTACTATAAAGTCGTCTGCATATGTTATAATATTACTCGAATTCTGAGTGAAGGATTTTAGTAAATGATCTGCTATTAACAGCCACAGCAAGGGGCCCAAACATGAGCCCTGTGGGCATCCTTTGAAAGCTTGGAACCATTCAAAAACACTTCCATGTTCAAGGCCATTAACCCTAGAACTACCGGAAATTTTACTCAAGTTTTATAAAAACATTCTACACCAGAATTTTTACTTAAAACTATTTAATTTGTTTATTTAACTTATTATTGTCTGATTTATACATTTAGTTTGTTTTGAAGAAATTTCTGGTTTGAATAAATATTTTGAATGTACATGTCGGGTCCAATGGACCCGTCTGGTAGACGGAAGGTTAAATCTATCTGAGATGTAATTCTTTAATAAATTCTTTAAGTAAGTTGGAAGTGGTGATTCATCTATAATGGTTGAAATGGTATCCCAGTTTATTTTATCAAATGCGCCTTCAATGTCAAATGATATTAAGCTAGTATATTTATAACTTAGTAATGACTCATCTATGCGTTTCTTTAATGTCAAAATTGCGTCTGTTGTACTCTTTGATTCTCTAAATCCATATTGCGCATCATTAAAAAATGAGATATTTTCTAGGAATTTCATGGTTTTTATCTTTATAAGTCTTTCTAGGACTTTCCCCATCATTGGTAATAAAGTGATTGGTCTGTATGCTTTTGGTTGAGTATTATCTTTGTTCTTTTTCCGAAAAAATATAACTAGCCCTTTTTTCCACGGGGATGGAAAGTGTGATAAGTGGATACATTTATTATATAGATTCAATAACAATGATGGAAAACATTTCATTAAATTTTTGATTATTCTTCCATCTATGTTGTCGTATCCAGGGGCTTTTTTATTATTCTGTAATTGTATACAATACTTAAGTTCTCTTGCTTTAATTTTAACTTGATTGTATTCTTCTTCCGATAAATGTTGAGCATGAAAATGATGGATGACTTGATCAGTGGTTCCGAAATGATGGTGCATCAATTGTCGTTCAATTTGTAAATATTCATCGGTTTGATGAGAAGACTCTAGTACGGAGTGAATGAGGTCTGTATTTTTTAGATATTTTTTCCTTAATAACTTAAAGATAGATCCATAATGTGCTGTGGTCGTAGCATTATTTCCAAGCACTTTTAAATTATTTTTAAAATGCTGTGCATAATTTAATATTTACATTAATAAACATCATTTATGCCGCCATAAATGAGATGAACCATTACAGGGTACGAAACTATTCGTTTGTTTGGGTTTGATAACATGTGATGTTTCAAAATAGAGAAAGCATGGGTTCATTTTTGATCCAAAAATATTCAATTCGATATGAGTACGTCGGTTTACTTATTTTTGAGTACTTCATTTTTCTCAGTGTATCAACCTGCAGATCAAATATAGGGTTATTCAAAAGAATTGGAAAACATATTTGGCTATGGACGGTAACTGCTGAAATCAATTTTCAAATGTTTTATGAATTTTCTAAAATGTTTACTTAGTTATCTTATTTACGTCATTTCCCTAAATTACGATGTCTTGTTAAAGCATTCAGAAAGTGTTGGAAAGTATTTTATAATCTATGATTAACGCATGATTTTTCTTACTCGTTTTTTTTCTATTCCCAGATCAGTCTTTTCCTATAAAACATACCAAATCTATTTAGCTCATATTCACAAAATACAATATACACGGGAATAAAAAATTTAAATAAATATCGCTTATCATGCCGCTCTATAAATAATAGTTGTATTAATATCCGTTAGTCTCCATGTTCGTATTTAATAAAGCAATGACAAATCACAACAAATTAAAAAATTTACACATTCTAAATATCAAGCTTGAACTCAATATCAAGCATAGAACTTAATATCAAGCATAGAACTGAATAAAAAAAATATGTCAGTTGATAAGCATTGTTTTTTAAGTGGAAAAATTTAAAATGTTTTAGAAGAATAGGACTCCAAAATAGCGATATTTTGCTAAAAAGTACGGTAAAAAGATAAGATTTTATATTTACAGCAAAAGGTTATTTCAAAATTCATCGCTGTATTAATACTTAGAAATTTTTCCAGAGAGAATCCTTCGCCTTATATACAATATTTCAAATGAAAATCAAATATCAAATTAATTGCTTAAAAGGCGCAAAGGCCAACATAGAGAAAAAGATTCCATGCCGGGACTCGAACCCGGGCCATCAGTATAGCACACTGACATTCTACCGACTAAACCACATGGAACGACGACCAGTCTGTAAAATTTCTCACTATTACAGGTTGGCAAGGCTACAAACGCAGCACAAGATGGAATATTTATCGTGAGCCACCGACATGGGGTAAACACGAAACTTAATGAAATCCAGCATCGATTGAAACTATATTAATAATTGGAATTTTTTCCAGGGAGAAACATTCGCCTTGCATACAACATTTCAAATTAAAATTGCCTTTTAAGCAATTAATTTGAAATTTGATTTTCATTTGAAATATTGTATGCAAGGCGAATGGTTCTCTCTGGAAAATTTTCCAAGTATTAATATAATTTCAATCTATGCTGGATTTAATTAAGTTTCGTGTTTGCATCATGTTGGTGGCTCACGCTAAATATTCCGTCTTGTGCTGAGTTTATAGCCTCGCCATCATGTAATAGTGAGAAAATTTCCAGCCTGGGTATCGTTCCATGTGATTTAGTCGGTAGAATGTCAATGCGCTGTACTAATGGCCCGGGTTCGAGTCCCAGCATGGAATCTTTTTCACTATTTGCGTCTTTTAAGCAATTTATTTGAAATTTGATTTTCATTTGAAATCACAGTGTTTATGACAAGTTCGTCACAAATGACACATATTTCACAAATTGGTCACAGTGTGACTTCAAAGCATTGTCGCTTTCGTCACAGGTTCGTCACAAAGTTAATGCCAAAATAGTCACAAATGACACACTTTTCACAAATTTGTCACACCGTGACTTCACAGAGTGGTCACAATGTGACGTCACAAACGATCTCTAAAACGGCCATAACGACCTCGCATTCTAGTCACCATGACGTCACATCGACGGTCACAAAATCACAGTGTGACTTCACAACGACGTCGCCGTGACGTCACAGTGCCTTACGGGCTGTATTTACGCAAAGTTACCCAAGGCTCGAAGAAAACCACGGAAAACTCCGAATGGTTTGACCGACGGATGGGATTGGGTTCGAAACCAGCACTCCCATCTACAGGATTTGATAGCAGAACCACTCAGCCACTGGTGGGGCTTTGAGAACTAAGAAAAAAATAAATATCTCTTAAGATGAGTACAAAGAAGAAAGGAGTTAGAAATATTGATTTCATAAAGAGATATTTTAAGTATGCAAATGCCTTTACGCCGAAAGACATAACATTAGCGAGGGGAATTCGGAAGCTGGATACTAACAGCTTAAAAAAATTTTCATGTAATAAGATTATAAAACATTTTAAACTGTTTTTTTTTCTCCAGGATATTTCATATAAGAATCCATATGTTTACAAGCAGTACCACGATGACCTTTATTTTGCCATTTTCCTTATTTCCAAAAGCCCTCAATCAATTGCATGTTTACACAAGAATCGGGATCAATAAAATTATATATGTGGTCAACAGTGAAACGCTGAAAACTTGCAGCCAGTTATAATATAGGTTTGCAGCAATTTTGATCACAGTACATTTAATTTGTATTTTAGAGTCTTAAGTTTTAATTAAACTTGATATTTTCAAATGGAATTCTTTGGAAACTCTTATTTCATATAAAATTCAAAATATTTGAATGGTCTCGCTATTCTCTGCAGTTTCAGAAAAAATACTTTTTGAAAGTTTTCATATTAGATCTTGGTGAATCATAAGAATTTGATGCCAACATTTAAAAAAATCTATTTTTTTTTAAGTAACAAGGGAGGGAATGCGCAATTATAGAATGTATTTAAAAATTATGTGTCAAAAATGTAAAAGCAGATCGAAGAGACCTAAGTAAGAAGATTTCCTATAGGAATGTGCGTGCGGAAAGGCAGCGTTTAGGTAGTAGAAGGTGCTGTTGAATTCGGTGGATAAAAGCACTTACTGGCTTGAATCGTCATTCTCCGCACGGATTTTGAGCAACATGCGTCGTTACACTAATGTGGAGCTTGATATGCATTTAATGTATGGGGCTGCATAAGGAATTGGAACAGATGCTCAAAAAATGTACATGGAACGATTCCCGGGCAGGAATCTGCCAGATCGTCGATCATTTGAGCGTCTTCATCGGATGTTGTGCGCGAGTGTATCATTTTATGCTTCGAAGCATGATACGAGCACTGGAATATATCACAGAATTTCTGCAGAGGAAAAGCAGCATTATGCATACTGTGCATTGCACAGTTAGGGAAAATCCTCCGACAAGCTCGAGAGTTGTTGGAATTGCGTTGGGTGGGAGCCATTTACTGCCGCAGCCCCATACTCCGAATTGGTGTACCGATGTAGGTTGCTTGAAATTAGTGCTCGCGATTATACGTATAAAACGTATACGTAGAAAAACGTTTCACCATGTTATACCTATTCAAAAATCCGTATTGGTACAATAAGTTTTATACGCATAATCGTGAGCACTACTTGAAACCCTTGTGGAGAATGGCGATTCAATTCAGCAAAGTACTTTTATCGGCCGATCTCAACAGTGCCTTCTACTTCCTCAACGCTGCATTTTCGCATCCACATTCCTATACTAAATCTGCTTATTTAGGTCCCCTCTACCTGCCTTTACATATCTGACACATAATTTTGAAACACCCTGTATAAATTATTGTACGATCTTCTTCTTGCAATATATTTTCGCACTATACAAACCATATGTTTAACTAATCTTTCAGCATTGTCTCTGATTTAAACATGAATGTAAAACTGTCGCAATTGCTCTTTATTGTCTTAAAAATTTAATCGTCATGAATTTTCTTAAAGAAACTTGAATCTCAATTCCAAGAATTTAGTAGATAATGCGTAGACAATATCTATATACACTTAAATTACAGAAATAAACTTATAACTATTCCATAAAAACAAATTTACCAGTTTGTATATCTTATTTATTAACATCATAGTTCCTTTAAAAAAAGAATAACATTCCTCCATACAAAATGAAAATTTGGTACTAATAATTTGTTATATGATTTAGATAAGATTTCATTTCATGGAAAATACTTTTCAGGGATTCCTTTTAGGTAGATTCCGTATGAAATACTACCTATTACATTCTCCTCTGTGTTGGAATTTCTGAAAAAAATTGCAGATCTACACCGCTCATGACTCTTAGAACCCAAAACCACCCTCAGTAAAAAACTTTCTCTCTCTCTCTCTCTCTCTGTATATATATATATATATATATATATATATATATATATATATAGAGAGAGAGAGAGAGAGAAAGTGTTTTATAAGTGATATATATATATATATATCACTTTCTTCTGGACACGATAGCTTCCCTAATTCTGCCAAATCTCTTCCAAACTGATACATAAAATCAAGCGGCATAAAATCTCGGTCAAGTTTGTTACTGTCCAAAATCAAACCAATGGGGTGGAAATAGGGAGGGGTTTTGTGAAAACCAAAAAAACCCATAACTTCTTAATTTTTGTACATATAAAATCAGTTTAAAGTTTTTATTACTTCTAACAATTGGCCCAAAATTTTATGTATCACAGATTTTTGATAAATTTAAAAATGGGCTCAAGGGACGCAAAAAATATAGTTTTAGTGAGAAAAAAATTCATAACTTCATCAATTCTCAAGATGTCAAATCCAATTAAATTTATTAAAATTCTTCTTAATATTATCTACAACTTTTATATTGACAAGTTTTTGATAGGACCAATTCATACCGCAAAACGAAATTAAAAGCGAAAACAAAAAGGGGGAGTTGTAGAAGAAAAAATCAATAACTTCGTCAATTCACAAGATGTAAAATCCGCATGAATTTATTATATATCTTCTTAATATTATCTACAACATTTACGTTGACAAGTTTTTGATGCGACCAATTCTTACTGCAAAAACAAATTAAAAATACATAGTTGTTGAAGAAAAAAATCATCGTATTAAGGGTGTATTCAAATCCAAATGGCTTATTTTCTGACACATTTTTAAATTCATTTTTGCTCTCAAACGCATGCAATTGGTAGATTCTCTTATTCAGAAACTATATAATGTACCCTAATGATCTATTTTTTTATAGAGGCAGAATATATTTCAAAAAATGTTGTCAAAGTGGGCATTTTGAACCGAATTTCCCGAAGCGATTGTGTTAGAAACAAAAAATATTGTTCTACTAAAAAAATAATTATTTATAAATCAAGTTTTAGTTAATTGAACGAAAAATAAAAACACAGGTCGCTTATAAATCTCTTCAAAATTGACGTCAGCAAGTTTCATATTTTTCTATTAAAAGTGAATCTGAAAATGTGGCAAAAAAATTCGAGTTGCTGAGCATGGAAAAGTATTTTTTGAATACTGCCTTAACATGATTCTGATACAACCAGCTCTTATTTAAAAATGAAATAAAAACTCGTCAAAAGCGGCCAGATAAAATTGTTAAAGTGGGTTTATCTGTATTTATGATACTATTTTTGTTGGTGAAATTAGTATACTTAACTTCGAAATCTACCTCTGCCTGTAGGCCGGGTCGGCAGGGATTTTTTTCTATTACATATTTTGATGTTTTATTAAATACGTTTGTCATGTTCTATCTAATGTATAATATTTTCGTCATTTTCAGGTCAATTTAACTGCAGCTTATACGTTGATGGTTGCCTTTGTATCAGCGACACTTGTATTTTAAAATCGTATAAAGCTGGCAATACTTATGCCATCCGGGCATAATGTGAAAAAAGGTTTGTTGCGATCTCTTGTATCGAAGTAGATAACATAATACTTTAGATTAAGTTAGAATAAAATTTTAATATAACGCATTAATGCGATGGAATTTTAATAATTTTTAAAATATACCTATCTATAACATAAATTATGTATTTTTTTGTGTTTCTTTCTTTCTTTCTTTTTTTTTCTTTTTTTTTTTTCTTTTTTTTTTTTTTTTGTTTTTCTTGATATAATATATTTATAGTCAGGTTATAAGCAAATTCCCGTTATAATGAATCTCGCTGTAATAGGTTTATCTTTGTTTTGTATTACAAACTCTATTCTGTACAGCACAATTTTATACCAATCGGTATATAGCTGTAATTATATCCTGCATCTGAAACATATGATGTAATATCCATTCGGCTATATCCAGTTCTGGGATTAAGGGTTTAGAAATATCAGAAACATTTTCTTTTCATTGTTTACTATTTGTAGAAAGGAAATCTTCCTCCCATAATACATTTTATGTTATTTGTCTCAGGATAAAAGAAATATAAATAAGCACCTTTATTGACCACTAAGACCGTTGCTTTATTTAGCACATGAGAATTTGCTTCCATAGAAAAATATTATATTATATAATATATAATAATTTTTCATAAAAGATTTTAATATATTGCATATCGTTCTACGTTGCTTAGTTATAGATTTATTGGGGAAAGTTAAATAATAAGGTGAATCCGATTATGAATGATTAGCCTTCTTAGAATGTTCTTCTACCCGGATTTTCATGAGACTTACATTGTTAGTTAGATAGGTTTTCAGGGATGGTTTTACTATATTGCGCATCGTTCTACCAGTGCTTAGTTAAAGACTTATTGGAGAAAGTTCTATAATCAGATGAACCTGATTGAGAAAAATAGCATTTAAAAAATGTTAACCCCTAACAGGTTTTGAGGAGACTTGAATTAATAGAAACCTAAGGACGGTAAATCAATGGTCATGTTTAAAAAAATCGCAGATACAGTTTCATGTCGAGTGGGTGAAATAGGTAAAGACAGAATGTGAGTCATAATACAACGCAAGATTTATGGCGGAAGTAACAACAGAAAGTGTTGAAAAAGGTCTTTCCAGGCATATGTACATATTGACCCGGAAATAAGAACAATACAAAAAATGCAAATTACTCATTACAGCCATAGAAGAGACATGTCAGTAAAAGATATGTCGACGATGCAATGCAATGAAATTTCTCACACATTTTGCCATGGTTTGAGTGACGTGATTCATGACGTTTTGAGTCAACTAGTCCCAGTCCTCTGTCACTGTAAGAATGAGGACGACTTGCTTGTCCGAGGATATGGGCGAGCAGCAAGACGTCTCATCAAGACACCTTAAAAATAGGAAAAAGTGAACATAAGGCAGCAGAATTTCAGCAAAGGTACCTTGTAGCAGTCGTAGTCCGTGTTTCAAAGACTTGTAGTAGCTTTCAACCATTGACCATAATGCCTGCCCATACACTGATGCTACAAGCACCATATCGGTCCATTGTCTGGACCGTAAGCACTACCAAATTCACACCATATCATTCGCCATCTACTTTCAGAAGAAAGATTGAACCGGCACTCATCTGGAAAGAAGTTATTGGCCCTGTCGTCATTGGTCCAGTGGTGATACAGACGGCACCATTGAAAACAGGCACTTCGGTGAACAATTGCAAGTGGGACGTACACAACCGGTTTTCGGGCGTATAGTCCAGTCTGTCGCAAACGAATAGCAGCAGTTTGCCGGGATTACTGAGTTCCTGTGGCTGAATAGTCTCTTCATTTGATCAGCTGTGGTGCGATAGTTCTTTTTTGATATTAGAACGGTGTACTGATCGTCTTAGGCTACCTTATTGCGAAGACGATCTTCTAACTTGATCCTGCTATACTGCTCACTTGTGTGAAACGCTACCCATATCCTGGAAATAATACTGTGGACTAGGTCGAATTCCCTAGCAACAGCTGTATTTTGTCGCCTTCATCCAGCTTTCAAATTATCTGTCCACGTGTAAAATTATCCTAAAGTTGTCTGCTAGACATGACCTCGCATTCCAAAGTGTAACATTCTTCCGACCTATTCAAATAGAACATTCAACACTCACTGGCTGCAAGCACCGAATGCTTGCAAAGTGGTCTGTATGCCGCTAACCGTTCTGTATGCCGTCACGTCACTCACACGTGAGATAATAAAAACATTACAATTCTACATTGATTGGCATTGCATCATGCTTTTACACAAATTTCCAATAGCTGCTGCCTCCGATTCCTCACCTGATATCGTTTAACACTTTGCACTCCGCGTTATTTTGAGTATTGGCTACCAGCAACTCCGCGTCACTTTGACTGTAGGCTACCAGCAACTCCGCGTCGTTACACAAATATTTTATTCGATCGGCACCACTTATTTAAAAGAAGAAAAAGTACACAATTTAAAAAAAAATACTTTGATTAAATAAGGCAAATTTTACTTTCTTTTATTACTAGTGCCAAAAACAAAATTTGCAATGCAAGTTCATGTCGCCGCAGCGGCGACAATGGAGTTTTTCACTTACCTTACCGTATCGCCGCAGCGGCGACAACGGAGTTTTTCACTTACCTAACAATGTCGCCGCAGTGTCGACAACGAAGTGCAAAGGGTTAATCTAAATTTCATCTAACTGTAGGTATATTATACTTTTCTTTAAATCCTGATGCTTTATGAGCACAACGTTATGTTAGAAATTAGTAGCAGTGCTAGATGGTAATTATTTTAGACTTACGTAATGGAATTTATTATTTTCATAAATTTTCATTTTAAAAGTATGTTTATTTAATTAAAAATTTTGCATATGATTTTTTTGATGTTATTTCTTTAAAAATAGAGTTCTGCACGTTTACTGCTTGCATTTGTAAGTTCATTATATTTTCTATTATAAACAAGATAATGTGATCACGCATTAACACTAGAGCCGCCGGAATTTTTGATCAAGTGTTATAAAACTATTTTACACCAGAATTTTTTTAAAAACTATTTAACATATTTCTTTAACTTATTTCCCCGTGGTACATATTTAAATTATCTTAGAAAAATATTTCTGGTTCGAATCGAAATATTTTCATTTTTTACCGGTAAACATGACCGCTATGGCGGTTCTAGTGTTAAGATATAAAATGTATCAACAAGCTGTGGTTTTGTTATGTTTCAATGTCTTGTTTAACACTTCGCACACGATTACGTTACACTAGACTTCTCAAATTATCTATTTATATAAACCTTACTACCTCGAGAAATTGTAAAGCAAATATGCAGAATTAACGCAGATTGTTTTATTATGTCTCCTAAGAACACTAAACATTTAGTGCCCAATTGTCTGTTTTAACTGGTTGCATAGAGACGCTTATGTGCTTAAATAAGGGGATGATTACTATTTAGAAACAGCGTATAACCGAGGCTGTGTTGTGATATAAAATGGTAGCGTGGAATAATTCAAAGAGCCGTTCTCCTTTAAAACAAAGAAGTATTATTAAAATCACAAGATATTTAAATAATACGGTTTCTGGATTAAGTAAACATTTACAACATTTTAATAGGATCCATGAACAGCTTGCAATCATTTGTCATTAGAGTTAGGTCCAGTTATCACTATACTGATTATTAGTCACTATAAAGTCTGTAGTAAAGTTAAGTCTAAATCAATACATTTGTAAGTTAAATATGAGTACCTCTTTCACTGCTTCCACTGGAACAATTTCTACTCTAGGAAAAAATTCACTTTAGTAGACGGCAGGATGTCCTACTTCTCTCGTCTGTTGGCAGTCAAGACTCGCTAGACTTCCTTTTGCTCTTGTTGTGGGAAGTGACAAGCCTTACCGTTATTTAATGTATTCCGCTTCGGATGTCCCGGACAAAAAAAACGACTACAGAGATTAGACCCTGTAACAAACGGGAATCTAAATGCCCTTCCAAAGTTACAACACAACTCTAATCTCTAAAACTCTCTAAAAAAAGCTCCTGCTTTTCTTTATATCACTCACACGCAAGAAAAGTGACACATCTCGCAAACATTCATTTTGAGTTTTATTTCACTAATAGGTCTTTCATAGGTGTATTTTGCTACACAAACAGTTTCATAAGTGTAGTTACACAGTAAACCCCTTTATTACGCTATATGCCCATTTGTGATACACAGAAGAAGGGTAGATTGTGTGGGGAGATAAAATTACCCAACCCTTCAAACGTCATCCTACGTCTTCATTCTTAAGGGCTTTATGATTTCATGCATGTTTTTAGTCCTGTATGCAGAGCTAAGTGCTGCAATTTCCTCTTATAGCAAAGTTATACAAATTTTCTTTTGCCTCTCCTGTGAAATTTGCTTTTGTCGAGATGTGCCATTTTTCTTGTGGATGAGCGATATTATCTAGGCATTTACAAATAACAAAAGCCATTTGTTCTAGCCACTTAATTAACTAGTAAGTGATGTCACTAACAAAGTTTGATCTTATGAAACGAGTGACAGATCTCAGACATCATGATGGAGATAGTTTCAGTTTGACGTCCCACTATATGCGATGGTCTCTGGGTGAACTTTGGATGCTAAAGAGAGACTTTGCTGCCCTCCACTTTGTAAAAGCTCTCACTTTAGTATTAACTAGGATGATTGATTAAGATATTTGAATCCTTTCAAGTATTGGAACCGAAATCTGAACTTAGAAGAAATATCGAGCAAAGATGATTTTAGATGGGATTTTCCAGTGCTGGGTTTTGGACAGCAATTCGGGTCTTTCTAAGTGAGATACAGTATATCTGTCACAAATTATGCTTAAACTAGGGCGCTCTGCCGCCTGCAATCTACGCTCGCCAACCCCCGTTCAGACACTGCAGAATCTAAAAGCACGCTAATCTGATCGGTTTTAAAAAGATTACAGAAGATTGAATTATACTGAAAAAACCTGTAGCGATCTTTTTGTAAACGGGTTTCCATTCAATTTCCTTTCATTGCAAAAATGTAAGGCAAAATCAGTTGCTGTTAAGACATTCAATGGTTCTTTTCGTGTTTGGTTAAAGGAGATTAGCATTTGAAAAGAAGTTAAAATAAAATGAATTAAGTAAACAGATTCTTTGTCTCCCGGTATTTTTTAACAGTGTTATAAAACGATTGACATCATACAATTTACTACAGTTACTAAAATATGCTGCTTTAACCCCTTCAAGGGTGGTGGTTCATTTTTGGAACATTTAATTTGCATTCTTAAATGTCACATTGGCACCTGAATATTCGGATGAAAATTTTCCTTTTATTAAGTAAGTGAACAAAAGATGTGATACCGGGAAACGGGAAAAAGTCCGCCATTTTTGTCGTGTGCATATTTTGAGCTCCTGATTTAAAGTTCTTTTTTTTTCAGTAAATATCTGAACCAGTTCTGATTTTGTGGCATATTTCTTTTATATATGTTAATGTACTTATCTGATAAAATTTATGTTTAATTATATAAAGTATTTGTTTATTTAATTTAACTTTGAAATTTTTCGTTTCTATCCGTCTCGCCGTAGACACGCCATGTTTAAGTGACTTTTTTATTTTCTATTTACTTAACATTAATTATTCATTTTACTGTCAACTTCTGTAAAGAAGTATACGTACATTCTCTTTCTTATCGCTGTATTAGTTTTCAACTTACTGTATTTATTTAGTAGTTATCTATTTATCAAGTTTTTGATTATAGGCGGATCACATTTCGTCTCCATTTGTTATGGTGGCCATTTTGTAACTGTGTTGTGTTGAGTAGTTTCTGTGCTGTCTTTCAGTGTTTATTTTTATCTGGTTACTTGTGTTTTGCGCTTTGTTTAGTTCTGTTACTGGTTTAGTTGTATCTCTCACATCTTTGGAGTACCGTTTATAACTGTGGTTCTTTTTGGTTTATTTGTAATCATGTGTCAGGGTTGGAGCCTTTAAATTTTTTCTTGTGCTATCTTGCTTTTGGTCTTATTGAGAATATGGTGTTTATGTAACTAATGGAGTTGCAATAGTTACGATTGAATTGGTCGCAGTATTATTAGTTTGGTTGTTAAATTATTTTTGTATATTGGTTAAGTTGGTGATTTTGATTACTAGTAGTAATAATATTTGTCTAACTGTGCTTTTTGTCTAACTGTGGCGTCCTTTGGTGGTAGGTTGGTTACTGTGCTGTGTCATTGTCTGTTTGTGTCACATGAGTAGGGAGTTTAACGTATTTGTAGTATTCTGTGATTCATTGGCTGATTTCTAGTGGATATTCATGGATTGCGTTGTCTGCTTTGTCATTTGGTTGGATCAATAGGATTGTTTCAGACCATTGGTCTGTACTACATAAGGTGAAATGTTATTCTGACTATTACCGGCCCTTGGTGGATCGTCGGAAGTCTGGCTTTCATAGGGTAGAGGGTCATTTGGTGTAGTTTTTCTTGTGATTTAGAGTACTTTTAGTGCCTTTCGGAGTAATTATGGCTAATGACGATGTAGATAAATGGATCAAAGAGGTTCAGGGAAAGAATTTTATAGCATTGGTAATAGATATACATGCTAAGATTGTGGATCTATTGTAATATAAAAGATCAAAGGATCACAAAATTACTATGCCTTTAGTGGCAAATATAAAGAAGTCCATGGATTTTCTACTTAAACAATGTGCCGAAATGAGTGAGGAGAGTAAAGTGACGAAAACAAGATAGGAGGACAGAGATGATTAAACCAAGATGTTGAGTGAGCTGGCGCAGAAAATAACAAGACCATCTACCGCCTCGGTTGATGAGCTACCGGTCAAGGAAAAGGAGATACAGCAGAAGAGGAAAGTGGAATTTTCTGTAATAATAACACCTAATACTGAGAATCAGGATATGGATGTAGTTAAAGATAAAGTTAAGAAATTTTGTAAAGGCAGAAGTGATCTCCCGACCCCTAAAGATGTAATTGTTACAAAATCTAAATCAAGTTATTCTGAAACATCGTAATAAAAAAGATATAATGAAAAAATCGCTAACGGAGGCAGGAGAGATCAAGGATATGGCGAAGGTAAATGTACCGGTTAGGTGAAGGGATTGAGTATTGATCCTAAGTGTGGATCCAAAGTTAGATGAGGAGGAGGTTGGGAGAGTGGTTGAGAGGCTTTTGCGGGGAATGGATACAGATATAACTAGTGGAAGTTTTAAAGAAAGACTGTTGACTTCTCAACTTGAGGGTGCTACACGTTCTCTTATTGAAGGATTTTTATATAAGTCGGATGATGGAGTAAGAATAATAAGAAAAAAATCAAACGAAACAAGGAAAGAATAACTGGTTGTTAGATGTGTATGTTGACAGAAAACAGGCCCTCCTTGGACTTCGCCGCAGATCCATTGATTTTGAAAGATCCGCGTAGTTGAGTTTATCTCAATCATACGTTGTTTCAAGTGTCAAAAATTTTGGTATCTGCCATAAATGTAGTGAAACAACCCATTGTGTAAAATGTGCCGGAGACCATGTGTTGAAAGACTGTAAATCGGAAACCTTGTGTTGCGCCAATTGCTATTTCAACGATGCTGGTGGAGAATGTAGTCACAGGGCAGATAGTAGTGGTTGTCCAGTCTTCCTGAGTTATAGGGATGGTATGTTGCCGAACCGTAGTTAACGGCACGCTTGGTGGCCCCCACCTGTTGGTAATTTGAATGTGTTGCAAATATAATCTTCACCACTGTAATGATGTAAATGAAGCTTCAGTTAACTATGCTATTAATAATAACATTGATATAATTTTATGCCAGGATCCTTAAATTCTTGATGGTACTGCACCTGGCATTCCACCAGAATGGATTATCTTTTATTCTAACTCATTTAATGCTGCTGTCATTTTTACTAATAGAGAATGTGCCACGATCAGTAATTTGGTTTTAGATAATGCTGTGTTTGTATCTTTAAATGTAAATAATGATGAAATTTTCATTGGTTCGCAATATTCTTCCCCAAGCCCAAATATAGATAAAGACTTTGAAGACATTTGCGAACATTTCCAGAATTTTCACAAAGTAATATTAGCAGGGTAATTTAATAACATTACTGGACTTGGGATATACTCGTCCATCCGAGAGAACTGATGTGCTCCTAGAACATCTCTTGGAGAAAAATCTGTGGATTATAAATGACACTGATGCCGCTCATACATTTGTTCAAAATTCGCTGAAGTGTAGACCCGATTTGACATTGGGAGGTCTCGAGATCTGTGGAAAGATTGATCATTGGTATGTCGGTGATAGAATTACTCATTCAGTGACCATAGATATATAAGATATTCTCGGTTTGGGCTACGTTGCCTCTAGAAAAAGGAATCAACGATACAACAAGTCCAAAAATAAGAGTTTCAGAAAATTCAATGATAATATTAAGAAAAAGGAAGAATACTGGTTGAACGAACTCCTGAAAATTAAGAATACAGAAGACTTGGAAAAACATGGGAATCAATTTGTGAATGAGGTGTCTGATATTACAAGGGGATGTTTTAGGAAGGGACGTTTGTCACATGAACCAACGGTGAAATGGTATTCAGAAGAGTTAAGGATCGAAAGAAACAGAGTTTCTGCCATGTAGAGAAGAAGTGTTAAAAATCCGGAAGATATAGATATGAGAGAATCCTATAAGAAATATAGAAGGGAATACAATAGAAATGTGAAGAATGCTAAATGAGAATCGTGGAAAAACTTTTGTCAAAAGACAAATTAATCGCTTGGAAATTTATACAAGTATATTTCTGGAAAGACGAAGAAATATACAGACTTCACATTTACCAGATTAGAAGAATCACAACCCTTTGATACATATGATGATGTGGCAAGGACATTGATGGCAGAACAATTTGGTATTGACGAAGTTCCGGAGAATATTTATGAGTTTATTTCGGATA
The DNA here is from genome assembly GCA_963932465.1 of Maratus speciosus. Lineage (NCBI taxonomy): Eukaryota > Metazoa > Arthropoda > Arachnida > Araneae > Salticidae > Maratus > Maratus speciosus. The sequence continues at coordinate 477,587,340 of OZ010795.1, read as the reverse complement.
AGATCGAAGAAGATGGATATATGGAAGTAACAACAAGGGAATTGAAATACGTAATGAGCAAAAAGGAAAATAATAAGGCACCAGGCTGTGACGCCTTAGATGCTTTGATAATCAAAAATATTTGTTGAACCAATATGAATTATGTCAAGAAATTATTTGGAAAATGTCTGAAACATGGTCATTTCCCAGAGGCATGGAAATCTGGTAAGGTGATTTTCTTTTTTAAAAGGAACAAAGATAGTAAGTCTGTCAGGCCATACCGACCGATAACTTTGTTATGTATTTTTGGTAAGCTCCTTGAACGGTTAATTAAAATTAGGATTATGCCGAAGCTGGGAAAAGAAAAATTTTGGGATAATGGTCAGCATGGATTCAGAGAAAGAAGGAGCACTATCACAGCTTTGGATGATCTAAGAGAAAGAATTCGCAGAAATCTGAATAATTATAAATATTTTGCAATGACGTCGGTTGATATACAGGCAGCATTTGATGCGGTGGGCTGGCAGATACTAGCTATGTTGATAGATAGGTTACCAATAGCTCAATACTTAAAGAATATTCTGAAAAATTATATATCGCGTAGAAGAATAGGATTTAGTTTCACATATGGAATTATTTGGTATATATTATTTAAAGACTGTCCCCAGGGAAGTTGCCTGGTCCACTTCTCTGGTTGTTCGTTGCAGACTACCTACTGAAGAGATACAGATTAAGGCATGGCAATATATTATCCTACGTTGACGATTTCGTAGTTTTTGCAGATGCAGACACAAGAAAAGAATTAGAAGAAGAAATGAAGAGACGTATAGCATGGTTTGCAGAGAATTGCGAGAATTTACATTTAACAATAAGCAAGGAAAATGCGATAGTATTTTATTTCGCAGGTATTTGTTTGAAAACAGGCATCCTATTTTCAAGATTGGAACATCATCGATACCCGTAAAAGACTCAGTTGAATACCTGGGCGTAACTATTGACAGTAAATTAAAATGGATTAGAAACCTTGAGAAAGTAAGAGAGGGGGTGAGAAATTTTACTTCAAATATTAAGAAAACAGGTCAGAGAGATAGGGGATTACAAGCATTATATAGAAAGATTTGGTATAATTCTGTGATAGAAAAACAGATAACATACCCGTAAGGCATGGTGACGTCACGTCGACGTCGTTGTGAAGTCACGCTGTGACACTGTGACCGTCGATGTGACGTCACGTGACGTCGATGTGAAGTCATTGTGACTAGAATGTGAGGTCGTTATGGCCGTTTTAGAGCTCTTCTGTGACATCACATTGTGACGACTTTGTGAAGTCACGGTGTGACAAATTTGTGAAGAGTGTGTCATTTGTGACTATTTTGGTATTAACTTTGTGACGAATTTGTGACGAATGTGACAATGCTTTAAAGCCACATTTGTGAAATATGGGTCATTTGTGACGAAATTGTCTTTAACACTGTGATGATTCTGTGACGACAGCGACACTTGCTTTGAAGTCACATTGTGACAATTTTGTGAAAATTGTGTGATTTGTGACGATTTTGTAATTAACGTTATCACGAATATGGGACTAGTGGCAATGTTGTGAAGTCACACTATGACATACTTGTACAGTTGTAAACATGTATGCATGTCACACATAGTCATAATTATGCATGTTGTAAAATCATTTACATCTATAACGTTAATATACTTCGGCGATACATCGCAATTAAAACTTGGGGGCCGCTATAACAAGGGTATACCAAAAGAATTTTATTGAATAAAAATGCAATAACCCGCAGACTTCAATTTTTGTTGCACCTTTCTTTCCTATTGCAATAAATGAGAATATTGAAGACAACTGAATGATCGATCTATCACATTTTTTTTTTTTCAAAATTAGCTGTTTGTTGAAAGCATTAAAATTACCAAAGAAACAATTTGTTTAAATATTCAAATCTTTATCAAAATGATATTTGTGTTAAAAATATAATATTTTATAATATGTACAGTACTTTTTATATTCTTTAAGCTATAGAAAATACTGAATGAAATTAATTTATTTCATTTAATACGCATTACAAACTCGAAGTCACTGGTGAAGTTGAATTTTTTCGATTACACAACATTTATAATAAAAAAAAAATGAAAGATAAAAAGAAATGCCGATATTAAGTAATTAAATTTTACATGTTTTATGATATTGATTACCATAATATATATATATATATGATTGTAATTCAAATAAGTTGGGGCTGAGAAAATAGGATACTTCTTTGTTATAGAGGCCCCTATAAATTTGATTATGCAAAAATTGCAGTAACGACATTGCTAAGATCATTGTGAAGTTTATGCATGCGTTATATACATATATATATATACACTCGAAACGCTCATCATGTGCCATATAGTCATTATATACGTATTGTTTACGTCTTTTATGCCACATACATGCATTACAAAATTTACGATGTACATTTTAGCAATAACCATTTGAAACTACTCAAATGAAAAATACAGCTTTGGTATAAAAAATTAACTGAGTATCACCAGTATCATTATGTTGAGAATTCTAAGAACAATTTCGGCAATACTCGTTATGTTGGAAGATAGCAACAATAAATAAAATCGTATTTTTAAGCTCACTGTAAAAGTGAGTAAAACTTTTGGGTATGCATATAACGGGGATACAAAGGGTTAATTTATTTTACATCAGGGTTTGCTTGAAGTAAAATCCATATATAAAACAACTTTTTGATTATTAAAAAATAACTTTAATAATTGATTGCCAAAATTACATTTTTATTTATGAAATTATATATTATAAAAATAACTCTTACTATCTATGATTTTTTAAAACAATAATACCTTATTGCTTATAAAACACAGCACCGCAGCTACTCTATTTTGCGTCTAATATGAAAGTTTTTATGTTTTGCCAAAGATCTATCTGGCTGGATATATGTTGCCATGACATATATAACCCTGATATTATCATAAATAGTACAAAGAGATTAGAATCTACAACGGAATTTTTAGAATAAAGTCTGGTGAAAGTTTTATAAATACAGTAGAAAGCCGATTATCGGAACTCTAATTGACCGAACTTCCAATTATCCGAGCAGCATATTTCTCACAAAGAATTCTTTTTAACCGAATTTCCAATTATCCAAATATTTCTCTCTCTAAAAAAGAAAAAAAAAACACCTAACTTCCAATTTATTTTTTGCTTAAATTTATAATCTCTGAAGTTTAGAAAATGATAAAAAGAGAAAAAAAAATTAAATAATAAAAAAGCAAACAAAAAACAGTAAAAAAAAAACAATATTTAAGCACTCCAGTACTAAGTGGTGCTGTCAGTCCTAAACCTAGATAAAGTGTGAAGGTTTAGAATAGTCAGGAACATCCCTTAAACTGTCTGCCCATTTATCCGAACTTTTGCTTATCCGAACTAGGGTCGGCCCCGACTTGTTCGGACAATCGGCACTCTACTGTATATATTGTATTAGAAATACAAATAATCATATTTATTTTTATATGACACAATAAAACAAAATAATGAAGACAGTATCAAATGGTTAACTACTTTTTAATGTAAATAAAGTATAAAAATTGAGACCATAAATACAAAATAGAGCCACACATAGGTTCATTATTATTACTAATATTTTATTTACAAGATTATGGTAATTATAAATAAGAAATCAATTTTAATCACGCTGTTTATAAAGAGTGTATAATATCGATACTTTGAAATTTATCTCGATAAAATCATTCAGGAAATAAAATGATAAAATTATCCAGAAAAAAGTAAATAATAAAAGATGGTTATTACATTTTAGATTCCTGCCGTTCAAGTATTTGCGTTATTTTTAAAGTAAAATCATATTTAAACACTTACTGATTGCGTAACTTCTATATTTTCATTTGCCAACAGACTTCTAGTTCACTTTGAAAACATTTCAGTAAGAATGTTTAACAACTGAAAAGCTTCCACCCGCTATGACTATTTCTTTATAGATTTTAAAACATTTCTCAGGTTGAATAATACATTAAATAATCATGTTTTTCCTTAACATTACATATCTACGATCTCTTTTAATAGTATACGTTTCCGTTGTGTCTTATTTTTTATAAATTCCTCTTCTGAGCAGATGCAATTTTTTTAAATAAAAACATGCAATGCAAATTGTTTAAGACCATCACTTAATACAAAATTAAAAAATTATGTTTGCCAATAATTTTATTCCATAAAAAGTCCTTTTTTAAATAATTTAATTATCTTTAAATGTTTATTAATTATATTAATGATTGATTATAATACTTGTCCAGGGGCGCGTCGCCCTATTGTGCAATGTGTGCGGCGCACACAGGCGCCAGAATAATAAAAACGTCAAGCATTTCAAGTGAGCAAAAAATATTTAAAAAATACATATTTTTTAATTTTATTAAAATTAATTAGTCTTGAAATTGTAATTATATTTTACAGATTTACCTCAAATAAATTACTTAGAATCACTTAAATGTTATTATTCTTTAAAATGAATATGATAAATTAATCAATTTCAATTCAGAACTTAAAAATTTAGCATGGAAACATTACAAAAAACTTGAGCATTTGTTAGCATTCTATCCAATTTTAGATTCCAAAAGGGACACTATTTCAGATATACTATTTTAAACTGTTTTATTGAGGGAAAAAAGGTAGTTTAGACAAAAATACAAGAGGTCGGGGATATAAGAATGGATTTAATATGTTCCGACCATATATTATATGACGAAATTTTATCATATAGCTGCGTTCTATCCCCCCGTAAAGTTTTGGACATTTTCTTCAGATACACCTTGTATATATAAACTTATAATTAATATATTAAATACAAAAAATATATATTTTGTAGTATTTCATTTGTGCTCGCTGATGAGTTTTTATAAAACAATAGTTTTTCGGGAAGAGGTATAGGGCGCAAACTCAAGATTTGCACACAGGGGCCAAACACCACTGGCGCGCCCCTGTACTTGTCCATATACTTTCATATTTATGACACCATGTGGTTTTAACCAAATTTTTAAATAAGAAAATAAACCAGATTAAAATGCAATTTAAATCACTAATTTTAATAATCTGATCAAAGCTGTTGAAAAGGAAGTTAGATATTTTAACAAAATAAAAAATAAATGTAATGAAATATTTGTGTTCTATAACATGTTTATTAGAAGATAACTAAAATCATAGTAATTACAAAAAAAAAGCAAACAGGGAAAATAATATTTTAGATATTTCAATAAAATAAAAAATAAATGTAATGAAATAATTATGTTCTACAGCATGTTTATGAGAAGCTAATTAAAATTGTTGTGATAAAAAAAAAGCAAACAGGGAAAATGTTATTTTTACATACCTAATTTCATTGACGTTGTACGTGATACTTTGATTTTGGGGAACCAATTAAATCCGATAATAAGTACGATAGCAATGACTTGAATCATCTTCAACAAGTCAAAGCTACCGTAATTTTCTCGGGTTTATATTTTGTTAGCTGAACTAACTTATATCCTGAGAACGTTCTTGTTTCAGTTTTTAAATCCATGTCAACACGTCTATGCTGTCCAGTTTCCACAGAACTTCCCGCGTTTATTCTAAAAAGCTTCACTGTTACTTTTATCCGTTATTCTGCGGTCGAGTCGTAACAACTGAAATAGTGCAGATGCAGACGATTTTTAAGTTTCGAAGTTCGAAGCAGATGTTTTCGGGGTTTTTTTTGTTTATCTATAAACAGTTTCGGAAGGAAATTAAATGCTTAATAATTTTATCAAATTGTCTCTAATTCAATTTCCTGCTTGGAAATGTTTTATTGTATTTCACCTTTTATTTTTATCAGTTTTATTGAATTGTAAAGTTTCATTTATGTAAATTATAATAATAATATTATCCATAATTAGAGTTTACTAGATAAAACATTGCTTAATTTTTCAAAATGTGTACAAATTAATTTAATGGTAATAATGAAGACCCCCTCTTTTTTTAAAAGTAAAATTTGTATCACAGGTAATATATACAAAATATCTTCTAAAAAATACAACAAGATTATCGAGAAGAGATGAGTTTTTCTTTGTCAATCTGTCATTCTCTTAATATTAATTTTCTGTATAATAAAACATCTTGTACAATAATTTTTAAAGATATATTTTGAAAACAAAAAATAAAATATGAATAATTAATTATGTCATGGGCTTTGCATAAATTGTGCATAAATTTTATATTCGGAAAATGTCAATTTTATTTTAAACGTCTGAAAGAAGTAGAATTAAAAAAAAAAAAGTTAGCTAAAATAGTGAAACACTAAGAGGGAAAAAAAATGACTTGAATGCAAATTATAAAGCAAGAAATGCATATATGACTAAACTTTGAAGACGCTTTCTGCGTGCTCATTAAAATCTGCAGACTTAACTGTAATAGAAAGTTTTTAGTTTGGAATCACAGAACTGTTTCGACTACTCTTTGAGAAACTTCTAGTATAACAGATGATCATTTACAAAAATCTTTATAAAAGATAAGTCGAGGTCTGTTTACCTAAAACATTTTTTTAATAATATGAAGTTTGCATAATTAGGAAATCTTTTTGTGTCCTGATGAATTAATTATATTTTATGTTATATGAAAATAAAAAGTTTTGGTTAGAGGCACAGAGGCAACTTGGACCACGGTTTAAAAAAATTTTTAATCCGGCAGAAAAATATTTTTTACAGTAAATAACATGTTTTTATTATTTGTTGTAATTTTTTAAAATTTTTCTAAGAAGTTCACATCTCAGTCACAATGTGACATCACTGAGTGGTGGCATTTTGGTCACAGATGTGACGTGACCACAGTGACTTACAGTGACGTCACAATGACGTCACTGTGACCATGCATGCTATGAGGGTATGGTGCGGAAATTTGGTTTCCAGATTTGAAAGTGCAGGCACTTAGAAAATTAAGTTCATGCCAGAGGCTTGTCTTATTATCAATTATCACATCATATAAAACAATCTCTACAGGCGCTTTGTGTGTATTGGCTGGTGTTGATCCATTACACATTTCACTCAAACGTTCTGTGGTAAAATATAGAACGTGGAAATGCCAGTATCATAGAGAATGGAACAGAGATTAAGAAAGATAATATTATGATTAACTTGGTGACAATGAACTATCCAGATTATGGAGATCTAAGTAATATGCATATCACAAATAAGTATGATCGTGAATATCACGGAAATAATAAGCCATTAATATATACAGATGGGTCAAAAATGGCCAGTGGGTTAGGTGCTGCATACACAATTTTTGTAAATGGTGAATATATCTTGGATTATAAGATCTCTTTAAATATTTTAAATAGTATATATCAAGCTGAACTGACGGCGTTAAAGTATGCAGTAGATTGGGTAATAAGGTCGAATTATAATAGTTCTGTCATTTTTACTGACAATAGAGCATCAACATTGGTTATACAGAGAAACTTTCCCGAAAACTCCATTGTTAAAGAAATCTGTGATAATATGAAAAGTCATCCGGAAAGAATGGTCACTATTGGATGGACCAGAGCACACGTTGGAAACGTCGGGAATGGAAGAGCAGATCGCTTGGCGAAAGAGGCTACTGATTCATCAATTGCAGACATAACTGCTGAAGTATTATTTCCTGTTTCATTAGTTAAGAGAATATGTAGTGAGAATACCATTAGACAATGGCAGTAAGAATGGTCATCTAGCGACAAGGGTAGAGACACTTATAAGGTTATCAGGAAAGTAAATACCGATTATGTGTGTACGAGTCAAGTTTTACAATATTTCATAACAGCACATGGTAGTTTCCCTGAGTTCCTTTTTAAGATTGGAAAGAGAGGAAATGCACTTTGTGAATGTGGCACAGTGGGTAATGTACTGCATTGTTTGTATGGACGCTGTCCTTTTGTCCCACATTTCTTTAACTTTGACAATTCGTTAAGCATCAGGCAAAATCTCAGAAGAGTAATCTTTGACAAAGACAATTATAAGAAACTCTGCAATATATACAATTCTTTAAACGAATTATATTCGTTTATTAGGTATAAATTCTGAGGCTGGAATTAGCAAGATTTGCCTTAGAAGTTTAGTACGTTGTCTTTTGATTCAGTGTAGCATGTGAACACTGAGTTTGATTTTCATGAACTTTGATATAAATATATATCTTGTTGAGGAACTCTTTAGAAAAGTCAACATGTTTAGTGTCTGAGAAGTACCAGCATTCCAAGTGACTTTAATTTTCATTGTATCTCCCTCTATGTTCAGTGGTGCTTTGGACATTTCTTATACTTAATTCCATTGTGATATGGACTTTGAACATTGATATTTGCCTTACAGTATGTTGCCATTTCAGTGTATTTCTTTGCGTTCATCTTTTTATCCAATTCCTCATAAGCTGAAGGTTAGCTATAAACATTTCAGGCCGTGTTGGTATTCCTGTTTTAATGTTATTTAGTTTATCATTTAGTTGGTGAATTACCTATAAACCATCATTTTTGTTATCTAGTTGCATGGCTACCTTAAACATGCGTATTTTGTATTTTTTTTTTTTTTGTAACATAACGAGTTGCTATGTATTAGCATATTTGAATATGCCTTTGCTTCATTTTAGTAAGTTCTAATGTTGCCGTTGATCAGGTCCGTTTTCAGGCTGTGGTAGAGCTGGATAGTGGTGGGTTCTTTTTCCCCGCCAGGACATTATTTCCATTAACCTCGCATTTGGCGTCCTGGTTGGGTGGCCCAAGTAATTAGACAAAAGCATTTTTCTATTTCCAAATTTCTTTGTAAATTCTGGTGCCATTCACTGATTTCAAGATTTTATGAATATAATTACCTTGCCCGTGAAAGGGTTAAACGTATTTTAATGCATTTATTTTTTAAAGTTTCCTTTATTTTTTAATATTCACGTGTAAACACAATTTTCAAGACATAATTTCCTGCTTTTAACACGTACTCATTTAATAGTAATTTTAAAGTTGTTTTTTTTCTGTTTTTAATAGTCACATGAAAAAAAAATTTTAATTGTCAGGAAATATTTTTTTCGCTGTTTTTAGAATTGAAAACAATCTCTATAATAATAGCCTAAGTCATGTGACTATCATCAACAGTTCCAGGTGGATCTCTTTGCTTTTTATATTCCAGGCGGCCATTTTGGTACTTTAATGTTAGCGAGCCACAGGTGTGATAAGTCGCCAAATATTATTCTATCGCCATTATTTTATATATATTATAATAGTCCAAGTCATGCAACTGCTATAAACAACGGGCTGATCCCATTGCTTTTCATAAGAAAGGTTTCCATTTTGATTAAAGAATCAAAATTATTTTTTCGAATAAAACTACGTAAAAGTCGCCATGATCGTAAAGAATTCCTGGTACTTTTATGTTAGCCGGGTGAAAATCTCGCCAATAGCTTTTTTTTTTTTTTTAACTCGACAGTTAGCATTCTTTTATTTTTTGAGTGGTAAATTAAAACGGTGGTACTTGGTTATCCCATCGACCAAAAATCACTCGCAAAACTATAAGATTAAATTCCAATAATGGTAGATCGTAAATGTCACATTCGCTTGACTTTAAGGAAGTTACATGTGTTCATGCAATTAAGGGATTTTTATTTCGACTTTTTGTTAATGTTATACTAATTTATTTGTTCTTTCGTTATTTAAAATAAAAAATTATGTCAATTTGTATAATTTGGCGAAACACGTCGACGGGAGTAGTAGTACCATTAAAACATTGATTTGAAATGGAAATTAAATGTTTTTAGAATTGAAAACAATCTCTATAATAATAGCCTAAGTCATGTGACTATCATCAACAGTTCCAGGTGGATCTCTTTGCTTTTTATATTCCAGGCGGCCATTTTGGTACTTTACTGTTAGCGAGCCACAGGTGTGATAAGTCGCCAAATATTATTCTATCGCCATTATTTTATGTATATTATAATAGTCCAAGTCATGTAACTGCTATAAACAACGGGCTGATCCCATTGCTTTTCATAAGAAAGGTTTCCATTTTGATTAAAGAATCAAAATTATTTTTTCGAATAAAACTACGTAAAAGTCACCATGGTCGTAAAGAATTCCTGGTACTTTTATGTTAGCCGGGTGAAAATCTCGCCAATAGCTTTTTTTTTTTTTTACTCGACAGTTAGCATTCTTTTATTTTTTGAGTGGTAAATTAAAACGGTGCTACTTGGTTATCCCATCGACCAAAAATCACTCGCAAAACTATAAGATTAAATTCCAATAATGGTAGATCGTAAATGTCACATTAAGGAAGTTACATGTGTTCACGCCATTAAGGGATTTTTATTTCGACTTTTTGTTAATGTTATACTAATTTATTTGTTCTTTAGTTATTTAAAATAAAAAATTATGTCAATTTGTATAATTTGGCGAAACACGTCGACGGGAGTAGTAGTACCATTAAAAAATTGATTTGAAATGGAAATTAAATGTCATGATTTGTTGCATTGTCATATACGCACCGGGTTTGGCGTGATTTTTTTTTTTACGACAATTTGGCGAAAACCTCATTTTCGAATATCAGTTCCATATGTATTTTTAAATTATTTTCTGTTATTTTTAAAATGAAATAACAATAAATAAAAAAGTTTAATAACTATAGAAGATAACAATTTATAACATTTTTTTTTAAATAAAAAGAAAATAAATTCAAATAAACGTTTATGAATAAATAAGCAACAATAGCCGGGTTACCATGTCAGGCAAAATAACGTCATTTTGGCGCCAATTAGGTATCCCGTTGCGTATATGACATCTGTACCTTATATTTTATCCTTTCGTTTCGTTTTTAAAAAAAGAAAGAAGTGAAAGCCATTTATTTTAAAGTTTCAGTTTTAAATGAAAGTTTTTTAGTAAATAAAATGATAATGAAATACAAATTGAATTATGAATAAAAGTAACATGATGCATTTCTTAGCATACATTTAAGGGAGGCCAAACTGGTGACCAAATTAGTTTAAAATAATAACGTTTTCTAAAATATGAAAAAAAAATATCTGTTATGATTAAAAGTTGAGGTGCCATCATTAGAGAAAAGTATTTAAAATTAGAAAAAAAAAATAATATTTCGAAAACTAATTCGAATTTAAAAATTCTAATACCAGTTTTGAGATCTGCGGATCAATACGGATTTTTGGTGTTAATTACATCGCAAAATATTCCATATTTTAGAAGACATCGCTGTGAAACATAATCAGTTGTTTATTCAGTCTTTTCAAAGAATCGTTTCATAAATTCGTTTTATTTCAGTCGTTTCATATATCCGTTTCATAAATTCGTTTAGTTAGAATTTTATATATATAGGGTAGACATAAACACTTCTACGCACTCAATTTTCGAGTCATCAGCTAAAAAGCTATTCTGAATGTGGAAAGTATTAAATTGAAAAACGGATCACATTTCAATTAAACTAAAGTAAAACATCTTCTATGCGTTTCTTTACCGTCTGTCAGTAAGTTGTCAAAACTTTTTAAAAAACTTTTCTGAAAATCAGCTTACATCAAAATGCTTTATCAAAACTGCAATATTATCTATAAAAACACTACCTTTCTTTCTCGTTTTTTCCCATATATAAGAAAATTTGACATCCCAGCTGTACTTGATGTGATATTTCTTGAACATCATGTAAAAATGTACGAGAACATAATCCATTATAAAGGTTAGACAGTTAATTTAAACGGACTCAGCCAATCTATAAATAATTTTCTAATTTTTTTTCATAAGTGATAGCAGATAGAAAACTTGAGATTGATATCTGAATATTCTTAAGGGAAATATTTTTAGAAGGATTTTGTCATAACATGACAGAATATCCTATTATAAAAATAAGTTATCCTAAAGGTAAAATATTTTACAAGTGGCCATATCTATAAACAAAATTACTTTTTTAAAGAGAAGAATGTTCAATTATACTACCATATTACAAAGAAAAGAGCTCTATAAAACAGTTAATAAAAAAAATCTCTGCCGGCTCGGGCCTACAGGCGGAGGTAGATTTCGAAGTTAAGTACTAAATTTACAACAAAACTTAAATCAAGATTAGAGATAAACCCAGTTCCTTCACAAAGAATGAGCTCTAGGGAGCTAAACATTTTGTGAAAATTCTAATATACACGAATACACACACACATGTATATGGAATATGTTTAAAAATGGCTAAAACAAATTCAGAGAACCTCAAAGTGTTAAAATATGTTAATATTTCCATAGTCGGGTTTATATCATGTTTTAATACGTTTCTTCAAACTCACATGACGTTACATATTCTCCTGCTGAGGTCCATTATATTTCTAATATGACGCAATATATATATATATATTTTAATTCGTCAAACTATTTATTTTATTTTGAGTTTTCATGATGAAATCTTGCTCTAGAAAACTTATGAGGTATTATTCAATTTGTTTTCACTTCGTCAAACTATTTATTTTTTTTTCACGTGAAAATCTTGCAGTAGAAAAGCAATTGCTGTGGTGAGAATTTTATAGTTCTTTTTTAATTGTTGGCAACTGCTATAACGAAAAATATTTTTTTTCCTGTCATTGTTGTGTAAGATCTGGTTTTATTAGAATCTTATTAAGACAGTATTCAAAAATTTTAACCCTCCCCATTTCCATTCCCTTGGGCCGATTTTGCCCATTTTCAATCCCCGCCGAGATATTAGCCATCTCAAAGTTGTTAACGAGTTTGAAGACGATCCGTGAATAATTGCGACTTTTATCGTGCGGACAAAATTTAGTACATACACACACACACATATATATATATATATATACAAATTTTTTAGATGGGTGTGGTTTTGGGTTCCTGGGGTCATATTATGAAAAGTTATGAAGGAATTTTTCAAAAGTCGCACACTGGTAACAACTGCAATTGGTAGTATTTCTTACAAAATCTACCTAATACATCTGTAGTAGCTGGCGTAGCAACCCGGTGAGTTGCATTTGATTTTTTGTGGGGAAAAGAGCAACCTAATTTAATTCTATATTTAGAAAAGATTTATAAAATCAGTTTTATTAAATTTACTACTATTATAACAAGAAATAGCGTTAACAATTTAAATGTACTGAAATTTACGAAAATTGCATAGTGTAAATTAGGTAATTTTGATGCGATTATAGTAGAATGGCTTTATAAGAAAATGCCGGCATACCGGCAGTAAAATTCGATTAGTCTCCAGAGAATTTTGCAAAAATAATTGGGGAGCTTATCATTATTCAAAAGCTCATGTTTTTTTTGTTTATTTGGTTTATTTTTCCTGCGGGGGGGGGGGGGGGATGTTGCGCGTCTAATTAGTTAAGTTCCAGATGTAAATTTCTAACTGGGCGAAAAATGTCCGGACCTGGATTCGAACAAGGGATCTCTTGGCTGAATCCACAAATGCTCTATCATCTGAACCATAGCGGCTTCAACCAAGAGATACCTGGTTCGAATCCTGGTCCGGACATTTTTCGCCTAGTTGGAAATTTACATCTGATATGATTTATTTACCAATTAGAATAATTGTGTTAAAATTAATCTAGTATACTGTACTTACGTTCGTACTCCATGCTCAATACCAGCCCACTCATTTTTAACAAATACGGAAAATAATACTTCATAGGGATCAATACTATATGTATTAATGTTACTAATGTAAGATTAAAAGCTCTCAGCTTTTTTTTATATATAAAATTTTAATAAATGCGGAAGCAAGTCTTATGAATATTCACATTTTTAAAAGAGAATTTAAATTAAAATTCGTTAAATCAAATAATTCAGACGAACAAAAACACGATTTTCACCTTTTCGAATAGCTAACGATATTCAATAATTTACCATTTTCTTTCCTGTTTTTCAAAATAGTTGAGTAAATTAGGTGCCACCTTGAGAGAAACTTCGTTAAAAGTTTTAAAAAATATATATCACAGAAACTAATTCGAAATATTAATCTCTCAGATCTTATACATCGTCCATTCCATGTGGATAACTGGTGATGCTATTTTCATCTCACAGTGTTCCATATTCTCGAAGGAGGAGTTGAGAAATACAAACCGACACTCATATTTTAATATAATATATTCTGAACGAAGTTTAAAAAAAAAAAAATTCATAAAGTATGTCTCAAATAGCATATAATTAACAACTTTTAAATATGTATTTTTTATTCTGTTATTTTTTATTTTCTTATGTAGGAAATTCTACAAGTTTTCAATTTAAAGCATAAAAGAGATAAAAACCATCCTTGGTTATTTGAATTTTAACTATATTTACGCTTTTCAAAATGAAATTGGTCAATGTAAAATTATATCTATATAGTATTTAGAAAGCATCATACTATGCTGTTTTTGCAAAAATAGTATGAAATACGTTGAATGACATTATATAATGTATTCGCATTTTAATTCAATGTATTTTGATAAATATATACTTAAAAAAAAATCACATTAAAATAAAATTTAAGAAACACATATTTAAAGCGAAGAATTTTCTATAGTTGGAATGCCTTCTATCTTTTAATAATAATGGTTTTTCAGAAAATGAAAATGAAAGTTACTATGTCAGTAAAAACGTGATCGGCGTTCATTGCCAGTTTGTCATGAATATAACGCCATCAATCTGATGATTAAAAATAGATATAAATTCAAATTCCTAAAAAAAAAAAATAATAATTTTTTAAGTTTTTAAGAAAAACACGCTTACAGAAGGCGAAATCCGCCCCCCCCCCCAAAAAAAAAATAAAATCATTGCTCTTTCTTGTATGTTATTATAAAAAAACGCCATTTTTTGAATGATTGAAAGCATTCTATAAAAAGTGAAATGCCTGAAAACAATAGCAATTTTTGTAATGTGTAAGAAGCGATGTTATAGAAATTGAAAGCAAATTACAAAGCTTTGAAAACGCATTAATATGTATACCTCCTCATTTTAGGACATAAGTTTTCATTACTTCAATAACAAACATTTAAATTTTGATAGAAATATTTTTTTTCTTTTTACAAATTGAAGTAAAGGCTACTTTAAAACTTAAGAATTATCGGAGTTCGTTGCCATCGATTATTCATAAATAAAGCAGCATTTTCCCAGTCATTGAACATAATTGCGTCCCATGGCGCCGATTATTCATAAGTAAAACACCATTCCCAAGCACAGGAAACAATAACGTTCCATGTCGAAAATTAATCATAAATAAAGAACCATTTTTCAAGTCATTGAAAGAATGAAAGTAAGTTAAAAATTGAAATCGCTAAAAAGGTCTTTTTTTAAGGTTTTGTACCTAAAAAGTAAAAACGGAACCATTATAAGATCACTCCTGTGTCTGTCTGTCCGTCTGTCACAGCCATTTTGCTCGCAAACTATGGAACGTGGAAAGTTCAAATTGGGGGATGTAATAAAGACTATTGACCCACATATTAACAGATTATTAAACATTCACAAATACATTAAGGGAAAATGTAGTGGGGATAGTTAAGTTACACGAAAAAAAAAAATCTTTTCTTTGTACATCGTGTGGGGTATCATGTGAAAGGTTTCGTAATGCTGTGAACTCAAAAATATATTTCTTTTAATTTTCGGTATTATATTTTAAGCGATATCGTCGTAGTGCAAAAATATGCCACTCCCCTCCATCTATTTCCGAATCTACTAAAACTAAAATTATGAAAAAATTAGAGTTAGTACACGTTAACTTAAAGCTTGCAGTAAAATTACAGCGATTAGCTTAGGTCGCATAGTTTTTGAGAAAAGCGTATTTTTCCGTTATACACAAATTTCGATTTACGGGCGTTCAGCAAAGGTATTGAGAAGCGCTAGATGTACCTATCGTAACATACGTATAAAAGCATTGTTGATATTGATTTTCGAAAACAAAAGCCGAGAGATTAGCCGAGATATTAGCCCTTAATGATAAGGGTAGTGTACTCTATCTACTATCCGCTTTTAAAGCCAAGATAACAATTTTTAATGATATATTTGTGTAATGCAATACCCAGTAGCCATATAAAAGCAATAAACGTCAAATTGTTAAAAACAGGCTAATTTAATTAGAATTAATCACATAAATACTATGGGATTCGCGACGAGTTTGCATTGAGTGAATCTCTCAATACGCCGCTTGTGTCTTTAAAATTTAACTTTAAAAACGCGGCACGGACCAAGACGGCGTTGCAATTTTGCGACCTCCTTTCGGAACTCGCTTAACCCAATGCCAAGTTTAAACTTTGAACAAGAGTTTTGTTTTAACTACACAGTAAAATGAAATGATTATTACTACGCTGAATTTAGTTTTATGAAATGCCAAATGAAGTTTAAATATGAACTACTTTTATTCTCAGTACCAAAATAAGTTCATCATAAACAGATTACGATAAGATTAAAAAAAATAGTTATACAGAAGAGCAATTTTTGATATTATTTAGTCCTCATATCTCTTTCAACTTTTATGGTATACCAATTCATATTTTTCTAGTATATGTAGCTATAAGGGAGACCGGGGCTAGTAGGCGCAGTTTTTAGTTATTGATTTTTATTAATTTTTTGTTTTTTTACGAAACTTTAACTGTACTTTTAAAGAACAGGCATTGGGCTATAAGTACCCGGAGTTTCGAGTTTGTAGCTTTTGTAGTTTATGTTTAGCGGAAGCCTAAAGTAAGAGGAAAATTGTGCACTAACCTACCCCGTCACGGGGCAAGTTGCCTATACCAATGGGTAAGTTTGCACGCGCTTTATAAAAATTTAAATGAAAATCAAATAAGACACGCAGTTAAAAGAAATCAATTTCATTATTACCAGTAAGTTTAAACAAAGACGTTATCGCCGCACAATATAAATTCTAAATTATACAGACATAAAAATAAAGAGTAAAACATTAACATTGAAGAACTTCTAACTTACTCGATATCATCATCAGAGTTTCAGTTGTCACAAATAAAAAATCGAATGTCTGCGTTTGGGCAAGCCTCGTGTGTCCAAAGTCTTGCATTGTAACCATTTTCTCGGTTTTTGCTGTTTTTCAAGCTACCAGCACACACCGGACACCGAGCTAACTTGCTCCGTGTTCAATGTGCTTACTAGCCCCATAATAAATTTCTTCACAAAAGGGACACGTAACCATCTAAGCATAAATAATCCAAGTAAATCACATATGAGGTAGGTACAGTTAATCATACACTAAGAAAAACTGCACAAGTTAAATCGCAATTATTAAGATAAGTATTAGAAATTAGAAAAAGAATGAAGCAACAAAAAATTACTTATGAGTGCAAAAAACAGAAAAATCGTAATAAGTGTCCACTGCAAGTAGGTAACGCTGCAAAGCTTCAATGAGGATTGTAAAAAGCAAGAAGAAAGGTACTCTCTGACTGGTTGTGCATTCTATCCACAAATAGGCGATTTATGAGGACTG
Source organism: Maratus speciosus (assembly GCA_963932465.1). Lineage (NCBI taxonomy): Eukaryota > Metazoa > Arthropoda > Arachnida > Araneae > Salticidae > Maratus > Maratus speciosus. The sequence goes on along the minus strand of OZ010795.1, from coordinate 477,569,907 downwards.
CGCTAACTTATCCCTATAGCCAACTAGCCCCGGTCTCCCCTACTCAAACCTTCGTTGTATATTTTTTACAAAGTCTTATTATAGTTTTTGCAAAGAGTTTTTTCATAATACAATTAATAATTCATATATTTATTGTACGGAATCCTCTGAGCGCGAGTAATACTTGCACTTGTCCGTTTTTTTTATAACTCATGTGATAGACGCTCTTCTACAAACCGAAGGCAGATTACAAATATTTAAAAAGCATTAGCCTGTACACCTCTTTTCATTTAGAAATTAGCTTTTATTATTTCAATAACAAAGTTTTTGGTAATATTTTTTTTTTTTTTTAAACGAAAGTAAAAGCTACTCAGTCACCAAACAGATATCGGCGTTACTTGTGTTTTAATACAAATAAAGCACCATTTTCCCAGTCATTGAAAACAATAGCTAAAACTTGCAATTGTTGATAAAAAAAACATATATATATATTTTTTAATTCGTGTGAGAGGCAACCTTATAGTAGAAGAGCTGTTGAACATTTTTGAGTAGGTATTTGAGGCACCCTGAAAATTTGTGCAACACTTCTTTTGTAATGCCTAAATACAAAGTTGAATGTCTGGCTGAAGGATCGTGACCCAAAAACTGTGCCAAACACGTGTCAAGTGCCATTTGGCACTTGACACGTGTCTGGCACAGTTTTTGTGCCGACTAATGTGTCTGTCATTTTCAAAATATTTTTTTCTAAGCATAAATATTATTCTGCCTCAATCTCAGCGTGCCTCAAATACCTTTTTTGGGTAGTCAAAAAATGGCACTTGACACGTGTCTGGCACAGTTTTTGGGCCGACTAAAGTGTCTGTCGTTTTCAAAATATTTTTTCTAAGTATAAATATTATTCTGTCTCAATCTCAGCGTGCCTCAAATACCTTTTTTGGGGGGGTAGTCAAAAAATTGCACTTGACACGTGTCTGGCACAGTTTTTTGGGCCACGATCCTTCAGCCAGACATTCGATTTTGTATTCAGCCATTACAAAAGAAGTGTTGCAGAAATTTTCAGGGTGCCTCAAATACCTTCCCTAAAATGTTTAACAGCTCTTGGACTATTATAAAAATGAAACACAAATTGCAAGGCTTTGAAAAGGCATATTAGTATGTATACTTCTTCGCATTTGGAAGTAAGCTTTCTCGTTATTTCAATAACAAAATTATCATTTTTTAATAATGCTTTTTTTACAAACGATAATAAAAGTTGTTCTGTCAGTAAAAATTAATTGACATTACCTGTGCTTTAATCCTAAATATAATGCAATTGAAATGATTATTGTCATTGAAAGCAATAATCAAAAACTGAAATTGGTAAAAGAAAGTAATTCTTTTATTAATTTGTGTGAGAGGCACCCTTTTAGAAATCGAAAACAAATTGCAAAGCTTTGAAAGAATTAGTATATGTAACTTTTCTAATTTAGAAATAAGCTTTTGTTATTTCGTTAACAAACTTCTAATTTTTTTTTTTTTTAATAATGCTTTTTTTGCAAAGGAGTAAAAGGTACTCTGTCCCTAAAAAATAGCAAGCGTTCTTTGTCCTTTAATCCTAAATATAGCACCATTTGGAGAATGGTATGATTAATTAACACGTGGGAGGTGTTAACTGACTGTGCGGCAGGCTTGTGTGGTTTCCGGGTTTATCGGTGTTTTTGGTGGCTTATTTTTTCTAATTTTGTTTTCCACTTGAAGTAAGAGTTTTGAACTGTTTCATAGCTAGTAGTTCTGAGTTCTTTCCCAAGTGTTTTAGATATTATTTTTGGTTTGTCTAGTGTAGTTTTCTATTCTGGTACGCCATTATGGCGAGTACAGTAGTTAAAGTTTTTCCGGACGATATCGCAGAAATTTCTCTGTCCAATATTGATATGGCAGAAATAGAGGAAACTAGTGCTCAGTTTACTGAAATAAACCCGAATTTAGCTCGTTATACCATATCGATGGATGGCCTATTACAATTGGCTGCACAAAATGGGGGGAAGAAATTTTAACATTTTTGTCACGTGTTCTGAAACTTCAAGTATTCCTAGGAAAGACCCTCGTGCAGTACAAGCTGCTCTTAAAGAAGTAACTGAGCATTTTAAACATATTGCAAATATCCAATATACCCGTACAGGTGCGGTTATAATCAGCACTTATGATTTAAAGTGTGCCACTGATATCTCAAAATATCCTCTTTTCTGGGAGTTACCGTGACCACCAGAGTTATTTGGGATAATATTACAAAAAAGTTCTTGCAATTCAATATTCCGGTAAATATCCCTTTGACTAAAATAGGTCAAGAAATCTCAGCTGAAAATAATCTGAATATTTTGGAATTGCGACGATTCCACCGACAAGGAAACACTAACGAAGTGTCTCCAGTTCTAATTACTATTTAAGGCACATCTCTTTCCAAAGACGTAAAGATTTGGTTCTCCATTCAACAAGTGCGACATTTTATAGACCATCCTCGCAAATGTGGAAAATGTTATAAATTCAATCATGCTACCTCTAAATGTAATTCTGATCAACTATGTGTTACTTGTAGCTGCCACCATGCAGGGCCTTGCACTAATCCCGTCAAATGCAACGATTGTAAAGGGGAGCACCGATCAGTCTATAATCAGTGTCCGTCTCGTCTTCAACAAATAGAGCTGTTAAAATTTAAATGCCACAATTTTTTGTCCTTCGTAGAAGCTCGCAGGCAATTCTCGAAAAGAGCGGAAGCTCAATCTTTTGCGAAAGTGATGAGTAAACAGGTCTCTGACTTAGAACAATTTAAAAATCTAATCGAAACTCGTACTAACGCCGTTCTCAAAGTGATCCTTCATTATATCACCCAATATTCAGAAAAAATCAGTGAATCTATAGGTACTTTAAGCACCACTATTAAGAACTGCCTTGCTAAGCTTAGCGATCAGTCACCTGAGAGGCGCAAACGTCACCATAATGGTGCGGGTAATCAAGTTAAGTAAGTGTTTTCTGATATAAACTATATTTTTATTCTTTTGGTTTTGGTGGCCCCCAGTGACAGTTTCACCTGGGTCTGTTTAGTTGTTTAAAATTTGTCTCGTTTTTGTGTTCATTTTTCTTGTTACTAACTTTGCTGTTTTTATGGGTTTAAATACCATCCAGTGGAATTGCGAAAGAATTGCAAACCAACTGGCCTGGCTTGACCACCCCCCCCCCTTTTTCCACAGCGAACATTCTCGTGTTTTAAGAGATTTTCTTGTCCGCTGACAAAACGTTTCACATCCCTGGGGAAAATGTTTATCGACAGGATAGATCTGGCTGCCCTAGTGGTGGTCTTGTTATTGTAGTCGACTCTTTAATCTCTTCATCATGGATTGACTTCCACAATATTAATTCGGGATCGGAAATTATGGGTGCAAAAATTTCTTATGGTGTTCTTTCCATTAATATTGTAAATATTTACTCTAGTTCAGAAATTACTGTCATGGATATCATGGATGTCATGGATAAGGTATGTCAGTACCTCTCAGGCTCCTCACTACTTTTGGGTGATTATAACATGCATCATCCGCTTTAGGAATCCTCTTCTGCTACTCGCGTTAGCGAAGATTTTGTAGACTGGTTGGCTAACAGCTCCTTTTGTTTACTCAACACCACATATCCAACCCATGTGTCTCTCGGCAGTACATGTTCCCTCTTTGACCTCTCGCTTTGCTCTGCTGATCTATACGCAATCTCTTCCCTGAAAGTCGAAGATGAGCTCTTTGATAGTGACCACTATCCTATCCCCATTACTCTAGATGTCAGTGTTTTTGACCAATCTAATCCCACCTTCTTCAGATGGCATCGTATCTTCTAAGAATTCAACACTATTTCTGAACACCCATGTTCAGACTACAATGGCTTTTTTGATTTGGTACTCCAAATCATAAATAATCACAAGCATTAAGGCAGCTCTCCCTCCAAAAGCTTCCCGGCATGGTGGTCTGCCAGGTGCACCAATCTTCGCAAGCAAAGAAATTTTCTATTGAAAAAAGCTCGGCAGTCCGTGTCGATGGACTACTGGATGAAATATAAATAAAAAAGAAAAGTGCCCAGCTAAACTGATGGCATTAAGCTCACAGGCTATTCACACTAACTGTATATTATACTCTTATTTTAAAGAATGATGCCCTCAAAAAAATAAGTGAAGAGGAATTAGCCCCCGTTTCCCCCTTTATACTTAACCAGTGAACCTCCAAATCTAATCAGAGAAGCTCCTTATCATAATAAACCACTATACCAAATTTGGAGCAAATCGAATAATCCTGCAAAAAAGCCATTTATCTAAATTAAGGGGGTGACTAGCCCCCCTTTATCCTTAATAAATGAATCCCCAAAACGAATCAGGGAAGCTCCTTAATATAATAAACCGGTATACCAAATTTGGAGCAAAGCAAATAATTCTGCATGAAAAACCCGTTTAAATAAAATAAGGGGGTAGACTAGCCCCCCTTCCCCTTTATCCTTAACCAGTGAATCCCCAAAACTAATCAGGGAAGTTCCTTAACATAATAAACCGGTATACCAAATTCGGAGCAAATCGAATCATTCTGCATGAAAAACCCATTTATCTGAATTAAAAGGGGTGGACTAAGCGTCCTCTTCCCCCTTTATCCTTAACCAGTGAACCCACAAAACTAATCAGGGAAGTTCCTTAACATAATAAACCGGTATACCAAATTCGGAGCAAATCGAATGATTCTGCATGAAAAACCCATTTATCTGAATTAAGGGGTGGACTAACCCCGTTTTTCCCCCTTTATCCTTAACCAATGAATTCCCAAAACAAATCAGGGACGTTCCTTAACATAATAAACCGGTATACCAACTTCGAAGCAAATCGAATCATTCTGCATGAAAAACGCATTTATCAAAATTAAGAGGGGTGGTCTAACCTCCCTTTTCCCCCTTTATCCTTAAGCAGTGAACCCCCAAAACTAATCAGGGAAGTTCCTTAACATAATAAACCGGTATACCAAATTAGGAGCAAATCGAATGATTCTTCATGAAAAACACATTTATCTGAATTAAAAGGGGTGGACTAACCCTCCTTTTCTCCCTTTATCCTTAACCAATGAACCCCCAAAATTAATGAGGGAAGTTCCTTAACATAATAAACCGGTATACCAAATTTGGAGCAAATCGAATGATTCTGCATGAAAAACCCATTTATCTGAATCAAGGGGGTGGACTAACCCCCCTTTTCCCCCTTTATCCTTAATCAATGAATCCCCAAAACGAATCAGGGAAGCTCCTTAACATAATAAACCGGTATACCAAATTTTGAGCAAAGCGAATAATTCTGCATGAAAAACCTATTTAAATAAATTAAGGGTGGTAGACTAGCCCCCCTTCCCCCTTTATCCTTAACCAGTGAATCCCCAAAACTAATCAGGGAAGTTCCTTAACATAATAAACCGGTATACCAAATTCGGAACAAATCGAATCTTTCTGCATGAAAAACCCATTTATCTGAATTAAAAGGGGTGAACTAACCATCCTTTTCTCCCTTTATCCTTAACCAGTGAACCCCCAAAACTATTCAGGGAAGTTCCTTAACATAATAAACCGGTATACCAAATTCGGAGGAAATCGAATGATTCTGCATGAAAAACCCATTTATCTGAATTAAGGGGGGTGGACTAACCCCGTTTTACCCCCTTTATCCTTAACCAATGAACTCCCAAAACTAATCAGGGAAGTTCCTTAACATAATAAATCGGTATACCAAGATCGGAGCAAATCGAATGATTCTGCATGAAAAACCCATTTATCTGAATTAAGGGGGGTGGACTAACCCCGTTTTTCCCCCTTTATCCTTAACCAATGCACTCTAAAAACTAATCAGGGAAGTTCCTTAACATAATAAACCAGTATACCAAATTCGGAGCAAATCGAATGATTCTTCATGAAAACCCATTTATCTGAATTAAAAGGGGTGGACTAACCCCCCTTTTCTCCCTTTATCCTTAACCAATGAACCCCCAAAATTAATGAGGGAAGTTCCTTAACATAATAAACCGGTATACCAAATTCGTAGCAAATCGAATGATTCTGCATGAAAAACCCATTTATCTGAAACAAGGGGGTGGACTAACCCCCCTTTCCCCCCTTTATCCTTAACCAATGAACACCCAAAAACTAATCAGGGAAGTTCCTTAACGTAACAAACCGGTATACGACATTCGGAGCAAATCGAATGATTCTGCATGAAAAACCCATTTATCTGAATTAAGGGGGGTTTACTAACCCCGTTTTTCCCCCTTTATCCTTAACCAATGAACTCCCAAAACTAATCAGGGAAGTTCCTTAACATAATAAATCTGTATACCAACTTCGGAACAAATCGAATCATTCTGCATGAAAAACGCATTTATCTAAATTAAGAGGGGCGGGCTAACCTCCCTTTTCCCCCTTTATCCTTAACCAGTGAACCCCCAAAAACTAATCAGGGAAGTTCCTTAACATAATAAACCGGCATACCAAAATCGGAGGAAATTGAATCATTCTGCATGAAAAACCCATTTATCTGAATTAAAAGGGGTGGACTAACCCCCCTTTTCCCTCTTTATCCTTAACCAATGAACCCCCAAAACTAAACCGGGTAAGTTCCTTAACATAATAAACCGGTATACCAAATACGGAGCAAATCGAATGATTCTGCATGAAAAATCCATTTATCTGAATTAAGGGGGTGGACTAACCCCACTTTTCCCCCTTTATCCTTAACCAATGAACCCCCAAAACTAATCAGGGAACTTCCTTAACATAATAAACCAGTATATCATATTCGGAGCCAATCGAATGATTTTGCATGAAAAACCCATTAATCTGAATTAAGGGGTTGGACTAACCCCGTTTTTCTCCCTTTATCCTTAACCAATGACCTTCCAAAACTAATCAGGGAAGCGCCCTATCACAATGAATGTAGAAAAAGATTTTGAAGCAAATCTGATGTTTCTATCAAGGGTTATCGCGTTACGTACATACATACATACATACATACGTACGTACGTACATACATACAGAGCGGGCGGGCACATTAGCTCCCAGGCTTTGATAGCCTGTGAGCTAAAAAGTGGCCGCTAAACTCCGACATGTAATTAGAATGTCAAAGCATCAGTTCTGGGATGCTGTATGCCAAAACGCCAGTGATCTGCATATCCTCCACAAAACCTTCAGAAAAATTAATAAAAAATAAAAGTGCCCAACTAAACTGAAGGCATTGAGCTCACAGGCTATTCACACTAATTGTATATCATACTCTTATTTTAAAGAATAATGCCCTCAAAAAAATAAGTGAAGGGGAATTAGCCCCCGTTTCCCCCTTTATACTTAACCAGTGAAACTCCAAATCAAATCAGGGAAGCTCCTTATCATAATAAACCGGTATACCAAATTTGGAGCAAATCGAATAATCCTGCAAAAAAACCATGTATCTAAAATAAGGGGGTGGACTAGCCCCCCCCCCCTTTATCCTTAACCAATGAATCCCCAAAACGAATCAGGGAAGCTCCTTAACATAATAAACCGGTATACCAAATTTGAAGCAAAGCGAGTAATTCTGCATGAAAAAACCGTTTATATAATTTAAGGGGGGCGGGATAACCTTTCTATTTCCCCCCTTTATCCTTAACCAATGAACCCCCAAAACTAATCAGGGAAGTTCCTTAACATAATAAACCGGTATACCAAATTCGGAGCAAATCGAATGATTCTGCATGAAAAACCCATTTATCTGAATTAAGGGGGTGGACTAACCCCACTTTTCCCCCTTTATCCTTAACCAATGAACCCCCAAAACTAATCAGGGAAGTTCCTTAACAAAATAAACCGGTATATCAAATTCGGAGCCAATCGAATGATTCTGCATGAAAAACCCATTAATCTGAATTAAGGGGTTGGACTAACCCCGTTTTTCTCCCTTTATCCTTAACCAATGAACTTCCAAAACTAATCAGGGAAGCGCCTTATCACAATGAACCGAGAAAAAAATTTTGAAGCGAATCGGATGTTTCTATCAAGAGTTATCGCTTTACGTACATACATACATACGTACGTACGTACATACATACAGAACGGGCGGGCACATTAGCTCTCAGGCTTTGATAGCCGGTGAGCTAAAAAGTGGCTGCTAAACTCCGGCATGTAATTAGAATGTCAAAGATTCAGTTCTGGGATGCTGTATGCCAAAACGCCAGTGATCTGCATATCCTCCACAAAACCTTCAGAAAAATTAATAAAAAAGAAAAGTGCCCAGCTAAACTGATGGCATTGAGCTCACAGGCTATTCACACTAATTGTATATCATACTCTTATTTTAAAGAATAATGTTCCTCAAAAAAATAAGTGAAGGGGAATTAGCCCCCGTTTCCCCCTTTATACTTAACCAGTGAACGTCCAAATCTAATCGGGGAAGCTCCTTATCATAATAAACCGGTATACCAAATTTGGAGCAAATCGAATAATCCTGCAAAAAAACCATTTATCTAAATTAAGGGTTGGACGAACCCCCCTTTTCCGCCTTTATTCTTAGCCAATGAACCCTCAAATCTAATCAGGGAAGTTCCTTAACATAATAGACCAGTATACTAAATTCGGAGCAAATCGAATGATTCTGCATGAAAAACCCATTTATCTGAATTAAGGGGGTGGACTAACCCCCCTTTTCCCCTTTTATCCTAAACCAATGAACCCCAAAAACTAATCAGGGATGTTCCTTAACATAATAAAACTTTATACTAAATACGGAGCAAATCGAATTATTCTGCATGGAAAACCCATTTATCTGAATTAAGGGGGGTGGGCTAACCCCGTTTTCCCCCCTTTATCCTTAACCAATGAACTCCCAAAACTAGCCAGGGAAGTTCCTTAACATAATAAACCGGTATACCAAATTCGGGGCAAATCGAATGATTCTGCATGAAAAACCTATTTATCTGAATTAAGGGGGTGGACTACCCCCCCTTTTCCCCCTTTATCCTTAACCAATGAACCTCCAAAACTAATCAGGGAAGTTCCTTAACATAATAAACCGGTATACCAAATTCGGAGCAAATCGAATTATTCTGCATGAAAACCCCATTTATCTGAATTAAATGGTGTGGACTAACCCCCTTTTCCCCCTTTATCCTTAATCAATGAACCCCAGAACTAATCAGGGAAGTTCCTTAACATAATAAACTCCCAAAACTAGTCAGGGAATTTCCTTAACATAATAAATCGGTATACCAAATTCGGGGCAAATCGAATGTTTCTGCATGAAAAACCCATTTATCTGAATTAAGGGGGTGGACTACCCCCCCCCCCCCTTTTCTCCCTTTATCCTTAACCAATGAACCTCCAAAACTAATCAGGGAAGTTCCTTAACATAATAAACCGGTATACCAAATTCGGAGCAAATCGAATTATTCTGCATGAAAAAACCATTTATCTGAATTAAAAGGTGTGGGCTACCCCCCCCTTTTCCCCCTTTATCCTTAACCAATGAACCCCCAAAACTAATCAGGGAAGTTCCGTAACATAATAAACCGGTATATCAAATTCGGAGCAAATCGAATGATTCTGCTTGAAAAACCCATTTATCTGAATTAAGGGATTGGTCTAACCCCGTTTTTCCCCATTTATCCTTAACCAATGAACTCCCAAAACAAATCAGGGACGCTCCTTATCACAGTGAACCTAGAAAAAAATTTTGAAGCAAATCGGATGTTTCTATCACGAGTTATCGCGTTACGTACATACATACTTACATACATACATACATACTTACATTCATACGTACGTACATACATACAGAACGGGCGGGCACATTAGCTCTTAGGCTTTGATAGCCTGTGAGCTAAAAACTCTCCCCCCTGATTCCCACCTCTGTATCTTGCACGATGATTCCTTAATTTCTGATGCAGTTTTTCAAGCTGAAATTTTTGCAGATCATTTTAGCCAGGACGCTGCTCATAAGCCTCTCTCTTTGAGTTCCGGGTATGCAGAGAATGCAACACTCAATGATCCTCTCCAGTTGTCGGAGCTTAAAGATACAATACACAGAACAAAGGTTGCGTCTCCGGGTGAGGACAGGAGTAGTGTTAAATTTTTCAAAGGATTAAATGAGAACTCGCTGACTCTCCTGCTCCGTATTTACAATCAAACTTGGAGATCTGGAAACATCCCCAATTGGTAGACCTCTGGTACTGTCTTACCGATCCTGATTATAGGGAAACAGAGAAAAGAAGTAACTTCATAACCGTTCCATTGCACTAACATCATCTGTACCCTGTAAAATCTTTGAACGAATTATAGCCAGCCGAATCAGCTCCTATTTTCTTGAAAATAACATTCTGAATCATCGTCATCTCGGGTTTCAACCATTCGGAGACAGCCATACGACTCTTTCAATCCCACTTCAAGATATAACTCAAGCAAAAAGAGCCAAGAAGTGCATTCTAGGTATTTCCCTGGACCTTCAAGCGGCATACGACTCGGTGTACGTAGACGGGCTAATTTGGAAGTGCGCTCAGACTGGTATTACTGACCCGATTCTTCGCTTGTTCCATCGATTCTTATCCTGCAGAAGCATCAAGGTTTACTGGAGAGGCCGGTTCTCTATGTCTCCTTCCACAGGTAGAGGAGTCCTACAAGACGCTGTTCTGAGCCCAATCCTCTTCACTATTTTCATGCATGATTTTTTTGAAGCTCTGGGTTGTCTGGGGGTAAAATATCTTTTATATGCAGATGACATTTTTATATATTGCACCAGTATATCGATGACCGTATGCCACCGTGACAGAATACAAGTGGCCCTTCGGTTAATTGCTCAATGATGTACATACTGGAAACTATCTATTCGCCCAGACAAATGCTCTACCATAAATCTATCCCGAAGAAAAGGCGATTGTGAATTCGATTTCACTATCAACAGTGGTCATATAGATTGGACGGATGAAATTAAGTTTCTTGGTCTTTATGTAACGAGACGTAGTGGCTTCCGTATGCATGAAGATTATCTGAGACAGAAATGGTTTAAGAGAATCAACATCCTTAAAGCACTCTCACAGAAAAGATATGGAGCTCACTCATACCATCTCTTAATCTTGGCAACTTCCTCCATTCGCAGCATGATAGAGTACTGAGCAGAAATTCTAAGCACAGCCTGTGATTCTCTTTTTAAAAAAACTGGAAGTACTACAGACCTCTGCCATCAGGACGGCTCTTGGCTTGCATACGTGTGTTCCGAATATTGTACTACGGATGCATGCTGATATCCCCCCCCCCCCTTCTATAACAGAATTAACTAGATCGCCTTCGGATTCCGGATCAAACACTGCTCGCTGAACAAGTGGTCACCACTTAGGGATTTCTTTGAAGGAAACTTACATATGTTAACCGGCAGTATCCCTGGGGTCGCCGACGCCCGGAGCACATTATTGATTTTCAGATACCTCTTTCGAACAATACAGACGTCATCCAGTACAGTCTCGACGACCAACCATTCCAGCGTACAGATATAGACAGTTGCATCATTGTTCCTCTCTATAATGACTTCATTCAGAAGTTCACCAACCCATGTATTATTGTTGCCACGGATGCTTCAAAGTCTCCTTCTATTATATCCATAGCAGGGTGCATGGCCACCTCTAATTTCAGCTACAGAGTTCAGTCAGAAAACTCAATCTTTACTGCTGAAGCATCAGCAATCGGCACGGTTCTCGACGAGCTTGCATCTGGAATCATCCTGTTGTCATTCTTACGGGCAGCATGTCCGTGATCAAGGTGCTTCAAGCAGTTACATTCAAGTGTCCCAGGATTATTCTTTGGCTAAACAACAAGTTCCAAAGGGTCGCTCCGTTTTTGGCAAGATTTGTATCTGTTGGGTACCGGGCCATTGGGGAATCCCCTAAAGGAACAGGTTGATCGTCTAGCTAAAAATGTGTCTGACTCTGACGTGCTGATTGACTGGCTCCCCTTGATGATCTCGTTCGATACCAAAAACGGAGAAACTACCTGGTATCGGATCGTCAGTACAAGTCAAGTAAATACGTCATGGCCCTTGGTGACATCCCATCTATTAAGCGAACTTCTAATTGGGTTACTAACAGACGCGAAGATCTGATGATCTTACGGCTGCTTTTTAAGATGCTAATTACACCTGCGATCCTCTTCCGCTTCGGGCTGATCGACGATGATAAATGTAGTAGCTGCATGGTTACTGACTCCGTGGAACATATTCTCTTCTCATGTGATAGATACCATACTCTTTGCACTTTATGCTGGGACAGCTCTGTTTTGAATTAAAGTTGTTTTCATTCTTATAAGTACTTTCTGAACATGTTCTCTCGATCAAATGATTTTCGTATGTTTACCCGCCGCTTTTTCAAAAGTACTGATTGCTTCTAACAACATGTTTTCTGTATCATTATTTAAACCTGTTTCTTGGATCATTTGAGACAACAGCCTGCCACTATAGGTCTCAGAGAACCTCCCTCTCAAAGTTCTAAGTAGCATCATTTTCTCAGCCGTTGAATGTAATATCTAAAAATGGATATTATTAAAAAAGTATTTTTTTTTTAATTCGTAGCAGAGTACTCTTACAGAAATCGAAACCAAATTACAAATCTTTGAAAAGGCATTAGTATGCACACCTCTCCTCATTTGGAAGTAAACATTCGTCATTTAGATAAGAAACTTTTAATTTTACATAATATATATATTTTTCAATTGAACGTAAAAGCTGCTCTGTAATCAAAGAATTATCCACTTGCCTTGTCCTTTAATATTAACCTTCCGCCGGGCGCGCCGTTGTAAAAAGTACAACATTAGCTTTCTTTTTTCTTTAAAAGAAAATTCAAGTAGTAGAGAGCGTTAATAACCATTTGTATTCTTCAGTTGGATCTCCATCCCCACTTCCTGAAAGTTATTTGCATTTCAGATTGCGCAATTAGGTGCACTTATCATTTTAATCTGTGAGCATGTGTTGTGTTGTACTTTATGCAACGCGCGCCTGCTGGTGAAATTCTCTCTCAGTAGAATATTTCTCAGTGAAATTTTTTCTAAGTCCATTTAATGGGATTTGAGTTAAAATAATGTCTAAACAAAACAGGTATTTTAAAGATAACAGCGACATGGTGGATTATCTAACGAAATATTTTAATGAAGACAGTGATATTGATAATATTGATATTGAAGAAGATCTGCAATTTACTGAACGGGACGAAGATTTGAATGATAAAAATTTAGAAGAGGAAAATAACAGAAGTGACACTTAAATAAATGCATGTGATAATGAGATTATTGAAAATAACAGTGACAAAAATTTTTATACGGGAAAAGATAAAGTCACAAAGTGGAAAATAGAGGGTATCGTAAAAACCTCCAAAACCAAGTACACAAATATTATAAAGGATTTGCCAGGACCAACTGCATATGCAAAAGGAACTACTTCTGAAATCAACATTTTTCTAAAATTGATTGATCTGCACATGATTGATGAAATAATTGATTGCACTAATAAATATATAGACAAAATAGAAGATAAGTATAATCGGGCGTCTAGAAATGAGTTTATGGCTTTGATCGGACTGCTCTATTTTATAAGCAGCTATGAATTATAAGCGATTTTTGTTTTTACTTCGCTGTATTCAATTCGATGATATAGATACTAGATCTGAAAGGTAAAAATCAGATAAACCAGCTGCCATTCGTTCAACTTGGGATTCATTTGTTCAAAATTGTTTGAAATCTTATAATGCAAGCCAATTTATAACAATTGATGAGATATTACATTCTTTTAGAGGACTTTGCTCTTGGATTCAATACATCCCAAGCAAACCTGCTAAGTATGGCACCAAAATATTCGCAATATTTGATGCTAAAACATTTTACTGAAACAAAATGGAAATGTACATCTATAAACCGCCGTCTGGGGTTTTCACAGTAGAGATCAAACCATTAGACTTTGTCAAACGTTTAGTAGCGCCTATTGCAAACTCTACTAAAAACCTTACAACCGATAACTGGTACTCAAGCTTTCCGCAGGTTGATTAAATTGATAAAAGAAAATTACATTCATTGGTACAGTAAAGAAAAATAAAAAAGAAATTCGTTTAGAATTTTTACCAGGAAGACATAGAGTTGTGGGTACTTCTATCTCTGGTTTTCAGAAAAATAAAACACTTGTTTCATATATACCAAAATAGAACAAAGCAGTGGTATTAGTGTCTAGCCCTTCATGATAAAACAGACATTGATGCAGAGTGTGTAAAACCTGAAATAATTCTTGATTACAATATGACTAACGAAGGTGCTGATACTTGCGATAAAATGTATGCGTCTTATTCTATGTCTCGGATAACAAGAAGGTGACCTCTTGTCATACTTTAGACTATTATTAACATTGCAAGGATAAATTAAGGTGTATTATTTCTACTGAATAATGTTGATAAAGTGCCAAGCCGAAGAATTACTTTTTTGAGAACACTCTCAATATCCCCTATAAAAGAGCATCTCATATTCAGAGCTCAAATTCCGTCTTTACCTCGAGATGTGTAGGCTTTACTTGATATACATCGTTCAACCGAAAATTTGGAAGAGGTAACATAAAATAATATAAAAGAGAGGTCTGTTATATGTGAGACTGAAACTTAAATTCCTCATCTACAATGAAGTGATAAAATGCGTAAGTTTTATCTGTAAACAGTATTCAATAAAGATATCCTTATGCCTGCCATGTGAAGCAAATAATGTAGATGGAATATATGACTAATTCTGAATGTCCTAAATTACTTAATTATCGTTTATACTAATTCATTATTAGGTTTTATACTTTGTGCTTGTAGTAGTAAATAACTTCTTTTATACATTTAAACCTCTGATTTAATATATTATAACAACATTAATCTCAGTGTATTACGGAATACTTTCATAAATTGTGATCAAGGATAACTTATATGATATTTCTATGTTAAATTATTTGTAAAATTAAAATAAAGCAGCAATGATTGAATGCTTTACCCCTGTTGTACAATCTACAACGCCCGCCCGCTCATGTGATGAAAATTTGCGCGCCCGGCGAAAGGTTAAATAAAGCGTCATTTATCCAGTCATTGAAAGTAACGACTAAAAATTGAAATTGGTAAAAAGAAAGTAAAAGAAAATCGTGTGAGAAGCACTATTATGGAAATCGAAAGCCAATTTCAAAGCTTTAAAAAGACATTAGGCTGTATCTCTTCCTATTTGGAAATAAGATTTCGTTATTTCAATAACAAAGATCAATCAAATTTACTGGAAAATGGAGTTTTTTTTCTTATTTCTTTTCAAAATGTTTGGTCTCACCCCCATTTCAAATACAATATCTTTATGTTACGATAGAGTGTATAGTGATAAGTGTATAAAAACATGTATAACAATCACTTATAAACAGATTATGTAAAATAATGCTATAAAAAGTGATAAAATATATTTATTAAGATTGACGATCGTTTCGTCACACCAACGGCGACATTTTCAAAATCATTCAGGATACAAAATATTTTCACATAATTTAAAAACAATAAACATAGTAAACAATGTCGCGAGACATGATGCATAATGAAAAGCATTGCAAACATAAAGTTAAATTAAAATTAAATTAGTTATTTGTGAGCGTGGATTAATTTTCATATAATTTAACAAAAGAGTAACATAGTAAATAATGTTACGAGACAACATGCATAATGAAAAACATTGCAATACATAAAATAAAATAAAAATAAAATTTTCTTGGCTATTTGCAAGCGTGGATTAATTTTTACTATTGTTATTAAAATTACATAGCATCTCTTTCCATATTTTAGGTAAATCAAGGGACATTGAATCATTGCAAATATTCTTGTTACGTAAAAATATCTCTATTGATTCTCGGATTATGGATGGTAAATAAAATCTTGATGTATAAATTAACTTGCTATTTTTAAAATCGATCTGTAAAGGTACTTCGCTGCGTAATCTGGCCAAAGCTTATTAATTATATTAATAGCTTATTATAATAGCGTATTAGAAAGTTAATTTATACATAATTTATACATTATTATACAATGATAAAATGTGTGGAACCTATACAAATCGGGATAAACTTTAACTTTAAAGTCATTTTTCTCTAAACAGATATTTTTAACATTGCGGGCACTATATTTGCAAAACTAAGCAACGTAGAAACTTAATATTTTGTTTTACATTGTATTTTATACATTTTTATAACCTCTAGCTATTTTTAAGCAAGTACCTGTAATATGTTTATTTATTTTTGAATTTTTTTTTTTTTATAAATTTTGTCATAAATTTTTTATTTTATTTTTTAATTGCCTGAAAAAATAATTTCATCTGTAAACTTGATTATTATTTGAGGTTGAAGATAAAGTACAATAGTTTATGAATATACATGTAATATTAACTGGATATATGGAATATATTTCTAATAATCCTGCGCGAAACACATGTATGTCAGATCACCTTTTCTGAAAATCCTTAATTACTATGTCTTAATTAAATTAATTTCTAATTATTTTTCTTCAAAAGTATTTAAAGAAATTCGTAAAGAAAAATTTGTACACTTTACAATTTTTTTTCTTTTTTTTTTTTTTTGAATTTTAAGAAATACTTACAGCTCCAAGAATTTCGTAATTATCTGTTAAAAATCAAGTAATATCGAGCTGTTGAAGGTAATCTCAGCCCCCCGCACCCTTCCTTAAAAAACACATTTAATGATGTCGAAATCAAATCCAAACCTTTAAAAAGACTTTAGGCCGTATTGCTCTTCTCATTTGGATGTAAGCTATTGTTATTTCAATAACAAAGGAAAATCGGAGTCACTGGGAGCTCGAATGTTATTCTTTTCTTTTTCTTTTCAAAATGTTCGATCTCACCCTCATTTGAAATGCATTATCTATGAACTATGGTAGAGTGAACACTAAAGAAAAAAATCTATCATCACAAGTATATTTTATCACATCCTTTTGATGATGCCAATAAAGTTTTGTGCATAAAGCTTGAAGATGATAGCAAATTCAAAGTTCAACTGAAATATTTTATGATTGATAGGGATAGCTTGAAGAGTTGCACAGCTGAACGATTTAGGCATTTCATGGGCTTCCTAATTCATGCATACGGTGTAGAAAAACTTCCTTAATTTGCGCATTTAAGACATAACTCTCGTATGGAAATTTCTTTATTGAAAATTATATTTTTTCTTTGGTGACAACGTATTTGACTAAAAAATTTAACTATTAATTTCAAAACAACATTCTTGTTTAATGACAAAGTATGGAAAAAATTACATGTTTTGAGTTAGATCAAAAAATTATTAAATATTTTGCACAGTTTTAGTAAGGTCATAGAATTAAGTTCCACAATTTCTTGTATATCTTCTTATTTTAGAATCCTATTATTAATTCTCACTCGAAAAAAAATCAATAAAGATTTATGGTGTGAAATTTGCTGATAACATAAAACATTCATTTATATAAAGAATCCCTCAGATAATACCTCCTGAAAAAAGCAAAATGATGGTATTCATAGGTGAATACATAGGTGAATTCATAGGATGGATTAATCATAAGTAAGGCACGATTTTCACAGTGTTGGAAAATAAAAGTGTTCCATGTCGCCGATTAATCATAAATAAAGTACTATTTTTCAAGTCATTGAAAGTATAAAAGCAAGCTAAAAATGAAAATTGCAAGAAAAAAAAAGAAATATTTTTAAATTCGTGTGAAAGTCACTCTTGTAGATACCGAAAGCAGGTAACGAATCTTTGAAAGTCATTAGTACATATACCTCCTCTCATTTCGAAATTAACTTTTGTTACTTCAATAACAAATTTTTAATTTTTGGTAATAATGTTTTCTTTAGAAACGAAAATAAAAGGTATTCAGTCACCAAAGAATGATCGGCGTTCCTTGTCCTTTAATATAAATCAAGCACCATTTTCCAACCATTTAAAACAATAGCTAGAAATTGCAATTGCTAATAAAAAAAGATACAAACATTTTAAATTATTGTGAGAATCAAACTTATAGAAATCAGAATCAAAATACTAAGTTTTGAAAATGCATATGTATATTTCTTCACATTTCAAAATATTCTTTCATTATTTCAATAAAAAACTTCCCTTTTTTTTTAATAATGGGGGTTTTTTTAGAAAAGAAAGTAACAGCTACTCTTTCACTAAATATGACCGACGTTAATCCTAAATATAGCACCATTTTTCCAGTCATGGAAAGCAATAACCAAAAATTGAGATTCGTAAAAAAAAGCAATTTTTTTTACTTCGTGTGAGAGTACCTTATACAAATCGAAAGCAAATTGAAAAGCTTTGTAAATGAATTAATATTTGTAATTTTTCTCATTTGGATATAAGTTTTCATTATTTCAACATCAAACTTCTCATTTTTATAATAATGTTATTTTTACAAACAAAAGCAAAGGCTACTCTGTTACTAAAATATGACCAGTGTTCCTTGTCCTTTAATCCTAAATATAGCACCATTTTTCCAGTCGTTTCTTTAGAAACGAAAGTAATAGGTATTCCGTCACCAAAGAATAATCGGCGTTCCTTGTCCTTTAATATAAATAAAGCACCATTTTCCAGCCAATGAAGACAATAGCTAAAAATTTCAATTGCTAATAAAAAATATATATACATTTTAAATTCTTCTGAGAAGCAAACTAATAGAAATCAAATTGAAACTGCAAAATTTTGAAAATGGATATCTTTTCGCACATTTGAAAATAATCTTTCATTATTTCAATAAAAAGCTTCTCGTTTTATTAATAATGGGGGTATTTTTAGAAACGAAAGTAACAGCTATTCTTTCACTAAAGAATGACAGACGTTAATCCTAAATATAGCACCATTTTTCCAGTCATTGAAAGCAATAACCAAAAATTTAAATTGCTAAAAAAAAGCAATTTTTTTACTTCGTGTGAGAGGCAACCTCATACAAATCGAAAGCAAATGGCAAAGCTTTGTAAATGAATTAGTATGTGTAATTTTTCTCATATGAATATAAATTTCCATTATTTCAACAACAAACTTCTAATTTTTTTAATAATGGTATTTTTACAAACAAAAGTAAAGGCTACTCTGTTACTAAAAATAACCAGTTTTCCTTGTCCTTT
This sequence comes from Maratus speciosus, assembly GCA_963932465.1. Lineage (NCBI taxonomy): Eukaryota > Metazoa > Arthropoda > Arachnida > Araneae > Salticidae > Maratus > Maratus speciosus. The sequence goes on along the minus strand of OZ010795.1, from coordinate 477,550,740 downwards.
AATTCTAAATATCGCACCATTTTTCCAGTCATTTCTTTAGAAACGAAAGTATTAGGTATTCAGTCACCAAAGAATAATCGGCGTTCCTTGACCTTTGATATAAATAAAGCACCATTTTCCAGCCATTGAAAACGATAGCTAAAAATTCCAATTGCTAATAAAAAAAGATATATGCATTTTAAATTCTTGTGAGAAGCAAACGTATGGAAATCAAAATCAAACTGCAAAGTTCAGAAAATGCACATCTATCCGCACATTTGAAAATAATCTTTCATTATTTCAATAAAAAACTTCTCATTTTTTTAATAATAGGGGTATTTTTAGAAACGAAGTAACAGCTACTCTTTCACTAAAAAATGACCGACGTTAATCCTAAATATAGCACCATTTTTCCAGTCATTGAAAGCAATAACCAAAAATTGAAATTGGTAAAAAAAGCTAATTTTTTACTTCGTGTGAGAGGCAACATTATACAAATCGAAAGCAAATTGCAAAGCTTTGTAAATGAATTAGTATGTGTAATTTTTCTTATTTGGATATAAGTTTCCATTATTCCAACAACAAACTTCTATTTTTTATAATAATGTTATTTTTGCAAACGGAAGTAAAAGCTACTCTGTTACTAAAAAATCGCTAGTGTTCCTTGTCCTTTAATCCTAAATATAGCGCCATTTTCCAGTCATTAAAAGTAATTGCTAAAAATGGGCATTAGTAAAGAAGTCACATTTTTTTTTTATCGTGAGATAGGCACTCGATACCAAAAATCGATACCAAATTACAAATCTTTGAAAAGGCATTAGTACGCACACCTCTCCTAGGAAGTACACATTCGTCATTTCGATAATAAACGTCTATTTTTTTAATAATTTTCTTTCTTCGAAAGAACGTAACAGTTACTCAGTCAACAAAGAATGATCGACTCTCCTTGTGTTTTAATATTAAATAAATCGTCATTTATCCAGTCATTGAAAGTAACGACTAAAAATTGAAATCAGTAAAAAGAAAAAAAATAGGAAATTCATGTGAGAGGCACTATTATAGAAATCGAAAGTCAATTTCAAAGCTTTAAAAAGGCATTAGGCTGCATCGCTTCCTCTTATTTGGAAAGAAGGTTTTGTCATTTCAATGACAAAGAGAAATCAAGTTTACTGGAAACTGGATTTTTTTTTCTTCTTTTCAAAATGTTCAATCTCACCCCCCATTTCAAATACATTATCTTTATGTTACGATAGAATGTATAGAGAAAGTACTTTATCATCAAAAGTGTATTTTATCAAAATCTTTTGATGATATCGATAAAGCTTCGTACAATTGTGAAAAAAAATGCAAACACCTCCTGCTAACTCTGCAGCAAATTATAATAGAAGAAAGTTACCGGTGCTAAACAATTAGAAACAACTTCTACTTTTAAATGACGCATATAAAATTCCCTTAGCGGGCTATCTACAAATAAAAAACAGACCAAAATTCGTTTTTATCAATGACAACAGCCAATTTTGATAATATGTTTTAAATCTTCGTTCAAACTATGTCAAGGAACGAAATTTCAATTCATTTGTATGCTAAGTTTTTGAATTATAAATATTCAAATTTTAGAGCTAATGCTAAATTACATATTCATATTTTTATTGATTTTTTCTGAAATAATCCTAGTGTGATATTTTTTTTGTTTGGTTATAATACTAAAAAAACAAGCATAAATACATTGAATTTGTAATTTAAAAATTTTTATAATAGGGGAGAGTAGCCATATTTGGACCGCCGCTTTAATTGGACCGTTGCCATTCTAACGTTAATTGCAGGAAGAGACGCCATCTACCGCTGAAATCCTACTCATCAGAATGACGTCACTCATAATTAGAAGAAGCAACCGCCTCCCATTTGCTGTTTTCAGACAATTTCTAAAAACCTAAAGTTAGCTGTTTTGATCTAATTGTTTCCTACTAGACGTAAGTGAATACTTTAAAACTAAGGTAAGTTGTTATGTTTTCATATACATATATGAATTCATCTGTTTATTGCGCATATTTTTCACGCGTATTTGTTTCATTTCGTTTTTGTTCTTAGTCTTGAGATTATCTGTTTTAAAAAATGGCGCAGTTGTCGTAATTGGGCCAATTTAAGTTGCTTAAATTGGACCAGATATGCAATCATAAATTTCAAAAGTAAGTAATGAATTTTGAGGACGGTACGCTTTGTACACTTTTTTTTTAATTTTTTTAATATTTATAATGGATTTCTATCTCCATGCAAGGTTTTCTTTTGTATATCTGGAATAATTTTTTTATACAGTTTAAGCCTATATAAACATAAAAATATTTTTACATGTTTATGCAATAAATTTTGTTTGCAATTTCTTTTATCTTGTTTGAATTTGTATTTATTTTCTTTGAATACCTTATTCCTACGGGGTATTTGGTTTAGAGAGTTGAATTCAAACATTTTTCTTCTGGAGGATGTTTGCGAAGGCAAACTTTTTACAGTTTTGGAGGGTCGAATTACCCTTATTTGCCATTAAAACGCATAAAATCTCAAACCTTCCGGGGGAGTAGTTATTTCAAGGCTCCATGGGGAAGGGAGGGGCAGGCTGAATTCAATCCTGTTTGAATATATAATGTTTGCGTTTGATTAAACATAGCGTATTTTTCAATAGAGGATATTTTTTAAATAATTATTTAATGTAATGTTGAAAATGGTGAGAAAGACACAGAAAAACTGTCTGGAAGAAATACACCCGTGACAGCAAAAGCTGTTAAAGATATAGGAAACAAAAAGGAGGGGATAAGTTGTGAAGAAATTGACCTGCAAGAAGGCTGCAGCTACAAATCCTCCCCAAAAGCCAAAAAATCATTAGAAATGTTATCTTATTAAATTCAGTTAAATCAAAATGCCGAGGGAGTCAAAAAACAGTTGTTTTAACATCTTCGCCATATAAAGTAAACCTTGAAATGAAAAAAAAAAAAAACGACAAAAAGGAAGCTATCACAGCACAAAAAAATTGGAACACCAAGTTTTAAAAAATAGGCGGAATGCAATTAGCAAGAAAATGATGGAAGGGAAGAACAACAAACATAATACAAAGAAACTTCTGTCTAAAAAAAATTAATAATTCAGAATCTAAAATAAAAAATCTAGACAGTGGTGTTTGGTTTTGCCTAATTTGTAAGAAAAATCAAATGGCAGAAATGATTCAGTGTTCAGATTGCCCAATACGGTTCCCTGTTGTGTGCGCTGGAAAAAAAATCAATAAACGAAATTCATGTTTAAGCTTTGCATCACTTCTTACATGATATTCAAGTAACTGTCAATTAGTTCCATAATTTCTATTCTTAATTACTGATAACTTTGATTTATATTTTGATACATTTTGATTTAAAACAATGACTCTTATTTTCAGATATTTTATTTCATTATATTTCATTGCTGTTACTTTGTTTGACCGTTTCATTAATTGCAAACTTTGCTTTTAATAAAATTAGTTATATTCCCTAGTCATTAAAACAACCTGATATTATTTGGTCGAATTTAAGAGACTGGGGGTCCAACTTAGGCGACCATTTGCTGAATTCGGACTACTTTTGACAAATTTTCCAAATTAAAATAAAATTTAAAATTTTCATAAAGAAACTGATTTAAAGCTTTATTTAGTTAGTAGATGAATAGATTGACCCCGTGTAATGATGTTTTGCAGATATTCCAAAAATTAAGTGAGTTACACCTGAAAATAAGTGAAGTGGTCCAAATTAGGCTACTCTCCCCTATGAATTATGAATGAGGAAATTGATATTCGAAAAGAATATGAATTGCAACATACAGTTTTTTGATAGGTTTATATTTATTATGTCCTATTTTATGCGAATTCTCAATTTCAAATTTCATCCTAAGTATTTTTTTAATTTATGAATAAAAAATATCAAAATGATGGTTTAAGGTGGAGTCTATGAGATACAGAAAATCATAATTTGAAAAAAATATACATTGTACTCATTTTATTGAAACGTTTGGTGAAATGGCTATATTTAGAAGAAATTATACATTAATAGAAGTGACATATTCATTTTGTAGCATTTCAAGAATCGAGTACCGAACTTCAATTTGGATACAGCCCATGAAATATGCCCATTTTAAAATAATTAATTTCTCTGGAACTAATCGTACGAATTTCATAAAAATTTGTTTTTAGGTTGAAAGGTCTTGAATTTATTTATAATGTCAAACTTGGGTATTGCTATTAAAAAAAAGCAAAGTTTGGGTTCGTTTTGATATGTAGATGGCACCCTAATAAAATTTTATATACATCATTTAAAAGTTGGCATTATGTCCAATCGTTTGGCACCAGTAACTTTCTTCAACAATTATTTATTGTGGAGTTATTTGGGGATGTTTACTTTTTTCCCCACCACTGCATATAATGCTTGAAAGTAATAACAAATTCAAAATCCATTTAAAATATTTTATTATCGTCAGAATGCAATTTTGAATAACGCAACAGAACAGAGATATTGAATTTTATCATTTATTTTATAAAAATATGCATTTAGTAAAATATACTAATTTTTAAGCACGCCTGCTCCTAGTAAAAAACTAGTCGGATGTACCAATCCCAAAACTTTCTTCTATCTCATGCATGTTAATACTTCAAAATTCGCTATCACACTGCCAAAATTAAATGGCAATCTATGCATCTCATGAGGATTCTAAAGATATGAAATTCCATGCATTAGTTCTTGAGATATGACTATTGCTGAAATCGTCTAAATCCAGAAAAATGTTGCCTAGCAGTGCCACCTATTGAGTGATTTATACCAAATCCTAATCAGCAACAATTTATGTCAACGTCTGACTGAAACTGAAGTTTGGAGAAAATCCGTGCATTAGTTTTTGAGATAGAACTATAGCGAAAATCGTGAAAATTCCTGCATAGCAGCGCCACCTATAGGGTGATTAACACCAAAACCTAAGTAACAACAACTTGTGTCAACATACAACTAAATCTGAAGTTAGATGAAAATTCGTCCATTAGATCTATAGATAGGGCTATTGAGGCAATCGTGAAAAAGGCAGCACAGAAGCGCCACCTGTATGGCGATTTACACCAACACATAATCAGTAGCAAGTCATATCAAGGACTAACAGAATTTGAAGTTTGATGAAAATCCGTGCGTTAGTTCTTAAGATAGAGCTATTGGGGGAAATCGTGTAAATCCTGCAAAATTCATCATAACAGCGCCACCTGTTGGGCGATTTACACCAAAACGTAATCAGCATCAATTCATATCAAGGACTAACTAAATCTGAATTTTGATCAAAATCCGTGCATTAGTTCGTGATATAGAGCTATTGCGAAAATCGTGAAAAATGCAGCATAGCAGCGCCACCTGTTGAGAGATTTACACCAAAAACTAATCAGCATCAATTTGTATTAGGGACTCACTGAATATAAATTTTTATTAAATTCCGTGCATTAGTTCTTGAGATAGAGCGCCCACAATATTTGTGTCACATACACACAGACAGACAGACAGACAGACTCACACAGTCACAGACGGACATTTTGTAAAAACATGTTTTTTGGAATCACTGACCCCTAAAACGTGTAAATCCGTCGAAAACCGAAATTCGAAAATTTTCCTGAATCCAATACTTTCTTCTTGTAAAGATAGAAGAAAGTAATAAAAGAAATCCAACTTTTTATGTTTGTTAAAAGGCATATTTAAGTGCACCCGGCACACAAAACAAAACAAAACTAGTCGGATGTACCAATCCCAAAATTTTCTTCTATCTCATACATGTTAATACTTCAAAATTTGCTATCACATTGCCAAAATTAAATGACAATCTATGCATCTCATGAGGATTCTAAAGATATGAAATTCCGTGCATTAGTTCTTGAGATATGACTATCGCTGAAATCGTCTAAATCCAGCAAAATGCTGCCTAGCAGTGCCACCTATTGGGTGATTTATACCAAATCCTAATCAGCAACAATTTATGTCAACGTCTGACTGAATCTGAAGTTTGGAGAAAATCCGTGCATTAGATTTTGAGATAGAGCTATAGCGAAAATCGTGAAAATTCTTGCATAGCAGCGCCACCTATTGGGTGATTAACACCAAAACCTAATTAACAACAACTTGTGTCAACGTAAAACTAAATCTGAAGTTAGATGAAAATTCGTCCATTAGTTCTATAGATAGAGCTATTGAGGCAATCGTGAAAAAGGCAGCACAGACGCGCCACCTGTTGAGCGATTTACACCAACAGATAATCAGTAGCAAGTCATATCAAGGACTAACTGAATCTGAAGTTTGATGAAAATCCGTGCGTTAGTTCTTAAGATAGAGCTATTGGGGAAATCGTGTAAATCCTGCGAAATTCATCATAACAGCGCCCCCTGTTGGGCGATTTACACCAAAACGTAATCAACATCAACTCATATCAGGGTCTAACTAAATCTGAAGTTTGATCAAAATCTGTGCATTAGTTCGTGAGATAGAGCTATTGCGAAAATCGTGAAAAATGCAGCATAGCAGCGCCACCTGTTGAGTGATTTACACCAAAAACTAATCAGCATCAATTTGTATTAGGGACTCACAGAATATAAATTTTTATTAAATTCCGTGCATTAGTTCTTGAGATAGAGCGCCCACAAAATTTGTGTCACATACACACAGACAGACAGACAGACAGACTCACAGAGTCACAGACAGACATTTTGTAAAAATATGTTTTTTGGAATCTCTGACCCCTAAAACGTGTAAATCCGTCGAAAACCGGAATTCGAAAATTTTCATGAATCCAATACTTCTTGTAAAGATAGAAGAAAGTAAAAATATTATCGATTAAAAATATATATAAATCTCAATATGTAAATGTCAAATAGAGATAATTTAATCCCCAAATAATTAAAAATAAAATGATTTTTTTTCGAAAAAAATTCAATTTTAACTACTTATTTCAAAAGGCTACTAATATTTTATTTAAAAAAAATTTAAATTGGTATTTTTGTGCAGTTTATTAAGGATTTTTTTTAATAGATTTAATGATCGGATTTTTTGTAATAACAATGGCTTTAAAGAAAAAGTCCTTCCGGCCAGTGCCGGGAGGAGGAGGTAGCTTTCATATTCCTTATTTTTTAAAAGCCAGCTTATATTATTCAAACACACGGATCTCAAATTCGTGGAACCCATTTATTGTCTGAGCGAAGCGAAGGCTAATACACAACGCAGTATTACTTTCCGGTCAAAAACAGCTACGATGGATATTAAAACTATTCGTAAAACCTTTCGTCAAGCATGATACAAAAAATATTTGTCAGATTTCGGTTCTGGTTTTACCAGAAGGTACCTATGAGGGTAACCTACTGAATGCACCTACTATGAAAAATAAGTTCCAATTCGTTTAAAAATTATGTTAAAAAAACTGATAAAAAAGCACAATTTATCTACATACGTCACGGAAATTTAGTGTATGTCATTTTCGCCGGTTGGATGCTTTCGTAGGAAACCGAATTACACACATGGAGCAAAGAAAATATGCACGCACTAATATTAAAGTGCAATAAAACATATTTAAATTTAATCAAACATAAAAGAAATCTGGATTTTTTTTTCTATTTCAAAGAAAAAAGGCCATAATATCTTAGGATTTCAAATTTTACAATAATCTACCCAATAGCATTTTTTAATCGCCAAAAGCAACTTTTATGTTTTGCGTGTGAAAATTTGAAACAGTTATGTGATGTTTAAATAAACAATTTTTATTTGTGGCATCATTCATTCTTAATTTATTTATTTTTGTCTTTTTAGTATTTTAAATGAAATTTAGGGACTCTGTGACTGAATTGTCAAAGCACCAGTTTGCTAATCGCTTGCGAGCGTAAGAGTTTGTGGGTTCGATTCCCGCTGGTTCCATTGCACACACACTTTGTGTGGAACTCCCAGGGTGTATTTCTCTTGTGTTGTAATATTTTCTTGTGCTATCTTGTCTCCGACTTATAAGCGGGCTCTCATGTCAAGCACACAAGTCGTATGTTTGTTATTCAATAAATAAATAAATAAATGAAATTTGGGTGCTTGTTAGTTATCCCGTCGACCAATTTCGCCAAATTATATAAATCGCCAAACCACCTGCCAAATTATACAAATTGACATAATTTCTATTTTAAATAACTTTTTTAAAAAATAACTTAATATTAAAACTAAATAACTTAAATATTTTAAAGAACACATAAATTAGTATAACATTAATAAAAATACAAATAAAACGTCGAAATTAAAATCACTTGATGAAGTAAACACATGTTGCCAAATGAATGTGACATTTACGATCAACCATTATTGGCATTTAATCTTACAATTTGGGGACAGTAATTTGGTCGACGGGATAACTAACAAGTACCGAAATTTGTACTTTTCCAGAATAGGCGTCTTATAGGTAAAGAAAATGAGTTTGGCGAGAGAAGTAAACTTTTCATGCATATTTTCTGGTAACCTACTCATTCTTTCATGTACACAAGCAATTTTTTAAAGATTTAAACAATTAATTTAGTGTAAACAAGACATTTACGCACAGATGTCACATGCGCACCACGTTGGCGCGATTTTTTTCTGACGCCAATGTCATATACGCACCGTGGTACTCAACTGGCGCCAAAGTGTCGTTATTTTGATTGATGGTAACCTAGATGTTGTTGTTTATTTATTAATAAATTGTTTATTTACTTTACTTTTCTTCTTTTAAATTATATAAATTGTTTTGTTCTATAGTTATTAATTAAATTTTACTATTTATTTTTATTCCCTTTTTAAAAATATATATGTAACTGGAATTCGAAAACGAGGTTTTCACCAAATTGGCGTCAGAAAAAAATCGCATCAACGTGGTGCGTATGTGACATCTGTGCCAAAAACTTATATTTATTTGTAAAAAATAAACATAAACGTTCATCGGGTTTGTAATAAATTGTAATACTAACAGCAACATTGTTATAACGGACGGGAGTTATAATAGCTAAGTAGTAATGGCTTTAAGCACACATATCACACACGCAGTTTTTTACAAATATTTTGAGTGGAGCTCGATCACCGAGGTGCTAATTATTCATACAAGCAACCGTTACATAAACGAAAGTTTAAAATTTAAATGTAAATATATGCAATCTCGCATTCTTCCCACCCCCACCCCCACCCCCCAAAAAATAAATAAAAATAAAATGTTACAGCAATGAAATTTAATTGGAGTTAAGCGAAGCTTTTTAAAATGCGATATTGGTTTAAAACCAGATTACGGAATATTCCAATAATATTTGAATTAATCACGGTACATTTTTTTTTAGCCCGGTTCAGATTTTGCCAAGTGTATTTTATTTTTATTTTTTGTCAAAAGCCGCATTTTTTCACCGCAAGTGTAACTTGTGTTGATGTTGAAATAAAGGTTTTGACTTATGCTATTATCTCTTCTTATTATTTTTATTTATTTACTTATTATTATTTTAAATGAAATAAATCAAATCGTGTTTATAAATTTATTTAATGTGTGTATTTTAAATTAAAAGAATGCATTACGAAAGATGGCGATAAGAACAATATTTGACGATTTATCAATTGCACTCACTTAAATGCTTTATTACCATGTGTTTAATTCCCTTCATGGAATTTCATTGTTATATGGACTTTGCTTTTTTAAAAAAGCTTGACGCAATTCGAGTTTAAGAAAGTGAGATTTTTTGTAAAATGATATAAACGAATATGAATGTAAAACAGAAGAAGTATTATACTGGTTTATGTATGTATTTTAAAAAATGCAAAAATGTCGGTATGAAACAGCGAATAGGTTGTCCGAAAGTACTTGTAAATGTGTTCCTTTTCTAGACTATTCTATCTCTTGCCAGGGCCCTTAACAGATGGAAGAGTTGGTTTAAAATTGATATGGTTTTTTTTTCAGGTTCACTAATTTAGATATTTCATCATTTGAATTTGCAATCAGTATATGGCCAATTAAAGATAGTATCTCCTTTTCTTTACTTACAACAAGTTATTATTAAATCTATGTTTTCGGCAATATCGCTCAGACTAATCCCTTTGAGGGAAGACCTAGTAGAAGATTAAATAACAATTTTTGTCAATAATGAATATGAATGCGAATTTCGCGAAATTAGTCAGCGCTATCAAATATGTTTTTAATTAAAATGATTTACATTTGGTCGCCAAATTCGGCGATATCTTGAAGTGCCCGCCATTTTAAAACAACATAATGGGTGCAACAAAGCTATCCAATAAACTTGGTCGAGACTTTAGTAATTCCTGTGCACATGCTCACTCACATCTAAATCGGTTGATATATACGAGTGCTGTCGCAGGCAAAAAATCAGATTTTTCAAAATGTCACCACATTAAAAATTCAAACTGCTACACCTCAATCATTTTTGAGATAAACACAAAAAAACATGCCCCGTAGTCTTTGTATGAAGCTCAAACACATAAGATAAAAATATTTTTCAATTTCTAATTTTTTTTTGTATCTCATTTAACTTTTTTTTTAAATTTCCCTCTCTTCCCGCTTTTCGGTGTCTTTAATTTGTGTAATTTCCCTTTTAAATTTGTCCGGTTTCAATTTGTGATTTTTTTTTTTTTTTTTTTTTCTTTTCAATCTGGCTTTCGCTAGAGAGTCTTTCATTCGGGACGTGGCTGGGCTCCTTGGAATCTTGCTTCCGCAAAAGAGTCGGAGTAGAGTAGAAGAATAAAGGGCTGCGGACGAAGATGGGCCGCTCGCCGCGGCGGTTTTACAACGGATTTTGAGCTTATTCTATAAACGATTATTATCAGACTTTTCAAACTATGTTTTTGAGACTTTTAAAAAAGGTGCCTTATACACTTAGCTAACACATTATGCACTTTATATTTTGATTGCATTCGCGCATGCGCAGTGAAATGTTTTTAGTAAACCTGCTCATTTTTTATCCAATTATTATTATTTTTTAATTCTGACTGCAGAGTATTGTGTACAATGTTGTTTGTCATACTTTCTGAAAAGAACTTTTTTTTATATTAAAAACTCTGCAAATTATAAGCAAAAAACTTGGCAAAATTTGGGACTGTTTTTATAAAAACCTTAATTTCTCTACAAGTATACATGCTATCCTCATAAAAATGAACACAGTATATTACAATAAGCCACTTATTAATAATCTCGAGTTTAAACACTTTTGCTACATTAGTTTTTACAGGATTATCCAAAAGATATTCGTTCTTTTTCAATTTTTTGACGGTCCCCTGTGAGGTTTCGGGAAAAAATCTTCGCGGAAATATATGACCTATACTATACTGTTTACACACCTGCAATTTCAGGTTCATTCCTCATGCATTTTTCTAGATTTTTTACAAAACGTCAAAAATCGCAAGTGATCGATCACCTTTGGCCAAATAGTGTATAAATCACATTTGAACGGAGGGTAGTTTCATTGTCTAGGGGTTATGATGGGTGAAAATATACCAAAAGTTTTCGGAATCGTTTTCCTCCAAACGGCTGCAATAGGTAGTTTTTGAAAGCTAAGTAAAAATAATAACTAAATACAATTGCGAAAAAGCAAAGCGAGTGATAGTATTTGTGCATATGATTGAAAAAAAAAGTTATAGAAATATTTTTAAAAAATGATCCTTAAATCTCTTACATATTGTACGATATTCAAATAGAAAAAAAATCAAGCGCTTTCATTAATATCAAGAGATCTATCTTAATATAGAGCCTTGGTATTTTCAAAAAAGGAAAAATCTGAAAAACAAGAAATGGGATAAATGAGCTTAAAAAATTTCATTTGAGGCGTGAATATGATATTAGATGTTTGTTAAAAAATCCATAACTGTGTTATATATGCAGTATTAGCCTGAAATTTTGTCAGGATATAGTTGGAAGACTATAGGATGTGATAAGATAAAATTCTGAAAATCGAAATTTTTACGAAGTTTCCATATTGGTAGGGTGCCGAATCCCCTTAATGAAATGGAAATGAAATCCAAATGTTTGAAAAGACATTAGGGCGTATCCATCCTTCTCTTATTTGGATGTATACCCTTTGTTATTTCAATAAAAAAGTAAAATCGGAGTCACTGGGAACTCGAATGTTAGTCATTTCTTTTTCTTTTCAGAATGTCCGATCTCACCCGCATTTGAAATACATTATCTTTGAGTTATGGTAGAGCGCATACTAAAGAAAGCAATCTATCATCACAAGTGTATTTTATCACATCCCTTTGATGATGCCAATAAAGTTTTGTGCATAAAGCTTGAAGATGCTAGCAAATTCCAAATTCAGCAGAAATATTTTAGGATTCATAAGAATAGCTTAAAGAGTTGTACAGCTGAACAATTTAGGCCATTCATGGGCTTCCTACTTCAAGCATACGGTTTAGAATTCAGCAAAAGAACAGGAAATTTTATTTCTGATAGTTATTGTGTTTATTTAATAGTATTTTATTACCGCCCGGTCTCGTCTTTGATGTAACGAGAACGGAAATAACAGAAATATTTTCCCACGAGAGATTTCCTCTCGTAGGTGCCGTGTGTAAAAATGGAGATGGTCCTCACCCAGTCATTCAGAGAACAGCTGTCAAAGGTTTTTGACAGGAAAACATGGTGAGTTCCCAATAGACTTCACATTGTTTTAGAGAAAGATAATTTGTGAATATATAGGAGACGATGGTGATCTTCTATTTAGTTAGTTAATTGCTAAACTCAAGTGAGAAACAACAGGTTGAACACGTAGGAGAGAAATATTCCGCGGGGTTTACTCAAGGTTTTCACGGGCAGACGACCCGAGTGGCGGAGCAAGCCTTTCGGCACTCCGACTACATCTGGGCCGGGACTGATTAAGAGGAAACTGCGGTGTTGGCACAGACAAAGGTTGCGACAGCAGTACGGAGATATCTTATCTTTAAAAGGAACTATCTTAAGTAGATTACTTGTAATCAAAGTGACCCTGATCATCAGAACTGTTAATTATCTAGACAAAACTCTCAGTTACATAAAAAGGACTTATGTATTAAGCTGCCACCTTCTCTGAGACTTTTTGACTTTACATCATTCAACTTCAACATTATTATTTTTGTTGTGTGTATATAAATCGCCAATATTTTAGCCCAAAGAGAAACTTGTTTCGTTCTTATAAAATAAAACTTTGTTTTTCTTCAAATCTAATTATCACTAGTACTTTATGCCTCTGAAGTAAACCGCACCCGCTACCACCCTCTTAGGAACCCGCACATAATTTTAAAATGAAATTTACATCTTTAGTGTCTTACAAAATTACAACAACAGCAGAATACCGTTGTATCCTGTTTCGAAAATATGGCATGACCACTCCAAAGCTCAAGTGAGTTAAGTAATATACACTGCTCAAAACAATTAAAGGATATTTGAAGTTTTATATAAAATAAAGATATAAACGAAATTTTTTTTTGCCGAAAATAGAAGAAGAGAATCACAAATGCAAATTTTTCTGGTTTTTAAACTGTGGAGTATGCAAATTTTGAGTTCGACGTCAAAAACGTCGCTTCAGCGGCAGCGAATGAAATTTGACTTTCAACTGGATAAAAGAGAATGAAGACAAGGATGATCGGCATTCAGTAATTGCTTTGTTTCGATGAATACGATGTCTCAGGGAAGTCATTTGACAGATTCAGAAGCTTTGAGAATTGTTGGTAGGTTAGAAGGGGGCCAAACTCAAGCCGAAGTAGCGCAAGCCATTGGAGTGTCACAAAGTGTCATTTCCAGGATCTGGAACCGTTTTTTGGAGAGTGGATGTGCAGGCCGAAGACCAGGGCAAGGTCGTAGACGGGCAACAACGCCCAATGAAGATCGGTATTTAGCGTTAACAGCTCGGAGACACCGAACCATGAACGCTACTCTTCTCCAGCAACACCTTCGCTCGGCTACAGGCACCACGATTTCAACTCAGACTGTCCGAAACCGGCTCCATGCTGTAGGTCTGTATGCTCGCCGACCGATGGTATGTGTTAGATTAACATCAAGGTATTGTCGCGACCGCAGAGAGTGGGCAACCGAGCATGTCAACTGGAGGAGAAAAGAATGGAGCAATATTCTGTTTTCTGACGAGTCCCGTTTTTCTGTGCATCCGGATAATAGGCGTATTTTCATCTGGAGGGACCGTGGCAGTAGGAATAATCCTGCGTTCGTGCACGAAAGTGTCTGATTTGGCGGTGGAGGAGTGTTGGTGTATGGTGGCATCTCCATTGACGGGCGCACTGACCTCTACATCATTCGAGATGGAGCTCTGACTGGTCGTCGATATAGGGATGAGATCCTCAGACCTATTGTAGTCCCTTACGCTGCAGCAATCGGAGATAACTTCATTTTAATGGACAATAACTGCAGGCCACATCGTGCAAACCTGGTGGAGGATTTCGTTTCGAGGAAGGAATCGTTCGAATGGAATGGCCAGCGTGTTCTCCAGACATGAATCCAATCGAGCATGTTTGGGACGCTCTAGGAAGACGAGTTTCTGGCCGCCAACAACACCCACAAACTCTCCAAGAACTGGAAAGAGCTCTTCTGGAAGAGTGGGGCAGAATACCCCAACTCGTCATTAATAGCCTCATTGAGTCCATGCCTCAAAGGTGTTCAACGTTGCTGGCCGCCCGTGGAAACCATACCCCCTACTGAAAATGATTTTCTTTGCCGAAAACACCTTTTCTTATTCTTTTTTTCTCATATGCACAAATTGTGTTTTTTTCCTTTAGTACACAAATGCGCAATAAAATGCATTTTTTTCTGCCAAACATGTGTAATTTATTCTCATATAACCTACTATGTCTGTCGACCATGTATCAATCAGCTAAACAGTTTGCCAGATACAAAATCCACCTAAAACTGCAATATCCTTTAATTGTTTTGAGCAGTGTAGATTACGCTTGCGTGCGAAGCAACAGGATAAGCTACGGCGGAATACATCCCACACATAGAAGTTGCTGTAACCAACGTAACTAACTGACGCCAATTCCTACATATTTGTCACCTATATGTCCTATAATAATATTCGCCTTATTTAATAGCATAAATATGGAACTCAATAAGGTAAAGATTTACTTCTTATGACCTGCACCTATTTTTAATAGTAATATTTTCCTTATTTAAGTCAAGATGTATATTTATTATTGTCTGTATTTTAGGTCTATATATATATATACACACTAATAGTTTGTGTTTCTTGTAAAAATGCTTTGAGCATTGGCTAAAGGAAACGCGGTCATTATATTTTCAAAAATTCGTTTTGGAAATATTAAATTCATGGAATACTTTTTTCCGTTCATCAACTAAACTGCATTAGAAACAGAAGCATTTATATAGATATTATGTTTATAGGGTACAATATACAGCCATTGTTTATTATTGTTAGTATTGTGTTTATCGTAGCTTTACTTATAATTTCAATGTATTGTATAAAATATTGAGTAATGTACAGTATTTTAAAAAATCCTTCAGTTCTAATTAATGCAAAAATAAAATAAAATGTGTAACTATAATTCTTATGAAGTTATGTATATTCGTATGTGGTTTATTTTGAGTGGTTGGTCCTTTAGACCGTTGAAAAGCAAACTTCCCACTATCTGAAAGACTAATACTAAACATCAGCTTTAAATTCAGATAGTCGTGTTTTTTAAGATTCTTATTCTTTTTACTTCAAAATTAATATAGTTCATATCTCATGAATTCTTTTAATCAATATATTAATAATTAAGTAATTTATAATTTTCATAGTTAAAAGTATGTTTTAGAATGAAAAAAAATGGACAGATTATGTTTGGGTCTATTTACTGTATCGCATTAGAAAAGGAATATTTTAATAATGAGATATTTTGGGACGATATAAATCAAGTTTTGTCACTTGGCTTTAACATTAGCATCCTGAAATTAAAACTCTCTCTAACTCTATGAAGACTTGAGGCAAAAGTTTTAGCTTTATATTTTTCTTGGGTGATACGATCAAAAATATTTAAAACGAGGAACCAAATGTTGGTGTTACCTTTTGAAATTGAGAATTGGCACAAATTTTAAAAATCCCTGCCGGATCGGCCTACAGGCGCAGGTAGATTTCGAAGTTAAGTACTAATTTCCACAACAAAAACTAAATAATGATTACAGTTAAACCTACTTTAACAATTTTATCTGGCCGCTTTGGACGAGTTTTTAATTTTATTTTTATATAAGAGCTCTTTTTATCAGAATTATGTTAAGGCGGTATTAAAAAAATACTTTTCCATGCTCAACAACTTGAAATTTTCTGACACATTTTCAGATTCAATTTTAAAAGAAAAAACATGAAATTTGCTGGCGTGATTTTTGAAGCGATTTATAAGCGACCTTTTATTATTTTTCGTTTAATTAATTAGAACTTTATTTATAAACCATTATTTTCTCAGTAGGACAATATTTTTCGCTTCCAACACAATCGCTTCGGGAAATTCGGTTCTGAATACATACTTTGACATCCTTTTTTGAAATATATTCTTCCTCTATCAAGAAATCGACCATTACGCTATATTATAGAGCTTCTGAATAAGAAAACCTACCAATTGGATGCGTTTGAGAGCAAAAATGAATTTAAAAATGAGTCACAAAATAAGGAGTTTGGATTTGAGTACACCCTATCGATGATTTTTTCTTCAACGCTATATATTTTTAATTTGTTCTTGCTCTAAGAATTGGTCTTATCAAAAATTTGTCAGTATGAAAGTTGTAGATAATATTACGAAGATATAGAATAAATTCATGCGAATTTTATATCGTGTGAATTTACGAAGATATGGATTTTTTTTCTTCTTCACCCCCCCCCCCGCTTTTTCTTTGTTTCCGTTTATATATATATATATATTGCGGTACGAATTGGTCATATCAAGAACTTGTCAATATGAAAGCTTTAGATAATATTAGGAAGATTTATAATAAATTTAATTGGATTTGATATCTTAAGAATTTACGAAGTTATGAATTTTTTTCTCCTCAAAACCCTATTTTTGCGCCCCTTGTGCCTATTTTTTATTTTTTCAAAAATCTGTCATACATACATTTTTGGCCCTTTTTGAAAAAAGTAATAATAACTTTAAACTGATTCCATATGTACTATAATTAAGAAGTTATGGAGTTTTTTCGGTTTTACAAAATCCCTCCCTATTCCCCCCCCCCCCCCTTTGTCGGATTTTGCCCATTAACGAACTTGACCGAGATTTTATGCCCCTTGACTTTATGTATCAGTTTGGAAGAGATTTGTGCCCAATTATGGAAGTTATCGTGTCCATAAGAAAGTAATATACAGATAGATAGATAGATAAATATTATATAGATGTACATATAATATATATGTATAAAATTTTTACTGAGGGAAGCTTTGGGTTCTAGGGGTCATGATCGGTGTAGATCTGCAAAAATTTTCAGAAATTCTAACATAGGGGAGATTGCAATAGATAGTATTTCATACGAATACTAGCCAATACATTGTAAAAAAGAATATTTTACAAAATATGTAATTTGCTAATTTTACGCTGGAACAAAATGATAAGAAAGCAGGAAATATTTCAAAACCGTGGAACGTGATTGGCTGATATTTTTGTATATTATTTAAGGCCGCATTTAAACAAGATTCTGAGTACATTCGTTTTGTTCGCCGAAACATTTGGATGACAGGGTTAGGAAAAATGCTTACTAACTTTAAAAGAGGGCAGATTCTTGCTTATAACAACATCGGTATGTCATTTCAAAGAATTGCTGATAAAAATAAACGCTCAAAAACTCATATTTTAAGATCTTATAGAACCCAGCTATTTATGTTACTGCAAAATTTACAGGGAGGCAAAAAATCCTTTCGATACGATCCGAAAGTTTGATTGTTCGCACGGTTCCGAGTAAAAGAATGGCAGCAAAGGAAATTGGAAGCCAAAAAAAGACGCCGGCATCAGTATGAACTGTATGAAGAAGAATAAAAATGTCGGGAGTTCTTAAATGTGTAAAACCATGCCAGCGTCCGTGTTCAACATCTGGCAATAAAAAAGCGCACAATCCAGTGTGCAAGAGAAACATCTGAAGCAACAAAAGAATTTCTAAAATTATCTTCAGTGCTGAAAAGACGTTTAATTCGATATTCCCGTTGGTATTCATTCATACTGGCGTGGCCTTCAAAAGAAAATGACGTATTTTCCACGCGTCAATTAGGGCGAGGCTCCCTAATGGTTTTGGCTGCTTTTTTCTTGGAATGTAAACTTAGAATTGTTTTTCTAGAGGGACAATTAAAATAGGCATACCTATATTCGCATGTTAAAATGCCATTTGTTAAACCTGAATGAAAAATTGCCGGCTTGAACTAAATTTATAGCAAAACAATGCCTAAGAAAATTACACAAAGGAGTGCTTTGAAGATAAATAAGACTCTCAAATTCATTGTCTGGCCAATGGTCTGAACTTATCCCATGGAGAAAATTTGAGGTATTATAGTGGCCAATATCTACTGAAAAAATGGTCAAATCGTGCAACATACAATTCGAAAGCAGAATTAAAATCTGGCATTTGGGAGGTATGTCGTGCTTTGTCACCTTGACAAATTAGGATCCATATAAACTCTATGCTACAGCGTTCCATTGAAATTATCAAACACAAATAAAGCCAATTAACATGTGATATTTCTATAATTTAGAAAAATCTGTTCCTTTATTATTTTGCTCCCAGTGCATATCGAGTAAAAATTCAAAATATTATATTGTATTTATAACAACTGTTTTAGATTGTTTTCTTTCTGTTTATATTGACTATTTATATTAATACAATTAATTTATATAGTTTATATGTGGATTAATATAATTATATTTTCTATTTAGACAATTACATGGTCGTTCCTATGATGTTGCACCCCGGTATACTATAACCACGAACGAAAATATACAACATATTCCGAGATGCAATACAATATATACAATATATTCCGAGATACCCACGATTTTGAAAAACGTCCTTTGTATTTTTATATTTTGGAGATTTAGAAAAGCATTTATAAAAACATTTATTATTATTATTACTTTGCTGTCACATCATATTCAGTTAGATAGTGACATTAGTTGTTGCTTATTAGGTTTTAATGTAAATTACCCAACAGGTGGCGCTGCTATGCTGCATTTTGCAGGATTTACACGAGTTTAGCGATAGCCATATCTCAAGAGCTAATTCAGAGAGTTTCATATCTTTAGAATCCACCTTATGGGCATAGATTGCCATTTAATTCTGGGACTTTGCTAGCGAATTTTGAAGTATTAACATGTACGAGATAGAAGAAAGTTTTGGATTGGCACATCCGACTACTTTTCTTTAATGTACTGTGCAGTGTAAATGAGGTGTCGTGGAGACTAGTGATGAACTCGCAAAACCAAGTTTCACGAAGCAACAGCTTATAAATTTTATTTATCATTATTGTTAGCGTGTCAGTTTTTCTTATACATATAAATACAGAATATTAGTAGGTGAACTGAAATGATGTAAGAATTCATCCACATCCATCAATTGTTGCAATCTTCCATTATATGTTTTTTTTTTTTTAAATAGAAGTAAAAATTCATATTTTTAAAATACCAGTTTATAATTATATAATGTCGATTTTATTAATCACGCATTATTTCATGATAGCAATTTTTGAATTTATGAATTTTCTTTAAAATACGTTAATTTTTCATGCGCCTAGATTGTTGAAAATTCACGGACTTAACAATTTCCGGCACAGTGATCCCACGTTGGGATTACCTAATTTTAATTTCAAGCTTACAAATGGTACCAAGAATATTTTAAGAAAATTTTGCTTGTACAAAGAATGTTTAAAGTAACGAGTTTTTAATTTCTAAACATGTCGTTTGCAAATTCCGGTGTCAGTCAATCATTTCATCATTTTACGAACAAAATTTCTCTGTCGGAAAGGGTTAACGCTTGGTAGAAAATCCGAACTAGTGAATTTATTAAAAAATATATAATTTTGGTAGAAATGACAGAATAGAAAATACAAAGGTGCTATTTAAACTAAGTCTTTTGGAATTCTGAATTGTTTTCTCAAAGTATAATCATAATTTAATAGCACCAAAAAAGGGTGTAGCTTATAGATTTTTAAATTTTCAATAAGTTAGAAGAGGTCAAAGTGTGAGGATCCTAATTCTAAAATGGGACAAATGTTAATTTATAGGTTCCCAAAAAATCATCAAATTGATTTTATATATATATATATTGGCATGTATTTAATAGATCCCAATATATTCCAGGCATTTTTTTGATTCTAAAACCTATTTCTAACTATGAAAGTTATTAATAAATTCGTATAAAATCTATTAATTATGAAAATCATTAATACATTCATATAAAAATATTCAATATCATCTTCATTATTTTTGCGTAAAACGAATCACAATGAGGAATTCGCATGCATGGGGGAATTGATCCTTTTTATATTTTTCTGATAATTCCACATCCACAGTTTTCAAAAATGTTCTCAAAAACGCAAAAAAATATCAATAATTAAATAATTAATCATAAAAGTAAGCTGAAATCACTTTACTCCAAATCGGGGCGTGACATACTATAAAGTCACATCAGTAAATAAATAAATAGAAATGCTTAATTCATCTTTAAAAAGTTAAACTTAAACTTACACTGTGAGCAAACTACTTAAAAGATGAGACAATATTTAAAGAAGATGTTAAATTGCTTTAATATCTTTAGTACTTTCAACTATAAAAACAGCCTTCGTCAGAGAAATATATGAAATACTACTGTTATTAATGTTTTAAAATCAAAATACACGTAGATGGTATTGAAAGGGCTGAAAGTGGAAGTCAATTTTTAGACCCGGAAAACATTGGGAAAATAAAACATGGATATAGGGAAGTTGAATATTACTCGTTTTATGATTCTTTAAGAAAACTGAGCCAAATTCTGAGTATGTTGTAGGATAAAACGTCATTACAAACAGACTAAACAAACTGAAGAAAACTATTACTAAAGAAAATACTGTTTGCAGGATAAAACGTCATTAGAAACAGACTAAAGAAACTAAAGAAAATACTGTTTGTAATGATGTTTTATCCTGCAACATACCCAGAATTTGACTTAGTTTGCTTAAAGAATCATAAAACCTGTTATTCCAATTCTCTATATCCATGTTTTATTTTCCAATATTTTCCAGATCTAAAAAATTGGCTTCCACTTTCACTGCTTTCGATACCATCTACGTGTATTTTGGATATAAGACGTTAATAACAGTAGTATTTCTTGTATTTCTCTGGCGAATGCTATATTTTTATAGTTGGAAGTACTAAGGATATTAAAATAATTTAACATCTTTTTTAAATAAATATTGTCTAATCTTTTAAGTAGTTTGCACATAGTGTAAGTTTAAGTTTATGACGTCATAGTTCACGACATACCAATGTTTACATTTTCATAGCAAGCGTCGATCGTACTCTCTTGACATCCAAATTTATTTCGGCTTGGATTTTCATAATAATTCATCCTCATCTCATTCAATTGTTGAATTTTTTTTCAAATTTTTTATTTATTTTTACGAATTATGTCTCTTATACCCGGATTTAGCAAAGGACAATCGGACAATCTGCCCAGAATAGATAGTATGGCTATAATCTCTTTCTTGGGGAAAAACCCTGATTTCATGGGTGCAGAAATAAAAGATATGAAAACGAAAAAGTACATAAAATCATTTTTATATTATTCAATTTATTTAAATGTAATACAAATGTTTTAATTTCTTTATTATTCTTTTTACTCAAAACGTTAATTTCGATTTCTGTTGAGAAATTAGTGACATGTTATTGCGTTATTTTTTTATATAATCATTCATAAAGTTTAGTTTTTCTTTAAAGCTTAAATTTATTTTATGCTGATAAGCATTATATTAAAGTAAGCAAATTGCCTAACAGCTGAAAATGTAAGAGTGCAGGCACACGCTGCATTTTTTTTTCACCATTCTGATAACTCAGCAAATATAAAATGTCTGAAAATTGCTAATGTCAATGTTTAAAAAATCATTTTGTATTTTTTTCTTTGTTGAAACATTGTAGTTAATTTATTAATAAAACATTATAATTTTGTGTAGTGTTAAGAATTACTAATATTCATTGATGTTTACACTTTTCTGTGTAAAACATCACTTATTTATTTTCACATTCAAAATTGACTAATCTTTTGTAATCACATGCTTATAAATTAATAAAAGAAATTCTTCTTATCTTTTTTTTTTTTTTTTTTGGAAAGTTTGAGGTTCTGTATTTTAATAATTTTTGCACATGGATATGTATTAAAACTTTTATTTTCAATTACATTAGTTTAAATTATATATGAGCTACTACTAGTGTGCCTCTATTCTCTTTTGTTTCACTATTAAGTTAGGTTGATAAACTTTAAACATCATTAAATTTGACTAAAAATAACTTATTGATAAACTTTAAACAGGATTCAGTTTGATTAAAAATAACATATATTCACTTGAAAATTCGGAGGGAGGGGGGGGGGGGAGATTGTTTACAAAGTTGTGCTATGTTCAGAAAATTAAATACTTATACACAATTAATACTATAGATACCCCAGTGCGGTATACCCTAATGCATAATTGCCAGTGCGGTCATTCCTATATTGGACAGACCAAACGGGTTTTAAAATTTCGTATTAAAGAACACCAACAATATAGTCAAAAACAGGAAACCAATAAATCTTCAACTGCTAAACATTTCTGAGAGATGAACCACTCTTTTGATTTTAATTCAGCCAAAATCATCTCTAAACCCACTTCTATACACGAACTTAATTTTCTTGAAGCATTTCATATCTACAAAAATTATGACAATATTGTCAATAGTGAATTTGCTATTCCCCCTTTATCAGATTGCTGGAAATATTTCATAAAATCCTCTTTTGCTTAATTACTACCAATTTTGTTTTTCACATTTCTGGTGGCATTACCTATACTATTCTCCTATTGTCTGGTACCCGCATTTTCCTGTTTCCCCATAGGTTAATGAACTTCTCAATTGAATCCGCTTCTCCGCTATATAAATGAGCAAGTTTCCATTATTCTTTGCATTGAGGACGGTACGCTAAACGCTACCGAAACTAATCTGCTGAATGTTTGCTTATTCTGGTGTTTTTTATGTTGCTTTTTAAATTTATATCATTCTGCGTCAAGTAGCATCTTAATAATTATTACATCTACATACTTTATTTCCTTAATAAAAAGAGCATTTCTCTAATCAACATTATTGTGTAATGAATAATTTTCTTAAATGGCCTATATTTAAAATTTTGCTCAATATGTAAATTCAAATAGTGAAAATTAGATTTACATTATATTTTATTTACTTTCTTTACTCGTATATTAAAAGGAAAGTACTACAATCATGAATAAAAACACAGGCTGACCCACTGACCTAAAAATCAACTATTTTAAAATCCCTTATACCACTTTTTTCTATTATTTTAATGTTTCTGCATATATCACTCTCATATGATGAATAAGGAGCAGCAGAAAAGCTAATTATTTTATCGACATTTATTAGATAAATTAGAGACATTTACTAGATAAATAGAACAGCATTACTCCATGATTTTCTAATGACAGGGGCTTTTGGCACGCTAAAAAACAACTTTTCTCTAGAAGTACTGGTTGTGTTAGTGTAGAGTGGCACATTACAGTATTTATAATATGAATTTGTGTTCTCAGTCGTAATAATTTCAGAAACAGCAATATTTAAGACGGACAAGTTGAAAAGCGACGCACGTAAATAACAACTATGTCGTTTGTTGTCATGAACTGTGACGTCAGATGTATTATGCAGCGCTTTCGGGATACGGTAAATAGTGCGATATTAAAACAATCATAAATCAATAATAAAAGCTCAAAATTAAAAAAAATATATATGCAGGCTATCAGTCAGGTTTCCGTTTAACATAAGTTCTTTAATCAAGCGGATTCATAACGAATCTGGAATTCATTATGCTGACACCCCTCATATAGACTCAGCGACAAACACATAGACTTTCAAACTATCAATTAACGCCTTCACGCAGGCGCCGATATTCATGTTTTTTTTGCTGTGAGACGGCGCTCGAATTCATGTTTCGCTTTATCTGGCGGCGCGGTACTGTCGCTTATTCAGACACTGTATGTAATGACTCGCCCCTCTCATCTTTATTGAATTGAACTCGAATATAACAAGCAGAGTTGATTGTGAATGTCTGAAAGTTCGTAAGGAATAAGCAAATTTCTTGGAGACATGATTTTATTGACTACATATATACGAATTTATTTAAAATATCTTAAAATCTAAAGAAATATGGACAAAATGATATAAATGCATTTCTGTAAGTAGAAGCCACGCCCTTAGTCAATGATATTTTTTTAATGAAAACGAGAATTCTCGTTTCCCGTCGTGAATGTATTAAGTTTATAACAATGAATTGTTTTTATTACTGAATTTTCGAATATTCAAGTGTGACCCACCTGTAGTTCACGCCGTATATAACATAGTCGAGTATGACCCACCTGTAGTACACACCTTCTATGGAACATTCGAATGTGACCCATCGGTGATGCACGCCGCCTGATGCGACAGTCAAGCGTGACCCACCGATGATGCACGCTGGCGTAAACGTGTTAAACAAACTTCGAAAAGCAGGCGGATCTAAACTTTAACAAATTTATTGATCTAAAACACAACACATTTAATTTAAAACTACAATTCACTATTCACAATTCGCAAATATATAATCTACACTTCCACGCTTCATATTTTTCACTCCACCTCGTTCTGTCATTTCCATCTTTTCTGACCATCGTTCTCCTATCGCTGCTAGTTTCCATTAGCTAAAGTTCGGCGGCAGACGTTGGATTCAAAAAGATCCATTCTACTCGATAGAGTTTGTCCGCTGCATTCACAACTCTGTCAACTGCCCCCTAAAAGAGCTCATTCGTGGCTTTGGTCACAATGAAAGTTTTTAAAAATCACACATAAACACATTCATTTGCAAAGGTGAGATCAATGTGGACTTCCCATTAAAAAAAAATATACTTAAACTAATAACTATGATAATACACATATATACATATACAAGATTATCAATTGAAATATTTTTTTTTTTGAGATAATAGCATAATTGAAAAACAAACACAGTAAAGTACATACTTTAAAGCAATGTCATATAGGTATATACCAGAAAGTTATATAAACTAATAATTTTCATAAAATAAAATAAAGAAATAAGATACACTTTAAGATTCATCTAAAGTTAAGCTTGACATAGAATCTACATCAAAATGCTTTTTTTTCTTTTCTAATTTCATAACTGACATTAAAAAACATATAATATACGCATTTTTCAAGCACATAAATAATACCATTTTACTATAACTGCATAAAATTTGTAAAACTTAATGGCTACTGATCAAGGTATGATAGCCGGGATAAAGTGTCGGCGCTGCTGAAATTTCTTTCTCTTTTAGTGATTCTTCATTCTTTTTTCTCCCTGGTTTCCATTCCATTCTTCTCTCCATCTTCTTATCAACCATTTTGCAACACTCTTTACCATCATAAGCTTAACTCCTATTTCTATCAGTTCTCCTCATGACCACCACATTAGCAACTCTTATCTCTTTCGTGCAGGTTTTCATATTTTTCATTTCAATCGTATATAGTTTCCATTATCTTCCACATTCCCCTTCCTGGATAAGTTTCCTCTAGTACTGTTCTTATGCGACATTCTTCCCTCGCATCTTTCAAATAACCAATCAAGTTCGAGATAAGGTTCATCCTCTACTTTAATTGCCGTCATCATCTTAGTTAGAGCATTTTCAGTATCATCATTAGTTCCAATCTCAAGAATTTCACATAAATTATCACCATTAGGATTAAGGCCGTCCTCTTTCTGATCAACTTCAATCTCTAATTTATCCTTATTTTTCAGATTATTAGGAACAAAAGATCCACGATCATCCACTGTACAACACTCCTTGATATTAGTTTGAGAAAATCCAGGCCTAATTTCCAAATTAGTCTCATTACTGACTTCACTCCAATCTCTAAAATTTCTATCTTGTGATAATGTAACCTGTTCCCTATATTCCTAAATAGCTAGCTCATCATTTCCACTAATGAGTGGTACGTTCAACTTATCATGAGCTTTACTTTCCTCCTTCATCACTCTTCTCTCTTCTCTTTTCACATCTTCAAGTTCAGACAATTCAAGCACTTCAACTACGTTTTCGGTATCACTAATTTCAATCTCAAAATATTTACTTATTTTTTTAGACAATGACTGAATTTCAGCTAACGCAATTCCCGAAGATCTTGAATTGCTGTAGAAAGTTTCATCATTATAATATTCTGCATTCTTTTTCGCTTTTTCAATATCACCATACTTTTCCCTTCTCAGAAACTTGTCCAAACAAGCGCACAAGGACGAACAAACTCTCATCAGCATAACACTCTACCTCCTCGGAATTTAAAGTTCTGCTTTCTGTCAACCTCATTGTCCATTCGTGGATCATTTTCGTTCTCTGAACCAGCATCACAAACAAGCCTGGGTATAGTCACTTTCCTAGTATATAATATAACATTATGGTTCAACATTTCATAAGCAGTTGGGCATATTAGCATGTCATTCACCAGTTTTTTTGGAAATAGCACAAGTTACGGGAACCTCTCCGTGGATTTTATCATTTATTCTCATTGGTATTATTCTTAACGGAACAACTTCGCTCTCTCCAAATGCTGAGGCTATCTCAATCCTTACCTCTCTCTCACCAGGTATTTCCTTGACTAAATCTACACGTATCACAGAATCAAATTCAATCTACCACATTACCTTCACCTCTAATTTTCACTATTTTCAATTCATCAAACTCTCCCTCTTTCCTAAAATAGAAAGGTTCTGGTATCGTTATTTTGGCAGTCATATTGATGATGGGTCGTCCCCGGTTTTTTGAGCAGATTTCACCGAGTTTGCCTGTACTCTTTGTGCACTTGGAACAACACGTTTATCTGGACAAAATGATGCTTTATAACCTTCCCTTCCACACGCGTAACATGCAACTTTATAAGATATAAGTGTCCCCGCTTCATACGTACTAGCTCTTAAATCATGTTTCCGATCCGATGTAAAACTAGCACTCCTATTATCAACATACTTAGGATTAAAGGAGAAAATATTCCCCCCCCCCCCAGGGAACCTATCTTTCTTAGCTAGTTTCTTGCAGTCCTCTCGCACACTTTCATGCAGGTCAATCTTCTCAGCCAACTCAGTAGGAGACTCTATTTTCGACCATTCATCTACAAAATGGTCTCTTATTTCATAAGGCACTCTTCTTTTAAATGATCAGTTACCAACAAATCTTTCAGAGAATAAAAATCGACAATTTAAAGTTTATCAATCCATTCTTGAAAATAAACTTTTATTTCAGACACGATTCTCATCATGTTCGTTGGAGGTTTCGTTGGTGATCCATAAACTTCTTACGAAATTTTTCGGGACTCAACTTAATTCGCTTTAATGAAATCTTTTTTATATAAGCATAGTCCCCAAAATTTGCTCCTGATTCACGCGTAAGAATCCGAAAAATATTCGATGGCAATAAAGCCAACAAGCTTGACACCCAATGTTTCAGCTCCAAGCAAATCCTCTTTGCTTGACGTTCAAATATGGACAAATACAGAACAATGTCATCTTCCCTAACATTAAATTTCGGCATGAGTTTTGTAAACTCTATTCTGTAATTTTAGACTTTCATGTCTACTCCAGTTTTAGATTTCTTACTTTCATTACTCTTTCCCATTCTTAATTTCTCCAATTCTAACTCTCTTTCCTCTCTCTCCGCTCTTTCCCGTCTTTTTTCTACAATCGTTTCTAATAATTAGACTTCATAATTATTACTCGCCATAATCAATTCTTTTAAATCAACTATTCTTGCATCCGGACTCGTCTGTTCTCCCAACTTCTCTGCCAATTATCGCAAATCTTCCTTACGACCCTTTCCAAAAAATATTTTTTTTTTCTTTTCCAATAGCCTGACCAAAATTAAGCAATTCGAGAAAATCACAATTCAATTCAATATCACCAATGCCACTATTTGTAACCACAGCATTTACACTTTCACATTACCTGAAAATGTATATCAATCATTATCTTAACATACGCCACTTCATAAAAAAACCTTTTTCACAGCAGTTATAAAGATTTCCACATATCAATAATTTCAGCATCTGAACCAACCAACCACAACACAAATGCAAATGAAGAAACATGCATATACATGTAAACAATACCATATTTTACACTTATCGCTAAATACGTAACAATTTATATAAAGCAAATTTCATCTGGAAATATATTAACTGGCCCAAAATTTCAGTAATTATCACCTGTTTTGAATTATTCAGTTCTCAATTTAACTTGTATACATAAAGAGCTATATATCCAATCAGGTAACTCTACCCCTTCCTACACTGCCATGTATTTTACAAACAAAACCAACAATCATTACTCTGAATAATTTCCATTTTTTTTTCGTACTGATGTAAACCCCCTCCAAAATATACTTTATATTTCCGACCGTTATACACTATTTATCCAGTCAATAATGTCTTAATGAACCAACAACAAAGTTTTTGTACTGACGTACACTTCTTCCAAAATACGCTTTATATTCTCAGTCATTATACACAATATTTTCTGTACTGATTTACACCCCTTCCAAAATTCACTTTATATTTTCAATTATTGTGCACAATATACATCTAATCAATAAATATCTGCGAATATATAAAGACACTTATTTTTTCCAACTGAACATAATCAATTTCAAATTTTCAAATTTCATTTTTTTCAAACACAGCATATCATTCAATCTATTACGGTTGGTTGGTTGTATCCATCACGGTCAATTATCAACACGAGGAATATGGGCCCTAATGGCGGATAGGAGTTCCCTCCTCCGTGGGGATCTTTTTAAGGGAACCTAACCCGTATTTACGCATGAAAATCCACGGTTCGAAGAAAACACGAAAGCTCCGAACGATTAGGCGGACGGGCAAAATTGCGTTCGAACCTAGCACCTCTCGTCTACCAGCTTCGAGAGCAGAACCTCTCGGCCACTGGTGGGGCTCAATTTATTACGACTTTATTTAAATAACTTATGATATTAATGGGAAGCCACTTACAACAGAAAAATTCTCACCTTGCATTTTCCTGTTCTGACCAATTTTACCATCTCATCGGCTTATCGACTACGTCAGACAGGTTTTCGCTTAACGTAAGTTCTTTAATCAATTGGATTCATAAGGAATCTGGAATTTATTATGTTGATAGCCCTTATGCAGACTCTACGACAAACACATAGATGTTCAAACTACCAATTAAACAAGCTTCGAAAAGCAAACGGATCTAAACTTTAACAAATTTATTGATCTAAAACACAACGCATTTAATTTAAAACTACTATTCACAATTCACAAATATATAATCAACACCTCCACCTTGATTATACTCTTCTGTTATTGGCTGTTGTCTTCTGCTTTCCTATTGGCTGTTGTCTTCTGCTTTCCTATTGGCTGTTGATTTCTGATTTCCTATTGGCTGTTTCTTCAGCTTGTTTCTCTTCCCTTATCTCCCATTTCAGTCTTGTTGCTGCTTTCATAGTAGAAACACGTCTTCATTGCGCCTGATGAAGAAAAAGTCAGATCTTTCGAAAGGCCTAGCGTATTTAAAAGTTTTTGATGGTGTTTTAAGGAGATCTTTTATTTCTTATTGATTCACACCAGTTTTAACTTATTTTCTTTGTATAACAATTCGTTTATTTTATTTAAAATGTAATCTCTTAAATAAAATTATTCGGTACATTATAAACGGGTATGGTAATAAAAAATTCAATAATATCAATATTTTTAGTTTGGAGTGAAGAATGATTTCTAATGTCTTTAAAACATTTCTCAATGTGTGTACATTTCGTCTGCTATTTTTATTTTTGTTTTAAATTATTTTGAAATCCAATTTATGAATACACTTCATTTTAAACTTCTTTCTTCATAGCTTGCATTATTGATTGAAGAGTTGGGAAAAAATGTCTAGACAGTTATATTTAACTCTATTGTGAAAGGTGTGCTGTATGCTTCAACTTTCATCGAGAAATATCACCCAACTCACACAAATTCTCTGTAACCCAGCGAAGAATATAAATTTACGGTCATCTTAGAAATATAAGACATTTACAGGTTTCAGTAAGATTTTTCGAATTTAATCTGCAAGCTTTCTTTTGCTTTCACTATACACACATTGTTATTTGATACGAATATCATTAACAAATGTACACTGTAAAAAAAAAAAAAAAAAAAAAAAAAAAAAAAAAAAAACGGAAATACTACTGGCAATCTAGACGCCAGTACTATTTCCGTTTTTTTACGGGAATTTTTACCCATAAGTTACAGAAAATGTTCCGTTTTTTTTATTAAAAGCGGAAATTTTTCTGTAATTTATGGGTAAAAATTCCGGTAAAAAAACGAAAATAGTACTAGATTGTCAGTAGCATTTCCGTTTTTTAGTCTGTTTTTTTACAGTGTAATGTAATATGTATTTCATTATGTAAACAATTGTAATATTTTAAACTTAGAATGTAATTTAGTTTTATATAAATACTGATATTTTTTTTTTAAATTAAGGTAAATCCACCTTTAATAAATTATTATTTCATCATACTAGCTGACCCGCCCGTCGTTCTCCCGCCCCTTGTTAATAACCGGAAATAAACTTCAAGTGTGTGCGACTTAATATCTTTCACTCGATTTCGCAAGAAACTTTTAAACGAAAATCTTTCCAAACGAACCTCGTAACGTTCTTTTTTTTTTTTCTACGATTTGAATCGTTTAATATTCAAAACAAAATACAGTGTGAATTCATAAATCCGGCATCAAAACTGAGTCTCGGATGCATGAGGAGAGGCTACACTCACACAAATTTTCAGTCTTGTACAAGCTGTAGATTTTGCTAGTCATCGCAAACACACACACACACACACACAGAGAGAGAGAGAGAGCGAAAAATTCTTTTATTAGTATAGATAGGAAAGATTAAATTTTTTAGGTGGTTTGATATAA
Organism: Maratus speciosus; assembly: GCA_963932465.1. Lineage (NCBI taxonomy): Eukaryota > Metazoa > Arthropoda > Arachnida > Araneae > Salticidae > Maratus > Maratus speciosus. The sequence continues at coordinate 477,519,553 of OZ010795.1, read as the reverse complement.
TCTTTTTCTTGAATATTCAGTCCATATTTCTGTAGATACTTAGCCTCTATTTCAGTTGAATTAATTGTGCTTTGATATATACATTTTGATAATACATTTGATAAAATTCTGTTATTTTTATTAGTCTTCAATTTTAATTCAGATGAAAGACATTTAAAGTCACGTTCTTTTATATTACTATGTTACAATTAATATAAAAAAGCAATGAACCCTTTCAGGGGCAATTAATTGTGTTTCTGTGATGTCGAATTCACACCGGAATCTTCCAAAAATTTTATCGCAAAATAAGAAGAGCGATTTTACGACTTTTGTCCAACAAAGCTAGAAAAGTAAAATTTTATAAATTTTTTCTGGTGCAAATCTTTATTGATCATAATTGTGATATAATATATCCCACCAGCCCTCAAGGGGTTAAAGGGTCTAAAGTACCCTTAAAGGTTCTACCACCAGAAAAAAGTAATGTGGTCTAAAATTATCATAAATTTTTAAATACCTATTGAAATCACATAATTAATTCTCTGTACTATATTTAAGCCATACTTCAGTCTTTACAAAATAAACATGTGTAGTATAATATAATAAAAAATATAGTTGGGCTAATATTGCAAAATGTTTTTAAATTGTATGTCACAATCCGTAAGATAACTTAGAATGGATATATGAACACAAAACTTACATTAAAATGACTATATAATGTAATGACTATATAATAATCCTTCTATATATAAAAAAAAAGTTTTGATTTGGAAATGGACCAATGAAAATCTGCGTAGATATTCCGGGTAGATCGGCATTCAATTTGAATGCTTAAGCATGGCCTTTTATCGTTAATATTAAAAAAACTGTTGCATACAAAAATATGAAAATCGCTGGAATTATAGAGAAATGTTTGATAAACACGGTGATGCAGTGATGCAGACAGTTTTCAAATCGAAGAATTATTTTAAGATATATTTAATGCTAAAGTTGGACAAAATCGTTCCATTAAAAAAGTTTTATTGGAGCAAAAACTATACATGAGAATTTAATCATTTTTAGATCCTTTTATACGTTATAAGTTCCCGGTGTGCAGATTGCATTTATTTTTCTTATTTGACTCATTTTTGGAGGTTTTATTTCAATTTTAAATTCAAATTTTCAGCATTTCGAGATATTTTTTACAAATTTTAGAAAATGTTATTAATTTAAACTGTTGCCAGTTGTATAAACAGCGCAAACAATAATGTTTACTTCAAATTAAAAATTTATTTACACGTGACTATTGCAAACAGAAAAAAAAACTTTTCAAATTAGAATTAAATGATTACATGTTAAAAGCAGGAAAATTACGTCATAAGAACCATATTTACACTTGAATTTTAAAAGAGAAACTGAATCTTAAAATAAAAAAAAATCACTATTACGCATTAAAACTTGTAATTTTAGGAAATTACGTCATATTTAAAATGGCGAAAAATATAGCAAAACAATTTAAATTGAAAAATATATTTGCGCGAGATATTTTGAGATAATCTTTTCAACTATTATCGTGAATTCGAAGACAGCGCAAATAATATTTCCTTTTAACAACAAAAGTATGTTCACGTGAATATTAATAAGAGAAATAAAACTTTGGTGTAAATTACGTCAGATTTGAAACGATACATTTAAAATGAATTATTTAAAAGAACTATCTTATAGCGCTGTTAAAAAATACCGGGAGACAATGACACTGCTTACTTAATTCATTTTACATTAGCTTATTTTCAAATGTTTAACTAAATTTTTTAATTAAATACGAAAACAGCCATTGTATCTCTTAACAGTAGCAGATTTGGCCTTAAAAATCCCCATTCCAAGGAAAACGAATGGAAACCCATTTACAGAGAACGTTACTGTTTTTTTTTTTTCTCTTAATTCAATATTTTTAAAGCCGATCAAATTAGCGTGCTTTTTGAATTTTGGTGTGCCTGAACGTGGGTTGGCGAGCGTAGCTCATAGGGGGCAGAGCCCCCTAGTTCATTAAACTATATTTTATAGAATTAATTAATATTAAGAGATAGTTAAATATTTCAGTTATTTTAGAATGGCAAATTAATTATTATTTCATTTTTTTCTTCCAATTTAAGTGTTTTAAATAGTTTCTGTCAAAGAATTTTTATATCATTAATTCTTTCTAAACTAGTCGAATGCGCCAATCCCAAAACTTGTTTCTATCTCAACCATATTAGTACTTTAAAATTCGCTATCACAATGACAAAATTAAATGGCAATCTATGACCATCATAAGGATTCTAAAGATATGAAATTCCGTGAATTTGTTTTTGAGATATGACTATTGCTAAATTGTGTAAATGCTGCAAAATGCAGTATGGCACCGCAATCTGATGGGTGTTTTACATCAAAACTTAATCGGCAACAACTTGTGTCAACATCCAACTGAATCGAAAGTTAGATGGAAATTCGTGCATTAGTTCTGAGATAGAGCTATTGCGGAACTCGTTAAAAATACAGCAAAGCAGCGCCACCTGTTGGGAAATTTACACCGAAACGCAATAAAAACTTCATAGGTAGGATTAGAAAAGCAACAGTTTGTCGAGCTGGAGCTCTCCAGACCGGATCTTCCTTAAACACTTTAATACCAACAGAATCAAATTCAGAATTAAAGTCTGTGGATTTATCAGCAAAATTTTTTGAATTTGTTATGTAGTTCAAGTCTTTCAAAATTTAAACAAAATTATATGCTTCTTTAGAATTAGAGTTTTGTTTAGATTTATCTTCAGTTTTAGTCTGAGGAATTTTCTTCCTCTTTTAGAAGCGAATTTTTATACATCTTCTGTAAGTAGTTAGGTGGTCAAGTGCGCGTTTGGGAGTTAATCTTATCTTTAGTAGTTTACTCAGTCGAAAAATGATTACCAGCACACTTCACGCATTGGCTTATAAATCATGAATATCCGAAGTGTGTTCAAATCCCTCGAAACCGTAACAATGTTTTACATTATTATTATTATTTTTTTTTTATCTTTCAATTGTAATACGCATATAAGAAAGTTCATTTATATCGCACATGTCATCAAACTTTTTACAGGGGAGAATGTTAATCAGATACAGAAGCATGTGTTTGCCTATTTTGCAGATTTTTAGCATGCTCAAGGTTATTCTGAAGGGTGTATTTTTTACTGTTAGGCTTCAGATAATTTTGAATTTTTGAAAATAATCTTCCCTATTGCAAAGTACTTTTAAGTTCAATGTGAGGAGAGGTCGTTGAGATCCTTAATTTCTTTAGAAAGGCCTACACACTTACACTCTATTTTAATCAAGAACTGATGGAATGTTTGTTTGCAACGGCTAGCTACAATTGTAACTGCTACTATAAGTCACGATATGATCAATAGAATATCCAAGTTTTCTTCAGAACTTTACGAGGTCTGTCTGATAACTATCCGACCTTAATTTTTTCCGCGCGAAGTATTGATACTGAGGCGATTATGCACGTTGGAAAGAGGCAACTTATGCTTTATTTTTTTCCATGAATTCCTGTGAGCCAGGCATTGCCTGCTGGCCACCGAATGAGGTGCTGTCACATGTGTTCGTCTGATTTTGATTTCTCTCAAGATGGCTGAACGAGGTGAGCAAAGATACCGCATCAAATTTTATGAAAGATGGGTGATTCTCAAAGCGGAATAATTGGTAAGATTCATCAAGTGTCGTAAGATTCATCAATGCTCCAGATCATTCATCGCACATGATTCAGATTTTCTTGACGACTTGAACACCATTTCAAAAGAAGCCTCCCAGAAGTGTATTCGACATTGGAAGGAACCGTGGGTAATTGCGTAGAGGCACAAGGGGGCCTACTTTGAATAGGATTAGGGTCCCAATCCAGCCAGGTAACTTATATATTTTTTTCGGCCAAAGGTCGAATATGTTACAGATACGCCACGTATATTTATTAATTCCCAGAAAAGAAAGAAACAGTGGGCCATCAGCTGGAAAAAAGATGGCAGCCAGCACTGCTATCAGCGGTAAAGTGCAATAGTGCCATTACTTAAACCAGTACAAAAGTGTCCGTGCAGTATACAGCTGGCCTATGAGTGATGGCCAACAGCAGGCCAGCATTGGTTTGCCATCACATTACTTCAATCCGACACCTTTCCTGCAGTGCTAGCACCTATACCACTGCTATTCCTTTGATGGCCCAGCACCTTCCCATACAAAAATTTCTTGTAGAATTCTACAAAAAAAAAGTATTATAGCCCTTTTTTCAATAAGCTAGTTTCACCAAGACTTAAGGAAATATCTATAACAGACATGTCTATAGAAGTACTTGAACTTGCAGCAGATTCCATGTGGTCACCCTCCCAAGTACTAACCGCGCTCGGTGCTGTTTGGTTTTGGTGATTGGACATGAACAAGTACTTTCAGCGTATTCTACGACCGCTCGTAGTTTCAAGCTCTCATTACACAATTACAAGTTTGTTTCTTTTGTGATTTACGTTCCCAATCATTAAACTGGTATAGAAATTATTGTATTGTACACAAATCCTATATATTTTATACTTTTTTTTTTAAATTCTCAACTGTGTAAATTATGAAAACCGAAATCCTTTGTAACTTAGTAAAACCAGATTTAAGGAGAAAAAAAAGTGCGTTGAAATACAGAATTTATTTATTTATTCATTTACTTATTTATTTTATTGGTGGCAGTGGTGCTATATTATTTACAGTTTAAAAAAAAAATAGCTTCATAGCTTAAATTGTGTTAACATATTCAACTCAGATACTCAAAGTCTTCGATATTCGCAACGTCACCTAGCGTAAGAGTTCCCAGCAATAATACTGCAAAAGTTCGTGCACTTCCATGTAGTGGTTGGCCAGCGCATGAGATAAAACGGAAGCCCACCAGAATTTTATCTGATGATTTCCAACAGCAAAATTGACTGAAGCTGTCCAGCACTGGTCATGCAGTGGTAGACCATTAGCCTGCACCTCTCCATCATTGCCAGCACCTATCTTGCTGCTGGCCAGCAATTTCTTCTTTGCTGTGTTAGGGCGAGAAAATTGTCTGTATTTGAATTTTACCCTAACTCTATAGTTGTTATCTGAATTTAAACATAACTCAGTAAGAATAGTGTTAGGCACTTTCTTAAATAGACTAGCTGGCTTCGCCCTACAGCGGGTCCCTCCTTTTTTGTAAAATCTCGAATCGAAGAAATGTCGAAGCGAAAAAACCTCGAAGCACGAACCTCGAAACGAACGAACCTCGAACCGGGTCCCAGCTGCCCACGGCACCGTATATTAGGCGCGCCGCACAAGCACTGCAAAATCTTGTGAAAAAGGCAATCTCGCTCGAACGAACTTCGAACCGGATCCCCGATACCTACGGCATCTTAAATAGATTACAGTTTGAAGGTCTAGTTCTCTTTTTTTAGTCGAGGATAGAGACCTGCACGAATCGCGTTGTGTAGAGAAGAAATCGGAAATGCTATTTAAAGTCAACACGAACCCGACAAAAAAATTGTCAATCTGAAACCCGACCAGAACTCGATATATTTTAAACGAAATTATTTATTTAAAAATAATTAATGTAGCAATAGTCAAGGTTAACAATAACGTTTTAATTTAAATATTAAATTAAAAATAATAATAAATAGATAATTGATTCAATTTAAAAGTAACACGTTTATTTTTCCATTTTTCCATCTAGACCTGGAGGTGGCAGCGCAGACAATCACCTTATCGAGTTCACGGCTGAAATTCCACAATTAATTAAAACTCGATTCGCATATTAAAACGCAATCGGTCTGCGAAGTCATATCTTGGTAGAAAACACCTGGACACCCGATTTTAGCCGTTGACTCGTAGGTTTACTATTGCGTTTTCCTACTGCCAATCCTCCATGTTTTCATACTTTTGGGTGCAGAAAAACACAGTGCCAAACCGACGAGTCAACCGCTGAAATCGGGTTTTCAGGTGTTTTCCACCAAAATATGACTTGGCAGACCGACTGCGTTTTAATATGTAAATCGAGATTTAACCAATTCTGTAATTTCAGCCGTGATCTCGATGATGGGGATTGTCTGTGCTACTGCCTCTCGGTCTAATTCTATTACTAATAATTATGTAGTAAATAAAAATTCCGTCAGTAAATAGATCATATTTTTATTCCTTCTTAACATTTTCCCTATTATAAAAATACAGAAAGAAATTAACCTATAAATAGATGTAAATTATCATACCAAAATATTTTTTATACATTCCAAATTGAAATTCGCAACTGAATGGATTTGGTATCACATCTCTTTGGTTTCTTTTAATCAGAATACAATTGAAAATTATGTTGATGCCCTCATAATAAATATATTCATTTCGATTTTGAATATTTACATTTAACTTTTTTTAATTTACATTTTAACATGATGCTAATAATATCAGATAATTAAAAAAAATGTGTAGTTTGCATTTTAATAATTATTAGTTTTTAATTATAGATTTCTTCAAATTAAAAATTTCCATTTCGCTTGTTAATATATTCAATAAAAAAGTTTGAAATTTACATTTATTGACCGTATATTGAAAAATTAATTGGAATTTTCGAACTGGTGTTTTACACTTTTTTTTTATATGCGCTCTTTTAACTTACAATATTCTGTTTGTTTGTATGTGTCAGTCAAATCTTGTTACTCATTTTTCACCCATTTCCTGTTGAAATAGAGCTTTGAAGTTTGGAATATATATGTATTCCCGAGGGCAATACATGAATAGGACATTGATTTTTTAAAAATTAGATCCCTAAGGTGGCTACACGACGGGCAGAAATTTAAAATTAAAAGAAATGAACCATATCTGATAAACCAATGGAAATCAAATCTTGAAACTTGACATGCCTATAATTGCCGAAACGTCAGGGAAGGCTTACTGTGGAGACCCGAAATTTTTTGATTTCCATCTGTTTGTTTGTTTGTTAGTTAGTTAGTTAGTCTGTCTGTCCAGCGATAACTGCGTAAAAAGCATCCGATTAGCTTAAAATTAAGGATGTATATTGGTGAGCTCCCGGATTTAGCTGTATAGTTTTGGGTTAAATTTGGTTCATTCGTTCGGAATATATAGAACATTTTATTTTGTGACATAATGCTTTTCTATGGGAAGTCAGACGATTTTCAAATTTTCATTTGTTGAAAGAAATCGCTCATATGAATAATAGATTTAAATGGTAAATTTTGGATGCTGAAATTTTTAAATAAGAGTATTAGATTATTCCTTTTAGTTTGCAATTTTGTCAAAACATTTGTCAGAGCTTTTAAATTAGGTGTATAACTTATGATGGAATTTTATACATGTGTTCGAATAATATAAAACATTTTATTTTATGAATTTACTTATATTTCATTTTTTTTCTTTTAACTGTTGCGTAGCAACGCAACTATATCTCATCTAAAAATATCATAAATGTGAAAGTATGTATGGTTTTTAGGTGCGTTCGTAATTATATAAATACGTAGCACCTATAGTCGTCGTTCAGTCCGTCCGTCCGTCTGTCCGTCCGTCTGTCCGCATGTAACAGAGCAAAAACTACCCAACCGAATGGTCTGAAATTTCAAATATATGATTGTTGCAAAATTTTGTCGAGCCATTTCAAATTTTATGAAAATCGGATGTATAGTTTAATTACAGGGACAGTCAAAAGTTTTCTTTACATTACGGCCAATGGGAAAAAATATTGCAACTGCATTTTAATGATATTAGAGCCTTCCGAATGATCTGAAATTTTAAAGATATAACTGTTGCAAAATTTTGTCGAGCTATTTCAAATTTTAGGAAAATCGGATGTATAGTTTAATTACAGGGACAGTCAAAAGTTTTTCTTTACATTACGGCCAATGGGAAAAATTATTGCAAGTGCATTTTAATGATATTACAGCCTTCCGAATGGTCTGAAATTTTAAAGATATAATTGTTGCAAAGTTTTGTTCAGCTATTTCAAATTTTAGGAAAATCGGATGTATAGTTTAATTACAGGGACAGTCGAAAATGTTCCGTTACATTACGGGGAATGGGAAAAATTATTGCAAGTGCATTTTAATGATATTACAGCCTTCCGAATGGTCTGAAATTTTAAAGATATAATTGTTGCAAAGTTTTGTTGAGCTATTTCAAATTTTAGGAAAATCGGATATATAGTTTAATTACAGGGACAGTCAAAAGTGTTCCGTTACATTACGGAGAATGGGAAAAAAATATTGGAAGTGCATTTTAATGATGTATCAGACTATGCGCTTTATGAAGTGCAAAAAAGTATACATTCAGTACAATATGGGGTGCAAAAAATAATGATAAAACTAGTTATAGTACGAACGCACCTCATTTGCCACGTTTGACGAGCAATTTCCAACTTGTTTAAATCAAATCAAAGTTAAAAGGAATGAATTTATGAATGCCTTTGTATAGATATTTGCATATAGATTGATTTAAACGCAGAAATGAAAATAGTATTTATATACTATATAGAATAATATTTTTATTTATGTATTCAACTATTTTGATTATAAATGAAAAAGTTCGTTATTTTCATACAGAATAAACTGACATTATTCTATTAAACTTTATAAACTTTATTGTCGCCAAAAAAAAAAAAAAAAAAGCAATAAAAATTTCTCCCAAAGAGTTAATTTTAATTTGTAAGATTTTCACGTGCAAAAGGAAAATGGAATAAGCAAATTACAAATAATAAAAAAGATAAAAGTACAGGAATGAATACATATAAACATTTCACACCAAATACCACCTAAAACAATTTTTGTAGCGGTATTTTCCCAACACTACGAAGAAAGATTCCTCGATTTACACGATTTTACTCGGCCTTCCTTTTCTCATTCGTTGCGATTTCATTTTCGCAATTGTGTATATTAATTGGCACAAAATTTTACATTTTGAGCTGCCAAGCCTCCGGCGTTCTGGATACCAGTATTTTAATACAAAAAATGTTACTTTATTTAATTGAAACATTTGCGCGATTTAAAAGAACAACATTTTCTGTAAGATAATAGTGTTGTGCAAAAAGTCTGAGACTTGCCATGTCTGGTGGGGAGTGAAATGTTTTATTTAATGCATTTATCTCTATTTTAATGCTACGTGAACAACGTCCCGTGTAACAGCTTGCAGAGTGTAAAATAAATTAAATTATTAAAATAATCCCTATTACGAAAAATGAAACAAAATGCCTGGCTAAGGGAAATAAAAGGGTAGTTAACCTTTCGTAATTTGACCTGAACACAGGTGTGCGTCAAATTTCAACGGTGTTTGTAACATCACGAATTTAAATTAAATGTGGATACTATTAAAAGGCTATAAAAAAAAAAAAAAAATACTTAACGGCGCCAAATCACGTTTACCTATTTAGTCAATTGGAAGTGGACACGATGATGAATTATTAACCGTTAGGCTTAGAAGTCCCCTTACTTTAGGGTGATTTTAGTAAGTTAGTGCTATCGAGTACATTTTTAGATATTTAGATTAGATCTTAGATATAAATATTGCAGAATGGTAATCAAAATTATTTTTTGGAAACAAAAATTATAAAGGTATTAGATTTCTAAATTAGATGTCTCAGCTTACACACTGTAAAAAAAATTCCGCAACGTTCCTGGGAAAAAATGGGCAGCTGAGTTGCCCATTATTTCCAAGAAACATTTCTTGAAAATGACTGGAACTTTAATGTATATGTTAAAAACATTCTAGAGAAATGCCAGTAAGTTTCTTGCGAAATACCAGGAATATTTTTGTTGACAGCAAAACATTACTGACATTTCACAGCATGCGGAATCCGCAGACGATTTTTACATTTCCAGTTGAAAATTTTCGCTTTATTATCATTATTTGTTGGAATGAAAAAATATTTTGAAATTGACATCAAAATTATTATTTATAATTTACACGAAAAAATAAATTTTCAGTTAAAATTCAATAAAGTAAATATATATATGATATATTGTTTCTGAACTTTGCTTAAAATATAAAAATATATAAATGTAAATAATAATTAGAAAAAAAATCTAGACATAAAATATTTTGGATTTTCGTCAGTAATTATGTTAGTTTACAAGTTAGATAAAATACATATAAATTTTCATGAAAAAAAAAATCCTAAACGTAATTGTATATTTTTTCCCAAAATAAAAACAAATCAAATTTGCAGCAATTCAAAGTGTCAAATATATATCAAATTTAAATCAAATTGTAAAGTGTTAAAATATAAAATTAATTAAAAAAGAAAAAAAAAGTCAAGAGGTAGCATCGAACTCGGGCCGCACGGGTGGCGTGCGAGCCTTCTGCGTCCACACCACGAAAGACACATTGAGACCTGCAAACTAATGGGTATTTGAAACGTATGCTAAACCTCGGCATCTAATTTTTGAAAATCTAAGGCCCATTTGAAGAAATCCTTTCACAAGAATAATTAGAGATAAGAACTCTAAAACATACTTTAAATTAATCAAAATCGGTGAGAATCATGTTTGATGGTCCCCTGGTTAATGGAGATCCAAATAATAGGTGTATTGTTTTACACGGTCTGCTCGTTAAACATTCCACAGACAAGTACGAGAGATAATCTCTTAGCGATGTCACAGAGGTATTGTATTTGCATCTGAATGGTCTTGGCAATAGAGACGTAAAGGATTATGTCGTCTATTGATTTATTTGCATTCCATATTGATTTTTTTACATTCATTTAAGGAATTCGTTTTCGACACTCGCGCGCGAGCAACGGATTATAGCAAAAAAATAATAAATGGCGGCCGCAGCGTTTTGCTGTTTCCAACTTTTGTTCAGGAACGTTTCAGATAAGAAAACCAGAATTTCGCAGGAAAGAGCTAAATTATTCTGAAAACCTGAGAAAAGGCGAAACGTTCCTGGATTTTACATGGAACGTTACCATTTTTTTTTACAGTGCATTTCCAAAAGTTCTTTATCCATTAGATACAGGTGTTTGTGGTTAGCAGGCAAGTAAATACTGCTGTATGGATATTAGGATAACGTAAAATGCTTGACCAAATTGTTGCTTATCCTTATAAATAGCAGTGTAAAAAGGAATCTAAGATATAGGATAATCATTAACTCAATCAATATAAAATTACAAATGCAAAATAAATTACACAACGGGGAGTTCTGAGGGCGCCCCCCTGAAGAAATTTGCTTTATTATATAAAAATTACTAGAATAAGTAGCTCGTGAAAATTTCAGAATATCATTACATAACAACGTGTTTAATTTAACGCTTCTAATGTCTGAAACCATCGAAATATTTTTTTTTTCCTTTTATAAATTTTTGTGTAATTTAAAAAGTTTAAATTTTGTTTTTGTAGAAAGATTAATATTACGCAAAGTTTGCTAAAAACAATAAGTTGCAGAGATGACGTTGAGGCTCTTGATCTGCAGTTTTACTAGTATAGCTAAAATTATTAAACACGTGTTTCGGAATTTTTTTTATTTCGATTCCTAAGGGAGAAAAAGGTGTTGACTTCCCCAAGCTGTCTCCGTTTTCGAAAGACATTGCAAAAACAATACTTAAGTTTAAACAAACACTACTAATGTTAAAACTATTTAAACTTAAAGATTATTCAATTACAGTTTGGTTTCCTATGGAGAAATCGGCATCAGCTTCAACAATGAGAATTTTTTGAAAAGTACTGGTAGCATGATTACCACAATGACGCCAAATTTGGGCGAGACAAAAATAAGTTGCCATATATGAAGCTAACTTGGTGACAGCTGGCTAATTCGCGATATTCCCATTTAAATTATATAATTATTATTTCTACATTTTCACTAATTTTAATGGAAGCATGTTAAACAAAAACAAATTACATTTATAATTATTTTCATTTAGAGTTTTACCTTAGTTTCATTTGGGTAAAAGTGAGCCAAATTTATATATGATGTTATTAATTAAAAATTTATATTTTGGTTACATTTTGTATTTGAATGATCAACAATTAATGCCGCTGAACGATGCTTTTTAATTCGCCGACCAATATAACTCAGAGTTAAATTCAATGAAATATTCACTACACTGTAAAAAAAGTCAAATTTTTCTTAGACAAAGAAAATAAAGTATAACCATGAATGAAAATGTACAACAACATCTTTCAAGTTGCCTACGATTCCGAAAATCATTCTTTATTGTTAGAAACCTCAGAAACCAATGTATTTTTGAGATTTAAAGACGCATTTATAAAAGCAGTTTTTGTTTATGTTCACTCTCAGAAAATAATACTCAGATTTAACGAAATTTTCTTTCTTCTTGACGAAATCTTTTCCTGGGAAACGCTTCGAGCTAATGTTTCGTCAAATTGATGAAATTACTTTCTTCACTTGCTTGACGATATAAATTTCGTCAAAAGTTTCGTAAAAAGAGGGCTGGTGCTGCCATCTATCGAACAGTTTGAAAGCTCCTGTATTTATTGACAGGAGGAAGAAAAAATTCACCTCGTTTTCCTCGGGGTGATTCGAACCCGCGGCCTTTGGCGTGGAAGACCGTCACTCTTTCGACTTGGCTATTAATGACTTGTACAGGTGTGCCTTTAGATTGGTGCAATGAAATCTGCTACGCATTTATATTTTTATAAGTTAGATTGTAATTTTATTGGTGCTGCTATAATTTCTGAAAGTTTTAGGTAAGGCTAATTTATCATTATGGTTTTCTCATGGTCAATGAATAATTATAATATGGCTTGATTAAATAATTTATCAGTGAAATTTTCTTTGCTCAATGAATGGTTAGAATATGGTTTGGTTAATTTGTTGCTCACAAATAACGAATTGTGATGTGCATATTGCGTGAGATTTTATCACTTTGAGTAGGTAGATAAGATTTTAACACTTTACTGTTCATAAAGGAGAAAGGGATCTTTTATGTTTATTTTTAATTTGATTGAAAACAGAATATACTTCTTAAATAAATTTAAATACATATATATATCCCGGAAGTATGAAATTTTATTGACCAAATATTCTTTTTGAATGGTTTTGAAGAACAAGGGAAATTTATTCTTTTCGAATTAAAACATATCGAACAACAACATATAAATAAATAAATAAAAATAATAATAAGCATTCCTAAAAATTTTAACAGCTGAAAAAATAACTAATGAAGAAACAATAATTACCTATATTTCAGTATTTTCTGAATAGAATTAAAAAGTGCTGTTAAAATAAATTATTAAAGCACTAACATAAACAAGCCAATATCTGCTTGCTAAAATCTCAGGATTTGAGGAGGTGGGGGAGACCGGGGCTAGTATGCGCAGTTTTAGTTATTGATTTTTATTAATTTTTTATTTAAGTTTTTTTATGAAACTTTAACTGCACTTTTAAAGAACAAGCATTGGGCTATAAATACACGGAGTTTTGAGTTTATAGCTTTTGTAGTTTATGTTTAGCGGAAGCCTAAAGTAAAGGGAAAATTGTGCGCCAACTTACCCCGTCACGGAGCAAGTTGCCTATACCTATGTGGTAAGTTGGCACACGCTTTATAAAAATTTAAATGAAACTCAAATAAGACACGCAATTAAGAGAAATCAATTTCATTATTACCAGTAAGTTTAAACAAAGGCGTTATCGTCGTATAATGTAAATTCTAAATTATACAGACATAAAAATAATGAATGAAACATTAACATTGAATAACTTCTATCCTACTCAATATCATCATCAGAGTTACAGTTGTTACAAATAAAAAATCGAGTGTCTCCATTTGGGCAAGTCTCGTGTGCCCAAAATCTTGCATTGCAACCACTTTTCTCGGTGTTTGCTGTTTTTCAAGATACCAGCACACACCAGACACCGAGCCAACTTGCCCCGTGTTCAATGCGCCTACTAGCCCCATAGTAAATTTCTTCACAAAAGGGACACGTAACCATCTAAGCATAAATAATCCAAGTAAATCACATATGGGGTAAGTACAGTTTATCATACACTAAGAAAAACTGCACAAGTTAAATCGCAATTATTAAGATAAGCATTAGAAATTAGAAAAAGAATGATGCAACAAAAATTTACTTATGAGGGCAAAAAACAGAAAAATCTTAATAAATGTCCACTGCACGTAGGTAAAGCTTCAAAATTACAATGAGGATTGTAAAAAGCAAGAAGAAAGGTACTCTGTGACTGGTTGCGAAATCTATCCACAAACAGGCCATTTATGAGGACTGCGCCTACTTACCCCTGTAGCCAACTAGCCCCGGTCTCCCCTACAGCAACTGTTTCTTTAAAATGCATCGAGTCTGACCGTGATTGAGGCAAAACTTTCGTCAAATATTTGAGAGTTCATGTTTCGTTAAATGTCACGGGATTTTGATTGGAAATGATCGTCAAAAACGACGAAATACAGCTCGAGGATTTCTGAATCGTCAAAAGTGAGAGTTTTATTTCTGAGAGTGTTGCCACTGACTATTGCAAAAATTTCCAAGTAGTTTTTCTAGTGTATGAATCAATTTTCTCAATCCATAATATCGGTTTTCAGGATACTATGAATTCGCAATTAAACATTTTAAGCTGTGTAACTGAGTTTATTCAAGCAATTGTAACAAAATAATACGAATTTTTAAATTAATGCGAATGCTGTTAATATTGTCTATAAAACAGGTTTCTTGAACAGGAAAATGTTTTCTTGAGATTTGATAATATCCGAAAAACCGATATTCCAGTTTCAGAAAAATGATTAAGAGTAAAAACTACTCAAAAACGCTTCCGAAAATAAGTGGCGTCAAAAGAAAGTTTGTTTTTAAATGCTTCTTTCAATATGAAAGTTATATTGGTTTCTAAAGATTCTAAAAATAAAGAGCCCTTTTTGATTCTTTGGGAGCTAAGAATCTGTTATTGACTATTTTCGCTCGCTGTTATAATGTGTTTTCTTAGATTAAGAGATATTAGCCTTTTTTTTTTTTACAATATACCAATATCCTTGTTTTATTTTTTGTCTTTAAAAATAAACATAAACTCTTATATATTTCCCTAATACTTGGCTGACACTTAATTAAAATTTTATCAAGATCTAGAGGATCATATTTTAATGTTCGTTCCGTTTCATACATTTCAGATCAAACCGGCCAGCAAATTTCGCGGAACGCTACATATCATATAATATCGATGAAAAGCTGGTGCAAAAGAAGCACACTGTCAAGAAACACAAATATTTCTGATACTATTAAAATACAATGCAACCACGAACGAAAGCATGCAATAATTTCCAAAAAGCTTTCTTTTGTCTTAAGGAACCCCAGAATCTAATAAATTAAAGATTTCCTTTTTTTTTTTTTTTGTATCTTCTAATCTGCCTAAACATTTCCAGGTAATTTTCGTAATCAGTTTTTCAACCTGGAATATAGGTTTTTCAAATGCTATCGAATATCAGGTAAGTATTTTCATATTCATGAAACGTATTTTTACAGATAAATACGATAATTTTATAGCTTTATCATTAACATTAATATTTTTTTGTTAGTCTTGGATATACAAAGGGACCTCTGTTTTCAGAAATGCTTCTTTAACCCCTTAACAGTTTTGCTGAACGCCACTCGGGCAAGTAGAGTTTGGTTTCTTCTTTACTAAAAGTTTTTGGACACCACTAAATTTTAACTATAATTTTTGATTTTTTAATTCACAGACTTTCTTAAGTTATACAGGACCAATATTTTAGTACGGAAAAATGGTTTTTCGTTATTATTTTGAATTTATTGTGCTAAAAAATGAAACTGTTAAGGGGTGAAATTGCGAAAATATATTAGATTCTGAGGTTTCTAAAGATAAATAACGCATTCTGAAAATGTGAATAATTTGAAATACTAGTATCTTATATATTTTTGTACGTGGATTTACTAGATTTTTGTATATAATGAAACATTTGTTTTTTTTATAGAGTTTATTTTTCTATTAAAAATAAGTTGTTGAAGGTTAAATATACATATTTTTTTCTATTTAGAACTCAACATATTTTTACATCATTTCTAAACGTAAAAAAAAATCTTAATAAACATACTGAAACTTCTATACCCCCTAAAAAGTAACATTCAATTTCCCTACAACGTAAATATTTACAAGTTTCTAAAATTTTATGTTTCACTTGTAAACGCTAAGAAATAATTACTTTTATAATTTAATAATATTAGATTAAATAATATTTATTTAAATTCAAACGACAAAGATGCAAGTATTCTCAGTGCAATAAAAAAATTTAAATATATTTTTTTCTACGATAAAATTTTTAATCAACAGTACTAACATGCTTCAAAAATGCTTTCAAAGTAAATCCTTTCATGCATTTATTTCATTCTTACAAAAAATGTCATTCTTCATTCGTACGAAAATACTTTTTCAAAGATGCAGACTCTAGAATTTCTAAATCATCGAAAAAAATCGTCTTATGTCATTTTATAATGTCAAGGTTGGACTGATCGATAGAATCTCGAACCAACTTTTTTTTTTAAGAATACCTGTAGTGATGAAAACCACTTTTCTTAAAACTTTGCCTCTTGACCATACTGTTTGAGATCTCAATTGAATGTCTTCTTTCTATGCATATCTATAGATAGAAGTCTCTTGAAAATTTAAAGTGTGAGGTGTTTTACGTCTTTTGCAGAGAAATAAGTTTTTTCTGACTGTAAAAACTTTTATTTCAAAAAGTATTAGAATACAGCAATTCTCAAATAACTTATTGTTCAGAGAAATATATCTTTATTCCTTTATGTTTCTGAACAGTTTCTCATATTTGAGATATTTCGTAGTTCATCTAGTTCAGGAACGTTGAATTTTTTTCTCTCAGTTTTCATCAAACACATTTAAATCACAAATTATGAAATTAAAAAGTGGATTTCCTTCTTTGAGAAATCTCACATTAAACGCTTCAGCGGACAGTATTAAATTTTTAAAGTTGATGGTGAAATTATTTCTTGCACTAGAATATTTGTGCAGAGGAAAGAAGATATTGCATTTAATTTCATTTTAAACCTTTAGTGTAGTAGTTCTCTTGAAAGCACCAAAATCTTCGTACAGAGGAAAGAAAGTTCTTTATTTTATTTCATTTCATACATTTAGTGTAGTAATTTTCATGAAAGCACAAACATCTTAGTTCGGAGGAAAGCAGGTATTGTATTTTATTTCGGTTTAAATCTTTAGTATAGTAGTTTTCTTAAAAGCACCAAAATCTTTATACAGAGGAAAGAAGGGTATTTTAGGGTATTTTATTTCATTTAGAAAAAATTGTATAGTAGTTTTCTTGAAAGTACCAAAAGTTTTGTACATAGGAAAGCGGATATTTTATTTTAGTTTAGTTTAAATCTTTAGTATAGTAGTTTTCTTGAAAGCACCAAAATCTTTGTACAAAGGAAAGCAGGTATTGTATTTTAGATAATTTTTAAAGCTTTGGTAATAGTAATTTTCTTGATCTTTTCAAAATCTTTGTACAGAGGAAAAAGGTATTGTATTTTATTTCATTTTAATCCTTTAGTATAGTCGTTTTCATGAAAGCACCAAAATCTGTGTATGGTGGAATGCAGGTATTGTATTTTATTTCAGTTTAAATCTTTAGTATGGTAGTTTTCTTGAAAGCACCAAAATCTTTATACAGAAGAAAGCAGGTATATTATTTTATTTCATTTAGAAAAAAAAATTGTATAAGTAGTTTTCTTGAAAGCACCAAAAGTTTTTTGTAGAAAAAAGCAAGCATTTTATTTTATTTCATTTAAACTTTTAGTATAGTCGTTTTCTTGAATGCACCAAAATCTTTGAACAGAGGAAAGTAGCTATTGCATTTTACTTACTTTTAAAAAGCTTAGTAATAGTCGTTTTCTTGAAAGTACCAAAATCTTTGTACAGCGGAATAAAGGTATTATATTTTATTTAATTTTAAACCTTTAGTATAATAGTTTTCTTGAAGTTTTGATCAGGCATTGTTGCAAGTTTAGTTGATTTTTTTCCGGTACGCACATAGCATAATAAAAGTTTTGGAATCCTGAAAAAAATTCGATTAGGGAAATATTGGTATATTTTTACATTTTAAGTTCTCTGAAAAAAATTTGGCTTTTTTTTACAATAGCTCTATATTTATGTATGTATGCGCGTATGTAGGTATTTTTAAATCGTTTTCTGGTCTTCAGAATTCGGTTTTAATTTTTTTTATTTATATCAAACTGTTTTTCGTATGTAAAAGTGGAATTTTGAAACCGAATTTTAATCCACTTCCTGATATGCTAGAATTACACAAATTATGTATAAAGGTGTGTTTTCGATGACTATATAAAAATTTTAATATTTCATAACTTAATTATAAAATAATACCTTAATTTTAAGGCATTTTTAAATTAGTCCGCCACAGGTGATAAATCGTCAAATATTCTCTTAACTCGTGCAATTGTATGGGAGTTGGGAAAAAAAACTATAGATTTAATTATGTGCTAATAAATAATCCCAAAAACATGCCTAATACCTACGAAACTTCAACAATGAAACATTTTGAAGATTAAAAAGTAGTAAATAAATTAAAAACGAATAAAGGAGTGTGTAATATTTTTTTAAGTACACTTTTATCAGCTAAAAATTTAATCACTTTAATTATTTTTAGCGCAATCATCTGATTTATAAATAATTCAAACGAATAATATTTTTTCCATCTTATAGCAAATATTTCCAGGCTGAGACTCGAACCCAGAATGCTTGGCTTTAATTGCCAATGCTCTTCGAATTGAGCTATCTGGACGACACCACAGCCATCACAATATTCACTCAGGTCTATTATTTGGCCATGACATCTGGACTGTTATTTAAAACAGCACAGAAGATTAAACTTCAGGTAAAGGAACTCCAAAAATTAAACTGTGAATGAGTAATTACACTTTAATTATTTTAAACATAATTATCTGATAGGTAAAAAATTCATACGAATTGGAAATTTTCCATCTGAGCGAAAATGGGTCCAGCTTGGGAGTCGAACCCAGAAACGGATTTAATTACTAATGCTCTTCGAATTGAGCTATCTGGACTACACCACAGCCAACACTTAGATCAACCATTTTGTACAATGGAACAAATATTATATAATTAAAGTGTTATTAGAAGTAAAGCATCTTTGTCCATTTTATTCAGGGCAATAAAGGGTTCAAAGTAATAAAGCCTACACAAATGTCGACTGTTAAGTAAAACTTTCTTTAAAAATGTCATATGAAGGAATCAAGACAAAAGGATTTACTTATTATAAGTCTTTTAAATAGATATTTTTGAAGAACAGAAAGTAAAACAAAGAAAAAAGCAGTATAAGGAAATTCTATATTTTAAGATAATTCTAATTTCAAAACCATCGGCAATATTACAATGGAATAATTACACCGATTAAATACAAACTTCATATAGAGAAAACTTAAACTATTTTAATGCGCATATTTAATAATACCTTTTGGAACCAAATCATATTCTTACGATCAATACTAATGATGGTTTCGCCAGGTAACTATTTTAATGCGCATATTTACTAATACCTTTTGGAACCAAATCATATTCTTACAATCAATACTAATGATGGTTTCGCCAAGTAACAACTTTAATAAATAAAACCTGTCGAATTAATCAATAATATCTATACACTGACAAAGTATTGCGTTACATGAAATTTCGTTATGATAATGCGATGTTGTATGATGGAAACTTTCTCAAAGAAACTTTACAAAAACATTATTTGAAAATTTTGAAGTATAGTTAAGGGTATTTGGTCGAACTTTGACAACTCTTTGGAACTGTTATTTGTACTAATCATTATGATGAATCTCTTCTAAAAATAATTTATTTGCCAATTTCTAGACATTTTATAATGATAAAAATCAGTTAGCAAATTCATCATTTCTAAACTTGAATTAAGCTTGGATGAACCATTCGAATGCCGATGTCTGAATGTTTGTCCAAACAAATATCACTTATATTTTCGTGAAAGATGGAACTTCGCGATATTTTTCCAAAGAAAGCTAAAAGAGGGCTGTTAGATTCAAGATGATATAAATCTCAGTAAACAAATATAGCGCATAATTTGACATTAAAATAAATAAGGTAGCTTATTTTATAAAACTATTAATTGAAGGATGATAGTGACATCTATACCACTTGAGAAAAGAAAAATGAAGGACAACTTTTCCATCACATTGTCTGACACTGTCTGAGCGCATTAGCGCCATAGAAATAGCGCAATAGCAAAAAACATTCATCACAGTTGCAAATAAAAATCAAACATTACATTTAAAGACAATAAAAACACCAGAGAGAGAGTAAAAATGACAATTGTTAAAATGTTGAATTAAAAGGCGATATAAATCAGAATCTCGAATATCCAATCTCTTGCCTTCCTGGAGTCGCACTTGAACGGGAAACTTTCACACTGTTGCAAAAATACACTATTAGGAGACATTTTTCCTTTATATCCTCTTCTGTATTATTACATGCCTTGTATAGCATGTCACGGTCAAATCTAGTCAGCCAGATCTTTTTAAACACATGGGTTGTTGCAACATTTTTTTCTTACCAGTATAATATAAGAAATTCATTAAAAATATTTTTTCTCTCTTAAGAATAAATTTATATTCGCATCATTTTATCACAATTTTTTGAATAAACGTGTAAACTGGGGTTGTCACAACAATTTTTTCTTACGAGTATAATACAAGAAATCTATCAAACACATTTTTTCTCTTTTGAGAATAAATTTATATTCCCAATATAAATTTATTATTTCAATTATTAATATTATATTGTCATAAACATCATTTTATCCCAATGTCTTGAATAAATGTGACATCATGGGATGTCGTAACATTTTTTTTCTTACCAGTATAATACAAGAAATCTATTAAACACATTTTTTTTTCTCTTTTAAGAATAAATTTATATTCGCATCATTTTATCACAATTTTTTGAATAAACATGCGAACATGAGTTGTCGCAATGTTTTTTTCTTACCAGTATATTGCAAGAAATCCATTAAACACATTTTTTTTTCTCTTTTAAGAATAAATTTATATTCGCATCATTTTATCACAATTTTTTGAATAAACGTGTTAACAGGGGTTGTCGCAACATTTTTTTCTTACCAGTATAATACAAGAAATCTATTAAACACATTTTTTCTCTTTTAAGAATAAATTCATATTCGCATCATTTTTTCACAATTTTTTGAATAAACATGCAAACATGGGTTGTCGCAACGTTTTTTTCTTACCAGTATAATGCCAGAAATCTGTTAAACACATTTTTTTTCTCTTTTAAGAATAAATTTATATTCGCATCATTTTATCACAATTTTTTGAATAAACGTGTAAACAGGGGTTGTCACAACGTTTTTACTTACCAGTATAATACAAGAAGTATATTAAACACATTTGTTCTCTTTTAAGAATAAATTTATATTCGCATCACTTTTTCACAATATTTTGATTAAACATGCAAACATGGGTTGTCGCAACGTTTTTATCTTACCAGTATAATGCCAGAAATCTATTAAACACATTTTTTTCTCTTTTAAGAATAAATTTATATTCGCATCATTTTATCACAATTTTTTGAATAAACATGTAAACAGGGGTTGTCACAACGTTTTTACTTACCAGTATAATACAAGAAGTATATTAAACACATTTGTTCTCTTTTAAGAATAAATTTATATTCGCATCATTTTTTCGCAATTTTTTGATTAAACATGCAAACATGGGTTGTCGCAACGTTTTTTTCTTACCAGTATAATGCAAGAAATCTAATAAACACATTTTTTCTCTTTTAAGAATAAATTTATATTCGCATCATTTTATCACAATTTTTTGAATAAACTTGTAAACATGGTTTGTCGCAACATTTTTTTTCATACGTGTATAATACAAGAAATCTATTAAACACGTTTTTTCTCTTTTAGGAATAAATTTATATTCGCATCATTTTACCACAATTTTTTGAATGAACTTGTAAACATGGTTTGTCGCAACATCTTTTTCTTATGTGTATAATGCAAGAAATCTATTAAACACATTTTTTCTCTTTTAAGAATAAATATATATTCGCATCATTTTATCACAATTTTTGAATAAACGTGTAAACAAGTGTTGTCGCAACATTTTTTTCTTACCAGTATAATACAAGAAGTCTATTAAATATATTTTTTCTCTTTTAAGAATAAATCTAGATTCGCATCATTTTTTCACAATTTTTTGAATAAACGTACAAAAATGGGTTGTCTCAACATTTTTTTCTTACCAGTATAATACAAGAAGTCTATTAAATACATTTTTTCTCTTTTAAGAATAAATTTATATTCGCATCATTTTATCACAATTTTTTGAATAAACGTGTAAACAGGGGTTGTCGCAACATTTTTTTCTTACCAGTATAATACAAGAAATCTATTTACCACATTTTTTCTCTTTTAAGAATAAATTCATATTCGCATCACTTTTTCACAATATTTTGATTAAACATGCAAACATGGGTTGTCGCAACGTTTTTTTCTTACCAGTATAATGCCAGAAATCTATTAAACACATTTTTTTCTCTTTTAAGAATAAATTTATATTCGCATCATTTTATCACAATTTTTTGAATAAACGTGTAAACAGGGGTTGTCGCAACATTTTTTTCTTACCAGTACAATACAAGAAGTCTATTAAATACATTTTTTTGTTTTAAGAATAAATTTATATTCGCATCTTTTTATCATAATTTTTTGAATAAACGTGCAAACATGGGTTGTCGCAACATTTTTTTCTTACCAGTATAATGCAAGAAATCTATTAAAAACATTTTTTCTCTTTTAAGAATAAATTTATATTCGCATCATTTTATCACAGTTTTTTGAATAGACGTGTAAACAGGGGTTGTCGCAAAAGTTTTTACTTACCAGTATAATACAAGAAGTATATTAAACACATTTGTTCTCTTTTAAGAATAAATTTATATTCGCATCATTTTTTCACAATTTTTTGATTAAACATGCAAACATGGGTTGTCGCAACGTTTTTTTTCTTACCAGTATAATGCCAGAAATCTGTTAAACACATTTTTTTTCTCTTTTAAGAATAAATTTATATTCGCATCATTTTATCACAATTTTTTGAATAAACGTGTAAACAGGGGTTGTCACAACGTTTTTACTTACCAGTATAATACAAGAAGTATATTAAACACATTTGTTCTCTTTTAAGAATAAATTTATATTCGCATCATTTTTTCACAATTTTTTGATTAAACATGCAAACATGGGTTGTCGCAACGTTTTTTTCTTACCAGTATAATGCAAGAAATCTAATAAACACATTTTTTCTCTTTTAAGAATAAATTTATATTCGCATCATTTTATCACTATTTTTTGAATAAACTTGTAAACATGGTTTGTCGCAACATTTTTTTTCTTACGTGTATAATGCAAGAAGTCTATTAAATATATATTTTTTCTCTTTTAAGATTAAATCTAGATTCGCATCATTTTTTCACAATTTTTTGAACAAACGTGCAAAAATGGGTTATCGCAACATTTTTTTCTTACCAGTATAATGCAAGAAATCTAATAAACACATTTTTTCTCTTTTAAGAATAAATTTATATTCGCATCATTTTATCACTATTTTTTGAATAAACTTGTAAACATGGTTTGTCGCAACATTTTTTTTCTTACGTGTATAATGCAAGAAATCTAATAAACACATTTTTTCTCTTTTAAGAATAAATATATATTCGCATCATTTTATCACAATTTTTTGAATAAACGTGTAAACAAGGATTGTCGCAACATTTTTTTCTTACCAGTATAATACAAGAAGTCTATTAAATATATATTTTTTCTCTTTTAAGATTAAATCTAGATTCGCATCATTTTTTCACAATTTTTTGAACAAACGTGCAAAAATGGGTTATCGCAACATTTTTTTCTTACCAGTATAATGCAAGAAATCTATTAAACGCATTTGTTCTCTTTTAAGAATAAATTTATATTCGCATCATTTTATCACAATTTTTTGAATAAACGTGTAAACAGGGGTTGTCGCAACATTTTTTTCTTACCAGTACAATACAAGAAGTCTATTAAATACGTTTTTTTGTTTTAAGAATAAATTTATATTCGCATCTTTTTTTCATAATTTTTTGAATAAACGTGCAAACATGGGTTGTCGCAACATTTATTTCTTACCAGTATAATGCAAGAAATCTATTAAAAACATTTTTTCTCTTTTAAGAATAAATTTATATTCGCATCATTTTATCACAGTTTTTTGAATAAACGTGTAAACAGGGGTTGAAGCAAAATTTTTTACTTACCAGTATAATACAAGAAGCCTATTAAATACATTTTTTCTCTTTTAAGAATAAATTTATTTTCGCATCATTTTATCACAATTTTTTGAATAAACGTGTAAACAGGGGTTGTCGCAACATTTTTTTCTTACCAGTATAATACAAGAAGTCTATTAAGTACATTTTTTCTCTTTTAAGATTAAATTTATATTCGCATCATTTTTTCACAATTTTAAATAAACATAGAAACATGGGTTGTCGCAACATTTTTTTCTTACCAGTATAATGCAAGAAATCTATTAAAAATATTTGTTCTCTTTTAAGAATAAATTTATATTCGCATCTTCTTATCACAGTTTGTTGAATAAAAGTGCAATATATTTTTACAAAATGTAAAAAATACGTTACAATCTCAATATTAAAAAGAAATGGTTGATTCTCTGCAAGGGCGTATTTATCATAGCACTGTGCCGCAGTTGGAGTGCCCTTATAAACAAACCCTAGTTTGAATATAATGTCGGATTAAAGAAAACAATCTCATCATGGCTAGTTTTCCCAATTTCATACAAAACCGTTTGCTGTTTTATGTTTGTATTCCGATATATATCATTAGTCTAACTATTGTAGAAAGATATTCGTAGGTTGCTTTTTTTAATGATTAAATAAATAAAGCTGTTTTCTTTAACTGTTTATTGCTTTGTTTAGAAAACACTTTAAATCAAATTTCATCATTTAAAGAATTTCTTTTATTTTCTTATGATAAATATATACTTGGACAGTAAATTTTTAAAAATTTAAATACAGTATTAAAGAAATCGTTTCAGGAAAATCAATTTAAAATAAAACGAGAATAATTGAAGCGTATAACACAAAGAATGTTTTATTCTTAATATTCTACGCCATAAATTTAGCATATTCCGGTGCTTAATGTTATAAATATATGTAACTCTAACTTCCTTTTCAAGAATGTACGGCATAAAAAAGATATTTTTTGCTTCAAATTGGAGAAGTCGTTTTGTAAGAAAAATAAAATAGGTCTGTCATTGCAAATAAATGTACATCTTATACTTTTGCCAGTGTATTTTATTCATGCATGCACGTTTTCATAAGTAAAAAAGATTATTTTTGAATGTCAAACTGAGTTTTTTATTCTATATTCAGGATAAGAAAAATCAGAAATATTTTCAATTCCCTAGAATACAGCGGAACAAATGTATACAATCATGAATTGTTTCTTATTTTTTTCCGAAAAAAATTAAATGAGACTGTTTCGTTCATAAAATATTAACTACGCATAACGTTAAGAATGTAAACAAACGTACAAAATAAGCTTTTGTTGCTTGCGATTTTTTTTTATCTTATCCATCCTTTTTGTATATGTGGAACTAGTTTAAACCAGATCTGCTAAGATTTGTTTTATTGAAGAGTTAATAACATAGAGTTTACAGCAGCTTGTTTGAATATTTCATGCTATGCTACACAAAATAACATAAATTCTTTCTTTATTTATATTTTGTTAGGTATAAAAACCTTAAATATATCATAAACAATAGAAAATGCAAAGTATTTTGATAAATAGATATTTCATTTTCAGATTAATGTACATGTAACGACTGCATGGGCAGATCAATCGTAAAAACGGAACCTATTTTGTTAAGCTGTGTATGATGAAGAATGTGTAATGGATAAAATATAAGAGACTGAAATATCCAATAAGAAATTATTCATAAGTAATATCTGAAATAATATAAATGGAATCTGAAAAATGGCATGAGAAAAGCGAGAGAGAATAAAAAATACATATAAATTAACAGAGTAATTAAATAGTACTAATGTAAATAAGTGACAAAAACAAATAGGGAAAAATTCAATTATGTGACATAAATGTCTGTTATTTAGACTTTAGTCATATCAACCAGTTATCAGCGCCACCCCCCTCCCCCAACCACTATCTGCAGCAGGACTGAAAATCCGCACTTTTGGATGGGTTAGAACTTTTGCCACAAACTGTTAACAACTTAATTAACAATGCAAGAGAATATTGCACGACGTTTATAAATGTGCGGGCTGGCCATATTTCATATTAGCCGGAATATTCTGAGTATATAAGATTTTTTTAGCTAACCTTATTAACATATCACTCATTTCATACTTATAATTAATATAGTTTATACACTATATGGGCAAAGATGAACGGTCACTTGCGATTTTAGACGTTTTATTAAATATCCAGAAAAATACATGAGGAATTATCTTGAAACTCCAGGTGTGTAAACAGAATAGTACAGGTCATATATCTCCGTGAAGATTTTTTCCAGAAACCCCATAGGGAACCGTCAACAATTTGAAAAAGAACGAATGTATTTCGGATAACCTTATAAAATCTAACGTAGCAAAAAGGTTAAAAAAAGTAGATTATGATTAAGTGCCTTATTGCAATAAACTGTGTTCATTTTTATGAGAATGGCATCTATATTCGAAGAGAAATTAAAGTTATTATAAAAAGAGTCCCAAATTTTTCCAAGTATTTTGCTTATAATTTGTTCTTAAAAGTTCTTAATATAAAAAAAAAGTTATTTTCAGAAAATATGACAAACATCATCGTACACAATACCCTGCAATCAGAATTAAAAAACAATAAAACTTGGATGAAAAATGAGCATGTTTAGTAAAAAAATGTTTCACTGCGCATACGCAAATGCAATCAAAATATAATGTGCATAATGTATTAGTTAAGTGAAAAGAGCAACTTTTGTAAAAGTCACAAAAACATAGCTTGAAAATTTTGAAAATGATCGGTGTTAGAATAAGCTCAAAATCCGTTGTTCCCAAAATGAAGCAAAAATATGAGGGGTTGCATCCATATATCCATTAATTAGTGCCAATATAGCATACACAATATTACACGTACTACTGTATTTCGATACAGTCTCTCATCTTTTTGCTTCATTTTCGAACAACGGATTTCGAGCTTATTCTATCAACGATCATTTTCAGAATTTTCAAGCTATGTTTTTGGGACTTTCACAAAAGTATCTCTATACTCTTATGCACATCATATTTTGATTGTATTCACGCATGCGCAGTGAAACATTGTTTAGTATACCTGCTCATTTTTCATCCAATTTTTATTATTTTTTTAATTCTGATTGCGGGGTATTATGTACAATGCTGTTTGTCATATTTTCTGAACAGAACTTTTTTTTTTTATATTAAGAACTCTACAAAGTATAAGCAAAAAACTTGGTAAAATTTTGGACTCGTTTTACAAAAACTTAATTTCTCTACGAATATATATGCTATTCTCATAAAAATGAACACAGTTTATTGCAATAAGGCACTTAACCATAATCTACTGTGTTGAACGCTTTTGCTACATTAGTTTTTACGACGGTTAATCCAAAAGATATTCGTTATTTTCAATTTGTTGACGGTCCCCTATGAGGTTTCGAAAAAAAAAAATTCACGGAAATATATGACCTGTAATATTCTGTTTACACTCCTGGAGTTTCAAGATAATTCCTCATGTATTTTTCTTGATATTTAAGAAAACTTCTAAAATCGCAAGTGACCGGTCACCTTTGGCCATATAGTGTAACTTTGGGCATATTTTTGAGACAAACTGTAAAATATAGAGAATATAAAAAATAATGTGACAGCAGACTGCAGATTATATAGGAAGTATAAGGGAAAAAATTTATGAAAAAAAAAAAAAAAACAGAATCTGAGAAGATGAAACGGAAAATTTTTTTTTTTTCAATATAATATTCAATGTAATATAAATGAAGAAATCATTTTTTATAACGTAAAATAAAATATGTAAGCAGAAATGTGGGCAAGTTATGTCAAGATAAATTAAAAGCTTTATAATTTTTTTTCACAAATATGATTTGGAAAACAAAAGAAAAACAAAGGGAAGGAATTGGGTGTAAAACAAGGGAATTAACAAAATGCGAGTTTCGAAGTATTCGATATTTAAGTTTTCTAAAGAAAAACATAAACAAACCTTTTTCTATTTCTTTCTTTAAAAGATACAATTTCTAGATAATCTAGAGTCTAAGCCTTCAATTAAAATACATGCAACATTTTTTGTCGGATAAATTTTATTTTATTGAATTTAACTGTAAAAAGTTTTCATTAATAAATTCATATCTAGACGTTATCTATATTTATTATGACATATATTAAGTAAAAAATAAACCTTGTAAATTTTCAAGGCTGTGACGATGTGTATTATTAGGTTTGAAGTGGTGTAACATCATTAAAATACACTGCAAATGATTTTTTACCTGTAGACCATGCTATAAAGGCATTCTTTTGAATGACTCTGTACACGCACTATAAATGCTACACACTTCGTTTTCAATACCGAACGTACTATTGCAAACTTCAATAACATATATCAATTACATGGCAATCCAAGTATTTCTATGAGAGTTAGAGCACGGACAGGCTTCCAGATGGCAGACGGCAGAAGAACTGTGACAAGAAATATTTAACAATACTGGAAAGTTTTAAAAAATAAAAGGATGACTTTTGAATAATTATGGTTCATTACTTTATTTTCTTGTTTGTCATTGCATTTATTTATAACTGTTCTCACAGTCATCTGATCTATTTCTTAAAATTTGTGAAAATTCAGGCATTGCCAAAAATACTTTAAACATTAAAGTTAATATCGAAAGTAAAAATCAAAATTGTGAGTACATAATAACAATAAATCGATAGGGCTCCCCTTTCCATATTTTTTATATTGACTGACTAGCAGATCTACCCGGCTTCGCTCGTGTCAATAATAAGGGTCCTCCCGGGTAAAATACATTAAAATGAAATAATACGGCAATGACAGTAGCTGAGATTGGTGCATTCCCGTCCACGAATCGTTAAAGAGACGAATAAGAAATATAAGTAAAATAGTCTTAATTGCGTCTAGTATTAACTATACCATAATAATATATATTCCAAACAAATGTCATAACATACATTAAAGTACAATTATTTGCTTATATTATAAATATAATATAAATATATTATAAAAATATTAAAAATATTAAAAATTTACATGTTTCGACTGTTTCATTGAGTCATCTTCAGAATATACAAAAAAAAAAAAAAAAAAAAAAAAAAAAAAAAAAAAAAAAAACCTACAAACACAATGCCAATTGTGACATTATACTAATGATGGCAATGACCTAACCCATAAATTTTGCCTTTACTGAAATTTTTTCAACTTACATCATACAATTCATCATACAATTTCGTTTTTCACACTGTCGAATAGAAAAAGATTCTGTCAAATGAAATTTATTTGAAAATTGTATCTCAATTTTTTCATGTGAATGGATTTTAAAGTAATTTTCAATCGTGGATATTTTTTAATTTGCATGCAGCCAGGAATAAGATTTCCGCGTTTTTTCACACCAGTATTTTGTTAGAGAAAATGATATTTAATTTAATCGGAACACTCTCGTGATTTGAGAGAACATTTTCTCTAAGAATATATCGGGTGCAAAAACGTGGAAACCTGATCCCTACATGCAGCCCAATTACGAAAGATATACCTGTTTACTCTTAATGCAATATTATAAAGTAAAGACACTGATGAACTATGAGTAACTCTAGCATCATATTGTTGGTGGCAACAACCTAACCCAACCATAAATTTAACTTTTACTGCAATTTGACCTTTAAACACCGCACATTTGATTATTCCAACATCTAATAGAATACAAAAAGTGCTTTCAGTAATATTTGTTTGAAAAGCTTATCTCAATTTACGGACTGTTTATTCATTTTAAATTAATTTTCAATCGCGGAGATATTTTTAAATATACCTATAACCCAATTAAGAACGATATATCCGTTTGCTATTAATGCAATATTATGAAGAAAAGACATATCTATGAGTAACGCCTAGTACCATATTGTTGGTGGCAACAACCGAACCGTACCATAAATTACGCTTTTACTGCAATTTGAAATCTAAACATCATGCATCCCATTATTTCAACGTCTAACAGAAAAGTCTGTCAGTCATGAAATTTTGTTTCAAAAAGAAAAAAGCTTACCCTAAAAAATAGTAGCTATAATTTCTATGTAATATAAATCGTAGAAAAATTGCATTTTATATAACCGTATTCGATATAAATCGTAGAATGTTATCACTGCATTTCAGGTATAAAAACATTTATCTAAATGATATAATTAAAGATACAGCATTACAAAGAAAGAGGAAATAAATTGTAGCATCCAGTTTTTAGAACCAGTTTGAAATTATATTGACGAAATTGACGTCATATCTAGCAAACGATTTTTTATTATTATCTTTATCCTTAATTGATTTCTTCATATTGAAACGACTTCATTAAAATAGATTTTTTAACATTCAACTAAAGTACTACTAAGGTCATTTTAAAACATGCTTAGTTAAACTTTTTACATAAATGTATGAAAAATGTGCATTTTCTTCTTTGAATGACGTCAATTTCAAAAACAGCAAAAATATAGTGAGACAATCCGAATTTTTATTGAGATAAAACAAAGTACTCGAGTTATCAAAAATTCTTTTAATTATTGAGCAGTTTTTTAGATGTGTGGCAACAGGAAAGAAACTTGAATTTGAATATTTAAAAAGAGATATTTCTATAATGTTAAATTATGAAAGATCGTAGAAAAAAGGGATAAATATTGGTCTGATGATTTTTTAAAGTAGACATGGATCTATTCCACGTTCTAAAGCCTATGTACATGAAGTTTCGTGCAAATCGGTCAAAAATTAAAGATTTGTATAAAGGACATACACACAGAGAACAGCTTATATATATATAGATTTTTCCTGTCTACCTCTTAATTCTCCTGTATTGCAAGATTGGAAGCTATTGCATTTGAATTATTTTTTTGCTTTTCCTAGATCCATATGTGATGACTCGTTAAATACCTATTCACTCTTCGAATTTATCAGCCCCCTGTATGCTATTTCTTTCTCCCATCTATTAAAATATCGTCTCTAAAATATAACGTTCCGTCGTGTAAGCCAGCCGTAAAACAAAGCAGATGTATCATTGTACTGTTAAATACTCTACTGCATTATTTTAAACTTCTAAGCGTCGCTCATTTTTAATTTTTATACCGACATATTGGAAAAATAAAGTACTTTTTAAATGCAATTTGTTTGAAAACTGCATCTCAATTTATTTTTGAAATATAAATTTTTTTAGTAGTTTTTTGCGCCGTATGTTTATTTATTGCAACTCAAGTACTCCATTTCTGTAGAAAGTAACGAAAAAATAGTTGGAAAAGAGTTTTATAAATATCTTTTTGTTGCCATTTTCCCATAACAACTTTTTTAAAAATGTAATTCAAGTACGTGTATTTTGAAAAAATATAGATGAATGATTTTTGATAAAACATGGCGTTATTATAAATCAAATTTATTTTAATGCTACATTAATGCTACATTAATGCTATATTAATGCTACAAACAAATAAAGGGGCGTGAATCATTAGATAGCCGACAGCCGATAGCATTCAAAAATGAGTGAATCGATGTACTCATTATCTAATTGAGCCTGATTAGATAAAAAATTAACCTATGATTTCTCAATTTTGAAACATCACATGCTATTAAACACAAGCGAAACAATATTTTGTACTTTGTAATGATTTATTTCATTCATGGTGGCATAAAAGATGTTCAATATTGTAAATTTAAAATTATACACAGTATTTTTTGATAAAACATGGCGTTATTATAAATCAAATTTATTTTAAGTATCTATATTAATGCTACAAACAAATAAAGGGGCGTGAGTCATTAGATAGCCGACAGCCGATAGCGTTCAAAAATGAGTGAATCGATGTACTCATTATCTAATTGAGCCTGGTTGGATAAAAAATTAACCTATGATTTCTCAATTTTGAAACATCACATGCTACTAAACACAAGCGAAACAATATTTTGTACTTTGTAATGATTTATTTCATTCATGGTGGCATAAAAGATGTCCAATATTGTAAATATAAAATTATACACAGTATTTTGCTTGAAAACAATGCTCTTGTCATAAAAATATTTCAATTGGGTTTCCTTAATTTTTCGTTAATAATCGATTAAATGTTTCTTGTTAATAATTTTGAGCGGGAAATACATATCAAAATATGTTTATTTTTACCTGTAGTAAATGGAGGGTTTAAGGATGCGAAATATAACGGTTCATATTTGAACGCTTCCATGGAATTAAAAAGAAGTACACGTGTTTCTGAATTTTCAGTACATTTGGATCGGAGCTATCTGGAGTACGTGGCGTAATTCAAATTCTGTACTTTTGCCTCAAGAAGCCATTTTTAACACTTTCCAACAAAGTTGAAAAGTGTTCATGAATTCGGTTTGTCTGCCGTCTGTCCGTCTGTCCAATTGGCCGTCTGGCCGGCTGTCTACGCTCTAACCCTCGTAAATATGCTCCGATCATTCTGAAAATTTTGGTTGTTAGTGACCTCTACCATAGCACGTTTCCTATTTCAAATTAAGTTTGTAGCATGTTTAATTCATTTACAGGGACAGTCAAAATTTTCCGTTACATTACCGCCAAAGGGAAAAAATCGTTTCAAATGATTTTTAATGGTGTTACACTCTTTCAAACAAAAATTTATATTTATTTATGAAGTCCACTAAAATATGCATTCTGTTGAATATACGGTGCAAAAAATAATTATTGTTCATTTACAGGGCCACACAAAATAATTCCGTTCATAATGGTATAGGAGAATTTGTTTGCTGTGTATTTGAAAAGATTTCAGATACTATATTGTATCCGAATTACTGTATATTAGTAATGATTGCTCGAAATGCATTTTTAATTATGATATGCGCTTTTTTAGCGTTTCGTTCATCTGGTGAAACCCTATTCGTCTCGCTCCTCTGTCTGTCTGTCCGTCTGTCACAGAACCCGTTCTCAGAAACTATACATGTTGGAGACTTGAAATTTTGTATACTTATAGCTGAACACCACACATCATACGGCAAATCATAAAATTTTGAAAAAGTCGTATAGTTAACCCTTTGGGCTCCAACATGTGTATTTTAAACAATTCTTTCTAAGTGAGCACTAATTAGGTTGGAGGCGTGAAATTTGGCATACTTATAGCTGAACACTTCACATCAAACGACAAATCATAAAATTTTGAAAAAGTCGTACATTTAACCCTTTGGGCTCCCATATGTGTATTTTAAACAATTCTTTCTAAGTGAGCTCCTATTTAGGTTGGATGCGCGAAATTTAGCATACTTATAGCAAAACACCTGAAGCCAGGCGAAAAATCATAAAATCTTGAAAAGTCTTACGTTTAATCCTTTGAGCTACCACATATGTATTTTAAGCAATTCTTTCTAAGGGAGCCCCTAATTAATTTGGAGACATAAATTTTTGCATACTTATAGCTGAATAGATCAGACCACACGGCAAATCTTAAAATTTTCAAAAAGTCATATTAGTTACTCCTCCGGGCTCTAACTTGTGTACTTTAAGCAATTTTTCTAACATCCGCCCTTTTCACCCGGGGAGCACTTTTCCAACATTTACCGACCCCCTTTTGACCATTCTTTCATATTATGCTCCATAGTTTTACATATTTTAGTTCCACTTTTTACCGCCAGGGGCGCTTACTTATCTTGGGTGCTATCGGTCCAATCCCCTCGACTAATATATCTACGGATAGTCTATAAAACGGAATTTCGTTCGGATAGAGGTTTGTTTAGAATAGATTGCGCCCCTGGTTGCGAAATGTAGAACTAACAGATTTTTCAAAAGGATAAAGTGTTTTGAAAGGAATATTAAACGAAACCCTCTGTGCGATCTGTGATCACACTTACCTACTTATTAACTATATTTATGCATACTATAAAGTGCGTATAAATGCTATAGTTCATATACAGAGCTACAGAAATGAATTCGTAAAGGTTACTGAGTATGAGCATAAATTATTTAAAGGTGGGTTTTAAAGGAGTTATGCACTTTTACGCTAAACTGAATTTAGTTTACTAAAAATATTTGTAGAATATAGATAAAATGGTACACAGGGCCATGCAAAGTGTTGGATACATGGCCGTCTATGAGTGATAATTTTCGGGAAATGTGGTTCCAGTAGTTTTAAGCGTGTTTTAGTTTGAATTAAATTTTAGCTAAATAGTGGCATGTAATAAAGGTACTAGGTAAACTATAGGACTGTACAAAAGTATTCAAGTATGTTTCCATCTATTAGTATGAATTGCTGAAAGATGAATTTCAAATAGTTATGCCTTTTCTTGCTAAACTAAATTTTCCCATTACATAGAAAATATATCAACATACAGATCGAATACAGGGCTGTTCAAAAGAATTGGAATACATATTTGGCTATGGGCGGTAACTACTGAAATAAGATTTTTAAATGTTTACTTAGTTATCTTATTTACCTTGTTTCCCTAAGTAACGAAGTTTCGTTAAAGCTTCCAGGGAGTGTTGGAAAGTGTTTCACAATCTAGGCTGTACGCATGATTTTTCTTACTTGTTTTCAGTGAGTTCAAAAAATAAAAGTCCAGAATGTTGTACTGCTCTTCTGTGATAGCTGTTGAAATTCTGTTTAAATTGAATATATATTTCGCGCGCTAAAAAGATGGAATGAACAGGTCTTTAATTTTACATATGGGTCTAGGTTTGTCACTCTGTGTCAGCTGATGCGGTCCTCTAATATAATATTGTTATGAAATATATTTACTTTGAAAAAGAAGAAATTAGACTAATACACTCTAAAAAATGTGTAAATTTACACATAAAAACAGGTATATCGATGTTACAAAAACGATTCGTCTATAAGAGTAAATTGGTGTGTAAATTACCAAAATACACGCCTAATGTGTAAATTTTAAAATATACATTTTAAAATGTAATTTGATGATAACAAGAAGTGTATAAAAGTTATCTGATCAATCTTGAAATACACACTTTAACGTGTAAATTGCAGAAGAATACACATATTTATGTGTAATATTCTCACACATTTATCTGTGTAATCTTCTGTCATTACACATATTTTTATGTATCATGCAAAAAACACATATTTTTGAGTTTTATGTAAAATGCACATCGTTTTGTGTAATATGTAAAGTACCCATATACTTTTGTAATGTGCAGAATACACAGATTTTTGTGTAAAATTCTATTCTTACAAATATTTCTGCATAATATGCAATAATCAAAATTCATAGATTTTTTTTCTAATAGTCCAAATCTACAGAATATTTCGTATTTAGCTTTAACATTATGTTTTGGTATGTGTAAATTGTCAATTTATTTTTTTCCCGATAAAAAAATTGAATTAACAACAATGTCATATGCTGAATGAGATTATATTTTCTGGTAGGTTTATTTGATGCCCGGAAAACAGTGTGCCCACAATGTATTTTGGCAATTTACACACCACTGTAAATACATAGATAAATCATTTTCTTATCACCAATATACCCGTTTTTACATAAAACATAATAAGCTTAAATTATAGCTACCAGAACCACCTTTTATTGGAGTTGATTCATAGTCCTAAAATCGTATAGTCACAATGTATATACAGACTGTGTATAATTTCAAATCCATATACAATGTGAAGACTGTCTTTTAAAGTTAAAAAAAAAAACAATTTCCCTCACTCAGACTTACAGCTGTAATAGCTCATACTATTTTTAGGTAGCTTTCATTACAAAAAGCTACCTGTTGCAGCCGTTCGGAGGAAAGCGATTTAAAAAAATTTTGGTATATTTTCATCGATTCCCCCAGACCCCGAAACCACCCTCCGTTCAAAATTGACATATATATATATATATATCCATATATATATATATGTATATCTGACGCTTTGTCACACTGTAACTCTCGTATTTATGAACCGATTTGGATGTAATTCGGTGTGTACATAGTACATACCAATGTCTCGACCGAGTTCGTTGGCTAGCTTCATCCGCCAATTTGTTTCAAAATGGCGGCCATTTAAAATGTTTTAAAAAATTTTAAATTTTAAATGTGGTACCAAAAAATTAAAAATGGAAAAATATTTTTTTCTTATGTATTTGACCTTTATACAAAGATTTCGGAGCAGTTTTTGTTTCGTCTATATCTTAAAAAATGGCTGAGTTATAGCATTTTGAATTTCTAGCGTGGCTGGCATTTTGAAACGTCCTGAATTTTGTCACGCGATAAAAAGCGTATTTATGAACCGATTTGGATGTAACTTCGTTTATACATAGTACATACCAATGTTTCGACCGAGTTCATTGAACAGCTTCATCCGACTTCTTGTTTAAAAATGGCGGCCATTTAAATTCTTAAGAAAAATTTAAATTTGAAACGTGGTACCAAAAAATTGAAAATTGAAAAAATATTTTTTCCTTATGTATTTGACCTTGATAAAAAGATTCGGGAGCAGTTTTTGTTTCGTCTATATCTTAAAAAATGACTGAGTTTATAGCATTTTGAATTTCTAGCGTGGCTGACATTTTGAAACGTCCTGATTTTTGTCACGTGTACGGATTACAATCCCGGGATCCCGTATCCCGAGATCCCGGGATCCCGCATCATTTTTAAGGGGTCAGGTAACCTTTGAAGCGTCCAAAAATAGAATTTTTTTTTAAATGTCTTATAATTAAATATGATTTTTTGGGAACATTTAAAAGCAAACCCCATACAAAAATTTGCATTAGAAAAGAAGTTATGTCTAAAACACTTTGATCTTTTGCTATATGATCAACGGGTTTTTCAATCTTTAAAACCAATTTTCTCAAAACAGCGATTTTGATCATTGCGCGCACGATTTCTGAAAAACGGTTGCCTAGAATTTCACGAAATTTTTGGTGGATGTATTAAACGTACAGAAGCACAAAACGACCTACTATCATGTTTCTCAAATAAGAAGTTTAGAATTCACGGCTACTTTTGTATATAAAAATCTCGATATTTCGAATTACTCTTTTTTTTTTTCTTTCTTTCTCGGGATCTACAAGTTTTATTTTTTTCATTGTAGATCATTTTGAAAACACTTTATATCTGTACTCATTAAAGAAATCTTGTCTTGTTTCAGCCAATCAAATGGGATAAATCATGCGCGCAATGCATGCAAGAATAATTCTTTCGTAAAAATTGTATTATCTTTAAAAATAAATAAAAAAAAACTACATATGTGTACACCTTTTCTAACAGCTTTGATTGATAAAATAAATCGTTCCTAACATGTGTTTTCAATTTTATAATTAAAAGTTAATTAGTTAAAGAGTGACTGCAATTCTTACAGAGGTCACTTTTCTATGTACTTTATTGATTCAAAGGTTACCTGACTCCTTAATCCCGAAAATCCCGGGATCTTGTCTGCCAAATCCCGGGATTTTCGGGATTGTCCTTTTTTTTAAATGGAACAATATTCAGCTGAAATAAAAAAATATATATATTTATAGACTTTCTCTTTTGGAAAGAAAAAGAATTAATTTTTATAAAATTTATATATCCTTGAAAAAATATACATATTTCAAGTATTTTTTACATATTTCAAAGCGATTAAATCGTTTAACATGAAATCCTTTTGACTTGCAAACAGATGTAACCCACTCGGCTATTATTCGGGAACAATGAAATCATTTGTTTATTTCGATTTCGCCTCGTTTAGAAAGCCGGTCGTTTCAGCAACTGGGTATCACAAAATTTCGAATTAGAGTTTACTGATAATCGTTGCATTTGAGTTTCATAGTCATTATTATGTGCTAACTTCTTTGCGTTTCGGGCGTTTATACCTATTTTGCTTTAAAGATGTCTAAGGAAAAGGATTTTGTAGCTCATAGGAAAGATAATGATACATCTTCAGTATGGCACTGCTATTTAAGGTCAAAAGATGAAAAAAATCGCTAAACGTAAAAGATGTAGCCAAGTGCTTAAAACGTTAGGAGCATCGACTAAGGGTTGCATGCACATTTATCGACAAAACATGGTACTAAAGTTTAGAAAGAATTTAATACATCATCTCTTCCTGCCACACGTCAAGATTGCATAGAACATGCATTGCTTTCTAAAAAGCGGAAAATAGAAGATTATTTTAGTAGTGATAAGGAATCACTGGATTTAATTTTATTGCGAATGACAGCTAAAGACTGTTTTTGATTTAACTTCAACTGATTTAAGAAACTTACTGATAGCTAAAGGCTATAATGATTTGCCAAATACTGCAGTATCAATTCGAAATCATGTAGTGAACTATAATAAAATAATTAATTACAAGTGAAATACAAACTTTTAAAAATCTCTCTATTCTAAAAAAAAGTAACTACCGCTGTCACCGCCGCCGCCGGTTTTGAATTTTTTGTGACCGGAGGTCTTTCTTCGTTAATATTAAGCAAAATAATACATACAAAAATATGAAAATGGGTGGAATTATAGAGAAATGTTTGATAAACACGCTGATGCAGACAGTTTTCAAATCGAAGAAATATTTAAAGAGATATTTAATGCTAAAGTTGGACAAAATCGTTCCATTAAAAAAGTTTTATAGGAGCAAAAACTGTACATCGAAATTTAATCATTTTTAGATCATTTTATGCGTCAGAATTTCCCGGTGTGCAGACTGCACTCAGTTTATTAATTTGACTCATTTTTTGAGGTTTTCTTTCTATTTTAAATTCAAATTTTCATCATTTCGAGAGATATTTTTTTACACATTTTAGAAATTGGTATTAATTTAAACTGTTGCCAACTGTATAAACAGCGCAAATAATAATATTTGCTTCAAATTAAAAATTTATTTTACACGTGACTATTATAAACAAGAAAATATAAAAAGCAGGAACTCATTGAAAATTATCATAAAAACCATATTACACGTGAATTTTAAAAGTGAAAGAATGTTGTAAAATAATAAATTCATTAACATGCGTTAGAAGTCTTAAATAGGAGAAATTACGTCACATTTACGTCACATTACACATTACGTAAAATGAACAAAAAAAATATTGAAAAACAGATTAAATTTAAAAATTGCGCGAGACATTTATATAATATTTTAAGATGATATTTTCAACTACTTTTATTAGAATAGCGCAAATAATATTTCATTTCTAACAAAATTATTTTCACGTGAATAGTAAAAAGAGAAAGAAAAGTTTAGTGAAAATTACGTCAGATTAAAAACGATACATTTAAAGTGTCATTAAAAAAACTTTCTTTTCGCTTTGCTAAAAAATACCGGGAGGCAAAGACTCTGTTTATTTAATTCATTTTATATTATCTTATTTTGAAAAGTCAACTGATTTTATTTAATCAAAGACGGAAACAGCCATTGTCACATATTAGCCGCTGATTTGGCTTTAAAATTCCCCAATCAAACAGAAATGAATAGAAACCCGTTTATAGAGAGATCGCCACTGTTTTTAAACTTATAATTCAATCTTCCGAAATATTTTTTAAGCCAATCAAATTAGCGTGCTTTTAGAGTCTGCGGTGTCTGAACGGGGGTTGACGAGCGTAGCTCGTAGGGGGCAGTGCCCCCTAGTTCAGGAAAAAAATTTAGTTTGACTTTTGACGAATGAACATTTACTGCAAGCAAGCGTTTTATGACTATTAATACCCATTCATGAAATTTAAATTTGAGCAAATTCAGGAATTTAGGCCTTATGCGCATATATGGATCTTTTACAGTAAAATGTGCATTGAAATGCTAACAGAGTGTTTAAACGAATATGACATTTCCCTAAAAACAGACAATGTTACAACTGGGACTAGGAGATGAAACTTTAGATGCCGTCATATTTCTTAGAACATATTTTCAAAGGAATACCGATTAGTTAGGAAACAGTGAACTATTCAAAATAATCTTTTTTTTTTCGCGAGGTACGTAATAATTTATATATTATGCAACGTTTTCGAATTTTAACAGCTATTGCTATTTAGAAATTTAAACTATACATCTATGTATTATTTTATTCTATGTGTGTGTGTGCTAAGTTCTTTTATTTCAAGACAAAAATCTTCATGTTAGGGAAAACCTTGCATTTGCCATATCCTAGAATTATAAACTTTAATTACGTGGGTATGAGAATAATTCATAATTTAATTCGTGATATTAATTAGTTTTTAATATAGTAAATATTAAACTATTCAAAAACTTGTTTAACAGGAAATAAAAGAAATTATCTAGAAGATGAAGCATAGACATTTCATGTTTTTTGTTTCATTTTCAAACATCAACAGCGTATTTCTTTTAATTTTCAATTGTTCTAATTTATCGTATAAGTTTTGATAATTAATTGAAGTTAATTTTTTTAATTTGGTATATTTTCATATGTAAATTAGTCTGTAATTTTGCTTTGTCTTTTCTATAGTATTATGATATTTAGCTATTGTAAAAATTGATGATATTACAGAAATTCTAATTTTCCTAATCCCGGGATCCCGGGATTGAATCTAAGCAATCCCCAAATCCCGGGATTGGAAATTAGTCTCGGGATTGTAATCCCTAGTCACGTGATAACGGGCGTATTTATGAACCGATTTGGATGTACCTTAGTGTGTACATAGTACATACAAATATCTCGACCGAGTTTGTTGTCCAGCATCAACCGCCATCTTGTTTAAAAATGGCGGCCATTTAAATATTTAAAAAAATTTTAATTTAAAATAAGATACCAAAAAATTGGAAAATGGAAAAAAAATTTTTTTGTATGTGTTTGACCTTAATACAAAAATTCCGGAACAGTTTTTGTTTTGTCTATATCTAAAAAAATGGCGGAGTTATAGCATTTTGAATTTCTATTGTGGCTGACATTTTAAAACGACCTGATTTTTGTCACGCGATATCAGGCGTATTTATGAACCGAATTGGATGTAACTTGGTTTGTACATAGTACATACCAATGTCTCGACCGACTTCGTTGGCCAGCTTCATTCGCCATCTTGTTTCAAAAGGGTTGTCATTTAAAAAAAAAATTAATTTAAAATTTTAAATGAGGTATTAAAAAATTGGAAAATGAAAAAGATTTTTTTTTATGTGTTTGGCCTTGATACAAAGATTCCGGGGCAGTTTTTGTTTCTGAAAATTTGTTCTTTTGTTTATATCTTAAAAAAGGGTTGAATTATAGCACGTTAAATTTCTAGAATGGCTAACATTTTGAAACGATCGCACACATCGTTTGTCACGCGATAACACACGTATTCGCCTATTTCGATGTAAGAAGGCATGTGGATAGTATACATCAATATCTCGACCAAGTTCGCTGGCCAGCTTCATCAGCCATATTGTTTCAAAATGGCGGCCATTAAATTAAAAAAAAAAATTATATTTAAAGGTGCAAAAAAAATTAGAAATTGAAAAAGGTTTCTTTCTTAAGTATTTGACCTTGATATAAGGATTCAGGAGCATTTTTTGTTTGTCTTTATCTTAAAAAATGGACTTTTAATATTTAAAAAAGGACTTTTAATATTTAAAAAAGGACTTTTAATATTTTAAAGAGTATTTTTTTTCAGAAATATTTATGCATTTCCTCCCCAAACCCACATACTGAAAATTGAATAGCTTTAACTATATATAACTATCACAAAATATTAATTAGGAATAGAAATTTTTTCATAAGTTGTTTGAAATTTTACTTCGTTTTTTAGAAATGTTTATGAAACTCAGATTAACATATATATATATATATATATGTGTGTGTGTACTTCTTCTGTTTTATTACCTTATTTGTATATATATACATTATTTCTTTCTTATGAAATAGTTTTCTTTATGACTTAAAGATGGGTGGGGAGAATCATCTTCGACAGACCGATATTGCTTGATTTTATTACAAAATTAAAACAAAATTGGAGCTGTAAATATGCCTTCAAATTAAACAATTCTTTTAGAGTATATTGTACAAATATTTTTATACTTGTTTCTTTAAATACTTTTAATGAAAAATAATGAGAATTTATTTTAAATAAGCGATACTAATTAAAGATTTTCAAATCGATGAATTGACATACATGTGTTGTGCGCAGGATAATATATATATATATTCGTTATATCAAATTAGTATTCTATATACGTATATATATATATTTAAAATATTGTACTTTAACTTCAATCTAAAATAATAATCGAGTTTACAGATGAAAATATTTTTCAGGTAAATAAATCATG
This sequence comes from Maratus speciosus, assembly GCA_963932465.1. NCBI lineage: Eukaryota > Metazoa > Arthropoda > Arachnida > Araneae > Salticidae > Maratus > Maratus speciosus. The sequence goes on along the minus strand of OZ010795.1, from coordinate 477,477,088 downwards.
AAATACAAAATTTATGATACAATTTCATTAAAAATAAATAAATAAATAAATAAATAAATTAGAGGTACTTATTTAAAAATAGGTGGAAGTTATAAAGATATATAAAATATAATATAATAAAAAATATTAAGTTTCTATGTTACTAAGTTTTGAAAATATGATGCACACAATGTCAAAAATGGCTTTAAAATTCAAATTTACCTTGATTTGGATTGGTATCGCTCCACATATTTTATCATAAAACCGGTTATAATTGGTGTATTGCCATATTTTTTTCTTTTTAAATTCGGTAATACGTTCTGCTTTTATAATAGACAACAAAAAAATTATATTTTCGTTATAATGTATTTCGAATATCGTTATAATTTTTTAAAGTTTGGTAACATGTTATGCTTTAATAATAGAATTTTTTTTGACTTTTTAAAAAGTTTTAAGTTGATATCCCCCCCCCCCCCCCTAAATACATAAACATACATATATTTTCTACAGATGGAAATTTATTTCTTTAAATCGCATTAAAAATCTGTGAAAAAAATATTATATTTTATAAAAGAACTGCTGATTAAGAATTTTAGAATTTGAAATAAATGATAAGTAACATTTCCGTTGAACAGTTGATCCATTTTTCCCAGAATAAATATCAGAAAATTATTTAAAAAAAAAAATTGTACTTTCTATTAAGCACAAAATGCACAAATGCGTAGAAATGAAATTGAATAGAAAAAAAGTACTTAAAAAATATTTTTGAACCTTTACTAGAATATAAAAAAAAGTTTATAGATAAAAACTTTTAAAAACTTACTGAATGTGTTATTTCGATCTTTGTGTTATTGGTTATTCATTAGTTCACTTTAAGCTTTTGAGATAGCCAATTTTCTTCTAGAAGAAAAACTTCGGTACTATTCAGTTAAATTTTCATTGCACTTTTCAGAGGATTAAGGAAAAAAATAAAGCTGCGAAATTAGTTATAAAAACTTTCAATGACTTTGAAAGTTGTTAGGAAGATTCAAATCCCGCTTTGTCCGAGAAATTTTTTTTATCAATTAAATGGCTGAAATTTTATGGGATTCAAACCACGAAACAAAAGAAACAATTATTATTCTCTTGAAAAATTTCAAAGATTTTGCAAGGCAATTAAACTTAATTTCTTTTGTGAGTAGTTTACAAGTGATCTAAATTCACATGTTTTAGAAGATAGTTCTCTTTTATAGTAATTTAAGGATTTTTCGAATTATTAAAGGGTTACACAAAAATATTTCACTGAATTTAAATGTACTTTTTGTAGTTTTAATTTGATTTTTTCAAATTATCCCTCAGTTTTGTACTGCAAAGAATGTATAAAACCTTATGTTGCGAATGTTTGTTGAGTATGTTTAATTTAAAACCTTATGTTACAAGATACAAGGAAAGGAAATTATATATTTTATGTAAGAGTAGAAATAAAGGAATATCATGATTGTGTGAGTGAAGTTGTGCCCAAGCCAAAAATTAATAGTACCACTTAAGGTTTATTTTTAGAAGCTTATCCTAGCAACATTTAATACAAGATAAATACAATATGGAAAATGTTTTCCTCATCTATTGACATAATATATTGTCTGCCTTGTCGCAAACGAGGCCAAACACGTGGTAGAAGTTTTTTTTATCGTAATTATTTTAAAAGTTTATCTATTTTATTGAATATAAAAGAGTAATTTGTATTTTAAAATTAAGTTCAAATAGTTTTATTATGGAAAATCGATGACTTCCAACGTGCAACTGTTGCTAAACTTTCGACAAAACATTTTATAAAGTGTGCGTTCATTTCATTTTGCATTAATTTAATCGAAGAAAACTATTGCCGGGATCCAGACAGATTGATGCATTGCTGATCCTTTTTCGGCAAAAACTTACGTTTACCCAGTACAGCCATAAATTAAAATCGCGTTACTTGAAAGGTAAGCTTAGATAAGGGATTTCATCCATTTATTAAATACCCCGTTAATGTTAAAAGTAATTTGTGAAATTTACAGAAGGGAGCACTTTCCTCCACTTGGGGGCGCATTTTTTCCTCGGGTTCCAAGGGCCTAATTTCAATGGGATTTCGTTCATTCAATTTAGATGAAAATTTGGCTACTTTCTGTATTACGAAATTTTATCTTTGTCTTTAGTTACCAACATTTTCGAACAATAATGGTTCATTCTTTTTTTCTGGTTCTACGGACTTGATTACTACGAGGTTTGGCTTACTCACCTTGGCTTTTGATTGTCTCCAGCACGTGCGGAGAACTTCCGGCGCATATAGCTTTAGGTAGCGGGATCCCAGGCTCGTTCGAAAAGAGGTTTGTTGGGAACACACTAGACGCTGCAGAAGGCAATGAGGTCCCCGAAACTATGTTCAATTAAAAGATTTTCAAAAGATATAAAATCATACAAACTTGAGGTTTTTTTTTTTTTTTTTTTTTTTTTCTTTTAGGGTTATTATAACGGGCCCCGGACAACGCCGGGCGGGTCAGCTAGTAATTTAATAAAACGTACCTTTTTTTATAAATATTCTCAATAAATACATTACCTTTTTTACATTCTTTATTATAATTTTTAAAGACATTTATTTAAATCAATATTTAAAAGTAAAATGACGATTTTCTATAAAACTTAAGAGTTATAAGAATTCTAAAGTTTTATTTTTCTTTTATTGTACAATAATCTATTACAATAATAATATGAGGATTTTTCAAAGCGATATTTAACTAATGAATAAATATTCAGGTAAAAACTCAAAATGGGTATTTACCTGGGTATATACCCTTAAAAATAATAAACCCGGGTATTTTAAATCCCTGCCCGAAACACGCATTCATTAAAATTTCAGATTTTTAAAAAATATTTAAAATTAAATGATAGAGAGATAACATAATTCAACTTGCAGTTGACAGCATGTGCCTCAAACAATTAAACACGGAGATGGTGAGTCAGGTTAGAATGGTATATTCTGGTGGGAGGGAACTAGCTTCATTGAGTGGATATTTGGCCGTCTAGTAAACCATGCCACAGGAAAAATAGGGCTTTTACTTAGCTGATAATTGATTCTTACGTATTTTGTAGCTCTGAATCCGAAAATGGACTTTATTTTTTACCATCACGTCGGGATTTTTTGCAAAATTTTTACTTTTAAGCTTTGAAATTTACGATTTGCGAAAACTTCTGACGTGATGGTTAACAATGAAGGTTATTTTCAGATTTAGTGCTGAAAAGTACATAAAAATCAATTACAGAATTTAAAAAACACAACCATCACATCTATTTTATAGTATCAGAATTTTGCTATTTTTTTTTACTTTGAAATTTACGATTAACAAAAAATCCTGACTTTATGGTTAAAAATGAAGATCATTTTCGATTTCAGAGCTAAAATATATATAAAAATCAGTTATCAAAAGTAAAGAAACGCAACCATTTCCTGTATATTTCAGTATCAGATGTTCTCTGTTTTTTTACTTTTTACCATTATAATTTACGAGTTGTAAAAAGTCCTGAAGTGATGGTCAAAAATGAAGGTCATTTTCGGATTCAGTGCTAAAAAATACATAAAAATAATTTATGAAAGTTTAACAACGCAGCCTTGTATAATCGTAACGTTTACATGTAATTTTCATCCAAATTACTTTTTATTTGCACTCCACGTTACATTCCAAAAAAAATTTCAATCCGAAGTGTTACATTTGCTTGTTAATGCTGGCGTAGGGGTTTATGCTAGTTTCGACAAAAACATCAATCTGAGCATGCGCTTTGTGTGTGTGTCTTACAGAAGCACCCTACCAAAATTTTCCTACTTGATAAAGAAGACATGGGTTATTCTTTGAGTAAAGACTCCATAAGATTGTTAGAATAGTTAAGAATAACAATATCTCATTGTTAATTAATTTTCTTGATTTTCAGACAGATGTTGTTTTTGTTTACAATTCTCAATTACGTTACAGATGCCTTTATCATGAAATTCGTTTATGCTACTAACATAAAACTGCATCAATTGTACATAGTAAATACGGAAGTGTATTCGTATGTACTGAATTGCTAATAATTACTGTACCACTACAATAATTCATTTTACTAATATATATTTTTAAACATATCTATACTGTCATATTATGATTAATTATTATTTACTTCAATTACTTCTAATTTAATCAAATAAATTAAATATTAGGGGGAAATTTGCCTTTTCAAATTTCAAATAATTATTCGGCTTAAAATATTTTCAATTTCATTAAAACATATTAGTGCAAATCTACAATAATTTCAGTATTCAAGTTTTATAAAATGATTCATCAAAATATGATTACATGAAACTTCAATTTTTAAGCTTATAGTAGTAAATTCTTATGATTACTTATAATTGCAATTAAGATATTCTTGTAGTTGTTCGAAAGAGAGATCAGCTGGCTTCTTAAAATAATTTTACTTGATAATATTTTAATGATTTACTTAGAAAATGAATGTATATGGGATCCTTATAAATCCATCATGCAATTAGCATATATCGAATCTCATTTAAGTTCTGTTCAAAAATATAGCTTCTAGCAGAATTGATTTAAAGGCATTTCTACTTAATTTGATCTTTAAGTTATTTAAGAAATACCTCAACATCCATTTTATTTCAACATAGTTGTGCGTTATTTTGACACAAATTTATAGCATAAACTATGTAATAGGAACTTTAAAATTTTTCTATTTACTTAAAAGGTGAGAGATAATAATAATACAGATGTTACAAGTTTAAAATACACATTTTATTTAAATTTCCTAGTACTTTCGGTATGCAATCTTGCAGCCATCGTCAGGGAAGATTTTTATTAATTGCCGTTCTATTCATTTTAAATATACCACTTCGTTCGAAATGGGGGAGTCTACAATTCTTAGGGTAGCTGAAAGTAGAAGTTGTAGTGTTCTGAATTAAACTTTTGTAGATGAAAATATATGCTTCGGATTAATTTTTTGCAGATGAAAATATTTAATTGATGTTCCTTCATTTTCATACGTCACTTTGTTCACATACGCTACTTCGTTTTAAATGGGAAGTAGTAGAAGTAGCTTCGGATTAAATCTACGTAGGGAAAATTATTGGGCTTTTAACTTTTTGAGATTTTATTTTCAGGATATTTAACCATATATTTGGGGTATTGTAGTTATACTTCTTCTATTTCCCACGTATGTGAAGAAAGTGACGTATTAAAAGGAATGGAACAGCAATTAAATATTTTCTCTTTACACAAATTCAATCAAAAGCACTGCTGCTTCTACTACGGTCCAGCTACCCATTTAAAAACGAAGATGATGTATGTGAACAAAGTGACGTATTGAAAAGAATGGATCGGCAGTTAAATATTTTTTCCTCTACAAAAGTTTAATCAAGAGCACTAGTACTTCTACTTCTAGCTACCTTAAGAATTATAGACTCTCTCATTTCAAATGAAGTGACGTATTTGAAAGGAATAAATTGGCAGTTAATGAAAATATTCCCTTACGATGGTTGCGGGATTTCAGTACTTGGAAATTTAAATAAAATGTATATTTTAAACTTGTAACATCTGCATTATTATTATACAGTATTGTTAAATACAAAACTTGTTAATGTTCATATTGTGTAGTTTGTGATTAATTCAAGGTGGAATGTTGTATTTCGTCTCATGACTTTATTTATAAACTTATAGTTTTGTGTTAATTTAAAAATTAAAGCTTTAAAAGAAACATTTTATGTAATATATATTATGTTAAAAAAGTTTTAAATCTAAAATTGATTTTCTCTGTTAAATGAGCTATAAATATTGGTTAATCTTTTCAGATTTTAGCATTTATCTCTCCTGAAATTCTTCACCCATATAAATATCCGGGAATAAAATTTGTTTTATTAAGGACATCCACAAAATATTACACACTTTGTGTTATCCGTGATTCCGTCCACATGAGATTTTAAGAAAATTCAACGAATTAATTAATCAACATTTTCACTCCCGATAATTAGAAGTTTTAAATAAAATAGCTCCGTGTGGGATACATCAAGTAACAACAAACGTTAGCTGATCTGACCATCGGAATGAATGAGTGGAACATACAGATGAGTCAGAACGCTCGCTCCACCAAATGATCTGCATGAGCAGAAGAGCAGCATATTATCAGCGGGGAATTACAGGCTATCCCGCACCGCACAACCTTTTCTACAGGACAAATAATACCGTGAAACAACCATTGACGGTTAGGGTCGACAATAGCGGCTTGATGAGCTTCAAACGTAACTACAACACGCTAGTGGTAGACTAATGATATCGGGCCAAATTCATGGAACCATAAATATAGTCTTCCAGATTAGAAGTATACAGAGTCATAACGGTTCAGCGATGACCGTACAGGAGATATTTTTGTAGCAGTATTTGTTACTTACGGTACTTGTAAAAAGAAGCCTGTGCCTCTAAGTACGTATATTCTAATGTTGTGATCATTTTCATATCTTCATGATTTTTTGACCTCTACATTTCAGTTCAGCACCCGCACACACCACAGTAGTACGCTTTGGGATTCTGGAACTTGAACCACGTATAACTTTGTTGGCAATATAATGATAATGAAATATAACGCATGATGCCTATACAAAATTTAATAAGGCATCAAACTGAGATAACTATTTTTATCATTTTGTTAATGAAAAATTCAAATTAATGAAAGCATTTTTTCATAACGCGTCTTTCACCTTGTGCGACTCTCCACTATTGTGTAGTTCACATGTTGAACACTTTCAACACTATTCGGATATTTTTTCCAAAATGGAGCAAACACGTCATCCCAAAGCAGTGTCTTTACTTGATTTATGGAAATTCCTGGGATATGTTTGGCAAGTCAGGCTTTTGAAAATTTTCTGTAATCTTGGTAAAACATCATCTCTTTATGGGCAGTCGTTATCAATGCCAGAAGCGCAACAAATCTTTCTAATCAGTTGTGTCATTTTGAACGACTTTTCAGTGTATCTATTTAATTTTATATGCAACTACAGATTACTTACAATTGAACCTACAACCAACACCCTTTAATTGACCCACAGATTATACATATTATTTTCTCAGTAAAAACTAATCTTTGCTTGAAATGGGATATTCGAAGATTGTACGATAAAAGGGTTTAAAACTTAATAGATGCAAACTGAAAAATCTGTCAAAAATGCAGAACTTCGTCTGATCCCAATGAAATATTTACGAGGGTGATCAAATGAAAACTGCAAAAGTGTCACTAAATTTATGTTTTTTGTTCTAGGCAGTTGGAAATTCACAGGCATAGTCCGTGAAGTCTTCCCGAGCTGGAAGTATGATGCTTGGTAGGGTTAGAGGTTCGGTCAGTTGATTAAAGATGGCGGCACCACTACTCAGTTATACCACAGAGAAACAACGTGTAGTTTTTTTGTTTTTTATGGAGTAAAAGCGTGAAACAGGTTAATATAAATAGGAGAATGCAGACGATATCAACCGATTTCTCCTTCACTCCATCAAAATTGAATAACTGCACGCTGTCCATCGCAACTGCTTAGTGGTGACGCCGTCTGTCATCAGCTACTCCGCACCTCCAACTCTACCTAGCAGCAAAGAGTCGTAGCTCGGGAAGACTTCATGGGCCGTGTCTGCTAATTTCCAACTACCTAAAACGAAAAACATAATTTTAGCGGCACTTTTACTGTTTTCATTTGATCCCCCTCGTATTTTTTCTGAATGATAATTCGCGTATCATTTTAAATTTGGTGAGACTTTTACCAGCGGAAAGTATCGTCGCAAGTGTGTATTTTGTACGGATTTATGTCGTCTACCTACAGCAGTTTTTTTTTCTCTTCGTGAACCACGGACAAATATGTTTTTCAATTTACATCAAATGTAAGAGCACTTAAAAATTTTGCTTTTATGTCAACCAGGCGATACAACTTGGGCTTAGCTGGTTACAGAATATACTTGAGAAGACCTTTTTTTATTGAAAACTGTAATAGATCTTTTACATTAAATACATATTTATTTCAGATTTCCCAATTAACAGCACCAAAAATCATTCTATATGAAAAGTAGCAATAATAGAATGAAATAAAGTTTTAAAACATATTAAAAGCCATCCTTACTTATTAGACACACGTCAGGAGTTAATAGTCGAAGAAATCGCCAAAGATTTCGTTACTTACAAACAGACTTTTTGTATTTGATAATTTCAGTGGGCTTAAGCTAATAGTTCACTTACATGCTTGTTAAATATATGTTGTATGTATATTATTAATTTTTTTTATTGAGGAAGTTTTAATTTCGTTGTGAAATATTAGTTAGAAACAAATTCTGTAGATATTTATATTGTTTCAAGAGCAAGCGGCATAATCTTTTGTAATGGGGCTTGTACGTAATAGAGATAAATTAAAAAAAAATTCATGCTTTACAAATTGTTATAAAACTCATAAAAAATCATCTTGTCTCCTATTCGGCAATGTAACAAATCAAATTTAGCAATGTTGAGAAGTTTTAAATAATGCAGGAAAAGAGAAATTTATGAGTCTGAAGTTTTTTTCTTTATTGTATAGATATTTTAAAAAAATTTCCTAAGCCTAGCTAAATTTATTCCTCACTTAACAACATTTAGTTATCTGGATAATTTTAATTTCTTGTTTCATATAGGAAAATGCAAGCATAACGCCGCTTTCACTTTTAAAACTCCATAGTAAAACTGGGGAGCCCTGCCCGCTACTCCTTTCGTTTATCAACCACTGGAACAATAAGCGCCTGGCGGTCTCGCGCAATCCTGCGTTTCGCTTACTTTTTTATTGTAATTGTATTCTGTTTTTGATACTACACCAACACATTGAAAACAGTACTCATTTTTTTAAATATAATACTTGTAATTCATCTTTCCAAATAATATTTGTAACAGCCCCAGAACATTAAATTTTTATATACAAATCCAGCTACTTTTTAGTAAATATGGGGCTCACATTTAAAGACAAAATAACATATGTGTTGAAGCAATCTTAGTTTGTGATTTGAAAATATTGCTGCTAAATATAACTATTTTTTCCAATAATAAACTTTCTTATTTGCCAATATTCAATCTCCATATATCGCCTCAAATATATTTTAATGCGAAATGAACAATAGGGTGGGCCGAAAAAAACTTTTTTTTGATTTTCGATGATGGGTAGTGCGGAAAAGTGGCCACTAGTGGCACCAAGTTCACACAAAAAATTTGAGATTTTTAGGACAATTCCTATATTTGCCGCTTTTGGCTTGAAGTTTTGCTAAAATGCTGATTTTTGAACTTTTTGAGAAAATTTTTTTTAAATGTTAAATTAAATTTATTTTAATCGTATTTTCTTGAAAAGGCATATTTAATGTGCCAAATGTATAAATAAGCTCTGATAATGTATTATTTAATTGCTATGTGTATTTTAAATTAGACGATGTTTATAGCCTTTTCGCGTATAAGTGAGCAAAAGTTGCATGTATTGTTTGAATCTTTGAACGGTTTCTCTCTTTTGTCTTGTTTATGTCCCTTGGTCTTCCTTATTTTTTTCGATGCTTTTAGGTGACGGGCAGCAGAATCCCCCCCCCCCCCTCAAATTGAAAGACTTGCAATTGCCTACTTATGCTGACATCATGCGTCACTACCATTGGTTGCGAAGCGATATAGAAGAAAATCGAGATATTTATCTTCAACCAGTGGATGATATTATTAAAATGGTAGGTGAAAAGTTTCCGAAATCTGGATAAAAGCTTACATACCAATGGATTCCCAATGAACAATTAACGGAAAAATTAAAAACTATTACAATAAGTGTAGATCATTGGAGAAATCCTGTAATCATACGGGGGTTAAAGGCAAGACGATCTGCGAAGATTTCGTACGAAATGTGGAAACCTCTCTTTTTGACATTGCAGCTTGTAAGTGTAGAGACTTGAACAATTGTAGCTGTGACATCAGGCGTAAAGTTCCACATCGAGAGGTGAACTTCTTGAAGGATCAAAGGACTTTTCGAAAAATGTTTATCGGAAATATTGATTTTAAAACAAGCAAAACTCTTGTAAATAAAATATCACGGAAAATGAATAGGGATACAATTTCAACGAGGAATAGTAGTTCTGCGACAAAGCCTTCAACGAGTGGAGTTAGATGCAGAAGGAAGACAGATGTTTTGTTGGAAGATTCAAGTAGTGGGAGCTTTCAAGCAAGCAGTTCGACTGAATCTGAATTTTAACCAGGCCCTTCAAAGCCAGACACTCCTAAACGCATATCCCTGTCTCACACAGCGCCCGCCACTGGTGTATCAGAGAGGGAAGTTGCGTTAATAGCTTCATCCGTGCTTCAAGGTGCAGTAATTGTGACAGAAAAAGATAAGAATCTCGTCATCGATAAAAACAAGGTCAGAAGAGAGAAACATAAACTTGGACAGAAGATACGGGAGGATGAAGTTCTTGAAGGAAGGAAAATTAAAAGCATATTATTTGATGGTAGAAAGGATAAAACGATCGTGATAGAAAAAAAAGGGAACAAGCGACACCGTCGAGAGAAAAGCGAGGAACATATCACCGTGTTGTTTGAACTTGGTTCGGAATATTTGGGTCACTTGACACCTCGTTCCTTCCGTGGAAAAGAAATAGCAAAATCCTTATATAATTTTCTATGTCAGAACAAAGTGGACATTTTTGAACTGATAGCACTCGGGTGTGATGGCACCGCTGTTAATACCGGAAAACGCAATGGTGTTATTGCCTGTCTTGAAAAAATTTAAGAAGAGAGCTGCAACATTTGATATGTATTCTTCATACGAACGAATTTCCACTCCGACATCTACTGTCTAAACTTGATGGCGGAACCACGGGACCTAAGTCCTTTGCCGGCCCAATCGGTTCTAGACTAACAGGGTGCGAAAATCTACGTGTCACTTTGTTCGAACCTATTGCTGTTTCATGGACATCAGAAATGGAAAAGACTGAAGATCTGAGTACTGATCAAAAATATTTATTTGATATTTGTGCAGCAGTTTCAAGTGGACAATGTCCTCGAGGGCTGAAAAACAGAAAACCTGGACCAATTGTGCAATCGAGATGGATCACAACTGCCTGCAGAATTTTACGCTTGTACGCTAGTAGTTCAAATCCTGATGAAGCGCTTAAATATCTCGCGCAGTACGTGATAAAAGTTTATGCACCAGTGTGGTTTTCTGTAAGGAAAAGGCCAGGTTGCGCGGACGGGCCTAGACATCTGTGGAAGATTATTCAACTTTCGACGTTTCTACCAGATGAGCTAAAAGAGACAGTCCATTCAGTCGTACAGACAAATTGATACTATGGCCATCCCGAGAATTTACTGATAGCAATGGCAACCAATGATAGCATAGAAATTAGAAGAATGGCATGGGAAAGAATAAAAAAATGCCGCAATTTAAAAAAAGATAAAAATCAACAAAATGCGAGAATTTCAGATTCCAAAGCTGAACTTTAAAGCAACGGAATACTATGATTCCATCGACTGGGTAGCCACCGAAATCAGCGAGCCTCCTATAACAAAAACTCTTTCATTAGAAGAAATTAAAGGAAATATAATTTCAGAATCCATGTTGAATAAAGCATTAATCTGCTTTCCAAGTCACTCCCAGGCTGTGGAAAGAGTCGTTAAAATTGTGACAGAAGCTGCATCAAAGAAATGTGGGAGTGAAGGAAGAGATGCCCTCATTAGAGTAAAACTGCAAGCGCAGAAAAAGATGCCAAAATTCATTTCTAAGAAGGACTTCGTAACCTAAAAAGCTATGCACTTTGAATATAATATTCTGTGGGTAGGAGGGCGGGTGGAACTCGCAGTACAGCTACCTCCTCCCGGTGAGTTCCGCGTATAGTTTCGCGTTGGTACCGAACGCAAAACAAGCTAAAAGCTGTACATTTTAAAAGCACGTAGCACAAAAATAGTGCATAATCAGAGCATATTTAAACATTTGGCACATTAAATATGCCTTTTCAAGTAAATACAATTAAAATAAATTTAATTTAACATTTTTTAAATTTTTGCTAAAATAGTTCAAAAATCAGCATTTTAGCAAAACTTCAAGCCAAAAGCGGCAAATATAGGAATTGTCCTAAAAATCTCAAATTTTTTGTGTGAACTTAGTCCCACTAGTGGCCACTTTTCCGCACTACCCATCATCGAAAATCAAAAAAAAAGTTTTTTTCGGCCCACCCTAATGAACAAGCTTCAGCCAACGTCACCTCTACGACTACATCCACTGTGACGTCTACGATGACGTATTCACATGGACCCAAAGATCTCTTATAAACTCTAAAAATTTCTAAATTTAAAATATTAAATAAGTAGTAATCCATTTTGCATATTTATCTTTCTGTAACAGATTTTCCAGTTCTTTCATGTGTTTTCAATTTTGTACACTTTCTTTAGGATTAAGCGTCTTGAGTAAATATACTTCCTTGTATCTTATGTAATTATAATAGCTATTCTATTTTACATTGATTGCATTCATGGATACAGATTTAGTCTACATTTTCATATCAAAGAATATTGTTTGAAGTAATGGCTATAAAGATTAATAGCGTTAAATATTCTTGAGGAAATTTGTTAGTTAATCGTCACTTCACACTTGACGTTACTTCTACGAGTAAAAATACAAAATTAAAAATTAAAAATTTATGATTTCTATCAAAATTTCATCACAAAATATCGCAAAGAAAAGAAAATATTGAAAAAAATTATTTAAATCATTAGAATTGAAATAAATTATCAAAATTTAGTTAAAAAAACGCTTTCTGATTGTTATAATGGTGTTTTTGACAGTTATTATTTTTTTTTATAACGATATTCATACGCCTTGTAGTATTAAAAATATTCCGAAATGCTTGATTTACTTTAAATATGACATAATGTTTTCCAGATTGTTTTCTTAATAAGTCAATTCTTGTTTATTTTTTCCCTGTTAATCATGAGTTCATTGCTGATAGTAATTTTTTTTTCTATACGTAACTGGTATTTATGCTCCAGGCATCATTAAAAAAAGTTTCAATTCTTCTTTTTAAATGTGACGTCATATTTACTTGCTTTTAATGTGTAAAAAAATTGTATAATCTTATATTTCATTTTCACCTTTCAAGTTTGAAAATTTAAATTGAAAATTACATGTTTCGGAAATATTATTACTCCAGGTTTCAAAGATGTTGCAACTGTAAAAGAAAAAATGGCAATATTTTTATAGAAAAAAAGTTAAAAATTCACTTTGAAAAAAAAAAGGAAATTTTCAGTTATTAAAAGAAATATTTGAATAAAATAAGTAAAATATAGACTATGCTCCTTTCTCGGTTATAAATCATCTATATGCTAAGATACTAAGATATTAAATCACGTTTTGACGTTGATTTCAGCCAAACATTCCCGCACACTTTTACATTTATAATATTACTAGCAGGCTGAACCCGCTACGCTGGTCCATTTTTCAAACAAATCTGCAATCAAACGAAATGGAGAATTCGACCCTGTATTTTAAATTAATATGGACCTTCACCTGGAAAGTCCTTCCGCATTTTCTGAATTCACATCGGACGTCATTGAGCTTTTATATCATCTGATGCGTTAGAGCAAATTCGGGGAATTCAGAAGCAACTTTTTAATACATCATGCAGAGTTTGGGAAGGAAATGCGGCCATTACGATCATAAGAAATTAAAATTTTCTCTAATCACCAAACTACTACAAAAGAGAGAATTACAATGATTGCAGAGATCGACCATTTAACTTAAAGAATGTTCGGGTTATTAATTTTTGTTTGTTAGTTCTTTTACTCCGGGCTTCTCAGCTTGGTGCTATGTGTGGATCTGGTAACATAAATACAATCTCTCTCTACCTTACATTATATTTGGTAATATACGTCTTCTTTTAGCAGGTTTTCTACAGTTTCTTATCGGATTCCAGTAGAGTAAATACAGTCAAAAAAGTATTTAACTTTTATATTTTAAAAATGTGAATCATGAAAAAGTGGATATTTAAAGCTGAATTGTGTGAATAAAATTAAAACAATGCCATTTTACCTGCCGTTTCTTTTTATATACCAGCTTTAATCATGCAACTGTTAACCTAAGAAAATAACCTCGATAACTGATTCACATAGAAAACTATTCATCTAGTTTTCATTCAATAAAATCATCCCAATCATCCGTAATCGGATCGATAACCAAGTTTGATGTGAAACGTTAGAAATGTTCGTAACGGTGTGGCTACAAATGTACCAGAGTTAACTACAAAACAGTTTTAATTACGCACCAAACTATTTTCCATTAAATAATGTCAAATTGCTGTTGACTGAATTTTAGATCTTTCACTATCAAAACTCTTTGCGAATGATAAATAAATTTAGTTTTGCAAAATTTTCAGTAATGATCTTTTTCGCAAACCGAAGATTGTTTTTGCATTTCTCTCGCGTAATAAGACGGAGAAAGAAACATGCTTATTATTTTCAAGACGTCATTATTCATCAGTCTGTTGCCTAAATAAAACTAAAAACGTTAATTTCTGACTACAGTCAGCTGATCGGGCTGTGCATCAGCAAAAATTGCTTTATAATGATTGAAATTTTATTTGAATATGAGGTACTTTTTTTTAAACCTAGGCTAAAGGAACAGATATTGTTCCATTGGCCACCTTTGGTATTTGAAATTTTTTATTTTTTTATTTATTTTTTTATTTTTTTTTTTTTTTTTGAACATTCAAAGTGACGTTTTTTAGTGACAGTAAAATAACTGCAGATGAAAAATATATAATGGTAAATATTCTTTTATCGTTTGATCCATAATAAAAAAAAACACAAATTTCGCGTAATTTTCTGAAATCGGATTTACCGTCGACGATACCTTTCAAATATAAACGAATCTTCCAACATTATGCAGTAAATTCGCCAATTGTAGGAGGGTTGATTATGGAGATTCATCCAATATCTTTTAATAACATTTCTAAAAGAAGGAATGATATGGAAAAAAATGACGATTTAAATGGAATATCGAAAAGTGATTTTTATTGCAGCAGAAAGCAATTTTTATTGCAAAATGTTTTATTTCGTGATTGTAATAACGCATAATTGCTTACATTTTCTTAAGGATAATCTTTACTACTTAACATTGCAAGTATTGAACGTTTGTATAAGGGAAATTGGAGATGTTTTTTATAAAAAAAAAGTGTGGACAATATTAGCTAATCTGGCTTCGATGTTATAAAAGTCACAAATTTGTGGAAAACAAACCGACATGTTTTCGCAGTAAAGAATGGTGAGAAATTTTTTTAATGTCTGAAATTAAAATATTTTACAATACGTATGTGCGTGTGTGGGAAACATTTATACTAAAATTAAAATATTTGACTCCATTTTAAAAATATTAATTGCTATTTATATATTGTACATTTGAATTTTAAAAAATACTCTAAAAATTCTTTCGTACACTTTCAAAATCACCTTTATTGAAAACATCGCTTGAACCTATGTCACGCTTACGTCTTTTTGGCTTAAAATCAAATTCTTTGGCGACAAAAGTGAACTCATAATCATAAATGAATATATAACATGTAAATCATAAGTATCATCATTTTTACAATTACATCTGCTAGTTTCGTCTGTAAGTCACATGAGGGAGAAGTTAGAAATAAAAAAGAACAAATCAAAAACAAAATTGTTACTCACAAGGAAGGTCTGTTTAAAGAGCATACTCAAATTACTTTGATAAAAAAAATGCTTATAAAACTACTCATGTATGTAGTATAACATCGGTTAAATTTGGCGGCGGAATCTCAGTAAAAATCTGAAAAAAGAAATATTTTCGAATATTTGGCGCAAAAAAGACAAACGTTCCACGCTATTTGGCTAGCCAACACATTTCCTTCCCAAATATATGATATTTAAATTCATTTGGAAATTGCTTGTTAAATGCTTAAATACCTAAAACCCAATGAATTTAAACCTAAACGAAGGATTAGCGCATTGTTTTTTTATCTGTAAGCGTATATAATATATGCAAATTGCGCGTTGCAGTAGTTATTTAATTTTACATGGCTTCACCGGCTGGAAAAGTTTTAAGGGTACTATTTGATTATCCTGTCGACCAATTTCGCCAATTTTTATAAATTTCCAAACTACTCGCCAAATTATACGAATTGACAAAATTTTTATTTTAAACAACGAAGGAATAAACAAATTTGTAAACATTAATAAAATTAAAAATAGAAGTCAAATTAAAAATCACTTGATGACGCAACAAACACGTGTACTGTGTTTAATGCCAAGTGAATGTAAAATTTACGATCAGCCATTATTGGCATTTAATCGTGTAGTTTGGTGATAGTTTTTTTTTTGTCGACGGGATAATCAAGTATCCCGTATATTTTAAGTTTGTTTTAAATGTAGCTGGCTATTTAAAAATGCAATAATTAAATATTTTTATATTAAGTAGTTGTATCCATGACAACAACAGAATCGGGCATTAATTTTGAGTTTGGAACAAATTGAATAAACTTAAATTTTGTTTTTAACCGTATCTATATTATAAAGGACAAACATATCTGTGCGTAACGCATACGTCATTCTGCGAATGGCAACACTTTGAAATTTGAAATGAAATTTCGGTTTTGCAATTTTCGCTACTGCAAATTTTTAAACTTCTAAACTTCCCACATTTTAAATGCTTACACCGACGTATGCAGAAAAAAATGCACTTTTAAATGCAATTTGTTTGAAAGCTGTATCTCAATTTATTTTTGAGATATTATTTTTTTTGTAGTTTTTAATACCAATTTTCTAATCGTGGCAACTGAAGTACTTCATTTCTGTTAAAAGTGATTTAGTTATCTTTATTAATTATATTCTTACCATTTCTCATTACTATAAAAAATATCTTTTTTAAAATTTTGAACAGAAAATGACGTTACGCTTTAAAAAAGACACAATTTCCCTGATGATGCTGTTATATTTCACTGTTTTTTCATTTCGCTAATATTGAGTTTGAGACAATAGGCAAAATATTTCAGTGACTGAAAATGACGTCATATTTAAAAGAATATGATAATTTTAATTGATAAAACGAGATATTTCCCCTTGAATACGTCTAAAAGTTATAAATTTCTGGAATTTTTACGCGCAGATACAGTGACTATAAAAAGACCTCAAATCACGAGTGGGAATTTTAACATGGAAAGTTGTAATAGTTGACAAACGTGATTTCAAGTTTGAAAATATATTTATTAATAATCTATTGCGCGTTAAAATGTTTTTAAATGGTTAATGTATGGATGTTAAACGTGGAAAACGACTGGATTCGGTTTAGATTTAAAGGCGGGGAGGGGGGACTCTATGATTATATCAAGGTGAAATCATTTTTGCTGATTTTTCACTCCGTAATATCAAGCATCAATTGATAACTTAATCAAAATTACTTATCTTGATTATATGTTACTGATGACGTATATGAATAAAGTTTAATTTTTCAATAATTTTAACAGTTGAAGTTTATGAAAAAAGTATTTTGTTAATCTTAGGTTAAAATATGTCTTTGGAGAGTTAAACTAACAAGTATAAAATAAATTTTTTTATTGTAATTATTGTTGTCGATGTATTTTAAATTTGATGCAACAGTTCCTTTGTAAACATTTTCTTTCGTCGAAATTCGACGGGCTCCACCTCGTAATTATAACAGTAAAATTTTAGTATATACACATATAAAGGTATATGACAAAACTATAGTAATAAAAATTTATTTATTTAAATTAAACTTAATCTAACTAGCATTGTATGAAGAGCAGAAAAAGGTTTTACTTAAAAATTATTTATCCGAAAAAAAGTATCATTCAAAATTTTATTGTATCGCCAACTAGCATTAAATCGCGAAAAAAAATAAATTTTCATTATTTTTTTACGAACGCTAAATCAAGCTTCTGCCGATATTTTTTATAAACATATTATATGTCATGAGAAGAATATTGTATACATTCCTCATGAGAAAATATTTTTTCAAATATTTCTGAACATGCGCTTACGGAAACTTCCTTGATATCATCCTATCAATTCTTCCGATGCGTTTTTCTTAAGCTGACGCAAAAGATAAATAACCAAATCTTATTTCAATTGCAATATTTTAACTGAGTGATTTTTAAATTCGAAAGATTCGTAAGAACTGTCGCCATTAATTTGCCAGCAACTATTTTGAAATCGGTTTTTTATTTCCTAATATTCCACAGAAACGTAATTTAGAAAGCTTTTAAAGGCCTTTTTTAGAACGTCTGTTGTTCCTGTGAGCCCCAGGTGGTAGAATCATGGCATAAAATATAGCCTCTGTAGGGTCAGAGACTGTTACCATTGATTCACAACTATTACTTTTATAATCGGTTTATATTCCCTGTAATTGCATAGGCATCGTTATTTAGGACTTTATTTAGAAGGCTTTTCACTCCCCCCCCCTTCGCTTCACCCCCTTTTAATTCGAATATATTTTCGACAGTCCTTCGAGGGCATTTATATTTTATAAGTAACTACCATGCAATATTTAAAGTTTCTAGCCTTTTCACTATCACAGAAATCGCAATTTAGAAAGTGTTTTGCTCGTGCAACTCTCTGATGGTAGTGGCAAAGACATAAAATATAGCTTGTGTTTAAGCAGGGTCTATCACAAACAATTTAACACCATTAATTTTTAAATAGGTTTGGTATTTGATAAGATTGCATAATAATTGTAATTTAGAATGTTTTTAGAACGCTTCCTTTTAGTTTTGGAATTTTATTTCTACTGTTCATAGAAAGCAGTTGCATCTTGTAAGTAAATACCATGCCATATTTCAAAATGTTAGACCCCTCAGTTGTGCAAAAAACACAAATTAGAACATGTTTTGCTCTAGGAACCCCCAGATGGTAGTGAAAGCAACATAAAGTATAGCCTATGTTCGAGTAGGGACTGTCACCATCAATTTGCCACCATTACTTTTGAAATAGGTTAGGTATTTCCTGAGATTGAGTAGAAATCGCAATTTAGAACGTTTTTACAAAGTTTTTAGAACGCTTTTCTGGCATTTTCACCCTTTTAAATTTCTTAATTTTTCGAAACTGTTTTAAAGATCATTTATATCTAATAAATATGTACCTTGCCTAATTTCAAGTTGCTAGCCCCTACCGATCACAAAAATCGAAAATTAGAATGTCTTTTGCTCTTGTAAACACCATGTGATAGTGAAACCGACATGAAATAGCGCCTATGTTAGAGTAGAGGCGGTCAGCATCAATTTCCTACCATTACTTTTGAAATCAGTTTGATTCATCCTGAGATTGCTCACGAATCGGCATTTAAAACGCTTTTAGAACGTTTTTCGCGCATCCCCCCCCCCCTTTTAAATTTCAAATGTTTAAAGAAATATTCTTAGAGATTATTTATATCTAATAAATATATACCATGCAAAATTTCATGAATCTAGGTCCTTCCATAATTCAAAAATCGCTTTTTTAGAATGTTTTTTGCTCCTGCATCTCCTCTGGGGTACTAGAAACAGACATAAAATAAAGTCTATCTTGGAGCAAGAACTGACACCATTATATTTGGAATCGGTTCAGTACTTCCTGAGATTGCATAGAAATCGCAATTTAGAAAGTTTTTTACAACGCTTTTCGCGCATTTTCACCCCTTTTAAATTTCGATTTTTTTAGGAAATGTTCGTAAAGATCACTGATATCTTATAAGTAAGTAACTACTTTTCCAAATTTCATGATTCTAGGCCCTTCAGTAACGCAAACATCGCATTTATAGAAAGTTTTTTGCTCCTGCACACCCTTTGGGGTAGCGCCACCGACGTAAAATATAGCCTATCTTGGAGCAAGGTTTATCACTATCATTTTGACACCATTATTTTTTAAATCGGTTTGGTAATTCCTGAGATTGTGCAGAAACCATCATTTAGAACGTTTTTAGAACACTTTTCGCGCATTTCACACCTTTTAAATTCTGAATTTTATAAGAACTATTCTTAGAAATCCTTTATATTTAATAAGTAACTAATATTTCAAATTTCATATTTCTAGGCCCTTCAGTAACGAGTAAATCTCATTTTTAGAACGTTTTTAGCTCCTTCACCACCTCTGGGGTAGTGGCACCATATAAAATGTAGCCTATCGTGAAGCAAGGGTTGTCACCATCATTTCGACACCATTATTTTTTAAATATGTTTGGTATTTCCTGAGATTGTGTAGAAACCATCATTTAGAACGTTTTTTAGAAAGCTTTTCGCATATTTTCACCCTTTTAAAGTTCGAATTTTTTAAGAACTGTTCTTAGAAATCCTTTATATCTAATAAATAACTAATATTTCAAATTTAATATTTCTACGCACTTCAGTATCGCAAAAACCGTAATTTAGAATGTTTTTTGCTCCTGCACCCCCTTTGGGGTAGTGGCACCGACATAAAATGTAGCCTATCTTAGAGCAAGGGTTGTCACCATCATTTTGACACCATTATTTTTTAAATCGGTTTGGTATTTCCTGAGATTGTGTAGAAACCACCATTTAGAACGTTTTTAGAACGCTTTTCTCGCATTTTTACTCCTTTTAAATTTCTAATTGTATAAGAACTGTTCATAGAAATCCTTTATATCTAATAAAAAACTAATATTCCGAATTTCATGATTCTAGGCTCTTCAGTAACGCAAAAATCGCATTTTAGAACGTTTTTTGCTCTTGCACCCCCTTTGGCGTAGTGGCACCGACATAAAATATAGCCTATGTTCTAAGTTGGACTAACATCATCATTTTGATACCATTACTTTGGAAATCGCTTCGGTAGCTCCAGAGATTACCTCTAACAAACAAACAATTTTTACTACTTTATAATATTAGTATAGAAGTAAAAATTAGGATAGGAACAGGATTAGGATTAGAATGGGATTAGGATTAGAATTATGGTTCAATGTAAGGCAACCATTCATTTGTGGGATTTTACGATTTATGTTGCTACATACATGTCGAAACGCTTCGCTGACTGAAATTAATGAGCTGGCGTTTAAAGCAAGTATTTTATTTTAATTACAGAAGCTTAGCTAACGAAGTTTCCCTTTAGAAAATTAATAGGTTCACCATAACATATTTTATTTTAGTAAATTTCAATTATTATTTATATACGCATTTATTAAAAATGTTCTATTGTCATATTTCATATCAGGATTATTTACCACATTCCCGTAAGATTTTATCGGGAGAAAACATGCGTGAAAAAGAATATATATATGTTTTTTAATAAACGAAAACTATATGCTTCATTTTATTATTCATTCATTTTGTTAATAAAAATTATATTATCGTTTTGAATAATGAAACAATGTACAGGTTGACCAGAAATAAACGCCCCAATTTGAAAATTCCATAATTCACTAACTATAAAAAATATGAATATCAAGAGAATGACATTTACATCTGAAGCCTCTTAAATTTCATGTAGTGTAATCTATACTCCTATTATAAAGAGGAAAAAATTGTTTATTTGTCGGAGATAAGCTCTGGAACTACCGAACCGATTCCAAAAGTAATGGTATCAAAATGATGGTGTTAGTCCAACTTAGAACATAGGCTATATCTTATGTCGGTGCCACTACCCCAAAGGGGGTGTAGCAGCAAAAAACGTTCTAAAAATGCGATTTTAGCGTTACTGAAGGGCTTAGAAATATGAAATTTTGAATATTAGTTACTTATATGATATAAGTGATGTCTAAGAACAGTTCTTAAACAATTCGAAATTTAAAAGGGTTGAAAATGCACAAAAAGTGTTCTAAAAAACGTTCTAAATGGTAGTTTCTACACAATGTCAGGAAATATAAACCGATTTAAAAAATATTGATGTCGAAATGATGGTGACAACGCTTGCTCCAAGATAGGCTATGTTTTATGTCGGTGTCACTGCCCCAAAGGGGGTGCAGGAGCAAAGAACGTTCTAAAAATGCGATTTATGTGTTACTGAAGGGCCTAGAAATATGAAATTTGAAATATTAGCTACTTATTAGATATAAAGGATTTCTAAGAACAGTTCTCAAGCAATTCGAAATTTGAAAGAGGTGAAAATGCGCGAAAATCGTTCTAAAAAACGTTCTAAATGGTGGTTTCTACACAATCTCAGGAAATACCAAACCGATTTAAAAAATAATGGTGTCAAAATAAGGGTGTCAAAATGACGGTGACAATCCTTGCTCCAACATAGGCTATGTTTTATGACGGTGCCACTACCCCAAAGGGGGTGCAGGAGCAAAAAACGTTCTAAAAATCGTATTTTTGCGTTGCCGAAGGGCCTAGAAATATGAAATTTCAAATATTAGCTGTTAATTAGATATTAAGCATTTCTAAAAACAGTTCTTAAACAATTCGAAATTTAAAAGGAGTGAAAATGCGCGAAAAGCGTTCTAAAAAACGTTCTAATGGTGGTTTGTACACAATCTCAGGAAATATTAAACCGATCTAAAAAATAATGGCGTTAAAATGATGGTGAAAACCCTTGCCCCAACATAGGCGATGTTCTATGTCGGCGCCACTACCCCAAAGGGGGTGCAGGAGCAAAAAACGTTCTAAATTGCGGCTCTTGCGTTACGGAAGAGCCTAGAATCGTGAAATTTGGAATGGTAGTTAGTTATAAGATATCAATGATCTCTAAGGACATTTCCTAAAAAAATCGAAATTTAAAAGGAGGTCAAAATGCGCAAAAAGCGCTATAAAAAACTTTCTAAATTGCGATTTCTATGCAATCTCAGGAAGTACTGAACCGATTTCAAATATAATGGTGTAAAAATGATGGTGACAGATCTTGCTCCAAGATACGCTATATTTTATATCTGTTTCCATTACCCCAGAGGAGATGCAGGAGCAAAATGCGCGAAAAGCGTTCTAAAAACGTTCTAGATGCCGATTTGTCGGCAATATCTCAGGAAGAATGAATCTGATTTCAAACGCAATGGCAGGAAATTGATGCTGACAGCCTCTGCTCTAATATAAACGCTATTTTATGTTGGTATCACTATCACCAAGACGTTGCAGGAGCAAAAAAGCGTTCTAAAATTCGATTTCTGTGACCAGTAGGGGCTAGCAACTTAAATTTAGGCAAGGTACATATTTATTAGCTATAAATGATCTTTAAGAACAGTTTCGAAAAAATTGGGAATTTAAAAAGCGGTGAAAATGCGCGAAAAGCGTCCTAAAAACGTTCTAAATTGCGATTTCTACTCAATCTAAGGAAATACCAAAACTATTTCAAAAGTAATGGTTGCAAATCAATGGTGACAGTCCCTGCTATAACATAGGTTATATTTTATGTTGCTGTCACTACCATCTGAGGGTTGCAAAAGCAAAACATGTTCTAATTTGCATTTTTTGCACAACTGAGGGGTCTAACACTTTGAAGTATGGCATGGTATTTACTTACAAGATGCAACTGCTTTCTAAGAACAGTCGAAAGAAAATTCTAAATTTAAAAAAAATGAAGTGAGTGAAAAGCGTTATAAATTACAATTTTTAAGCAAACTTATAAATCACCAAACCAATTAAAAAAATAATGATGACAAATTTTGGTGATAGAACCTGCTCAAACATAAGCTATATTTTATGTCTGTTCCACTACCACCAGAGGGTTGCAGGAGCTAAAAATTTTCTAAATTGCGATTTCTGTGATACTGAAAAGGCTAGAAACTTTAAATATGACATGGTAGTTACTTATAAAATATAAATGCCCTCGAAAAAACGTCGAAAATAAATTCGAATTAAAAAGGGGTGAAGCGAAGGGGAGGTGCGAAAAGCATTCTATAAAAGTTCTAAATTACGATTCTATGCAATTTCAGGGAATATAAACCGATTATAAAAGTAATAGTTGCGAATCAGTGGTAACAGTCTCTGATCCTACACAGGCTATATTTTATGCCGGTGATTCTACCACCTGGGGTTCACAGGAACAACAAACGTTCTAAAAAAGTGCTTTAAAAGCTTTTTAAATTACGTTTCTGTGGAATATTAGGAAATAACAAACCGATTTCAAAATTAATGTTGGCAAATTAATGGTGACAGTTCCTGTTTCAACATAGCCCTTTATGTTGAGAGAGGTGGTAGGACTTTGAATTCGACATGATGGTTAATTTTAAGATGTAAGAAGATGGTTTCTAAAAAATTCAAAACTTCAAATGAATACTGAAATGAGCGTATTAATTGAGCATACAAGTTTCAAAATATTTTCTAAATTATCATTTATTTAGTTTTATTTCATTTTATTAATTATAGTCTCATTTCTGCCTAATACAGGGTAATAATGATGTTTAGTCAAACTTTGTTTTAAGTAGTAATTTTTTTAATTATTCCTAAAAGTAATAAGTACCTTTTAATAAAATAAAATATTACCTTTTAATAAAATAAAAATTTAGTTAGTACCTTTTGAGAAAAATTAGACATATAAATATCACTTGGCATATTTCAAATATTACGCGAGCAAAGCCGCGGGGTTTGCTAGTTCTAAATAAAGTACAAATTTCTGTCAATAGATCAATAGATGTCGCTGCACCGCCTGAAACATTTTTTTTTTTTTTTTTTTTTTTTTTTTAATCTTTTAAGACTAAGACTGTTGGTCTCCGCTAGAGGTCTGCACGGGCCGGAATTTCCAGGTCCGGGCCCGGCCCGGCCCGGTGTAAAAATTGGAAGTTCGGCCCGGCCCGTACAAAAATCAGTAAAAGCAGGCCCGGCCCGGCCCGACACAATTTCTACAAAAAAAAAAAAAAAAAAAAAAAAAAAAAAAAAAAAATTCCGTTTTTTCTCAATATACAATTAAAATTCTTTTAATGAATACTACATACATATTTATGGGAACATTTTACAGTATATTTTACATTACTATGATGTTCTCAAAACAGAAAACACACAATAGTAAACATTAACGATTACTTACAGTGTTTTAGTCATCGTGTCTACAGACATTTCAAAATGGAAATAAGGATTCATTAAAAGATTAATGTAGTTCAGAATAAAGGATTAAAAACATGATAACTTTTGAAGCTGTATAATAAAAAGTATATTTGTGAAAATATTTCTCTCATTTTTAAGGCTTTTCTCAAATCCAAAGGAGCTACGTTTCGACACATTTATGAATTCTTTTCTTTTCGGAAACGCGTAAGATTGGCAGGTATTTTTATTCAGAAGATATGTAAATGTCGTTTTTTTCATAGATAAAAGCAATATATC
This sequence comes from Maratus speciosus, assembly GCA_963932465.1. Taxonomy (NCBI): domain Eukaryota; kingdom Metazoa; phylum Arthropoda; class Arachnida; order Araneae; family Salticidae; genus Maratus; species Maratus speciosus. The sequence goes on along the minus strand of OZ010795.1, from coordinate 477,451,838 downwards.
TTTCTGAAAATACTGTCAAAGTTAGCGTTTTGAATCGAATTTCCGGAAGCGATAGCACAGGAAAGGAGAAAAACGTACAGTCACGTGACAGGAATCTCTGTTATCTCTGTAAGTAATTTATCAAATATGGAAAAAGCTATTCGTTTCCAAATGCTTTCAATAGGCAGGCCTGTCAATTTTATGCCTTTATAGTTAAAAATTTTGTCAGAAAATGTGTCTGAAAGCTTCGCATTGTTGAGCAGTGAATATGAGAACCACCTTAAGGTATATTTCCAAAGATACTGTTAAGAGAAGTTCATTATCACTATTAATACTGCAAAACACAATGACTGTTCCACACATCCTGAGATCGATTAAGACCAGTTCCGTCCCGGCACGAGTCTGCTGAAAAAAAAATTAAACTCGGAATCAGACATCTTGTAACTGTACGATGCCGATCTCTACGATGGACATGTTACATTTCTGTATTGATGTTGTTAAACTCGCATCGGCTCGTGACGCACATTTATACTTCTCGAGAAAATCATATTCATTGAAAATGGCTCGTATTTTATCTGTTTCGCTTAAATTCTTATATCGGGCCGACAGGCCCGATTAATTTTTTTGCCGGCCCGGCCCGTTTATTTTGTCTGTCGGCCCGGCCCGGCCCGTTGAAAAAATTGTCCTAATTCTGCCGGCCCGGCCCGTTTTGAAATTTGTCTTCATTCCGCGGGCCGGGCCGGGTACGGGCCTCGGGCCAAGCCCGGGCCCGTGCAGACCTCTAGTCTCCGCTGTTTAAATCATTGAAGATGTAAAAGAATTGTAAAAAACAAAAACTAAAAAAAAATTACAGTGATATCTTTACTGTCACAGAAAATTAAAATGGTTAAGCCTGTCGAAATTAGTGCTGTGTAAAAATTTTATTGTAGTGTGAAAAAGTAGGTTAGGCTACTAAGATAAGACTAAAATATATATATATATATATATTTTAAACGAAATTTGTGTCTGTTTTGTGTTCTTAATTAAAATTAATTTTTATTCAACCATCAGAACTGTTTAAAAAGTCTGAAATTCTTTACTAATTTACATAAATTTATACAAAACAAATATAGCTACAGTAGCTATGTGTGAAAAAGTTCCATATAACTTACTTTTTTTCGCGAAAATATAAATGGATTTCAGGTGTACCGTTACAATTGCGTTTTCATGCCCTTTTCCTGTATTCAGAATGGTCTAATAAGTATCCCATTTTGTGTCATAACATTTTACAATGGTGTCCCTTAATTACCGTAGTTGGTGTTCAGATCCGATCCTTAAAAAGTCCCACAAATAGTTGTCTGGAAATTACTCCAAGCCACGGGGTAATTTTCAGATGGGATTTTATTTATTTTATTTTTTATTATTAATGCTAATTATCTGAAAATTATTCAAATTAATCACCAGGCATGTGATGATTTTATCAAGAAAAAGTTAAAAGAAATACTCATTGATTCCTGAGTAATTGCAAAAGTTTTGTTTTTGTCTGAAAATTACCCCGGTCTACCCTATAGTAATGAATAATTGAATTTTCAAAATGAGGCTTTTATTCCTGGCCATCCTGTAAGTATCCTTGTAGATTACTTAGTTGCGTTGCAACTTAACATCCAGTTGAAGTGTAACCAGCCTGCAAACGTAATTATAAAGGTTTAAAAAGGTAAATAGGGAGCAACAAAAACAATAAATTTAAATTTAAAAGCAATGTTAAAAACGCCAGAAATTGCAAACTTTGAGCAGACTAGTTTCGGTAGCGTTTAGCGTACCGTCCTCAGTGCAAAGAATAACGGAAACTTGCTCAATTATATACAAAGGAGAAGCGGATACAACTGAGAAGCTCATTAACCAATGGGAAAACAGGAAAATGCGTGTACCATCCAGTAGAAGAATAGTATAGGTAATGCCACACAAAAAAAAGAAACTGGTGCTTCTTCTCAAAACTTCTCCTCTGTATATAAATGAGCAAGTTTCCGTTATTCTTTGCCCTGAGGACGGTGCGCTAAATGCTACCGAAACTAGTCTGCTCAAAGTTTGCTGATTCTGGCGTTTTTAACGTTGCTTTTAAATTTAAATTTATATCATTCTATGTCTAATAATTAAAAAGAATAAATGTTTATATGTTGTCAAAAAAAAAACAAAAAAAAAAAAAACATAAGTATGAGGAGAAATTACACTAAAGAAAAGATTAAAAAATAAAAGACAGAAAAAAATAGATTTATTGGCTTAAATAATTTAACAATAAAAAATAAGAAGAAAAAAATTCCATTAGTTCCAAAGTAAGACTAACAAAATACTACTGAAAACTAACTGATCGAAAAAAAACAAAACAAAAAAAAAAAAAAAAAACATATATTTAAAAGTACAAGTGAAATAATGTTACTGGAGCAGTCTAAGTAATAGATTTTCTCTGCAATTAAATTTACTATCCTCCGATCGTCTTGAGTTCTTTCCTGCATTTTCATAAAAATGCTTATAAAAATAATCTCAATTAAAATTTTCTTTCCCTGTTTGTGTTTCTAAAATACACTTCATGCGCTTTTATTTGATACACATCTTGCAATACAATTCTGTTTAAAATAATTTTGTCTACAACAGATTAAAGTGGTTTTTTAAGAAACGGAAAAATACGTCCAAACCACTCAGAGGGTTAAAATAAGAACTGTAGAAATTCTGCGGTAGTAGAAACATTTTGCTTTATTTTAATCAGATGAACAGTTTTGTGATTCGCTATTTGACTACTTGCCACGAAAAACCCATCACGAACTACACTTTTCATTTTACAGTAACGGGTTAACTGAATCATTTCAGCTTTACGAAGAAAATCTTATATGACAAAAAAAATTCTTTCCAGAAATTTCAAAATGATACTTTAGCCTAAAAGTGCTAAATTTAAATAAGTCAAAGTGTGTACATGCCTAGAGTGCAATTCAATTTAGCAAAATCTATGAAAATGTTATTCTAAACGTAATTATGAGCCGGTAATTTTTATCGTTACGGTGGTAAATTATTTTAATTGTTTTTAACTCCAATCAAGACATTTTAGAAGTTGTTGAAAAGAAACTCCACTTAGCTTCTTGGAAAAATATTACTTGTAACATTTAAATAAACTACTGACAAACTTTTCTATGCGAGAGCATTATAAATCTAACATGGAATTAGCGTGTATCGAAACTCATTTAAGTTCTGTCAGGAAATTCTGCTCCAAGCAGAAACGATTTAATGAAATTTCTACTTAATTTTATAAAGTTAGTTAAGGAATATCCCATCTTCTCTTTCCTGTCTAATTTAGTTGTACGTCGTTTGGTCATCAAATGGCAGATTTGTGTTAATTTATACTTCAAAATTTTATAAGAATCATTATCTGTACTGATCTTTTGACAGATTTCATGTGAAATTATATTACGTTCTTAAAAAAAAGAAATCCGTTATAAATTAAAGATAAATTTCTCTGTTAAATAAGTTGTAAACATGCTGTATGTTTTCGGATAACAAAACCTTCCTCGATATTGCGCATGCGTTAAGTCTGCATTGATTTTATCAAAGCAGTTGTGAGCGGAGTTTGTTTAGCTGCATTTTTTAAGAATGAGCTTTTGGAAAATAACACCGATTTATGTAAAAACGTTTTTGTAGTTAATATTTATAAAAAAGAAAACGCTTAAAAATTTTATAAAGTTATACAACAACTTTTTTTCTTTTCGCGAAACAAAATTATTTTATTTTTTTAATTGATCGTTTCTTTTAAAACAGGAAGTAATTTATTCAAAGTCGGGTTTGTTTTCTCCTTGACATAAAAATGGTGTACAGTTTGTCTAATAACGCTGCAATAGAATTCATCTATACCTGTTTTTTCAAAGACATTCTTTTAAACTCTTCTTTTAGGTGAATAAAAAACAGGATCACACTAATTTCCTGCTTCTCGACGAATCTGTTTAATAGTACTACTAGAAAACCCGGCAATTTGACAGGCTCGTTTTGCAGAATGAGCTCTCGAAAGAATCAATACTCATTTTCCTTCTTCTTGATCACAAAATCGACTGACATTATATATAATATTCTTACTACCACTCCTGAATGATTTATTTCCACTCTAACTAGCCATTTGAACACTGAATATAGAAATTTTAATTTGAATTAAAACGAGATACTAAAAGAATTTTAAACTTTGATCGGAATCTTAGTGACAACGCAGACGAGAACGCCGAAGCAGAACTTCGGAAAATGCTCATCTCAGCGTAACGCACCTTTAGATAGTAGAATCGTCCCAGAGTGCTGGAGTACGGCTTTAGAAAACGAAAAGTACGTCAAGAATTTTATAATTATATCATATGAGACGAAACTAAAATTTTCAACTGTTTATGAATTTAAGGTATGCTTGTGAGCAGCAACAATAAAAAAGTGCATTTATGTGAAAAAGAAAATCTTTATTTGTACTGTTTTTAACACTTTCCAACATAGTTGAAAAGTGTTTATGTGTTCGATTTGTCTATCTGAAGCCTGCCGTCTATCGTTTGTCCGTGCTCTAACTTCGTAAACATGCTCGGATTGCGGTGTACTTAATATATGTTATTGGTGTTTACTATAGCATGTTCGGTATTGAAAATGAAGTGCGTAGTACTTGCTGTCCATTTATAGGAACACTCAAGGTAATTCCGTTACATTACAATCTATGGGGGAAAATTGTGTGCGGTGTATTTTAATGATATAACCCTAATTTCAAAGTATTGAAATTTATATCACTGAGGTGTACTACAAGGCACTGACAGTAGAAACTGGTGTGCATATAATTTATAGTTCATTTACAGGGATACACAAAAGAGTTTGGTTACAGTACTGCCAATGAACAGTAATTGCTGCGACTGCGTTTTCAATGGTGGAAAGAGTTTTAAAATTTAATAATAATAATGATTGTTATTATTGCATATTTATTAATGTGTATATATTCCACAGATCACATACAGAACTGCAATAAAGATCTCAAGTACACTTCCGTTTAATTAAGGTAATTGCTGAATGGGAATTTTCAGCTGCGGTAGGAGTTTAATTTAATTAAATTTTTTTCATACCAGGTAATAGACATACAAATCTAAAAATCATATACAGCACTGGACAATAAAAATTGGTTATTTATCCAACAGTTGATGGTAATTGAAGAAATTAGGTTTTCGAATTCGTTATGCATATTGTAAATTGTTTATGTAGACATCAACTTTCACCTTAACAGACTGTAAAGTTTTGTTACTGAATTTTGAATGTGTTGGAAAGTATTTCATAATATATGCTGGCAGTATGATTTTTCATTCTTGTTTAATTTACTTCTCGAATTCTATACCGAAATGAACTCTTAGTTAAAATAATGCTCCAGAGTTTAAAACAAGTAATTTTATTTAGTTTAACAAATTACAAAAGAAATCCCCTATATAAAATAAACCGGTTCAACATCAAATATTTCATTTTTGTGAATTTGAATTGGTCAGTTTTATATGGTTTAATTATAAACGAGATGGCACCGCCGAAATTCGGCGAAAAAATAAATTTTAATGAGGGTCGATCAGATGACCACAAAATTAACCTAAAAAAATGATCCAATGAAAAACCGCATTAAATTGGTTATCTAACATTCTTATTTTTAACTATACCAGGCAGTCCAATAAGGACTACCAGGGGGTTACTTATGCCCTATATATTGTCCGATACAGAATCTAGATTTAATTTTTTTTTAATTTGAAAACCCTAATAGATTTTTTACTTTTAGTATAAGAGGGCTCACAAAGTACGACAAAAAAAAGAAAAAAAATTGCTACTTACGTATTACCCGCGTGCCAACGGTCAATCGCGAAACATTTCCTCATTTTATAACAGCCTTTGATCTTCCGATTATTTCAGTGTTCATGCGCGTAGTACGATTTAAAGAGTAGAGAGAGAATGATATTATTTTTTGATTATAATAATTTTTAATTTTTCTTTAGAATGATAATAATTTTTGAATGGAAAATTGTCGAACTGAATTATATATGAGATTTAAATCTATAATTGGATTTTAATGTGTCGAATCTTATTTTTTATCCTAAAGTCTGCTTCTAACAGAATCTACTTAATGCAATCTCTATTTTTTTATGGTCAAGTTAGTTAAAGATTAGTTATCGTCTATTTAATACGTACACTAAAAAAAGCTAAAAAGTAAAACAGAAACCTTCTTTAGTTTTATACACCCAAGTGGACAAGATTTTTTCGGTAACATTTAGTATTATTGATTGTGATCATCTTTACAATTCAGTTGGCATGATTGTGGCAATGTTTGCAATGAAATTTCAAAAAATAAGCGTATTTAAGATCAATCTTGCTGCCTCTTTACAGCAGAAAATGCTGCCAATATTTATGCATTCATTTTGCTGTAATTTTTGCCGTTTTTTCTTACAGTGTAACTTACATATGTCATTTGTACACCCATTCACAGATTTTTGATAATGTTTCTTCAAAAATTCAATAGAATAGTTTAGTATAAACTGCCTCAAAAATTATTTTAAATGTAAAATTAAATTTTTTGTTTACTCATATTTATGTTAATTAAATTCTATCGTATGATGGATCTTTAATTATAAAATTTAAATCTGTAACACCAGATATGTATTTATTCTAAACATCATGAGTTCGGAGTTTATGTTTACGGTAGAGAATTATTCCAATTGCTTCTAGTTGCATTCTAGGTTTTCTTGGAATTATCCGAAAAAGATCCAGTTAGTTTCTTTGAATAATATTTCTTGGTAGTACTTGAATACGTTTGCCAACAATCTAAATACATACGACATCTTTATAAATCTTCCATGTAATTAGTATTTATGGTATCTCATTTAACTTTTGCTAGAAAATTCGTCTTCTAACAGAATCGATTTAATGAATTTTTATATAATTTGATCAGGTTAGTTAAGAAGTATCTCATTTCTATTTTCTGTTTAACTTAGTTGTACGCCACTTGGCTCTCAACTTACTTTTTTGTATTAATTAATCCACTAGGGTTTAAATGTATTAATTTAGTGTAGTGTAACTTTCTTTTTAAAAATGCGCTTTTATAATGTAGAATTAATTTTTCATGATGTCAGATGGTGTACAATTTTTTTTTTTAAATATGTCTTCAATTATGAAATTTCGAACTGATGCATCACTTTTCTTTTAATTATGCTCAATTGCATTATTTCAATATTGTATCAAGAAAATGAATTTACATGTGAAAAAAGTAATTGTTTAGAATTTCACAAAATTATGCTCTAAAAATTGCTCAGAAGAATGATAAGAGGTTACTGATTCTGAAACACAAGTTTCCTTGAGAAGTTAATGAAAAACCGCTTAACCAGACAAAAAAATTATATGACTGTAAAGATTTGCATTTATGTCAGTCGTCATCCGTGCAGTTTTCTCATAACACAAAAAATTATCATCTCAAGTGTAAAGCGCAGACTATTTTAAATGTAATATATAGTGTTTATCTAAATACTATACATTAAAAAGACTATGGTCAATAAGACTATCAAAGTACCTCTTTCCAGTGATGAGCATATGAGTTCCTTCTTTTTCTTATCTAATTGTTTAATTATTTATTAAGGTTACTCAATTTTATATAATATTTAGGTTCGCTTCAATTGATAAACATATATTTTCCAGCGAGTAAACTTGGTTATTTGTTAAATATGTATAATGTAGGTGAGTCAAAGGTGGCTATAGTTAAGCTTTGAGGATTTTTCATATTTTTTTTAGTTAGGTGTGTGTGGCTGGCTTTTTTTTTTTTTTTTTTTTTTTTTTTGAAAATTTTACACTTATTACTAACACATGACAAGTATAAGTTTCTTTGTAGTATAAAATTTAAGGAGTTGAACATTTGAAGCTGAGCAATTGAATTAAAATGAGACCTTGATATCGATTACTATAATTCCAAATCTGATTAATTTGGGATATTAAATTTTAAACACACATTAACCCCTTGACACCCAGGCAATTATTTTCAAGTACGGACATATATACTAGCATTTTGCAAACGTACAGTAAATTTTTATTTTCATTTTCCACATGGATGAACGTAATGTACGTCTGGAATCTACACTGTAAAAAAAAATCTGTAGTTCTACAGATGTAAAGTTACATGCTTACTAAACTTTCATCTGTAACTGTACAAAAAAATCTGCAAATCTACAAAACTAGTTTTTGTAAAGCTACAGAAATCTGTAACTGTACAAATGAATCTGCTAAAATTATAGTAATCTTACTAAAATTTTATCTGTAACCTGGGTTGCAGTTACATGAAAAGTTCTAGGCATCCCAGTTCACTAAAAAATTTCTAGTAACCTTACAGATTTTTTGATTTTCGGAGCAAAAGTGCGTCTGTTACAGGAATTTTTGTTGTTGCCGTTACATAAAAAGTTTTAGGAATCCCAGTTTCCTTGAAAAACTTTAGTAACTTTGCAGATTTTTTTTTACAGTGTACGATAAAATCAGGACGTATGCATCGTACGTCCTGCATTTCAAGGGGTTAAAAGTGATATATGCTAATAGTTAATGTACTAAAATAAGCCTAGATGTATATAAAGTTTTTTAATTTCATTTGAAATTTAATATTTTTTTAATAAACGAATTCACCCTATATGACTTTTTTAAAAATTATTTTAAAATGTATACGTTACTTAAAAAGAAAAATTACAAAATGGCCACTTTGCCCACATAGGATGCGTAAAGTCACCACAATAGGCAAAGGAACAAATTACATTGAATCAGGATCTATCTTTCATCAGCACAACCTAAAGTAATGCACATTAAGAATAAGTATTATGTTTTGTAACATTTTAAGTATTAAATCGTTAGAAGATATCGTAACAGTAATGAGTATCAATGTGACGGATGGAGGAATACAAGTGCCCCCAGAAGAAATGCAGATTGGAAATGTCTAAAGTAAACCTTTATCAGTAGAAGTTATTGCCCAGACCTGTCTTCTTACTTTCAAAGAAAATACCTTTGAGTAGTATTTTGTTATGACTAATGAATAAAAAAATTATTTCTGGGCAAAGTAGCCATATGGCCATTTTGCCCGATCTCTTTATGGCCACTTTGCCTGGAACGACACCATTACAAAATATGTGGCCCAGCACCTAATCTACATGACTTAGCGTTTTAAAACACACGTCATTTAAATGTTTATTTCACACTGATCAAACAGCAAAACAGAAAATAATTATAACACTACATATTATTTAGCTAAAATTGAAAAATTGTACCACTTGCCTAAAATCAAAAATGCGAAAAAACAATAAAATGAATCCAGAACTAGAAAAATGTAGCCTTCCGCTTCAAAATCACAGACAATATCACAAGCATCTGTGCCGACTGTTTCGTGCATTACGTGCGTGACACAAAGCGTAAAAAAACTTAAATGGCAATTTTGACCTCACCGGTCATTTTACCCGTCCTTCCCCTATTTTAATCATGTTAAATTATTTCAATCATAATAAAGTTGATAATGGATATATGGGGTGCTGTAAAACATATTTTCCTCTTGAATATGGAACGTAAAGCATTTACTATTCATTAACAAGGCAAAAAAAAAAAAAACAGAATTCATTATAGTCTTCGGGGTGGGGGAGATCATTTGTAGAGCATTTAATGATGTAACACTACTACAAACATAATGCAATTTATATACAGTTTCGAGGTGCATTAGAAAATATTTAATGTTGAATAAGGAGAGCGTAGCATTTATCATTCATTTGCAGGAAGAAACAAAATAATCTGGTAACATTACTGAGTAAGAGCGATAATTGCAGGGAATGCGTTTTCAACTTTCGTTTGCGTCTTTTAAGGGGACTCGGTACCCTATGAAGAAATTTGAAGAATTTTTTTTACTGATGTATATTTACTTATTATATACACTTATTATTATAGGTAATACTAAGAAAAACCGTTTTTGACAAGAAAAAAAAATCATTGGTGAATAAAAAAATGAGAATTTAATTTTTTTTAATTTAAAGAATTTTAAAGTTTACTGTTTTTTGATATATTACTGTGTTTGAAAGACTAAAATATCTATAAATATTTGTCAAATCACTCCATTAATTTTTGTATCCTCAATGCAGTGCACTCAATAAAATTGGAGATCGATTTTATAATTAAGTAAGATAAAAAAATAAATAAAAATCTAAACGTTGAAGAATTCGTATTTTTGCTGCGTTTTTGCCTGTGTTTGTATATTTTATTTTTTTCTTATGAACTAATTCGTTAATTATAAAATCGATCCATATAATTTTATTAAGTGCACTACGTTGAGGATACAAAAAATTAATGGAGGGATTTGAAATATATTTATAGAAGTTTTAGTGTTCCAAACACAGTAATGTATCAAAATAGCAATTCCGACCATTGCCGGGAGGAAGAGATAGCTTTCGTATTCTTTATCTTTAAAAAGCCAGCTTATATTATTCAAACACACGAAGCTCAAATTAGTGGAAACCGATTATGGAAGATTCAATACTAGTTTTTGACAATACTGAATATGAATGAGAATTTTGCGAAATTAGTCATTTTTAGGGACGTTTTATTTAAAGTAATTTATATTTGGTCAAGAAATTCGGTGATATCTTGAAGTGTCCGCCATTTTAAAACAACATGACGGTTGCAATAAAGCTAACCAATGAACTTGGCCGAGACCTTAGTAATTCCTGTGCACATGCTCCCTCACATCCAAATCGGTTGATATATACCACTTATGTCTCAGGAAAAAAATCAGATTTTTCAAAATGTCACCCACATTAGAAATTCAAACTCCCATGTCTCAGACATTTTTAAAGATAAAGACAAGACAAAAAATGCTCCAGAATCTTTATATGAAGCTAAAACACATAAGAAAATTCTAATTTCAATTTCTAATTTTTTCGTATCTCATTTTAAATTAATTTTTTTTTAATTTCTAAATGGCCGCCATTTTGAAACAAGATGGCGGATGAAGTTGGCAAACGAACTTGGCCGAGAGATTGTTATGTACTATGCACATACCTTGTCACATCCAAATCGGTTCATGAATACTCGTATTATCGCGTGACAAAAATCAGATCGTTTCGAAATGTCAGCCACGTTACAAATTCAAAGTGCTATAACTCAGCCAATTTTTAAGATATAGACGAAACGAAAAATGCCCCGAAATTTTTGTATCAAGGTCAAATACATAAGATAAAAATATTTTTCAATTTCTAATTTATTTGTACCAGATTTTAAATTTAAATTTTTTTTTAATTTTTAAATGGCCGCCATTTTTAAACAAGATGGCGGATGATGGCGGATGATGTTGGCCAACGAACTCAATCGAGACATTGGTCTGTACTATGTAGATACCAAGTTACATCTAAATCGGTTCATAAATACGCGTGTTATTGCGTGACAAAAATCAGATAGTTTCAAAATGTCACCCACACTAGAAATTCAAAGTACTATAACTCAACCATTTTTAAAGATATATACGAAACAAAAAATGCCCCGAAATCTTTGTATCAACATAAAACACATAAGATTTTTTTTTAAATTTCTAATTTTTTGGTAGCTAAATTTAAATTTAAAAATATTTAAATGACCGCCATTTTGAAACAAGCGGCGGACGAAGCTGGCCAACGAATTCGGCTGAGACATTGGTATGTACTATGTACACACTAAGTTACATCAAAATCGCTTTATAAGTACGAGATTTACAGTGTGACAAAGATCAGATATATATATATATATATATATATATATATATATATCAACATTTGAACAGAGGGTGGCTTGGAGATCTGGGTCATGATTGGTGAAAATATACCAAAAAATTTCGGAATCGCTTTCCTCCGAACGGCTGCAATCTGCAATAGGTAGCTTTTGTAATGAAAGCTTTCTAATACGCGTTTTATCGCGTAGCAAAAATCAGATATTTCCAAAATGTCAGTCACATTAGAAATTCAAAGTGCTATAACTCAGCCATTTTTTAAGATATAGACGAAACAAGAAATGCTCCGAAATCTTTGTATCAAGGTTAAACACACAAGAAAAAATATTTTTCAATTTCTATTATTATTTTTTTTTTTTTTTTGTGTAACATTTTAAATTTAATTTTTTTTTAAATTTTTTTAATGGCCGCCATTTTGAAACAAGATGACGTAAGAAATTGGCCAACGAACTCGTTCGAGACATTGGTATGTACTATGTGCACACCAAGTTACATCTAAATCGGTTAATAAACACTCGAGTTATCGCGTGACAAATATCAGATCGTTTCAAAATTTCATCCACACTAGAAATTCAAAGTACTATAACTAAACCATTTTTTAAGATATAAAATAAACAAAAAATACTCCGGAATTTTTATATCAACGTCAAACACATAAAGAAAATATCTTTTTCAATTTCTAATTTTTTGGTCCCGAATTTTAATATATATATATATTTTTTTTAATGGCCGCCCTTTTGAAACAAGATGGCGGATGAAGCTGGCCAACGAACTCAGTCGAGACATTGGTATGTACTATGTACACACCAATTTATATCAAAATCAGTTCATAAGTACGAGAGTTACAGTGTGACAAAGATCAGATATATATATATTTATTGACTTATTTATTTATCAACATTTGAACGGGAGGTGGTTTAGGGATCCGGGGGTCATGATCGGTGAAAATATACCAAAATTTTTCGGAATCGTTTTTCTCCGAACGGCTGCAATAGGTAGCTTTTTGTAATGAACGCTATCTAATACAACAAACTTTAAAATTCTTTAAATAAAAAAAGTAATAAAATTCTCAATTTTTACGCACAAAATGATTATTTTCCTTTTCAAAAATCAGTTTTTTAAATTATTTCCTATAATAATATATGTATATAATAAATAAATGTACATCAGTAACAAAAAATCCTTCAAAGCATACAGAGTCCCCTTACGTTTAAGTGATTTTTTTCAATTCCTACTAGTTCACACTCTCCCTATATATATATATATATATATATCTTGTTCAAATTTTCAATCTTTAATAAAATACCTATTATTCATCCTATCAAGTTGAAATAAATTTTTTAAAACTTGTACTGGATGACAATTGATGTTAATACAGTTTTTTCAAGTATTAATTCATTAATTAAATTTTAATTAATTAATTTTAGTTTTATATGGGAGACAAAATGACGGCCATTGGTTATTGAACAGCATTTACCGCATCTTCATATGTATAAGGGGGGTTGCCATAGGGGGGACCCTGTTCTGTTGCCAAATACCAGCTTGGCGATATATCGCCAAATTTGGCGACAAAAAAGGTCGCGAAAAGTGACGCCAACTTGGCGATATCTCTAATATTTCGCCAAATTCCCATAGACTTCCATTGTAAACGTACTCGCTTATAGAAAATCAACAAATTGAGACATTTTAATGCAACAAAAACTAATATTAGCTTAAGGAATTATATTAAATTTTTCATTGATGACCTAAGTAGGAATTGACTTTAAAAACAAAATTTTTATATTACTTGTTCATATTGCGAAACATGTATAAATTTTGTAGATCGTATACAGGAGTGCACAAAAGATTTCGATAGCATTACTGTCTATTGACGTGAATTGCTTAAAGGAGGTTTTTAATTGTATATCACAGTCGAATTATGTTTAGTACAGAAAAAGATGTTTGTAGATTACAAGTCTGAAATAATTTTTAGCTTAATGTGAGGTGTGTATAAAAATCTATAGGTAACGTACAGGGTGAGAAATAACTTACAGGGTACAAAAAATCCAAGTACATTTCCATCTATCAGCGGGAATTGATGAAAGTGAATTTTCAACAACATTATGAGTTTTTTAAACGGAACTAAATTTTATAACACTATGTAATATGTATGTTTTAGGCTAATTGAGAAATCGGATACTTTGCGAAGAGGAAAGCTAATTAGAGAATAATCTTCCTTTTTCCAATCAGTCTGATATTTCTCAGTGATCTTTTTCTAAGCACCTAAGTATTAATAGGGTAATTGGAAAATTATAATTTATTTCCTCAGCAGTTTGATGTTTTTCTGGCCTATTGCAAAGATTCTGTGAAGCGTTCAGCTAATTTGAAATTATTAATTTATATTTCAATCAGTTTGATTTTTTTAAATGAGCCTATCCTGCTTTTGGCCAGTTAAATAATGACCACATGTTTCTCCAAACAGTCTAATTTCATCTAGGTTGATTGCAATAAATCCAATATACGGTAATAAAAATTTGTATGTTTTACAGTATAATACTGCAGATTGGGCGCCAGTAATATAAGCAGTAATATACCGTGTTATAAATTAAATAAACCATATATTACTGTTTAAAGGTACATTACTTGCTTATTTTACGGTTTAATAATGTCAATTTTACTGTTTTAAACTGGCACCACAGCTACTAGAATTATACAATAAATCAACCTTTTTTTTCAGTGTAGTGAATATTTATGCATACTTTTAATATACAAATTATGAGCAGAAACTTAAAAGGCTTATAAAAATTTATAAGAAAACTGTCTTGTTGACGAATTTCATTAACATGACTGAGTGTCTAAGGTTAATGAATACTTCAATTTTATTATAAGAGTATATTTTTCGCAAACATCCCGCGCTTTAGTATCAATACAATCTGCAGATGAGGCAGCTTTCTAAAGTATTCCCCAGTATTTTCTACAGAAGATGGATCGCCGAATGGAAATTATCGTACAAATATATAGAAAAAGAGCTATATTAATGATATCAGCAAATGAGGTATATTTTTATTGATTTCCCAGCATTACCAACAGAATAAGGATCACCGAATGAAAATTATAAAAAAATATAAAATAGAGATTTCTGCAATAATGAAATCTGTAAAGGAGCCAGATTTTTATTATTTTTACGGCTTTACGCAGACAGATTAGTTGCTGAATGAAAATAATTGCATAACGTATCTAAGAAAATTGCTGTATCTATAATGCAGATGAAGCAGTTTTTTTTAATGTTTTCTCAACATTAAGTGTAGAAGATGTATTTCTGAATGAAAGCTATAGTAAACTAGTATGTTGTGGCTATCACAAAATTTTCTCCTATATGAATCAAGTCAATTAAATCATTTAAATATTACAAGAAATTACATCAATTTAGCACCATACCATATCAAAGTATACCTGAATCTGAAGTATGATGTAAATTCGTGCATTAGTTCTTGAGATAGAGCTATAGCGGAAATTCTGAAAAATGAAGCATAGCAGCGCCACCTGTTGAGTACTTTACACCAAAACATAAACAGCTCTAATTGGTACCATGGTACACATGAATCTGAAATTTGATGAAAATCCAAACATTAGCTCTTGAGATAGAGCTATTGCGGAAATAGCAAAAAATGCAGCATAGCAGAGTCACCTGTTGAGCGATTTTCACCAAAATGCATAAAACTTCAATTCATGTCAAGGACTAACTGAATGTGAAGTATGATGAAAATCCGTGCATTAGTTCTGGAGACTGAGCTATTGTGGTAATCGTGAAAAATGCCGAGCGATTTACGCCAAAAATTAATCAGCACCAATTTATATCAGGGATTAACTGAATATAAATTTTTATTCAATTCCGTGCATTAGTTCCTGAGATAGAGCGCCTACAAAATTTGAATCAAATACATACATACAGACAGACATTTTGTAAAAACATGGTTTACGGAATCTCTGACCCCTAAAACGTCGAAATCCGAAAGTCGAAAATTTTCACAGATCCAATACTTTCTTCTTGTAAAGATACATGAAAGTAAAAATATATACGAAAATTCCTGCAATCAGAAATCTGCAGATGAGACAGATTTTATTATTTTCACGTAGCGTTGGTTTATCTACAGGTTTAATTTTTGCACCTCGTTGATCCTTAAGCTTATTTTTACTTTCTTCTGTCTTTACAAGAAGAAAGTATTGGATTCGTGAAAATTTTCGAATTCCGGTTTTCGAAGGATTTACACGTTTTAGGGGTCAGAGATCTCGAAAAGTATGTTTTTGCGAAATGTCTGTCTTTGGGTCTGTCTGTCTGTTTCTGACACAAATTATGTAAGCGCTCTATCTCAAGAACTAATGAACGGAATTTAATAAAATTTTAGATTAACTTAGTTTGTGATATAAATTTACGCTGATTATTTTTCGGTGTAAATCGCATAGCAGGTTGCGCGCTACGCTGCATTATTCATGATTTCTACAATAGCCATATCTCAAGAACTAAAGCACAGATTTTCGGAAAACTTCACTTTCAGATATTCTTTAATATAATTTGGTGCTGATAACTTTTTGGTGTAAATCGCCCAATAGATGGCGGTGCTATGCTGCATTATTCATGATTATTGCTATAGCTCTATCTCAAAATTGCCCAACAGGTGGCATTACTACGAAGGACTTTTCACGATTTCCGCAATAGCTACATCTCAATAACTAATGCACGGGATTTTCATCAAACTTCATATTCAATTAGAAGTTAACAGAAGTTGTTGATGATTAGATTTTGATGTAAATTAACCAACTGACTGCGCTGCTATGCTGCTATGCTGCATTTTTCAGGAAGTATTAACAGGTATGAGATAAAAGAAAGTTTTGGGATTGCACATCCGACTAGTTTTTCTATGTAAAATTAGCCCTACCCTTTAAATATATGCAAAAATTGGCAGGCAGTAGAGAATGTTACTTTTCCTTCACTTTTGAAATAATATATTACATCGAATCTATATATTTATGCAAACATTACACAGAAATAATATATTGCCAAATGGGTAATCTCGGGCACTTATTTGCCTATCGAGCATATTCTTATTTTAAGTGCACAACAGACTTAAATTAAATTAAGTAGATCACTAATTATAGAAATTAGCTGCAAAGCATATAGTGACATTTTCGAAGATGCTAATTTGTTCTATGTAAAGATTAATGTGAGTCATAACTCATATTTTATTTATTTGAATTTATTAATAATTCTCATACTTAAAAATACGTTTTTGAAAAAGAGGACTTGATAATGCCTGACTTTATTAATTTCATCTCATTATAAAAGACACATTTCAATGGGACGTGTGTTTTTGAGAAAATATAAATTAAAGTTTATTGCGTGAATTTAACATTGGTATTCCCAAACTTTGACACTTTCTACATCTATGAAAGTTTAAGAAAAAGTGCATTAACTATATACATTATCGGACTACTACTTTGATCCAAAAATGTTAGATTATTTGTCAAAAGAAGGAGGCAATTATAGAAATAAGCTGCAAAGCATATAGTTTTATTTTCGAAGATGCAAATTTGTTCTATGTAAAAATTAATGTGAGTCATAACTCATATTTTATTTATTTGAATTTATTAATAATTCTCATACTTAAAAATACGTTTTTGAATAAAAGGTCTTGATAATGCCTGACTTTATTAATTTCATCTCATTATAAAATACACATTTCAATGGGACGTGTGTTTTTGAGAAAATATAAATTAAAGTTTATTGCGTGAATTTAACATTGGTATTCCCAAACTTTGACACTTTCTACATCTATGAAAGTTTAAGAAAAAGTGCATTAGCTATATACATTATCGGGCTACTACTTTGATCCAAAAATGTTAGATTATTTGTCAAAAGAAGGAGGTATTATTTGAAAAAAATATATAGTGCAATATTTAATATACAGGGTGTGCGGTCTCAACGGTGTCCAATGGCTAATTCCTAAACCGTTAGTCATAGACATATAGTTCCAATTACAAAAATGTTTTAAATCACGTAAAGAAATATTTTAAAAGCGATTTGGGTCAATAAAAACATTTCTTAAAAAATTACGAAATTTAAATTTTTATACGGTCCCCCGGTCCTATAAGTTATATTTAGTGAAATTTTAATTTTACACTGACAAGTAATACAAAAAAAGTCCCGTTATTCTACGATTAAAATTGACCGAGTAATAGCTGTTTAAAGTTGGAGCATATTTTTTTGCTGCAAATTGGGGGTCATTCACAAATTTAGTCGAAATATAATTTCGTCAGATATAAAAAATATCTGGGAGTAAAATTAACAATTCAATATAAATTTGAAATCTTTAATCATTCTGGCATATTAATGGAAAATATACAATTTGTAATAAACATTTAAGAAGAGCGAAAAAAACAGAATTTTTCTTAAATAAAATGATTCTAAATTAACAACCTCAATTCTTTACAAAATGATACGTATTTTAAAATATTATTAGATTGCACAAGCCTGCAAAAGTTGGGTTATGTCATGTTTTTTAGCTAATGATAATTGATTCTTGTATACTCTCTACCGCTGAATCCGAAATTGACCTTCATTTTTAACTATCATATCAGGATTTTTCGCACATTGCAAATTTCAAAGTTAAGGAGTTCAATGTTAAAATTGAATTTCCTCCCCCATCTCATCGGACCACTCAGCTGTTTAGCTGTAAGAATCCCAGGATAAGCAAAAATATCGAATAATTTTTTTAATAAAATAAAATAAAATGAAATAAAATAAAAAATGTTTTACATATATTTTATTGTATGAGATTTTAGCTATATTTTAACTTACACATTTGCGATTTGCAAAATAAATTCTAACGTGATGGTTAAAAATGAAGGTCATTTTCAGATTCAGTGCTAAAAAGTGCGTAAAAATCAATTATCAAAAGTTAAAAAACACAACCATCTCCTCTACTTTATAGTATTCGATTTTTGTTATTCTTTAAATTTGAAAATTTATGATTTGCGAAATATCCTGACATGACGGTTAAAAATTAAGGTAATTTTCGGATTCAGTGCTAAAAAATACATAAATGTGAAAAACCCAACAATCGCAGTCTTGTATTATCTAATCTAAAACTTAAACTTCTTTTCTTAACTTAATTTCTTAAACTCCTTGGCAGAAATTTATCCAAATTTTTTTGTGTTATCCTGTAAAATAAGTATAAATGGTAACCACCAAAAATCTTAATAATATTAGATTGTTATCGGATTTACGCCAGTATGTAAAATGCAATCTCGATCGGATATTTAAAAGTGGGTTAAAGTTAGAGTACAAATTTTGAACTGGAAAAACATACATATGATTGTTGAAGTAACATAAAAACTTATAAAAAAACATAATTTTTGTTAAAAGAAATCATAAGAGAAACAGTCTCAAATCCTGACAAAATAAAACCTATGTTATTTTAGCCAATTTGAGACTTAATCATGATACTTGTAGGATTTTTTTTCAAAGCGCAGATACACATGAAGTAAGACCTTCGAATACTTTAAACACTTGGCATATGATCCCTCAAAGCCAAGCCGAACTCATTTGTTTTCAGAGTAGAAAAGTGGCATAAGTCATGCATTTTTAAAGTTTCATAACTCGCTCAATTTTAGCGTTATATGAATGGGACTTTTTTTGTCTTACTTGTCAGTGTAATAGGAAAAAAGTACTAAGTATAACTTATAGGACCGGGGGACCGTATAAAAATTTAAATTTCGTAATTTTTTAAGAAATGTTTTTATTGACCCAAATCGCTTTTAAAATGTTTCTTTACTTGATTTAAAACATTTTTGTAATTGGAATTATATGTCTATGACTAACGGTTTAGGAATTAGCCATTGGACACCGTTGAGACCGGACACCCTGTATAAACGATATTTCATGACAAAATAAACCATATACGATTACACAAACTTCCGATGATTGTGGTTTTGTAACTTTTGATAGATGATTTTTATGATTTTTTTTTTTTTTTTTTTTTTTTTTTTTTTATCTGTGATTCCGAATTCTTTTTAACCATCAGGTCAAGATTTTTTGCAAATCGTACATTTCGAAGATAAAAAGTCAAAAAATAGCGACAATCTGATACTATAAAATACATGTGATGTTTGTTTTTTTACCTTTTGATAATTGATTTTTATGTATTTTTTAGTGCTAAATCCGAAAACTAGAAATCTGACAAAGAAAATTTTAAAATCCTTCCCAAATGAAGGCAAATCTTTTATACATCTGCAAGAAGTTTTCCAACCTCATCAACAGCCAAAATAAAAGAGAACACTGACATGAACCCCATAGAGAATATAAAAGGCAAAGCGCGATGCAGAACATAATTCTTTCAAAGAAACTTAAACAGATGTTATAAAATTGTAAGGATTTGAAGTACACTATATTTTACATGTTTACCAGTAAAAATGTATAGTACAAGCCAAAAGAAGAATAAATTATTATAAAAAAAAAGTTTTACACCTATTTTATAGTATCAGATTCTCGGAATATTTCGACTTTTTAAAAATTTAAAAATTTGCAATTTGCAAAAGTTTCTGACGTGATTGTAAAAAATGAAATTTATTTTTGAATTCATTACTACAAAATACGTAAGAATCAATTTTCAAAAGCTAAAAATCAAAATAATCACATGTATTTTATAGTATCAGATTTTTGCTATTTTTTGAGTTTTTAACTTTGAAATTTACGTTTTGTTAAAAAACCTGGTGTGATGGTTATAAATAAATGCCATTTCCGAGTTCAGCCCTACAAAATACTTAAGAATCAATTATCAAATTATAAAAAACATAACATAACCCAAATTTTGCGGAATAGTGTTATTCAAATCTTTACACAGATGAAAATGATACTTTTATTTTATTATCGTATTTATTAGAACTGAAGTTATAGGCATCGTTCGGATTTGTGTTTTGAATGTACTGTACTTTACTGTATTTGAGATGTTGTTTGATACGTGGCTGTCAATGACATCTATTTTCTTTATTATTATTTTTCCTGCTACTATTTCTAAACAAAAATAATCTACGTAGAAATTTAGTAGAAATTTACCATGGAGATTATAATATTTAAAAAATTTCTGACAAAATGTTCCGTTTAACGCTGTTAGGTAGCTTTCTTTACAAAAAGCTACCTATTGCAGCCGTTCGGAGGAAAGCGATTTCAAAAAATTTTGGTATATTTTCATAGATCATGACCCCCAGACCCCGAAACCACCCTCCGTTTAAAATTTCAAAATTGATATATATATATATATACATACATATATATATACTATATATATATATATATCTGACCTATGTCACACTATAACTCTCGTATTTATGAACCGATTTGGCTGTAACTCGGTGTGTACATAGTACATACCAATGTCTCGACCGAGTTCGTTGGCCAGCTTCATCCGCCATTTTGTTTCAAAATGGCGGCCATTTACAAATTTAAAAAAAATTTTTAATTTAAAATGTGGTACCAAAAAATTAAAAATGGAAAAATACTTTTTTCTTCTGTATTTGACCTTTATACAAAGACTCCGTAGCAGTTTTTGTTTCGTCTATATCTTAAAAAATGGCTGAGTTATAGCATTTTGAATTTCTAACGAAGCTGACATTGTGAAACGTCCTGAATTTTGTCACGCGATAAAAGGCGTATTTATGAACCGATTTGGATGTAACTTCGTTTATACATAGTACAGACCAATGTCTCGCCCGAGTTCGTTGGCCAGCTTCATCCGCCATTTTGTTTAAAAATGACGGCCATTTAAAATTTTAAGAAAAATTTTAATTTGAAATGTGGTACCAAAAACTTGAAAATTGAAAAAATATTTTTTTCTTATGTGTTTGACCTCGATAAAAAGATTCGGGAGCAGTTTTTGTTTCGTCTATATCTTAAAAAATGGACGAGTTATAGCATTTTGAATTTCTAGCGTGGCTGACATTTTGAAACGCCCTGATTTTTGTCACGCGATAACAGGCGTATTTATGAACCGATTTGAATGTAACTTGGTCTGTACATAGTACATACCAATGTTTCGACCGAGTTTGTTGGCCAGCTTCATTCGCCATCTTGTTTCAAAAGGGTTGCCATTTTTAAAAAAAAATGTAATTTAAAATTTAAAATGAGGTATTAAAAAATTGGAAAATGAAAAAAATTTTTTTATGTGTTTGGCCTTGATACAAAGACTCTAGAGCAGTTTTTGTTTCTGAAAATTTGTTCTTTTGTTTATATCTTAAAAAGTGGTTGAATTATAGCACTTTGAATTTCTATCATGACTAACACTTTGAAACGATCTTGTATTTGTCTCGCGATACCACACGTATTCGCCTATTTCGATGGAAAAAGGCATGTGGATAGTATACATCAATATCTCGACCAAATTCGCTGGCCAGCTTCATCAGCCATCTTGTTTCAAAATGGCGGCCATTAAATTAAAAAAATATATATTTAAAGTGAGGGGCAAAAAAATTAGAAATTGAAAAAGGTTTCTTTCTTAAGTATTTGACCTTGATATGAGGATTCAGGAGCATTTTTTGTTTGTCTTTATCTTAAAAAATGGCTCAGCTATAGCATTTTTAATTTCTAACGTGGGTGACATTTTGAAAAATCTGCTTTTAGGTAGCTTTCTTTACAAAAAAGCTACCTATTGCAGCCGTTCGGAGGAAAGCGATTTCAAAAAATTTTGGTATATTTTCATCGATCATGACCCCCAGACCCCGAAACCACCCTCCGTTCAAAATTGATATATATATATATATATATATATATATATATATATCTGACCTATGTCACACTGTAACTCCCGTAATTATGAACCGATTTCGATGTAATTCGGTGTGTACATAGTACATACCAATGTCTCGACCGAGTTCGTTGGCCAGCTTCATCCGCCATTTTGTTTCAAAATGGCGGCCATTTAAAATTTTTAAAAAAATTTAAAACTTGAAATGTGGTACCAAAAAATTAAAAATGGAAATATATTTTTTTCTTATGTATTTGACCTTTATACAAAGATTCCGGAGCAGTTTTTGTTTCGTCTATATCTTAAAAAATGGCTGAGTTATAGCATTTTGAATTTCTAGCGTGGCTGACATTTTGAAACGTCCTGAATTTTGTCACGCGATAAAAGGCGTATTTATGAACCGATTTGGATGTAATTCGGTGTGTACATAGTATATACCAATCTCTCGACCGAGTTCGTTGGCCAGCTTCATCCGCCATTTTGTTTCAAAATGGCGGCCATTTAAAATTTTTTTTAAAATTTAAAATTTGAAATGTGGTACTAAAAAATTGAAAATGGAAAAATATTTTTTTCTTATGTATTTGACCTTTATACAAAGATTTCGGAGCAGTTTTTGTTTCGTCTATATCTTAAAAAATGGCTGAATTATAGCATTTTGAATTTCTAGCGTGGCTGACATTTTGAAACGTCCTGAATTTTGTCACGCGATAAAAGGCGTATTTATGAACCGATTTGGATGCAACTTCGTTTATACATAGTACATACCAATGTCTCGACCGGGTTCGTTGGCCAGCTTCACCCGCCATCTTGTTTAAAAAAGGCGGCCATTTAAATTTTTAAGAAAAATTTAAATTTGAAATGTGGTACCAAAAATTGAAAATTGAAAAAATATTTTCTTCTTATGTGTTTAACCTTGATAAAAAGATTCGGGAGCAGTTTTTGTTTCGTCTATATCTTAAGAAATGGCTGAGTTATAGCATTTTGAGTTTCTAGCGTGGCTGACATTTTGAAACGTCCTGATTTTTCTCACGTAATAACAGGCGTATTTATGAACCGACTTGGATGTACCTTGGTGTGTACATAGTACATACAAATATCTCGACCGAGTTCGTTGGCCAGCTTCATCCGCCATCTTGTTTCAAAATGGCGGCCATTTAAAAAAATTAAAAAATAAAAAAAATTAAATGAGATACCAAAAAATTGGAAAATGAAAAAGATTTTTTTGTATGTGTTTGACCTTAATACAAAGATTCCGGAACAGTTTTTCTTTCGTCTATATCTAAAAAAAAATGGCTGAGTAATAGCATTTTGAATTTCTCTTGTGGCTGACATTTTAAAACGACCTGATTTTTGTCACGCGATAACAGGCGTATTTATGAACCTATTTGGATGTAACTTGGTCTGTACATAGTACATACCAATGTCTCGACCGAGTTCGTTGGCCAGCTTCATTCGCCATCTTGTTTCAAAAGGGTTGCCATTTAAAAAAAATTAAATTTAAAATTCAAAATGAGGTATTAAAAAATTGGAAAATGAAAAAGATTTTTTTTTTTATGTGTTTGGCCTTGATACAAAGATTCCGGAGCAGTTTTTGTTTCTGAAAATTTGTTCTTTTGTTGATATCTTAAAAAATGGTTGATTTATAGCACTTTGAATTTCTAGCATGGCTAACATTTTGAAACGATCTTGTATTTGTCACGCGATAACACACGTATTCACCTATTTCGATGTAAGAAGGCATGTGGATAGTATACATCAACACCTCGACCAAGTTCGCTGGCCAGATTCATCAGCCATCTTGTTGCAAAATGGCGGCCATTAAATTAAAAAATATATATATATTTAAAGTGAAGTGAAAAAAAATTAGAAATTGAAAAAGGTTTCTTTCTTAAGTATTTGATCTTGATATAAGGATTCAGGAGCATTTTTTGTTTGTCTTTACCTTAAAAAATCGCTCAGATATAGCAGTTTCAATTTCTATTGTGGGTGACATTTTGAAAAATCTGATTTTTTGCATGCGACAGCACTCCTATATATTAACCGATTCCGATGTGAGTGAGCATGTGCACAGCAATTACTAAGGTCTCGACCAAGTTCACTGCTTAGCCTCATCCACCATGTTGTCTTAAAATGACAGGCACTTTAAGAAATTGCCGAATTTGGCAGCCAAATATAAGTTACTTTAAAGAAAAGCAGCTTGGATAAAGCTGACTAATTTCGCGAAATTCTCATTCATTATATTGATAAAAATTAGTATTGAATCTCCTATATTCGTTTCCACTAAATTGAGCTTCGTGTGTTAGCATGATATAAGTTGGCTTTTTTTAAATAAGGATTATGAAAGCTACCTCTTCCTCCCGGCACTGGCCGGAAGGACTTTTTTGCCTGCGACAGCACTCGTATGTATCAACCGATTCCGATGTGAGTGAGCATGTGCACAGCAATTATTAAGGTCTCGACCAAGTTCACTGGTTAGCCTCATCCACCATATTGTCTTAAAATGGCAGGCACTTTAAGAAATCGCCGAATTTGGCAGCGAAATATAAGTTACTTTAAATAAAAGCAACTTGGATAAAGCTGACTAATTTTGCGAAATTCTCATTCATAATGATTTAGTATTGATAAAAATTAGTATTGAATCTCCTACATTCGGTTTCCACTTAATTGAGCTTCGTGTGTTTGAATAATATAAGTTGGCTTTTTTAAAATAAGGAATATGAAAGCTACCTCTTCCTCCCGCACTGGCCGGAAGGACTTTTTTAGTTATCTTTTATTTAAAACCTACAAGTCATAATATTCATTCAAGATTTGCCACAAGAGACTATTTTAGTACTGCTAATTGATACATTTCAAGCTTTGCTTTATGTGTTGTACAATACATAATACAGCCATTTAATGCTTTAAATGTTTTATAAAAATTATGAAAAATGTTGACATAAGAACTTTTATATTTTTCATGTCATATACGCAGTTATAGGGCTTCCATATATTTCGGGGACGGGAGAGGGGGGATAAAATCATGCACTGTAAAGTCGAAAAATACTTTTCAAATTTAATTGTTTGAGAATTTTTAAAATACATTTTTAAAAATACACTTCTGTCAGCTAGTTGATTACTAACATCTTTTATATTCTGTAAAAATATCAGGGAATCCCTCAGGTTAAAATAGTATTTTTGCTGGATTCGGCAATACTTACCTCTGAAATATATTGCTCTTTCAGGTTATTACTCTCAGATTTTTCCGCTGCCGTACTCTCATTCTCACTCCATTCCACTCGAAAGGGACTATCTCTTCGAGTAAAAAGGTTTGATTTAAATGTTCATAATTTACTTATCTATCTATCTGTGTTATAAAGGAAAAACGTGCCCGTGCGTAACGCTGACGTCATTTTGACGGTGGCAACAGTAGACGATATAATTCGACTTTCACAGATTTTTAAAAAAATTTTAATTATCGCACATTTTCAGCTTTTATACCGTCGAATGGGGAAAAATATATTTTCAAATGCAATCTGTTTTAAAACTGTTGAGGAATTTGTTTGAAAACTTTACCGCAATTTACTCAATTTTTATTGTTTTAAAATAACTTTCAAGCATGATTTTTTCCTTCAAATTTATCCCTATCGATTGCAGACGATTACAAAAAGTAAATCTAGCTCAGTATTTGTTTCCAATTAACATTCCATTACTAAATTAAAACTTTCGTCAATCAATAAATAAAACAATAAAATATAAATAAAAATTAAATTTAAGAGATGTTATCTAACTACGCGCTTAACACGGACATTAACAGAATCAAACAGGCTTATTGTAAAAAGTGATCCTTTGGCGATTTCCATGGCTGTTCCTGACTATTCTGACTATTCTGACTCCTGGCGAAGGACAATGCGAAAGTATCAATTTAATAAGATTCAAAACTTTATTTTACTGCATTGTTCCTCTTTTGGATATATGATTTTTTTTTATATTGTTATTGAAAGATATATTGAATGCACACAAAAAAAATAAATAAATAAAAGATAGACTCATGCGAAGCTTTGGTGAGGTTATTTGCTGATGCATTTTCCCATTAATTTTTGATAACTGCATTTTTTTTTTTAATCCAACAATGTGTGGTAACGTAATGTAAGTATAGTACTACATTAAAAACCGCTTACAGAACCTTCCAAAAAATGTCATATTCTTCGCTGTACTTACGGTATGTGCAGAGAAAATGGGTTATTGACATAAGAATTAGTCTATATCATGGTTTTCACTTATATTCTGAAACCCAGGAAGCCAAGTTTTATTGTCTTGTATATAATAATTTTGCAGGTATAATAAAGAACGAGTTTGAAATAGCAAAATATACCTTGACACTTATCAAAAACGACACATTTGAAACTAAATTTAAAATGGTATTAAACTGAAATTCATTGCTATGATCTTTTATTTCGATGTAAAACACGTCATTGTGTTTTCAGCTTCAATTAAAATTTGTGTTTTATCACAGCATAAAACGAGCCATTTTCCCATGTGAAATTTTATTTAAATGTATTTCAATTTTTAACGACTCAAGCATGCTCATATGAAGTCACATCTCTTTTAGAGTTTATCACTAACATATTTTACATTCAGTGATAAATTCAACAGATGCCCCAGAGTGAAATTCCTCTTCACATGAATTCCACAATGCTTCCCTCCTAAATATTTCCGTATTTCTGCTTATTAATCTGAAATTTTCATGATACTGTGCTGTCGTTTGCAACCCTTTCCACTCGAAAGAGATGATATCCCTCAAGATATGTCTGCTTTCAACACTAATTACTTTCATAACTGACTTACTGTGAGATATATATAATACTTTAGGACTCTTACTAAGAGCGACTTACAAATGCAACAATGACCCGGAAGCGGATCTAAAACTTAATATTTGTGGCACAAATACTAATAAATAATATGAAACGTAAGTTAGAATCAGTTCTTAGTTTTCACAAAGAACTCCGTTATTGAATTTGATTAATTTAATTTAATATCCACTTTAACTATTAGCTTCTTTAAAATTCTTTTTACTACACAACCACCTTTTTAACCCTTTGTATCACCGTGATGCAGATCTGCAACATACCCAAAAGTCAGTGTTACTTACACTGTAAGATTTTAAACACGAATTTATTCATTACGTCTATTTCCCAACACATCAGTTAACCCCTTCGGGACCATGGGTGCATATATCCACCTTCAAAAGTTGAATTCAGAGTTTCTTTTTGCATCAGTAAAGATTAAAAATAATTTTTGCCTTATGTAATTGCTGCATTTCCGCAATCAAATATTTAAAGGTAATTGTTTAAAAAGTAGTGGTTGCAACCTAATAAAATTCATATATAAGATGTTGGTCCCGAAAGGATTAATATAAATTCATCATAGAATTCTCAACAGACGGCTTTTCCGAGTTAATTTCTGATTGCAAAGTTTTTTTTTTTTTTTTTAATCATTTGATCATTTTCAGGTCAATAATGCTACAATTTACTTTGTAAATTTCGTCAAATGAAAGAAGCTGGAAACACCCGAAAATAGATTTACAGTAAACATCCTCTAAGCCTGCATGTTTGGGACTTATTACGAAATTTTTCGGACTACAGGATGAATGTCGGGAAAAAAGTGTAGAAGTTAGAATTAAACAAAATATGACAGTAAAACACGTTTTTAACACTTTTACGCATTCGGTTTGTCTGACCGTCTGTCTACGCTATAACTCTCGTAAATATACTCGATTTCCATGCAATTGAAAAAGGTTATTTAGGGTCAACAAAGCATGTTTGGCGTTGTACACGAACTATGTAGGATTAATCGTTCATTTACAGGGGCACTCAAAAATATTTCATTACATTATGGTATAAGAGAGAAATCGTTTGCAGAGTATTTTAATGATTTTAATTTTTTAGATTATTCTGAATGTGTTTCCTAATCTATGCTTGATGTATGATTTTTTCATTTTTGTTTATTCTTTAAACAGCTTGAATAGAATAAAAAATATACTCAAAAATGTAAAGTACAACATGAATATATGTACATAACTATAATATGAAAACGTGCTTTATAGATCTACCTAGTAGGTCTACTTGTATATGCCATCTTAAGCAATTCTCGAATATCAGGTTGTTTTGTAGCAGTCTTTTCTCTTCTTTTTTCGGGCGCAACATTTATATTTATTTTAAGAAATAAAACATAAAGTTTGTAAGCTATGCACTGTAAATAGCACGGCCTAAATGCTATAATGATCCTAAAAGTTGTACATTCTTTAATTTTGCAAAATTACAGTTTTACCCAAAATGATCAGTACAACCACGAAATTTTATTTAAAAAAAATGCATAGGACTACAGCAAAAGTAGCTACAACAATCGATAGAATAACTCAAAAAGTTTTTCAACAGTATGTTTCTGGTCATGGATTGCGCTGCCCAACACGTAAACACGATTCTTAAATAATTCAGTTATTCAAAATGGCGGATCTCGTGAAGAAACCTCAATGCATCGAGTGGTTTATCGAAACAAAATCCGATACTCAAGCGCAAACAAATTATCGAACGTTTGAAGTTAGAATGCACATGTTCGGGGATTAAATTGGAATATCGTCTTGATATTCTTCGTGCTACGGAAGGATCTCATATTGAAGTTAACTAAGGCAGTAGGAAAAAAACTTTTTGAGTTATTCTGTCTATTGTTGTAGCTAGTATTGCTGTAGGCATATTCTTTCTTTTTCTTTTCCTTTCTTTTTTTGAAGTTGTGCGAATCTTTTTGGGACACTGTGTATTATGTCGTTATTTTCAAATCAAAGTGTATGTTTCCAAATAAATCTCCGATTCCACGACTGTCCGTTGGGAAATAAATTTTAATTAATATAAATTTGTCAGTGAATTCATGAAATGCAGAGTCATATAGTTAGAAATTTTGTAGTTACAATGTAAAATGACATACAAATGTATTATGTATCCTAAAGCTAATCCAAAATTTAATAAATGTGAAATTAAAGATAAAATAATAATAGATAAGCTGAAACTTATTCTTAGGATATTTTATTTCGATGTACATCATTGTATTTTCAGCCTCCAAATTATCATCTTTTACAAGGATAACAAATAATAATACTTAATCTAATCATACAACATCTGAAACATATGTATATATAAGTATATATTTATATGTTAAAAATTTCGTTAATATACATCAAAACACAAAGCACCTCTCAAAATGTAAATCTATGTACAAATTAGCACACTAATATATATCTTTATCCTGAACATGTAGACTGAATCTACAATTACAAATATCATGACAACATAAAGTTAATCAAATTTATAACCTTCGGTAAACATTCTTATGATTAAACAAGTAACATTATAAATGATAAAATACGGATTAATCTGCTAGGTGACAACAAATACAATCAGGCTAAATTCCTCAGTAAAGAATTTTATCTTTTTTGCTTCATTGTTATTTGTTTCGTAGAAACACTACAGTTCAGGAAACTGTTCACACATAAAAGGCAAAAGTAATAAGAAGATACTCTTGGTGAAGAATCAATGTAGTATAATTTCTTGAAAGATACATTAAATATATTAGTAAACGCATTGAAAACACAGTAAAAAAACTGGATGAAGTAATAACTTTTTATATATTTAAAATGAAGATATGTAAGGTTCCAAATTGTGTATTTAACCCTTAAATGCCTAGTGTTGCTTTTCGGCAACATACCCAATTTAGGCTCTAAAATACTATTAGAATAATATTGAAGCTATAATGCCTAATGTTACCATTCTGAAAATATTATTAAATCGATTTTCAACATGTAGATGGCAACACTTGTGCTGTTTAAGAATAAAGATAGATTTATTTTTCCAATTGTTGCTACTTGTTCTTTTTGTTTTGTTTGGGAGCTTGCGAAATACCCTATTTTGACCTGCAGTGAGCAAGTAAAATTTATT
The DNA here is from genome assembly GCA_963932465.1 of Maratus speciosus. Lineage (NCBI taxonomy): Eukaryota > Metazoa > Arthropoda > Arachnida > Araneae > Salticidae > Maratus > Maratus speciosus. Next base: position 477,421,359 of record OZ010795.1, on the reverse strand, counting down.
TCTTATTATAGTTTCTAAAATTCTTCTGTGTTTAATATTATAGAATTTTATCAAGGGAAATTATTTTTCAATTAAACACCAGTATTGCCGATTAGTAACAAACTGTTTTTTAGCCGTAAACTATACTTAAAACAAAATATGATTTTTTAAAGTATTTTTCCCATGATTTATTAGAAAAATGAAAGCCGAAAAACATTATTACAATGATTTTTGAAAAATCCGGCATTTAAGGGTTAAGTAAGCAGTTTGAGCTTTTAAGAATACATATTATGCAATTTTAATGAGGTGTCAATTTAGAAACATTTTATTTTGCCAATAATTTCAATTCAATTTATTTTCGCGCGTGTGTGTGTGTTTTGGCCGAGTGAAGTGGAAGATGAAAATTTTAGCTGTAATTGCAATTTAAATGCTGTTAGATATTCAGTAGAAAAAATAAAGTATCATTTTTTTTTCTTTTAGTATTGAAGTTATTTAAAAAGTGATAAATTTCCGTAACTTGGTGCTTAAAACATTACCTATTTGTTGAGAAATTTAAGAGAATTTTAACCAAAATATGTGTAAAAACAATTTCCATTACAATGTATTATCAAACAAAATTATCAATTATTAGAATGAAAGATATGTTTTGCAATTCAATGTTTTAAAACATTAAAAAAAAAAAAAAAAAAAAAATGTGGGAACACTGATCAACATTGGGCGTTTTTTTATATTTTTTTCTCAATTTGCAATTTTTTTTTTTGTAGCTTATTAAAAATACTTGTGATGCTGTTTTTTAATTCACTATTAATTTTTAATACATAAAACATTTATTATGATACATATGAGTTCTTTTTTCCGCTTTATTTCAAGATAACGCATTTTATTTATTATAGAGTTTTATCGTTATTTAATATCGCAATTTATTTGATAATATGAATTGGTTAATATACCATAATTTTCGAAAAAAAATAGCTTTGTACAAAACGTGTTCTTAAGCTAATCTTATAAATGTACTTTCAAGAGATTAACATATGAATCGATTTTGCCAAGGAAAGTACTTTTGCAGTTAACAAATACTGCAAATCCAGTGTCGAAAATTACAACTACGAGACAAAAGGTCCCTTTAAATGTAGAAAAATATAAAATTAAAGTATTTATAACCAATGAAGCATTGAAATAAAATGGTTAATTGTAATTAAACCAGAAGCAATCTAGCGAATCTACAGGATACACAACATGGGATACGAAGAGCAATATGAAATATTAGTTATTTTTATACAGCAAAATAACTTTCTACGTAGTCTAACTGCATTGAAAACAAATTATATCTATCTGGTCAGGGTAATATTTTACAGAGTTTTATCGTAGTGTCTATATCGTTTGCAGATATCATTTTTCAAGTGTTCATAACTTGAAATTTCAAGGATATGTTACTATCTGACTACTTTTTAAACTGAATAGTTATTTTTTTAAATGATTAAGACGGCTTTCACCTTTGCTATTCATAAAAATTTTAATATGTTTTTTTTTAATATATTGTTATGTAATATTGTATGCTAGTTTTGCCTTGTGACCCAAAGCATTTCGATAAACATTACCTTTAGGCTTTTGATATTAAAGGTCTGCGTTATTTTGGTAGCCATTAATTTTTTATGTATAAATATATATACTATATATATATATTTCATTTGCTTCAACATCTGAAGCTTTTATTCGTCAGTCTTAATACATCTACTTTAAGACAAGTAGCCCGTATATTCGTATAGTGTCACAACTAGAGAGTATCCTTTAATATTTTTTTGAAAGTATCTCATTCTAAATCCAAATATGAGGTGTTTCACACATAATAATTAATCCAATTTCATCAAATATATGCTTTATTTTACAAAGTTTTGAAATAACACGTCCTACAAGCAACCTGCATAAACTCTTAGAAACTGTGCAAGTATTCTAAAAAAGTAAATAAATAACTCTTAAATACTTACAAATAACCATAAAAATTCTGGTCGTTGTTTTCAAATGGAAAGTTAGAAATAGAAGTCTTATGACTATTTCACAGGGTCTTTGTTTATTTAATAAAATCAGTAAGGAATATGAATATGTAGCTTAAGATATGCCACTTTCTTCTGAAATATAATTCGTAGCATATTTCAGCACTAAATTTAAAAAAAAAAAAAAATGAATTACGATACCGTATTCATAGACTACGCAACTTAGCTCCGCCCATAAATTTAATTATCTTCAAAAGTTTTAACATATAGAAGGCGGATCTGAGTTTTCTCTCTCTCCCACCCCACCCCCCTTTTATTTATTGCATATTGCAAACAGACGATTTTGTTACGAAGCGATTTCCTATACCATTCATTAGTAATATATGCTTTACAATAAAATATATAGATAGCTATTATTTTTTAATTAGAAATCATATTTTTGAATAGTGTAACTCTGTTATAATCTTCTCAAGAGTGTAAACCTGTTTTTGTAGGATTTTAAAAATCAAGCTTTTTGAAAACTTTGGCTTTGAAAAATACATGACACTACAGAAACAGTGCTGTGAAATTTAAAAAATATAATTATAATACATTTTACTCTAAATACTTGCTGACTGATACGCGCTAGATTGAAATAGTATGAACTTTCTGAGTTATAAAGGCTAATACTATTTAGAAGATTGACATCTAAATTTTTCATTCGCAGTACAAAAAATATTTCCAAAAATTGCCTACTAATGTCAGTGTTGCCAGATTGGGGACTTTCGTAATTCAGATTATTTTAATAGGCCGAATATTTCTATTTAAAAAAAGTGGTGACAATCAACAATTTGAGGGCAAAAAAGTCCCCAATCTGGCAACACTGTCTATTGTAATCTTTTATGGTTTTTCAAGAAAAATTTCGCTTCTTACTGTAACATAAACACAAACTTTTAAAACTTATAAGTATATGAATAAACTTTTACCAGTTTTATATTAATCTCATATGTTATAATGGAAGAAAACCCAATCCAATATTTATCCTGCATTTAAAAAGTCCAAAGAAAAGATTAAATAATTTTAATCATATTATTATTAAACAACAATTCTCATGTTTGTATAAATCTGCAATAACGATGCTTAATTAAGATAATTGAATTAATAAATAAAAAATCCGTTTTTTCAGAAAAGAAAACAAAGGTGAAAGCATCTTAAAATTTACACCGTTCATTCATAAAAAGAGTGTATTCCCCACTTTTCTATAAAATAATTTATAAATTATTTCTGAATTGAAGTTATGTAAAAATGTTTGCGTTTCTAATTTTCAGCATATCTACACAATCTCTATTAAGCTGTTGTATATCATATTCAAATGCACATACCAGAGATTCCCAAACTTGCTTGGTTTGTGGCGTGCTTAATACTGTTAAAATTTTTAAGGCATCCAAAGAAGGAATTAAAATTTTAAAATAATATATGGTGTAAGGTTGTTAATTAAATTTATTAAACAAAACTAATGAAAAATAATAACTGCCTTTCTATGACTTACCGTAAGTTTTTATGGATGATACCTCACGTATCAAATAAACATATTTAGAACGAGAATTTTTTTTTTTTTTTTATGTATAGCATATTACTATTTGGTTCATATTTGAGCACATCTATTAAATTAAATTTCTGGTTTAAACAAAACGGAGTGCATGATACGCACTGAATGATTCTATTCAGAGATCGGTCATGGGTAATGCTGACAGGTTCACTCTCACAAAACGATGGACAGCAGCTTCTAAATCGGAACTACAGTAAATGATATCAAACCGAAACCTGTCCATAACGGATTTCGGCATCTTGTCTCTAATGGCAAAATGTCTCCAACGTAAAGAATTCATGATTCCTGCGAAAAAATAGCTTACAAATACATCTGCTATGACGTAAATCTGTCAAAAATGGTAATATTTTTTGGTGACTTTAGGTTTAGTCTTAGTAGGCTTTAATGAACTAAATAAACACAATAATCTGTACAGTAAAATCTGTAAAAGCGAAATCTTTAAAGGGACCTAAACAAAATTCCGTTTTGGAGAGATTTCCTATTCAGCAGTTATAATTACACGAGGTTCCTTCCGAAATTTGTATGCTTAAAACAGGATTCTTTATGAACTGGTTTTGTTTTTATTGGTTTTACTGAACAAAGTACTGTAAAATCTATAAAAACGTAACAGCTGGAAATCGAAAAATTATTTCTTCTTAGCGGTATTCCTTTTGGAAACCATAAAAGATTTCTATTATATATAAGTTCTGTTTTGATAGGTTTTGTAGAATTAAATTCCCGTCGGTGCAGGTGAAGATTAATAAATAGTATGATAATAAAAGAAATTTAACATAATTTGTGCATTATGAAAAATTGATGCTTCCGTGGGGCTAGACTTGAAATCCCATGAAATCGGAACACCTGGCAACACTAGGCATGAGATAGCAAAACGCACATGTGTTTGGCGTGCGAAACTTGCAAGATTTTGGCGGTACTGTAATCCCACCTTCTCATATAGAGATAGAAAGTTAGCCACGTCCACATTTACGACACAAACGCTACACATATTACCCGTGTTAATTGTAATAATTTTATGCGATTAAACGAGGAAAAATCATTATTTGAATTTAATAGTGTTGAAATCAACATCAAGGACAAATTTTAAACTTCAGCCGTTATGAATCCTGCAGTCATGTGCTTAGACCTTTCTGCAGAACTTCTTGATTATAGCTCCATTGAATTTTGAAAGTCTATTATGTACTCATCTTTCAATACAAAAGATTTGATCCGCAGATTGCATTTCGAAAACAACAGTAATATTTTTAAAGAAAAATTCTTTCAAATATTATGCTTCGTACACTTAATTCCTAATAAAGCCAGTAGAATGAGGTATATATTTTTCGTATAACATTATACAAAACCGTACTTGTTAATATTATTTTTAACTTACACAGATCACGCATCTCACGGCTCACACGAACACTTAGTTTGAGAACAACTATTTCCGAATGGTAAATTTCCTTTATGTAGTCGCAGAATTTATCTCATTATATAAGACAAAGCTGTACTGTACTATCTATACACTAGAGTCCAAAATTAAGGACCAGTCACAAAATGCTAATTTTTAAGTAAGCAAATACTCAAAAGCAAATAATATAATTCAAATAATTACTATACCTACAGCACAGCTAGTCCATATAGCATCTCATTCATTTCACGCATGGTCACAAGTGTCACAGTCACTACGGTGAAACAAAAAATAGGAAATTCCACAAGTCTCATTATGAGTCTCAAATGATCACTATATGTGACTGCACTGAGACGTCAATGTGATTGCTGCTTTGTGACGAGTCACCAGGTGACATTACAATTTCATTGTGACTCTCATGTGACTGTCATCCGCAGACTCAATTTCAAAGTCATCATGAACGTTGCATTAGGATAAGCCACCAAATATCACAATATAGTCACATGGCGACTTTTTACAAAAGAGCACAATGGTGACTTCACAATAGTCTCTCTGTCACCTGAAAGTCATCATGTGACTTTAATGTGACATTATTTGGTAACTTATCACAATGCAGCGTTCACGATGACTTTGAAATTGAGCCTGCAGATGAGAGTCACAATGTAACTACATTGTAAAGTCACCTGGTGACTCGTCAGAAAGCAGCAGTCACAGTGACGTCTTAGTGGAAACACATATAGTGTTCATTTGAGACTCATAATGAGATGTATGGAATTTCCAATTTTTTGCTTCACCGTAGTGACTGTGACAATTGAGACCATGTGTGACATGAATGAGATGCTATATGGACTAGCTGCGCTGTAGAGATAGTAATTATTCGAATTATATTACTGCCTTTTGAATATTCACGTACTTGAAAATTAACATTTTGTGATTGGTCCTTAATTTTGGACACCAGTGTATATATATATACGAAAGTATGTACTATTGCATATACTTTCAAAAGCATATATTATTTTTAAAAAGTGGAAATCGAAAGTAAGAACCATGTGAGCCCTGCACATCTGCTAATAATATTTGGACCGCTTTAATATCAACCATGAAACTGATGAACACCTAGGATGTAATTTGGGAATCTCTGACAAATAGTTTCCAAGGCATTCGCGAAGCTCTCTGAAATGGTCCACGTTTGAAATATTTCGGGGTAAAACACGCTCGTTTATAATAATGGAGTTTATAAATGTGCAAGTATAAAGTAGATATCACTTACAGAATGTAAAATGCAGTCACTACTATCGGATTCTATCAGCATTTTTTTTTTTTAATCTATATTCATCCTACAATCATTGCTTTCAAAAAAGATTTAAAAATCTCCCATTTTCTCTTGCATCATAGAAAACAGAATTAATGGTGAATACCAGGGTCCGAAAAATCTATATGCTCTAAATGCATACCTGCCAAGATTCCAATAATGCTATTTACGAATAGAAGAATTTTAACATTAAAGAAAGGGAACGATTTTAAACAGGAAAAGTGTTACTCGAATTAGAGGAAGTTGCATATCGAGCCTGCAGATTTTTCGAACACTGGTGAGTGAGTACATGAACGCAGTAGATTTTTCATATCTATGAATAACTGGTTCCCAAGTTATCTACATTGCTTCTAATATAAAAAAATAAATAACTATTCTAGATTTTAGTTGTGAGTAAATCATAAAGTGATCCATGGGGGAATATATTAAAACCTTTTATTTATATAATGTGCATTGACGAAACTGAGTTTATTGATTGTTTTTTACATTGAGAGAAATCGAAATTGCATATAGAAGCGCACAGTAATTTTAATACTTAAAGGTTCGCCGTAAAAATTGTCAAAATTATTTAACATTATTATACATACAATTATATCATAATAAGTTAAATTACATGCAGAACATTTTCAAAACGCTGTAAATTTTGCAAACTACATTTGATAAATCTAGCTTATCGAAATCATTAGGAGATACATTTAAGCAATTTATCTTTTTGAAATCACAATGTGTTTTTTGTGAATAATATTAAATTTAATAAGTAAAGACCAGTTTCACATACCTGAAGAATCTACTGCATATTAATTTAATTTTTATAGCATTCAGCTCATAGAAAAGTTGTTATGAAAATAACTAAACAAATCATGTATGAAAATTGATACAAAGCGTGTACTCAGAATTATTCAATGTTTTTTTTTTTTTTTTTTATAAATGTTTGGTTGCTTACTCGAAAGTTGATTTTGCCTTCAGTATTTCACGATATGGAATAAAAATTAGATTCACAGAGAAACTTGATGAAGTAGTTTGATCAAGTTCTAAAGGGTCACTCTATAAGAAAGTGACAGCATACGAACAATAATATTTGATTTATTTGACTGTTTGGACAATTTATTTGGACAAAACAAATTATAAAGCATCTTGCCAATACTGCCAGTATAGCCAAGCTAATGTTTGTTGTCTTTTCTTAGTCATTTAATCAAACTCCTTGAAGTGATTAGCGTGAAATTCTGGAATGTTTATTCTCATAATTTGGACAGAAAGGTAAATTTGATAATATGTCAATATAATTTGATAATAAATTTGATAATAGTGTTGCTGGTGTCCTGCGTAAATCCGGATTCCAAATGCTGTGGACACCACTAATTCCTTACAGTTAAATTTCGCCATCTTTGATCGTAGATAATTCTGCCATTAAATACGGCAGAGAAATTTACTATAAAATACTGGTGACCAGCGAATTTGAAGACTCGATTTATGCGGGACACCTCGCAACACTAATCATATGCCCTTTACAAATGTTGCCATTTTCTTATAGAGGCATTCTAACAAGTTCTATAATTTGGGTTGTTGTAGTTTGGACAAAAACTGAAAATGCGTTCTATCCGTATCTCACAAATCTAATATAGAAAACTACACTAGTTATCTAAATCGATACAAAAATAATTATTTATGTCTAATTAAACTTTTATTTCTTCTTTCTTTATTTATTTCAGTGACTGAAGCGATTTTATATAAATTTTTGAGGACTCACTATATAGCACTATTAAAGAACGAATACGTAATTTATATTTTTATCTACAACAAGTAGATAAATTATACTGAGAATTAATTATTTTTAATCTGAACTGTATGAAAACATTATATTTCGAATAGTAGCAAGTTTTTTTAATTAAAATTTTAAATGTATTCTACATTCAAAAAATTCTTCAACAAGTTTTTTCTATTGCCTATATTGAGACATTCAGAAATGCAATCTTAAGAGTGCATCAACAGAACTATTGAAGATCTCAGATGATAACTGAGGTTAAGTGGCACAATCATCATTTTGAGAAAACACATTTGGAACTACTTTTTTCAACTAAAATTACAATTTCTTTCTATCAAATGCTTCCTTTATCAATAGAAATCTTTGTGAGTTTTAGTAGTTTTTCCAATAATAATTTAACCTACAAGCGACATTATTTTGACCCTTGCCAAATTGATTAAAGTCGATTTGAACCAGAAATTTTTTCATAGGATATGTGAAATGTAAGCAGCAGAATAATAGGCTAATTAAAAAAGTTAAATAGTTTTAAATAAAAATTTTGGCGTGAAATTTTTTTTAATAAAATTTGAGTAAAAAAGCCGGCTTTTCTAGTGTTAACAGATGGTAGAAGGCCATTGATTATCGTCAATCATATGATTAACTCGTTTTTTTTCGTCACATACCACCTATATCATCTGAGTTATTCAATTATTTGTTGTTAGAAATGTTTAATAACTGCTACAGCAAACATTTTTTTTTTATTGTTTTACTAGTATTCAAAGTAACTACGGTATAGGTATTTCTCTGAAATAAATATGGCTTCAATAAATAATAAGAAGTATAAATAAGAATTTAATACATCATCATGAATTTTTTTTTAATTAAATATTTCTTAAACGACATAAAAAAATATTTCAAAAGTCATGGCTATATCTATCTGATGTATAAGGTGATAAACATATCCGATTTTGCGGGATGTTTCAAAGTGTATTTATCTTAAATGCATGAAGAACTTTCTAGTATCATGTTTAAATGCTGCGCATTTTAATGCGAGGAAATAACAATTACGGTCGAATAAGCAACCAATGACATAAAACACAAATATTTAATATACAATTCTTTTCAATAATTCACATGATTCATATTTTTGTTGCATTGAATAAAGTTTCGCCCACTTCCGAAGCTCATTTCAGTATTCAATTCAAAATTTTGAATTTAATAATGTTACAAAAGCATAAAAATGTATTTTAATTATCACTTTGCGTTCGATTCACGTGACTAGGATCTTAAAATTACTTAAAAGACAACACACGTGTATTCGAAATGAATACTTTTCGTATCTGTTACTACCAGTAGCTCCCATAATGTGTTTAACTTTGATATATTTCACATTATTTATCAAAATCATACACAATATCCATGTTTATGCTGTATTTATGTTACAGTTCATTTTTATTGTCACCAGTGCATTAATTATGCCCATAAATTCTCAATGCGAACCATAATTAGCATAAATAATTTAATGAATAATAATTATACTTCCATAATTACATGTTTATATAAAAACATAATTTACAAAAAAACTTCACAATTTGATTTTTCCACGTTTTGACTTTTTGAGCTAAATGTCTGCGCTCTCCAAACAATAAATGGCAGCACCAGTTCTAATTTCGCTATATGATAAAAGTTATGTATAGCTGACTTTGCGGAAGGCCTGTGAGACTGTGTGACTAAATATAAGAAATTTTTATAGTTAATTACTTATCTTTAGAGCAAATAGTGGAAGCTTTGTAGTATATTAACTTATTTAAGGGTGTTAAATTCCTTAATGTGTGGAAAATACGCACTTTAAGAAACTATTAATTTCAGATCCACATGTGCAAACTTTAAATTATTAGACCATGCTAAAATATCCCTTTCAGAAAGTGTGTTTTTTCGTTCTTTTTCTTTTCTTTTCTTTTTTTTTCTTTTGAGTGATCTATGTTGTTGGTACATGTATGAATTTCAAGTCTCACGAAGCTAACACACCATGAGACATGAAACCAACAGATCCATGGTGTGAAACAAATCATCCAGGAAATATAGAAACCGTATGAAATACAGAAACCATGAAAGATAGAAATCATGAAATATAGAAATGTTAAGTGTTACTAATATCTCAGAAAAACATTCTTTTAAAGCATGAAAATTTTCTTAAATATCAGCTTTTAATGTAACTCCTTCGTGAATCGACTGTACTATAATGTGCATACATGTAATTTCATCCAAAAAAAGCATTAGAAATAAACTTGGATATGTAACAACAAGAACCTGTTTTTAATGAAGCTCTGTAACGTACTAAATAACATGACTTATAATTGGGTAATCAAAATTTAAGCACCTCGTTATTTAAAAAATACTGTTTATTGATGCTAAAAAACCTAGCCAGCTGAACCTTATACTGCATTTACTTAATATTCGTGCCAGGAAAATTCACCGAGCCAATAATGGTACTCATAATACTAATTAGAATAACCCATTTTTTTTCATTCTACATTTAATTCTATAGTTAATATTATATAGTAGAAATATTAAAGCTTAATTCCAGGCGCATGTATGTATATGAACTATTTTTTCAACACAATCAAACGGATTTACCACAATCAAACAATCTGAGCAAAATATGCTAGCTGGATGTCGGCCCAGTTAGCTTAAACGGAAAAGCATTGGCCTTGTAAGCCAAGGATCTGGGTTCGATTCCCAGCGTGGGCATTTTTTCGCTCAGTTGGAAATATTGAATTCGTATGTATATATAGCTGTATACTATAATACATTATGGATATGTAATTTATATTTATAGATATAGAACGCAATTATGATATTTATGTATTATATTCATTCCGGCGGGTGTAACATACGACACATATCCCTCGAGTAGATAATCGGCCGCCAAAAATCAACCAACCAACCAACCATACGGCACAAAACAAAACTACGATCGGAAATAGCTTTTAAAGCTAAAAGCCGTCAGTCAGATGTTATCTGTTTAACGCCTTAACGGTTGCATTAAATACGGTTTAAAAATACAAATTGCTTATTGACACCACTTTTTTGAAAAAGAAATGTTCACCTTATTTAATAACAGGTAAGATTATACCATAATAAAGCCAATAACTCTATTCTATAAAACTGGTAGGAATCAAACAAATCTAAATAATCTGAATAAAAGTCATAGCCCGTGAATGTCACGGGAGCGAGAATTAAGGGGTTAATAAAAGTGCACTGAATTTTTGTTACATGATATTTTTGTTTGTTATTATAGTTTTTACAATTTTTAATGATGCTATGTGTTTAATAAATGTATATTGAATTATTGTTTCGAACGCGGTGGGCCATTGCCAATTGACTGACAATTAAACAGGATTGGCGATTAACAACTATTTTTGGCGATCTATCTTCCTGACACGGATAATACGTAAGTATCCATTATACAAAGGATTTCTTCAATGCCAAGAGTTGCTTTTGCTTATCACAAAATGCTTAAAAATTCTTTAACAGGATTTTCTGTGGATTTAGTTTACGTAACACAGATTCTTTTATGGACCATCACTGCATTTTAAGGATACAAAATTACTTTCAGTGAATCCCTCAGCAACTAGGACTAAAAAATATTTTCTGAATAAAAATATTAAATTTTCAGTTCAATAATATTGTTTATTTGAAACGAATATTATTTTTTGATTTTCCGATCATTAATATATCAACCATATTTCTTATCTTATAATATTATAAATTTTTAATTTTTTAACCATTTTAGAGCGAGATTTTCTTCAAATAGTTTTAACACAGCGATTTTTATTTATTTTACACGTAATATTAAATGTTATCCATACAATTATAGTTGAACATTACTGAGTAACATAAGTATCTCGATATACACATAGCCAGGGTGGCGAGTGGTCAGGGAAAAACACAGTCAAAAAAGGTGTTAAATACCAGTATTTTTTTAAAGAGAAATTTGCCTTCTTTAATCCCTTTGCATTATTTGAAGTATTTTCTATAAAAAAATATTGATACTTACCTCTTTTTTTGGCTGTGCTTTTCCCTGACCACTCGACACCCTGATAACTGATAATTATTTTTCACAGGATTTTAAGTGAAGTAATTTTCATATTTAAAAAAATGATTTCATATATTAAAAAAAGGAAAAGTTTCATGAATTTTCCATCTTTAAATATTAGAAAAAACAGAGAATAATATATTTGTAAATTATCAAACGATTTCATCCATGAAAAAAATAAAGCTCATTCAAAAACCTTTACAGTAGGTTTTAAGTTGTATAAAATTGAAGATAGGCACAATTAATAAATAGCAATTGTCTGTTTTCTATCAAACATTTCATCAATGATTGCACTATAAGGAATCCACATAACTTTCATTATTAGATTAACTTAATAGATAGGGAGCCGGTAACATCGGAAGTCCCGTGATCGCGGATTTAAAAAAAATGTTGTGCAAACTGATAGTAAAAAGTTATACGAATAAAATGAGCTAGGTATGACTATGTTTGGTAAACTAAAAATATGTTTAATCAAATTAATTATCATTACTTTAATTAATTATTATTAAAAACCTGTAATGTTTTGCCAATATCACGGATATTGATCACTCTTAGAGTATTTTATAGAAAATTTTGTGCTCTTTCAGAAAAACTTGGTATGACAAACTTTAATGTTTAACAATGTTTTACCACTATCATGGATATTGATCACTCTTAGAGTATTTTATAGAAAATTTTGAGCTCTTTCAGAAAAACTTGGTATGACAAACTTTAATGTTTAACAATGTTTTACCACTATCACGGATACTGATCACTCTTAGAGTATTTTATAGAAAATTTTGAGCTCTTTCAGAAAAACTTGGTATGACAAACTTTATTTTGCTACAAAAGTCTGTCATACCTATTTAAAGGAGGTGGCCGGTGATAAAATTTCAGTGTCATTTGCTTTCAATTTTTACCAGTTGTTACTTTATTTCGCGTATAGACGTTGGTCAAGTGTCGACAAAGGCGTACGAGGACGTTTGATGGACGCGTGGCCGCCTACTACGCGAATTCAGGCGGTGTTCTAATAATGTTTGTCATACCAAGTTTTTCTAAAAGAGCACAAAGTTTCCTATAAAATGTTGTAAGATTGATCAATTTCCGTGATAACGGTAAAAACATTGTCACGTGGCGTCTTCTCGTGTAATGGTTCCCGATAGTAATTAGTACTGATGAGACCAATGATGACGCATGCCTCAAAACACAACAAAGAACATTTAATAGAACAAAAATATATTTACAGTTTTCTAATACATCAACGGGCTAGGCTCATTGCCCATCTATCCCGTGTTTCTCAGAGTGTTCGATAATTAAAAAATCTCAGTTACGGCGACCAGCTGCCAAAATATCTTTTCACCCTTCCAGGTCAAGGGACCGCTACTGCTCTCTCCGTAAAGTTTTTCTTTTCTCCAACCCCTGGCATCTACCATTCGCGAAGAGTCCAGTTCAAAATTCCAGAGATGCGTTAGGGGTGCGAGGTTGTGAGAGTTTCGGGGCCACACGAATGTGACAAACATTATAGCATTTTAATAATAAAAAAAATATTTAAACATATTTTCTGCCTGTTAAACCAAGTCATAGTTACTCATTTTATTGTATGAAGTTTGTATGACGTATTAGTATCGAATTACATACAAGTAATATAAAAATTTTGTTTTTAAAGTCAATTCCTACTTAGGTCATCAAAGAAAAATTTAATATAATCCCTTAAGCTAATATTAGTTTTTGTTGCATTAAAATATCTCAATTTGTTGATTTTCTATAAGCAAGTAGGTTTACAATGGAACTCTATGGGAATTTGGCGAAATATTAGAAATATCGCCAAGTTGGCGTCACTTTTGGCGACAAACTTGGCGGTATTTGGCGACAGAACAGGGTCCCCCTATGGTAAACCCTTATTGAAAATACTTTCATTGACCTTCAACAACCAATGGCCGCCATTTTGTTTCCCATGCAAAACTGAAATTAATTAATTAAAATGTAATTAATTAATTAATATTTGAAAAACTGTATTAACATCAATCGTCATCCAGTACAAGTTTAAAAAAATTTATTTCAACTTGATAGGATGAATAATGAGTATTTTATTAACGATTGAAAATTTGAACAAGATTAAAATATAAATATATAAATATATAAATAAATAAATATAGGGAGAGTGTGAGCTAATAGTAGGAATTGAAAAAGTCTTTCAATTTCCCGCTCACGGGGCTTTCGATGTCACCGGCTACCGGGCCATTAGAAAGATTTGAGAAATAATATGTGCAATAAACGCAAACAAATTGCGCATAACACTTATTTGAACAGAAGTTTTTATAAAATTAATATAAAGAAGAGTTAGAATATGATAGTAATCTAGAAAACAAATTTATTTAAGTGCTAATAGTAATTTTCATTTTTTATGAAAAAATTCAGCCCGAAGAAAATAAGGAACTTTAAATGTAAAACGATAAATGAAGGAAAGCTGTGCTCTAAGTTTACCAAGTGTTATAGACATGCATTCAGATTGTGTGGTAAACTTTAATGATAATACAGAAATAAGAAAAGTCCACCTTATATGTGCATTCAGATTTTTCTTTATTAATATAGTAAACTTGAGAAGTTGACTATAGGAATGACAATCAATTGATAGAAAACCTTTTTTTATATCATAAAAGAAATTTCAAATGGAAAAATCAAGATCAGAAAACGTAGTACCAAAACACTTTTTACAATTAGTTAATAGATATTTTTAAATGTGGCTTAATTAACATTTACATAACAAATACAAAAAGAAATCATATTGATTACACAAAACAATATTAGACAAAATTAAAAAATAAACTCAATAAATACTCCATTTCAGCACAGTATCGTGAATAAAAATAAACCTCATGACATAAGAATATGTCTTTGGCAATTTATCATCTGTGATATATTATGAACAGGTATTTTCAGAAAATCATTTTATATAAATGTTATATACTTAATACTCATTTATATAGATATATTTAATTTAACAGCTTAAAAATGCACTATTTTCATGGTGTATATTAAAATAATAAGTAATTGTAATGAAATTTATTTAGTGACCTATTCTTGTGTATGTTAGAAATCAAATGAAATGACAGATGTACGTTAATAAAATTAGAACTATTTCTAATTTTAATCTATAAAACTTACTAAATATGAAAGGTAAACAAATAACTAAGTTTAGTAGAAATACAAAATTTGACTTCGTTGTATAAGACAAACATTAGCTAAAATTAGACTGAATGAAATTCTAGGCTTAAAATAGACTTAAAAAAAAAAACATTTCCATGCATTTTTAAAGCACTACTCTGACAAAACAGTGCAAGGTGCAAAATCGTACTAAAAAGATTAGTGAGTCTAAATTCCCTTCAATTACAAATATTGATATTTTATTTAAGTAAGAAATGGATTTGAAAAGATAAATTTTTGTTAGTTAAACCTTTCGGGTCCGTACTGTTTATAATTTTGGAAGAAAATTACTTTCAGATTTAAAAGATTAAAAGAAACTTTCCAAATGACAAAAATTAAGATTTGGAAGGATTTAACGAATATCGAATATTTAACTGAAATCTAACGAATGCAAGTAATTTTTGTGCTATTAATATGACAATAGAATACAAAAGAATTTTTGAATGTGTATCGGAAACGTCGTATAATAACAAGATTAAATAGACATAAATTTATTATAATAAACTATTGGTTCGGACAAGTAGCTCTTATTTCTAAATTTAAAGAATGAAACACGATTGAAATAAATTCTTTTTTTTTATCATACGTTATCTGTTTTAACAAGTATCTCTGATTTATAAATTTAACGAATGAAACACACTTTTAAAATAAATATTATTTTTATCACAAATTTTCGCCTTGGACAAATAGCTCTTATTTTTAAATTTAAAGAATGAAACACACGTTTCAAATAAATGTATTTTTATCATAAATTATCTGTCCAGACAAGTAGCTCTTATTTTTAAATTTAAAGAATCAAACACATGTTTGATATAAATGCTTTTTTATCATAAATTATCGGTTCGAACAAATATCTCTAATTTTAAAATTTAAACAATGAAGCATATAATTCAAATAATTTCTTTTATGTTGTTATAAATTATCGGTCTGGAGAAGCATCTCTTATTTTTTAAATTTAAAGAATGAAACACGTGTTTGAAATAAATTTATTTTTTTATCATAAATTATGAGTTTGGACAACTAGCTCTTATTTTTAAATTTAAAGAATCACACACACGTTTGAAATAAAAATCTCAGCAACTGTGTCTGTGCTTTAAGCGAAAGTTTGTTTGCTTTAATTACTAAATAAGGAGGGGAAAACGAGATTATATTAGTAAATATAAAGACATATACTATCATTACTGTGGACTGATAATAACAAAATTAATTGTATAAACAGAATAATAGTAGATGTAAAGACAAATCCTAGTATTGCGGCACCAGACCCGAAAGGGATAAGATTTATGTTTCATTTATACTTGAAAATTGAGCAAACTCTGCCTGGATTCATTTCTATGCGGTCAGGCCGCACTTAAAGTTAAAAAATATTACTAGAAACATATTACTAGAATAAACTTTCTTATTCCGTCTGAGAGCTTACAATTAAGAAATAAAAACTTAGTCCATTGGACACAGTAAATACCATAGCACGTAGAAACGACAAGAAATCTGGAGTTTGAATTCCTGTCAAAGATGAGATGCTATCAAATATCACACATCTTCGTCTATCTTGGTCACTTCAAATTCACAGGAAAAAACTCTTAGAAAATTTCTAAGAGAAACTTTGGTCCATTCATGATATACAGCATTCGTCTATGTTGGCATTTGTACCATGCGCAGCTGCAGCAGCATCTTTCATTTTCTGGACTTTCTTGCTGGTCCGTCGAATAAGACTTCGGCTTCGTGGCTTAAAGCTGCGCTGTTGGCGCAGTGGACTGGAGTGTGGCTCTTCGGCAGACTCTGTTGGACATTGAAGCCTGTTTGCATCTCCGTTGGAAGTTGAGGCCGCAGCTGCGTGAGCACTGGAGCGTCGTTTAAGCCCTTCTGAAGGTATCGGTAGTTTGGAAAGTTGGAGGAATGCACGGAATATGTCTTTTATATGGGTATTGTCTTTTGCGGAACACTCTAAGATCTTTGCCCGGAGACGAGGAAGCTCACAAAACAGCCATTCTGCAGCATCTTCTTTTGTTACGGCCCTTTTCTCCTCTGCCATGTCTGATTTGTTTCCAACAACAACAATCGGTACTTCTTGAAAATCCGACTTTTGATCTCGAATTTCCTGTAAAGATATTGATAATGGTTAACAATTTATGTGTTTAATCAATTAAACTCACACATATATAGGCAGTAGCACATTTACACTGTAAAAAAAACGGACTAAAAAACAGAAATACTACTCGCAATCTACTCGTCAGTACTGTTTCCGGTTTTTTACGGGAATTTTTACCCATAAATTACAGAAAAATTTCCGTTTTTAATCAGAAAAACGGAAAATTTTCTGTAATTTATGGGTAAAAATTCCCGTAAAAAAAAAAAAAACGGAAATAGAACTGGCGTCTAGATTGCCAGTAGTATTTCCGTTTTTTAGCCCCTTTTTTTTTACACTGTATCTATTAGACATAAATATTTTCATGCTTTAAAAAGAAGGTTTGAAGGTAGTTATCACATGATTAAGAATCAAACTTGCTGTACAGCCGTTCATCTTAGTCCTTAAGGTAAGTCATCACTTTTATGATCTTAAAATTTCTAGATTTTTTAACTTTATTTAATGTGTTACAGTATTCTGCATACTTATTTGAATACAGGCTTCTTGATTACTCTTCAGAATTAATTCTTTACAGGTTAATTATTATATTCTATTGTCAACCCTTTTGACACAAACGTCTCATGCATGAATTTTATTCAATTGGGACCAATCTTTTTTAGCAGTTAACTTTATTTATTTAATTATAGAAATGGCTTAATTACATAAAGCGGGTATTACTTTTCTTTATTACTGCTAGAAAAAAAAAAAAACAATTGCTTTGTGTACCTTTTGTATACAAATATACACAACCATGGTATCGAAAGGGGTTAAGTTTGATATCAATTTAAAAAATTGTTTTAGACAACAAAAACATCTAAAATGGATAAAAAAATAAAACTTCAGTACAACTTTTATGCCCTGCCTTAATGACACAAAAACGAATTATTTGTTTCAGTTTAAAGTTTTCATTATATCTTAAAATTTCCAGCTATAAATAAATACACCTGGATCTCGATATCTCGAAGTCAAAGGGCACTTTAGATCATTAAATTATTTTTTTTCTTTTTGCTTATATGAAAAGTATTTTAAAGCAAGAAAGTTATATGTTTAAATCATACAGCAAATATTCCTTAGACTATGCGCACAAATAACTAACACACAGTTTCGAGAAAGGCCTACGCAGTGTCAAAAATAAATTACGGCCGATATTAAAGTAAACATTATGGATATTATATTTAGCCTGGTTTATAAACTATTTTCGTGCAGTTTGTTTTGTTTAATTCGGAACTGTATTATTATTTTTTTTAATATGAAAAACGAAAACTGGATTTCATGAAGGTTTAAAATTAACTAAAAAAAGCAAATGGTGAAGGGAAAAGGCAAATTAGGTAAAAATTCTATTTATAATAATAGGAATCAAAGGAACAAAAAGCATCTTATAAAGTCAATGTGTCTAAATATGATGACACATAAATGCGACAAAGTTCTTGTACCTCAACTGAAAATGTGTGAATCGTGTATAAATGTAACATAATCAAACATCCGCATTTCAGGAATAAAATTCGAAACATGATACTGCGATAAAGTTTTTCTTTTAGAATTTATCGGTGTAAATATTTGCATAATTTTATTAAAACCATGTGCTCCTCTAATTGTTTTGAGCGGTGTATATATGTATAAAGTTTTTTACTGAGGGTGGTTTTCGGTTCTAAGGGTCATGATCGGTACAGATCTGAAAAAAATTTTCAGAAATTCCAACATAGGAGCGACCGCAATTGGTAGTATTTCACACGAAATCTACCTAAAATGGTTCCAGCAAATTGTAAACAAAATGATGGTGTGTTTCTGTAATTTTACAGAGCAAATCACTTTATACATTTGATTATATGCTAAAATTCAAACATACAAATATTATAACTGTATGAAATTATAAACAGATCCTGAAAAAAAATGTTATTACGAAATTACACTGTAAACAATCTATGTAATGTTACTCCATAAAATTGGTGGCAGCATTGCTGCCTCCCTTTTATTGAGTAATTTAACCGATATAACTGGTGTATAACTAATGTGTAATATTACACCAGTTATATCAGTTCAAATTACACTATTATAGAATTCAAATTACTCCATAAAATTGGAGGCAGCATGTTCTCATCAATTTTATGGAGTAACGTTACATAAATTTTTTACAGTGTAAGTAAATTTAAATGATAGCTAAAGACATTAATAAGGTTCCAAATATATTTCGCTTTACAGATACCAATACTATTATTCACACTATGCAATAAAATGAGATTTAATTAATCTCTTGACTACTTCGCAATCGCCATCTATGTAACAGAATATGTTCAGTTTTTTCATTTAAATACCTGTGTTTCTGTACAGTTCCGTATAGTCCTCTGAGTTAGTTAATGCAGAATTTCATTCATTAAATAAGTCAAATATGAAAAAAGTGGTGGTTAAATAAAAGACTGTAGTAAACCGTAGTAGTTTAATTAAAAAACTGTAAAATATGCGATATTTCAATCACGTACGAGCGTATGTGGCCGCAGTCAAGTGGTTAATATATTTAACAGATGCTTCTGTACAGACAATTTACACCACCAAAATATTCGATTAGAGAAAATGTCGAGTTTGATTTTAGAATACGAACATGTGCATCATGTTTGATCAATCCATATAACGATTATCACAAATTCGAGTATCTAGTTCAGATTCTAATTCTACAATTTGTCAATTTTTTTTCAAGTACGTCCTGAATAATTATTTCAAACATTTCATATTTTACAATGACTTACTCTATAAGTTAGCCAATATTATTAAAATTGTAGACCAAGTTCGCATAGTTTTTAACTAATGTCTGCAATTTAGAAATATAAATGTCATTTTGTAAGTCATGGCAATCGACTTTCGACTTGCGATGAAGAAGAAGCGAAAGCAAACCATTATATATACACTGGCGTTCAAAAGTATTTGGTCAAACACAATAAACCGATTTTGATTACCCAATATATATAAATATTGATTACAGTTATTTCTCGAGAGGTTCACAAAGTAGAAGTTCTAATTCAGTACATCCAAATTTTTATATCCATCAGAAAAAACACAAATCTTATAACAACTGCATACTGGAACATTATTTATGTATAGGAATTTTCATTCTTTGTTTCTTTGTATCATGTTTGGTATGTACATTGACACATTTAGTTAAGTATACCGATTTATAATGATTACTTAATATTAATTTATGTTTTGCAATTCTAATATTCATTTTATTTAGAGATTAATATGAATATTACTCTTTATTGTAGGTAATATTGATTGCTTGTAAATAACTTTTTTTAAAAAATAAAGAAAAAAATCGTTAATATTTAATTGAATTGCATTGTAAAATTGAAATACTGTTTCAAGAAGGTTATACACATGAGGAAACTGACAAAAAATTAAGAAACCTATATCCAACCGTAATATACACTTTAGCTCGATTGAAAGAACAGGAACAAATTCAACTAGAAAAAGTTGTGTAAGGCATAAATGTACATCGAATAGGAATACAAACACACTGTGATCATGAGTAAACATAATATAAGACTTACAGCAACTGAAATTATAGAAGAATTGATTAAAAGTAGTGAATCTTTAATATCCGTTGATACCACTAAGAGGCGCAGCGTACTTTAGGTCTGAATGATCGCATAGCTTGTCGAAAATATTTGCTACAACATATAAATAAAACAAAATGTCTACAGTGGGTTAAAGTATATTAATCTTAGACACTGTGAATGGGAAAAAAAAAATTGGATCGATGAATCCATGTTTGAATTGTTTGGAAGGAAAAGACGTCAGTATGTTCGAAGAATGGTCGGCGAACGTGTACGCTAAAATTGCTTTAACCACACGGTAAATGATGGAGATGGAAACGTTATGATATGGCGTCATTTTGGAGGAGAAAAAGTTGGAGATTTGGTACAAATTAAATCAACAATGAATAAGAACATGTATCACAGTATCTTAGTACATCGTGCAGTTCCACTTGGTACTCGAAATATTGGCAGAGGGTTCACGTTTCACCAAGTCAACGATCAAAAACATGCATCTACATTAACCCTTTGAAAGGCGGTGATATAACTATGGCATCACATAATTTTAAACCGTAATTGCCACATTGGTACCATAATTTTTCAATGAAAATTTTACTTTTATTAAGTACGCGAAAATATACTTTTATTTGTTTACAAATATATTTCCGTGTAAATATTGGTTTCATTCAATTATTTCAACATTTTACGAATACCTTGCCCCTGAAAGGGTTAAATTATTTGAAAACAAAGGAGAAGCAAAAAGCTCTCAAATTTATGGTATGGCTCCCGCAATCCCCTGACCTCACACTTGTTGACAAATGGTAAGATGAAACAGACAGAAATGATGTCTCCAGCACATCTTCGAAATCTCTGAGAATGTTTGAATAATACCTGGAAAATGACAAGCCACGAAACGCAGAAAAAATTGGTGGCTCGAAGGTCAAAATTGTGCAAAGCTGTAATAACCGCTAAAGGAGGCTACATCGACGAAAGCAAAACATGAGTTCAATTACAGTCAAACCTCGTTATCCCCACACTCTAATGACCAGAAAAAAAGTGTCGTCATAAGCGGGGTGTCGCGGTAACTGGAGTTGGAAAAAATACGTTTATAAAAAGCTGTATTTTTAAGTAATTTAAAACAGTTTTAAATTAATAACTGTTCTTGCAGTTTTAAGCAAAATAAACACAAAAACAAAATTGAAAATAATAAAAATCAGATTTATGATGACTTGTTTTTTATTGTTACATGAAATATTGATGAATTAAAGTTTGCTTATACTAGATCGGCTTCCTACAATTCTATTTTCAATATTATACATTGAATTGTAATCGATATTCGTTGTTTCAGAAATGGATGTTAAATAATTTCTGATCGTTTCAATGTAATGCAAATGCTTCGGTTTTAGTCGGATGAAAAACGCCGTGTAACCACAAGAAAGCGCAGCCTGACCAGAACAAGAAGAGCGCAAGTAGACTGATACATCTATTTGGAGCTTAAGTGGGTCATTCATAGTGTGTGGTTTTATTTAGTCAGTTAAAGTATTGAAGTAAAATTTCTCATTTATCTCAATGGATATTTTAGACACTTTGCGAAAAGTTTTTTCTAAGACATTTCTTACCGCTTAATTTCCGTGCTCATAAGATGGGTTATGAAAAAGGGACAATTTTCCTAAACCGACGGGATATCCGGAGTTGAAAATTACTCAACGACGCAAAATCCGGAGTTTTTTTACATTAAAATTATACACAGAAAATCGGGACTTTGAAAAACTGTCGTGATAAGCGGAGTGACGTGAAAACCGGGTGTCGGGATAACGAGGTTCGACTGCATATTTTTTTTATTTTAAATACTTAAAATGTTCACAATATTTTCTTATTACTTGATGTATAAACATACTTCTCTAATAAATTCGTTACTATTTCACTATATTTTGTTCTTTATTGTTAGCTTATGTATTTGATCAAAGGCTTTTGCAGGCTAGTGTACCAATAATTCAGGACTTTTTATTATAAGACATAAAGGTTTGGATAGATACTGAAATAGACAAACAGTAAAATATGATTTTATTATATAAAATATTAAATCAGCCTAAAAATGCATGCATATGCAATTAACATCAAGATAGTTTCATGCTATATCAAATTACTTACTTTGACATATTCTCGTAGGTTTTCTGCTCATATTTAGTATTGATTTTTAGAAATTAAAATCTTCGATAAAATCGAAGGCTAGGGAAATTTTGAATATATAGAAAATTAGGAATAATTGCTTGCTCAATATCAAATACTTATTTTTAAAAATTATTTTCTGTTAATCTCAGTTTCAAGAAGTCAGTTTAAATTCAGTTTTTATTAGTAATCTTCTTAGCAACCCGGCAGTATTGAATTAAATAATATATATTTTATTTTAATCGAAAGAAACCCTTCATCTTTTACATGACTAAACACATCTCAATAAAAATATCCACAATGTTAACTGTTTTTTAGGATTTTTTTTAATCAATAAAACACATTTAAATACTATCCGATAAAATATATTATTGCTGCAAATTTTCCAGAATTTTTCTACTCAAATAAATATATTTCAAACCTCAAAATTTATTTAACCCCTTGTATTTTCTTAAGCTTTCAAGGGCTTTACACCCACGGCGCGGCATGAACACTGAATTATAATTCCAAACTGACAAACGGCACCAAGAACATTTTGATAAAAATTTGCTTTTACAATGAAAGTTTAGGAAAACAAGTTTTTAATTTCTAAGAAATTCGTTTGTAAATTCTGGTGTCATTCAACCATTTCATCCAACAACATACATCCACTAAACATACTTTTTCTGCCTCTGAAAGTATAAAATTAGTTATGTACTTAGAATGATTTTTTTTAACTCCACTCCCTTATGCATTAATTGCGATCATGGTCGTAATTGATGCACAAGGGATATTTTAGTTACGCCCAGTCACACTCGTGATTGATTCACAAGGCAAATTGTTACTCAGGGCAGCATTACTAAATTTGCTACATTTCCTATCGACAGATAATCAAAAATGAATTTCAAAAACACTCTGAAATATTCACCAAAACCAGTGTTTTTTTCCTCCCAAAATGTCCTCAACTGAGTTTCTACTCAAAATATAAAGCTTAAAGTTTAATTTGCTACTATAACAATATTTAACAAATTTAAGTTCAAAAATTTTCCCCAATTTAACACTTAAAAAAAATACCCATTTACAACAAATAAATAAATAAACAAATTAATAACGAACTTGCGAACCGATATTTTTATTGAAATCGATTATTTTATTTAAGAAAACGAATTATGAAAAGATATATAGATATTATACCTTGAATAATAAATTAAGATTTAAAATACGTGTAAACTGTAAACAAAGACAATAATCGATAATTGATAGATTTCTATTTCAGAATCGAAATTCAATGTTGCCATATAACTAAAAGTAAACTTTAACCTCAAAACGTGAACTAATGAAAAAATTTCAAAAATCTCTTTTCCTCAAAAACGTTTCAAGGCTGCCTCTGGCGACTATTTTTATATTTTATTCGTACCACTATTTAAAAAATAATAATAAATAAAAATAGTAGAAAATAATTAGAAAAAAATAGTTGTATATTTCCCTTGAAAATGGTGGATGTGAAAGATTTTTGTGTTGAAAAAAATGGTGTCAGTGGCAGCCTTGTATTCTCCCAAAAAACCCCCAAAATGGGTACAAAATCCTCAATCTGATAACAATCTGATATTTCAAATTAAAAATCTTCGTGATAGTGTTTTTTAGCATCAGAAATAGTAATCTAGGATAAAGATTATAAAAATAGTAGTAGAAAAGTGCGTCAATTTTAGGAACGGTGCGAGACCTGGTTTATTTTATACGAATCACACTCGAGAGTAATCGACAAAAAATTAATAAAATGCTTATTTTTTATAAATGGTACATTTTTGTTATATATTTATATTTATATTTTGTATATATATATATATATATATATATATATACTATGGGCTCTACCCCCTGTAAGCTACGCTCGCCAATCCCCGTTCAGACACTTTAGAATCTAAAAGCACGCTAATCTGATCGGTTTTAAAAAGATTAGAGAAGATTGAATTATACTGAAAAAAGCTGTAGCAACCTCCCTGTAAACGGGTCTCTACTCAATTCCCTTTGATTACAAAAATTTAAGGTAGAATCAGTTGCTGTTACGACATCCAATGGTTGTTTTCGTGTTTGGTTAAAGAAGATCAGTTAACCATTTGAAAAGAAGCTAAAATAAAAGGAATTAAGTAAACAGAGTCTTTGTCTCTCGGTATTTTTTAACAGTGTTATAAAACGATTGACATAATACAATTACTAAAATTTGCTGCTTCAACCCCTTCAAGAGCGGTGGTTCATTTTTGGACCACTTAATTTTAATTCTTAAATGCCACATTAGCATCTGAATATTGGGGTGAAAATTTCCCTTTTATAAAGTAAGTGAACAAAAAATGGTGACAACACCGAAAAGGCTTGCATAGCTCTATTCACGTGTGCTGTGACTCGTGCTGTTCACCTTGAACTAGTTTCAGACTTATCAACTAAAAAGTTCATATTGGCACTTAGACGTTTTCTTAGCCGAAGAGGAAACTGTCGTATATTCTACTCCGACAATGCCAAAACCTTCAAATGTGCAAATAAAGAAATTCAATATTTCTTTGACATACTTAAACACCAGGATTTTCAAAATTTTATCTCTTCAGAAGGAATAACATGGAAATTCATCGTTGAACTTGCTTCATGGTGGGGAGGTTTCTATGAGAGGCTGATGAAAAGTGTTAAAGACCCCCTAAGAAAAATTTTAGGAAAAGCTTTGCTTACTTTTGAAGAGCTTATGACTGTCCTTGTAGAGGTGGAAAATGTTCTCAACCACAGACCACTAACATACATTTATGATGATTCCTCTGAGCCTGAGCCGCTAACACCGGCCCATTTCCTGCTTGCTGGACACAAGGTAGGATACCCCTTTAACTTTAACGAACTGTTTAACGCCTCTATAGCTAGGACTAGCCTAATTAAAAGAAAAACGTATCAAACAAAACTTTTGAGCCAGATTTGGGAGAAATGGAAGACTGAGTATTTACTAGCAACTAAAAGTTTGCATTCTTTCGGAACTCCTAATGCTCAAAAAGACTTGAAAGTCAATGACATTGTTTTAATTGAAGGTGTAAGTAAATCAAAGTTCCTATGGAACTTAGGACGAATTATCGAAGTCAATAGAGGTCGTGATGGACTAGTCAGGTCTTGTGTCGTCAAGACCAAAAAGGGAAATTTAAGACGACCTACTCAACTTATATATCATTTTGAAATTGCTGATTAATAAAATAATTTTGTAAATAAATTTTCTGTAAATATAACAATATTTAATTTTAGTATTGTGTTTATGTAAATAACATTAATAACTTATTCTTTTACTGTATTATAACTGTAATATATTTAGCTATACTGTAAATACTGATATTATTTAATTTTGCATTTATTGTGTTATTTTATGAAAGTTTCTTGCAAAAATCCTGGCCAGGTATATTTATGTTGTATATATTGGTAAGAAACATATGTTTTGTAATTATATTATGGTTTATTTAGTGCTTTATTTCAGATTTTCTTAAAGGTATAACTTTTAAAATCTATTGTTTTGAATAATTCCATATAGTATAATTTTGACATGTATATTGGTTTCAATAATTATTGGTAAAATTAGATTAAAAATGTAGTGTGATAATTTTGGCAATTATCAGGTGGGGAGTGTCGATCGGTGATTGTTGTGGGGATTTTCCACCGGAGCGTTACATCCTATGCCATTCATTGGTTGGTGCTCCGGTCGGGTGATCAAGTAAGTGAACAAAAGCATTTTTGTATTTCGAAATTTGTTTGTAAATTCTGGTGCCATTCACTGATTTCAAGATTTTACGAATAGAAGTGCCTTGTCCGTGAAAGGGTTAAACACATATTAATGTGTTTATTATTTTAAAGTTTCCTTTCCCTTTTAATATTCACGTGTAGATCCAATTTTCAGGACATAATTTTCAATATTTTCCTGCCTTTAACACGTACTCATTTAATAGTAATTTTAAAGTTTTTTTTTTTTTCTGTTTTTAATAGTCACGTGAAAATAAATTTTTAATCGTTAGGAAATATTATTCTTTGGACTGTTTTTAAAATTGAAAACAATCTCTATAATAATAGCCTAAGTCATGTGACTATCATCAACAGCTCCAGGCGGATCCCTTCGCTTTTTATATTCCAGGCGGCCATTTTGGTACTTTAATGTTAGCCAGCCACAGGTGTGATAAGTCGCCGAATATTATTCTATCCCTATTATTTCGTTTAGATTATAATAGTCCAAGTCATGTAACTGCCATAAACAACGGGCTGATTCCTTCGCTTTTCATAAGAAAGGTTTCCATTTTGATTAAAGAATCAAAATTATTTTTTCGAATAAAACTACATAAAAGTTGCCATGATCAAAAAGAATTCCTGGTACTTTTATGTTAGCCGGGTGAAAATCTCGCCAATAGCTCTTTTTTTAAACTCGCCAGTTAGCATTTTTTTTTATTTTTCGAGTGGTAAATTAAAACGGTGCTACTTGGTTATCCCATCGACCCAAAAATCTGTCGCCAAACTATAAGATTAAATGCCAATAATGGTTGATCGTAAATGTCACATTCACTTGACTTTAAGGAAATTACACATGTTCACGCCATCAAGTGATTTTTATTTCGACGTTTTATTTGTATTTTTATTAATGTTATACTAATTTATTTGTTCTTTTGTTATTTAAAATAAAAAAAAAATATGTCAATTTGTATAATTTGGCTATTTATATAATTTGGCGAAATTGGTCGACAGGAGAAGTAATAACATTAAAACGTTGCTTTGAAGTGGAAATTAAATCTCATGATTTGTTGCATTGTCACATACGCACCGGGTTTGGCGTGATTTTTTTTACGACAATTTGGCGAAAACCTCGTTTTCAAATACCTGTTACATATGTATTTTTAAATTATTTTCTGTTATTTTTAAATTAAATAACAATAAATTAAAAAAAATTAATTAATAATTATAGAACAAAACAATTTATAACATTTTTTGTAAATAAAAATAAAATAAATTCAAATAAACATTTATTAATAAATAAGCAACAATAGCCAGGTTACCATGTCAGGCAAAATAACGCCATTTTGGAACAAATTATGTACCCCGTTGCGTATATGACATCTGCGTCTGATATTTTTATTTTCGTTTCGTTTTAAAAAAAAATGAAGTAAAAGCCATTTATTTTAAAGGCTTCAATTTTAAATGAAAGTTTTGTATTAAATAAAATGATAATGAAATACAAATTGAATTCTGAATAAAAGTAACATGATGCAATTCTTAGCATACATTTAAGGGAGGCCAAACTTGTCGCCAATTTAATTTAAAATAACCTTTTCTAAAATATGAAAAAAAGTATCTGTTACGATTAAAATTTGAGTTGCAAACATTAGAAAAAAAGTATTTAAAATTAGAAAAAAAAAATAATATTTCGAAAACTAATTCTAATTTTAAAATTCTAATACCAGTGGATCAATACGGATTTTTGGTGTTAATTTCATCGCAAAGTATTCCATATTTTAGGAGAAATCGTCGTGAAACGTAATCAGTTGTTTAATCAGTCGTTTCATAGAATCGTTACATAAATTCGTTTCAATTCGATTCATTAGGATTTTATATATATAGGGTAGATATATATATTTGACAGGGAAACAAACCAAACTTTCCTATTACATATAACAAATATCCGCTATAAGATCAAATAGAAAAAGCACAAACATTTCAATATTCTAAAAATATAATTTCTGAGATTTTAAAACAAGTTAACAGTAAAATTACCTTCCAAGTTACGTCTAAATAAGAAGCATTACGACTTACCTAAAACAAAAGAATGCTCGAATGAAGGAGTCTTACAGCGCATGTCATATGTTGTTGCGTATGCTGTTGATTCTAAACGTTTAGCTAAGTAGTTACAAAGAACCTCATATGAAATTAACCCGTTTAGAAACCCACTTGGCTTCGTTCCAAATTTATACCGGGTGGAGATATTTTTACGTAAGATGTGTTACTTCTAAAATGATATTGTGATTTCTTAAAAACTTAACAAATATTTATTCGCAATCTTCATGAGCATATTCCAAGATATTATTAGAATCTCTCCTTCATAGCTTCTTCTCGAAGCGAACATTATTACACAATATCGTTACATCGGTTCGGTGGTTCAATAATACAACAAACACTGAAGTGTTCTCTTCATTTCACTTCAAAGTGGGGGTTATCGAATTAGCAGCGACACCTGCCTTTTATTTCACATTTTCGACACTCCCCACCTGATAATTGCCAAAATTATCACACTACATTTTTAATCTAATTTTACCAATAATTATTGAAACCAATATACATGTCAAAATTATACTATATGGAATTATTCAAAACAATAGATTTTAAAAGTTATACCTTTAAGAAAATCTGAAATAAAGCACTAAATAAACCATAATATAATCACAAAACATATGTTTCTTACCAATATATACAACATAAATATACCTGGCCAGGATTTTTGCAAGAAACTTTCATAAAATAACACAATAAATGCAAAATTAAATAATATCAGTATTTACAGTATAGCTAAATATATTACAGATATAATACAGTAAAAGAATAAGTTATTAATGTTATTTACATAAACACAATACTAAAATTAAATATTGTTATATTTACAGAAAATTTATTTACAAAATTATTTTATTAATCAGCAATTTCAAAATGATATATAAGTTGAGTAGGTCGTCTTAAATTTCCCTTTTTGGTCTTGACGACACAAGACCTGACTAGTCCATCACGACCTCTATTGACCTCGATAATTCGTCCTAAGTTCCATAGGAACTTTGATTTACTTACACCTTCAATTAAAACAATGTCATTGACTTTCAAGTCTTTTTGAGCATTAGGAGTTCCGAAAGAATGCAAACTTTTAGTTGCTAGTAAATACTCAGTCTTCCATTTCTCCCAAATCTGGCTCAAAAGTTTTGTTTGATACGTTTTTCTTTTAATTAGGCTAGTCCTAGCTATAGAGGCGTTAAACAGTTCGTTAAAGTTAAAGGAGTATCCTACCTTGTGTCCAGCAAGCAGGAAATGGGCCGGTCTTAGCGGCTCAGGCTCAGAGGAATCATCATAAATGTATGTTAGTGGTCTGTGGTTGAGAACATTTTCCACCTCTACAAGGACAGTCATAAGCTCTTCAAAAGTAAGCAAAGCTTTTCCTAAAATTTTTCTTAGGGGGTCTTTAACACTTTTCATCAGCCTCTCATAGAAACCTCCCCACCATGAAGCAAGTTCAACGATGAATTTCCATGTTATTCCTTCTGAAGAGATAAAATTTTGAAAATCCTGGTGCTTAAGTATGTCAAAGAAATATTGAATTTCTTTATTTGCACATTTGAAGGTTTTGGCATTGTCGGAGTAGAATATACGACAGTTTCCTCTTCGGCTAAGAAAACGTCTAAGTGCCAATATGAACTTTTTAGTTGATAAGTCTGAAACTAGTTCAAGGTGAACAGCACGAGTCACAGCACACGTGAATAGAGCTATGCAAGCCTTTTCGGTGTTGTCACCATTTTTTATATAAACAGGACCGGTGAAGTCTACTCCAGAGACGGAAAATACCGAGGTTTCTGAGATTCGATCTCTGGGAAGTTGCGCCGTCATTTGTTTTGCTGGCTTCACTGCATATTTTCGACATACGAGGCATTTATTGATGGCCTTTTTAACTGCTTGCCTCCCCTTGGGAATCCAGTAGTTCTCACGCAATTTACATAGTGTAGCTGCAACACCACTATGAAGCATTTTGTTGTGCTCTCGTAATATTAGCAGTTCTGTAAATCGAGAGTCCTTCGGCATGAGGATTGGATGCTTTTCTGCAAAAGTATATTTACTCTCGTCCAGTCTTCCCTTTATTCTTAATAAATCGTTTTCATCAAGAAACGGTGCTAATGATAGTAAGCTCGATTGTTTTGGAAGCTCATTCTTCGATTTAAGCAAATCAATTTCTGGTTTATAAAATTGTTTTTGGACTGACTTAATGAAGAATACTTCCGCATCTTGAATTTCATCGGCAGATAAGGGACCATCGTTTCCAGGTAATTTTCTAACTTTCCTTATAAAGCGTTTAATCCATGCAATTGTTCCAAGTAATTTCAGCATACTGCTAAAGTTTTCTAAAAGTTTTACTAGCTCATTGTTTTCAATAGTGCATTCATTAACGAGAATATTTTTCCGACGTTCTAACATGTTGTCATTAGCCGAAATTTTTTTTTATTGTGCAGGCCAATCTGTGGAACTGGTTAACCAAGGCGGACCCAGCCACCATAATGAATTTTCCTTTAAAGACCTCAATTGCAATCCTCTCGTCAACAAATCTGCAGGGTTTTCTTTACCTGAGCAATGTTTCCAATTTTTGGGATCCGATATGTTTTGGATTTCTGTCGCTCGGTTAGAAACGAATGGTTTCCACTCTTTAGCTGAACTCTTGATCCAGCTCAAAGCGATTTGAGAATCGGTCCAAAAAAACGCATTCGAGCAATAGTCATTGAATATTTTATTCAAGTATTTATAGATTCTCACTGCTATAACTGCTCCCATCAACTCCAAACGAGGCCGTGTTAGATTCTTAAGAGGAGCAACACGTGATTTTGACATTATAAGAGACGTTTTCACTTTTCCACCTTTGTTTATGTATCTGAAGTACGCTACAGCTCCATATGCTTTGTCACTAGCATCACAAAAAACATGTATAGTTACTTCTGTTGGATAGGCTCCTTCCAGAAAATATTTTCTATCGAATGATATGTTTTTCAAATCTTGAACGTCCACTAACCAGTTTCTAAATTCAATATCTAGGTCTTCGGGAAGTTCTTCGTCCCATCCTAGCCATTTTTGCCATATTTTCTGCATTAACAGCTTAATTCTGATTACAAAGGGTGCTATATATCCAGCGGGATCATAGATTTTTGCTGCAGCACGCAGGACTGATCTTTTAGTGGCCAAACTAGTGTTAGCTGCAACATTCTGAAATTCCAATGAATCAATTTTTATAATGTCTTTATTAGTGTCCCATTCCAGTCCCAATAACATAGACCGCTCAGATGGGTTATCTAACATACCGTTTTGTTGCCACAATTCTTTTAACTCAGTCGAATTTGAATTAAATTTACGTAAGTTCATGCTAGCGTCCTTAAGTATAGTGTTAGCACTGGATGAAAGGTTAAAAGCATTTTCAGCTGTATCTGCCTCAGAATAAAGATCATCAACGTACATGGAGTTATTTAACATTTCAAAAACCTCAGGATAAAATTCCTTATATCTTTTAATGTGTGCCGTAATTGTGGCCGCTAAGACAAAAGCGCTACACCTAATTCCAAAGGGTAAACGTGTCATATTCATTACCCTAAAGGAGTTAGAGTCACCAGTGTTAAACCAAAGAAATTTTAAGTATTTTCTATCTTCTTTTGCTATTTCTATCATTAAGTATGCTTTCTCAATGTCGGAAGAAAAAGCAACTTCATATGTTCGAAATTTAAGTATCACGTCTAATAAATTAGGATTTAAATTTGGACCTGATACCAAAACATCATTTAAAGATTTCGAATGATTTTCCTTTGATGACGCATCAAAAACTATCCTCACGCGCGTAGTTTCTTTATCTGGTCTCAAAACAGCCTTATGAGGCATATAGTATCCAGACAATAACGCATCATTTTTAGATTCTTCTACAATTCCCTCACGAAACTGCTCATCGATAACTTTCTTATACTCAGCGCATACTACTTTATTTTTATTCAATTTTTCTTTCAAATTATCGAACCGCTTTTTATCAATGCAAAAATTATTATTAATTTCATGTGAACCTGAATCCCAAATAAGATTAGTTGTGTACCTATTATTTTTGTATTGTAATTTCCTCCCAAAATCTTCAATTAATAATTTATCCTTTCGAGATAATTCATCACTCTCATCCGAAATTCCGATAGAATCAATTTCCCAAAATATTCTTAAATCATTTAATTCAACCGTATTTTTCATTACTGCAATATTTTGAGAACAACTATTTCCTTTTCTCAATTCCTGTCCCGTAATTACCCATCCAAAAACCGTTTTTATAGCGTCTGAGTCATTATTAATGGATATTCGTTCGTTTAAAATAAATTCCCAAAACAAGTCTGATCCAATTAGTATTTCAACATTCATCAAATCTTTTCCTACACAAGCATCAGCCATTTCCATTTTATTATCCCTCATAAATTCCCTAATTTGTGCAGACGGTTCGTACATATCGGCGCCAGATATCCGAGGAACAACAAGCGCTCGGACTTTCGCTTTGAAAGATTGATCTAAGCTTTTAATTTCTACTTCTACTATTGGATATACTTTTTCTACCGCACTTTGCATTCCGAAAGAATACACTGATAAAATCTCCTGACCTACTGGTTTTAAATTCAAAGCATTCACTAAATCTTCACTGACAAATGACCGCTGACTCCCATTATCTAAAAGTATTCTAGTTAATTTTGAATTGAAATCAGAACTCGCAACTACTTTACATGTCTGCAAATATACATTTTTAGAATGCGTCACATTATTATTACAATGCGAAACAGAACTAACAATTTCGGAACTAGAATTGTTTACATTTACTGTCGCCTCAAATCCATAATTAGGAGATTCAGAATTTTGCCGCGTATTGCTTATTTTATCCTCCCGAGCGGCATTTAACCCTCTGCTGTCTTTTGTGCAAATAGAACCATGGTGATATTGATTTTTACATTTAAAGCAAGACAATTTACTTCTACATTTTTTGCTGTTGTGAAAAAGTTTAAAGCATTTAAAACAGCGATTAGAATTTTTCAATATCTTAAACTTATCTTGCGGGGGCAAGCTACATTTGAATGAATCATGGGGAGAAGAACAAAATATGCATGATAGAATTTGTGCATTAAGAGCGCTAGCAGAACTCGAACCCTTAAAATAATTTTTACTACCTTGTTTATCGGGGGGACCTGTATACTTTCGTTTAGTATCTTTAAAATAATTTAGCATAAGAGAAGATTCCCGACACTCAATTTCGATTTTTAAATATCTCAATAGTTCTAAAACATTAAACTCATTTTCATCTGATTTTTCTAAACGTTTTCTATTAAAATTTAGAGCGAGATCATCTGGGATTAATCTAATCAGAATGGGATACAAAAGATGACCGTACATTTCAGTCGTTACATTTAACGACTCTAAACTTCGAATTTGAATTTCAACAATGTCATATAATTTTCTTAACTCAAATATATTAGTTGAGTCCTTGACGGGATTAAGGTTTAACAATTTTGACATATGCCCGTAAACAACTAATTCCTGTCTACCAAATCTTTGTTTTAGTAATTTTATTGCTTTTTCATAATTTTCCTCTGACAAAGCAAATCCGTTTACGACATTGAACGCGACCCCTCCTAAAAGAGTTTTTAAATATGAAAATTTATCTATTTTTGACAAATTTTCGTTTTTATCAATAGAGCTTTGAAACTGATTCCAAAATTCCATCCATAAACATGGATCACCATAATATTTTGCAATCGCGATTTTAGGTAATTTCACCGTTACATTATTAAAGTTTAAACTATTATTTCCTGCATTTTCAGGTGATTCGCTAGGTTTATTAGATATAACCCTTTGCGGTGTACTATCAGGACTGGAAAGCGTAATTTGTTTCGATTCTTTAATAATTTTTATCCTCGCATTAATTCTGCTTATCCAAGTCGTTATTTTTTGATTATATTCGATGGCACTCTGCACTTCACTTTCAAATTCTTTATCTTCATTAATTAAATTTTTAATTTCATTATCAAAGGTTTTTAATTCTTTACTCATTTGATCTAAATAACCAACATATTCTTCTAGCGAGCTCTCTGTACATTTTTCCAAACCATCACTTTCCAATTTATTTATATATTTAGTTACCGCTGTTCTCAAAACAGCCCTTTCTTTCTTAAATTTCAGTAAATCATTCATTTTTATTTACTTACATTGTATATCAATCAGCATAAGTAATCAAGTTTCTAATCATTAAATTATACAGTTTTTTTTCTTATATCACATTATTAAATTCGAACAACAACTTTCGTTTTCAAATAAAAATGAATCAGAGCAAGAATTTATCTTCAAAACAAACAGCATATTTTTTTTTCTACTACTTAACAAAGTTACTTTTTTTCTTTTGTTATTTATTGCGAATAAAATGTTTTCAATCAAAATAATTAAATGACCTTACTTCCTTCCCGGCCGATGCACCATTTAGAAACCCACTTGGCTTCGTTCCAAATTTATACCGGGTGTAGATATTTTTACGTAAGATGTGTTACTTCTAAAATGATATTGTGATTTCTTAAAAACTTAACAAATATTTATTCGCAATCTTCATGAGCATATTCCAAGATATTATTAGGATCTCTCCTTCATAGCTTCTTCTCGAAGCGAACATTATTACACAATATCGTTACATCGGTTCGGTGGTTCAATAATACAACAAACACTGAAGTGTTCTCTTCATTTCACTTCAAAGTGGGGGTTATCGAATTAGCAGCGACACCTGCCTTTTATTTCACATTTTCGACAACCCGGGATTATACGCGCAGGGTATGACCAAAGTTGCCAGATTGCCCAAAGGCAATCCCCCCAAAATTTCTGAAACTTTCCCCAAAAAAGTTTTTTTTTCGAAAAAGGTCCCCAACGCAGTTTCTACTCAAAAATGTAAATTTTCAATTTTTCACTATAAAAAAACGTTAAACTAATTTAAACTCATTTTTTTGTTCCACAAATGATGCCTTTAAAAAAAAAAATTCCCCATTTACAAAAAATAAACATTTAAACTCGGTAGAAGTTTGCATTAATATTCGCAGCTAAACGAACGTTTACACTCATTTTTTAAATTGTTGTTAATCGATGATGATGGCCTGTCGTTAGGTTAGCTCCTTCTACACTTATACCAATAGTTTTTTCAAGGCTTAGATAATCTCTTATCATTTGGGATTTGAATGAATCTGAGATGGTGTTGACATCATCTGCTTCTATTCGATTTAATTTATAAAACTCTGATTACAATTTTTTGTCATCCCTATTGAAGTACTTAATCATAAAGCAAAGTACCTTCGTTGTATCAACCTCGGTATTTTCGTCAATAATAAAAGAAAAATAGCTGCTTTCCGCATCTCCAATTAAATCTTTTAAAAAGCACGACAAAAGAATACTTCGAATAAATCCTGAAGACTTAGTAATGTGAAGGTTTTTGCCTTTTAAGACCGCAGAGTTTTCATTCAAGTTTCTTATGAGGAGAACTAGGTGATCTGCTGCATTCATTGGGCAATGTCCAGTTATAAACGTAGCAATGCACTGTAGTATGAAATTGCATGTCTTGCAAAAAGCTCTACTGTCATACTATGAAGCACAAATTAACCAGCCTTAAACAAGAAAAGTTATAAAATAGTTTTTGTTTCTCTTGTACAGATCTATACTAATAAAATAAATGTATATAGTGTTTGCGTGACTTGGAAAATCTGCCATACTTAGTGACTGGAAATTCAGGTGGTGATAGACCAAGGTCGGTCGTGGTTCACCTATGATATGTATAAATTGTAATGTTGTAAACGATGAGCACGACTACGAAAATAATGATTGATAGCTCCTGATTTCTGTATTTTCTTTTCTTTTTCCAAATAAAAATCGAGTTCGAGACACATCCAATGTTGTCAGATGAATGAAAGTAAACATTACGTGAAATAGTGACAAAAATTTCCGAAGTTTTTCCACCAAAATGTTGATAGTCCCCAAGCATTTCCCCAGAAGCTACTTGTTCCCCCCCCCCCCCCAAAACAGCCCTCGAGGTTCAAAATCCCCCAAAATGGGGACAAAATGCCCAATCTGGCAACACTGGGTAGGACATATCCTGGGTGGGCACAGTTATTACTTTTCTCACGACTAATTTTCGAAAAGTAATCTTCAAATTATTTTACTGTAGAATTTGTGTGCAGTGCCAACGAATAAATATTATGACGATTTCTGTTTAAATTCATTGGTAGAAAAGTATAAATCGTACATATCCTGGATATGCGCGCGCATTCCCAGGTTAAATAACACCCATTTAAGCCTGTGTACGAGAACTATTGAATAAATTCCTACCGCATATAAGGTGTCTTGTACCTTTTAAACGCGACGAAAATCTAGAAAAAAAATCAAAGTTTGAATTAATGTATCTTTAAAACCTTTTTATGTATAAACATGAAATTTTGATTATTAATTAAACAGATTGTGCTTCTTAATATAACACAATTAGAAACAGATTAGTCTTTTACAGAATTTGTGTACTTGTATGGATTACTATGAAATTCGATATAGATATTAAGCACATATTTTTAGAATGATATACTTTTAACTATTTACAGTGATAAGATTTTCAATTGTCTATTTTCATTCATTGAAAAATGTAAAATTTCGATTTTTTTAGAAAAATACTTTTTTTAGATGATTAATGAAAGAATTTTGACCTAAGAGTAAATCATTTTAAAAATACATATGGTGCTTATTATATGTATCAAATTTCACAACCATCCATGAATATGTTCTCAAGATATGCTCCCAATGACTAACGGAGTAAAAAACAGAGCTATTTTAATTTTAACAATACACAAATTCTGTAAAAGCCAGTCAAAAGTAAAATCTGTTAATTAATAGTCAAATTTTCATGTTTATACATAAAAATATTTTAGCGATACACTATATCAAACTTTGAATGTTTCTGTTGATTTTCGTCGCGTTTAAAAAAGTACAAGACCCCTTAATATAAAAAATAAATTTCTTTCGTGTTTAAAGGTTTTTGCTTTTATCGTAGAAAGGTCACTTTTTTCAGCAGAACTTATCGCTTTAACTGAAAACTGATATAACTTTTTGACTAAAAATAAATGTTTGAAATATCCTCACGAAAAAAACAATTGTGTTTCCCCAATTCTTTTTTCTCACCTGGAAACAATCTTTTACTATCCGGAAGGACTCGGCGTCATCTATGCTGTAGACAAGAAGAAAAGCATGGGCGGTTGCTATTGACAACCTTCTCATGGCAGGAAATTGGAAGTCTCCTGCTGTATCCAAAATGTCGACTTTTATTGTAGTAGAAGAGTCCAGATCGAATTCTCGACAGTATAGATCTTCCACAGTGGGGCGATGCTTTTCACAAAATGTGTTAAACAGGAAACGCTTTACGATGGAGCTTTTCCCAACGCCTCCTCCGCCTAATGTAACTAGCCGTATTCGATATTCTTCTGCCATCTGTAAAGAAGTAATAATATTTATAAAAAGACAGGCAAATCATGCATAAAGCATAGATTACCAAACACTTTCCAACACATTTAGAATAATGTAACAAAACTTAGCAATTTAGTAAGATGAAAGATGATGTGTAGAAAGGAAGGCATCCATAGGCTCATACTCAGAAAAATTTGAAGAAAGTACAGGATGCTCTATTCATGAGGTTATATATGTTTAAAAAAAATTTCCGCTGGAACCTCGATACAGCGTCCGTAAACAAATAATGAAAATTTCGTTTATTTGGCGATTTATCACCGGTATGCAATGGAACAAAATTTAAAAAATACGCTTTTTTGTCAAAAACTCTTCAAAGAAAAGATGTCTCATTTTCAACTTATTTAAATAAATTTCATTTAAATACCTTTAGTTTTGTCAGTTTTAGTTTGGTTTAGGGATGCATCGAATATTCGATATGTATTCGGTATTCGGTCTATTCAGCCATGTTACCGAATATTCGGTTAGGCCGAATATAAACTATTCGTTTAGGCCGAATATCAAACTATTCGGTTAAGCCGAATATCAAACCATTCGGCCTGCTGAATACTCGGTTTGGCTGGAAATCAATGTATTTGGCTGAACCGATATGCTTAAAAAACCCTTTTAAAACACATTTTTTAAAAACTTTTCACAATTTCTACTTTTAACTGTCCACTTATACATATATTTAAAATAATTAGAAACAAAATCATTTATTTGCTGTTTGTAAAGTATACCTTAAAAAAATTAACCATGAGGAGGATTAAAATTATGAATAATGGGGATGATTAATTTGGATTTTCGCAGGAATAAATGATGTACAAATGCAAGTTACTAATTTTTTTTTAGTAAATATTCTGTTTTTTCACAAATTTGCTTTTTCACAAAAAAGGGTTTCTAAACAAAATAGAAAAACTTTTAGGGTTGATAATAGGTATAAAGACAGACAAATTTTGTTCAGAAAACCATAATAGTAATCCACTTATTGAGTCATAAATACATTGTATCTCATCTCACTCGAAGTCAAACTCGGATTAGCGTTTGCTACTTTAACAATAATGAAGATATCATAACTATATTTTCAACTGACTTGTTTTATTTCTGTAAAATATAATATGATGAGAAGTTCTGTAAAATGTCACCATTCATAGCTAAAGAACCACGAGCTAGATATTCCTTTATTCAGAATACAGTTGATAGTCTTTATAGTGTGTCACTGACCAAAATTCAGTCATTTTCAATGATATCATCACATTTAATACAAACAAAATTAATATGAAACAAATATTGTTAAAATGTCTTCATTATTGGTAAAGTTGGGAATAAAAAGTCAGTTTCGGCTTGTTTCGCACCCAATATATTTGATTGAATATATTGTAATATTGATGGAATAGATTGATTGATATATTGTTTCTTGTTAAAAAAATGTTTGTCTTGACCATATTATCCCCACTGAAAGTTTTTTGCAAGATTTTAGGAACAACCTGAATGTTTACAATCTCTGAAAATAATTAGGCACTCCAGACACTGATCTCGTATGCATTTAAAAGCTTCCTTGCTAAATCAAAGGGAGTTGAAGAGTTATTCTGGCTGCCATTATATGAGCTGCCATTATTTTGGTTATAGATTGTATTCTTAATTTATTTTTACTTTAGTCTCTTCCTGGCAAATAAATAGTATGAGACCCTGTAAAGTTTTTCGTCCAGTTTTTTCATTATTTCTCTTTGCTTTTAAAGTGGTTTTTTTTTTTTTTTTCGTTTAACCCGTAGATAAAAACTATGAAAATAAATGTGTTATTAATTAAAAAAGCATTTTAATTATCCTTCTTAAATAACTCAAAACAGATTTTTTTCAATATAAAGTTTACTTATAAAAAAAAAAAAACACTTGTTTATCAAAATGTAAGTTTCTATTATTAAATATTATGTAAAATTTCTTTAAAAACAAATGATATCGTAATATTTTTAAACTTTGGAATATAAAAAATATTCGGCCAGCCGAATATTCGGTATTCGGTCAAATAGTTCCTATTCGGTTGGCCGAATAATCGGTATTCGGCCTAACAGTTACTATTCGGCAAATAAATAGTATGAGACCCTGTAAAGTTTTTCGTCCAGTTTTTTCATTATTTCTCTTTGCTTTTAAAGTGGTTTTTTTTTTTTTTTTCGTTTAACCCGTAGATAAAAACTATGAAAATAAATGTGTTATTAATTAAAAAAGCATTTTAATTATCCTTCTTAAATAACTCAAAACAGATTTTTTTCAATATAAAGTTTACTTATAAAAAAAAAAAACACTTGTTTATCAAAATGTAAGTTTCTATTATTAAATATTATGTAAAATTTCTTTAAAAACAAATGATATCGTAATATTTTTAAACTTTGGAATATAAAAAATATTCGGCCAGCCGAATATTCGGTATTCGGTCAAATAGTTCCTATTCGGTTGGCCGAATAATCGGTATTCGGCCTAACAGTTACTATTCGGCTAGCCGAATAATCGGTATTCGGTTCACCTGTGGACCGAATATTCGGTATTCGGCCAAAATCACTATTCGGTACATTCCTAGTTTGTTTTAACTATAGTTTTGACGTATATAATTACATGTATTTATAACGAAATTTAACTATCATATTTTACGATTTAAATTGATTAAAATTGTTTCAAGCTCAAAAATATGTCTGATTGAGTGCTGTCGATTCGATTTTGTTGCTATAGAAACAACGACAAATTCGATATGGAAATTTATAACAGCAGCACTCTTCAAGTAACGTTTACAAAAAATAAGATCTCTCTCAGATTTCATTATATTTTAAAGTTACACTTACACATTCAATATTTAGTGCAATAACCCTTGTTTTTTATTATAGTTTCACAGCGTCTTTTCATTGAGAGAACTAGTAATTGAAGTCCATTCATTTTAATCTCATGATGCCAAGAATCAATTATAACTTCAATAAGTTGCATTTTATCAGATGGATGCTTTTTTTTGTACAAGGATTTTCAAACGTTGCCACAAATTTTCTAAAGGATTCAGATCTGGGCTTTTTCCTGGCCAGGGTAATAATTGTGTGCTTTTACTTTTAAATCACTAGGGGCCTCTGCTCTCTACGAGCTACGCTCGCCAACCCCCACTCAGACACCTCAAACTCTAAAAGCACGCTAATTTGATCGGCTTTAAAAAAAAATCCGAAGAATGAATTATAATTAACGTAACAGTGACGATCTCCCTGCTAACGGGTTGTTTATGTCTTTGATTAAAACAGATCAGTGAAACATGTAAAAATAAGCTAATAACTATAAAATTAATTAAGTAAACAGAGTCTTTGTCTCTCGTTATTTTTATAAGATTTTTAAAAAAGACATTTTAAATGTATCGCTTTAAATCTAACGTTATTTTCACTAAAGTTTTCTTTCTCGATTTAATAATCAACTGAAAATACTTTTGTTGTTAGAAAGGAAATATTATTTGCGCTATCTTAGAATTCTCAACAATAGATTAAAATGATTATCTCAAAATATCAAGTAAATGTCTCGCGCAAATATATTTTTAAATTTAAACTGTTTGGGAATATTATGAGTAGGCAGTTTTAAATATGCCGTAATTTCCTCCGTGTACACTTTTAACGCATATAAATGGATTATTTTACAATTTTCTTTCGCTTTTAAAATTCACGTGTAAATACAGTTTTTATGATATAATTATAAATATCTTCCTGCTTTTAATATGTAATCATTTAATTCTCATTAGAAAGTTTTATTGTTTATAATAGTCACGTGTAATCAATTTTTAATTTGAGGAAAATATCATTCATTGCGCTGTTTTAAAATTTGGCAACAATTTTAAATAATACCCTTTTCTAAAAGTTGTAAAAAATGCCTCTGAAAATGCAGAAAAATTGAATTCGAAATAGAAATAAAACCTAAAAAAATGAGTCAAATTAAAAAAATAAATGTTGTCTACACACCGGGCACTTTTAATGTATAAAATTATATAATATGATTAAATTCCCATGTATAGTTTTTGCTCCTATAAAACTTTTTTAATGGAACGATTTTGACAAAGTTTAACATTAAATATTTCTTAAAAAAATTCTTCGATTTGAAAACTGTCTGAATCAGCGTGTTTATCAATTTTTTTCCTATAACACCACAGATTTCCGTATCTTTGTATGTAATATTTTTCTTAATATTAACGAAGAAAGGCTTCCGGTCACAAAAAATTCAAAACCGGTGGCGGCGGTGACAGCGTTAGTTATTTTTTTTTTCGATAGCTTCATTGCTTATTTTTGCCGTATGGCATGGAACTGAATCCGGCTGAAAGTTAACCCCTTGGGGACGAGCGGCACGTATACATGCCGCATGAAGCGCTCGGAATCCTTGTTTTTCCTCACCAGTAAAATTTTACTGTAAAATTTGCCTTATTTAATCAGCGCATTTTTCTCGATTCAACAAGACACAAATTTCTGATATAAAAAAACGGTGACAAAAGATTAAAAATTACGTAAAAAGCTCCCGTCCCGAAGGGGTTAAGTGGTACTTTATTGAAATAGAGATCCCTGATGGAAGGTATCAATTTTGGTTCCAGGACAGTTTGGATGTATATTTTTTTGGCATTCTGAATGCTATCAATCACTTGAATGCGGCCCACACCAACTGCAGACATACAGGCCCAAATCATGACATTTGTTGGGTTCTTCGTAGTTTTAAACGCAATCAGGATGCAGCTCTTCCCCTACTCTATGTCTCACATATTTTCACCCATGAATACCAAAGAGCGATATTTTACTCTCATCACTCCAGATTATTTGCTTCCACTGATTTTCTGGCATATTAATGTGTTCTTTTGGTCACTGAACTTGTTTCTTGTGTTGCTGAAGATTTTTAAAAAAAAATTTCCCCTTCATCAACACTTTTTGGAACAGAAAAAATATTTAATATTATGTTTCTTCTTTTTATATGATAGTCATTTCATTTATATATTACAGATTTTGATTTACAGTTTATTGATCAAAATGTAATTATTTGACTTCGGGGGAAAAACCCCAGAAGAGAGGCAGCTTTATTATATTCTATTCTAAAATAAGTAACTAACGCTGTCACCACTGCCGTAAATAAGCGTTTTGTGTCTGGAGGTCTTTCTTTGTAAATATTAAGTAATAACTACATTCAAAATTGTGAAATTCGGTAGAATTTTAGAAATGTTTGATAAAGACGCTGAAGCAGATAGTTCTTAAATCAAAGAATTATGTTAAGAAGTATTTAATGTTTTGATTGGTCAAAATCGTTTGATTAAAAAAGTTTTATAAGAGCAAAAGCTGTACATAGGAATTTAATCATTTTTCTAAGGATATACATTACGATGTTGCGGTGTGCAGACTGCATTTATTTTTTTTTAATTTGAATAATTTTCTGGG
This sequence comes from Maratus speciosus, assembly GCA_963932465.1. NCBI lineage: Eukaryota > Metazoa > Arthropoda > Arachnida > Araneae > Salticidae > Maratus > Maratus speciosus. The sequence continues at coordinate 477,377,556 of OZ010795.1, read as the reverse complement.
GATTGTTTTAAAATTATTTAAATTAAATTTGCAATCATTTCAATTTTTTTCATATTTCCGAAAAGTTTATTATTATTATTTTTTTGCATATTTTAAAAACAGCGCAGAAACTAATAATTATTACAATTTAAAATTTATTTACACGTTACTATTAAAAACAGAAAGAAAAACTTTCAAATTAGAATTAAATGATTACATTTTAAAAGCAGGAAAATACTGAAAATTACGTCATAAAAATTGTATTTACGCGTTAGTATTAAAAGAGAAAAAAAAAAAACATTAAAATAATAAATTAAAAAAGTTTCACGTGAATATTTAAAGAAAACTTTAGAAAGATAAATTCATTAATATCCGTTAAAAGCAGTAAATGGGAGAAATTACGTCATATTTCAGATGACCAAACATTAACAAACAGTTTAAATTAAAATATATATATATATATTTACACGATACATTTCTTTTATTTCTTTATTTATTTTAAGCTATGAGGTATTCGCTACGGCTTTTGCCGGCATGACCTCATATGATCCCAAAATGGCGTTATTTCCCTGGAACAACCTTCCTCCACGAGGAAAAAAAGGCAGAACCTTTCTTTCATATTTCGAGATTTAATTTCATTTATTGTTGCCAATTCTAAGATAGAAGAAATAATAATATTTCCTTTCAAACAACAAAAGTATTTTCACGTGAATATTAAGAAAAGAAAGAAAACTTTGCTGAAATTTACATCAGATTTAAAACGACGCATTTAAAATGTCTTATTTAAAACAATTTTCTTATAGCGTTGTTACAAAAATGCTGAGAGACAAAGATACTGTTCACTTAATTCATTTTATATTAACTTATTTTCAAATGTTTAACTGATCATATTGAATCAAACACAAAAACAGCTTAAAAGCAGCTGATTCGGCCTTAAAATTCTTCAATCAGAGGGAAATAAATGGAAACCGTTTACAAGGAGATAGCCACCGTTTTATTATTATTATTATTATTATTATTATTATTCAATCTTCCGTAATCTTTTGAAAGCCGATCATATTAGCGTGTTCAGTCTGGGGTGTCTAAATGAGGGTTGTCTAGCGTAGCTCGTAGGGAGGGGGGGGAGCCCCATAGTGTTACTATATTTTTTTTATCTTGATTATATGTTATAAGTATATCATAATTACAATAGGTGAAGTGAGGATGTAGAAAAACATCGAGTCGCGGAATTTAAGAAAAGCGATTATAGAGGATAGGGAGTTTAAGAAAAGCGAGTAGCTTCCAAAGCACAGCTTCTAAATTTCGTTTATAACAAAGCAAATAAACATATTTTCAACCGGAAAACTTATTTTATAAAATAGAATTATTTGATTTAAAAAAAATTGCAGGTGGGTAAATATGTTATTGCAATAAAATCTATGAAAAACGAACAAGTGTTCCCAAAGTAAATTTTTGATTCAAATGAGAAGAATACTATACCATTATGAAAGGCGATCTGCCTGAAAAAGTAATTCTAAAATGCACTTTCCGGTCAATGTATCAGGTTTCACTGTACCGAATTCGCTTTATACAATATATTTATTTATATATTTATTTTTGTGCAGTTGTGTATGCCGCATATCTGCTAAACCGTCATATAAAAGCTTCTGTTTGCGTAGAGACGCTAATTTTTGGCTTCCATTATTTCTGAAGAGGATTTTTCGATTTATTTATTCGCATAATTCTGCCATTAAATATTTAAACTGACTTACGGTGCTTAAAATTAAGTATCTCTTCACACACTGAGTTTAATATTTGCTACGGTGTGCAAGTTCTAACAACACACAAAAATATGTTTTTGTATATTTTTTGTATATTTACTGCATTTTCATCAATGTTTTAGAAGACTATTCAAGAGGGTTGCCAACTGAGCAATGATTTCCGTAGCATCGCATCAATTTGACCTAGGATAAATGAACATATTTTAAAACACAGAAAATTTGTATAAAAAAAAAATAAAGAAAAGCCACCAAAAAACAAGACGATAGTAGCGTTTAGAATATTCCAAATGAAATTATAGCTGAGCTACAAGATACGAAGTCTTGGAATCGACTAATCGTAAATTCCTAAATATCCTTTGACCATTAATGACGACGAAAATAATGTATGGCTTTTGAAAAGTGCCTGTTTTATGGGTAGAATAAGTTTCCGGTTGTTGTTGGATACTACCTTTTTTTTCTAGTTTATGAATTCATGGAATATTTTTAATTTGTTTTTTGTTAAATTTTAGTTCTTTAAAAGTTCTTTAGTTCTTAACCTTTTATTTATTTATTTTGCTAAATTGTTTTGTATCTTTCTCTTATTATTATTTTTTTTAATTTAAAAATTTAGATTTTTCGTGTAGTTTTCTACCACAGTTAAACTCCGTTTCTCAATGGCTCCTTCTGTCTCTACAAGTCCCTTTGGGTAGACTGGGGATTGTTGAACCATTTTTTCTTTGATATTTTTTCTTTTTTTCTTTTATTAAAATTTTTTTCTTACTTTGTACAATTAAAGCTTAACAAAACAGGTGAAAATTTGAAAAATACTAAATAATGATTTCTATATAAAGTTCAGAAAGACATCAAGTGACTGGGCTAACGTGTCCCGGCGAACGTGTTAGATTGGCCCCCTAAAATGATTTGATTTTCGGATTACTAACAGAATTAAAAATAAATAAATAAACGGTCAAGTGCGAGCATTGCTCACAGAGGGTTCCGTAGAATAAATATATGAATTTTTAATTGTATTATTAAAAAAAAAAAAAAAAAAAAAAAAAAAAAAGTTGCTAAAAGGTTGCTAAGACTTTTTAAAAAACTATATAACGTAGGGTTGGGTATAACTGTATGTATTAGAAAAGTGTAATCGGGTATACCATGAAAGTTCAAAGAGATATATAAAACAATATCAAATATAGCTATTCGTATAACTCTTTTTTTTTTAAATTATCCTAATCTGTTTATGATGAACTTAATTCGGTACTGACAATAAAGGCAGTGCATAGTTAAACTTCATTTGGCATTTCATGAAACTAAATTCAGCGTAGTAATAACCTTTATTTCTACAGTGTATCTAAAACAAAATCTTTGTTCAAAGTTTAAATTTGGCATTGTGCTAAGCGCGCTTTGAATTGAGGTCTCAAAGTTGCAACGCCGACTTGGTCAGTGCCACGTTTTTCCAGATAGGTGTTTAATTAACTTTTAAAGTCACTCGAGGCGTATTGAGAGATACAATCAATGCAAACTATCGCGAATTTCACAGTATTTATGCGATTCATTCTAATTAAATATTTCGAGGGCGATGCCCTTAAAAAACGGACACCTAATTTTAATTCCAAAACAGACAAATGGCACGAAGAATATTTAATTAAAATTTTCCTTTTATCATGTACGTGAAAATAAGCAAGTTCGCATTTTCTAATAAATTCGTTTATAATTTCTGGTGTCAGTTCATTATTTCATAAGTTTATAAATAGAATTGCTCCGTGCCGGAAAGGATTAATTGGTCGCAGGACTTTTAAAGCTTCAAAATTTAAGAAATTTAAATTTTTTTAGATGTTAAACTCCTATCTTTTCTCAATATTTTGATATAATTGTTTCCTTGAAATTCCCATTAGAACAGAAGTTTTGGCTTTTAGAATTATACCCGCTGAACAGCTGAAGCGGCGTTTCCGAAACTTTAAAGTCATTATTTTTCAAATGGCGTTTTGGGGTATAACGCGCAGGATACCTCAAAAACTTCTGAATATTTTTTCATGAAATTTTCAAAACGTAGATTCCATGTTATTCTGTATAAACTGAACCTAAAATTTCCTTTTTATTGTTCAAAAAAAATATTTTTTAGGTGATTTTACTGTTGAATTTTTCAAAATTTTGTACTAGCTAAATGCAGCATTGCATTAAAAATATAAAAATGCTTTAAATACAAATTTATTTAAGTTCAAGGAAATTATTACAATCTGAAGTATAAGTAAGCACCAAAATTTTCATTCTAGTTGCAATATTTATTTTGTAATCCTGCGCGTAAAATGTTATGCCACTTTTTTGTTCGACAAATGTCCAACAGTTTCGAGCCCCCTATAAATACTAATTCTGTATCTTGCAATTTTTTAAATACATGAAACTAAAGAACATTCTTTAACTAAAGAATCTTTCATTCCAATTAAAATTGTGTTTTAAAATCATATACATTTTAAGACATTAAATGTTGAAAATGGTCTTTTTTTCATTTTTTCCACTTTTTAGTGTCCCGAGACCACTTAAATTAGTATGTTTTTAACAATTTGACGTTTATTGCTTTTATACTGTTACTGGACATTACATTACACATATATATCATTAAAAGTCGTTAACTAGGCATAGAGTACGCCGCCCTGTCCTTGTGTATGTCCAAACTGACCGTACCTTTAAGGGTTAATATCTCAGCTAATTACCGATGATTTTTTTCGAAAATCATTATCAACAATGCTTTTATTCTTCGGCAACGATAGGTATGTTCAGCGATGCTCAACAATTTTTCTGAATGCCCGTAAATCGAAATTTGTGTATAACAGAAAAATGCTAATTACTCAAAAACTGTGTGGGTAATCGCTATAATTTTCCCGCAAGGTTTATATTAACGTCTACTACCTCTAATTGTTTCATAATTTTAGTTTCAGTAGATTCGGAATTAGATGGGGGGGGGGGGACATATTTTTGCGCTACATTTTCAACAATATCTTTGAAAATATAATACCTAAAATTAAAAGATATGTATTTTTGAGTTCAGCGTTACAAAAGCTTTCACAGGATACACCACATGATATACAAAGAAAAGATTTTTTTTTTTAGTAGCATAATTAGCCCCTCTACTTTTTTACTAAATACATTTATGAATGTTTATTAATCTGAAAATATGTGGGTCAATGGTCTTTATTACTTCCCCGAATTTGAACTTTCTACGTTCCATAGTTAACGATTAAAATGGCTGTGACAGACAGACAGACAGACACAGGAGTAATCTTATAATGGTTCCGTTTTTACTTTTTAAGTACGGAACCCTAAAAAACGCATAAAATATAAAATGTAATTTTAATTAAATATGAACGCCATATCATCGGTATATAAAAGATTCAAAGGATACGAAAAGCTATTTTGTTTAACTTAACTACTGCTTTCGTTGAAATCTTATTCCTCATCACAATGAATGCAAATATGATATACTAGCTGACACGCGCGGCGTTGTCCGGGCCCGTAATAATATATTTAAATAAATCTGAAATTTTTATCACAGGTTCGTACAGAGAAGGGGTGGGGGGAGTGACGGTGCAAATTACCAGGACCCGTTTCTTGTTCAATTCCAAAGTTGTCTAAAGTCACAGGTTAAAATTTTTAAATTTTATATGTCTCATATTTAAACTTTTCTAATCCAAATTAATTGATGAATTCAATTGAAATTTAATTATATTTTCATTAATTTATTTTTTATTTAAAATCTTTATATGAAAAAGCTATTACAAATACAACATAAACTCCAATGCTGAAAAAGAAATAATAAATTTGTAAGCAAATATTAGTACTATATAGATTTTTTTTTAAGTACCTTCCAGCAAATTTGTTTTCTAATAGAGTAAAGCCTGTTTATAACACAATCCTGCAATAAGCTAAAAATAAAGGACTAAAATAAGCTAAAAAAACGGAATTTCATTGATATTGAAAAGAGGTAATTCATTATAGTGGTTCTAAAAACTATATTTCCCCGCTCATTAAGGCGGAAATTTCTGACACATTTACGAATTAAATGTATAGCTTAAATTCATTACAATTTCAGGCATGATTATCGAATTGAGTTATAATCGTATTTTTTTTTTCATTTTTCGATAGATGAAATTACATCTTGAATTCCAAGAGAAAGGCTCTATCATACTGTCCCATTCAGATGTTCGGTTTAAAATGCAAAATTTGACAGAATATTTTGAATAAACCTCTGCTTTTATGAAACAATAGAGAAAAACTGCTCTATAACATAGTTTCTGAATAAAAGTACCTTCTAATTTTATGCGTTTGGGATGAAAAGGGCTTTTAAAATGTGTCAGAAAATAGTCAATTTCGATTTGAGAACAGACTTAAAGCGGAAGATCAGTTTAAAAATTTTAAATTGTAAAAACGTTTTTGTGGTCCATTATTAAATAACATGTTACCCAACTTTAAAAAAATAATTATGACAATACTCAAATTAGAACAGGTTTTGTGATAAAATATGTCCAGCGATACTCATCCAAATAAAGGTAAATTTGAACTTTAAAGTCATTTTTCTTAAAGCAGATATTTTTCACATTGAGCTCATCATATTTCCAAAATTAAGTATTATAGAAACATAATATTTTGTATTATAGCGTCTTTTATATATTTTTTATAATCTGTACCTATTTTTAAGTAAGTACCTACAATAAATTTAATTATGTTTTACATTTTTATTGAAACTTTATAATAAATTTTGTATTTTATGGTTTAATTTCCTGTAAAAATATATTTTACCTGGAAACTTAATTATTATTTTAGGTTGAATTTAAAGTATGTTTCAAGTTCGGAACATCCATTAAGTTCGGAATTATTTTTCACTCACTTTGATTGATGTAAAAATATTAAAGTACATTTGAATTATAGTTCAAAATATAATGATGATGCACTGAATTATTCAGAAAACTAATTTTAAAATACTCATTTACAAATAATAATTTTATACAGTAAGTATCAATATTATTTTATATTTTCATTAATTTAATAATCAATTAAACAAAACCTGTTGTTCCTTAAAATAAGAGTTTTCAGATATTGCCTGCAGATAATAATTAAATTTTGAATTATTAGACAAGGTATGAAAGTTTTATTTACTACTTTTGCAATGACAAAATTTTTATAATTAACTGGCTACATAAAATTAAATATTTTTAACTTTCCTTATATGTTTGGTATCAATTATTTATATTTCCTAAATGAAGATATTTTGCTATTTATTCACCTTTAGGGAAGAAAAAACTGTATCTCTGTTTGCTGAAGGAAATTAATACGTATTTTCTTTTTTCTCGAGAAGATTTATTTTTCTTTCCAAACTGGTAGGAACGGTATTTAATTATCTTTCCAATATCTAAAATTGTTTAAAATGATGGGAAAATTTTCATAATATGTAAGCATGTCGATAATTAATAAAAAATGTTTTAATCAAAAGTATATATTAAAGAATATCAAGTCTATAAATGCTGAAGATATATACTTTTTTCCTAATATAAGTCAAAACAAAAACTCAATAAAAGAAATAAAGAGGAAATAACCATTCATATTTTACTACAATTTTTTTGTTGTATGCGTATTTATTTATATTCAAACATATTGTATTCTAATAAATATTGTCTGTAGCAGATAGTTAATTTCTAATTTTATTCTGCGAGCAGTTAAAGAATTTTCCAATTGAAAACATTATTGTTAAATTTTATTTTACAAAACAATAAACTTCGCTGTAATTTATAATTTTTCCTTTCATATAGTTATAAAAAATAGTTTGAAGAAAGATATTAACTTAAGAGTAGTTTTCGAAAGAAAGTAACACATATTGTAGTCTGTTTTAAAATTCTCCAAATTTATTCTAAATTATTCAAAATCACTAATCTTTCAAAAATATATGCATCTTATGTAAATGTACAAATTAGTCCATTCGTTTTTATTGTGGCAAATATTTAAAAAAAAAATAACTAAATCTTTTCTGACAACATGACAAATTTTCACCAGTTTTTGCCTTACAATTTCAGGTGAGTGTTTATAATTACAATATGGTTTTTCTGTTTTTGAAGCAGTAAACAAATATTTGACAAAAAAGATCCTTATTGTTTTCTAGAAGTTTGTAAATTTTTTTCATTATGGCAAAGTGGTTATAAAACTTTATTTTAAAACTAAAAAAAGGTAGCTTAAAGTTAATGACGTTCATATTTACAGCGTTTCCCGGCATTAAACCTACAAAAAAGTTTTTAAAAATACGCAATATACTGACAAGTCATAACATGTAATGGGTTATCACTCGTGAAGGTTTAGTTTTAAAAAGGATGAGATTTTTAAATATCCTTTTATAGACACAAAGCAACAATTATCTTAATAAAAGTTATTAGAGAAAGGTGCAGTAAAAAAATTAATTTTCGTATTTTATTATGTATGCAGCTTCTTGCAAAACAAATCCCTTTTCTGAAAGCTTGATTGGTATATTTTATGTGATTGAAAGTATGTTTTTTGTTAAGAAAAATACAACAATACAATCCACAAATGAAGATTAAAGTTAATTACTATCATAAATCCTTATCTGCTACCATCATAAAAGAAAGTGCATGAACTGATAAGGGAACTTATTTCAAATAACTAGATGTTTCAGCCAAGTTGTGGAACAATTAATGATTATTTATCTATCAAATGAAGTGGTTAAAAAATCTATTTGAAAACTAAAAGAAATAGTTTACAGTTAATAACGTCTAAATTTACAGCGTTTTCCGGCATTAAACCAACAAAAACACATTTTAAGTAACGGAATATACTGAAAAACATAACATTCAAAGTATTATCACTCGTTAAGGTTTAGCTTAGAAAAGGATTGGACTTTTTAAAAGTCTTTTTATAGACACAAAGCAACATGTTTTCTTTATAAAAGTTATACACAAAGGAAGCCGTAGAAAATTAAATTTCATATTTTAATATATATGGAGCTTCTTCTAAAACAAACTCCTTATCTGAAAGCTTGATTGGTGTACTTTATATGTTTGAAAGTACTGTAAGCTTTCGAAGGGCTGTGATAAATATTATATATCACTTACTTTTAATTAAGATTCAAGCAGAATTTTTGAATAAAATTTCAATTTATAGCTTTAGTGCAAAAATGTTGTAAAATTGAATATTTTTACTAGCGGACTTTGCCGGCTTCGCTGGTCTGTTTCTCTAAAAGAACCTTGAATCAAACGAAATATAGCTAGCAAAGACGAAATGTGTTTACCTATTTTTTTTAGTATAATTGTTATCTTGAATTTCGCGCTTCTACCTAATGGCTGCTGAGATATGGCAAATGTTCTAAAATTTTCTAATCCCCCCCCCCCTTTTAGACTCCTTAGAGTGGGGAATTTGTACAATCGCTGAAACATGTTTTCAATTATTTTTTAGTAGATTTATTTTATGGAATTTCACACTTCTACTTAAAACGGCGGCTGAGATATGGCCAAATGTTCTAAAAGTTTCAACACCCCTTTTAACTGGGATAAGAGACCTTAAAATCTTTCAAAATATATATTTTTTTATTTTTTGTAAATTTCACTTAAATATTATTCAAGGATACATTATATGCATTATGGCATGCATTTATCACACAAAAAAAAATATTTTTGAGAAAAAAAAATGGAATTTAGAAATCTTCGAAATGCCCCCTGCGCGTTCCATATCAATGAAAATCCCCCTTATTTTTTTTTAAAAGTTTGATTTATATATAGAAATAAAATATAGCATCGAATTTTATATATTTGAATTTAAAGGTAAAAATAAATAAATAAAAACTTTGAAATTTTTTCAAAAAAATTTCAAAGTTTTTATATATTTAGTTAGTTTTTACCTTTAAATTCAAATATATAAAATTCGATGCTCTATTTTATTTATATATATAAATCAAACCTTTATAAAAAAAAATATTGGAGATTTTCATTGATATGGAACGCACGGCGGTCATTTCGAGATTTCTAAGACGACGCGTAAAATTCCATTTTTTCTCAAAAATATTTTTTTTTTATTTTTTTTGTGATAAATGCATGCCATAATGTATATAATGTACCCTTGAATAATATTTAAGATAAAATTTACAAAAAAAAAAAAAAAAAAAAAAAAATGAAATTTAAATTTTTTTTGAAAAAATTTCAAAATTTCAAAATTTTTCAATTTTTTTTTTAAATTCAAATATATAAAATTCGATAAATTTTATTTATATATGTGAAACAAACTTTTATAAAAAAATATATTGGGGATTTTCATTGATATGGAATGCGCAGGGGGCATTTCGAAGATTTCTAAGACGACGCGTAAAATTCCTTTTTTTTCTCAAAAATATTTCTTTTCTTGTGATAAATGCATAACGCATATGCATATCCATAATGCATATAATGTACTCTTGAATAATATTTAAGGTGAAATTTACAAAAAAAAAAAAAAATAAATAAAATAAATATATTTTAAGGTCCCTTGTCCCTTTAAGGGTAAAGTCCTAAAAACGCTGAAACAGATGTTTAATTATTTTTTTAGTAGATTTATTTTCTTGAATTCCATGCTTCTACCTCAAACAGCTGGGGAGATATGGCAAATGTTCTAAAATTTTCGACCCCCCTTTTAACCCCCTTTTGGGGGATAATTTCTAAAATCGCTGAAATACGTGCTTAATTATTTTTTAGTAGATTTATTTTCTGGAATTTCATGCTCCTAACTAAAATGGCTGCTGAGATATGGGCACATGCTCTAAAATTACGACCCCCCCCCCTTTAACCCCTTTAGGGGGAGTTCAGAAATGCCTTAGTGGCCTTTACACCCAATTTTCATGTTTCTAGGTTCAGTAGTTTGGGCTGGGCGTTTTATATATGGAGATAAAGATTAAAAACTATCTCAAACGATTTTTCCCCATAGGCCGTAATGTAATGGGATTCTTTTGAGTGTTTCTGTAATCCCACACTTCCACCCACCGCGACCAAACTGCTTTACAAACAGCAGAAGATCGAGGGTTATATAACCACTACAACCGCCTGTGGGTGGCAGTACGTGTTCATGGAGAAAAGTTAGGAAATCAGATAGAACAGCGCCGATTAGTAACATCGTTAAGAATATGTAAAGACGTACATTTCGGTATATTACACTTTAAATTCTGATCCATAGATTTTGAAAAAAAAAAAAAAAACCTTAAATGCGCGAAGTTTAAATTAAATTGCGGAGAACTCGATTATGAAAAATTAATTGATTTAAATGGAAACCCACACAATTAGACAGCTATCGCCGAGTTGGATTGCGAGGGACACACAGAGACTTGGATTTTATATAAATAATTAGATTTGCAAATGAAATGTTTCGTAGATTCTTGTGTGAATTCAATATTACCACAACACAATAACTTCGCCCTGAAAAGTTTAAAAGATAACAATTTTCTTAATAAAAGTTATACGAAAAAGAGACAGTAAAAAAATTTAACTTCGTATTTTAATATGTATACAGCTTCTTGTAAAACAAACTGATTATCTAAAAGCTTGATTGATGTACTTTATATCTCAATACCTCTATTTTGAATCAAACGGGAATAGCTATATAGAATTAAATATCCGAATAGAATTAATAGAATAGAATTAGTTATATATAGAATTAATAGAATGATGTAGAATTAATAAAATAAAATAGAATATTACACGTAGAATTAATAGAATAAAATAGCCTATGACATATAAAATTAATAGAATAAAATTGCGTATCACATACCGGGTGTCCCAAAAAGGACTGACTGATTTTAAAATTCAATAACTTCCAAACGGTGACAGATATTAAAAAAATTCTTGCAGGAGGGTTATGCATAAAGTCAAAAGTTTTATTACAGTGATTTTCGATTTTAGTTCGAATTACAAAGAATAGATGGCGCTGTAAGCAATAGTCGCTAAATACAGGCTCGATTTTTGGTCCTTTCTGTTGTTCCATGCAGAAAAAGGAGATGGAAATGTATTATCCGAGCCACGAAGTACCACAAATAGAGCCTGAATTTAGCCTCTATTGATCGCAGCGCCATCTATTGTTTGTAATTCGAACTAAAATCGAAAATCACTGTAACAAAAACTTTTGACTTTATGCATAACCCTTCTGCAAGAATTTTTTTAATATCTGTCACCGTTTGGAAGTTATTGAATTTTAAAATCAGTCAGTCCTTTTTGGGACACCCGGTATATATAATTAATAGAATAAAATAGACTATCTTATATAGAATTAATAGAATAAAAGATACGATCATATATAAATTTAAGAGAATATAACAGAGAATCTGATGATGTAAATAAAAATATAATTCTATTTATCACTATATTGTATATGTTATATGATAATAAATATCTTAGGTCAGATATTCCGTTGAATGGGACAAAACAAAATATTTTCTTTTGTTTACATACAACTAGATTACCGCGAAGATTCCGTTTCTAACATAAAAGAAATGATTAGAGTCATAGTATACTCCTAAGTGCGTAATGCGAAATTAATTGGGAGCATCAATCCGTCTTTTCCTATTTGACATACATGCTTAACAGAAAGAATGGCCACTCCCTTCCTAAGTGTAATCACTACAATGAATCCGTTTCATGATAAATACATCTGCAAGTTTTTGTCTAGTCAGATGCAACTTCGAAACAGTTGAAATATTGCGTAATATAATATAATGGATGTTTATTTTTTTTTTCTTTTACTGGAAAAGAACGAAAAGGAAATAAAATACCGTGTCTCACCAGTTTTCGTAACAATGATTTATTCATTCAAAAATATTGATACACTGTGATGACTTTTTGTTTACTTCTGGGAAATGGTTTGTTAATATAGTTTTAAGGATTTGAGAGAAAATTATTATTTTTCTTAGCGTAGTTAGTTTCTTTTTCCTTTGTCTTTATTTCCTTCCCATATTCTATTAATACATTTTTTTCCTTTAGAAATACATTCTCGTTTCACACTCTTAATTCTCAAAAACCGCAAAGAGCAGTCGTAGATTAAATGAGGCATGCTACTTTTATCTCGCATAGAAACAACTTGCACAGTACACTTGCATGCTTAATTTGGTTGCTATGCAGGATCTTTCCCATGCCTCCTTTCTTTATTTTTTTTTTGGACTGGGTCAATACATCTGCATCTTTCCTTTCCAACGTATAAATTCTTATCATAAATTTTGTCTGCAATATCTTATTTTTAATTGCATATGCCTTCAAACGGCTCGCCGCGCCTATTCCCATGATTTGGCAACCCCCCTGTAAAATGCGGCTTTGTGGTTTTCGGTTCCCCACATTTTCTCGGTTATCCGTTGGCGTTAAAATTTCATATGTTGCCCTTTTACCCCCCTCATTGACAATACATTAACGGTTTTGAACACATGTCTCAATTCAATGGAATTCTCGTCAGATTTCTACTGGCTTGCTAGTTTTGTAAATTACTGCTCGCCAATAATTCAATGCTCTAAAATGTGATTATGACATGATTCTCTTCCTGATCGTGTATCTGTAAGGATAAAATGTAGATCGTCTCCTCTCCAGCACCGGCTGTGTTGCTGTTGCCGCCGGAAAACCTCGATTTGTGCGGACCTGGATAATAAAAAACCTACTGTTTACATCTGGGATTCCTATTTACTGATTGTGTGTCTTTGTTTTAACTCAAACCTGGTCACATATCTTTTCGCATACTACATTGTAAAAAAAAATCTGTAATCCTACAAAACTAGTTTTTGTAAAACTACAGAAATCTGCATGTTTACTAGAATTTTATCTGTAACCGGGTATAATATTTACCACTCGCATAGTAGAAATACATGAAATATCTTAGTCTCCCATGTCAGCCAATGAGAAAGGACTTCAATGGTGACGTAATGACTATTCACGCAACCACAGAGGTGTTCAAGGTATCCATCTTGATTATGATTTCAAATTAGGATGTAAGTAAATATTTCGTCTTTATGAGTTAAATTTTGTTATATTTCCATTCTCCTTGATTCCTAATAAGTAAAAATGAACTACACAGTAAGACCGTTTGATTTCGAATTATAATGTAACATGATTTTAGCAGGTATTAATGCGATATCATCCTATTATTTTATTGTTAAATATTTATCGTTCAGTCAAATGACTATTCTTTACATCAGTGTTTACTGCATGCGTGCAATTTCCAATGTTTTATGTAAAAAATAATATTTTATTGCAATATGGTTAGCAGATTAAATATTTTGTTTCTAATTAGTGATGCAATGAATAGTACCCCCCCCCCCCTTTTGACTGATAATGAAGGCTAAATATTCCACTATTCTTCTGCAGAATACTTAAAATGTATACCAAAATTATCTTTCTTAATATTAGAGTCGTGCCGTGTAATCGGTATTTATTGTACTAGATTCCGGCATCGGGTCGGGTTTACCTTTCTTTTTTGGTTCGGATCGGGTCGGTTTGGGTTTTGAATCTTGTGTGTCGGGTTCGGGTTGACTGATTTTTCAAAAGAATGTCCAAAATATTTTTTTTCAGGTTAAAAATCTAGGTATTGGGCAGATGTGCCAGCAATGTATAAAATTGAAAGTTTGTTTATAAAAAAAAATTATACAATAAAAATTTTACTTTAAAAATTTTCTTCATAACACCCCCCCCCCCCCCCCCCTCACGCTTACATGTTTTATAATCTGTGTTATTGTTGATACTCTTAATCAAACCAATTAGGAAGCAAAAAGTGATCCTTCGAAGTTCCACTATTTTTCATTTATGTTGGCGAACATGCAAAGAGGTGGTTTAAATTAATAAATTTTATATATTCTTTTACTTTCCTGCAAAATTTGTTTTTGTTTTGGTAGTAATAAAAATTTTTGAATATGATCATTCTAGACATTTCATCAATCGCACACTAGATGAAGCAAAGGTAGCCCAATCTCCAGTTGAAAAAAGTTGCATAAGATTTCAATTGTATAAAGTAAAAGATTATTTCAAGATCAGAAGTGATTTTGCTTCATATATTTTTTTATGCTTTCTGAATATTAATGACTTGTTTATGCATAGATGTAATAGTTTCCCTGTTTATGGAACATTATACTGTATATTATCAATAATATAAACTAAGCCTTTAAGCATGGATTAAACTAAGCATGGGACAAATTTTGAAACTTGCAATTTCTTTAATTATAAAATTGTTTCTGAAAATTATGTTTCTATATTGTTCAGGGACATTAGAAAGTGTTTCATTTTGTATTCTGTAAACTGAAATATTGTTTTTGTGTCAAACAAAGTTCATTTTCTTATTTTTGTAAAATGTGTCCCATTCCTCCATACTCTCTCCTATGCTTCTAACTCTGAATATTGGGCACTTTTCTATGCATACACACATATCATGGGTATGTGTTTTAAAACTATCAGAAATATTATACATATGTTTGCGTGTATATGAAAAATGAAATGTTGGTAAAATTTTTCTATTCCTAGAGAAGGATAAATGGTTCTTAACTGTGCCTTTAAATAAAAAGAATTTATCACATTTCTTATATATGTATTTTTTTCTTAACTTTTAACTCAAGTTACCGGCCTCTCAGACCACAGCTTTTTTTTTAAATTTTTATAGTTTTGCAATTATTTATGTACTTGCAATTTTCAGTTTAACTACAAACACTACCGAAATTTTGTTCCGTTGTGAACTTTAGTACTATCACCAGACACTTTTGAATAGGTAAATTTTAATTATAACAGTCCTGTACAAAAAGTTCAGTACAAAAACACCACCCTATGAGTTAATCTTGCCTTTTATTCATCTTTCGATAAAGCGGTCTCACAGACAACTTCACACTAATTGACTTCACACTAGTTGTGACAATTTCTGTGACATCAGTTAAAGGTTAAGGAGTAAATTTAATAATAGCTCATTCATATTGAAATATGTATTTATTTTATCTGAAAAATTGTTCTGCTCAAACTTTTTGTGAAAATCTTAGACTTGGAAAAAACCTAAATATAAACAACTGCATTTTAATTTTACGTGAGTTTGAGCGATAAAATGCCGAGTTTTTACTTTCTCATGCAAAGAGAGATATAGGGTAGGTAAGGGTAAAGATATGAGCGGGGCAAAAATACGCACCGGCTGATTTCATATGAAGCAACATTTCGGCTCTCATGACCAATAGGTGGCAGTTTTGTTTCAAGTGTACTAGTCATTTATTTAAACCTTTGATTAAAAGTAGCAATTTGTGCTAAGAAAATGAGGTAAGTTTAAATTTTCGAATTTTGATCTAATATTTTTTAAATTTCACTTTATTTTTTAGCTGATAGTACCTGGAATTTTTACAAATCCAAAATTTTAGTGGAGATCGAAATATTTTTAGCTTCTAAATGCCGTAGTTTACCTCGATCACATTTGTTTATACTTATAGGTAGCCGGTTAAGCAAAATACTGCAGAATAGGGTAAAAGTACGCATCCTTCTTGGGACAAAGATACGAACATGTTTAAGATATGGGACTTTGCCCTATCATTTTAGCTAGATGCAAAGCTTTTCACAATTTCTAAATTTATATTATATAAAATATAATAGCTGCTTAACTAATATAAGTTAGTAAACTACATTTTCCTTTTTCTAGTTAAGTTTTTTTTTTTTTAAATATAGAACGTTGGTATCTACCTACCTACTTTTAAAAATCAATATTGTTTCATGAATCGCTTTTGTTTTAAACCTTAATCCTTAACTCCTGTTAACGGTCTCGCCGATTGCTGCAATATTCAGTTTTCACAGTTTAACTTGTAATTTTCAATTTAAATAGTTATGTTAGTTTAATTTTGATTCGTTTGGTAAATTAGAAGTATAGCTGAAGACTTCTGAATGCGGGAAATTTTACTATAATAGCCCTTTGCATAAAGTTTAGCGCAGAAACCGCCTCTTATGAGTCAGTCAACCATTTTATTCAATCAACGATTAAGCGGTCTCGGAGACCACTTACAGTATTTATGAAACGATTTTTGTCACAACAGTTGGAGGTTAACTGCTATTTGTGATCTCGCAGACCGCTGTTCTTTTCATGGTCTAGTTTAGAATTTTCAGTTTAAATATTATCAAAATTTACTAATGCTTTTACATTACTCATTCATTTTAGTGAAAATAGGGGCAAAATTCGGCCGTAATGGGGAAAAAATGCGCACTGCGAATCTTTTGCCACATCACTGCATACTTTTAGCCCAACGAATAGGGCAAAGATACGCAGAGCAATGTTTTTTTTTTAAATTACAATTTCTCACGGAATTATAATTTGACAGAATGTCGTTTGATAGTGGTCGTTTGATAGTGGAACGTGCCTAAGGTTTTAATACAACATTTTAATCAGTCGTCACATAAGTTTAGATCAATGTGCTCGTTAAAAATCAAAATTAATAAGTGCGTAACTTTAGCCCCCACCTATCCTACATCACTTAGGTGTGTCATGTGATTGTGAGCCATGTTGTGGACAACTTGTCAGCAAGCGCCATTGAGATCAACCATGATGGTGAATATCGATGGCGCTTTTTAACAAGCTGTCCTCACTTCAAGTACTTGTGGGCATGATACCCACATATGTTTGAATATTAAAGTATATACATTTGTCCATTTGCCTACATAAAACATTGTTATTAGAGATGTAATTGTAGATTACATTTCATAATATCAATAAAACAGGATTTCCTTTCCTTTTATTTCGGGTTCGTGTTGAAATAGGCCTGGGTTGAGTTGCAGGTTGCCGGAAATTATTTTGGCTGATTCTGGCCAGGTTGCGGATCGAGGAAATATTTTTGGAGGGTTCGGGTCGAGTTGCGGGTTGACTTAAGTATAATATTCGGTTTTGTGTCTGGTGCAACTTGACCCGTGCAGGACTACTCTGTAGTCGGGAAATTTTTAATATATCAGGATTCGTACGGTCCTTAAAAGTACTTGCATTTTTCAAAAGTTTTTTTTGTGCTTGAAAGTGCTTATTTTCACAAAAAAATTTTTAAAAGCTCTTTAAAGTGCTTTACTGTCATATTATTTCTTAATCGGGGGGTGGAACTCTTCTGCATTTCTTTTCATTTCTGATTTAAAAAATAAAGATAAAACTGCCATTGCTAACCTTTCTTCTGAAATTTCACCTCCCCTTTTTACTCCCTTCTCCACAATACCAAAGTTTAAACTGTTTAAAACTTTTTTTTTTATTCTTTAACTGATGTTACCGGTCTCACAGACTAGTGCTTTTTTCAATTTTCATAGTTTAACTTGCAAATTTCAGTTTATTACAAACACTACTGAAATTTTGTTTCACTTTAGTACTAACACCAGAGACTTTTGAATAGGTGAATTTTAATTATAACACTCCTGTGCAAAAAGTTTAGTACAAAAATAACATCCTATGAATTTATCGCGGCTTTTATTCATCTTTCGTTGGAGCGGTCTCACAGACCGCTTCACACTAGTTATGTGACAATTTCTTTGACATCAGTTAAAGGTTTAAAAAAAAAATTGCTCTACTGTATTTGTTACTTTAAGTGAAAAAATAATCGGTCCTAAATTTCATTAACTATTCATTCCATCATATCCATTTCATTAAAATTTTATCTGAATTTCACCTTCAAAATTTCGTTTCCCCGTTTTCTTCACATCTCACAGTAATAATACTTAAAGTTTCAAAACTCTTTAAAACTGCTTAAATTTAAAAAAAAAAAAACTGTTCTGTGTCATTTTATTGTCACAATAAATAATAAAGATTTTTCTTCCCACTCGAAATTGGCATCCCCCCCCCCCCCCGCCAAAAAAAAAAAAAAAAACTTAGAGCACATAGAATTTTAAAGTCTTTAAAACTCTTTATAGACCAGTGGTAGGGGTGGAAAAAAGGGCCGCATTTGGAATTAATTAGGGGAAAACTGGAAATTGTTTTAATCCTTTTACTTAAAGTCTAGAATGAATGTACTAAGTTTTCCCCCTCTTACTAGGTGAGTGGTTGAAGATATGTACAGATTTATAGTCAAAAAACACATTTTTATTAATTACCATAACAATATCTAAAAAAAACTAACTCTATCAAAAACATTGTCAATACAGATGTTGTAGAGGTTAAAATTCTGATTGAAATGTGTACTTAATATTTTTGTTGAATTTTTACAATTATAATGCAAAGTTTTGCCTAATTCGTTAATCAAGTGATTGAAGCCAGAACAGACGAGGTTATCAGTTCACCCTGTTTCTAATTTATATATATATATTAATTTATTGAGGATTTTGTAATTATTTTAGGCTTTATTTTGGATATTTTCAGAGTTATGGCTTAATTTCTTGATTACGGAATATAGCCCAGTGGTAGGAAATGAAAAAAAAAAAAAAAGGCCGAATTCGGAATTAAATACGGAAAAGCTGTAAATTGTTTTAATCCCTTCAACATAGGTCAGAAATAAACGTACTAAGTTTTCCCGCCCTACTAGGTGCGGCTTTGCCGCTACGAACAAATAGATAACTTAAAAAGTGCACTATTTCATGATTTTTAGCATATTTCAAAAATGATTTGTAAATGATGGGAAATATTGTTTATGATCTCTGATATTGTATTTGAATTATGCGTCGTATTTAATTTGACATATATAGTGAATAACAGTGCGTATGCATCACATTTAAGGAGGTCGAAAATAGTGCGGAGGAGCGAGGGAACAAATGAGTGTGCAGGATTCTTGTCGCTAGAGGAATAGGTCAACCAATAGCACAATTTTAAACTTCGATATTTTACGAAAAGGACTAAGATGGTTTTAATAAAAATTATATTCGACTAGTATACGAGCATCTTAAGTTAAATTCATAAAATTTTAAAACCTTCGGAATATTGAAAAAAAGTATTATTAGTTAGCTTAAAGTTAGCTTTACGTTTTTTTAAACTAAGGTTTAAGGTTGACGATATCAGTTGAGAAATGGCATGTAAAACTGCTGTCAATTATGTACCTCTTTCTCGATAACTACTAAATTATAATCCTCAAAATATACAAAATAAAGCATTAACATATTTACAGAAACATCTCAAGGGCCTCAACAACTTAAAGAAAATACATGTATGTAATAAACGGAGGCAGGGTGGATTGATAACTCTCTCTCCTGATTAGCGGTTAAGGCAAAATTTAGAAATAGAATTGCGACCTTAATGTTCAGCAAAAATATTAATATGGGTACTCATTTTATTCAGAATTTCAAATTCTACAACATTTGTATTGACAATGTTTTTGGAAGCATTAATTGTTCTGAGATATTGTTAAGATAATTTAAAAAAAGTTTTTCGACTATAAATATGTACATATTTTCTAATGTTCACCTAGTACGTGGGATAAAACTTGGTACTTTCATTTTAGACCTAAACGGAAGGGATTAAAACAATTTCCAGTTTCCCACCCACAAAAATTGTGAGTTACATCCCCCGATCACGGGTCTTTGAAATAGAATTGTGACAATGTTCAACAAAAATATTAAATGGAGTTCTCATTTTACTCAGAATTTTAAGCTGACGACAAGCTGAACACGGAAATTGCAAAACCTAAATTTCATTCCAGATTTCAAAGTGCTGCCATTTGCAAAATGACATCAGCGTTACGCGCAGATATATTTGTTTTTTATAATATTGATAGATATAGATTTTATTTTCATATCAAAATCTTGGTGTTTTTTTTTTCTTTTCAAACTAATTTTTTTCACCCTTAAATCCATTTACATCTGAGCCAAATCAATACTCGATCATTTCAAAGCTACTGTATAACATTAAGTGTGTGTTTTTAAATAATATATAGGGGAGACCGGGGGAATGCCGCCAACCCGGGTTATGCCGCCACCCCACCTAGTTTAAAAACTAAGGGCAGTTTGACATAGTGAATGTGCCTGCACTATAGCGGCCAACAATATAAACAGTACCTAAAGTGAGAGTGACTTTGCTGTACGTCGTTCGTTTGTTCTAGTGAAAAATGTAGTTTTCCTCTAGTTGCTTATTATTTTGGAGCTTCAAATGAGTAGAGATAAGCACCTTTTATTGTAACATTAGGTATTTAAGATAATATGATCCGTAATCTACATGCATTCGCCGACATTTTGATGCAATATGTTGAACAAGTTCGGTTCTTCTTTCGGCTTTGCTTGGGGATTTCCGCCATATTGTCCTCTCGGGGTAATGCCGCCGCCATGCAAATCGGGTGAGAAATGGCCTCATTTTAATATAGTGGAGCCAATTCAGCAGAGTGACTTTTGCAATATGAAGTAAATTGTAAGGTTAACCATTATTCTGCTCAATTACTTTGCTTTCTAACTATTTTCAGTATGTTGTGTGTTTCTTAGTATCCATTTGATGCATGGACTAGGTCATTAAAGAGTGGCGGCATTACCCCGGTATAGTGGCGGAATTACCCCAGTGTCCTGGGTAATCCCGCCACTGTGCAGAGGTTTAAAAAATATTTTTTTATGTATTCTTACATTAGTTATGATTACGGTTAAATTTATACAGATATTAAAGATCATGATTCAGCTTTAGAATTTTTACTATTAAAAAATAAACACTTTTTCGAGGTGAAAAAATTTAAATTCCCTTAAGGTGTCGCCATTCCCCCGGTCTCCCCTACGTAATGTGAGTCGTACAGTAAAATGCGCAGAAAAACAGAAAAGTGACTTCGGACAATGAATTTTTTTAAAAGATTAATTTTCTATTTTTTTTAAATGTATTGCAGTATTTCAAAGAGAATTGAAAGTATATGCTTTTTGGTATTGTTATTATTATTTGGTATTAATATTTTGCATAATTTGATTTTTGGAGTCTTATGTGTAATTTTGAAATATGCCTGGAAAGGGATGTGGGGGAGGGACAAGGTTCTTCCAGTATTTTAAATTCTTAAAGTTTGTCGTTATCATCTAGACTCTTTGAAATTTTTAGATGGTAAAAACATAATGCTTTCGTATCCCGAGTGAAAAAATATTAATATTTTGTGGGAAAAAGGCTGGTAAGATTTTTACCACGATGTAACTCAGGTTTTTGCTTATTTTGTCGAAGTTTTTGCACATTTTATTTAGTAAAAAATATTTATATTTGTCCGAATGTTAAGAAATTTTCTTAGGTAAATGTAAATCTCGCCTGTTGATTTGCTCCAAAAAGATTGTGTTAAAATACGGACGTTTAGTTAGTTTTATGGTAGAAAAAATATAGTCTTTGTGAGGCACGAAGTGACCTACGCTCATTAATGTATTTGAAAGAGTTAAAACTCATGTTTTTAAAAATCAATTGCATCATCAGTTAGAAGATTTTAACTTTTAGAGCATATATATATACATATTTGCCGATACTTCTAAAATAGCATCCTGGAATAAATTGCTACAAGCTTTCGGAAAACTTTTTTGATCTTTTTTTCAAAACTTTAACTGCTAGGTGGGGAGAATATCGTAAATTTAATATCGGAATATATCAACGTGTTAATATTGGTGATATATCGCGATAACTACCGTAAAGTGTATGCGAATAGAAAAATTGCTTATTTTAAAAGATAAATGGCATGTTACCAAAAATTTTGGTAGAAACAGATGTAGAAAGGAGCTAATAAATGTTTCATGCTATTTTCTTCTACAACATCCTTTAAATATATGTAGGGAAGGTGGGGCAAAATCGGGTACCATAAAAGTTGTTAGTTTCAAATGCTGTGAAATGGGAAAACAAACTTTGAACACTGTTTTTAATGTAAAATGAATCCTTGGCTATAATAAAATGTTCTTTTCAAACAATATGTATATATATAATTATTTATATTAAAAAATAGCTTTTTTCAAACGTATGCAAAAATCTGGTTTTACCTCGCTGGTTGAGTAAAATTGGGTATTCATTTAAAACTACTGGAAACTCATTTTGGTCAAAAAGATCTTGCTTAATATAGTAAAAAATGCATTTTAATTATTTTTAACAAAACGAAATTGCACATGTGTTCTTCCATGTGTAAAAAAATAATTCGTTGGCAAATTTTCTACGTTGTATAGGCTTGCTTACTTTGCACTGTACGTTTTCGAGTTCTTTTAGCTTCAAAAATCACAGATGAATTTGTCATCATATTCTTCTGCATTACTACATGCTTCGTGTGCCTAATCGTGGAATTTTAAACATCGTATTTGGATTTAGAATTTGAGTAAAGTTCATAGCAAAACATACAGGTTTCATTATCCTCTTCTTTTGAAGATGTGTCCGCAATCTTTTTTGGTTTCTTTTCTTTTAAAGAAACTTCTTTTTTCGTCTTGCAGTTTGTTTGGCTTATTTCTCCTTAATATCTGCTTCGATCTGTAATTTATAGGGAGAAGAAATCAAAATAAGTTTTTCCCTTTCTTTTCTCAATTCTAAAGCCTTCCTTAGAAGGGGATAATAACATTTTAGGCGAAATTGGAAATACAGATTGCTGGGCTACATAGTCTGAAGATGTCGAATGGATAATTTTAATAATGTATTCTGTTGATGTAACATTTTGAATGAGTGATGCCGCCTGTGATTGTGATGTTAACTGCTGCATCTGGAAGCAGCTCGACGTGAAAGCTGCTGGATGTTGTCAACTCGTTTATGTTCGGAAGGTTGAGTTCCATTATCCTGTGATGACTTTCATGGGTTTCTCTGTCACTTCCGAAGGAGCAAAAAGATGGTCTGGAAAAACATTGTTGTAGGGGAAAATCCCTGTTTTCTCGAACCTTCTGATTGCAGTATTTACAATTGCTGCTCTCGAAAATGCAGTTTTAAATAATTTTCCAATTTGGTAAATTGTTATGGATCGCGCAGAGTTGGAAAATAACCACTTTTTCACCTCTTGTTCTTAGTATGAGCTTAGAGATGCTTGAAAGACACATCAAGGGGTTGAAATCGATGCGTTGCGTAAGGAAAGAAGCATATATAAATACATTGCTTTCTCTTACTAGATTAACTGGATTCTTTTGTATGAATTGAACACCTATTAAGGATTTAAAGAACGGACTTTTCAGGACAAGGATTGGAAAAAATCTGTACATTTTTTAACCAAATCTTCCTCTTTCGTAATCCATCCACTCCTATTATATACAGCAAATGAGTCTGGGGAAAGTTTCATTCGTCAAGAGGGTTTTTTTTTTTTTGCCTGTTTAATATTTGATAAAAAAAAATTCTGTTATAGATTATATAGCCTAGTTATATAGGATTGGGATTTTTTGGATTATTTGTCAATTTGGGCAGATTATTTTATTTAGAGAAACAAGTCACGAAATATATTTGCATTTTAAGTGGACCCATAACGCAAGTTATTACACCTCAGATTAGAAAGTTATTTATTAAAATGTAATAAGCATAATATAAAATTATACCTTAATTAGTACCATTATTTTGTTCATTAATAATTGCAAATTATTTAATTTCATAAATGTAAGTTAAAAATTAGACCCACTTTTTAATATAAAACAAAATCAAAATTAAAGTTTTTTCTTTATAACTAGATAGATTTAGAATTTTATTATAACTTAACAGCATTAATTGCAATTTAAAATTCCATGCTAATTTATTAACTTTACTAAAAATACATTCTATCAGTGTCGGACAAAATCGGGTATAACCAGTTCTGACCCACTCTTAAGTACCCGGTATTACTTCAACATAACAGAGTTTAAACATAGCGTCACTACTCTTAATCCTATAAGCAAAAGATCAGTAAAAATTTTAAAATATTATCAGGAAAGGAAAGAATTAGATATAGTACTCAGGAATATTTAATATGCTGAAAAAACGTGGTTATACGCGTAAAATCTAGAATCAAATAAAAAAATATTTTAAGAGTAATTGAAACTAATTCCTTCACACTAAAATAAAACCGCACACAGTAACGTTTCAATCAGCTATAAATGCCATAATGGTTACCGACAAGTTATTTCTCGTGTTGGCTGATAGACAGAAGTACAACTGAAAGAGGGATCTGCGCTACCCGGTTTAACCCACCTACCCTGTTTTTTACAACTCGCCCATATGTATATATATACACACATACAAAATAAAGATATTTTTTTAAACAAGAACGTAAAATAATCAAGCTTCAACGACAGATTATAATTTTCCAACACATGCAGAATTATGTAAAAAAAACAAACTTTTAATAAAGTTACATATGATGGCTAAGTAAGCAAATTACAAAACACGTAACACATTTGAAAATTAAAGTTCAGCAATTATTATCAGTCATCGAAAAAATATCCGAATTCCTTTGTGCAACGCTATATATGATCTATACATTTGAATATATACCAAATAGTATGCTAAACATTAGTTCATTTAAGAAACGCATTTTCACAGTTGAAAATTCCCCTTCAACATATTTCGTCAATAAACGGAAATTTATACATCTTTTTTGCAGCCTGTATATGATTTACAGATTTTATACATACGAAGTAAATAAATTAGTTAAATTAAAAAAAAAAAAAAAAAACTCTTACCACAACAAATAACGAACTTCCAGCAATTATTGTTTATTTATACAGTACTATAAGCGAATCCTATTGTTTCCCCCCATAAATAAACGATTAATGCTATGCTCATCATGTTCTATAGTAAGCATCTTTTTGTACATTTCAGTGATGTGTATCAATTTCTATATGCTTGAAATAGTGTAATATCATTCCAATATACTACAAATGATTTTTCCCTACATACCATTGAAATAGACCATAAAAAGTCATTGATTAAAATAACAAATTTTCCAAAAAAAATCAGTTGATTTCATCATGATTTAATCGTTGATTAAAATCGTTAACACCCTATTGCAGCCAAATGGCAAGCATTAGTTTTTGTTAATCACGATTGATTGGCGAATTTTTTCCCTCAACCAACTGACGCTTTTTGCAATATTTTTTTACATTTAAGAATTTCACAATATTTTTCTTTTACCTAACAAATGGAGAATTTTGCAGCTTTTCTTACAAACTTTCTTTGCAGTTATCCAAAATTTTTAGCCTAATAAAATATAAAATTATAACTAAAAATTAAATAAACAGCACATAAAGAAAAACTATAAAATTATTTAGATATTTTAATTCCAATATTTCAATTGACTAAGGTTTAATGCAGTTTTATTTATTTTTTTAAATAAATAAAATTGTGTGATTTGTGTTAGGTTGCCGTTTTCTCCGATACGGGAAAATTTAAGTTTACCTATGACCTTTTAGAGAGGGGGGGAGGGGTGGTTACTGTTCCTGCTGACCATTAAATTTTCAAATTAGTGGTTCAAATGAATTTTTGGTGTTCTTGGGCCAGCGGACCACCAATGATTTCGAACACTGATTGATTTTTTAAATGCTGAAGATTTCCTTGTAAAAGAGATTTAAATTGATATACTGTTTAATTTTTTTATTAATTCCCCTGTGTGAAATTTGATTATTGTTATGTTTGCACAAGAAATATTTTATGTCTTAAAATATTTACTCTTTCATTTAAAACAGGTGGAGAATTTAACCTGATGCTTGGATCTATTCCATTTTACCAGACTTGAAATCCTGATTTAGAACATACTAAGCTTCAAGAATTCTTTTTATTTGATGACCTGAATGGTCAGAGAGGGTGCAGCGCCCTCTTAAAACTGTATGAGAGAAACTGTATGTAAAATGATATTATATTACAGTAAATATTAGTCTGACATACTATACATATAATTTAATGATTATATAATTTGTATTTTCAATAAATGGAGCGGCATACCGCAAACCAACTTAAATGTGTTGCTATTTAATAGTGTCTGTAACCATTTCTTTTTCAGCTATTGCAAGGCTGCTGATGATGAATGTTTTTCTTTTTTACGAGTATAGTTAAAAAATAAATAAATCGTCGTCATAGATTATCATTTAGGAATACTGAAAAAATACTTATATGTAAGAATAATTAGTCGCTTGGTGGCGACACTACTGTTATTAAATTAACCCTTCAAAGTAAGTATTTAATATGTTGTAGAAATACATTGTGTATTTAAAAAAAAGCTTTAAAGTTTAAAGTAATACTTTTGTATTAGCTGATATTAGAGGTTAAATGGATTCTGCTACTTATAGCTGCCTTTTTAATTAAAACAATAATAAAAACAGGGTATGTATTTAAATCTAAAGAAAATTATTTTTTTTTCTTTGTGAATAAGCAAACACTAAATGGACTGTAAGTGTAACTCAGTGCGAAGAAATATTCCAAAATGTAAAAGGACAGAATGGTAATATTTGTGGGGAAAAAAATGTAATTATTTTGTTAAATTAGATCAAAATGGTTTACATTTGTTTTTTAAATATATTTCAAAGACAATACAATCAATAATTAAAACTTAAGTAATTTTCGGTTTAATGAAAATAAAAAAAAAGCTTTCCTACTGCAAGATAATCTCGTATAATCTGAAATTTTGTTTATTATTACACCATAAAATGATAAATTGAAAACCAAAGTGAGGGGGAAAAAAGAGAGATACAATCCGGCGTAACCATTCCCCATAAAGATAAAAGAAAATCCTGAATCGTGATTCAAACTTTTAGCAAAAAATTGGAATAGAGAAAACCTTGAATTATGATTTAACCTTTCACCAGAAAATTAGATTTAAAAACAATCCTGATTCGTGG
Organism: Maratus speciosus; assembly: GCA_963932465.1. Taxonomy (NCBI): domain Eukaryota; kingdom Metazoa; phylum Arthropoda; class Arachnida; order Araneae; family Salticidae; genus Maratus; species Maratus speciosus. The sequence goes on along the minus strand of OZ010795.1, from coordinate 477,350,201 downwards.
TCCTACCTTTTACCAGAAAATTTGATTAAAAAAAACTAAATTATGGTTCAAACTGTTACCAGAAAATTGGATTTTAAAAAAACCTGATTTATAGTTAAACCTTTTATAAGAAAATTGGATTTAAAAAAAAATCTTGATCTATGGTTCAACCTTTCACCAGAAAATTGGATTTATAAAAAGCCTGAATCATTGTTTAACATTTCACTAATATAATGGTATTTGAGAAAGCACCAATAAACTGGTAAAACTTATCGCCAATATCTTGGTTGCAGCTAAATTTCAGCGACTTTTCACCATTTTCTTGGTGAAACATCACACTTTATTTTTAACAGTGTATCGATAACATTTTTTAAAAATTTAGGCATATTTTATAAACTCAGTAATGATACTTTACTTTCATTATTGTTTCTATTCGCTTTTTTAATTTAACTAAAAACCATAAGATCTGCTTTTGCTTATCTGCTTATTTACTGCTGTTGTTATAATGCTCATTTAATATGGAAATGATTTTGTACCTATTTGAATATCTACAGTGAAGCTTCAGTCAGTTTTTTAATGCATAACATACAAATATTTCTGGCAATTGCTGTGGTATTACTGAAAAACACGTCAGGCCATATTACTTATTTTGATCGAAGGATTTTGATTTTACTGCAATATCTCTTGCACGGTTACAAAAAACTTTCTGGCGAGAATACAAAAACTGTTTTAGACACAATACTAAAAAATCATTGGTAATTTTTCTGACGGTACTTTAATAAAGTTACCAACAATTTTTTGCTAATGTATATGTAAAGTTTTGGGTGCAATACTAAGAAAATTCATAGTAAATGTACTATGAAATCCTTTGCAATTTTACAAAAAAAAATTCTTAGTCAATGTACTAAAAATTCCTTTGTAAGTGTACTAAAAAATCATTAGAAAATTCACAAAGTATTCTTTAGGAAACTGCCTAAAAAAACGTTAGTACCTTGACTAAATAATCCTAAGTAAATTTACGAAAAATTCTTTAGTAAACTCCCTAAAAAATCGTTAGTAAGTTTACTGAACAATATTTAGTAAACTTACAAGGAATTCTTTGGAAAACTCTCTAAACAATCCTTAGTACGTTTACTAAAGTATCTTTCGAAAAATTACCACAAATTCTTTAGTAAACTCCCTAAAAAATCGCTAGTAAGTTTACTAAGAAATATTTAGTAAATTTACAAAAGCTAATTAGAGAAACTCCCTTGAAAAACCGTTAGTAAATTTACAGCACAATATTTAGTAAATTTACAAAAAATTTTTTAGAAAACGCCCTAAAAAGGAATAGTACGTTTACAACATATTCACTGATAAATTTACTAAAACTTATTTAGTAAACTCCCTAAACAAGCATTAGTAACTTCACTAAACAATATTTAGTAAATTTACAAGAGTTGTTTTTGGTAAACTCCCTAAAAAATCACTAGTACGTTTACTAAGCAATATTTAGTAACACTTACTGAAGAAACTTTTGTAATTTTACATGATTATCTTTTGTTGTGGTTACATAAAAAGTTCTAGGAATCCCAGTTTCCTACAAAATTCTTAGTAACCTTACAAATTTTTTTTACAGTGTACAATGTGAATGTTATGATACTCCAAGAATCATCGATGCAAAACAAGATCCTATTAACCTGATTCAAACATATCCAGTTAAGACTAGAAAGTCTTTACAGCATTCATGCTATATTCATGCATTTACTATAAAACCAAATATCAGTATAATTATATATTCAGTAAATAATATTCTTGTCACTAAAAAATATGAAATCTGGTATTAGATTGAAAACTCGAAATACAGTTTGGCACGGAACGGTCTTGGATAGACCGAGACGATTCTTATCAAGATTTTCATATCTACACTTCCGAATACAAATCTTCATCTTATTCAATCGCAGAATTTTTAAGCAGAACATTACTATTCGGAAATGGATTGGAATTTTGTTTTGCTATTATGGATTCTCTAATCGTCTAATTAGTTACCTCGATTATTTCAGACTGACATCGAGATGGCTAATATCGTTGCTACCATGTCAAACTATCCAATGTGAAAAAATGCATTTTTCAAATTTTGTACCATTTTATTGTACTGTTTGTGATACGTACTAAGCAAAATCGTCAAGTCTCTAGCTTGCTTAGAAACTTAGATAATGACTGTTTCAAAGTATCCAATATGCACTTTTTTCTAAAATTTACAATGTCAAACTGTCCAATGTGGCATATTCGATCCTTTGCCGCAAATATTTGAATATTTTTCTTTTTCTAAGCATCCGCACCATGTCAAACTATCCAATATGAAAATAGTCTTTTTATCAGAAAGACAAAAACTGTTTTATTTATGTATTGAATTTTCACGTAATTGACATATGTTTTTGACCTTTACTATAGCATATGTTTTCTATTGTTAATGGAATGTGAGAATTTTTAGTTCATTTATTGGGTCACTCAAAAGAATACCATTACATTACATTCAATAGGGGAAAAGAGCGATGTCTTTTAATGGTGTTACGATATTTAAAACATAATGAAATTAATATGGATTTATCAAGTATATTAAAACATGTTTTATGCAAAATATGGTGTGCAAGTCATTTTTTATTATTATTTACAGGTTCATACGAAATAATTTTGTTGTATAATGATTTATAGTTAAAAAAAATATTTGAAGCATATGTTTGTAATGTTAAAATATTCCAAACCAAGTGAAATTGACATCCGTAATTGATTTACATTACATGTTGCTTACTGTAGAATATGATATGTGCGATAGTTATCGTTAAGTTACAGGGACACACAAAAAAATTCTGCTACACTGCTGTCTATTAGCGATATTTGTTTGAAGTACGTTTTTAATTACAGTATGAGTTTTTAACTATTTGAATATTACGTGGTGCGTATAAATTGTATAGATCATATATAGGACTATACAAAAGAATTTGTAAGCATTACTTTGTATGGGCGTGAATTTCTTAAAGGAGATTTTTATTGAGTTCTACAATTTTAGTCTTTTATTTCTTTTTACTGTACTAAAATATGTTAGTAGAAATTCCTAATATACAGGGCTACGCAAAGAACTGAAAACATTGCCGGCTATGACTGGTAATTTTTGGAAGTGTGTTTTAACAATTTTTTGCCCGAATTAAATTTCACCATATTACGTAACATGTATAAAAATCTGTAGATAATATACAAGGCCATACAAGAAGGTTGGGTATATTTCCGTTTATTGGCGGAAATTGCAAAAGCTGGAAAGTGTAAAATGCGTTACGCGTTTCCTAATTAAACTAAATTATCGCATATTATCTAGATTATATAAAAAGCTATAGATCATTCACAGAGCTTCACTAACTGATTCGAGTACATTTTCTGTCTAATGACGGTAATTGTTTTTTAGAGAATTCTTTTGTGCAGCCCTGTATACGAGATATAGAATTTTTATACAACATGCAAAAATAAACAGTTATACTTAAAAACGCATACCAAAGTTAAAAAACACACTTCCAGCAATTATTGCTCAAAGACAGTACTTTAGCCCATTTCTTTTGTGTGTCCCTGTAAATGAACGGCAAATGCTACGAATGAATGCCCTATTCTGTCGTAATCTTCTTGTAATGAAATTCAGTGATTTATATCAGTTTTAATACATTTGAAATAGCGTAATGTCATTAAAATACTTCCCAAACAGTTTCCCCCCCAATATACCATAATGTAATGGAAATCTTTTGAGTGCCCCTGTAAATGAACTATTAATATTACACACTTCATATGCAATACTGAACATGCCATTGTAAGCACCATTAACATTTTTTAATTGCATGCAAATCCGAGTATATTTACGTGAGTTAGAACTTGGACAGACAAACCGAATTCATAAACACGTTTCAGCCTTGTTGGAATGTGTTAAAAAGTGTAATAGGTTGAAAATTCACATTCAGTAATTTCTACCAATAGACGAGCATAACTGAATAGCTTTGTACAACCCTGTATATTACCTACAGATTTTTATACATGCCGCATAATAAGCTAAAAATTTAATGCAAGCTAAAATGCGCTTAAAACTACAAAAATAATACTTCCAGAAATTATCATCCATAATTGTCCGTATTTCTAGTTTTTTTTAACCTGTATATGATTTAACTTATGTTCCACAAACATCTCATATACTAATAATAGTTCAGCTTTGAAATGCATAACACAATTAAAAACTACGTTTAAGCAGTTCAGAATCATACTAATTAATGCTAACTAATTATTTTAGGTAGTCCTGTATACAATCTACAGAATTTATACGTACCACGTAGTATGCACATAGTTTTAAAACGCATACCATAATGTAAAACGCATTTCTAGCAATTATTGATAATAGATTGCACTTTAACAGAAATATTTTGTGTGTCGCTGTAAATGAACGATAACTGTTGTATACGTCATATTCTAACAAAGGCATGTTGTTGTGCACCTCAAAAATGTATATAAATTTCATTATGTTTGAAATAGTGTAACATAATTAAACTAAACCAGAAGGGTTAATGGGAGATTAAATAAATCAAAGATTTCTATTCGAAAATAGTGGTAGAAAGCGGCCCATGAGTTTCTTAGAATTAATAGCGCAAAGATCGGATTTTATAATTACTGGTAAGAAGTGCGTATTGTTGCCCAACCCATTATTTGAGATATTTTTGTTATCTTATGTTTTATAAAATTAACAGAATGTTTAAAAATCAGCTTTTATCTTTATTAATTTACTGTATATTCGTTTTAAAGTAGTTTTCGTTAAAAATTATTAAAGAAAAATCTTAAGAGAATGAATCTTAAGAATATTTAATATGTAAATGCCAAAATTTTTACAAATTAACACATTTGCTGCTACGAAACGGCGAATCTGGGAAAAGCACAAAATTTTTAAAAGTCAAACTATCCAATATGGCATATTCGCTACTATGGAATGGCGAACCTAGGAAAAGCACATAATTTTTACAAGTCAAACTATCCAATGTGGCATATTGGATAGTTTGAAGCTGAAAAAGTTCAACGAAGCTGAAAAAGTACAAATAAGCATACCATATCAAACTATCCAATGTGATTTTTTGGCGAGTAAAATTATTCAAATGATTTATCTTAATAGCATGCTTAAATAGGATATAAAACAACACCCGAAAAATATAATAATTGTTTACTGCTGCTTGGCGCTGATTTTGAATCCACAATTAAAACAGTTTTTTCGCCCTCTTGAAAAGTGACTATTTTCACATTGGATAGTTTGACATGGTACCGACGATATCTCGGCGGGGATTGCACATGGGGATTGTAAAAAAGAGGATTCTTCTTTCAAAAAGAAGGTTTTATTTAATAAACGAAATCAAATAAGTACCTTTTGAAAAAAAAAAAAACAGTTTTTAAATCATTTTTTCGATTGAAAATATTCTTATTTGTTTTGAGAAAATGAACTAAAGTTAGAAACTATGTATTATTCTATTTTTTGGAGCGTTCGTAATAAATACGTAGCACCTATAGTCATCGTTCGGCCCGTCTATCCGCATATAAAAGAGCAAAAACTACCCGACCAAATAGTCTGAAATTTTAAATATACAATTGTTGCAAAATTCTGTCGAGTCATTTCAAATTTTATGAAAACCAGATGAATAGTTTAATTACAAGGACAGTCAAAAGTTTACCGTTGCATGACGGCTAATGTGAAAAAAATATCTCAAGTGCATTTTAATGATGTCACGGTTTTTCGAACAGAATGAAATTGATATGCACTTATGAAGTGCACTAAAGTATACATTCAGTACAACATGCGGTGCAAAAAATATTTATAAAAGTAGTTATAGCACGAACGCACCTTATTTGCCACGTTTGACGCGCAATTTCCAGCTTGTTTCAATATATGTGATCTGCCCCTCGATGTTTTTCTATATCCTCACTTCACTTATTGCCATTGTGATAAGCACATATTTATAACGTAAACATCAAGATAAAAATGTTTGCATAAATAATTATATACCCACCGGGTTTCCTAATTGGCGTTATTTTTCCTGACATGGTAACCAGGCTATTTTTGCACTGTTTTGCTTCGTATTCCAACATAGCACTTCAGATCGTTTTATTAAATATATTAAATATTTATTAATAAATTGTTTATTTACTTTTATTTTCTTTTTTTAAAGTTATATGTATTTTTTTCTATAGTTATTAATTAAACTATCGGTTATTTAATGCTATTTCCTTTTTAAAATAACTAGGGGATCATACAAAGTGCTTTCCGGGTTACAGAATACAGGTGAAAACCAAATTTTTTAATTGAAAAGTAATATATATTTTTTTTTACATGCTATATATTTTTTAGATTGCCCACTAAAAATAAAAAATAAAGCATTTTTCATATGAAAAATATGAATTATACAATCAAATATACTTTTGAAGTTTATCAAAAGCGATAATTTCGTATTAGCGGCATGCTAAGAGTTATTAGCCCAAGATTTTTCTGCTTGCAACATTCTTTTATTTTCTGATAATTTCAGAGCTTTAAGCGCGTAGTTCAATTACATATCCGTCAGATTTGTGTGTTATTTATATTATTTTATTTATTTAATCAAAGGGAAAGTTTTATTTTTGTTTACGGAATATTAGTCGTAAGAAAATGATGAACCCTTTATGTTGTTTTAAAGGCAAACGGGTTAATCTCTCTTAATCAAGCTATACGCGATAGAGATAAATTAAAAAATTAATCTCTCCTACCCACAATCACACTTATTTAAAAAAATGGTATTTTAATTTGATCATTTTAAAATCATTTTAAGTCAAAACGTGAAGTCACGGTTGTCAGCAATATCTTTGTATGTGAACAGTCGCACTCTTAACTCGAGATTCTAATCTCGGTACTGGAGAGTTAAAATTGTCGTAATTTATGTTTTTTTGACGCATTTGTGTTAAAAAGTTTAGTTTTATTTAAGAAAATCATCGTTTCTTTTAAATATGACGTCATTTTCACTTACTTAAGCATTTCACTTAGTGTCTGGAACTTTGTACACATACAGAAAGGGGAAAAAATATGGTAACTTTATGAAGAAAATGCATGTTTTCAATAGCAGTGTACATTTTCCATTCAAAATATTATGTCTCTAATGGGATTTTTCGTCATTAAGCCCTATACAACAATTTTGAATTTTGTCAGATGATCACATGCACAAAGATAAATAAACCTCATTATTTCTCATTTCTCTGCAATCATGAAACCCTCATTAACATCATTTTGAAGAAGTTTCATAGAGTACTTTTAAAATTAAAATATAATAATGAAATAATAATAATAATAACAAAAAAACAGATAGTGCGGGCACATTTAGAAAGGAGCAGCTTTCAGTTACAAAATTTATTAGTAAATTTCATTTAGCAGCAAGATCAGAGCACATGACTAAAAAACATTCTTGAGTTTTAAATATATAGACTATATAAAATTTTGAAAAATTAAATTAAGCAAATTATGCTACTTTCATAAAACTACAGTAACATGTCTTAAATAATGGCAATACAAATTTATTAGTGGAAAGAATTTTGGACAAAAACTTGGGGAACCTGGTATTATTTTAAACCTCAAATTATTGCCAAGATTTTCTTCGATTGCTTGTCTAACTCGGAGAAGTGAATTCATCCAAGAGAGAATCATCAAGTTCTGTAATATCAATCGCTATTTTTCGGACAAAGGGCATGCACTCTGTATGTTACTGCTCTTCCATAAAGTCACTCTAAATGTTTGCAGAACATTACGTTTTATCAGTGTGTGATTTCGATTACGTTGTTTTAAAAGAATAAAGCATTTTTACCTGTGGAGAATTTCAAAGCAGCTGGGGTGAAAATGACGCACTTCTGCAAAACATATTTCAGTTTTAAGAATTTAAATACACGTTTCTTTTATAAAATGACGTCAATTTCATCCGCTAAAGTTTACCACTTTTACGATCCTGTCTTAAACAACATCTACAGAACGGTATGCAAATGACATCATTATCGCGGAATAATACACAAACCCAGCAGAACACAAGGACGTCATTTAAGAAGCTCCGCAAAATAATCTCGGGTATCTAATGATTTATATTTCTTCATTTTTTTGTTTATAATAGCTCCATGTTTTATCAGAAGTCATTCATTTATATTTTTTCAAAATTCGGAAAATGTAATTACATACGGATTAATAAACTTGCATTCTGTCAGATTTTTGGTACGAATCAAGTAAATGCGGAGAAAATAAGTCACTCAAATATTCTTTAAAATACATTTTTGTAAAGAGAAAGTGTTGTATCGTTTGTAAAATTAAATTGCAATAAAACGAAAATCATTTACTTGTTAAATAAAAACGAAATAAAACCCAAACACAGAGAGTTTTATAACAGACGATATTCTTGACACAGCACGTATTTTTTCCCCCTTAACTTTCAACAGAAATTGAATACTTCAGTTGCCACAATTACAAATAATAATAATAATAATAATAATAATAAAATTCTACAAAAAAATTAATATCTTAAAATTAAATTGAGATACAGCTTTCAAACAAATAGCATTTAAAAGAGCATTTTTTGCCTTATAAGACAGCATAAAAATTTAAAATGTGCGATGTTTAGAAGTTTAAAAAATTGCAGTAGAGAAAATTGCAAAACCAAAATTTTATTTCAAATTTCAAAGTGCTGCCATTAGCAAAATGATGTATGCGTTCCTCACAGATATGCTTGTCCTTTATAATATAAATAGATAGATAGAAAATATTTAGTTTAACACTTTATTTTATTTTCACACTAAATTAAAAAATAACTTGCTATTATAGCACGCTATATGTAATTGGTATTCAAAGTTTTTTTTTTTTTTTTTTTTTTTTTTTTTTCCGAAGTCAAATAATCACATTTTGAATCATTCATAAACTTTATTAAATATTTAAATGAAACAAGGACTATATAAAAACAAGAAACGGGATAGGTTCCATATCCTGTTCCGTTTTTTTTTTTTTTTTTTTTTTTTGCGATAAATATTTAGATGTGGTACTCTGATCTTCAGCCTTTAGGGTTGCTTTTTTTACTATTGGAATGCGCTATGTGTATCTTTTTGTGTAATTTTTGGCCTTTAGCATACTTTTTTCGGAAAAATTCATAACTTTTCGTTTTTTTAAACATTATTTTTTTGTAGATGTAATATTATGTTGATATATTTTTGTACATTTTTATGTATGTTTTAAGATGCATATCACATTAACGTGTATACTAGTATGTTATGTTTTAATTTTACATATATAATAAATATATAAAATATGTATATAAACTTATAAAAAAATATATAAATATATAATATAGTATTTATTTATATTGGTATATATTATGTATTTATATGCGTATATCTATATATATAATTACATATTAATATAAGTAATTATATATAAGTAAAATAATCCATATTTATATGAACATCTTACCAATTTTCTCAATATATGACATATATAAAGTTTACTCAATAAATATATATTTATAAATATTTAGAAACAATGTTTTTTCTCCATCTTGAAAAAATTGGTAAGATGCAAAAATGGTCTTCTGGCGCCATGTTGGATTGCTTCGCCAATTGCTCCAACCGGAACAGCATATGGAACACTTCCCCAAGAAACATAATATTAAATATTTTTTTCAGTTCGAAAAAGTGGTTATATGACTAACTATGGTAATGTAGCATGAACAGATAATCATGTGCAGTTCGTGTGTTAAGTTTGTTATTTAAAAATCCAATTTTCAAAATATGCTTTATCGATATAAGTGCACTTTCAACAGTGGGGCGAAATGAAAAGTCAGAGGAATCATGACTCCCCTAACTAAAGAAATTTATACCAAAGAGCATTTTTTTTTTTTTTTTGTGTGTGTGTGTGTGTAGAAGCATTTATTGATATCAAAAAGTGATAATTCATTATAGTGGTTCTAAAAAACTATATTTCCCAACTAATCAAAGCGAAACTTTCTGACACATTTACGAGTTCATTTGATAACTAAAAACATTACAATTCCAGGCCTGATTTTTAAATTGATCTGTAATCGTAGAGTTTTTTTTAATTTTTCGATAGATGAAATTACACCTTGAGTTATAAGAGAAAGGCAGATCTTCTCCTCTATCGTGCTGTCGCATTCGGATGTTCGGCTTAAACTTTCAAGAAATTCAGACAAATTTTCCACTCGTATGAATTAAATTTTCATCAATTAGATTGAAGTAAAAAAAAAAAATTAACTGCAATAGCCTGATCTAAAATTTGAATTGTAGGTCAAAATGTACTGATAATGCACTGAATGATTATGAAATATAACTTTAAAATTCTCATTTAAAAATAATAATTTTATACACTAAGTAACAATATTATTTTACATTCTCATTGATTTAATAAATCAATTAAACAAAACCTGCATTTTCTTTAAAAAGAGTTTTTAAAGATTGCCTGGAGACAAGAATTTTTATTTATTATACAAGGTATGAAAGTTTTATTTACTACTTTTGCCTTGACAATATTTTTCATAATTAACTGGCTACGTTAAATTAAATATCTTTCCCTTTCCTTATCAATTATTTATATTTCCTAAATAAAGATATTTTTCTATTTATTCACCTTTAGGGAAGAAAAAAATGTATGTCTGTTTGTTGAAGGAAATTAATACGTGTTTTCATTTTTATCGGGAAGATTTGTTTCTCTTTCCAAACTGGTAGGAACAGTTTTTAATTATCTTTTCAATATCTAAAATTCTATCATTTTGAAACACTGTGAAAATAGGCATATTTACATAGTATATAAGCAAGTCGATAATTAATAAAAAATGTTTTAATCAAAAATATATAATAAAGAATAGCAAGACTATAAATGCGTAAAACATATATTTTTTCTTCCCAATATAAGCCATAAGAAAAAATCAATGGAACACAAGAACGAAAAATAATGCATCCAGCATAGATTATGTAACACTTCCCAACACATTCTGAATACTGTAACAGAACTTCACAGTCTATTAATCTGAAAGATGATATCTAAATAAACAATTTGAAAAACACGTAGCGCATTTGAAAGCTCAATTTCCTCTATTGCCATCCATAGTCAGAAAAATATCCGATTATTTTTTCGTGCAACCTGGTATATGATCTATAGATTTGTGTGTATATTTTATAGTATGCTGAAAGTTAGTTCAGTTAAACAAAAAGTACAGTTAAATATTTCCATTCAGAAATTTCAGTGAATAAACGGAAATGTGCTTGAAAGATTTTGTGCAGCCCTGTATATGATCTTTAGAAATTATACACACCAATTAATATTAACAAAAATAGTTCAATTGAAAGACGCATAAAGCATTTGAAAACAAAATTTCTGTTTTCCCATCTATAAAATATCAGTCTGTTAAATATCTGATTTTTTTCGGACTATATTTACACGAGTTAGAGCACGGAACAGACGGACAGACAGACAATCCTAATTCAGAAATATTTTTGGCTTTGTTGCAAAGTGTTAAATGCGAAGAAATAATCATTTATATTTTATTCTAAATCTTTTGTTGTGTGATTTTCTTTTATGATGAAACATACTAGATTCTATAATATTGACTGAAGCAAGTAGTTAATTTGTAATTTTATTCCTCAAGGAGTTACAGGAATTTTCCGATAGAAAACATTATTGTTAAATTTTATTTTACAAAACAATAATCTTTGCTGTAATTTATAATTTTTTCTTCCACTTATGTATAAAAGCATAGTTTTGAAGGAATGTACAATAATTAGAGTAGTTTTCGAAAGAAAGTAACACATACCGTAGTATTTTAAAATTCTCCATGTTTATTCTAATTTATTCAAAATCACTAACCTTTCAAAAATATATGCATCTTATGTAAATGTACAAATTAGTCCATTCGTTTCTATCGTGGCAAATATTTAAAAAAATAACTAAATCCTTTCTGACAACATGACAATTTCGTCTTACTGTTGCATGTGAGTGTTTATAATTATAATGTGGATTTTCTGTTTTGGAAACAAGTAAAAAAACATTTTTGACAAAAAAACTCTTTATTATTTTCTACAAACTTGTAAAAATTTTCGCATTGAATGTTTTGAATCACTGGTTATAAAACTTTATTTTAAAACTGAATGAAAGTAGTTTAAAGTTAATAACGTTCAAATTTACAGCGTTTCCTGGCAGTAAACCAACAAAAATATGTTTTTAGTTACGGAATATACTCACAAGTCATAACATACAAAGTGTTATCACTCGTAAAGGTTTAGTTTAAAAAAGGATGATACTTTTATAAACGCAAAGCAACAATTTTCTTAATAAAAGTTATATGAAAATTAGACAGCAAAAAAATTAAATTTCGTATTTTAATATGTATAATGTTAGCTAGGGTAACTGGAAACACTAGGTAACTGGGCCATAGGCTATTTTATAAAAACCGTTGATATAATTGAAGTTATAACTTTTTTCAACATTGCTCCTCCACCTCTACTTCTTAAAACAACGTGTGTAATATCAATCATATTTTTGTCTTTGCTATGATAGTTTGCCGAAAATTTAGATTTCTTTTGTTACAAACAACTTCGATTTGGTTGAATTTCCTCGCCTTTTTATTACAATACGGTAAGTACTTTTATAAAACAATCTTTTTTTTAAGATTAGGCATATAAATGCATTAATATTATTAGGTATCTATACATTACATATTTACTTCATTTTTCAAATACAAGACCAGTGTTCCAGTTACCCCATAAATTTTTCGAGAATGTAATAACTGGGACATGTATGGTAACTGGACCATGTGGGATCTAGTCACATGAACAGTTATAGATTATTTTTTTGAGATTCTCTTACTACGAGAAATTAATTTCTCCAAATTTTTTTTGCTTGCATTAAACAAAATTACATAATACCTTTTTAAAATTACATAATAAAAATAAAAAAAAAGCATGTTGGCGGGTATCAAACCAAATTTCTTAAGTGAGATAGCCAAACCTCGAAATTTTACGATGCAGAAGAAGAGGTGTACATGAGACAAAGTGACATTATTAGAAAATTATCGAAAACTATAAAAAATAGTCCTGTTCGATGTAAAAAAATGGTGACGTACTCCACAGACTTATTGGACTTAACGAACTTTCACTGAGGTAAATAAAAAAGTGAATGAGATAAGTACTTACGTACCCGTATGTTCATAAATTTATCTTGTTTATTTCTTTTTCTAAAACTAGGGGGCTCTGCCCCCTAAGAGCTACGCTCGCCAACCCCCGTTCAAATACCCCGATCCTAAAAGCACACTAATTTCATCGGCTTTAAACAGATTGAATTATAATAAAAAAAAAAAAAAAAAAAAAAAAAAAAAAAAAAAAACAGTGGCGATCTCCCTGTAAACGGGTTTTCATTCATTTTCCCTTGATTGGAGATTTTTAAGGCGAAATAAGCCGCTATTAAGAGATACAATGGCTTTTTTCGTCTTTGATTAAAAAACATTACTTCAAAATTTGAAAATTAGCTAATATAAAATGAATTAAGTAAACAGAGTCTTTGTCTCTAGGTATTTTTTAATTTAAATACGCTATAACCCAGCAAAGAGGAAATTGCTGGCCAGCAGCAAGATAGGCGCTGTCAGTGATGGAGAAGTGATGGCTGATGGTCTACCACTGCATAACCACTGCTGGACAGCTTCAGTCAACTTTGCTGTTGGAAATCATCAGATAAAATTCTGGTGGGCATCCATTTTATCTCATGGGCTGGCCCACCACTACATGGAAGTGCACGAACTTTTGCAGTATTATTGCTGGGAACCCTTACGCAGGTGGCGCTTCGAATATCGAAGACATTGAGTAATTGAACACAAATCTGAAATGAATATCTTAACACAATTTAAGCTGTGAAGCTAATTTTTTTTCTGAAACTGTAAAAAATATAGCACCACTGCCACCAACAAAATAAATAAGTAAATGAATAAATAAATAATTTCTTTATTTCTACGCACTTTTTTTTTCTCCTTAAATCTGGTTTTACTAGGTTACAAAGGATTTCGGTTTTCATAATTTACGCAGTTCAGAATCACAAATAAGAAAAGCGTATAAAATACATAGGATTTCTATACAATAGAATAATTTCTATAGCGGTTTAATGATTGGGAACGTAAATCACAAAAAAAACAAACTTGAAATAGTGTAATGAGAGCTTGAAAACTACGAGCAATCGTAGCGTACGCTGAAAGCACTTGTTCATGTTCGGTCACGAAAACCAAGCAGCATCGAGCGCGGTCAGTACTTGGGAAGGTGACCACGTGCAGTTCAAATATTTCTATAGACATTTCTATTTTAGACACTTCTACAAATGTTTCTATAGCTCTTGGTGAAACTAGCTTATAGAAAAAAGAGCCATAATTATATAATACTTTGTTTTTTATAGAATTCTATAAGAAATTTTTGTAAGGAAAAGTGCTGGGCCAGCAAAGGAATAGCAGTGGGATAGGTTCTAGCACTGCAGGAAAAGTGCCGGATTGAAGTAATTTGATGGCATACCAATGCTGGCCTGCTGTTGGCCATCACTGATGGGCCAGCTGCATTCGGCTTGGACACTTTTTGACAAATTTAAGTAATGACTCCCTTGCACTTTACCGCTGATAGCACTGCTGGCTGCCACCTTTTTTCCAGCTAACGGAGCACTGTTTCTTTCTTTGCTGGGAAATATCTTTTAAATAAGACATTTGAAATGTATCGTTTTAAATCTGATTTAATTTTCACCAATGTTTTGTTTCTCTTTTTAATATTCACATGAAAATACTTTTGATGTTAGAAAGGAAATATTGTTTGCGCTGTCTTAGAATTCACGATAATAGTTGAAAAGATTATCTCAAAATACGAAATAAATGTATCGTGCAAAAATAATTTTAAATTTAAACTGTTTTGCCAACTGTTAATTATCTGGCTTTTTTAAATATGGCGTAATTTCCTCCTTTTATGACTTTAATGCATAAGAATGAATTTATTATTTAAAAATTTTCTTTGTCTTCTGAAATCACGTGTAACTATAGTTTTTATGACGCAATTTTCAATATTTTCCTGATTTTTAACACGTAATCACTTAATTCTAATTTTAAAGTTGTTTTTTTTTCTGTTTATAATAGCCATGTGTAAATGAATTTTTAATTTGAAGGAAATATTATACGTTGCGCTGTTTTAAAATTGACAACAGTTTAAAATAATACCCTTTTCAAAAATATGTAAAAAAATATCTCTCGAAATGCTGAAAAATTGAGTTTAAAATGGATATAAATCCTCAAAAAATGAGTCAAATTAAAAAAATAAACGCAGTCTGCACACCGGGAACTTTTAACATATAAAATGACCTTAAAATGTTTAAATTCCTATGTATAGTTTTTGCTCCTATAAAACTTTTTTAATGGAACGATTTTGACCAACTTTAACATTAAATATCTTTTTAAATAACTGTGTGCATCAGCGTGTTTATCAAACATTTTTCTCTAATACCACCAATTTCCTATTTTTGTATGAAACAGTTTTCTTAATATTAACGAAGAAAGATGTCACAAAAAATATGGATGACGATCTAGGATCGGGATATCGGGAAGATCTACGCAGATTTTCATTGGTCCGTTTCCAAATCATTACTTTTTTATATATATATATAAAAGGATACCCATGCAATTTTTATATTTATTACCTATGCTGAAGTACATAAGTACTTACTTAATTCTTATGTTTTTTGTATAAATAAATCTAATAATTTTACATTTGGTGCTCCTTTTAGACACCTTGACAGCAAAGGTTTCCTTTACAACGCACTTTAGTTGATATATGATTTCTATGATCTATCTGGTTTCATTTTTTTAAAGTTATTTACACTTTTTCAAACAGATCCTGATACCTATTAATAAAAACAAAAGAATGTGGAACACAGACCTACCTTGTTCAGTTCCCCCATCCTTATGGGGCAACTGGATCCATGAAGAAAGAAAAATGAAATATATATATATATTATTTTTGACATTAAAAGGTAATTTTGAAAATTTCTGTCTGATAGAGTGAACCCAATTGAAAACATTTACAAAGATTCAGACTTTAATACAAATGAACATTAGCTTTTGGAAGCTGAATTTCCAGAATCTGCAGAGTCACATTGTAAAATCACGGCCCAGTTGCTCTACGTAACCTTACAGCTTCTTGCAAAACAAATTCATTAGCTTGATCGGTATATTTTTTATTTGGTTGAAAGTACGTTTTTTGCTAAGAGAAATACAACAACGTAATCCATAAATGAAGACTGAAGTTAATTACAATCACAAATCCTCATCTGCTTCTGTCATAAAAAAAAGTACATGAACTGATAAGTGAACTTATTACAAATAACCACATGTTTCAGCGAAGTTGTTCCACACATATTGATTATTTATCATGAAATGAAGTGGTTATGAAACTTTATTTTAAAACTATCAAAAATATTTTACAGTTTATACCGTTCAAATTTACAGAGTTTTCCGGCATTAAACCGAGAAAAAAAAGTTTTAAGTTTCGGAATATACTAAAAAGTCATAACATTTAAAGTGTTATCACTCATTAAGGTTTAGTTTTAAAAAAATGAGACTTTATAAAAACTCTTTTATAGACACAAAGCAACAGTTTTCTCTATAAAAATTATACAAAGAGGAGGCAGTAAAACAAATATTTTTGTATTTTAATATACACTGCTCAAAACAATTAAAGGATATTGCAGTTTTAGGTGGATTTTGTATCTGGTAAACTGTTTAGCTGATTGATACATGGTCGACAGACATAGTAGGTTATATGAGAATAAATTACACATGTTTGGCAGAAAAAAATGCATTTTATTGCGCATTTGTGTACTAAAGGAAAAAAACACAATTTGTGCATATGAGAAAAAAAGAATAAGAAAAGGCGTTTTCTTCAAAGAAAATCATTTTCAGTAGGGGGTATGGTTTCCACGGGCGGCCAACAACGTTGAACACCTTTGAGGAATGGACTCAATGAGGCTATTAATGACGAGTTGGGGTATTCTGTCCCACTCTTCCAGAAGAGCTCTTTCCAGTTCTTGGAGAGTTTGTGGGGGTTGTTGGCGGCCAGAAACTCGTCTTCCTAGAGCGTCCCAAACGTTCTCGATTGGATTCATGTCTGGAGAACACGCTGGCCATTCCATTCGAACGATTCCTTCCTCGAAAAGGAAATCCTCCACCAGGTTTGCACGATGTGGCCTGCAGTTATCGTCCATTAAAATGAAGTTATCTCCGATTGCTGCAGCGTAAGGGACTACAATAGGTCTGAGGATCTGATCCCTATATCGGCGACCAGTCAGAGCTCCATCTCGAATGATGTAGAGGTCAGTGCGCCCGTCAATGGAGATGCCACCATACACCAACACTCCTCCACCGCCAAATCTGACACTTTCGTGCACGAACGCAGGATTATTCCTACTGCCACGGTCCCTCCAGATGAAAATACGCCTATTATCCGGATGCACAGAAAAACGGGACTCGTCAGGAAACAGAATATTGCTCCATTCATTTCTCCTCCAGTTGACATGCTCGGTTGCCCACTCCCTGCGGTCGCGACGATGCCTTGATGTTAATCTATCACATACCATCGGTCTCCGAGCATACAGACCTACAGCATGGAGCCGATTTCGGACAGTCTGAGTTGAAATCGTGGTGCCTGTAGCCGAGCGAATGTGTTGTTGGAGGAGAGTAGCTTTCATGGTTTGGTGTCTCCGAGCTGTTAACGCTAAATACCGATCTTCATTGGGCGTTGTTGCCCGTCTACGACCTTGCACTGGTCTTCGGCCTGCACATCCACTCTCCAAAAAACGGTTCCAGATCCTGGAAATGACACTTTGTGACACTCCAATGGCTTGCGCTACTTCGGCTTGAGTTTGGCCCCCTTCTAACCTACCAACAATTCTCAAAGCTTCTGAATCTGTCAAATGACTTCGCTGAGACATCGTACTCATCGAAACAAAGCAATCACTGAATGCCGATCATCCTTGTCTTCATTCTCTTTTATCCAGTTGAAAGTCAAATTTCATTCGCTGCCGCTGAAGCGACGTTTTTGACGTCGAACTCAAAATTTGCATACTCCACAGTTTGAAAACCAGAAAAATTTGCATTTGTGATTCTCTTCTTCTATTTTCGGCAAAAAAAATTTCGTTTATATCTTTATTTTATATAAAACTTCAAATATCCTTTAATTGTTTTGAGCAGTGTATATACAGATTTTTGTAAAACAAACTCCTTATCATAAAGTTTGATTGGTATACTTTAAGTATTTGAAAGTATGTAAGCCTTTGGAGGGCGGTGTTCAATATTTTATATTACAAACATTTAATTAAGATTCAAGCAGAATTTTTAAATAAACTTTTCAATTCATAGCTGTAGTGAAAAAAATGTTGTTAAATTGCATTTTCTTATTTGGAAATGAAATGTTTCGTAGATTCTAGTGTGAATTCAATATTACAGCAACACAATTACATTGCCCTGAAAGATTTAAAGGTAATTCTCAATATCTCTATTTTGAATTATCCGGGAATAGCAATATAGCATTAAATATCTCAATAGAATAGATAATCACATATAGTAGAATTAATAGAATAAAATAAAATATCACATATAGAATTAATAGAATAAAATGTACTATCACATATAGAAATAATAGAATATAAGAAACTATCATATATAGAATTAAGAGAATATAATAGAGAATCTGATAATGAAAATAAAAATACCATCCCATTTATCACTATAGTGTATGTTATATGACAATAAATATCTTAAGCCAGATATTCCTTTCAATAAGACAAAGCGCAAATTCTTCTTTTGTTTACATACAACTAGATTACCACCATGATTTCGTTTCTAACATAAAAGAAACGATTAGAGTTCAACATAGCCTACTCCTAAGCGCGTAATGCGAAATTAATTGGGAGCATCAATCCGTCTTTTCCTATTTATGCTTAATAGAAAGAATGGCCACTCCCCTCTTAAGTAATCACTACAATTAATCCGTTTCATGACAAATGCATCTGCCAGTTTTTGTCTTGTCAAATGCAACTTCCAACGAGTTGAAACATTGCATAATATAAGTTTATTTTCTTTTCATTTGACTGGAGAAGAAGGAAAGGGAAACAAAATACCGTGCCTCACAAGCTTTTGTAACAATGACTTATTGTCTCAAATATATTGAAGCACTTTGAGGTCATATTTTTTTTTATTTATAGGTAATAGTTTGTTAAAATAATTTTAAGGTTTTTGTGGAAATTATTATTTTTCTTATCGTAGTCAGTTTCTTATCCTAGCATTCATGCATAAGGGCAACTATTTTTCCGATTCCTACAGGAAAACTGGTCGTTTTTTTTAGTGTATGCATGCTGCTGCTCAATATGGTTTCCTTCATGGAGATGTAAAATCTGCCGTCTGTGTTGACAGCTTGCTCAAGTGCAGATCTTAACTAGTCGACTGAGATGGCCCTTACGCGTAGAGTGATACAGTAGACTCCCTCAAATTCGTACAGTTTGGGACCAGAGGTTGTGCGGATTTCTGGTCATTGATTTGTTTACATTTTTGAAACATTAATTTGACTGGTAGTTAAGCAAGGGGAATTATAATGAATGCTTACAATAAAGTGATACATTAAAATAAGTAAAATATTAAAATAATTTATTAGTTTAAACGTAAGTAATTATTAAAATAATTATGTAAAATAAAAATTTAGAAAAATATTATATTATTACCGATGAAATCGATTCAATTCGATTCCAAAAGTACTATGCTGCCATCTAGTGGTAAAGCGATCATAAGATCGATACTTCGTCGTATAGATATGCTAATTTATATCAAAATCAAAAGTAATGTAATTTTATTTAGTAATAAATCAGCTGTAATAACCAAAAGAGAATGATTAACAAAAAATTTAGTAAAAAAAGCACAGCGGTAGTCGCTGATTTCGGCGCCATCTTGAATTTTGTTCCCGCAACTTAACTGTAAATTTCATTGCTTACATCTGAAAAAAGTACGCGGATTTTAGGCGTTCGCGGATTTTAGGGTCGTGGATTAAAGGGAGTCTACTGTACCATCTTTCAGGTATGCCAAAGTTAAGAGGCTACTTTAATCAAGTGAAAAGACCCGTTCGCTAATGCTAATCCTATGGAAGAAATTTATAACGATATCTCGGTTGCATTTTAATATTTTTAAATGATTTTTTTTAATTGGATAGCTGAGGTTGATCGGTACAAAGGCCGTTTTTTACTTTTTCGATTTTGTTTACAGATATTTTGAGGACACTTTCATTTTCTGAACAGGTTTCGAAACTGAAAGCACCCTCATAAAAAAAAAAAAAAAATCTGCAATCGAAATCGAAAGTGTAAAAAACGGCCCTTGCACAAAAGGATCTCAGCTATCCAATGCAAAAAAAAAAAAAAAAAAAAAAAAAAAAAAAAAAATCATTAAAAAATATTGAAATGCAACAGAGATATCTTTATAAATTTCTTCCATAGGATTAGCATTAGCGAACGGGTCTTTTCACTTGACTGAATTAGCCGCTTAACAGAAGTTCTCGATAAAAAACATTTCTTAAGTATCCCCACAGCAAAAAATTACATGGATTAAGCTCCGAAGAACAAAGTCAGAAACAAATGACCAGTTGCTTTCTCATTGTTGAAACGTTACAGTAGAAATAACATTCTCCCCAGATTTTATCCTCTTTTATACCCAAATCATGGCTGCAAACATGGGTTTATTGAAAATTTTGGGCTTACAAACTGAAATTGCAGTTACAATGACAGTTTAAGCTTATTTACTTTTTTTTTCTATTAGAGCAATAGAAATTAAATTTGGAAAAATTTTCCCTATGTGTTTGTTTTTTGTGTTATGATTTTTGTCTTTTTACCCGGCTGCCAAGAAGGGTTATGTGTTTCACAGGTATCTGGGCATGTGGATTTATTTATACCCTCGAAACATCTCAACGGCTGGATGGATTTTAATGAAAGAAGTCTCTACTGATTCGTCATAACCGTCCGATGGTTATAGGCTAGGTTTTGTTTTTATAAATTCAAAATGGCGGCCGTAAAATACAAAATGGTGGTAGAGACGAAAAAAAATTATGCACCCTATTGAGTGGCATATCATTGGATAGGTCTTTCAAAATGAAGACGATGTTTCATTGTTTGTTTTACAGCCAGAAGCTCCGTTTAAATACTATACAACCTGGAAGTAGTGTAGGTAGGATCTCTAACTTTACTGCAACTCTAACCATCATAGACATCTATAGGCCTTATCAAAACAGTGTTTATAGACAGGAACTAACAATTAAACACAACTTAAAAAGTCATCAATACAAGTAAATAAAAAAAAATAGGTTAGTAATATAAAAAAATACTTTCACATTGATGAGAAATAATTAATTAGTTCGCTTTTTACGCAGTCAGGTTTTTTGATTTTTTAAATTTAATTATGCCCTTATTTTCCTATTTCCTTTTGTACAGCGCTACCTATTTGTGTTTCTGGAACTTTTTTTTGCGTAATATCTTTACTCATGTCTTGAATTTTATGTATACAAAATTTGAATTTTTTTACACTGAGTAGTTCGATGTATACGGTTATTTTAATTGTAGCCACCCGGTATCACTACAGAAAACCATTACAGAAACTGCGCAGTATCCACATAGTTTCTACAGTTGCGTGTATTATATGTAATATATCATGTTTTATAAGCTATGTTAGTAGTCCCCTGCGCCCGAGAACGCGAAGGCACGAGTTTGTTATGGTTCTGGTAGCTGGATTGACTCCAGGCGACTCCATTCCTCACACTTTGCGTAGTTTATTAAGTTATTAACACAATCAATATCAGTTATATAAATTAATATCAGTTTTTTTTTTTCTAATTGGCACTGTTTCTTTCTGACCTGCATAATAAGTAATTACCAATTTTGTCTGGCACGGTTTGGTATGATTCTATATATTTCAAGTTCCTAATATACTTTTATTTTTTTTTATTTAAGTTTTGTTATTGATTAAGATATAATAAAGGGACCTTAATGTATGTGACACAAAAGCAGTAAGTCTAAATTGAAAGGTTAATTTATAAATAAGGCTAATTTAAACATAAAAAGAGAAATTCTAAATACTTCCACTATGTCTTATAACCTGATTTCATTATCCAAGCATTAACAAAAGTAAATTAATATAATTAAGTACATTTTTAAGTAAATTAATAGTATCATTGAGTGACGAAATAATCAAGTTACTTTGAACGATAAAAATGTGCATTTACAGACATATGGCTATAAATGTATTTTTCTAAGGAAAAAATTCTCCATTGGGAACTTTATTAACCTATTTAAAAAGATAATATGTCTAAATTAAGGAGATTTTATGACTAGACTAAAAGACCATAAATTTAAAACAGTGGCGAACAACTTAATTATTGTTCACTTAAAGTAAGTTACGGCTTTCAAATTAACGTCACAGCTTTCAGCGGCCTTTTTTTTTTTTTTTTTTTTTTTTACCATTAATATAGTTGTAATCGCAAAAGTGGCCTTCTAAGCAAAAACTTTTCATGTAAAAGATAAATTAGAGAATTTATATTTCTTAGGTTTATTAAATGAATTTTAACAAGGACAATGTAAGGCGATGTACGCAGTTTATAATAAAATTACAGTTGCTTTAGTAGATTAACATAAATTAAAATTAATGCAATTTACATAAAAACAGAATTTTAACGGCATAAATTAATTTTAATATTGTGAATTTTCAAATGACGAATTTGACAAAATTTTAACTTCATGCGTATGTTATAATATTGCTTTACTTAATATATGGATATAACGGATTTTTGTTGAAGGTTTTTTTTTTTTTTTTTTTTTTTTTTTTTTTTTTTTTTTTTTTTTTTTTAATGAGAGTACACTTTTATTTTTAGAACCGGTTCCAAAACTGAAAGTACCTTTATATATTAAAAAAAAAATCTGAAAGCAAAATCGAAAGAGTACAAAACTGCCCGGTTACAGAACAATCTCAGCTGTTCTATGAAAAAAAAATAATTTGAAAATACTAAAATGAAAGGATAAACTCTAAAATAACGTTTCCATAGGATTAACATTAGCTTGTGAATGTCTTTGTGTGGTAGCATGACAAAAATTGCAAGCTAATGATAATCCTATGAGCGCGTTCTTTTCAGTTTTCTCGTTTGCATTTCAATATTTCTGAATTAATTTTTTTTTTCGCATTTTATGACTGAAATCGATTCGAATTTTTTTTTTTTTTTTTTTTTTTTTTTTTACTTTTTTGATTTTGTTTATAGATTCTTTTTTTTTTTTTTTTTATGAAAGCATATCATAATTTGGTACTTGTTAGTTATCCCGTCGGCCAAATTTCTGTCGCCAAATTGTAAGATTAAATGCCAATAATGGTTGATCGTAAATGTCACATTCACTTGACAACACGTGTTTACGTCATCAAGTGATTTTTATTTCGACGTTTCATTTGTATTTTTATTAATGTTATACTAATTTATTTGTTCTTTCGTTATTTAAAATAAAAATTATGTCAATTTGTATAATTTGGCGAGTGCTTTGGCGATTTATATAATTTGGCGAAATTGGTCGACGGGATAACTAACAAGTACCCATAATTTTTGCTACATATGTTTCGAAATAAAATATGAGCTCCTACAAAAAATCAGCAGCCAAAGGGGAAAAAGTAAAAAAACAAAACAAAACAAAAAAGAGCCCATTGCAGATCGACCTCAGCTATCTGTTTAAAAATTTAAAAAATTAAAAATATTGGAATACAAACAAGAAACTTGAAAAGAACTCTTCTGTCTAACATTAGCTTTTGAATGTCATTGCATGACTAGTGTAAAATTATAAGAACCCATTTTATTCATCCGCTGACATTTTCAAGCTAACGTTAAACCACTAGAAAGGTTCTTTACAAATTTCTCTTTTTAAAATAGTAATTTTTAAACTTTCATTAAAATTTCAATGTAAATGCAATATATAACCAATATAGGTTTTTAATGTGAAGTACTTTTTATGAATGTAAAATTGGCACATACTGGATCCCCAGTATGTGTAATACAACAAACGTCGTTCTTTTAACAGGGTTGCATTAAAGCATCTAATTCTCCAAGAATGAAAAACAAACATTCCCTAACATAAGTCAGTTTTGCGACATTGCCACTGCTTGACCATATCTATGAAACTTAGAGCAGTGCTTCCCAAACTTTTCAGTCTCGTATAAAAGTCCTGCATCAGGGGGTCGGTTAACCTTTTGCCTTTTCGTAGCTGAACCGGATCCGACCGGAGAGTTGGGTCGGTTTGAGTTGCAGAACATTTTCTCCAATTCGGGGCATATTTGAATATGAATGAGTGCATATTCAATTTACAGTATGAGAAATAAAATGTTTGTAAGAAATGTGATCATAGTTTATTCTTTCTTTACTATACAGTAAAGAACCTCTGTTTTCTTCATGCGGAATATGAAGCATATTACCAACATTTCGTTTTTGTTATACACAAAAACAGATGAAACGTATTTGGGATAGTTTATGCACACATACACATATGCGTAGTTTGAAAAATGCCCACTATTCAGAGGTAAAAGCATACAAATATATAAATGTAGGAAATGAAAAAGTGCTCGTTAATTAGAGGTGTCTGCTTCTAGGGAGTGTCCGCTATATATATATATATATATATATATACAGTATATATAGATCAGAAAAAATATTTTTGATACTTACTTTGAAAATCGGGACAACCCAACCGCGAAACGCAAGGGTAAAAACTGCACCCGAAACCGATTCGAAGCCGAAATAATGAAAGACAAACCGCTCAGAATCCGAAACGCCTCAAAAAAGTAAGTCAACCCATGGAGCTAATAAGATTAAATTCATAGCTCCATGAGTCAACGCGACAAGAATCCTGAGTTAATGTGTTTGTGCATTTATAGAAGAAAAAAAAATTTCCAGTAAGCTTGCATAGAGATTTTAATAATAATAACACTGCTACTAATAGCAAAATATTTAACAATCTTCTTTCTCAAAACCCAACAAATGGCCCTTTTATACCAAGTTACAGAAATAATGGCTAATATTTTTTTCAATATCCACCAAATACTTCGCAATATCTACAGTCATAGGTAAAACAGAAATAAATGTTAATATCCTCTTTTTAATTTATTCCGTAAAGAATTATTTTTTTCAGTAATAATTTAAAAAGATAAATTAAAAAAAACATTAAATAAGTTTTTTCTCCTCAAAGTATCATCAACGGCTGTCCATTTTTCTGCCAAAGCAGAGAAAAATGTTTAAATAAATCATTTCAATGCAAATTAACCTTTCACAAGTTTTACTTTCTTTTATTGTATTTCTTCTTCGTTAAATTTGTAAGAAAGGTTATTCAAACAATTGTTACTCAATCCAAAATTTTAAAGTACAATATATTTTGTGTGATAGTTAGAACAAAAAATAGCAAAAAGACTAATTTATGTACGTATAATTGACTTTCTTTTCATGAAACTTAAAGATTTTTTTTTTGAAACAGCTTGGATTATTCGCACGTGCCATTTTGTAGCTATCATACAAAAGCACTTACTGATTTCCCTAATCTGAATGAGTAATTGATTTATCCAAAAGAAATTCAAAGCGTAGCATATATTACTAAAAATTTCGCTTCCTTTTGAAACATGTCTGTGAGACATGTCATTTTAACATCTGCTTCATAAATGTTTCATTTGCAGTTAATTATTCTAGTGAAATTTTCCTTTAAAAGATGGATTCAAATTACAAAGCAAGTTTTAACGATATGCGCTGGAGAAAATTAATTTTGCGTAAAAATCATTTGTATTCCTTGCCCTTTTCCTTTATTTTCAGCTAGCTTCCACATACTCATTTTATTAATAAAAGTAAGAAGTGTGAAGACTTGGAAAAGAATTGGAAATTGATGGTGGAAACATAGTTCATTAGGAAACAGAAATGTTGTTAATATATATGTATGTATGTTTGCATGCATTCGTCAAGGGAAAAAAAAAAGATTTATAGCTTGTTGCACTAATGAACGTATACAACTAAAAGAAATGAAGATTTTTCTGCAAAACAGAAAATATTTTCAAGGGGGGAAAATATTTTTTTAAATATAAAATTGGACATAAAGTACTTGTAAATATCTGCATAGAAAAGTATATTACTATTTTACAAAAATATAGATACACAAACATTTAAAGTGTTTTTGAATTTATAGAGAAGAGAACACGAGAAAAATATCTTTTAAAGCTTGCATAGCAATTTAAATACTACTACTACTAATAATAATAATAGTAACATAACATTTAACCGGCTTGTTTATCAAAACTCAAGAAATGGTCCTTTTTATACTCGTACCAAGTTACAGAAATAATGGCTATTATTTTTTCCAATACTCCACACTTCGTAATAATTATAACCAAAGGTAAAACAGAAATAATTGTCAGTATCCTCTGTTTAATTTATTCTGTAAATAAATATTTTCAGTAATAGTTTAAAAATATAAATTAAAAAACATTAAAAAAGTTTTTTTTCCCTCAAAGTACCATCAACGGTTGTTCTTTTTTTCTGCCAACGCAGAGAAAAATGATTAAATAAATCATTGCAATGCAAATTAATTTTTCAGAAGTTTTACTTTCTTTTATTGTGTTTTTTCTTCGTTAAAATTTGTAAGAAAAGTCATTCAAAGAATTGTTACTCAATCCAAAATTTTAAAACAAATTATATTTTGTGTGATAGTTGAAACAAAAAATAATAGCAAAAATACAACTTTTTTATTTAAAATTGATTTTCTTTTTCATAAACTGAAAAAGAATACCATCAGCTAATGAAACTTAAGGTTTTTTTTTTTTTTGAAACAGCATGGATTATTTGCAGGTATCTTTTTGGAGCTATCATACAAAATCACTAACTGATTTCCATTCTCTCAATGAATAATTGATTTATCGAAAAGGAATTCAATGCTAGTCATATATTTCTAAAAATTTCACTTCCTTTTGAAACATTCCTGTGAGACATGTTATTTTTAACATCTGTTTCATAAATGTTTTATTTGTAGTTAATATATTCTAGTGAAAATTTTCTTTAAAAGATGGATTCAAATTACAAATTCAAGTTTTAACGGTATGCACGGGAGAAAATTAATTTTGTGTAATAATCATTTGTATTCTTCGCCCTGTTCCTTCATTTGCAGCTAGCTTCCACATGTTCATTTCATTAATAAAAATAAGAACTGGGAAGACTTGGAAAAGAATGGGAAATTACTGGAGGAAACATCGTTCATTAGGAAATAGAAAAGTTGCTATTATATACGTATGTATGTTTGCATGCATTCGCCAAAGGAAAAAAAAAAGATGTATAGCTTCTTGTACTAATGAACATATGCAACTAAAAGAAATGAAGATTTTTCTGTAAAACAAAAATTATTTTCGAGGAAGAAAGTATTTTTTAAAGTATAAAATTGGATATAAAGTACTTGTAAATATCTGCATAGAAAAGTATATTACTATTTTAAAAAATGCAGACACACAAACCTTTAAAGTGTTTTTGAATTTATAGGGAAGAGAACACGGGAAAAATATTTTTTTAAAGCTTGCATAGCGATTTAAATACTACGACTAATAATAACACTAATAATAATAGAACATTTAATCGGCTTGTTTCTCAAAACTCAAGAAATGGCCCTTATTGTACTCGTACCAAGTTACAGAAATAATGGCCATTATTTTTTCATTTCCACCCCAGGCTTCGTAATAATTATAGCCAAAGGTAAAACAGAAATAATTGTCAGTATTCTCTGTTTAATTTATTCTGTAAATAAATATTTTCAGTAATAGTTTAAAAAGATAAACTAAAAAACATTAAAAAAGTTTTTTTTTTCTCAAACTACCATCAACGGTTGTTCTTTTTTCTGCCAACGCACAGAAAAATGATTAAATGTATCATTGCAATGCAAATTAATCATTCAGAAGTTTTACTTTCTTTTATTGTGTTTCTTCTTCGTTAAAATTTTTAAGAAAGGTCATTCAAAGAATTTTTACTCAATCCAAAATTTTAAAGCAAAATATATTTTGTGTGATAGTTGAAACAAAAAATAATAGCGAAAAGACTACTTTTTACGTAAAATACACTTTCTTTACATAAACTGAAAAAGAACACCACCAGCTAATAAAACTTAAGGTGCTTTTTTTTTTTTTTTTTTTTTTTTTTTTTTGAAACAGCCAGTGCCTTTTTGTAGCTATCACACAAAAGCACTTACTGATTTCCATTCTCTCAATGAATAATTAATTTATTCAAAAGAAATTCAATACTCGGCATATATTTCTAAAAATTTCGCTTCCTTTTGAAACATGTCTGTGAGACATGTTATTTTTAACATCTGTTTCATAAATGTTTCATTTCTAGTTAATATATTCTAGTGAAACTTTTCTTTAAAAGATGGATTCAAATTTCAAATTCAAGTTTTAACGATATGCAAGGGAGAAAATTAATTTTTCGTAATAATCATTTGTATTTCTCGCCCTGTTCCTTCATTTGCAGCTAGCTTCCACATGTTGATTTCATTAATAAAAATAAGAAATGAGAAGACTGGGAAAAGAATAGGAAATTGGTGGAGAAAACATAGTTCATTAGGAAATAAAAAAGTTGTTATTATGTATGTATGTAATGTTTGAATGTATGCTACAAAGGAAAAAGAATGTATAGCTTCTTGTACTAATGAGCATATGCAACTAAAAGAAATGTAAGTAAAAGAGAAAATATTTTCAAGAAAGATTTTTTTTTTTTAACATATAAAATTGGATATAAAAAGTACTTGCAAATTTCTGCATCTAAACGTATATTAGTATTTTACAAAAATATATTAATTACATTTCTGTAAGGGCAGGTTATAATTGAAGAGCTTAATCGAAGAACATGTTATGATACATTTTTGCAAAAACATTCTTCTTTTATAGATTAAAGTGTTATGAAGTATTAAATCATATGATAAAACTAAAATAATAAAATTCTATTTAGTATTGAATGGATGAGACAGTATGTTTTAAGATTTAATATTTTAATATTTAATAATTTAAATGTAGAAAATAATTTCTAATATTTAATAATTAAATGTTAATCTTCTTTTCTAGGAGAGTTTAGTATCACCTTTTAACATAGAAACATATGCTACTAAGGAGTAGTTAAATAAATACAGTGCGTGTAAAAACTTTAAGCACAACATAAAATTTCAAAATAAAATTTTATTATTTACTGAAAGTGACTTTCCTTTTCACATGACCTGAAAATTGTAGTTTTAAAAAGCTATTTAACAGATTGAAGCTTTACAATGTATTGCAAATAATAGAATTTATCAAAAGAACAAAATTGAGTGCGTCAAAAGTTTAAGCGCAGTAGTTCTTTATAGTCTTTAGTAGAACGAGAATACAAAAAATTAATACTTGATTATTGATCTATTCTGCTGAATTATTTTAAATATATTATATTTATGTATTATTATATATAAATATAATAATATAAAATAATATAATTATCTTTATCTTCTTCGATCGATAAAATGAGCTTCTGTTTTTTCTTGTTCATTGTTTGATGTTTGTCATCTTGTTTGATTGTTTCTGGTTCAATTTTAAACCACGCGTCTTCAGTGGCATCTTTGAAATCGTTAACTGAAAAATACTGCTTTCCATTTGGATAAACTGCATGAGTGAGAATGCCCCACATATTTTCAATAGGGTTTTAATCAGGGTTAATTGCTGGTCATTTTAAAACAGATATTATTTTCGACTTAAGCCACGTTGAAGTTGAGTTTGAGGTATGGATCGAAGCATTATCATGTTGAAACAACCATTGTTTCTCCCCCTAAAACATCGGCAACAGGGCAAAAATGATTGACAAGTGTCTCTTGATAGTTTTCAGAGTTTTCACGACCCCCTGATGAATGCTAGAGATGTCTGACCATTGAAAGAAATAACCCGAAAACCATTACAGAACCAACACTATATTTTCGGCTAAATATACTCCTATGTTCTTTACGGAGATCATGCCAATAATACTTAAACCCATCAGGGTCATCGAGGTTCAATTTTTTTCATCACTGAATATGACATTAAGCCACTTATCACTAAATGACATACGCTCTTTGGCCCTAGCTTCTTTATGGTGTCATTTCAGACATGGTAACCGAAGCATTTTACGGTTTTTGATGTATTCTTATTCCAAAACTCTTCTATGAACAGTTTTTTTTTTTCGAGATTTGTCCTCCAACTGCATGTTTTATTTGAGAAAGAGAGTAGGGGAAGGTGGCCTAAAATGATCCCCTTAAGGAGAATACTTGTGTAAAATAACATAACTTTCTAAATAAAACTTTGGTCCTATGCAAAAATGTTTTACACAATATTTTGCATCAGAAACATACTTTAAAAGTATTTTAAACCCAAATTGAATAATGAAAAAAATAGATTTTTGAAAACGTGTCCAAAGGATCATTTTACCCTCACCGAATGTCAAAATGATCCTTCATTTAAAAATAATTGTAAATTGTTTTTTATCGGCAAAGTAAAGGATATAAAAGTAATTATTAAAATGCATAATGAAATAAAATAAGTTTTACAATCAAATAGCATACATAATTTATTTTATGTAAATTTTGAAACATAAAGGTGCCACAAATAATTTTGAAAAAACAATAAAATGGAATATTTGAAAATTATGATCCAAAAGTAATATCCCATAATAAATGTAGAAATAAGTTAAATAATGCCTATTTCCGGCCCATCCGAAAACTCGGAATATTTAAGCACATGTCGCACAGTTGAGTATTTGACCCGAAATCCTGGTCAAAAATATTTTTCGTTGTAAATATAGTCCGATTGGCTTGAAATCCTTAGATGTTATTGGGTATCACTATGGCATGTTTGGTATTATAAATGAAGTCAATGGCCTTTACGGTTCATTTACAGAGACAAACGAAAGAATTCCCTTACATTACGGCCTATGGGGAAAAATCGTTTGCTATGTATTTTAATGATATCACACTTTGAAACGTGCTGAAATTTATATACATCACTAAGGTGTACTAAGGCACTTATTGTAGAATATGGTGTGCATAGAATATATCGTTCATGTACAGGGACAAACAAAGGAATATGGCTGAAGAATAAATTTAACTATTGAAGTCTGTGACCAATAATTGCTGGAAGTGCGTTTGTAGTTGTGATAGGCGTTTTAAAATAGAACATTTTTAAAAATATTACTTGGTGTGGATACATTCTATAGATCATATACAGGGCTGCACAAAAGTTCTCAAGTACATTTCCGTTTATTTACGGAAATGGCTGAATGGACATTTTTAACTGTGCTATGTGTTTCACTGAACTAACTTTTAGCATACTATGAAGTATACATACAAATCCATAACTTAGTTTAATATTTTGTATCTTAAAAGCTGACGAAGTGCAAGTAAGATTTTAACACTTCACATAATAATAAATATACATTTTATAAATATTTTGACAATTGAGAAAAGAAAGAGTTATCATTTAAGAAGAGCACAAAGAAAAAATATGTTAAAATATTAATTTACTAAGCAGATATTTTAAAAATACGAATAAATCACATGTTCATTGTCTTAACATTACCAAAGGGAGTTTGGAAGTTGAGAGACTTGTAATCTTAACTATTTACTGTTTTAAGAGGAAAGTAATTATTGGTTCATCTTATTCACTATTAATGTTTAATTAAATGTATTTAATATTACTATATATAAAACTTATTATTTACATTTAATAATGCTCATTACATTTAAATTACATTTAATCAATGCATTTAATTTAAATTTAATAGTGTTATATTTAATAGTAGTTTCAGTAAATTGGAGTCATTATAGTATAGATTGCTAGTTTTGAATGTACTTAATATATTACCAGTTTCAAAATGACTCTTCAGAACTCTTCATCTTCTTCATCACTCCCTTCTTGGCTTTTATTGGGACTACCATCAGACCTTGCTGGAAGAAGAAGTTGTAGAATCTCGCTACTGTATGGCTTGCTCTTTTTATTTGGTAAACGGAGTTATTAGAAAATATGAAGTTGCTTATTTTCACGTACATTATAAAAGGAAATTCTTAATTAAATTTTCTTGGTGCCGCTTTTCAGATTCGGAATTCAAATTATGTGTCCCTTTTTAAGGACACCGCCCTCGAAAGGGTTAATTCCCTCCTTTTTCTCCTAATGTTACACACATAAGCCCCAAGAACTAATTTTTGAACCATTTTTCAATAAATAAGTATATACAATTTGAAGGCGATCGGATATTTCTATCAAAAGATATCGAGTTGCGTGCGTAAGTACGTACCTACGTACGTACATATGTACGTACGTACAGACATAAAGACAGAATATGTAGGTGCAAAAGCTCTCCGGTAATACCTTGTGAGCTAAAAACCTGCAATACGACAGCAAATATATAGTTCTTATCTCTTCAATTCAGTGACCGCAAATCACAACATTTAAATAGTCATCCAGAAAAAAAATATATAAAAAAATGGCAACAATATACGGAAGATTTTTTTGCAGAAATTGACACTCAAGACTATAACTAATACGATTATCATTCAAACATGGCTGGGCAAAGCGCGGCACATATTTAAAAAGCTTTCGATATGTATAAATCAGAGCCAAAAACGCTTTAAAAATAACCCTTTGACACATTCAGTGATTTTTTATCTATATTATAAAGGACAAACATATCTGTGCGTAACGCATACGTCATTTTGCGAATGGCAACACATTGAAATTTTAAATAAAATTTTTATTTTGCAATTTTCTCTACTGCAAATTTTTAAACTTCTAAACATCGCACATTTTAAATTTTTACACCGTCGTATAAGGAAAAAAATGTTCTTTTAAATGCAATTTATTTGAAAGCTGTATCTCAATTTATTTTTGAGATATTAATTTTTTTTGTACTTTTTAATACCATTTTTCCAATCGTGGCAACAAAAGTACCCCATTTTTTATTGAAAGTCATTGAAAGTAAACGGAAGGTAGTCGAAAATAGGAGATTACTGTCTTTTTGTTGCCATTTTCTCATAAAATCTGAAAAAAAAAGTTTAAATTAAAATACGGGCTATGTCAAGAGTATTGTCTGTTATTCCGCGATAATGATGTCATATGCATGCTTTTCTATAGACGAAGTTTAAGATCGGATTGTAAAAGTGGATTGCTTTAGCGGATGCAAATGCCGTCATTTTATAAAACAGCGTGTATTTTAATTCTTAAAACTGAATTATGTTTTCTAGAAGTGCGTCATTTTCACAGCCCAGCTGCTTTCAAATTCTTCACAGGGGAAAATGCTTCACTTTTGAAGATAATGTAATCGAAATCACACACTGATAAAACGCAATGTTTTACAAAAAATGAGAGTGTGTTTATAAAAGACAGGTAACATGCAAATAATAGCGATTTATATTATAGAAATTGATGATTCTCGCCTGGATGGATTTGCTTCGCCGAGTTAGACATGCAAACAAATAACACGAGGTTTAAAATAATATCATGTTCCTGAACTCATTGTCCAAAATTCTCTCAAATAATAAAACTTTAATGCTATTCTTTAGGACATTCTACTACAATTTTATCAAAATAACGTAATTTGCTTAATTTAATTTTTCACAATTTTATAATCTATATATTTAAAACACAAGTGTGTTTTTTACTCATCTGCCCTGATCTTTCTGCTGAATCAATTTTACTATTTTTTTTTTCAACTGAAAGCTGTTCATTTGTAGATGTGATCGCACTATCTTTTTCTTTTAATATCCCTACTTTTATATTTTAATTTTAAAAGCATTTTACGAAATTTCTCCAAAATAATGAAAATTAGATAGCTTTCATTATTGCAGTACAAGAGAGAAAAAAAATGAGGTATTTTTACCTTCATTCACGCCATTTTCTGATAAAAATTAAAAATTGTTTATAAAAATTGTTGTATAGGGTTTAGTAGCGCAAAATACCATTAGGAGCATAATATTATATTAGGGGAATAATAACGAAAAATGACATACTGCTTTTGAAAACACGCATTTTTCCTCATAAATTTTCTATACTGTTTTTCCTCCAGCATGTGTACTGATACTAAGTTTCAGACACTAGGAGAAATGCTTATTTAAGGGAAAATGAAGTCATATTTAAAAGAAAACGATCATTTTCTTAGATAAAACTAACCATTTTAACACAAATTCGTCTAAAAACATAAATTACGGAAATTTTTACTCTCAGGAATTGAGATTAGAATCTCAAGTAAAGAGTGCGTCTGTTCACATAAAAGATGTTGCTGACAATCGTGACTTCAAATTTTGAGTTAAAATTATTTTTAAATGATCAAACAAAATACAGTTTTTTTTTAAATGATGAATATGGATATGAGAAGTGCGTATGCAAATTTTGCGAAGGTGAAAATTGCTGTTTTTTATTCCGGAATACCAAGCATAAGAGCCTTTATTGATAACCATATCCTAATAATAGATTTTTATTATATTTTACTGATTAAGTATCTATATTGTAAAGAACAAACGTATCTGTGCGTAACGCTGACGTCATTTTGCGAATGGCAACACTTCACGATCAAATTTCGGTCTTGAAATTTTTGTTATTGCAATTTTTTAATCTTCTGACCATCGTACATTTTTAATTTTCGTCGCTCAGGAAAAAAATTTATTTTCAAATGCAATTTGTTTAAAAACTGTATCATAATTGACTGATGTATTATATTTTCTAAAATAATTTTTAAGCATGATTTTTTTTAAATTTATCTTATCACGTGCCAGTTTCAATACATAATAATAATAACCCTTTTGCACATAAAGCAACAAACATTTTTCAGCATTTGTTTCTGACTATTTTTACATAAAGAAATTAATACTTCCTTTATAAACAAATAAAAGAATAATATTAAAAAAAAAAAAACACCAGTCTAACATATTTGTGAAAAACAAATTAACGAAATTAATACTTCTTTTATAAAAAAATAAAAGAATAATATTGAAAAAACACAAATCTAATAAATTTGTAATCGTACAATTTAAATTTTTAGATCACTAAATAGGATTTTTTTTTTCAAATGGAATTTGTTTGCAAAGTTCATCTCAGTTTAATGATTGTGTATGGTTTTAAAAAAATATTTTAAAGCATGAAATATTTTTTAACACGTTGAGTGCCACGATGACTGACACTGAAGCGCTGAAAATTTACAACGTTTAAAGTATTTTTTAAGAAAGTACAATCCTGTAATAAATAAAATGTAGGTAAATTTTAAATATTTGTTCAGTAATTATTTAAAACAATGTATATTTTTTTCAGTTTTGTATCATATTCTAGACGTCAGCCATGGATGACTGGCGCGTTTTAAACGGAAATTTCGCTGTCAGCCACCGGTGGCTGACGTGGCGTTTAACGTGTTAATTTATCTATATCGCGCGGAGCTCGATTACGAAAGATTAATCCGTTTGCCCTTAAAACAAAATAAAGAGTTCATCCATTTCTTACAGATAATATCCATTAAAAAAAAAAAAAAAAAAAACTTCCCAATGAATAAATAAATAAAATAATAAAAATAAAATACAAATTTAACAGACATGTATAAGCTCTGAAATTATCAGCAAAATCTTGGTCAAATAACTCTTAGCATGCGGCTAATAAGAAAATATCGCTTTTGATAAATTTCAAAAATTTATTTGATTGTATAATTCGTATTTTCCATATGAAAAATGCTTTTTTAATGTAAGTGGGCAATCTAAAAAATTTATTGCATGTAAAAAAATATTAGTTTCCGATTTAAAAAAATGTTTTCACCTATATTTTTAACCCGGGAAGCCCGGGTTCGATCTCCTAGTTACATTAAAAACGAAACTATTTAAATTAACACATAGTTTAACACTAAGCTCTGACCTTTGTTAAACGCGTAAGAACTGTTTAGTTTCAATTCAACGATTCATTGAACCATAAAAAAAATTATATTTAAACATAACAACAATGCCAAAAAACCACGTCTTCTCAGAAAGAAACTTCCTCTTCAGCTGAGGGCAGGAGCCACCGGATAAAACTCAGGCTCCTAAAATAGACATTGATCGATGCACCAATTATTTAGCTATTAAAAAGTATGATTTTTACAATTGTTAGCGAAATTTTAATTTTTGCATTTTTGGCCAGGTTTTGGTGTCAATTACTCCACTGTGTGTCGCAAAGATACACATAATGGTCATTCTCATCTATTCCTGCGCATGCATTTTTCGCCCACTTACGACACTTGTGACAATGGATCGAACATTTACATGCTGCAGAGGAGGCAAATAGTTCATCGCAATAAATGCACCTTTGTTCATCGTCTGAAACTGTTTCACTATATTCCAAATATTGGTTTTCATGCTCCCTTTTTTTTCTTTATATGATCAGTGTTGCAGTGAGCTACTTTTTTTAAATTCAGATTTCTTGATTGGCACCATTTTTTTTGAAATAGTAAAATTCGCCTTATTTAATGACATATTAATTAAGGCGAAAAGAAGAGGTATTTTATCATTTCAAAAAATTGATGCCAATCAAGAAATCTGAATTTAAAAAAAGTAGCCCACTGGCAACATTGATGGGAATACGTCTTTGTTTTGACCTCACACTCTTTTCTTTGCTTGTTCTGGCTGTTTCGTTTTGAGATTTAGCGTATTTTAATTGGATTTTCTTAGCTGCAGCCTCTTTTATCTTCTCTTTCTGCTCTCTATTTTTCGTTTCCAAGCACAGTTGATTCTTATAAGAACTGCTCGTTAAAATGGCACTTTCCATCGATTACCTTTTTCTGGAAGTGCTTGATTCCGTTTATTTTGGAGACGGTAGGATAACACGTAGACTCAAAGCGAAATGTTTGGGGCAGTCACACATTTGGCTCCCATGATGGCTAGGAGCCGGTACCGGATTTTCTTGAGCCTATAAAATGGTAGCAAAACGATTCACAGAATGGATCATTTTACCCGGCAACATGACCATCCATTTTAGGTCATATAACTAGAAGACGATGGGAAACATAACAAACTTAGCATGTGAAATTCACATCTAAAAACATACTCTATTAAATAAATCAAGTCATATTTCTGTACATGAAAGACTGTATATCTAAATAAATATGAAAGTTAGTGCTTATCTTATAACAGGTGTTATAAAACCCACTTTTTGAAAGAATTCTATTCAGACGCGTAATACTGCGATCGTTTGAATACCGCCATTGCTTTTTCTTCAATTGGCACAACTAGTTTATGTGTTACCCTGTAGATAGCACCACCTGTCTGGAAGAAAACCTATGTGGATCGTTGTACCCGCTATAACCTTCCCCTAATTATCAGTTTAATCCAAGTTTCTGATGCGGCGGTCTTTGCGCAAAGTAACCACTTGTGGGCTTCTTGAAAGGAATTATCGTTTGAAACGTTTACCGCGAGCCAAAACTTGGTAAATACCTCGTTTTGATCATTTTAATGCACTTACAATTTCAGAAACAGACGTAAGTTTTTCTCTCATACTCCGGATATTTATCATGTCCTCCTTCGAAAATTCTTCCGACTCAGGCATTTTTAACTTAAAAACAATAGTTGACTGCATCTTATATACCCAGAAATCATTTGCGTGCGCACTGCTTACATCAGTTTGTAAAATTTGCGTAGAAACGATTTTGTGCTTAAACTTTTGACACGGTTATTTTTTTCATACGAATTGAATATTTCCAACTGATCGAAAAAATGCCCAGGCTGGGAATCGAATTTAATTCGATTCCCAGCCTGGGCATTTTTTTCGCTCAGTTGGAAATATTCAATTCGTATGATAACTTTACCAGTCAGTTTGATTGTGTTAAAATAATAGTTCATCTACGTATCCATCGTTTATGTGGAGTTCATTTACGTGCGGTTTATTCTGCTGAGCTGTCTACATGACAGACCAGATGTTACTACCAATAAGGTTATCTGAGCGAAATATGCTGGCTGGTTGTCAGCCCAGTTAGCTTAAACGGAAAAGCATTGGCCTTGTAAGCCAAGGATCTGGGTTCGATTCCCATCCTGGGCATTTTTTCGCTCAGTTGGAAATTTTCAATTCGTACGGTTATTTTTGTTCTATTCTAAAACTCCATGGTTTGAAATAAAATTGAAATATAATTTTATTGAATATGGTGTTAAAACTGCTATTATTAACATATACAAGACAGACATTGAAATAAAGGAAATATTTAAAGTTTTTTTTTTTTTTTTTTTTTTTTTTTTAATTGTAAATGTGCTTAAACTTTTGACCCTCACTGTACTCGTAACTAAATTAGAACCAAAAACTTTCATTTCAATTTTGTCGAATTTAAATTTTTGTCACATAACATCTTCTTGCAATCAGGCTTTCAATTATTAGCTTGATAAATTGAGAATTTCTTTTGAAACACGACTTAAAATAATTGATAGCACCACAATTTGTTCAATTTTATGTTAGAAATTATTAAAGATGTTTCTCTACGAATAATTGAAATACATTTTGCACAGAAATGTTTTTGTATCTTCAAATATTATTAAAAAGGCTGATTTCTTTTGAACTATATCTGCAACACAGGGTGTCGATAAATTATTGTCGAGGTTTCCTTACATCATAACATCTCATTTAAGAACACGGAGAAAAATATTATTGTATATTCGTGAAGTACAACTCAAAAATAAAAAATTAATAACCGAAACATAGTTACATATGCGTAAGGTTGCACTTCAAAATGTTATTAATTTTATAAAGTTTATATACGATAATTAATAAAAAATTATCAAATTTATTAAAAAGGGATGTTAGAAACTATAATTTTGTGCTCATAATTTATTAATAACATTTATATAAATGAGGTAAAGTATTAACAACTAGCTGTTACCCGTGACTGCGTTCACGTAATATTTAAAAAAGAAGAAATTCATCAATTAAGCAAAAAATTTCGATATTTAAAAGCATATATAATTAACCTTTTATCACATTTTACAGTAGAAACGCTTCTGATGATCCCAATTTGCTTATTTTTGTTTATCTATATAGGATCATTTAAATTTCTTTCATGAGCATGAAATTTCATACACCGTTTCTGAGATTAAATGAGGAATAAATTTACATCTCTGTTATTCTATTTTATTATTTATAATTATTCTATTTATATTTATTCCGTTCAATGATATTGATTTTATCTATGTTTTCAAGACAAAGAATATTATTTAAAGAAATATATTAGTAAATATTTTTAAAGTGGTAATTAACAGGTCACTTCAGACGTGACTTTGATACGATTAGAATAATCAAAAAATCAACATGTAACATTATGTTTATATTCCAAAAAATAACATCTTCGAAGGAAAAAAAAGATAAATGGTATTAAAAAATAATAATCAAACATGATGAAGCATCAAAGTTCAAAAATAAATAATAAGAGTACAAGAAATATCTTTAACTTTCAAATATTTATTACATTTTAATTTCACAGTACGCTGTAGATATACCAATAATATCAAAATGTTTATCACGCTCCGCAGACTCTTGAGACTAAATACTTATTATTTAAGTAATAGTGTTGCTTATTGCTTTCGCGAAATAAATCTATTTATGGCAAAGTACCCCAATTATGAATAAACATTTTATATCTATTGTTGTGCTGTAATTTTGGCTTATGAAAGCTTCAAAATTTTACGGTACGCTGTAGATTAATATCAAATATGTATCAAAATAACAATATCGAATCAATAATATCAAAATGTTTATCAAGCTCTGAAGACTCTTGAGCCTAAATACTTATTATTTAAGCAATAGTGTTGCTTATTGCTTTCGCGAAATAAATTTATTTATGGAAAAGCACCCCAATTATGAATAAACATTTTCATATCTATTGCTGTGCTGTAATTTTGGCTTATGAAAGCTTCAAAATTTGCAGGAATATGCTCCAACGGGGGACAGAGATTGTGTTTCAGAGAGCTTTTTAACTATATACTTCGATATTTTAAAATCGAAAGAAAACTTCCCTTCTTCCTTTGCGCTTTTCGATAATCACGGTGTCTTTGAAAATTAGAAGAATCTGATGTGAAGGGTAAATTTATTGCTTAATTAGTGGTTTTGGCTCTTGTTTACACGTAAATGATGCCATATGTAAAGCCTAATATCAAATTAAAATTACTTACTAAACTTTTTAAGTCGACTTTCATGTGCCATTTATTAAATTTTATTGAAACCAGTATTCCTGGAGATTATACGGTAAAAGAGTGTTAAAATTATGAATTTGCGATTGTTAAATTCTTTGCAAATCATGCCATTTTGTGTAATTGCTATAAAATGCTAATATTTTCTGAAAGAAAAGCAGCTAATGATTTAAAATAAGACGACGCTTTCACTAGGTTAGTTTTTCCTACGGAATGATACTTGTCGAAATAAATATATATATATATTCTTTCACTTAATGAAATCCAATATTATTGTACATGTAGAAAAACATGGAGACATTATTTTTATTAAAGATACTAAATTTCAAGTAAAAAAAAATGTATTTAAATGTAAGCTAAAATTTCATCTTGAAATAATACTACTTTTGATGCAAAATTTTATTTCTGAAAAGTATATTGTTATTTTAAGATTTCGTTTTAACTTTCCAAGCTAGTGTAATGAAAACGACATCGCTTTGACGAAATTAAAATAAATATATGTTGATGTTTTCGTATTAAAATGAATGATTTCAATGAAAAAATATTACATCATTTTTACCCGATAAAAGCTTTTGCTAAAAACGCCTTTGTGACATGTTTTAACTGTCATCTTTTAAAAATAATTAATTAAAATGGTACATATTTTTTTTTTATTTAATTCGTATGAATAGTGGGCAATAACTATCCACTTAAATGTACAGAAATTATATTTATATCCCTGGTTGTAAATGTCAATATGATCGCAGACGATTTACGCTTCTGTGGAATAAATTCATTCATGAAGCTTCGACGTGTTAAATATGTTTTCAGTTTTCGAAAATTTACTTTAATCATGTTTTTGTTCCCTTTATACTAATTGAAATTCAATTGTTTTTAATTTTAATG
Source organism: Maratus speciosus (assembly GCA_963932465.1). Classification (NCBI taxonomy): domain Eukaryota; kingdom Metazoa; phylum Arthropoda; class Arachnida; order Araneae; family Salticidae; genus Maratus; species Maratus speciosus. The sequence continues at coordinate 477,308,995 of OZ010795.1, read as the reverse complement.
AGGAAATAGCGTCAAAATATATATTAATCTGTTTTAATTCCCCTTTCTTCTACCAAAAATATTTTCTCTTGATAATCATAACGTGGATTTTGAAAGAAAACTCTAATTTGTATGTAACTTATATTAAAACTCAAACATTTTAATCAATATGGACAGTATTCCTGTGACGTCACAACTGGTAAAATGTCGGTTTTTATAACCTCGAACTGAAAGCAAGAACAGGGTCCATTAGTAAAAAATATTTATCTTATTCGTATTAAAATGACGTCATTGTTTATCTATTTTCATTAGTTACTGATATTCATGCCCCTTGTACTTTTAACGAATACTTGGAAATAGACGCTTTTAGTGTGATGTCAGTCATGACGTTTTGGTTGGAAACTGACCCCAAACAAACGGTTCCTATGCGTCATTTCTTTTTAAATATAATCGTGGAAAATGTTACCTGTACATATCAAGTATTAAAAATACTTAGATGTGAGATATAGATATAAGATATAGCTGCAACACTCAAATAAAATAGAAAATACAACGTAGCAACCTTTGTTTGGAGCCAGTTTTTAACCAAAACGACATGGCTGACGTCACGACTGAAATCGTCTATACCTGTTATATTTCAAATATGACGTCATATTTTTTCCAAGTGAATAACTTTATTAATAACATGATTCTTTTTCATTCTTTTTCCTTCTGATTATGACTTCATTTTTGGAAGAAAAACACTTCTTAAGGTAACCGATATTCATTCTTCATGTATAATAAAAAATACTCCATTCTTCGTTTCAAATATGACGTCATATTTATTTTCTTTTGAATTCTTTTTATTTTAATTTTTAATTAATTGTAGAGGAGAAATTATTATTCCAGATTTAGATTTTCTTGGCAACAAGAAAGAAAGATGGTTAAAATTTACGGAAAAATGTCAATTGATTCGGTATGAAAAGGAATAAATTTTTGAATTATTAAGAAAATTATTTGAATAAATTAAATTAAATATAGCTTATGTTCATTTCCGTTTGATAATACACCTATATGCAAAGATACAAAAACATAAATTCATCTGGGTAGACGTTGAATTCATTCAAACTTTCGGACACACTTTGACATTTATAATATTACAAAGATTATTTGAATAAATTAAATTAAATATAGCCTATGTTCATTTCCGTTTAATAATACACCTATATGCAAAGATACAAAAACATCAATTCATCTGGGTAGACGTTGAATTCATTCAAACTTTCGGACACACTTTGACATTTATAATATTATAAGGATTTCTGAAGCAACAACTCCGATTTTAGAAATATTTGTTCAGATGTTAGAATGGCGGCCCCCTTGAGGCAGATTTTTTCTAAATAAAGGAAGGAACTGCTTGCCATAGCCAAAAACTTTTTAAAAAATTTGGTTAAATTCTATGCATGACCTTTTCGATAAATATTTTTTTGCCGATCTCTGACCCCTAAAACGTGTAAATCCGTCGAAAACCAGAAGTCGAAAAAAATTTCGATTACAAAACTATCTTCTATTGAAGAACGTAAAAACTGTCTTAGTTGTACTTTTCAAATGTGTAATAAAAAAATTCATCATGTTCTCAAATGAAATGGTATGAGGTAAGAAAATCCCAACACTAATTAGTGGGCACCACGTTCATCTTTGAGGAATAGAAAATCCAACTTATTATTTCCCCTGGAGATCATAGGAGTTTATGATTTTGATTAAATTCCTGAAGGTTTCAGGAAAGAAAAAGTATAATGAGTGCATAAAGCGCTCTAACTTTTTTTATATTTGTTATTTTTTATCTTAAAAATAGTTGGCAAAATACGTTATTAAAAAGCCATACCACAATAACACAGGGTGCCCATAAAAATGTGTCCCAGGTTCAATGGTACATTATAACAGTTTAATTTAGACTATTTACGACAAATAATACATCAAATTGAGGGTAAACTAACCTAGTTTTTCTTATAAATGTTCACTATGTGCATCTTTAATTATACGGCGCGCATCCAACCTAAAGTCCAATTCTTCCCACACTTCGGTTAATGCTTTATGTACTGAATTATGAATTTATGAAAATTTTATCTTATAAAGCCTTTTTCGTGAATTTTTGAAACTACATCGGAAGATTTCCATAATCATTTAATAAATTTTAGAAGGATTTTGGAAGGATTGGAAGATTTAGAAGGATTTTTCTTAGTATTTTTTAGAATTAGAAAATGTACAAATAAAATGGTCTTACAATAGAAATATAGAAATATTTCCGAATTGAAAAATCACCCCCCCCACACACACACACACACACACACAACGACAAGAAAGCTGAAAAGATGCAAAGGCAAAAGAAATCATTCTTTTAAAAATATTTTTGTTTCGTGTAACCGATAATGCTTTTGGAACAAGATAAAGTAATACATCTCTAACTAATTTTAAACTGTATTACTACTGATCGATGTATCAAATGAATTTTATAACAAGTTATTTTAATGGTACTTATAAGTACCGTCAGTAGATAAAGGGTTAACACGCCCGGAGTAGTGGGAGCAATAGCTTCTTCAATTCCGTATGTTTTTGCTGCATGGTGGATCGCAATTAAACTTTAATCGAAACGCACGCTGAAATGAAGTTACAAGCTCCCTCTTAGCAAATTGCAGAACACAAAACGCTTTACGCTCAGTCTGTAACATTCTGTGAACATATCTGCTCAAATCTGTGAACATTCATCAACAGATTTTATTTGAACATTTTGTTTTCCTAAAAATGAATAAGAAAAAAAAAAAAAACATGTATAAAGCTCGCCATCTCGAAGTTGCTCTATAAAGAACTGACAGACTGTCAAATTAAATGTCTTCTTCTTCGGAACTATATCTGCGAGGTACATAAATTCCGAATTATCATTTGCCCTTGAGACCAAATGAGAAGTTTATTACTGTTATGAAACTCTTGAAGGACAGAGGAAAGAAAAAGTTTCATATTAGCTTGGATATACAACTTGTATACGAAAAGTTGAGTATAGACAACTTATTCTAATAAATCTTAAATGAATATTTAGTAGAGATATTTAAGAAATACACTTTTTGTGATTTATGTTAATAAGAGAATTAAACTTCCTAAACAGTGCTATATAATGGTTAAGTTTATGTAATAATAATTACAGTAAAACCCCGATAATTCGGATTAATTGGGACCAGACCCAATCCGAATAATCGAAAATCCGGATTATCCGGAGAATGAGAACAAATGAAGTAAAATAAAACATACTTACAGAAAATCACCTTTATATTAAATATATTGAACATTTACAGACAGTAAAAATGTTTACTTTGTAATTATAAAGTTTGTAATCTTCTGATGTGCCAGTTTTCTATACCTTTTGCGGGTCACACGGTCATGCATCCGCTTGAGCATAAGTAGTTCGTTGGGTGTAGTCTCCACCTAATGTTCAAAATAAACCATTAATTGTTCTAACTGAGACGTTGCTTCATTATGGCTAATAACTTTTGGTTGATCATTATTGATAATGGTGTTTTCGTCTGTATCATTTTCATTTTCGTTTTCTTTAGTTGTGCACAAAACGATTATTTCGTCATCTATAAGTGAGGCGTAACCTTCATTATTTTCTGCTCCTAACCAATTGCTAATGTCGCTGATATCAACATCTGAGCAACCATAATTTTTTTAACATGCTCACAAAATCTTCAGGTGAAATTTCTCTTTCATTCTCGCTTATTCCTCCTTCTGTTTCAAGCTTATTATTCGAGAAATCACAATTTGCAGACCATAAATTCTTCCACGACTTTCGGAGAGTACTCTGAGCACACTGATCACAAGATTCAGCAATCATATAGATTACTTTCTTGATATTGATTGGTTTGAGAATCTCTACCACTCCATGCTCTCCATCACCTTCTAAACGTTCATTCAGCATTTGTCGTTTATAAACTTTCTTAATATTCTGAAGAACCCTTTGATCCACTGGCTGTACCAGCGCTGTCACATTAGGTGGGAAAAACTTTACCGTTATGTTTCCTTTTTTCTTCGGGGTGTGTCGGGACATTATCAATTAGGAGGACAGCTTTGATGGGTAAGTTGCACGATTTTAAATATTTTGTAACACCCGGAACCATAAGATTGCCAAACGTAAAGGGATACATTGTTGTTTCTTTGAAGGATAACATCAAAGAGTTTAAACAAGAATGCTTGAGGTATTCTTCTAAAGACTTCAGAAAAGACTTTTTTATTCGGAATACGTGGATGGAATAAATGAATGTTATGGATATTTACCGATCGCGTCTCAAACTTGAAAAAAAAATCGACCAGACCGATCCGGATTATCCGGAGATCCGAATTTACGGGGTCCGAATTAGCGGGGTTCCACTGTATAAAAAATAAGATGGAGTAACAACATGTATCTTCATTTTATATTTTGAATAGTTTTAGATAGGCATAAGGAAATCTTGATTTCTTATTGTTTTACACCATTGATCAACAGAGGAGAGCTAATTACTGCATTTTTTTTATCAAAATGTTCGTTATTTTTATTCCCTTACACCGGTAATTAATTTATTACCATTTTTCTATAATTAATTTTATCTTGTTTATTGCTTTACTTAATGTAAAATTACTATTTGGTATACAGATAGTTAGAAGCAACGCGCCTGTTTTCACTTCTCTTGTGTTCTGTTTTGTCTATTTCTATTGTGTTTTAGTAATATTTATATTTAATAAAATATATTTTCTTTTCGAAGCATAAAAATAAGAAATTCCTTGTAATAAGAGATTAAGACATTCAAGAATATGACATATACGGAAATTTGAATTAATATTTTTTCTTTACTTATGAAATATTCTAAAAATAGCTATACTTGAAAAATAGTTAGAAAGGAGTAAAATAATAATAATAATAATAATAAGTTTCCATCGTGTCCTTTTCGAGTATTAAATTTAATCCAATGAACGTACTTTAATTATGTGTAATTGCTAAAGTAATATTATCCTTTATCCGCTGCATCACTTTAGATATTTCCACCAACAATGTAACTACAGTAACTGATGCACCAGCAACAAGAAAATTAAAAGGAGTTTTTTATTGTGCGTCTTGTCACTATTTTCGTGAAAAAATTGTATGCTTATAATTTATGAGGTATACTGGAACAAGGTAAAATGTTTCCTTTTAAAATATGATATAAGAGTCCTTTTTTAGGGTTCCGTGCTTAAAACGTAAAAACGGAACCATTACAAGATCACTCCTGTGTCTGTCTGTCACAGCCTTTTTACTCGTGAAACATGGAACGTGGAAAGTTCAAATTGGGGGAAGTAATAAAAACTATTGAACCACATATTTACAGATTATTAAACATTCACAAATATATTTAGGGAAAATGTAGTGGGACTAATCAGGTTACTTGAAAAAAAAATATTTGTATATCGTGCAAATCTTTTGTAACGCCGAACTCAAAAATACATTTCTTTTATATTAGATATTATATTTCCGGAGATATCGTCGAAAATGCAGTGCAAAGATATGTCCTTTCCCCTCTATTTCCTAATCTAATGAAACTAAAATTATGAAAAAGTTAAAGGTAGTAGACGTTAACTGAAACCTTGCAGGAAAACTACAGTGATTACCCTAAAGTCACATATTTTTTGAGAAAATCGCCTTTTTCCGTTACACACAAATTTCGATTTACGGACATTCAGCAAACGTGTTGAGGAGCGCTGGAGGTACCTATTTGTAGCAGAAGTCTAAAACCATTATTGATAATTATTTTTAAAAAATCGTCGGTAATTAGCCGAAATATTAACCCTTAAAGGCACGGACGGTTTGGAAATACACAATAACAGGGGCGGCGCATACACCTATGCACTATGCACCATCGGCTTTTAAAGCCTAGATAACAACTTTTAATGATATATTTGTGTAATGCAATGCCTAGTAGAAGTATAAAAGCAATAAACTTCAAATTGTTAAAAACAGACTGATTTAAAGTAGAGGGGCAGGATTAATAACATAAATACTATGGCATTCGCGTCTAGTTTGCATTCAATGGCTTTCTCAATACACCTCCCGTCTCTTTAAAGGTTATTTAAAAACCTATCTAGAAAAACGCGGCACGGACCAAGGCGGCGTTGCAACTTTGCGACATTCTTTCGAAGCGTGTTTAGCACAATACCAAAGTTTAAACTTTGAACAAGTGTTTTGCTTTAGCAACACATGCAAAAAAAAAAAAAAAAAAAAAAAAAAAAAAAAAAAAAAAAAAAGATTTGTACTACACTGAATTTACTTTTATGAAATGCCAATTAAAGCTTAAATATGCACTACTTTTACAGTTTGTACCGAATTAAGTTCATCATAAACAGATTAGAATAAGATTAAAAAAAGTTACATACAGAATCGCAATATTTGATATTATTTAGGCTTCATATCTCTTTGATCTTGTATGGTATAATGCCAAATGAAGTTTAAATATGCACTACTTTGTCAGTACAGAATTAAGTTCATCATAAACAAATTAGGAAAAGATTAAAAAAGGTGTTATACACAATGGCAATATTTGATGTTATTTAGGCTTCATATCTTTTTGAAATCTTATGGTATACCCATTCGTACTTTTCTAGTATATACAGCTATACCCAAACCTACGTTGTATAGTTTTTTTTACAAAGACTTGTTATTCTTTTAGCAACGATTCTTTTAATAATACAGTTAATATTTCATATATTTGTTGTACGGAAGCCTCTGAGTGCGAGTAATACTCACACCTGATCGTTTATTTTATATTAAGTTTGTGTTTTGTTTATTTCTTGTACTGATAACAGTTTATTAAATTTCCCATTGAGAATTTTCACGTGCTACTATTTAATATTTAATTTGCTGCAAATATCATTCTAATGATGATATAAAATAATAACAAATATCTGAATTTCTAGTAAATATATTACGTTCTTTTAATGGTGTTCATAAGGTTCTTCACTTTGATTAGCACTATTTAGAATAATAAAAACATAACACTAGCCTGATATCGCAGACAATTAGTTACACGTATGCAACAAACTAAGGCAAGTATTACTTTTTTCTTGTTTGTATTCAAATACGCGGACTGCACTAACCCTGTTTAAACAATTTAACTTTTAAAAAGCATTCAAAATTGGTTTAATTACATTTTAGAAACAGTACAAAATATGCCCCACTATAATGTGTTTGCACTCTGGACACTTCAATAGATTAATCTGAATTTCTTTACAATGAATAAAAATTTCAAACAATACCAATTAATTTAGTTTAATATATATATATATATCCTTATCCATACTAATGTTATAAACAAGTAAAATTTTCTCGTTTGTTTGTTTATTTGTATGATGTAATCTCTGAAACTTCCGAGCCGATTTCAAAAGTAATGGTATCAAAATAATGATTGTTAGTCCCTGTTCCAACATAGACTCCACCTTATGTCCATGCCACTATCCCAACGGGGGTGCAGGAGCAAAAAACGTTCTGAAAATGCGGTTTTTGTATTACTGAAGGGCCTAGAAACATGAAATTTGGAATGGTAGTTACTTATAAGATATAAATTATCTCTAAAAACATTTCTTAAAAAATTCGAAATTTAAAGGGTGTGATAATGCGCGAAAAGCGTTCTAAAAAACGTCCTAAATGGCGATTTCTCAGGAAGTATCAAACTGATTTCAAAAGTTATGGTTGGAAATCGATGGCGACAGCCTTTGTTCTAACATAGGGTCTATTTTATGTCGGTGTCACTACCCCTGGGGGTTGCAGGAGCAGTTCTAAATTTCAATTTTTGTGTTACTGAAGGGCCTAGAACATGAAATTTGGCATGGCAGTTACTTATAAGTTATATAATTGATCTCTAAGAACATTTTAAAAAAAGAAATCGAGATTTGAAAAGGGTGAAAATGCGCGAAAATCATTCTAAAAAAAGTTCTAAATTGCTATTTCTACGCAATCTCAAGTAGTACCGAACCGATTTCAAAAATAATAATTTGAAATTGATGGTGACAGCCCTTGCTCCAAGATTGTCTATATTTTATGTTGGCGCCACTAACCCAAAGGGGGTGCAGTACAAAAAAAAAGTTCTGAAAATACGATTTTCGTGATACTGAAGGACCTAGATACATGAAATTCGGCATGGCAGTTACTTATAAGATGTAAATTTTATCTAAGAACAGTAGAAAGAAAATCGAAATTTAAAAGTGTTGAAAATGCGCGAAAAGCGTTCTTAAAATGTCCCAATGGCGATTTCTACGCAATCTTAGGAAGAATCAAACCGATTTCAAAAATAATTGTTGGAAATTGAGTATGACAGCTCTTGCTCTAACATAGTCTCTATTTCATGTCGGTGTCGCTATCACCTGGAGGTTGCAGGAGTAAAAAACTTTCTAAATTGCGATTTTTTTGATACTGCATGGGCTAGTAACTTGAAATTAATCATGGTAGTTACTTATAACATAGAAATGATCTTTAAGAACATTTCTAAAAAATTCGAAATTTGAAAGGTGGGGGGGGGGGGGATGGGCGAAAAGCGTTCTAAAAACGTTTTAAATTGCGATTTCTATCTCAGGAAATATCAAACCAATTTCAAAAGTAATGGTTGAAAATTGATGGTAACAGTCTCTGATCCTACATAAACTATATTTTATGCCGATGTCAATACTATCTGTGGTTGGTAGGAGCAGCAAACGTTCTGAAAAATCATTTAAAAACTTTCGAAATTACGTTTTTTATGGAATATTAGGAAGTACCAAACCGAATTTCAAAATTAATTTTGCCAAATTAGTGGTGACAGCCTCTGTTTCAACATAGGAATTTTTTGTTAGTGCCATTCTACCACCAGAGATGTAGTAGACCGTTAGACAAAAAGCTTGGAATTTGACATGATAGTGAAAATTCCACAATTTCCACGTGAAAAATGAAAATAAAAAGAATTCATAAGAAAGTAAATATGACACCATGTTTGAAATGAAAAAAAGAATAGAGTATTTTTCAGTATATATGAAATATGAATATCGGTTGCGTTTATAAGTGGTTTCCTGTGAAAAATGCCGACAGAATTAGAAGTAAAAAGAATGAAAAATATTATTAATAAAATATTTCACTTCGAAGAATATGGCATCATACTTGAAACAAAACAGGTATTTTCAAGTATAGGTCAGTTTCAACCACGTGATCACAAACCTGGCAACATCCGTGACAACCAGTTTTGGTGGACAAACAAATAATAATACAGTACTCCGTACTCCTACTTCTATTCTACTTCGGTCGCAAGACGAACCACTTTGTTTTTGTTTGGTGAATTTTTCTTTCTCTGTCTTTTGCCATCTAATTTAGTGCAAGTTTTTAAACTTAACGAAATAAAATGTCTTAAAAATATTATGAAGAATTGGGCACAAAAGCCATATACGCACCATATTGGCGCTATTTTTTTTCTGACGCCAATGTCATATACGCAACGGGTATACTTAACTGGCGCCAAAGTGTCGATATTTTCCTTGATATGGTAACCCGGATATTCTTGTTTATGCTGTTGATGTTTTCGTCAAATTGGCGTCAGAAAAATATCACGCCAATATGGTGCATATATATGACATCTGTGCCAAGAAAGTAAATGATACTAAAGCTAAGGAACGATATGCTTCCAAAAATAGTGTTATTTCCGGTGTAGATCTATTCAGTTTGAAAAAAAAAAATGATTTGAAGAAATATGTAGCGGATTTACACGATGTTAGTTATTTTGACATCGTAAACTATTTAGCTTATAGGCAAAGTTTTTATACTGAAAAAGACTTCAGGTGTTACAAAAGCCTTGAATCTTATCAACAATTTGCCTGCAACTGGGTAAAAGAAGTGAATTCTTTAAAAATCGGAGATTTTCATCTTGTTATTGGAAAAGTAAGTATACATTTCTGAGCATGAATTAATAACAAATTCCATGTGATTGTGATTTAATTCATAATTAAAATCATAAAATTAATTCACACGATATTCCGATGACAACCATCTCTGTCGCCTTTCTTCACACAACTTTTTTCTCATAATATCATCTGTCTTAGGAATGCTTGATAATCTATAACAGGATTTATTATGTTCCCTTTTCGAACGATTACCGCACATTTTTACACAACAAGTCGTTGGCATGGTGATGCAAATAAATGTGATAATTTACATGATAACACCTGTAATAAGATATCACAATGATGTAAATATTCGCTCACAAAAACTTTGAATTGTAGGCTCATATTTATAAAGTGAAATATTTCACAACAAAAGCAGCAGCAATGTGAAAGTACGAATCAAAGAGAACTACCAATGTTATTTTTTTGCCCACCAAGTTTTTCGCTCAAGGTCACGTGCTTAGAGCCGTGACGTCAGTTGAAACTGATCTATTCATTAAAAATACAAGGGGCATGAATATCAGTAACTAATTAAAATAGATAAATATTGACGTCATATTTGAAATGAATGAAAAATATTTTTCTAATACTGATTAATAAGTTTGAATATAAATTACATTCAAATTAGAGTTTTCATTGAAAATTCAGATTATCATTATAAGTAGAAGACATTTTTTGTTGAAAAAAAGTGGGAAATAAAACTGATTAATATACTTTTTGACGCTATTTTCTCTTTAAAATAAAAAAGAATTTAATTTCAAATTGTATAGATGGTACAAAAACATGATTAAAACAAATTTTCCTAAAACTAAAAACATATTTTCACACATTCAAGCTTCATGAATGAATTTATTCCACAGAAGCAAAAATCGTCTGTGAACATATTGACATTTACAATCAAGGATGTAAATTAAACTTCCGTTCATTTAAGCTTGATAGTTGCCCCAACGAATTGAATTTCAAAAAGTCATACTCTAATTTAATCAATTATTTTTAAAAGATGGCAGTTAAAACATATCACGAAGGCATTTTTAATAAAAGGTTTTATCGGGTAAAAATTATGTAATATTTTTCATGTAAAGTGTGTACTTTAATTAGAAAATATTAATATACATTTATTTTAATTTCGTCAAAGTGGTGTAATTTTCATTTCACCAGCTTCGAAATTAAAAATGAAAGCTTAAAATAACATTTCAGAAATAATGTTTTGCATCAAAAGTTGCATTATTTCAAATTGCAATTTTAGCTTACATTTTAAATGCACTTTCTTGCTTGAAATTTAGCATTTAGTAAAAATAATGTTTCGGTAGTTTTCTATAATGTACTATAATATTAGATTTCATTAAGCGATTTCACGTTTTAATTAAATTAAAATGCATAGTTTTACATGATTCATGAAGTGAAAGAATATTTTTTTTTATATCTCGACAAGTATTATTCCGTACGAAAAACTAACCACGTGATGTTGTCAGAAAATGTACCGTAAAATTATCCATGTCAAAAATGACATCATGATAAGCACCAAAACAAGGAATAAAAATGACTTCTCAACAATTAATTTTCAATTGAAAGATTTTCACGTCAAAGACAAAATGATATAAAATATTAAGAATAAAAAAAAATGAATATATCGTCTTATTTGAAATAAAACAGAAATGTTCAAGTATTTCTTAATAATATACGCTGCATGAATTTGAGTAAGTATGGAAATCAGGCGAATATGGAAAATAAAACGGATATGCTTTGATTTTGAAAGAAAATGATCTAGGGTTTTAGTAATAAATCTCATTATTTAAAGAACATTTTTAACCATTCTTCATGGTTTACGGTCTGCGTATGGCTAATATAAAAATTTAACTTTTAATTTAAATTTGAAAAAATGTTTAAAAAAGTTTGAAAAGAAAATGGATTTTAGATTTTAATAATATGCAAGTAAAACCATCCATGTCGAAAATGGCATCAGGATTAGTGAGAAAAAAATATTTTTATTATTAAAATCTAAAAAAAAAAAAAATAATAATAATAACTCGATTGCTTCAAAAACACAAGTTTTGACGAATGTTAGAGCCGTTCATTTAAGAAATGATGAATAAAAATTACTTTATTTTTTTAAATGAAAGCTGCATTTTCGTTCATAAAATTGTTCCTTGAAATTTGGCTCGGAAGCTGGGAAGAATATCGGAGCGTGGCATACGGAATAAAAAGTATAGATCTCGTATACCGCGATTGGAGACACGTTTGTAAATCATTGTTTGGAAACCAGATTTTAATTCCCTATATCTTCTACCATCAGAAAAGTAAAAATATGTTGTCAGTTTTAAAAATATCTTTTTTATTGCTTTTTTTAAATAGACTTTAGGATGCAATGCATACATATACAAATTTTAAACCACATACCACCTAAAATACACTTTCTAATATTCTCCCAGAATTGTTTGTTCGTTTTACGAAGAAAGATTCGTCGATTTTCAGAATTTTACTCGGCCCTCCTTTTTCCGTTTGTCACAGTTTCATTCTCGTGATTTTTTATATTATTTGGTACAAAATTTCTTTTTTTTTTTAGGACTGAACTATGTTAAGACCCCTATAAAATAATAAATACCAAATGATACTCAGAAATATAAAATGTGATAAAAAGTTAGTAATTTATGCACTTTTTTTATTATCAGGAGTGAAATATTTTTCTTAATATTTATGTTAATATTTTTCTTAATATTTACCTGTATTTATCTTTCTTAGCCCCAAGCACGGTATGCTATTTCATTTTCCCAGCTTATTTTTTGTCGTCTCCAAAAAATAACGTTACCTTACAGAAGCCAGCCGTAAAACAAAGCAGTACGATTAAATACTCAATAGCAATTTTTTAAACTTCTAAGTATCGCCCATTTTTAATTTTTATACCGTCGTATTGGGAAAAAATGTATTTTTAAATGCAATTTGTTTGAAAACTGCATCTCCATTTATTTTTGAAATATCAATTTTCTTGTAGTTTTTGGAGCCATTTGTTTAATATTAGCAACGGAAGTACTCCATTTCTGTAGAAAGTAAAGGACAAATAATCGTAAAATATTAATTATATATTTTTGTTGCCATGTTTTCACAACAACCGAAAGAAAATGTAATTAAAATACGTGCTAATTTGAAAAAATATAGACGAATAATTTCTGTTAAAACATGGAGCTATTATAAACTATATTTAATTTTAAGTATCAATATTAATGTTACAAACAAATGAAGGCCTATGAATCATTAGACAGCCGCTTTTTTTTCTTTTTTGGTCGAGTTTCATTAATGGCGCCATCTTTTTGCTGCATTTGTGTATGACTTCGCGGTAGTGATGTCCTATGTCTACTTTACGGTAGAAGTAGATATTTAAGAGAGGATCGTAAATGTGGAATACTTAAGCGGATGCGAATGACGTCATTTTACACAAAATAAAAGCGTGAGCTGTAAGTCTTAAAATTGAAATATGTTCTGTACTATTTGTATATGCGTATATATTTTTTTTCATCGGGGGGCGACTCTAAATTCTGAAATAGCAGAACTCTTGTTTTCTAGTTTTCTTTTCTCTTTCTTTCTTTCTTTTCTTTTATGATACGTGAACGACGCCAAGGGTAACTGCTAGTTATTTTATAATTATAATATTTATAATGTGTAATATAGATTTCAAAGCAACTAAAGGATTCAGATACACCCCTAAAAAATAAATGTTTATGTATGAGTAAAATTACACACTTCTGATAAAATTTACCCTTTTGTTATAAAAATTACCTGTATTTATGTGTCAAAAAAATCAAGAAATCAAGAAAATTACGCAAAAATTGTTATAGCAGCGCCCTCTTCCAGGGGAATACCCCAAGTTCAACTGGGACGTGCTGGCCACACCCAAAAACATATATATGAAATTTGTTTCAATTTTATACATACTTCATACACTTTTCAATGGAACAATAATGAAAATTGCCCCTAAATCATTATTACAGCGCCCCTTACCTACGGAATATTTCCTAATTCAAGTGGGACCTGTTTCCCATAGCCAAAATTATATATATATATATATATATATATATGAAATTTGTTTCAACTCTATACATACCTTCATACACTTTTCGGTGGTATAATAATGAAAATTGCCCAAAATCGCTATTACAGTACTCCCTCACGGCGGAATATTTCCAAATTCAAGTGAGACCTTCTTGCCATAAGTAAAAACATATACATGAAATCTGATTCAATTCTAATCATAACTTCATATACTTTTCGATGATACAATGAGGACACACGGTCACACAAACCTTTTGTATAAACATGTTTTTCGGGACCTCTGATCCTTAAAACGTGTAAAATGGATGAACACCGGAAGTCGAAAAAATTTCGATTACGATACTATTTTCTTTATAGCTAGAAGAAAGTAAAAATATATGGATTCAACCGAATTGGCGTGTTATTATATAGTTACGCATTGCATATTACTCAAAATACTGCTCTTTTCCATATAACGCAAAAACGTTTGTACGAACAAAATATTACACCTCATATCTGTAAGAAGATAATATTATAGAGAATTATGTGTAAGAATATTACACAGAATTTTGTGTAAAAATATTACTCATATATTATTGAAAGAACAAAATATTACACAGAAATATGTTTAAGAAGAACATAATATACAGAAATATGTGTAAGAATAATACACAGCTATAAGCATAAAAACCGAATATTACAGATAAATATGTGTAATAACTGAATATTGCACATAAATATGTGTAAGAAGGACACGCTATACAGAAATATGTGTAAGAATAATACACAGTTGTAAACATAAAAACTGAATATTACAGAGAAATGTGTGCCCTGATATGCACTGGATAAATAGTGGTACTTGAAAACGTTGGTTGTACAATTGTGTCTCAATGGTCAAGGTGGTGTCTACGAAGTCACAACTCCCTCTTCCGTGTCCCTTTCCGGGTAAGCATTGCATGTTTACTGTAGATTGAATTAAATAGAAACGTTCTCATTTTGATGTGAATATATCTTTAAAAAGTCCTTCCGGCCAGTGCCGGGAGGAAGAGGTAGCTTTCATATTCCATATTTTAAAAAAGCCAACTTATATTATTCAAACACACGAAGCTCAATTAAGTGAAAACCGAATGTAGGAGATTCAATACTAATTTTTATCAATACTAAATCATTATGAATGAGAATTTCGCGAAATTAGTCAGCTTTATCCAAGCTGCTTTTATTTAAAGTAACTTATATTTGGCTGCCAAATTCGGCGATTTCTTAAAGTGACTGCCATTTTAAGACAACATGGTGGATGAGGCTACTTGATGAGGAACTTGGTCAAGACCTTAGTAATTGCTGTGCACATGCTCACTCACATCGGAATCGGTTGATATATACGAGTGCTGTCGCAGGCCAAAAATCAGATTTTTCAAAATGTCACCCACGTTAGAAATTGAAACTGCTATATCTGAGCCATTTTTTAAGATAAAGACAAACAAAAAATGCTCCTGAATCCTTATATCAAGGTCAAATACTTAAGAAAGAAACCTTTTTCAATTTCTAATTTTTTTGCACCTCACTTTAAAAAAATATATTTTTTAGTTTAATGGCCGCCATTTTGAAACAAGATGGCTGATGAAGCTGACAGCGAACTTGGTCGAGATATTGATGTATACTATCCACATGCCTTCTTCCATCGAAATAGGCGAATACGTGTGGTATCGCGAGACAAATACAAGATCGTTTCAAAGTGTTAGCCATGATAGAAATTCAAAGTGCTATAATTCAACCACTTTTTAAGATATAAACAAAAGAACAAATTTTCAGAAACAAAAACTGCTCCAGAATCTTTGTATCAAGGCCAAACACATAAAAAAAATCTTTTTCATTTTCCAATTTTTTAATACCTCATTTTAAATTTTAAATTACATTTTTTTTAAAAAAATGGCAACCCTTTTGAAACAAGATGGCGAATGAAGCTGGCCAACGAACTCGGTCGAGACATTGGTATGTACTATGTACAGACCAAGTTACATTTAAATCGGTTCATAAATACGCCTGTTATCGCGTGACAAAAATCAGGTCGTTTTAAAATGTCAGCCACAATAGAAATTCAAAATGTTATAACTCAGCCATTTTTTTAGATATAGACGAAACAAAACCTGTTCCGGAATCTTTGTATTAAGGTCAAACACATACGAAAAAACTCTTTTTCATTTTCCAATTGTTTGGTATCTCATTTTAAATTTAATTTTTTTTTAATTTTTTTAAATGGCCGCCATTTTGAAACAAGATGGCGGATGAAGCTGGCCGACGAACTCGGTTCAGTTATTTGTATGTACTATGTACACACCAAGGTACATCCAAATCGGTTCATAAATATGTCTGTTATCACGTGGCAAAAATCAGGGCGTTTCAAAATGTCAGCCACACTAGAAATTCAAAATGCTGTAACTCAACCATTTTTTAAGATATAGACGAAACAAAAACTGTTCCCGAATCTTTTTATCGAGGTCAAACACATAAGAGAAAAATATTTTTTCAATTTTAAATTTTTTGGTACCACATTTCAAATTTAAATTTTTCTTAAAATTTTAAATGGCCGCCATTTTTAAAGAAAATGGCGGATGAAGCTGGCCAACGAACTCGGTTGAGACATTAATCTGTACTATGTATAAACGAAGTTACATCCAAATCGGTTCATAAATACGCCTTTTATCGCGTGACAAAATTCAGGACGTTTCAAAATGTCAGCTTCGCTAGAAATTCAAAATGCTATAACTCAGCCATTTTTTAAGATATAGACGAAACAAAAACTGCTACGGAGTCTTTGTATAAAGGTCAAATACATAAGAAAAAAATATTTTTCCATTTTCAATTTTTTGGTACCACATTTCAAATTTTAAATTTTTTAAAAATTTTTAAATGGCCGCCATTTTGAAACAAAATGGCGGATGAAGCTGGCCAACGAACTCGGTCGAGACATTAGTATGTACTATGTACACACCGAATTACATCCAAATCGGTTCATAAATACGAGAGTTACAGTGTGACATAGGTCAGATATATATATATATATATATATATATATTGATATATATATATATATATATATATCAATTTTGAACGGAGGGTGGTTTCGGGGTCTGGGGGTCCTGATCGATGAAAATATACCAAAATTTTTTGAAATCGCTTTCCTCCGAACGGCTGCAATAGGTAGCTTTTTGTAAAGAAAGCTACCTAAAAGTGATAATTGAAATTCATAGGAAAAGAACTCCGATAAAATATACTATTAGTACTGGCGTCACGATTGCCTGAATAATTTCCGTATTTTAATAAAATGTTTTTTACAGTGTATTTATTCAGATTTTATTGGTAGAGTACATAACTTATGACTACATGATTTTAAAGCGCAAAAAGAACACTAACAGAAAGAAAGCATGCAGTAAAATTTTTTTCACGCCATCCTGCTTTAAGTACAGGTAAAATAGACCAAAAATTGCGTAAAACGCTACACTTGATGGCCATTCATTAAAATTTAGGAAAAATTTTGTTTTCGCAATAGAAATGAAGATTCGATGAGTGTCCCGCCTAAAAAGTTGTTTTGCCATGTTTTGAGGGGAAAAGGTAGCATTTTAACTCAGGGAGGGAGTGAAAACAAAATTTTTAAAGTAAGTCAAGTAGGATCGTTTATTATGTATTTTGCTAATTCTGAATAAAATTACACCATCCGAAAGTCGATAGGACCATTCGTTACAAAGTTACGCTGGTTTTATGAATACAAAATCAAAAATTATACTTTATTATTGAGAACAGCTTTATTATATTTATTTTACGTTCAAGACATGTTCTTTATATCATATTAAATGACCTCATACTTATTAATTGCTCTTGAAATTACAATAATCAAAATAAGGTTCATCTGAGTCTTCTTCCAGGTCAGCAAAGTTATCAAAGTCCAAGTATTCAGAATTTTGTAGTCATAAAATAAATCATGACTTTGCATACATAAAAACTGCCGTAACTTTGTAGTGAATGAACGTATCGACTTGCGTATGGTGTCATTCGATTAAAAATTAAAAATTACGTAATAAACGATGCCTCACTTAACTTTGTTCAAAAGTATTTTACTTTTTCTCCCATGAGTTAAAATGCCATCTTTTACCCCACAAAACAGGTTCAGGCTCAGATAGGTGGGGAGGCCTACCAATTGGCTTGAACTCAACAAGCCCCACCTACCAAGCTCCATTTAAAATCATCATTAAGCCCCAGACTGCAAAAAATCTGTATATATTCGGGACTCATCGGATCTTCATATCTTGTGCCAAAACCAAAGTTCTTCCCGAATTTTTGTGAATGGCCATCAGTTGTTGCTATAAAAACCTATTTTACCTGCTTTGAAGTATAACTTTCAACTTTGTACTAAAAAAAAAAAACTGCCGTAACTTTATAATGGATAGTATCGACTCGCGGATGGTGTCATTCAATTCAGAATAAAAAAATACATAATAAATGACCTACTTAGAAAAATTGGATTTCTGAACAATCCCTGACTTAACATTCCCTACCTTTGCCCACTCCAAAAGCATGGTATAACGACTTTATTTTTGGGGGGACTCATCGGATCTTCATTTCTCGTGCCAAAATGAATTTTTTCCAAATTTTTCTAAATGGCCATCAGCTATCTCTGTAAAACCCTATTTTACCTGTACCCTTCTTAGAAATTGTAGGTATACTGTTGTATGGTCTTGAAAAAAAAAATCTCCTAGAAAGAGAACAGACACAGGAGTTTGTTCATCATGCAATTTTGTTTTGCGACCATGTTTTGCTCGCAGTTTACACCCAATACTAAGGTTAAGCTATGTACACAAAAATGACAGATTTTTGTGGATTCATGTGCATTTTACACATTAAATTGTGTATTTCAGAGTTACTGGTAACTTTTTACACATTGCAGCAGCCTAAAGTGTTATAAAGAAAAAGTGTATTTTGAAATTGACACACCAGGCGTGTATTTGGCAATATACACGCCACCTTTAAGCATATAGACAAATATTTTTTGTAGCATCTGTGTACCTGTTTTAATGCGTAAACTTAAGAATTTACTTAATTTTTAATGCACACTTATGTTAAACGTAGGTTAAAACTTTATTTTAAGCTACACAAAGTACTATACTTTTCAGAAGTTTTTTACTAAGTCAGATTTTTTTTTAAAAAAAGGTTGCGATATATTTTCTTCTGTCAATCAATATCCTATTAATAAAAAATGTTTCTCAAGTACTCATTTTTAAAAAAAACTTCATCAATTTTTATCGCTAGTCAGTTTTTAAGCATTGAATGTTAACTTTAAAATATATTTATCACCGTTTTTTATATTTATTCAACAAAATTTATGTTTCAGTGGCTTTTAAAATCTTTAATATCATCCGAATATTACCTCAGGCACAATCTATTAAGAGAGTTGGACATTTAATTTAAACTAACTCTGAACATATTGATTTTTTTTCATAACATCTAGAGTGGAAAACCTACAGGGAAATGCATACTTAAAGGAAATTCATTTTGACAAGTTTTGATATATTGTGGCTGAAAATAGGGCTATTTAAGAATGTTTTTCCTAGAATTATATTATGTCATGGGGAAATTGTGAAAAACTCAAATTAACATGAGAAAAAATGTCGAATTAGGGGCCAACTCAGCCTATTTGTTAGAATCCGAACCTCAAAAACAGGAGGTTTGCTGATGTTCGCGTGTTCGACAGCAGCACGGTCTGGACAAGGCAATGGGATGAGTTCCATGGGATGAACTCAAATATGCAATCTTTTTAGGGTTTTCTTTGTACGGGAATGATATTTCGGGTTGTTTCCTTTTAAAAGTTCTTCTTGAAGGCTTAGCTCCTATAGCAATATGTCCAAAGCTCGCCAATAACTAATAGAATGCCCTCCAATCCCTTTCTGAATTTGGCAGCTTAAAAAAATTGTTTATTGATAATTTGGGTGATCAAGAAATGTACATTCTGGAATTTATTTGTAAGGTTTAAAGTGCAATTTAAAACAATAACTAAAAATCATGTATCAGGCACAGAATATTGAACACTTTCCAAAACTAACACAACATTATTATGAAATTTTATTTTTTCGTACAATGAAATCGATTATAATCCGTCGTACACTCTAAAAAATAAATTCGTATATTTACGCATTAAAACAGGTATACTGGTGATACAAAAACGATTTGTCTATATGTGTAAAGTGGCGTACAAATTAGCAAATACACGCTGTGGTGTCAGGTTCAAAATTCACATTATCCTGTACATTTTGGTGATAGCACATCAGTGTGTAAAAAGTTATGAGATAACTATGAATTGCACAATTTAACCCTTTCCGGCACGGAGTAAGTCTGTTTGTAAAATGATGGAATGATGGACTGACACCAGAATTTACAAGCGAATTTATTAGAAAATCAAAACGTGCTTATTTCCCCGTACTTTATAAAATGAAAATTTTACTGAAATATTCTTGGTGCCGTTTGTCAGTTTCAGAATTAAAATTTGGTGTCCTTTTTTGTGGACACCGCCCGCAAAAGGGTTAACATGTAAATTGCACATGAGTAAACATATATCTGTGTAATGTACAAAAACGATGGATTTTGTGTACATAGTACATAACCTTATAGTTTGGGATGTAAATTTTGAACTAACTATTTTTATGGTAGCAATAAAAACTTGTATGAAGAACAAACTCATGTGCTTAGTGTGCTTGTTCTCTTTCCTGTAGATTAGTTTTAAGTTGTAACGCCAATATTATTTCCGTATTTCGTCGGACTTTTTTCCAATCAATTTCAGTCGCAAGTTTTCAAACATACATCTTCATCAAGAGGAAAAATTTTCCATTTAATCTAATCTACAGTAAATAAGCAATACTTAACGAAACGTGATACGAAATGAGGAACAGCAACTTTCAATACCTGTACCAGGACCATTCAGCTAATATTACACAATTACACATATATAAAGGTAATATTCTGCACTTACGCATATTTCTGTGTAATATTCTTACACATAATGTCGTATAATATTCTGTTTTAACGCGTATAGCTGTGAAAAATTCGTACGCTTATTTCTATGTAATACTCTGTTCTTCCGTATATATCAGTGTAATATTCTTACGTATATTTCGGCGTAATACGCAAAATACACAGATATTTGTGTAATATGCAAAATTTGTAAATTTGCATTAACACACCAATTCGGTAAATCCATACGATTTTCTATCATTTACACACTTGTTTGAGTTTTCTTCAGGAATAACAAATTACACACTTCCGTTAAGCCAATAAAGACACATAAATGCAGGTAAATATTTACGACAAGAGTAAATTTTATGATAAAGGGGTAGTTTTACAAATTTATGCATGCATTTATGTAAAAGTAACTAATTTACACATTTGCTTTTTACAGTGCATCAGCCCCCGATGCTATTTCTTTCAGGTAATAATTAAAGTGTAGTCACTAAAAAAGTACGTTAGAGATAAACATAAGCCAGGCGTACAACGAAACAGGTGTATGGTTAAATACTGATAATCTACTGCATTTTTAAAAATTTCTGAAAATCGCGCATTTTCAATTTTTACACCGTCGTATAGCCCCTTAAGACCACACCCGCACGATCGTGCGGGTTAGACATTCATTTAAATTAATGCTTCTGACTCGTATGTAATAAAAACTCGAATCGAACGATCGTTCTGGTTTGCAGATAGAGTAAAGTATCATTTTTTATCAACAGGTAGCGGTTGCAGTCCATGTTTTACTTTCTAGAGACATGACTAGCATTGTTTACAAATACACCGGGTCTTAAAGGGATAAAGGGAAGTAGTAATTTTAAATGCAGTTTGTTTGAAAACTACGTCGCAATTTATTTTTGAGATATATTTTTTTTTTGTACTTTTTAATGCCATTTCTGTAATGGTGACAACTGAAATATGCCATTTCTGTAGAAAGTAAACAGAAAATAGCAGATTACTATATCTTTTTGTTGCTTTCTTCTCATAACAACTGTAAACAAAATTGTAATTAAAATACGTGCTATGCCAAGAATATCGTCTGCCATAAAACGCAGTGATTTTTGCTTCGTTGTATATTATTCCGCTATAATAACATCATATGCATACTTTTCTATAGGTGTTGTTTAATACTGGATCATAAATGTGGAATTCTTTAGCGGATGCAAATGACATAATTTTATATAAAATATAAGAGTGTATTTTAAGTCTTAAAACTGAAATATGCTTTGTACTATCTATATTTATAAATGTTTTTAGGTGCGTTCGTAATTGCATAAATACGCACCTATAGTCGTCATTCGGTCCGTCTGTCCTCATATAACAGAGCAAAAACTACCCAAACGAATGGTATGAAATTTTATACGTATAATTGTTGCAAATTTTTGTCGAGTCATTTAAAACTTTATGAAAATCGGATGTATAGTTTAATTACAGGGACAGTCAAAAGTTTTCCTTTACATTACAGCCAATGGGAAAAAATTATTTCAAGTGCATTTTAATTATGTTACAGCCTTTCGAATAGAATGAAATTGATATGCACTTGTAAACTGCACTAAAATATACATTCAGTGCAATATGCGGTGCAAAAAAAATTTATAAAAATATTTATAGTACGAACGCACCTCATTTGCCACGTTTGACGTAGACTTTCCAACTTGTTTTATTTCAATACGTTTGAAGCATTATAACAACATTAAAATGCATATCAAACGAATTTTACATGCATAAATAGTAACATGCATTAAAATATTTAATAATAACACCTAATTTTGACATTATATTTGGATAAATCGATAAATTGTACCTTTGGGTAGGAAACGGTAAGTCATTCGGTTAAGAGGCTACTTCACTCAAGCGAAAATACAGGTTCGCTAATGTTAATCCCATGGAAGAAATGTCTCAAGATACCTCGTTTGTATTTCAATATTTCTAAGCGATTTTCTTGCATTCCCTAGCTGATATCTATTTGAACGAAGACCATGTTTAACTTTTTCTATTTTTCTTACAAGTTTTTTTTTATTAGTACACTTTTACTTTCGGAACCTTTTTCGAAATTGAAAGTATTCTCACTAAAAAAAAAACCTGTAAAGAAAATCGAAAAAGTATAAAATGACCTTTAGTACAGATCAACCTCAGATACTCAATGCAAAGAAAATAATTTAAAAATATTACAATGCAAACGAGATATCTTAAAAAATTTCTTTCATATGATTAACATTAGCGAACGGATGTTTTCGTGTGAGTGAAGTAATTTACGAATTATAAAGATTTAAACTTAAGTTCAACTTTAATAGTCTCAAAATGGATTACAACGTGGGTAGTTATTAAGCATAACTTTAAAATTACTTGGCGGAATGAACAGTAATTTTGGATTCGAAAAGTTGAAGCTTCTAGAAATCGATTTCTGCTAAACAATTTCCTAAAATACAATTCATATTTTTTCAAAATAAATATACTTGAAAATTAATTTTCGAAAAAAGAAAGAACTGTTTTTGGGTTATGCTTATAAAACTTTCCACATTGCAATCTGTTTTAGAACGATTAAAAAATATATTAGTCGTTTAAATCTTCATAATTCCTAAACTACTTGATCGAATAATTTCCCAATTGATACAAAAAGATAAAATTTACCGAAAAATTTAAATGGGATGATGATAAGATTAGGTGTTAGTATTGATTTGGATGATTTTACAGCAGAGTCACAAGAGGTGTTTTTGTTCTCTCCCTCTCTCTCCCTCCCTCTCTTTTTTTCCCGACTCCACGTCATACAGCAAAAGGTAAAACAAATGGGAAAAAATAAGTTTGAAAAAATATTTTACAACATTTAACTTAAAATTATTTTAAAATAGAAAACTTGTCGTTCTAACAACAAAATAAACGGTCAAGTGCGAGTATTACTCGCGCTCAAAAGGTGCCGCATAATCTACCCTATATACAGGGTGTTCCGTTAAAGGGGTCCAATATTAATAGGGGTAATAGAGGAGATCACACGGAGCATAAATCAGTATATAATGCCTGGCCGGATCTCAATAATTTTCAAGTTACAGCAAATAGAATGAAAAATCGGAAATTTGTAAAAAAACCCTCATTGCTAAACTATCGATAATGCTACATAAAAACGAAGCACATATTTAGAAAGAGCAGAAAAAATCCTACGAAATGACATAAGTTGTTTTAGAATATTGAGAATTAATGGCGAGTTACAAGCTCTGAAACTGTGAAAAAATACAAAATCAAATATTTAGCAAACTAGTTAATCGTTAATTCCAAAAATGCAACTCTACCTACATCAAGGAAAATGTTATAAAATTTGGTCCATTCCGAAAGCTTTCGAAGATGCTGACAATAAACCATATCAGTTTAATTGTATGGGAGAAATCAAGCAGTTCCCTAGTTACAACTCTGTACTGTTGCACGCTCGGAAAGGGCGAAACTCCGCCCATGATGGTTGTAAACACCCCGTTTTAATATCTTTCAATTATACATTTCTGATCAACCTCTATCAATACCCTTTCATTATTCAGTCTGGTCAAGTGAATGACATATTGTGCAGCTCTCGCCTTGTCTTAAAGCAAACTCCGTGACTGCTGCGTTTCCTCCATGAACTTTCAGGATGATGAAGAAGAAGTACTTTTTATGCAAATTTTCTATGTGTATAGGAAGAAAAGTGTAATAAAACAGCAGTCATCAGTGGGCGTTATGTTAAACGGAGGCTGTTGTAAGTGGGATTGTAGTAAGTTGATGTATAATAATTATGCCGGAATACTCTAACGAAGAATATGCGGACATGCATCTGATGTACGGGCAAGCTCATGGAAATGCATGTCTAGCACAGCGCATGTACCGTGAGAAATTTCCAAGGAGACGTTGCCCAAGTTTGAAACTCTTCATAAAAATTGATAGACGATTACGGGAGACTGGATCGTTTAATACAGCAAGCATTGATGCAGGGAAACCTCGACATGTACGAACACCTGCAATGGAAGAAGATGTACTGAATATTTTTAAAGATAACCCCTCCACGAGTACACGAGCTGCTGCGTCTGAAGTCGGTGTTTCTCACCAAAGTGTGTGGCGTGTTCTGCGTGCAGAAAACATGCACCCCTTTCATGTGCAGCGGGTACAACTGTTATCAGTAACAGATTGTGCTCAGCGGATAGAATTCGTACGCTGGTTGCTTAATGTAACAGAAAATAATCCACAATTTCTGGAAAATATTTTATTTACTGATGAAGCAACATTTACGAGAGAGGGCGTGGTACACACGCACAATATGCACACATGGTCATATACAAATCCGCACACTGTTTTCCCGTCGAACGCACAACAAAAGTTCAGTGTGAACATATGGGCAGGTGTCCTCGGCGATTATCTCATAGGACCATATTTACTCCCAGATGTACTCAATGGCAGTACGTACTTGGTTTTCCTACGGAATATCTTACCGCAGTTACTGCAAAATGTGCCAGCAACATTGCGCCACAATATGTGGTTTATGCACGATGGCGCACCGGCACATTTTTTCATAGGTGTTCGCAATCACCTCAATACAACATATCCTGGGAAATGGATTGGACGCACTGGACCTGTTGCTTGGCCTGCACGCTCTCCAGACCTCAATCCGTTAGACTTTTTTGTTTGGGGACACCTTAAATCGCTGGTGTATGAAACGCCTGTGGATACACCGGAGGATTTACTAGCGCGAATCGTTGTCGCTGCAGGAGACATTCCCAACTCCGTCGGAGTTTTTCGGCGTGTTCGCCAATCTTTACGACGTCGCTGTCGGCTGTGCGATTCTGTTAATGGGCGCAACTTCGAACACCTATTATAATAATGTCCGTTCGTCTGCCTTCCGACATTGAACTGTGCAGCGCAGGCCAGAAGACTATGCTTCACATATGTCATAAAATACGTGGAATGTAATTCTTTATTTGTCATTTTTCTTTTATTTTCAACACTTTTTGGCACAGTATTTTGTAAGTCACAGACTGTGGTGTACTCAAATTGTAAATTACAAAGTTTGTATGAATTAATTTAAAATTTAGTGTCTTTTTTAAATTTATAATTAATAAAATTATTATGCTATTTGTTATTATTATTTCCTATCATAAATTATGATGCACATATACATACAATAATTGTCCATGTAAAACATGTACTGAAACTTCTTGCATAGTTACAAATCGCAATATTTTTAATTATTTCCGAATTTTCACCACCAGTTTAATTTTAAAGAATTTAACTTAAGCTTTATATCAATAAAAGACCACTTTAAAATGTAGACTACTATTGTAAAGTTATTTTGGTTCATTCAACTCTTGAATAATTAAAAATGTTGCATCTCAGAAGAAGCATGATCGAAAATGTATAGTTGAGAGTAATTAAAAAGGCGGTGTTTCCAATCGTGATGGGTGGAGTTTAACCTTTGCTAGTGTCAAAGAAAGCGGAGTTGTAACTAAGAAACTGATTAATTTCTCTCACACAATTAAACCGATATGGTTCATTGTAAGCTTTTTCGAAAGTTTTCGGAATGGACCAAATTTTACTACATTTTCCTTGTTGTAGCTAGAGTTGTCTTTTTGGAATTAACGATTAACTATTTTGATGTATATTGGATTTCGTACTTTTTTCACTGTTTCAGGGCTTGTAACTCGTCAATAAATATTGCTATTTTAATGCAATTGATGTCATTTTGTAGGTTTTTTTCTGTTCTTTCTAAATATGTGTTTCGTTTTTATGTAGCATTATCGATAGTTTAGCAATGAGGATTCTTTTACAATTTTCCGAATTTTCATTCTATTTGCTGTAACTTGAAAGCTATTGAGATCCGACCAGGCTTTATATACCGATTTATGCTCCATGTGATCTCCTCTATTACCCCTATTAATATTGGACCCCTTTAACGGAACACCCTGTATATAAAATCCTAATGAAACGAATTTATGAAAAGGATATATGAAACGGCTGAAATGAAACGAATTTATGAAACGATTCTTTGAAACGACTGATTAAACAGCTGATTATGTTTCACGGTGATTTCTCCTAAAATATGGAATATTTTGGGATGAAATTAACACCAAAAATCCGTATTGATCCGCAGATCTCAAAATTGGTATTAGAATTTTTAAATTCGAATTAGTTTTCGAAATATTAATGTTTTTCTAAATTTAAATTCTTTTTTCTAATGATGGCAACTAGAATTTTAATCATAACAGATATTTTTTTCACATATTTCAGAAAAGGTTATTATTTTAAACTAATTTGGCGACCAGTTTGGTCTCCCTTAAATGTAAGCTAAGAAATATATCATGTTACTTTTATTCATAATTCAATTTACTTGAACAATCTTTCACCAAATCGAAAGATTCTGATTGAGAAATGAAGAACTCTGCATTTTTATGTTAGCGAGACGCAGGTGATAAATCCCCAAGCATTTTTCCCGTCACATTTTTTTACATTTAATTTAAAATATAATCCTTTCATTCATTTTATTTCAAATACAAAACTTTCATTTAAAACTGAAACGTTTAAAATTTATGGCTTCCACATCATTCTTTTCTTAAAAAACAAAACGAAAAGAAAAATATTAGGCACAGATGCCATATACGCACTGAGGTACCTAATTGGGGCCAAAACGGCATTATTTTGATTCACATGGTAACCCGGCTATTGTTTATTTAATAATAAATGTTTATTTACTTTTATTTCTTTTTTAAAATTATATAAATTATTTTGTGCTATAGTTATGAATAATTTTTTTCTTGTTATTTCTTTTTGAAAATAATAGAAAATAATTAAAAAATACGGTACTACTTAGTTATTCAATCGACCAATTTCGCCAAATTATAGAAATCGCCAAACCACTCGCCAAATTATACAAATTGATATAATTTTTATTTTAAATAACGAAAAAAACAAATAAATTAGTATAACATTAATAAATATACAAATAAAACGTCGAAATAAAAATCACTTGAGGATGTAAACACGTGTAACTTGCTTAAAGTAAAGTGAATATGTCATTTACGATCAACCATTATTGGCGTTTTATCTTATAGTTTGGCGACAGATTTTTGGTCGGCGGCATAACTAAGTTGCACGAAAAATACATATGTAACTGGTATTCGAAAACGAGGGTTTCACCAAATTTTCGTAAAAAAAAAAAAAAAAAAAAAAAAAAAAAAAAAAAAAAAAAAAATCACGCTAAACCTGCGGTTCGTATATACCATCTGGCCAAATATTAAATGATGTAACAAACCATGACATTTAGTTTCAACTTCAAATCAATGTTTTAATTTACTACTCGAAAAATAAAAAAATGCTAATTGGCGAGTTGAAAAAAAGCTATTGGCGAGATTTGCACCCGGCTAGCGTAAAGGTACCAAGAATTCTTTGCGACCATGGCAAATTTTATGTAGTTTTATTTGAAAAAAATATTTTGATTTTTTAATCAAAATGGAAAACTTTCGGTACTCACATACGGCCCCATATTGGCGCAATTTTTATCTGACGCCAATGTCATATACGCGACGGGTACTTAACTGGCGCCAAAGTATCGTTATTTTGCTGGATATGGTAAGCCGGATGTTGTTGTTTGTGCCGTTGATGCTTTCCCCAACTTGGCGTCGGAGAAAATCGTGCCAATATGTATATGACATCTGTGCCAAACTTTCATATGAAAGGCGAAGGGATCAGACCGTATTTGTTTATGGTAGTTGATGACTTGAACTATTATAATATAGATGAAATGATGGCGATAGAATAATGTTTGGCGACTTATCACCTGTGCCTGGCTAACATTAAAGTACCAAAATGGCACCTAGTGTATAAAAAGCGAAGTGGTCCGCCCGGAACTGTTGATGATAGTTACTTGACTTGTGCTATTGTTATAGAGATTGTTTTAAAATGCCGGGAGACAAAGACTCTGATACTTAATTCATTTTAATTTAGCTTCTTTTCAAATTTTTAACTGATCCTCTTTAATAAAAAACGAAAACAACCTTTGGATGTCTTAACAACAACTGATTTGGTCTTAAATTTTTGCAATCAAAGGGAATTGAATGGAAATCTGTATACAGGGAGACCTGCACAGCTTTTTTCAGTATAATTCAATATTCTCTAATATTTTTAAAACCCATCAGATTAGCGTGCTTTTAGATTCTGCTGTGTCTGAAAGGGGGTTGGTGACTGTAGCTTGCAGGGGGCAGAGCCACCTAGTGAATATATAAATTATTAACTGTATTATTAAAAAAATCTTTACTAAAGAAAAATAAGACTTTGTAAAAAAGTATACAACGTAGGGTTGGGTATAGCTGTATATATACTAGAAAAGTATGAATGGGTATACCGTAAAATTTCAAAGAGATATGAAGCCTAAATAATATCAAATATTGCTATTCTGTGTAACTCTTATTTAAACCGTATCCTAATCTGTTTATGACAATCTTAATTTGGCACTAGCAATAAAAGTAGGGCAAAACTTCATTTGGGATTTTATAAAACTGAATTCAGCGTCGTAATAATCTTTTATTTTTACAGTATATCTAAAACAAAACACTTGTTGAAAGTTTAAACTTGGCATTTTGCTTAGCACGCTTCGAAAGGAGGTCGCAAAGTAGCAACGCCAACTTGGTCAGTGCCGCGTTTTTCCAGATAGGTTTTTAATTAACTTTTAAAATCACGGGATTTTTATTGAGAGATCTACTCAATGCAAATTAGTCGCGAATCCCATAGTATTTATATGATTCATTTTAATTAAATTAGTCTGTTTTTAATAACTTGGCGTTTATTGCTTTTATACTGCATCCAGACATTCTATTACACAAATGTATCACTAAAAGTTGTTATCAAGGCTTTAAAAGCCGATGGTACATACAGTTCGCCGCCCCTGTCAATATTATGTCCAAATATTCCGTGTCTTTAAGGGTTAGGCAGCCTAAGAGAGACTGCTCAGGGCCGGCTAGGCCTGCCCCTTAGAGCTTAACGTCTCTCCCGGTATGTTCCCCGACACGTTGGGGCTCGTTAGTGAGTACAGCTCTGTCCGGCCGTATGCAGACGGACAAACACAAAATGCTCAAGGGGCGACGCTCACCCGCTAAGGGCGTCTATGCACCACCGACCGCAGAACCCAGAATTTATCTGAAAAAGAACAAAGTGGGATTACAAAAATTAGACGAATGCCTTCCCGCCAGGAAAACGCCTACTCGCGACAGAGGGCGGGAGTATGAGAACATTTAAAGTAAAAATAAAATAAAATAAATAATAATAATAATAATAATAAACATCACTGATCCTGGCCGCCGGGGTAGGAACCCCTCTCGCGACAAGGGGCGGCAGGAAGGGAAAAGAATGGAATGCGTGGCACAAGTAAGATGGCACGAGCAAATACTCAAGTGTCCATTGGAGATGTAATGATTTGCGTGGCACAAATAAGATGGCACGAGCAAATACTCAGCGTCCATTGGAGATGTAATGCTTTGTGTGGCACAAGTAAGATGGCACGAGCAGATACTCAAGCGTCCATTGGAGATGTATCTCTTGATAGAATGGTCAGAAGCACGAGCAGAGGCTCTTGCGATCGTAAGAAACCACACATTGATGAGTAGGAGAATTTACTGGAGCCTACAAAGAGGACTGGATTCTGGTGCTGTTTGAAGATTGATATGGTGGCAGTGAGACTGGATAAGCAGAACCAGGGCTTAAGTTAAGTTTGTTAAGAATGTAAGGAAATTGTGAATGTGTTTTAATTTGTTGAGTAGGAGGGTGCGGGAAAGGACGTTTTGGAGCCAGTTGGCTGGCAGTATGTCTGGACGCCTCAAGTGCCAGCGTTGCGTGAGAGTACAACTGTAGGACGGGTGACTTATAGTGGCATCTTCACCGCAGACGCAAGTGGTAGTGGATCTTATTTTGAAGCGGTCCAGATATGCCATGAAAGGGCCATGTCCTGTTAAGAAGCTAGTGGTGTAGGGTGTTAAGTTATATAGTGTGAGAGACACTTTAGGAATTAGCTTATATGTGTGCCTGCCCTTTTTTGAAGTATCCCAGTGCTCCTGCCATCGCGTCAGTATCCTTGCTCTAAGGACCCCTTTGACGTATGACTGGGGCACTGGGAGGTGTGTGTCTATTGTTTCTTTCTGTGTGGCCTTCTTCGCTAGGTTGTCTGCTAGTTCATTGCCAAAGATACCTTTGTGAGCCGAGACGTGACCTAGTGAGATACGATGTAGGAGATTCTTAAGTTTTAGTTTGATTTGCAGTACTAGAGGATGTTTTGTCCTGTGTGCCTGTATTGCCTGCAGGCCAGAGAGGCAGTCACTGTAGATGATAATACTATTGCTAGAGTGGGATTCCACCCACTCTAATGCGTTTAGTATTGCGAACAGCTCCGCTTGGGATACGGAGTTATTATCATCTACCCTTGCAGACCACTGATGGACCACCACCGTGCCCTCCGTGGCGCAGAAGGCTGCGCCCACGCCAGTCTCTGTGCCTGAACCATCAGTGAAGAGTGTGGTGCTAAGGGCAGGTGTGTAGCTGTTGCGTGTTGTGTTTACTTGAAAATGTGAAGTCTCCTCAGCGGGGTGGAGCTGCCAGCTCCTGACTTTGTATTGCAATGTTGTGTTTGGAAAAAGAGAATCTATTACTGTGTCACGTTTTAGCTGTAGGATTGAGGATTTGGCGTGTTCGTATTCTAGTTGAAGTGTGATGGGTGGAATACCTGTAAGTATATGTAGTGCATCTGTGGAGATTGTGCGGTAGCCTCTTGAAATTTGTAGGAGAAAAGTACGTTGTATTGATTTTAGTTTAGGTTGTGCTATGGAAGATAAATTACCCCCCCAGATACAGGCCCCGTAAAGTATTATTCTTTCGATTATTGTTAGGTACCAGATCTTCAGTGTTTTGTTGTCTACCCCTCCCAATTTAGAAGTTAGTCTTAATGAATTATTATGATATGCTGTCAATTTAAGTTTTAGGTCGTTAATGTGTGGGATCCAGTTAAGATTTGCGTCAATGGTTATACCTAGGAGTTTTATGAATTGTACGTGTCGAATGGAGACATTATTGATCCTCATCACTGGAGGGCGTTTTGGATCATATCTGTGTGGTTTGGTGAATACTAGTGCTTGAGACTTTTGTGGTGAGAGTGTGAGGTGCAGTAAATCCAGGAGCCGGCAGAAAATAGGAAGAGCTTCCGCAAACTGTTCCTCCAGATGACGTCTGTAACGACCGGAGAAAATGAAGCTGAAATCATCGGCGAAGGCAAATAGTTTAAATCCCAGCCGATTTAGTTCTGTTAGTAGCACATTTGCTACAAGCAACCAGAGGATTGGGCCAAGGCACGAGCCCTGGGGGCAACCCTTCTGTAATCGGTGGGTAGATGTGCCAGCACTCCAGTTAATCAGGACGCTCCTCTGTGAGAGGTAGGAGCCGATGAGACCAGCTATGTTCCCCGGACAGTTGAGTGCTTGTAGTTGTAAGAGAATGTCTCGCCATTCTACGTTGTCGAATGCGCCTTGTATGTCTAGTGAAACGAGTGATGTTGCGTTGCCCTGGGCTATGCTTTCAGTACAGGCAGTCATTATGGCATGAAGTGCGAGCTCGCATGAGTGGCCCTCGCGGAACCCGAATTGTCTGGGGTGGAGAAGGTTGTTTGACTCCAAGAAGTGTGTCAACCGCATAACCAGAAGTTTTTCCAGAAGCTTTCCCAGAGTGGGAAGAAGGCAGATGGGTCTGTATGACTTGGGTTCGGAAGGAGACTTGCCTTGCTTCAGAAAGTAAACTACCTCCCCCTGCCTGAGTACTAAAGGAAAGTACCTCATGGTGAGGCAGAGGTTAGCCCAGCGCGTGAATATGTGTGGAAGTTGTTTGTGAGTGAGTTTTAGTATCCGAAAGTCAATTGAATCCGGCCCTGGGGCCTTCTTGTCATTCAATGTGTATAGTGCTGTTTTTACTTCTGCCTTTGTGAAGCGTTTGTCTTCGTGTGCTGTGAAAAGGATATCCTGGTTGTCTTGTTGGGGATAAGCCGAGGGGCCAAAGAGAGTGTGTGTCAGGAATTCCAGGTTATTTTGTCGCGAGGTTTCGTGAGTTGGTCTTTCTAGACGTATTTCATCCGGAGTGAAGAACTTGCCGGTCAGAAATTTTTGAGTGATGCCGAAAGGGTTCTCATTGTTGCTGCAGAATTTCTTCCACGCCGCCCGTCTCGCCGCCAGAATCTCACGTTTGTAAACTGTTTTAAGTCTCGTACGACGTGCTGCAAGGGTCTTTACTTCAGGGGGGATAGGATTGAGCAGGCGCAATGTTTTAATCTTGCGTCTGAGGGCTGTCTGCTGGTTCCTCCGCTTTCTAAGATCCTTGTTCCAGAATGAGAAAGTGTGTGATTTTCGGACTGTTTTCAGTCGAAAGGAAGCCTTCGCCGCAGTCTGCATGGTTTCGATTAAATTAGATGTGAAAGAGTTGAGTGTGTCTTCGCTGTGCACCCCTTCGAGTTGTGCTGAAAGGGATGACTTATGACTTTTGATGACGTTGTTAAATTTGCGAAGGTTTCCGCGAGTTGTGTTGTAGCGTCTACGTTGCGTGTAGAGTGGAGAGGTCATGTAAGAAAAGTGTATGTATTTATGGTCTGAGCCACTGTGTTTGTCTGATACGGACCATTGTGATATTCGTGGTAGGGTGAAGGAATTTGTAATTGTTAGGTCAGGCCAGCCTTCTGCTATGACTCTGTCTTCTGTATCTCGTCTTTCGAAAGTGGCTTCAGAGTTGTGTATGTTTGCAAGTGCCAAGTTATGGATAATTATGTGTCCTGACAGCAAGTCACCCCGGGCGTCTTCACGCGGACATCCCCAGAGGGATGAGTTCGCGTTGAAGTCGCCACCACAGATGAAAGCCTTCCTGTTTGTGATGGTGTGTTCCCATTCCGAGAGACAAAGGCCAAAGTTTGCCGAGGGGGCTGCGTAGCAGGATCCGACGACAATCTCGCCCTCCTTCGCCGTTATGGAGATGAAGACGCTATTATCGCCGGTAAAGAGATGGGTACATACAAGACTCGAGCTCCTGACAACGATGTGGGCGGAGAGATTCCGAGAGGAAAACCTTCTCCAGTCCTTGCTGAAGATAGCGAGGTTTCCATCGGAGCAGTAAGCATCCTGCAGTACAGCGATGGCAATCTCGTTCTCTTCCATGTGGTTGATTGTGCTTACACTGGCTGCTATGCAGTGATTGAGGTTTACTTGGAGAAAATTTAGACGGCCTAAAGGAAGGGGTGGGTGGGGAGAGGGTGCTGAGGATGACATTGTATTGTGTATGTTATAAAAAGGTGTCTTTAAGGGTTAATATCTCGGCTAATTACCGACGATTTTTTTTCAAAAATCATTATCAACAATGCTTTTATACATCTGCTACGTCAGGTACCTTAAGTGCTCCTCAACACCTTTGCTGAATGTCCTCAAATCGAAATTTGTGTGTAACGGAAAATGCGATTTTCTCAAAATCTATGTGACCTAGGGACTATAATTTTCCTGCAAGGTTTAAATTAACCTCTACAACTTCTAATATTTTCGTAATTTTGTTTCAGTACATTCGGAAATAGGGGGGGGGGGGTAAACATTTTTTTGAACTACCCTTTCGACGATATCTTTGAAAATAAAATACTTAAAATTAAAAGAAATATATTTTTTAGTTCAGCGTTACGAAAGGTTTCACATGACATTCCACACGATATACAAAGAAAATATTTTTTTTTTCAAGTAACTTAATTAGGTCCTCTACATTTTTCCTAAATATATTTGTGAATGTTTAAAAATGTGTAAATACACTGTAAAAAAAACGACATTTTTACAGCACAAACTGCTGGCGTCCGAATTGCCAGCACATTGTGCTGGTAATTTCCCGCGCTTAAACACGATTGTGCTGTAGCTTTCTTTGGTCTCTTGTCCATATAAACATGAAAAATAACAGTAGTTGCTTAAGATTAACAACACAATGTGCTGGCAATTCGGACGCCAGTAGTTTGTGCCGACAAAGGTACAGTGGGTTTTTTTTTTTACAGTGTATGTGGATCAATCATCTTTATTGCTTCCCCCAATTTGAACTTTCCACGTTTCATAGTTTACGAGTAAAATAGCGTCGGCAGACAGACAGACAGACACAGGAGTGATCTTATAATGGTTCCGCTTTTACTTTTTAAGTACGGAACCCTAAAAATTAACTTTTTATATTATTTAAATAAGAATAATAGGAAAATAAGGCATTGGATATTGAATTAGGTCATTTTCTAGATCCTTTAACATGTTCATTCCCAAAACAATAAAGTAAGATTCAAATTTCTTGTTGAAAATCGTTTGCCACCACAAATTCAGAAAGGTCAATTTCGCTTTACTGATACAGCGAAATTTCTGTCAATAAATAAGGCATTTTTTTATTTCTAAAATAGTGATGACAGAGTAATTAATAAATTAATGCCAGGAGTATACTCGAGTTTGGCAGCGAGTGGGTTAACCTTTTGACTCGAGAGGTGACTCACACTCATCACTATTGTTGCTAGGCGTCCCTCCAAATGCACTGGACACCAATATTTTAAAGTAATTTTCTTCACCTTATCTATTGGCAGAAATATCTCCGATTAAAGATGGCGAAATAAGCTGCAGAAATTAGTGGTGTCCAGAGCATTTGGAGCCCTTGATTTACACCGACACCAGGCAACCATAATGATGAGTTACAGTCACCTCTTGAGTGCAAAAGGTTAAAGATTACATGAGGGCGGAGTTTCAAAACTCGCCTTATCCAGAAAATCAAGTGTTGGGAAATCGCGAAAAACCTCTGACTGCGTCCATTGGTTTTCATTGTATACTTGGCTTTCATAGTTTTTTACAATGCCAGAAATACCATTACCGTCCCAATACTCAAGGCCTCCGGACTGATTTCGTGACGTACCAAATGAAGATTAACCCCTTGAAGGGCAAGCAATTGCGTTTGTGTAATGCTTAATTCCAACCGGAAATTTAGAAAAAAATTATTTCAAAATAAGGAAAAGCAATTTTACAACTTTTCTCCACTAAAGTCAGAAAACTAAAATTTCCTAAAATTTTTCTGGTGCAAATCCTGATTAATCGTAGGTAGTTTATAATATATACCGCCGCCCCATAACCCCTTGAGGGACGGTGGGGTATATTTTATCCCACCTACGATTAATCAGGATTTGCACCAGAAAAATTTTAGGAAATTTTAGTTTTCTGACTTTAGTGGAGAAAAGTCATAAAATTGCTTTTCCTTATTTTGAAATCAAATTTATCTAAATTTCCGGTGGGAATTAAGCATTACACAAACGCCATTGCTTGCCCTTCAAGGGGTTAATCTTCATTTGGTACGTCACGAAATCAGTCCGGAGGCCCTGAGTATTGAGGTGGTAATGGAAATACACAATAAAACTAGTTCGTTTGCGGACTGTACACTGCAAATTCGTGAAACACTTTCGCAACACTAACTGAACATAATAAATAACACTTCTAGCTAAAAGCATTTTCGATTGTGTTGTAAATGTGTTGCGCCAAATAAAAATGTTGTGTAAAAAGTGTTGTTAAAAATTACAAGAAGAGAAAATGTATTTTCAAAATATTCATTTTTAAAATTGTGTTATAAATGTTTAATAAATAGTATGTTTTAGGTGTGTGTGTGTGTGTTTGTAATTTTAAAAGCACCATGTCGAAAGTGTTTTGAAAGTGTTTACATGTGTTGTTTGATAGTGTTCTAAATTGTGTGGTGTTTACAATGTGTTGTTAATTTGGTGATAAAGTATTGTGCAGCACAACACTATTGTAAGAAAATATTTACATCAACACTATTTGCAACACGATTTCAACACAATCAACAACACTATTTTCAGAACACATTTTTATGTAGCAACACTTTTCAACACATTTCTAGATAGCAACACTTTTGCAACATATTAAGAATACAATCACAACTCAAAAAGTATTTTGTATACGAATTTTTCTAATTCAAAACGCACAAATGTGTTGTTAATTTGGTGACAAAAAGTGTTGTAAAATTCTTTTATTTTTGTTTATCAGAATTTGCAGTGTTGTGTTTTTTCGATGCAGGTTCACGAATAGAATAGATTGATAGACGAAACCTCGATTTTTTAACTTTTGGATAAGGCGAGTTTTGAAACTCATGTCCTCACTTCTGAAAAGCATTTTCTCCTCACGTTTGAAAAGCATTATCGACTGAGTCACGCTTGGAATCGCACGGAATGTAATCTGCTACTAGCGCACTTGATCTGAGCCGACAAAATGCATCAGTAATATTTTATTCATCTAATACAGTACTACATGAAAATCAATATTCAAAATGTTGTTTTGAAATAATATTTTGATACTTTAACTTTGGATATACTATTTCTTATTCAATTTTCTAATATGTATTTTATCGTATTAAGGATTAAATAAAATATTAACTCAAAATCTAACTTAAATTATATGAAATAATTTTATTCTTAAATGGAAATATCGTGAACAATACTCATAAAAAAAATCCTCTTTAATATAAATAGGTAATAAATATGTTTTTAGAAGCTAATTAAACTGAATCAATTCTTAGCTAGTTAACTTCTTTTGAATTGTTAAAAAATTGTCAGTAATATATTAACAATCTGAAAAGATTTAACAATATTATTGCTATTTACTTAAAAAAAAGAATTACTAATATTACTGGAAAGCGCGTTGTTAATTTACGATTATTAAAATGCTTAAATATATTTATTCTTTTTTACTTTCTCAATAATAATGTGAAATAAAAAATACGTTTGCGTAGCTTCTAACCTTGCATATTTTTCCCGGAATTTTTATTTAATTCTGATCCAGAAAGTCTTGGTAGTTTGTAGTCTTAATTCATTTACTACGTAAAATTTTTGTTTAAAAGTATATTTATTTGTCTTGAAAAATAAAACGCATATAAAGATTATAAAGATTGATTTTTCGTTTCATCCATCAAATATTTCTCACAAATATTACTTCCTGTTTCGTAAAAGCATTATCGTATCGCTAAATAGGGAAGGGCGTGTAATCAGCTACAACAGCAATTTATTTGAATATGCACAATGCATCGATAATATTTCAGGCAACAAAACCCGAGTTTGGTAGAAACACATAGATCACTTTGACAAATATTATTTTGAAACATATATTTATTAAATCAAATCTCAAAGCGTTGTATTTAATACTTTAAATGGCGTAAGTTTTCTGATGAATAAATAATACGCCTATATACGCATTTCTGTTTTACTTCATTCAAAACTATTACAAATTTATTTTAAATTCAATTTTAAAAAATAATTTTTTTATTTGCAGGAGATGGGAAATTTATATTAGTAACTATGCAAAACCTTTTACAAAAGATACGGTATTTTGATTTCTCTTTATGTTTAGAATAGGTATAATTAAGAAAATACAAATAAACTTTTGGATTTTCAAGGGGAATAAACTTACATTAACTTAATTGAAAAAAAAATTCTAACTAGCTTTATTCCAACAATAAGGATTTTATAATATTACTTTACAGAAAGAAAGAATTTATTTTTAATAATTAACCTTCAAAAACTAGGATATGTCTGCGTCAGAAGGGCAAAGATAATGAATTGAAAAGAAAATAATTAGGTCGGGGTTTTTTTTCGATGGTGCAGGTATTTTCTCGTAACCGTTACCTTTATTTTGTTTTGATTAATACTTCATGCTTTCTAACGTTTTATTTATATAAGAAACGTATAAAATAGTGTATGTGTAAAACGTGTATGTGTCAAATATCAAAATTAGCATCATAATATAAAATGCTTTGAAGTATTAGGGAATACACCATGACGATTTTGATAATCATTTCAATTTAAATTTCTTCACCGGAAAATGTTTCTTTCAATAACTGAACATAATTTTTATCTCTTACATGAAAGTACCCACAGCACTTTTGTGTCCAACA
Source organism: Maratus speciosus (assembly GCA_963932465.1). Taxonomy (NCBI): domain Eukaryota; kingdom Metazoa; phylum Arthropoda; class Arachnida; order Araneae; family Salticidae; genus Maratus; species Maratus speciosus. The sequence continues at coordinate 477,270,055 of OZ010795.1, read as the reverse complement.
ATTGTTTCTAGGTGCTTCATTCAGATTTTGGTTGAACTGAGTGGACCGGAATTTGGAGCATAAATTTTGTTGAATATACAGTTTGGAGTTAAGTTTTGGAATTTGTTTTAGAATTCACAGCTGGAGGTTATTTATGTGTTAATACATCGGCAAAATATGACCTTAGTGTTAAAAGCAAAGCAGCCATGCGAGATTAGCCGTTTGCTCAACCACATCATACTTTGTAAAAGTTACTGGTACAAAAGTAATGAATAGGGGAGACTAGGGAGGGTTGACCCACTTTTTACCAAATGATTTTTTTTATTTTTTTTAAATAGAATAAAGTTCTATACATCATTTTATTCGTCATACAATCAGTTGTCAAAATAAAATTGCTACATAAGTGTAACATATAAGTAATTTGAAAAATGATTGATTTTAATCATGAAAAAAAAATGGGTCAAGGCTCCCCACATACGGGACGGTTGACCCACTATATGGGAGGCTTGATCCAATTTGTTTTACATTGCAATATTTGTGAAGAAAAATAAAATCAGTTTAAAAAAAGCAACATAACTACATGCTTTAATTATTATTTAAAAAAATATTTTTAAAAATATGATGCTTAAACAAACCTGTTGAGACGCAATGGCAAATTAGAGAAGAAAAATTTTGTTTTAAACAGGATTTTGTCTGAGCATGTATAATTGTGCAGCAGAGAAAATTAAATTTTAACATTTAAGGCAGTATTCTATTTGATACACGTTCTGTTTTCATAGTGTTTCATGTTATTATGTCCGGATTTAGGAGCCACTGTCCCACTTTTTTTTGTCTCCTTGTCCTATTTTCGCGACACTCGACATGACAATGTCAACTGTGTGACAACTCTAGTTGTCACATACTTTGGCTTCATCTCACTGTAGTCACCCTGGTGAAATTTGTCTACATACCTTCCTAAAGTTTTTCGATCAGTGCTATGTTCTTTTGCAGCCGCATGAACACTTCACTTATCATTAACAGGATTTAAACCTTTAAGGGGCAAAGTACTTTCAGTACTAAAATAATGAAATAAATGACTAGCACCGGAATTTATGAACAAATTTATTTGGAAATAAAAAAAGGCTATATTTCACATACATATAAAGGGAAAAGATTTTAGTAAAATTCTAGTGTCATTGACATTATATTTATAATTACAATTAAGTTGTTTTATAAGCATACCACTGCACCTCAAAGTGTTAAGACTGCTGCTTGCATCCTTTCTAGTCTTTATCACTGTTTCTATTTACCTATTGTAAGTAATATTTAAATGGTAAAAAGTTCCTATCAACATTCCCATTGTCTAGCATTTTTCACATCTTCTTTTAGTCAGTTTTAAACATTTTCTTTTGCATGACACTATTTTACCGTAGCTTAACCGAATAAATGTACATTATTTTATATATATAACCATTAACTTTTCATTATGTGTAGTGTATAATAAAAAGATTTCCAAAACCACTTGATTAAGGGAGCCCTGAGCATCTGGTCAACCCTCCCTCACATTGACTGGGTCAAGCCTCCCTAAGTAGACCTTTTCTAAAGAATAGCACATTGTTATGTTAAGCCTAACTTACTGACAAATTTTTATGCCTGGATGTAAGCTCAATATTTCTGCATTACTTTAAACCTACTTACTTAAATTTCCATGCTATAATTTATCTGAAAAATTTTATCATTTAAGGCAGTATTCTATTTGATACACGTTCTGTTTTCATAGTGTTTCATGTTATTATGTCCAGATTTAGGAGCCACTGTCCCACTTTTTTGTGTCTCCCTGTCCTATTTTCGCGACACTCGATATGACAATGTCAACTATGTGACAACTCTAGTTGTCACATACTTTGGCTTCATCTCACTGTAGTCACCCTGGTGAAATTTGTCTACATACCTTCCTAAAGTTTTTCGATCAGTGCTATGTTCTTTTGCAGCCGCATGAACACTTCACTTATCATTAACATGATTTAAACCTTTAAGGGGCAAAGTACTTTCAGTACTAAAATAATGAAATAAATGACTAGCACCGGAATTTATGAACAAATTTATTTGGAAATAAAAAAAGGCTATATTTCACATACATATAAATGGAAAAGATTTTAGTAAAATTCTAGTGTCATTGATATTATACTTATAATTACAATTAAGTTGTTTTATAAGCATACCACTGCACCTCAAAGTGTTAAGACTACTGCTTGCATCCTTTCTAGTCTTTATCACTGTTTCTATTTACCTATTGTAAGTAATATTTAAATGGTAAAAAGTTCCTATCAACATTCCCATTGTCTAGCATTTTTCACATCTTCTTTTAGTTAGTTTTAAACATTTTCTTTTGCATGACACTATTTTACCGTAGCTTAACCGAATAAATTTACATTATTTTATATATATAACCATTAACTTTTCATTATGCGTAGTGTATAATAAAAAGATTTCCAAAACCACTTGATTAAGGGAGCCTTGAGCATCTGGTCAACCCTCCCTCACTTTGACTGGATCAAGCCTCCCTAAATAGACCTTTTCTAAAGAATAGCACATTGTTATGTTAAGCCTAACTTACTGAAAAAATTTTATGCCTGGATGTAAGCTCAGTATTTCTGCATTACTTTAAACCTACTTGCTTAAATTTCTATGCTATAATTTATCTGAAAAAAGCTTACAAAATATTTCTAAAAAACACAACTTTTAGGTTGAAAACGCCTCACAATTGATATTTTCCGCACCTATTTGATTATCTCTATGAAAAAAAGACTACTGTTTGAGCATTCCAGTAGCTTTGGTTAACACCTATTGATAAAACTCTGAAATTCTTTTAAATATGAAAATTGATGGGTGGGTCAAGCCTCCCGTATCGTCATCCGTCCCTAGTCTCCCCTATTCCTTTTTAGGTTTACGTACCTGAAAAGGAAAAAAATGATCTTTTATTCTCTCGCTTTGCAAATCTCGTTATGGAATATCACTTAAATTGACATAGAATTATAAATTCATGATTTTCGGATTTTTTCGTTTACATGTGCCATACCTTCCATCGAGCCAAGTTTCAAAGTTCTAAGTCAAATGAATGTACCTTATAGGTTGTACTTTAGAAACCTATAGCATACATCTGTTTGGTATATAACATTATAATTTGGCACGAAGGCAGATCTTGTAGCTCATCTTAGAGAAAAAATATAAAAATCATTAATTTATACATATATAATCACCAATTTACATATTATTTTTATTTAATATATCATTTACTTATTTTTCGTAATATAATGGTATAAATTTATTAACATATTTGTAATATTATTTAATTATCATTTATATATCTCTAGACAGTATTTGTTTTAAAGCTTAATCCAATAATAGATATAAATATTTTTTATTATATATTAGTTTTTATTCCAAAACAGTATATTTTATTAATAAATTCAAAAGATGGCAGCACTTAATTGATCCCTTGGAAACATTGTGGTATTCCTTTTAAATTATCTATAGAGGGCGCTGGTTACATATATTCAGGAATGTACATGAATATACTGTACATTTTTAATCCTTGTTCCATCATCATTAAAAAAAATTGGCAACATGTGCAAATAATCCTTATACTTGATTTTTTTTTCTGCCTCATTTCTTAGGCATTCAAATTGGTAGTGCGCTTTTTATTTCTCAATCATTTTTAATCATGATTTATTTTAAATTTGTATGTTTTCCAATATTTTAATTCTCTATTTATTGTGTGTGGTAGTCCCAAATTCATATTCTTTAGCTTTCTTATGGCTAGTATGAAGATGAAACCACTCACTTTATTTGTGGAACTCAAGGCTTTTGGGATGTGATGAACCTGCCTAGGTTACACAAATTTCCATTATTCATTTTCTTTTTTTTTTTTACTGTGTTTTAAAATCTATGTTAAGGGGGAAAGTTTGATTGTCAATGAATAAATTTCTTGCCTAGGTTCCACATATTTCCATTATTCATTTTCTTTTTTTTTTTTACTACGTGTTTCTGTGTGTGTTTATAGAATTAGTAGATTAACACGAGATGTAAATAAAACTATATTGAGAATTGACATGTTACAATTTCTTGCATGTGCGCAGGAAATAGCGCTTGCAGTTTACAAGGACCGGGGATTTTGTTAGCCGGCTGCGAAAATTGCGAAATCACAGCTAGAAAGATGAGCTGTTGCGTACAGTGTGAATGCTCGAGTTCAACTGCCTCTTCAAATGTACAATCACTCAAACCAGGAAATGTCCTTGATTCCTTGATCAACAACCATAACTCACAATAATTATTTTTAAACAACTGAGGAGATGAAAGTATCTTGATATGATAAACAAAATTGGATATAAAACCATTTCAGATGATTCATGGTAATTGCTAATTGCTAAAGAGATAATATCAATAAGGGTTTTCTTAAATAAAAGTTATAACAATAAATCACTCTAAAGTGATTTTAGTTGAAGTAAATGGGTTCTCATAAATCTAAATTGATAAAATGTATGTTCACTGAACATGCTCCCCCCCCCTATCAGGGCTTTAGTCCTGATACTGAGGGAGCAATGCTAACTTCTGCACCGGGCGTTTGAAGAATGAAGACCCGCGTTGCACAGTCACATCTCTGTTGAGTCCATCACTGCCTGGGTGGACCTCCGTAATACGACCCAACGGCCAAGTTCCAGGCGGTTGATTTGCGTCCGTTAATAACACTACCTGGCCCACCTCGATGTTAGGCGTGGCGATCTTCCACTTAGCTCTGGGTTGCAGCGAGGCCAAGTATTCTCTGGTCCAACGTTTGGAGAATCCGACTTTCATGTCTTGGAGCAGCTCCCATCGTTTCTTTAGATTGGTTGTAGTGGTTGCTGACTCATCGGGCATAGAATGCAAAACATCCCCTGTAAGAAAATGTGAGGGAGTGAGAACATTTATTGAGTCAGTATCATTATCGTTTAACTGTATAAGCGGCCGCGAGTTGAGCAAGGTTTCTATCTGGGTGAGTAAAGTGGTTAGCTCTTCGAAAGTGAGCAATGTCTCTCCTATGACTCGCTTGATGTGATACTTTGTTGATTTTATCGCAGCCTCCCAAATCCCGCCAAAATGAGGGGCAGAAGGAGGGATGAAATGCCATTCTAGAGAGTTTTCAACTTGATAATGTGACATTATTTCATTATCTGTAAATGAACGCCACAATTCATAAATTTTGTCCAACTTTCTGGATGCACCGACAAAATTGGTGCCGTTGTCGCTGTAAAGATGCCGTGGGGTGTCTCGCCTTGCACTAAAACGTCGAAGGGCGGCGATAAATGCCTCAGCTGTCATATCACCCACAGCTTTAATATGCACCGCTTTTGTAGCCAAACAAATAAACAAAGCTATATAGCCCTTAGTTGTTTTTGCTCCCCGACCCTTACTAAATTAGATATAGGGCCTGCGTAATCAACACCGCTGGAGAAAAATGGACGTTCCAGGGTTACTCGATGCTGTGGCAAATTCCCCATTAGTTGAGGGGTTGCAATGGACCTTTTATATCTGTAGCATTTTAAACATCTATTGATGCATTTGTTAATGATCTTTTTTCCACCAACTATCCAATAAGATTGTCTGATGATGTGGGATAGCAGTGAAGGCCCAGCATGTAAATGGGCAATGTGTTGTTGCTGTATTAATAACTCAGCCATTTTATGCTGTGAGGGCAAGATTAAAGGATGTTTGTGGTTGAAGGATAATTGTGAATTTTGTAAGCGTCCTCCCACCCGTAACAGACCCTTATCATCAATAAACGGGTGGAGGGATTGTAACATACTTTTCTTTGGTAAAGCTTTCTGTTCTTGGGTACATTTAAATTCCTCCTGAAAGTAAGAATTCTGAATCCAACGAACAATATTCTCTTCAGCAGCTTTTGTTTCTTTGTAAGTAAGATGTGGTGAAGAAATTTCTGTTTTGTTAGACTTCTTGCATTTTTTGATAAATCTTTGGAAATATGCCAAAATGCGAATAATTTTCGCAAGTGAAGAGTGCTTTTGAAACAAATTATCAAATAGATCATTTGATGTGTGGGCGTGAAAGGAAAAAATTGGATCAGACCTTTGTTCGGCTTTGATTTGATCATCAAATTCCTCAACATTTGAGTCGTCTTTGGGCCAATTGGATGGGTCTAAAGTTAGCCAACTTGGCCCCTTCCACCACAAATCACAACCTGGAAGACATTTTGGATCAATACCGCGTGAAGCGATATCTGCGGGGTTCTCTTTGGATGGTACATGTCTCCAGTGCTTTGTAGGTAGAATTTCGGTAATTTGAGCTGTCCTATTCACGACAAAAGTCTTCCATTTACGCGGATGTACTGATAGCCAAGAAAGGACGACTTTGGAGTCCGTCCAGGCGAAAATATCAAACTTGTAACTCTTTAATGTTTCCATGACGGAACGGAACAGCTTAGCTAGTAGGTGCGCACCGCAAAGCTCTAATTTTGGCACTGAAATCTGTTTGATTGGAGCAACTTTAGTTTTAGAAACTAAGAGAAAAGAGTTTATTTTCCCCTTATAACTTTGTCGGCAATAAATTGCGGCAACATATGCCAATGTTGAGGCATCAGAAAAACCGTGTAATTCAAACGGGTTACCGGATGAAAGCGTGACATATCTAGGAACAGACAATTGATTTAGTCCGTTAAAGGAAATTTGAAATTGTAACAATTCGTCTGTAAGATGTTGCGGTATAACAGAGTCCCAATCCCCTTTTGTAAGCCAAAGTTTCTGATAAAATACCTTTAAAATCACAGTACAGGGCGAAATTAGACCTAGCGGGTCGAAAATCCGTGCAGACTCAGCTAAAATGTGTCTCTTTGTAAGAGGTGGAGTGAGTGTTAATGCAATTATGAAAATAAAACTATCTGATGAAGAGTTCCAGCTTAAGCCTAGAACTTTGGAGCTTCCGTTGTCACTAGGAATGATTTCAAAATTTGATTCAGTGCTAGAAGAATCTATAAATTCATTAAGAAATGCCTGTGAATTTGAATTCCACTTCCTCAAATGGAAACCATGCGCGTCTAAACAATCTGTAATTTCTTTGCAAGTTTCTATTGCTTCCCTAACAGTATTCTTACCGGATAATAAGTCATCCATGTACATATCCTCTTCTAACATGCGCGAAATGCAAGGATTTTTTGTATAATCGTGAGCGATTTGTTTTATACATCTAGTTGCCAGAAAAGATGCTGGCGCTAAACCATATGTGACAGTTTTCAATTTGTAATTTTTTATTTCCTCATTAGGATTAGACCTCCAAACTATTTGCTGATAAATTTTATCCTCTTCAGCAACCAAAATCTGGCGGTACATTTTCTCTATATCCGCAGAAAAGACTATTTTCGGAAATCGAAAATTAAGTAAGATTTCGAAAATGTCCCGTTGTAACTTAGGGCCTACATCCAAAATAGAATTCAAGGAAATACCACTTGAAGTTTTGCACGAAGCGTCAAAAACTACCCTTAATTTAGTAGTGATACTAGAAGATTTAATAACTGCATGATGAGGAAGAAAGTAGTGTTTGTTTTCATAATTATTAATGTCATTTTGTGCAACTAATTCCATGTGATCTAATTCTTCATATTCGTACATAAACTCTTTGTACTGATTTTCAAATTCTGGTTTTTCTCTAAATTTCTTTTCCATAGCAAGCAAGCGAGAAATTGCGGCAGGTTTAGAATTACCTAATTCTGATTTAGATTGAATAAAAGGTAACTTAACCACAAAACGACCCTCGGAATTAATTGAATAATTTTCCTGAAAATGTGATTCAACAAATTGCTCTTCAGGTGACAACATTTGAGTATTCTTATTAAATACTTCTTCTACTTCCCAAAAACGCTTTAACTCTTTATCAATATTAACTTCATAAATGTGTAAATTATGTATTGAATTTGGAGGTGTACTAGAATGTGGCATTTTCCCTGATACCAGAAAGCCAAAAATTGAATTTTGAGCAATTAAATTGCTCTGAGTATCTGTCACTTGACCAGGAAGCAAAATAGAAAAGAAATAATCAGATCCTAGAATAATGTCTATTTTACTTGGTGTCCCGAAATGTGGATCCGCTAAGTTTATATTCTTTAAATGCGAAAAATGCTTCTCAGGTATTTTTTCCGCAGGTAACGGAGCAGTTAAATCATCTAAAATAAATGCCTTAACAGACAACTTGGTGTCTGCATTATAAATTGATGTAAGATCAAACATTACGTAACCCTTAGTTACTGCGATCTTTGAGTTAGATAGACCTTTTACGGGGAACTTAGCATTTTCCCTTTTAATTCCTAACATTTTCATGCAGGATTCAGAAACAAATGTAGGCTCTGATCCACTATCACACATGATTCTTAAAGTGTGCTTTTGACCCATGCAATCATTAATATATACACTAGCAGTGGGCAAAAGTGCGAAAGATGTTTGAACTGCATTTATGGAAGGAGAAATTTCCTTTTTATTCTCATCCGGAATCGAACCGGCCTCTGAATCAGGTTTGTTTTTGCGGCTCTGTTTTTCATTTGAACGAGAAGTTGATATTGCGTAATTTTGCAGCTTATTTTCGCATAAACTAGTATGATGTTTCAGCTTGCAATTATGACAAGAGTAAGAGGAATTGCATTGCCAGGTAGTGTACTTGTCAGACAAACAATTACTGCATAACTTGTTTTTCTTAACAAACTGTCTCCTATCCCTGATGCTTAATTCTTTAAATTTAACACACATGTAAAGTGAGTGATTAAATTTACACAATAAACATATGCTAATGACACTGGAAAAAGATCTATTGACGTTATACTGTTTCTATTGTTTATGCGAACCTTCATTTTCACTTTTAAACAATTCCAAAGATGAACATCTATCATTTATAAACTGAATAAATTGATCAAAAGACGGAAATTCTTCGCTTGGGGTCAATTTTGCCCATTCCTCCCTTGTTTTAGAATCAACCTTTTGTAATAAAATATGAATTAGCCATAAGTCACGGCCAGATGCCTTTTCATCGATTGATTTAAGGCCTCTAATTACTTCATCTGATACATCTGATAAACAGCGTAAGCTGAATGCATTTACTTGAGTAAGGGGGGGAATGTCCAAGAATGTTTTAACTAAAGTGGATACAATTTGTTTTTTCTTATCATATCTCGACAGCAATTTTTCCCACGCTTCTGAATAACTGTTTTCAGAAATAGGAATATGTTTTATAATAGAGGCTGGCTCTTCCCCTAGTAACCCTCTTAAATACTGAAACTTCTGTATATTAGTTATGCTGGCATTGTTATGAACTAATGATAAATATAAATCTTTAAATGACAGCCAGTTTTTGAAATCACCATTAAATTGCCCTATATTGAGCCTAGGCAATTTAAAATTGTTAGAAATAGTAGAACTAACAACTGGAATCTGATCATTTATCATTTGAGGTGCATGCACATTTACGGTAACTTTTTCAAGTTCCGTTTGCAGTTTGGCTTTGGTTTCATAATATTTCTTTTCAAATTCCTCAATTTCAGATGCTTCAGTTGGTAATTGAGCATCATATTTATCAAAATCGGAATAAACTGTCTCTAATTTTTTAATTTATTGTACAAGTCGTTTTTTTGAAATATTTGGTCAGAGTTAATGAAGTTATTTATCCTTGTTAGAGCAGATTTAGCTCTGCCACGTAAATTTATAGCTGCCTTTTCCAATTCTTCAGCAGCCTTTTTTGCGGATTCCAAGTCGGTATTCATTATTCAAATAATGATGTGAATAGCCTAAAAAACAAAAGCCAAACCGATAATAATAATAAGATAAAATGTACTTATCTGTAATAAATGTGATGCGAGGTGCTCCGTCGTCTGTTGCAATTCTACATAAAACTGGTGAAAACACTATTTAGAACACTAAAGTAATATATGATGAGTGTACATTAATCCAAGCTTGAAAAAGTATCCAAGATCTCGCAGCGGTGCCTCCAACTTTTATGTCTCTGTGTGTGTTTATAGAATTAGTAGATTAACACGAGATGTAAATAAAACTATATTGAGAATTGACATGTTACAATTTCTTGCATGTGCACAGGAAAGAGCGCTTGCAGTTTACAAGGACCGGGGATTTTGTTACCCGGCTGCGAAAATTGCGATAACACAGCTAGAAAGATGAGCTGTTGCGTACAGTGTGAATGCTCGAGTTCAACTGCCTCTTCAAATGTACAATCACTCAAACCAGGAAGTGTCCTTGATTCCTTGATCAACAACCATAACTCACAATAATTATTTTTAAACAACTGAGGAGATGAAAGTATCTTGATATGATAAACAAAATTGGATATAACACCATTTCAGATGATTCATGGTAATTGCTAATTGCTAAAGAGATAATATCAATAAGGGTTTTCTTAAATAAAAGTTATAACAATAAATCACTCTAAAGTGATTTTAGTTGAAGTAAATGGGTTCTCATAAATCTAAATTGATAAAATGTATGTTCACTGAACACTACGTTTTAAAATCTATGTTGAATATGTTAAGGGGAAAAGTTTGATTGTCAATGAATAAATTTCTTTTTATTTATAATTTCACAATTTTTGTTGGTAATTTGTAATGATTTTTAATGGTATTATATATATATATGATCAGCATCCCCAGTATGGGGATACATGAGTTTGTTACGTAATAAATTGACATAGATCTATAAATTAATGATTTTCGAATTTTTTCCTTTACATGCGCTTTAACCCTTTAAGAGGTTTGCAATTGTACCTTACGTGCAAGAAGAGTTTGCTGATTTTGTAACTAAAAGCTTTTCGATAGCACTAATTTTAAACTACAACGTTCGTTTTATTTACTGGCAGATATATTTCGATTATATAAAGAAATTCTTTAGTACAGTAAAAGGGGTGTATGTTCCCTATTTTTAGTTTATTATGTCAAAACATAAATTTAACCTTTATATGGGGTTAAAATAGGTTTAATAGGTTTTACTCTTAAAGCCTAGAGGATACTTCCGGTTTACTTAGAACCTTGAAATTTGGCTCGAAGGAAGGTTTATAGCTCATGTAATAGTATAAATTCGGATATGATTAATTTCTATTTCTATGTTGATTTATTAGTTGATACTCCATAATCGATATTTCCATAGCAAGACTATAAGCGTTCATTTTTACCTCTTCAGGTACGGTATTTTGGGGAAGTAAGAGGTAAAGAAAAGTTATTAACCCCGTAGCGATGACCGCACTTTACAGAATTTTTAATCTTTTACCAGCAGTTTTTCAAAACAGACGTATTTGTGTAATTGAATGGTAGAAATTCAGTTAAAGGGCAAAGTTTGCAAAATAATAATAATAATAATAATAATAATAATAATAATAACTGGTGGAAAAATTACGAATTTTGAGCACATTATGCTTGTCCCAAAAGGGTTAAAATGTAAAAGGAAAAAAAAAAAAAATGTAATTTTTTTTGACATATTTGAACCGGCAGAATGCAAAAGCTAAGCTTCCCGTTTTGAAACTAGACACGCTACCCCTGCTATACAAATACATGCTTACATCACCGAATTATTTATCTCTTATAATCTGCCACATTTCCTTGCTGATTTTTTCTGTAGAATCGGTATAAAAATGGATTGAATATGGTTTGAAAATATTTTCATACTTAATATGTCGGCCCAATTTTACGAAAATCTATACTGTTTTTGGTACAGTGGTCTATAACATACTTGACAAGTGGGATTTCGATCGGAAGTGCCGTTCAAGGATTATCTTGTTTGCTCACACGCGCGCACACACACAATTCATGATTACTTGTCTTTCCTTATATTATGTAATTTTAAAGTAAAAATACCAAACATTACATATAATAAGATAATCTTCACGAGCGAAATGGGCCAAAACACTTACCGAAATCCGGAAAAAAATTATATTCGTTTTGAGCATAACGGCGCATTATTGAAAATTAACGTCTTTAGAATATAGATAGCTCATAATGATTACGTAGTGTAAAAGTAACATAGTTTAATTTAGCTCATACTTTCGTGATGTTTAATATTTTGAAAACTAATGATCTTCACTGCTATTCAAAAAATAATCTATTTAAGCTATTATTAATCATTATGTATGATGCAAAGTGTTTCAAAAAGATACATTGGTCAGTTTTGATACTAACAACAAAGGTCTCCATACGGGCATTCTCCGAAAAATCGGAAAAAAAATATAGAATGTTCTACTCATGAGGAGAGATATGTTTGTAACAAAAATTTCGGCCGAAACAAGATAGAGCGTACGTAAAAAAATAATGAAAATTTCGATATTTGGCTATTTATCCGAGCGATGGAATCTCTCTAATCGAAAAAAAAGTAACTTACGCTGTCACCGCCGCCGGTTTTGACTTTTTTGTGACCGGAGGTCTTTCTCCGTTAATATTAAGAAAAATATTGCATACAAAAATATGAAAATCGGCGGTATTATAGAGAAATGTTTGATAAACATGCTGATGCAGACAGTTTTCAAATCGATGAATTATTTTAAGAGATATTTTATGATGAAGTTGGACAAAGTCGTTCCATTAAAAACGTTTTATAGGAGAAAAGACTAAACATCGGAATTTAATCATTTTTAGATCATTTTATACGATATAATTTCCCAGTGTGCAGAATGCATTTATTTTTTATATTTGATTCATTTTTCGAGGTTTCATTTCTATTTTAAACTCAAATTTTCAGCATTTCGAGAGATATTTTTTACTTATTTTAGAAAATTGTACTGATTTAATTTGTTGCCAACTGTATAAACAGCGCAAACAATAATGTTTGCTTCAAATTAAAAATTTATTTACACTTGACTATTACAAACAAAAAAAAAACTTTCAAATTAGAACTAAATAATTACGTATAAAAAGCGGGAACTTAATGAAAATTACTTCATAAAAACTATATTTACACGTGAATTTTAACAGAGAAAGGATATTGTAAAATAATATATTCATTAACATGCGTTAGAAGTCTTAAATAAGAGAAATTACGTCACATTTACGTCACATTACACTTATTACGTAAAATGAACAAAAAATAATATTGCAAAGCAGTTTAAATTTAAAAAATGCGCGAGACATTTATTTGATATTTTGAGATGAGCTTTTCAACTATTTTTGTTGGGACAGCGCAAATAATATTTCATTTCTAACAAAAGTATTTTCACGTGAATATAAAAAATAAAAATAAAAGTTTGATGAAAATTGCGTGAGATTAAATACGATACATTTAAAATGTCTTTCATTTATATATTTATTTATTGAACAATAATTACGACTTGTGTGCTTGACATGAGAGCCCGCTTAAAATGTCTTATTTAAAAGAACTTTCTTTTCGCTTTGTTAAAAAATACCGGGAGACAAAGACGCTGTTTACTTAATTCATTTTATATTACCTTATTTTGAAATGTTTAACTGGTTTTATTTAATCACAGAGGAAAACAGCCATAGTATCTTTTAACAGCAGCTGATTTTTCCTTAAAATTCCCCAATCAAAGAGAAATGAATAGAAACCCGTTTATAGGGAGATCGCCACTGTTTTTTAAGTTATAATTCAATCTTTCAAAATCTTTTTAAAGGCGATCAAATTAGCGTGCTTTTAGAAACTGCGGTGTTTGAACGGGGGTTGGCGAGCGTAGCTCGTAGGGAGCCGAGCCCCCTAGTAAAATAAAAGAATACTTTTTTATGTCAAATACTCTTTCAGATAAAAATGTTTCATATTGACCTTTTTTAAATAAATTTAATGTAAATAAACTTTAGTTTTGTCAGTTTTAGTTTAATTTAACTATAGTTTTGTCATATATATATATATATATACTTATAATGAAAGTTATCTATCAAATTTTATGAATTAAAGCAAAATTTAAGTTAATTAAAATTGTTTCAATCTCAAAATCAAGTCCAATTGAGCACTGACCATTTTATTTTGTTGCTACGGAAACAGCGGCTTCTTTGATATTGAAATGAATAACCGCAGCATTCTTCATCTCGCCTTTATTTTGGAATACGCTTAAATATATGAAAATATTTTATATATATAAAATTGATTTTAAAGTAATAAAATTAAATAACAAGCATCATAAATATATAATACAAAAAAAAATGTATTTATTAAACTCTATCCTTGTTTAAGTTTAAATTCATTAAATACTATTTGCACTCATTCTAAAAATCAATTAACAAGCAATTTTCAGGTGCGTTAAAATCGTTTGCTTTTGGCGAGGAAAAGTACTGTTCACCAAATCGCGTGACGCTTTCGCCTTTTCGCGCCAAATACTCGAAAGTATTTTATTTATTTACAAGCTTTTTACTGTAATTCCGAAAGTAAATTTAAGTGATCCTTTATTATATGCATAAGTAGTTTAATTAGTATTTTTTTTTCAAAATATTCTGAGTATGCCCGGTAAGGAGACCTTCCTTGTATGTATCTAAAGATTTCAAGAAAAGACACAAATTGAATAATTTCATATTTCCACATTTTTCTCTTAGGAATAAAACTTGATATTTCACCATATACAGTTAAAATATTGAATGCGAGAAATAGATTGTTATTTTACATTTAAAAAATGGTTAATTTTAATTGTTTTCGGGGATAGTTTCTTCAAAAAAAAAAAAAAAAACTGTTTCATTATGAATCTCAAAAAATCACACTGTATAGTACCTATGTACTCTATGTCTCCTAAAACACAGAATCTCCTGTTTTTCACTATTGTAACTCAACATTCTAATTATTTTCTTATGGGGTTGTGTCTTTCAATAAATAAAATTAATTTCCACTTTAAAAAGAATTTCGTTCTATTCAAAATAATTTATTTATAATCCGTAACTTTCTATTATTTTATTAGTTCTATGACATATTTTAAACTATTACTTTCCAAATTTTATTTTCAAGAGGAATTTAATTTTGTACTACTTTTTAACGTTTGATGTTACATAGATCATTTAGTCAAAATGACTAAAAGCTCTCAGAATGAAACGATTCTTAGCAACATTATTGATTAAAATGACATCAAAAATTATTTTCGCTTCTTCCTGCTAAACTATTTGAATGTGACAATCCCGAAACTTTTTTCTATCTCATACATCTTAATATTTCAAAAGGTATTTACGCACGTTAATACTTTAATATTATTAGTTCAATACTATACCAACCTTGAATTTCATCTTAAATTTCTGCTTCAGTCAGTTAATTAGAGTAAAAACGAATTAATCTAGTTCATATTTATTAAAATTAATAGTTTTTCCTTATTCTGTTGCACAGCAGCTGTTTGTAAACAGCCGGCTTAGTAATATGCAAAGTTCCCGTTCATGTACGATCCGCCGATGGACAATAAACCTATCAAAATGTGTACAAAAATAACAATTACAGTGCCCACTTCCGGCGAAATATTCCCAAATTCAAGGAGAACCTGCTTGCCATAGCCAAAAACATACACAAAAATTTCGTTCAATTCTATGCAAAACTTCATGCACTTTTTGATGGCACAAAACTGAAATGAAAAATTGCTATTTCGACGCTCTCTTCTGGCGGATTTTTCGAAATTCTAGGAGGAAATGTTTGCCATAGCCAAAAACATACACAAAACATTTTGGTTCAAATCTATGCATAACTTCATTCACTTTTTGATGACACAACATTGAAAATGGCACGAAAATCGCTATTTCGATGCTCTCTTCTGGCGGATTTCTCGAAATTCTAGGAGGAAATCTTTGCATAGCCAAAAACATACAAAAAAAAATTGGTTCAATTCTATGCATAACTTCATGCACTTTTTGAATGCACAACACTGAAAATGACACGAAAATCGCTATTTCGACGCTCTCTTCTGGCGGATTTCTCGATATTCTAGGAGGAAATATTTGCGATAGCCAAAAACACACACAAAAATTTTGGTTCAATTCTATGCATAACTTCATGCACTTTTTGATGACACAACACTGAAAATGGCACGAAAATCGCTATTTCGATGCTCTCTTCTGGCGGATTTTTCGAAATTCTAGAAGGAAATATTTGCGATAGCCAAAAACACACACAAAATTTTGGTTCAATTCTATGCATAACTTCATGCACTTTTTGAGAGCACAACGCTGAAAATGGCCCGAAAATCACTATTTCGTCGCTCTCTTTTGGCGGATTTTTTGAAATTCTAGAAGGAAATGTTTGCCATTGCCAAAAACTTACACAAAAAATTTGATTCAATTCTATGCATAACTTCATACACTTTCCGATGGTACAATGGCGACACACGGACATACGGACGGACATTTTGTATAAACATGTTTTGGGGGATCTCTGACCCCTAAAACGTGTTTCAATAAATCAGTTCGGACGCTGTTCAGAAGTATGAAAAATATATTGTTTTCTTTCACTCCCCAAAGGGACAGAATTTTCCGTTAGACCCAATATTTGTTGCCATATCTTAAAATCTAAACAGATAAAAAAATCACTATAAATTTAATAAAGTTACTAACTTGTGCATTCTACCAAGCGTAAACAAAAAGCAGAAAAATTTCCGCAATACAATCCCATGCCCCTGACGAAATAATGTATTGTATAAAGTAATTTTTTGTAAAAAACATGATAAATATTACGTGTGATTTTGAAGATAAACATTGAATGCTTAAAAATAAGTGTTTACAAAAAAATTAGTTCTTCTTTTTCTTTTAATCAAGACACGGCACTGGAATTTGTATTTACTGGAAATGAAGCTTAACAAATCGAAGGAAAAGAATGTACAGGAATGTGTATTAAAATATTATAGTTCAAAAAACAAAAATTAGAATGTTCATAAAAAATTAACTGTAACAGAGCTATAAGATTAATAAACAAGAAGGCTATGTGTAATCAGTTTTATCATACGTCTGATAGAATTAATAACTTTTAATAAGTTATCACATTTATTCACATTTCGTTCATGCTGTACAAATTTAATATATTCTTATGATAAATTTCAGTAAAATTAGTGTTATGATCAAAAAAATTTTCTCTGAAACCAAACTTTTTAATGACTTTAAAAAGTTTCTGAACTTTTACCATTTCTGCCTATTAAAGAAAAAACAAAACAAAAAAAAAAAACATCTGAATTTAAATATTTAATTTTGCGAACGTGGGTTTCCTGTAATAAAATGTTATATACGAATATTTTCTGTTAAATTTTGCTGGAACAGTTTTCTTATATTTACCCTGATAAGGGATGCTAACAGTTTCGTATTTTGACTAATCATTACGGATTTTAACAACCGCTTACGGCATTACAGTGACTATATAACTGAAACTTGTAGGTTTGATTAATGGTAAATGACTTTCAGAAACTCATATTTATGGTTAAAAACAGAAACGATCATAAAACATCCGTAATTGTTGGTATGTCCGATGATATGGCTAAGTATATTAACATAAGTATATAAATTTTTTTAATTCTAACAAATTTTTATAGAGAAAATAAAATATAAGAAATAAAAGTACGGTGTATTCTTCCCTTACACTGTAAAAAAAAATCCATGTATCTTAATCTACGGAAATGTACAATAATCACGAACGCAAATATATAATAACCTCTTCCGAGTCATCCAAGATTCTGTAAAGAGCTTCTTTATCTTCAGAAACCTCAGAAAACAATTTACTTTCGAAATTTAAAGAAGAATTTACGAAAACAAATTTTTATTAGCTGCCCAAATATTCGGAAACGTTTCCTACTAGCTTTTACAATGCATTAATCAGTTCTTCCTATCCGGAAAATCGATTTTCCGGATTCTTTCCTTTCTCAAGTAAACATTTTCAGCTGCATATCTGAATTTGTACATGCAATTGTAATAAAATAATGTTAATTTTCATATTAATGTTCATGCTGTTAATTTTATATGTTTGTCTGTTAAACATGTTTGCAGAATATCAAAATTTATCTCTGAGAATTGGTAGCATCCGAAAAAGTGATACTCCGATTTGAGAAAACTGATTATGGGACTGTAAAAACTACTCAGAAATGTTCCGAAAAGGACGGACAGCTAATAAAAATTTATTTTTATAAATTCTTCTTTTAATTTCGAATATATAAGTAGTTTTCCCAGGTTTCTAAAGGTAATGGAACGCTTTTCAGAATCGTCAGTGACTCTGAAGAGGTTATTATATATTTTCGTTCTTGATTATACTATATTTTTGTATAGATTAAGAAACATCTGTCTTTTTTTACAGTGTATGAAACAAAAAATAAACGGTCAAGTGTAAGTATTACTCGCGCTCATAGGGTTCCGTACAATAAGTATATGAATTATGAATTGTATTATTAAAACAATCGTTATTAACGAAAAATAAGACTTCGAAAAAACTATACAAAGTAGGGTTTGGTAAGCTGTATATATACTAGAAATGTATGAATGGGTATACCGTAAAAGTTCAAAGAGATATGAAGCTTAAATAATATCAAATATTGCTATTCTGTATAAATCTTATCATAATCTGTTTATGATGAATTTAATTCGGCCCTGGCAAGAAAAGTAGTGCATAATTAAACTTCATTTGCCGTTTCATAAAACTAAATTCAGCGTCGTAATAATCTTTTCTTTTTACAGTGTATCTAAAACAAAACCCTTGTTCAAAGTTTAAACTTGGCATTTTGCTAAGCTTTGAAAGGAGGTAGCAAAGTAGCAACGCCGCTTTGGTCTGTGCTTCATTTTTCCATACAGTTAACCTTTACAGACACAGTAGGCGTATTGAGACAGCCATTCATTGCAAATTAGTCACGAATCCCAAAGTATTTATGTGATTAATTCTCATTAAATTAATCTGTTTTTAACAATTTGGCGTTTATTGCATTTATAAGGCTACTAGGCATTGCATTACACAAATATATCATTACATTTTTTTATCTAGGCTTTAAAAGTGATGGAGCATAGAGTACGCCTTCCCTGTCATTATGTATGTCCAAACCGTCCGTATCTTTCACGGTTAATATCTCGGATCATGACCGACGATTTTTTATGAAATTCATGATCAAAAATGCTTTTATACTTCTGCTACGATGGGTACCTCTAGCGCTGTTCAACACTTTTACTAAATGCTCGTAAATCGAAATTTGTGTGTAACGGAAAAATACGATTTTCTCAAAAACTATGTGACCTATGGCAATCGCTATAATTTTACTGCAAGGTTTAAACTAATGTCTACTACTTCTAAATTTTTCAGAATTTTAGTTTCAGTAGATTCGGAATTAGAGGGGGGGGGGGGTGCATATTTTTGCGCTACATTTTCGACAATAACTTTGAAAATATAATACCGAAAAATAAAAGAAATGTATTTTTGAGTTCAACGTTTGGAGAGCTTTCACACGATACCCCACACGATATACAAAGACAAGATTTCTTTTTTCAAGTAACTTAATTAGCCCCTATACATTTTTCCTAAACAAGTTTATGAATATTTATTAATCTGTAAATATGTGGGTCAATAATCTTTATTATTTCCCCCAATTTGAAATTTCCACGTTCCATAGTTTACGAGTAAAGTGACTGTGACAGACAGACAGACACAGGAGTGATCTTATAATGGTTCCGTTTTTACTTTTTAAGTACGGAACCCTAAAAATGAGGTGTCTGGGATATTCGGAGCGAATTCGCAAACACAATTTTCGAGAATCGCCAGTTTAAATATACAGGCGGTACCAAAATAATTGAAACGCATATAATTTTTTTATATGTTGGAGATGCCTAAATTGGGAAGTATTCAAAATAAAGTAGGAAATAATGACATGAAATGGCATCGCTGTTTTTAAGGAGTGCCAACGAGGCGTGAAACGCCGCCGCGCGTAACCTCCAATTAAATATGAAAAGGGAACTAAGGATGAATTTCGAAACAATGCACGGCCTAAAAGTATAATTTGGAAGCTCTGCTGGAGTCCTGTCGGTCATTCGAGAGTTGAGAGCACGAGGTTAAATATAACCTCCAGAAATAGGGCGCATAAGGCATCCAAATTAATTTGGTTGCCCTACACTTCGATTTCATTTCACTGGCTGGCCTAGGTAAAGAACGGAAAATGCAATTACAGTAGGGTAACAACGGGCACAGAAAAATCATAGCATAAGGTAACCAAGCCTAACCAACTACCTCTAAAAACTTATAAAAACAAAGGGGGCCACATAGCTCACTAATTTAGATGTCAATCCTAGTGCGCATTACTCGTCACGGGGACGCTGATATCTACCCCCTGTATATCTGCCCCCTTACGTCATTTTGACGTCACAGATAGAAGGGGGCACATATCCAGTGCTGCAGAATTTCACTGTCGTCGAAGGGTGTATATCCGACCCCTGTATATATGTCCCCATAGCAGATGGGGGCACATATCCAATACAGAGCATTTTATTTTCGTCGATAGCTGTATATACACCCCCTGTATATATGCCCCCATACGACGTCACAGCTGAAGGGGACACATATCCAGTCCTAGAGAATTTTCCTTTCTTCGAAGGGTGTATATCCAACCCCTGTATATATGCCCCCATATGTAATTTTGACGTCACAGCAGAAGGGGACACATATCAAGGGGGCAGATATCCAATGCTAGGATTTTTACTTTTGGAGAGAGATTTGGATATCCGACCCCTGTATATCTGCCCCAATACGTCATTTTGACGTCAGAGCACAGGGGATACATATCAAGGGGTCAGATATCCAATGCTAAGGCTTTTACTTTTGGTGAGAGAGTTGGATATCCGACCCCTGTATATATGCCCCCCCAAGCAATGTATATGTGTCCCCTCGACTGTGACATCAAAATGACGTATGGGGGCATATATACAGGGGTCGGATATACAACCCGCTCGCCAAAAGTAAAAGTCCTAGCATTGGATATCTGCCCCCTTGATATGTGTCCCTTTCTGCTGTGACGTTAAAATGACGTATGGGGGCATACATACAGGGGTCGGTTGTCCAACTCTCTCGCCAAAAGTAAAAGTCCTAGCATTGGATATCTGCCCCCTTGATATGTGTCCCCTTTGCTATGACGTCAAAATGACGTATGGGGGCATATATACAGGGGTCGGATATACACCCTTCGACGAAAGGAAAATTCTGTAGGACTGGATATGTGTCCCCTTCAGCTGTGACGTCAAAATAACGTATGGGGGCATATATACAGGGGGTGGATGTACAGCTCTTGAGAAAAATAAAATGCTCTGTATTGGATATGTGCCCCCTTCTGATATGGGGGCATATATAGAGGGGTCGGATATACAATTCTCGAATAAAGTGAAATGGTGTAGCACTGGATATGTGTCCCCTTCTACTGCGACGTCAAAATGACGTATGGGGGCAGATATACAAGGGGTAGATATCAGGCACCTCAGCATGAGCAATGCACGAGGAAAAAATATCTGTATTTGAGAGGTAAACTAAAACAGCAAAAGGTATGAGAAATTTCATTGGACGATACCCGAAGGTCCCGCCTACTCAAGGTCTTACAATGAAATCTGTAATTGAACGTACGTCATTGAAAGTGTTTGAGAGACAGGCGGGATTAGATCAGGCGGGGTGGCCTACCATATGGCTCTGCAAGCCCCGTCCAACAAGATAACCAATACAGTAGCCCTCAACTAAAATTTTAATGAAGAAAGAGGTCGAAAAAATGAATTTGGACTAAAAATTAAAAAGAAAGATAGATAAGTTACGCACTAGTTTAGCCAGATGGTAAAGGAAAGCCAAAGGCTCCAAGATCTTATAAAAAAAACAAAGGCGCTTTTCAGGAACCATACATTTAAATAGAAACTTAAATAAAGTTTAAAATATATACATATACATAGTTGCCAACCTCCCGATTTTTTTCATACCAATATTTTTATGCAGAAATACTTGCTTTATACAATCGCAGTTTTAACGCATAAAGAAAACATTTTTGTAAGATTTTACTGGTGTCCAAAAAATCGGGAGATTGGCAACTACGCATATATTTATCTATAAATAACAAATATTGAGCTTTAACAACATCATCGTTAGTATTCGTAGGATTTGATAACATTTCATTGAAAATTAATAATTTTGAAAATATACATTTTTTAACAGAAATCTTTTCCAGGACACTGCTGGGAAATTTCAAGTTCATTTTTTATTTTCTTTATGACATCAATAATTGTAGGAATTTCGTTAGTGAATTCATTTAGTTCGTATAAATGTTGAGTGTAGGTTTAATATTTAAATTTGATTTTGTTTTAGGTTTACAGAGATTTTGGACTTTCATCGTTTTAGTCATTGGGTGATTGTTTGCATTTAAGGTAGCTTCTGCATATAACTTTTTGAATTGTGGTTTAAGAGGGAATTTTTTACATACCTTGTACCTTGAAGGGTGCGGGAGATCGTAGTTGCTGTATTTTGGGGGGCGGTCTGTCTAGATCAAGAGCTTTTTTGCTAGGATCATCCGTAGAAAGATGGTCCCCGCTGCAGACGAGGATCCATGTTACAGTTAGCAGCAATATGAAATTTTTTTTGGCAACGATGGCAGTGAATTTCATTTTTGTCAATTCTCAATATTTTAACAGTAACGTGGATTTTGAATAATGATTTTAAATTATAAATGACATGGGAAGTTCCATTTTTTGGTAGTTGAATTAAGAAGAGGGGGAGTAATTTATTTCCCTGTTTGCGGCATTTTAGTTGTGATACTTTGATGATTGTGAACCTTTAAAGGTCAAAGTTTCTTTTAACCCTTTAATATCCGTTGCAGTTGGGAGGCCTCTAAAAATAACTTTGATGGGGATTTCTCAAAAATGAATGAAATAGAAACGTTATTCGAAAAATAGAATATAGTAGAACCTCTTTTATCCGAAACTCTTTTAACCGAAACTCTCGGTACGAAACCCATTTATCTATATATATAGTTTTTACTATCAGATTCCTTGTGTGCAAGCGACCCTTTCCGAACCACGAGTACAGATAAATATTTCGGATTCCGTTTCTTAGAATTGGTCTAGCAGGCGAAGAAAACGAACAAATTGGCAATTCTGAAGCTTTTGAATATTTTGAAAAAGGTTTGGCATGGCTGGAACAGCAGAAAGACTGTGATACTGGTGAACTAATAGTATTGAAAAAAACTTCGCCATAGAACTGTAAAGCAAAGGCAATCGATACTGTGACAAACAAAACTTTGTTTCAACCTTTGTGAAATATATAAAATGCACTTAATTTCAAAATAAAAATTCAGGTAATTTATTCTTGTTTCTAATTTGCTATTGGTTTATTTTTACTTAGTACTTGTTACCATAATAAGAAAGAACGCATATATTTGTCCTTAATCTTAAAATCGAAGCATTTTCGATTATCTGAAAGATTGTCGGTCCCAGTTACTTCGGATAATTGAGGTTATACTGTATATAATATATAAAATACCGTATATACTCGCGTATAAGTCGAGGAATTTGTGACAATTTTCGGTAAGCAAATTTGTGTGGTCGACTTATACGCGAGTCAGTTAAAAAAGCAAAAACATATAAACATATATGCTATTATAAACATATATTGCAAAAACATATATTGCTTCGAATACTGCAAAAATATGGCATTTTATGTGCATGAATAGAAAAATAATATATAAAATATACAAATAATAATACTTTATCATTTAAAAAAAATTCAATGATTTGTTTTTGTTAACTTATTACATTTTTGCATTGGCAAGTGAAATCTTTGGTTTGATTTTATGCAAAATTGAAGCAAAAAGTTAGGGGGTCGACTTATACGCGGGTTTTTGATTTTTTCCAGAATTTGCATTCGAAAGTTAGGGGGTCGACTTATACGCGAGTATATACGGTATATAATTGTAACGAAACAAAATAAAAAACCATTCATTTAAGTGTTTGGGGGTTTTTTCACTAAAGTGTTTTGAATCTGCTACTTTTTATGTGCAGCTTTACTTCTTACTCTCTTACTACTTTCTTACTTCTTATCCCTCTTTTCTTTCTCACTTTATTGAAAAACTTCACGTGGAAGAATGAAAAGCGTGGTATTATTGATTTTAGCATATCGAAAAATACCAGAAGCACTTAAAACAGTGCAGGAAAAAAAAATGAAAATTAGTAGTTTGAAGGCATGCGTAATTAGCAGAAAATTTGCATAAATTGAATGTATTTCAAGCAACCATAAAAGTTATGTTCCACTTATATTTCCTGGATATTTTTACACCAAAAACTTTTTTCTTCATCTTCAACGATTTATAAAAAATAGCAATTGTATAAAAAATGAAGCGCCATTTAACGTCCAATTATTGAGCAAAGTATTTATAGTGAAAAAAAAAGAATGGCAAGTGTAAGCAAACAAGGATAATTATCTTTGTTTATGAGAATAATGAGGAAAAAACTAGGGATTTATTTCGGTGGATTTTGGGGGGATTAATAAGGTCTGATATAAAAATAATTATCGACATTTGTTTTTAAACATTTACCGCTCAACCAATGTTTTTATATGGAAAGTGTTAATTTCTCATTTTTTTTGTATTGGTATTTACTTTATTTCAAAGGTGTACATTTCTTATGCTTTTCTGTGTTTTTTCTGATAAGATTCTAAAAAAAGTTTTATAACTAATTTCTGTATATTTATATTGCTTTCAAGAGATCATGCTCTCTGATTTTCCCAATTCTTTAATTTATAAAAGGACATTTTCTTGCAATGATTTATGAAAACAATTTATAGAAAATATAACAAAAAATTTGCAACTACTACCTTTGGTATCTTAACATCATAATGAACGCATTTAACATGAACAATGATTAGTCATACAGAAGTAGATTTTTATTTTTCTCCATGTAATTATTAAAGGTCATAACTACAGATTTGAGAGCAATTAACTATCAGCTTTCATCATTATCTCATCTCATGTTTTTATCCTTAAGAACATGTTTTATCCTTTATGCTACACTTACTCTCTGTTATTGATTATTTCTCATGAGGAGAGCGAATAATTAATAGCTCTCAAAACAGAAGTTTTGTTCATGACGAAGAAAGAAAATCTGTAATTTTTCATCTCCTGTGAATATATCACCACTTAAACCTTTGATTAAAGGGTAGGACTGATAACAACTCTCATATTCAATTGTACCAGAATTTACAATTTTTTTCTGATAGAATTATTTTGAAAATATCCTAGTTCAGTGTATCTCTCTATTTAAAAATAAAGTAAATAACGCTGTCACCGCCGTCGCCGTAAATGACTTTTTTGTGACCGTGGGTCTTTCTTCCCTAATATTAAGATAACTACTGCATGCAAAAATATGTAAATTGGTAGTATTATAGAGAAATGCTTTACAAACACGCTGAAGCAGGCAGTTTTTAAATCGAAGATTTATTTTAAAAGATATTTAATTTTAAATTTGGTCAAAATCATTCCAATAAAAAAGATTTATAAAAGGAACAACTATACATAGTAATTTAATCATTTTATCTAAGGATATATATATTAAAAGCTTGCGGTGTAGACTGTATTTATTTTTTTAATTTGACTCATTTTTTGAAGGGGATTTTCAATTTTCAATTCAGATTTTCGGCATTTCGAGAGATATTTTTAACATATTTTAAATAAGGTTGTAATTTTAAATTGTTGCCAAATATAAAAACAGGACAAAGAATAATATTTACTTCAAACAAAAAGTTTGTTTACACGTGAATATTACAAATAGAAAAAAACTTTCAAATTGGAATTAAATGATTACATGTTAAATGAGGAAAAATATTAAAAATTACGTCATAAAAATTGCATTTACACGTAAATTTTAAAATAATGAATTCATTAATATTTGTTCACAGCAGTAAATAGGGGAAATTGGAAATTACGCCATATTTAAAATGGTTAAATAATAACGTTTCCATCAGTTTAAATTAAAAAAATATATTTACACGAAACATTTATTTCATATTTCGAGATGATCTTTTAATCGATTGTTGCCAATTCAAAGACAGCATAATATATTATAATATTTCCCTTCTAGCAATAAAAATATTTTCACGTAAATGTTAAAAAGAGAATGAAATCTTTGCTGAAGATTATGTCAGATTTAAAACGATACATTTAAAATATCTTTTTTAAAACAATTTTCTGACGGCGTGGTTAAAAATACAGGGAGGCAAAGACTCTGCTGATATAGTTTATTTTATATTAGCTGATTTTCAAATGTTTAAGTAATCTTGTTTAAACAAACACGAAAACAGACATTAATAGCATTTTATTCCTCATAAAATCCCTCAGCAAAATGGAAATGACTGGAAACCCATTTACAGGGAAATCGCCAATGTTTTTTCAATTATAATTCAATCTTCCGTAATCTTTTTAAGCCGATCAAATTACCGTGTTTTTAGAGTCTGAAAGGGTGCTGGCGATCGTAGCTCTTAGAGGGCAGAACCCCCTAGTACTGTAAACAAACAAAAAAAAAAATGTTGATTTTACGGTATAATAATGGCAGCTGATACTTCCGTTTAATCAACAATAATAAACCGTTAAATAAGCAGAAATATACGATTTAATTCATTTATAAGACGGTAGATTTCTGCTTATTTTACGGTTTAAAATTATTAATTTTACGGTTATAACTGATACCCCAGCTGCCCGTATTATACCGTAAAATCGACCTTTTTTTACAGTGTATGTCAGAGGTTATTTTTTAAAAAATGGTACAAATAGAAGAAAAAATAATTCGCTAGGACATATATGTCACAATCTGGTTAAAGTGTATTAACCTTACATTTTATATTAGCAAAATACATGTGTCTATTTTGAGAATACGTAATTTTTAGGTGCGTTCGTAATTATATAAATACATAGCACCTATAGTCATTGCCTGCTCCGCCTGTCCGCACGTAACAACGGAAAAACTACCCAACCGAATGGCTTGAAATTGAATATATATAATCGTTTCAGAATTTTGTCATTTCAAAATTATGAAAAATGAATCAAAACTTAAAAAGATATTAACAAAGTTTTCTTCATCCTCTTAAATCTTTTATTACGTAATTAATTCAATGATATTCCATGACAGATAATGTTTCTAAGTTGCCATGGTGATTACGTCGTATTTAAGATGGAGTCCTATTATTTCCGTATTACTGAATTAAATATATATAATAGCAATAAATTTTGTATTCATGCATTTTTGCCTAAGAGTGCAACAGCTATCGTACGAAGATTTGAGTACAGTCGAACCTCGTTATCCCGACACTCTAATGTCCAGAAATAGTGTCGTCATAAGCGGAGTGTCGTGATAACCGGGGTTAGAAAAAAAATGTTTATAAAAAGCTGTAATTTTAAATTCATAACTGTTCTTGCAGTTTTAAGCAATAAAATATTATTGTTAAACAAACTAAACACAAAAACAAAATTAACAGGAATAAAAATCAGATTTATGATGACTGGTTTTTTTTTTTTTATTGTTACGTGAAATATTAATTAATTAAGGTTTGCTTATCCCTAGATGTGCTTCCTACAATTATTTTTTCAATATTATGCAATGAGTTGTAATCAATATTCGTTGTTTCATAAATGGATGTTAGATAATTTCTGATCGTTTCAATGCTACGCAATGCTTCGGTTTTAGTCGGATGAAAAAGCCCGTGAAGCCACAAGAAACCGCCGCCTGGGCAGAACAAAAAAACCGCGAGTAGACTGATACGTCTATTTGGAGCTTAAGTGGGTATTCACAGTTTGTAGGTTTATTTATTCAGATAAAGGATTGAAGTAAAATTTCTCATTTATCTCAATGAGTAATTTAGACAATTTTGTAAAAAGATTAGCTAAGACATTTCTTACCGCTTAATTGCCGTGCTTATAAGATGTATTATAAAAAATGGACAATTTTCCTAAACCGTCGGGATATCTGGAGTTGAAAATTATTCAACGACGTAAAATTCGGAGTTTATTTACATTAAAATCATATACAGAAAATTGGGACTTTGAAAAACTGACGTGATAAGCGGAGTGACGTGAAAACCGGGTGTCGGGAAAACGAGGTCCGACTGTATTTATAAAACTAGTTATAGTACGAACGCACCTCATTGCCGCTTTTGACGTACAATTTCCGACTTGTTTTGTTTTGTGTCACTATGTATCCCAATTTGCATTTTGTCTCAGTTCAAAAATCATTATAGAAATGTGATATACATTCTACAAATTAATTGTTTTATAATTTTTTTCTGTGTTTAATATTTATTAGTGAATGGGACGCAATATATATTTAAAAAGAAAAGCAACCAATTCCTTTGCGTTAGACTTCATTTCGTTTGTAACAATTGAGGTGTTGACATGGGAAAGGGAGTAAGTCACTGTTGCCAATGGGCTACTTTTTTTTTAATTCCGATTTCTTGATTTGCATCACACTTTTCCAATGGTAAAATTCCCCTTGTTTTCGTCTTAATTTATATGTCATTAAGTAAGACGAATTTTAATATTTTAAAAAAGTGGTGCCAATCAAGAAATCTGAATATAAAAAAAGTAGCCTACTAGCAACAGCGACTTATTCCCTTTCCCATGTCAACTCTTCAATTATTTTGCTAGAAAAAATAAATCATCCAATTCCAGACATCATTAAATTTATAGGATATTTTTCTTGTTTTCAAAATGGTTTTGCAATACTATTTCATTAAAACATTTTTTAATTTTTTTTTTTTTATTTTTTTTTTTTTTTTAGAGTAATTTTATAGAGACCTTGTATTGTTGCACTCGGAGAGAATTTTAATAAAATTACGTTCATTCTATTAAGATTTTCAATAAAAAAAGATACTTAAAGTTTTAATGAGAAAAAATAAATTAGTGAAAGAAATGAATCAGTGCATAAGTAATGGAAATGTTATTAGAGTATTAAAAAATTTCTTTTTTACACTTTCCAACAACGTTGAAAAGTGTTTATGACTTCGGTTTGTCTGGCCTTCTGTCCGTCTGTCCGTCTCTGCACTCTAACTACCGTAAATATACTCGGATCGTTCTGAAATTTTTGGATGTTAGTGACCTCTACCATAGCACAAACCCTATATCAAATTAAGTTTGTAGTATGCTTAGTTCATTTACAGGACAGTCAAAAGTTTTCCGTTACATTACGGCCTATGGGAAAAAATAGTTTAAAAGGATTTTTAATGATGTTACATGCTTTCAAACATAATAAAATTGATATGCATTGATCAAGTGAACTAAAATATACATTCTATAGAATATGCAGTGCAAAGAATAGTTATTATTCATTTACAGGGCCACTCAAGAGAATTCCGTTACATATTGATATAGGGTGGAGGGAATATTTTTTGGAGTATTTTAATTATGTTAAATTATTTCATGTATAATCAAATTGATATACGTCGATGAGGTTCACTACAACTTATTTTATGCATAATACGAAATGCATAGCATTTACAGGGACACACAAAAGATTTCGGATACTGTATTGTATCCGAAGTACTGTACAGTAGCGATGATTGCTGGAATTGCATTTTTAATTATGTTATGTGCTTTTACGTTTCACTATATTTGTGCGTATATGATATGTATAAATACTGCAATTGATATACAGGGCTACACAAAAGAATTCGAAATGGTTACTGGGTATGATTGCAAATTGCTTAAAGGTGGTTTTTAAATTAGTTATGCGTTTTTACGCTGAACTGCATTTACTTTACTAAGAAATGTTTGTAGAACATAGATAAAATGATATACATGGTCACGCAAAGAATTGGATCCATGGCCGTCTATAAATGATAATTTCTGGAAATATGATTCCAGTAGATTTAAGAGTGTTTTACTTTGAATTAAACTTTAGCTAAATAGTGGCGTGTAATAAAGGTACTAGGTTAACTACAGGGTTGTACAAAAGCATACTAGTATGTTTCCATCGATTTGTATAAATTGCTGAAAGAGAAATTTCCACCTGGTATGCGTTTTCTTGCTAAACTAAATTTCCCCATTATATAGTGCTAGGGTGCTCTGTCCCCTGCAAGCTACGCTCGCCAACCCCCGTTCAGACACCGCAGAATCTAAAAACACGCTAATTTGATCGTATTAAAAAGATTAGTGAAAATTGTATTATAATGAAAAAACCTGTAGCGATCTCTCTGTAAACGGGGTTTCATTCAATTCCCTTTGATTGCGAAAACTTAAGGCAGAATCAGTTGCTGTTAAGACATCCAATGGTTGTTTTTGTGTTTGATTAAAGAAGACCAGTTAAACATTTAAAAGGAAGCTAAAATAAAATGAATTAAGTAAACAGAGTCTTTGCCTCCCGGTATTTTTAACAGCGTTATAGAACGATTGATATAATTCAATTTACTACATTTTACTGCTTTAACCCCTTCAAGGGCGGTGGTTCATTTTTGGATCACTTAATTTTAATTCTTAAATGCCACATTGGCACCAGAATATTAGAATGAAAATTTTCCTTTTATTAAGTAAGTGAGTAAGTAATCTCCATTTCCTGGAGATATTTTTGAGGTTGTTAGGAGGATTGTGACTAGAGCGGGCAGACATAACTGGCTATTGGACATGGATAAGGAAAGTTTTGATTATCTTTTGGCACGTCGTAGGATTTGTATAGACATGGAGAGGTACCGCATGGTTGAGTATATACCAATTGTGCGATGCTATAAATGTCAAGCTTTTGGTCATGTTGCAAATAGATGTGCTGGGGATCTAAAATGTGTAAAATGTGCAGGAAAGCACAACATAAAGGATTGCACCGTGGACACAGTTACTTGCAGTAATTGCTTCTTTCAGGATGATGAAATTGATCATTCCCATCGTGCCGATAGCCCGAACTGTCCGTCTTTTAAGGCTTACAGGGATGGACTTTTAGCCAAACGATTGTGAAAGTTGTCTCGGGCTCTTCGGCTGATGATTACGGATTAAATTTTGTCCAGATAAATCTTCATCACTGTGCGGACGCCACTGATGCTCTTATTAAATACGTATTTTCTTTTAACGTACATTTTGTACTTTGTCAAGATCCATATTTGGTTAACGGTTGTTTTGTTGGTCTTCCTCCTGACTGGGTTTACTTTATTTCTTTTGGTGGTACTGCAGCTATTATTTCAACTTTGTCAGGACATGCATGTGTGAAAAGTTTTGAGTCGAGAAATAGTATTTTTGTAAACTTGCAAACAGCAAAAGGTTTCATTATTATTGGTTCAGTGTACTCACCACCTTCTGGAAATTTTCAAGATGACATGGACCCATGGACTGACTTTTATCCAGATTTTTCCAGGCATGTGATTGGAGGAGACTTCAACGTCCCGCTTAAGATGATGGGATATACTTGCGACAGTGATAGGGCTGGACCTCTTTTGGAGTTACTAATGTCTCACAGCCTATTTATTCTAAATGACCCAGAGGCACCTCATAGTTACGTTCAAGACGACCGAAAGGGCCGTCCAGATCTTACGCTGGGCGGTAACGAAATTGTACAGGTTTTGGATGGTTGGTCTGTAGATGATAGTGTCTTTTCATACAGTGATCATCGCTACATCAGGTTTCACCTTGTTCTTGATCCCTCATTTAAGACTTATACAAGATATAAAACAAAAAACAAGAGTTTATATAGTTTCAACAAAAGACTCTTGGAGTATCTTCCTCAGTTGATGAACACTTTACGTAGAGTTTTTAGTCCTGATGCACTAGAAGATTGGACGGCTAATTTTTATGACCTTTTGCATGAGATTATGAGTGCTTGTTTTAAAAGAGGTTCATTATCATATAAACCTACGGCAAAATGGTATACAGAAATTCTTAGGGTTGAAAGAAACAAAGTTAACACCTTGTATAAGCGTTATAGGAAGAATTTGAATAGAGAAGATTACAAGGATAA
Organism: Maratus speciosus; assembly: GCA_963932465.1. Classification (NCBI taxonomy): domain Eukaryota; kingdom Metazoa; phylum Arthropoda; class Arachnida; order Araneae; family Salticidae; genus Maratus; species Maratus speciosus. Next base: position 477,238,218 of record OZ010795.1, on the reverse strand, counting down.
ATATCTGACTGCTAGAAGACAATACAAAAGTAATTTACGTCGTGCAAAACGACAGGGTTGGCTGTCATTCTGTGAACGCACTGATAATGCCTATGGGTCTCTATACAGACATGTCTCAGGTAAAACCCTGAAACATAACGACATGATCTTTACTACATTAGAAGAATCTTCTGTGTTTGACACATATGATAGCGTAGCACATAGTCTTATGTCTGGTCATTTTGACGTGGATTATCGACCTTCTGTCCCTTATGAGTACATTAGCTCATTCAATTATTCCTCATCACCTGATTTTATTCCATTTAAAGAAAAAGAACTCTTTCATGTACTGCGCCTTCAGGCCATAAATAAAGCTCCAGGACCGGACGATATTGATGGAATAATTATTAAAAATTTGTGTAACATATTTACAACTCTTATGTTGACGCTGTTTAATACTTGTCTTTTACTTGGTCACTTCCCAAAATGTTGGAAACGAGGAATGATCATCTTTTTTCGAAAACGTAATAGGACAGCTGAAAAAATTAATTCGTATCGACCTATTACTCTTCTCCCTATGATGGGTAAGTTATATGAAAGACTTTTAAAACTTCGAGTTATTACGATGCTGGAGTCTTCTAATTATCTTGATGATGGACAACATGGCTTTCGTGAGGGACGGAGCCCCTTGACAGCACTTTCTGCGTTAAAGAATATCATTGGAGAAACACTATCAGTATATAAATACTGTGCAATGATTTCTTTTGATATCAGTGGTGCCTTCGACGTTTTGGATTGGCGTATTGTAGCCGATATCATAAATATCTTACCTATTTTTGATTACATGAAGTCTACACTTAAAAATTACATGAGTCATAGGCTTATTTGTTTTAAATATACGCATGGATTAACATGGTTTCATGTATTCCGTGGGTGCCCGCAGGGGTCATGTCTTGGGCCGTTTATCTGGACACTAGTTGCTGACAGGATTTTAAAGAGTTGCAAGCAGAGAGGATTACTGATTATCTCTTATGCTGATGATAGCGTTATTATAGAGGGCGCAGATACGCGCTCTGCGCTAGAACATAAAATGAATACTAGTGTTCATCACTTTTCGGATATCTGTTCTATACATCATTTGCAAATTAGTGCAGAGAAGTCAGCCGCAATGCTGTTTGGGAGCCATACTCTTAGTAAAAGAAGACCAATTTTTAAACATAATGGCAAAAGTATCAGTGTAAAGGACAATATTCTTTATTTGGGATTTCTACTTGACAGCAATTTTCGCTGGATGGATCACCTAGATATGATTAGAACTAGGCTTAACGATTTCACGTGTAAAATGCGCCAAACCAGAATCCGTGATAGAGGCCTTCCTTCTATTTATCTTAAAATATGGTACAATACCGTCTTGAAGAAACGTATTTCATATGGGCATGAGATCTGGATGCCTGACTTAAATCAACATGGAATAACAAGATTACTCTCATGTCAACGTCTATGTCTGCTATCTGTCTTAAAGGCATATCGTACGATTTCTAATGACGCATTGTGTGTTTTGGTGGGTGCTCCACCACTTGACATAGAACTGAATTTGTCTTCTAAGCGTTATAATATCATTTATGGAAATGGTACAGTCTTGATTGACAATATGTGTTTTAAAGGTGAAGATTTTATGAATAAATTGAGGACATATAATTATCCTTACTTCTTTGAAAACTTAAATATAAAATTTGTTAAGCCAGTGGTTGATACAGTACCAGTGGTGAATCATCCGATACTGTATACTGACGGTTCTCGAATGATGAACAGTGTAGGAGCTGCATTTACGGTTTGGTATAGGGATTCTTTTATGCTAGACATGAGATTAAAATTACATGACTATAACTCTGTTTTTCAAGCAGAATTGGCTGCGATAGACGAGGCTATCAGTTGGTGCATCGACTCCCCGCATGATTCATTTCATCTTTATACTGACAGCTTGTCATCAATTTACGCTCTTCAGAGCTTATTTCCATCTAACGGTCAGCTTTTTAATATCTTCAACTCTTTGCGCCTGTTACATAATAAAGTCATATATATTGGCTGGATAAAATCGCATGTTGGAATACCAGGAAATGAAAGAGCGGACATGATGGTAAAATCAGTTATTATAAATGATCTGTATGATAAAGTTCTACGCATTCCTGCACCAACTTCTATTTTAAAGCGTCATTTTAAAACACTTCTACATGATCAATGGCAGGTTTCTTGGGAAAATTCGGAGAAGGGAAGAGATACTTATGCGATATTAAACAGGGTTAACGATTTATTTCTATGTGAATCCCAGGTGATAGGTTATTTTCTTTCTTCACATGGAGCATTTCCACAGTATCTGTTTAAAATAGGAAAACGCCCAGATAACAGGTGTAACTGTGGTGAAGTAGGAAGTATACAACATTATTTGTTTGGACATTGTCCGTTAATGCCTTGTACATTTAAATTCAACAGGAATTGTACACTGAGATGGAATATTCAAAACGTTCTCACCACCAGTTCAAACTATAGAAAACTGTGTGCTATGTACAACGCACTTAATAGGGAATACTCATTTATTAGGTATAAATTTTGATAATTTTTACACTTGTAACTTTTTACTTCTATCATACTGTTAATACTCATCAGTGGTTCGCTACGGACATTACGTGGTTTTCTGACACTACATCAAAGGCTCAACATTGTGCCTTTTATAGTAACTGTCCTTTGTCTGACATTTTTGTTGGCGGTGATTTTCTCTTGAGGTCTGAACATTATGGTGATCTTTCTTCAAGTTAGTTTATCTTATATAAAACTTTTATGAACATTTTTCTTTCAAACACTGAACTCATTTGAACATTAGTGAACAGTGAACTTTTATGAACATTTACACTTCATAATCTTGAACAAGGATTTATAGTCTTAACTTTTGTTATACATTTAAGTCACTTCACTTTTGTTTTTATTTTTATTATTATGATGAAAGCAACATCAATTGCTTTGTAAATTTACGATTTACTATGTAAGTTCGTCAGAATATGTGCCTTTTTCCCTGTTATTTTGGGTGCTTTCCGATGTCCGGCATCGGTGATTGTTGTGGGGATTTTCCACCGGAGCGTTACATCCTATGCCATTCTTTGGTTGGTGCTCCGGTCGGGTGATCAAGTAAGTGAACAAAAGCATTTTCGTATTTCGAAATCTGCTTGTAAATTCTGGTGCCATTCACTATTATCAACATTTTACGAAAAGAAGTACTTTGCCTCTGAAAGGGTTAAACGCATATTAATGTATTTATTATTTTAAAGTTTCATTTCTCTTTTAATATTCACGTGTAAATACAATTTTCAAGACATAATTTTCAATATTTTCCTGCTTTTAACACTTACTCATTTAATAGTAATTTTAAAGTTTTTTTTTTTTTTTTTTTTTTTTTTTTCTAATTTAATAGTCACGTGTAAATAAAATTTTTAATCGTTAGGAAATATTATTCTCTGCGCTGTTTTTAGAACTGAAAACAAAATCTATAATAATAGTCTAAGTCATATGACTATTATGAACAGTTCCGGGAGGATCCCTACGCTTTTTATATTCCAGGCAGCCATTTTGGTACTTTAATGTTAGCCAACCACCGGCGATAAGTCGCCAAATATTATTCTATCGCCATCATTTCACTTATATTATAATAGTCCAAGTCATGTAATTGCCACAAACAATTACAACCCTTCGCTTTTCATAAGAAGGGTTTCAATTATGATTAAAGAATCAAGGTTATTTTTTCGAAAAAAAACTACATAAAAGTTGCCATGATCGCAAAGAATTCTTGGTACTTTTATGTTAGTCGGGTGCAAATCTCGCCAATAGCTTTTTTTCTTTTTTTAACTCGCCAGTTACCATTTTTTTTTTTTTTTCGAGTGGTAAATTAAAACGGTACTACTTGATTGTCCCGTCGACCAAAAATCTGTCGCCAGACTATAAGATTAAATGCCAATAATGGTTGATCGTAAATAGCACATTCACTTGACTGTAAGGAAGTCACACGTGTTTACGCCATCAAGGGATTTTTATTTCGATGTTTTATTTTTATTTTTATTATTGTTATACTAATTTATTTGTTCTTTCGTTATTTAAAAGAAAAATTACGTCAATTTGTATAATTTGGTGAGTGTGGTTTGTCGATGTATATAATTTGGCAAAATTGGTCGACGGGATGACTAAGTAATACAATTAAAACATTGCTCTGAATCTGAAATTAAATGTCAGGATTAGTTGCATTATTTAATCGAGTTTGGCATGATTATTTTTTTTACGACAATTTGACAAAACCTCTTTTTTGAATGCCAGTTATATATGTATTTTTAAATTATTTTCTATTATTTTTAAAATGAAAAAAAATAAATAAAAATAATAATTAATAACTATAGAACAAAACAATTTATAACATTTTTTTTTAATAAAAAGAAAATAAATGTAAATAAAACTTTTATTAATAAATAAGTAATAATAGCCGGGTTACTATGTCAGGCAAAATAACGCCATTTTGGCGCCATTTAGGTATTCCGGTGCGTATATGACATTTGCGCTTAATATTTTTCTTTACATTTCGTTTAAAAAAAAGAAAGAAGTGAAAGCCATTAATTTTAAACTTTTCAATTTTAAATGAAAGTTTTGCATTAAATAATATGATAATGAAAAAAAAAACATTGTTCTTAGCATACATTTAAAAGGGGCAAAACTGGTCGCCAAATTAGTTTAAAATAATAACCTTAACTAAAATATGAAAAAAAAATATCTGTTATGATTAAAATTTGAGTTGCCGTTATTAGAAAAAAGTGTTTAAAATTAGAAAAAAAATAATATTTCGAAAACTAATTCGAATTTAAAAATTCTAACACCAGTTTTGAGATCTGCCTATCAATACCAATTTTTGGTGTTAATTTAATCACAAAGTATTCCATGTTATAGGAGAAATCGCCGCGAAACATAATCAGTTGTTTAATCAGTCGTTTCATATATTCGTTTCATAAATTCGTTACATTTCAGTCGTTTCATATATCCGCTTCATAAATTCGTTTCATTAGGATTTTATATATATAGGGTAGATATATATCAACCTACAGATCCAATACAGGGCTGTTCAAAAGAATTGGAATACATATTTGCTGTGGACGGTAACTGCTGAAATCAGTTTTTCAAATGTTTTATGCGTTTTCTGAAATGTTTACTTAGTTCTCTTAATATACCTTATTTCCCTAAATAACGAAGTTTTCTTAAAGCATTCGGGAAGTGTTGGAAAGTGTTTCATAATCTATGCTTAACGCATGATTTTTCTTACTTGTTATATTTATACGTGTTTTTTTTTTTTTTTTTTTTTTTTTTTTTTTTAAAGGCTAAGTGAAATCGTGATTACTTTAATTTTGCAACTTTGAGCTTTTAGTAGCTCAAAGTTGCAAACTTAAAACTTGCAAAAGTTGCGTAGTTTTGCATAATAATTTAACGCTCTTTTTACATTTAACCTGAAGGAGAGTAGTTCAATTAAACTATCGAATGTAATAAGTAGTATTTCATACGAAATCTACCTAAATATTTACAAAATCAAGTTTTCTCTATCAATCTATTCATTTGTGAACACTGCAATCTTAAAAAAAAAAAACTACCTACTATCCCATTTTTATGGCATCAGCGTTGCCAGTTTGGCCTCCATTTTTATTTCGAAATTTCAAATTCATACCGGAAGTTGCGAAATAATTTTTTTTTACTTTATGTAATCGCGAAATGTCACTCATTAAATAAAGGTGAAGATTCTATTCTTAATTTCTGTTATAAACGCGAAATTTCATAATAATAACGGAAGCCAAACTGGCAATCCTGTATGACATTGTAAAAATCTTGGTTTACAATGAAAACCAATGGATGCAGTCAGTGGTTTTTCGCGATTTCACAAAATTTGTTTTTCTGGATAAGGCGAGTTTCAAACTCACGTCCTCATATAAAAAACAAGTTGCAAATTACGCGTTAAACGTGGCAAATGAGGTGCGTTCGTACTATAACTAGTTTTATAAATATTTTTTGCACCGCATATTGTACTGAATGCATATTTTAGTGCACTTCATAAGTGCATATTAATTTCATTCTGTTCGAAATGCTGTATAATCATTAAAATGTACTTGAAATATTTGTTTCCCAATGGCCATAATGTAACGGAAAATTTTGACTATACGTGTAATTAAACTATTCATCTGATTTTTAACAAAATTTGAAACGGTAGCTTTTGCTCTGTTATATGCTGACGGACAGACAGACAGACAGACAGACGGACTGAACGACGACTATAGGTGCTACGTATTTAGATAATTACGAACGCATGTAATGAATCACCCATCTTTATTCGCAGATCGTTTACAATAAAATCACAATTAAGGTGCCGTTAGAATTGGATTTTTTTTTCTTTTTAAACATTAATGTTTTTTGCATAAGGAGTCATCTACATATTAAATATTGTATCAATTTTAATTTTGCTAACGGTAACACCTATTTGTGATACTTTATTTGAGTTACTCCCATCAAATCAGCTCAATAAAGCATAATGTTATGATTTTTTTACAAATCTTTACGAGATAGGAGGGGGGTCAGAAATTGAGGATACCAATATTACATAGACATGCATGTCTATTTAATATTAGTATAGTGGATAATGGATTGGTATAGTGGTAATTGGTATAGTGGATTGGTAATATGGATAGTAAAGTTTATCATGATAAACTTTACTATCCGCCTCGGTTCTGACGTACCACATGTGATACTTCCGAACAGAGGAGGATATAAAATAAATTATTTGATTTTTTTACATTTTTACTTTACTTTTATATAGCTGATTGTTTTTGGTATGGATCAAAATCAACAAATGACTGTACTGATGCTTATTTCCTCAAAAAATGCGTGATTATCATCTGAGATTGCAAAATGTATTACAGACAGTGTGTCCAATAAAGTAAGAAATTTTCATAATTAATTAACTTAAACGCTTTAAAATTTAAAAAAAATGAGGATTTGTAGATCATTAAATTAATTAAAGGCCTCCATTTGGTTACTGCGCAATTTAGGTTATCAATAATTAAATCGATATTTTAAGGGTGTTAGTAATTTTAGATCCGGATTTGTAAACCTATAAATTACCATCCCGCTAAAGTATCACTTTCTGAAAAAGGGCTCCTTCTGTCTTCTATGGTGTCTTTTTGTTTGTGTAATATCAATGAATGTATATTCCCAGTGTTATTGTACAGTCGTGGGGGAAAAAAAAGTAAACACCCCCTACTAACGCCTCAACAAATTATCGTAGAAGAAAGTTACTGGTACCGAACGATTGGAAATAAAGTCTACTTTTAAATGATGCATATAAAATTTGCTTAGGGGGGCATCTACATATTAAAACGAATCCAAATTTCATTTTTTTTTCAATGACAATACCCAATTTTAAAGAGATATTTCAAATCTTCGGTTCAAACTATGCACAGAAACCGAATTTCAAGTCATTTGAATGAGAAGTTTTTGAATTATAAACATTCAACATTTAGTACTTCTAATGGTAAATTACATTTTCATATTTTTATTTATATCTCCAGAAATTATGTTCCTAATGTGCTATTTTTTTGTGTAGCAATAATACTAATATACCCAAACATAAATACGCTGAATTCGCAACTTTTATAATTTTATGATATGAATTATGAAATTAATATTCGAAAAAATTATGAATTGCAACCTACAATTTTTTTGATGGATTTAGATTTATTAAGTCCTGCTTTATGGAAATAAAAAATTTCACATTTTTCTTCCAAGTAGTTTTCGAATTATGCTTAAAAAACGGCAAAATGATGGTTTAAGGGGGCGTCTATAATAGAAGTGACTAGATATTTTGAAATTTCTTCTGCTGTCCTGTAATCTAGCAGGCTTCATTGACTTCTTGAGGTGCCTTGATCAAGATAGGGGCTCTCTCGGTTAACAATCGAGTTCCGAACTTCAATTTGGATACAGCCCTTAAAATACGCTCGTTTTAAAATAATTAATATCTCAGAAACTTATGGTACGAATTGCATAAAAAATTCTTTTTGGGCTAATTGAAAGGTGTAGAGTTCATTTATACTGTCAGAATTGTGTACTGCTATTGAAAAAAACAAAGATATGGTTCGTTTTAATATGTAGATGGCCCCCTAAGCAAATTTTATCTATATCATTTAAAAGTAGATTTTACTCCAATCGTTTGGTACCAGTAACTTGCTTCTACTATAATTTGTTGAGGAGTTAGTAGGGGGTGTTTACTTTTTTTTTTTCCACGACTGTACCTTCGGGTCTGAAGAGGATATATATTTTCCAAAAACATCATAATGATTTTTTTACTTTCTTCTATCTTTACAAGAAAAAAGTATTGGATTCTTGAAAACTTTCGAATTCCGGTTTTCCACGAATTTACACGTTTTAGGGGTGATAGATCCCGAAAAACAGGTTTTTACGAAATGTCTGTCTGTGAGTCTGTCTGTCCGCCTGTCAGTCTGTGAGTCTGTCTGTCCGCCTGTCAGTCTGTGTGTCTGTCTGTGAGTCTGTCTGCCCGTCTGTCAGTCTGTGTGTCTGTATGTGACACAAATTTTGTGGGCGCTCTATCTCAAGAACTAGTGTACAGAATTTAACAAAAAATTATATTCAGTTAGTCCCTGATATAAATTGGTGCTGATTAGTTTTTGGGGAAAATCTCTCAACAGGTGGCGCTGCTAGGCTGCATTTTTTACGATTTTCGCAATGGCTATATCTCAAGAACTAATGCACGGAATTTTATGAAACTTCAGATTCAGTAGTACTTGATATGAGTTGGTATTTAGTATGATTTGGTGTAAATCGCTCATCAGGTGGCGCTGTTATACAGCATTTTTCACGATTGCCGCAAGGGCTCTACCTCAAGAATTAATGCGTGGATTTTCATCAAATTCAGAAGCAGTTAGCCCTTGATATGAGTTGGCGCTGACTACGTTTTGGTGTAAATCACCCAGCAGGTGGCGCTGCAATGCTGCATTTTTACAATTCCCGCAATAGCCCTTACTCAAGAACTAATGCGTGGATTTTTATGAAACTTCAGATTCAGTTCGTCCTTGATATGAGTGTGCTCTGACTACATTTTGTTGTAAATCGTCCAACAGATGGCGTTGCTATGCTGAATTTCTCATGATTCCCGAAATTGACTTATCTCAAGAAGTAATGCACGAATTTCAACTAAACTTCAGATTCAGTTACCAAGTTGACTTAAGTTGTTGGTTATTAGGTTTTGGTATATATCGCTCAACAGGTGACGCTCATATGCAGAATTTTTTACGATTTCCGCCGTAGCTCTACTCAAAAAATAATGCACGTTTTTCACGAAACTTCAGATTCAGTTAGATGTTGACAAGATGTTGCTGATTAGATTTTAGTGTAAATCATCTAACCGGTGGCGCTGCTATGCTGTATTTTTCAGGAAGTATTAACATGTACGAGATAGAAGGAAATTTTGGGATTGCCACATCCGTCTAGTTTAAAATGAGATACAAATATTGGACAAAGGCATAAACTAGGTTTTTTTTCTATTCAAAAACTTATTTTTCATTATCAAAATGATTAATAAATTCAGATTAAAAAGATAATCATCTCATTTTTTTTCCCAACAATGCATCAGTATCACAAAAAATGGCCTGTAGTTTGCAGCCTATTCCAATAATTATTTTTCGTGACTTAGAGGAATGGAATTTCTTTTGACGGCCTAAAACGACTGTCACCTAGCATTGAAAACAACCAGAAAAAATGTATGCAATTTTCTTTTAATCACTTCAAGATCAACGTACCCTAGAAAACTGTATTCGGCTGGCACCAGTTTTTTTATGTTGAAGTTTTCAGTTATTTAACACATTCACGACGGAAACGAGAATTCTATTTCTCATTAAAAAACATCATTGACTAAGGGCATGGCTTTGCCTTAGAAAAAAAGGAATTTATATCATATTGTCCATGTTTTTTAGTTTGTAAGACATTCTGTATTAAAACTGTAGATTCAGATATATTTACCGGTGCATAAACTTAGGAAACCTATCTTGAAAACCAATTTACAAAAGACTTTTAGCAGAAAATTCGTAGAAGCCTTGCTTTGAAAACCTCCAAAGTTGCAGCCAGCTCAGCTTGACAAGACTGAAAGTTCATAACAAGACTGCAGCAAGATAACGCAAATGCCGAAGTCACAACACTTTGAACTTGCAGCTAACTTGTCGTGCCAGTTAAATTCATGCTGTATCACATTTATTGTAAATTAACAGCAAACAAGTAAACATAAATACTGCAAACTTACTGCAAAGTAGTAATCTTTCCATGTCACATTACCTGTTTACAACTGTTATACTATAAGTTTAACCCCTTCGAAGGGGTCCATAGACCCGTCAGGTCTTATGATGCATACGCACCGTTCAGGTGCATGCATCATTTTTACTATCATAAACAAGTTACGGTTACAAGTTAATATTTGTAATTTCCAATTCGAGCCTTTTTTGGTATTTGATAAGTATAGATTTTTAAAAAAGCGGTGCCAACCGAATAAAATGTCTGCAATTTTTACATATTTGCTGGGATTTTTTGCTTTCGTCACTTTCGTGAATTAAAGACAGTCTTGCCAACAGTTTCAGAACAAACTACTCATACAAATGGGTGATGGTATACCTTGCGGGAGATTTGTTAAGAATTTCTCACGAGTTACTTTACAGGGCTGATTTGATCCAAGGAACACATATAGAGTTTCAAAAGTGGCTCTGACCATCTGAAAAAATCAAAGTTCGTTTAACTGTTAATATGCAGACAACACTTATTTCAAGAAAATATTCTGAATGTAACCTACAGGGTGTATTAGGGGTCATAGTTAAAATTTGGTGGAGAGATAGAAAATATCAAAAGAAGACAATTTCACATAGGAAAGTATGTGCACAAACGAATGCATGAAATCGTAGAGGGCGCTGTGTATCCACAATTTCTGCTCACGCGCAAAGCTCTCGGACAAGCCCAGAAGGTCATCATTCGACAAGGTGACACGAATCATTATATGTTAAATGAATATGCATATATGCAGCAATGACTTTAATTTATGTTGCAATAGGGTAAAGTGGTCGGAGAGTTGCGCAGATGTATGCAGAACGCTACTCCAACTGGCGCATCCACATCAGAATCAAATATTTGCACGTATTCATCAACAACTATACGAAACTGGATCAATAACCAGTACCGGTCATGATAGAGGAGACAACCGATCGACATGGAGAGTTCCAACTGAGGAAGCTATCTCACTTCTGCATACATTTGCGCAGTTCTCCGACCACGTTCTCCTATTGCACCACATATTAGATGCATACCTGCATATTCATTTAACATATAATGAGTCATGTTACTTCTGCAAAGTCACCTTGTCGAATGACGAGCAGCTGGACCTGTAAGAGAGCTTTGCACATGAGCAGAAATTGTGGATACACGGCATCCTCTACTACTTCATGCGTTCATTTGCGCCTATACTTTCCTATGTGAAATTGTCTACCTCCCCACCAAATTTGAACGATCATTCCAATTACACCCTGTATATTCCGAGACGAATGACACTTTGATGAGAATGTATCGTAAACGGCCTGGAAATAAAGGCAGGTTTTTTTTTATTTCCTGATTGTATATTTAGGGATATAAAGAACATTTAGACAGCAAAGTAAGTGTGTACACGCGTTATAATTTCAAAGAAGCAACGATACTACTATTTTAAATTACAAATTGTGTTTAATATTTAACATTCCAGCCGCGGGAAACGCCATTTTCGCTACTCGAGTGGGCTACTTTTAAAAAATTTAGATTCCTTGATTCTTTTTTTTTTTTTTTAAGCGTATAATTCGACTTATTCTCGCATTATTTAATCTGTAATTACAGGGGATAAAAGAACTATTTCTACTTTAAAAAGTGGTGAGAATCAAACAATCTTAGTTTTAAACAAGAAAGAAAAGAATCATGCGTCAAACATAGATTATGAAATACTTTCCAACACATTTAGAATAATGCAGCATAACTGTGACATTTAAAGAATTAAAATATTACGTCTAAATCAACCATATGGAAACACATAACACATTTCAAAACCCAATATCAGCTGTTTCCATCTACAGTCGTAATATTAAGCGAATTTTGTAGCAGCTCTGTATAGGATATATAGATTTGTATCTATTAACTACACGTATGCCAAATTTAGTTCACTTAAAAGATACATAAACTTCAGTTGAAAATTTCCCTCCAGCAATTTCCTATAATAAGGAGAATGACGCGTGAATACTTTTGTGCAGCCCTGCATATGAGGTATAGAATTTATACATGCGAATAACATACAAATAATTAATTAAATTTAAAAGCGCATACCGAATTTTAAACCGTACACTCCAGCAATTATTACTCAAAGACAGTACTATAACCGATTTCTTTTGTGTGTCCCTGTAAATGAATAAAAATTGCCATGAATGACCTGTTCTAACGTGATCGTAGTGAAATTCAGTGATTTATATCAGTTTCAATACATTTGAAATAGCGTAATGTCATTAAAATACTCTACAAACAACTTTTTTTGCTATACCATAATGTAATGGAATACTTTTGAGTGCCCCTGTAATTGAACTATTAATCCTACATACTTCATATACAATACAAAACATGCTTTGTTGACCCTAAATAACCTTTATCAATTTCATGAAAACCCGAGTATATTTACTGGAGTTAGAGCGCGGACAGACGTACAGACGCAAGACAAACAGAATGCATAAACACTTTTAACGTTGTCGGAAAGTGTTAAAAAGGAACCCACTCAAAAAGTCGCCTACGGCTGGAAGTTAAATAGCAGAATTTGTAATTGCGTTATTTAATCACAGAATGTGTAATGTTTTCTATCGATGAAGTAAGCCGAAAAATTATAAAACATTGCAGTAGCTAAATAAGAAAAAACGTGTCTGTGCGTGACGCTGACGTGAACAGCAGACATCAAATTTCGCTTTTACTGAATTTTTTTTTATTTTTTTAATTACTGAGCATCGCACATTTTCAATTTTTACACCGTTGAATAGGGGAAAAAAGTAATTTAAAATGCAATTTGTTTGAAAATTATATCACAATTTGTTTAAAAACTGTATCGCCATTAACCCAATTTTTATTGTTTAAAAAATAATTTTCAAGATGCTTTTTTTTTTTTCAAATCTATCTCTATGATGTGCAGATGATTGTGAAATATAAATCGTTTCAACTTAAGTTAATATAAATAACTCATCTTCTGTTTACAGCTTATATTCTATAACGAAATTAAATCATCCATTGAGTAAAACAAATAAAATATAAATAAAACGCAAATTTAAGACATGTAATCGAGTTTCGCGCTTAAACCACTGAAATGATCCGAACCAAAATGATCCGAAAATTTACAATAAAAAAGGGTTAATTGTAAATGGTAATCTTTGGCGATTTCTTCGGTTGTTATATCTTGACACGAGACCAATAGGAAAATATCGCTTTTTATACATTTCAAAACTTTATTTCAACGCATTATTACTCATTATTTTTCACATAAATATGATTTTTAGTATTGTTAATAGGCATTATAAAAAATATATTGGAGTTATCAATAAAAAAAAACCCATTAGATCCGTTCTTGGCTTTCTCACTGCAATCATTGAAATCATTTGTTGATGCAAAGTTTTTCATTAACTGTAAAATGTTTTTATCAAACAACGCGTTTTAACAATATATAAGTAATGCTACATCAAAGGACTCTTACATAGCCTTTCGAAAAATACCTCATTCATCGCTGTGTTTTCAGAATCTGCAGAGAAATAAAGATATTGATATCAGAAATAATATGTATGATGATTTTTACATATATTCTGTTACGCGGAAAGCCCGGATTTATCCCCTAATATCTGTAAACACACAAGAAAGGTTTGAGTATTTGTTATACATTACAACATTTTAATTCCTTTATAAGATGTCTAAGTTAAGCAAATATATTTAAGTTCTTAATTAGAATAGTTCAAAGGTTTCATTACTAAAATTTATGCTGTGGTGTTTACTTTAGACCCAGGAACATAACCTAGCATAAAAAAAACTGCAACAGACATTAAAGGACTTTAAAATTTACTGACATTTTGAGTGGGAGGAAATGGTGAGAGACAGCCGAAAAACGAACGCCACAAAATTCATTTTTCCGATCGTCTCAGAATTTCATAAAACCGCGTGTACTGGTAGCTAAAATGTCTGTATTTTCGAGATCCGTACGAGTTTTCTCGAAAAGAAATCGAGATCGATCGTCATAATTAATCGCCGTGTCTATTAATTAAGAAGCCATTTGCGCAATTCGTTTGACGGAGTTTCAAAAGTTGCACTAGTTTCCTCTAAGTTTGAAAGCACATCGTGATTATTCTGTTTTATTTGAAAGCACGAGTTTGCTGAACATATGTCACAGGTTTGTCAGGGCCAGATTTAACTCATTTTGTTTGAAATTAAGCGATATTAAACCCGCTTAACCGCTTTTTTAAAAGGTTGAATTTCTGGAGTATCCTTGATGTTGTTTACCAATTTCATCGTGACCTTTTAACATATTATTCAGTATTATTTAGCAATAAGCTTTTTTTTAAATCAAAGTGCCATTCCTAAAGTATTGAAAAATTAAAAAAAAAACTCCTGCAAGTGTCTGCTATTCATTAAGTTCCTATTAATATAACCAGTTGCAACCCGTCGAAATTCGACGTACTAAAATGTTTGAAAGGAACTGTCAGATCGAAATTATAATAAACCTAAAAAATAATTACAACAAAAAAATCATCTTACATTGGTTGTCTAACTCTTAAAACAAATAATATTTTAAACCCGAAATTACCAAAATATTATTTCTACAAACTTCAGCTGCTTAAATTATTGAAAAATTAAACTGTATTAGATTACGTAATCAAGATGAGTAATTATGATGAAGTTATCGATGGAGCTCTTATGTTTGTTTTTACGGGATGAAAAATCAGTAAAAAGGATTTCGCTTTGTCACATCATAAAATTTTCCCCCATAAAATCTAAACTGTACGTTATTTTCACATTCTCGTAATTTACATACGCACCACTCAAATTCACAATTTAAAAGTATTTTAACGCGCAAAAGAATAGATTATTAATGAATGCATTTCCAAAGTTAAAGTCACGTTTGTCCGATACAACTTTTCATGTGAACATTCGCACAAATCTTAAGTTCTAATCTTAGTACAGCGATAAAACAATTCAGAAATTTGACTTTAGTTGTCATAGTATTCGCCATTTATAGTATTGGTCAAATATTTAGTTTTATCAAAAAAAAAAAAAAAAAAAATGATCGTTTTGTTTTAAATATATCATTTTTACTCAATGAATAATTTTGCCGAGCGCCTCAAACTCATTTATCAGCGTAATGTAAAAATATTAAAATGTAGCTGATTTATGAAGAAGAATGCGTGTTTTATTTAATGTCTGACATCATTTTCTGTTCAAAAATTATAAAAAAGTTACTTTTATTTGTAATGTGAAAATGGCATGAATAAGGATATAATGAATAAAAATAATAAACCATGAATATTTTCCCTTTACATTCAATATAAATGGAGTACTTCAGTTGCCACAATTACAAAATTTGTATTAAAAACTACAAAAAAAATTAATATCTCAAAAACAAATTGAGATACAGGTTTCAAACAAATAGTATTTAAAAAAAAATTTATTTCCTTATACGACGGTGTAAAAAGTTAAAATGTGTGATGCATAGAAGTTTAAAAATTTGCAGTAGAGAAAATGCAAAAATAAAATTTTATTTCAAATTTCAAAGTGTTGCCATTCGCAAAATGACGTATGCGTTACGCACAGATATGTTTGTCCTTTATAATATAGATAGATAGCACCATATTAACTTGCAGTGCATGTAGGTACGTTTAGTACAAATCTTGTAAATCAAATTTAAACCACATTTAATTACCGATTCAGCCGAAACAATGAAATGTGTAATTTGAATGGCAATACAATATTATTATAATTTAAAGAACGTAGAAGTTTATTTAGAATACTGTTTCTACTGGGTTTCACGAAAATTTAGATTAAAACTTGCAAGTTAATTTTAAACCAATTTCAATAATCTGATTGAGCTGAAACTTTGCTCAGGATATGTAGTTCTGATGACAGTGCAATAGTATTATAATTTATGGAACGTAGCAGTTATACATTTTTTACAGGGCCACATAAAAGAATAGTTCAAATCTTGCAAGA
Organism: Maratus speciosus; assembly: GCA_963932465.1. Classification (NCBI taxonomy): domain Eukaryota; kingdom Metazoa; phylum Arthropoda; class Arachnida; order Araneae; family Salticidae; genus Maratus; species Maratus speciosus. The sequence continues at coordinate 477,221,883 of OZ010795.1, read as the reverse complement.
CAATTTTAAACCACTTTCAATTATCTGATTGAGCTGAAACTTTGGCTACATGTGTTTTTCCGATGGCAATTCTATTAAATTATAATTTGACGAAAGTAGAAATTATGCATTTTTTACAAGGCCACACAAAAGATCGCGGAAAGATTGTTGCTAAAAAGTAAACCTTTTAATTAAATTTCAACAAAATTACTATAGGTTATTGAGATACACAATAGTATTTTTACTTTCTTCTATCTTCAAAAGAAGAAAGTATTGTAATCGAAATTTTTTTCGACTTCCAGTTTTCGACTGATTTGCACGTTTTAGGGGTCAGAGATCCCAAAAAACATGTTTATAGAAAATGCCTGTCTGTCTGTGTGTCCGTCTGTCCGTCTGTCCGTCTGTCTGTCGCAATTGTAGTATCAAAAAGTGTATGAAGTTATGCATAGAATTGAACCAAATTTTTATTTTAAGTTTTTGGCCATGGCAAGCTGGTCCTCCTTGAATTTGGAAAAAAATCGCCGGTAGGGAGTGCTCTAATAGCGATTTTTGTGCGATTTTGAATATTGTACCATCCAAAAATGTGTGAAGTTATGCATAGAATTGAACCAAATTTTTATTTTAAGTTTTTGAATATAGCAAGTAGGTCCTCCCTGAATTTGAAAAAAAATCGCCCGTAGGGGGCGCTGTAACAGCGATTTTTGTGCGATTTTGAATATTGTACCATCCAAAGGTGTATGAAGTTATGCATAGAATTGAACCAAATTTTTATTTTAAGTTTTTGGCTATAGCAAGCAGATCCTCCCTAAATTTGGAAAATAATCGCCGCTAGGGAGCGTTGTAATAGCGATTTTTGTGCGATTTTCAATATTGTACCGTCCAAAAGTGTATGAAGTTATCCATAGAATTGAGCCAAATTTTTATTTTAAGTTTTTGGTTATGGCAAGCAAGTCCTCCCTGAATTTGGAAAGAATTCGCCGGTAGGTGGCGCTGCAATAGCGATTTTTGTGCCATTTTGAATATTGTACCATCGAAAAATGTATGAAGTTATGCATAGAATTGAGCCAAATTCTTTGTGTTTATTTTTGGTCATGGCAAGCAAGTCTTCCCTGAACTTGAAAAATTTCTGCCAGAAGGGGGCGCTATAATTGGATCTCAGTGTCATTTTCATTATCGTACCATCGAAAAGTGTATAAAATTATGCATACAATCTAACCAAATTTTTTGTGCATGTTTTTGGCTTTGGCCAACAGGTCCTCCTTGAATTTGGCAATATCGCGCGGTAAAGGGGCTCTGTGATAGCGATTTTTGTGTACTTTTCTTGTTTTTTCGTAGTTCTATTGCCCATCGGCGACTCGTGCAAAGGCGGGAACTCGCTTCCTGCTAAGCCAGCTATTTGCAAACAACTGATAACAACAGAATAAGGAAAAAATATTAATTTTAACAGATATCATGATATAGATTAACTCGTTTTTAGTTCGTTTAATTGACTGAAGCAGAAATTTAAGATGAAAATCAAAGTTGATATAGTATTGAACTAATAATATTGAAGTGTTAACATGTGTAACTAGTTTTTGAAATATTAAGATGTATAAGATAGAAGAAAGTTTTGAGATTGGCACATCCAACTAGTTAAAATTGAAAACAAAGTGCGTAGCTGTTGTATTTCTATTACAGGAACACATAAAAAATTTGGATACATTACCATCTATATGCAGAAATTTTATTTCAAATTGAATAAAATTTGTAAAGGTTATTTATTCACACAACAGAATTTTTTTAACCGAAAATAATTTTGGCAACATTTATAAGCTTTACAGGGTACCACAAAACATAAAATTTTTTTTATATGATTTTATTTTATTTTATTTTATTTTTCAGGATGATTACACAAATTTCTCGAGCAATTATGACTAGACAAAAATACAAAAAATAAATGAATGTTAAATTACATGTGTGCATTAAATTGTTTTTTACTTAATTGTAAAATAAGTATTCATAACGTATTATTTGTAATGAATTATACAGTGTGCACACCCAAGTCCTTCCCACCGTCTTAACTGCCAAACGGCTCCAGCTATATTCATATAAGTGGTGTCTAGGTATAGTAAAGAGGCTATGCACTACCAGACAAGACCGCTTCCAGCGCCACCTGGTGAAAAGCAGATGAGTTAGTATTCCTGTCTCAAAAATGAAATTCTTGTTTAGAACGAGATTCATTTAGCATTCATGTTCACAAGGTGTCCTTTCGAACTAAATCGATGATGCTCTACAAATTTGTCATTTACTTTTATCCCATATTTCGAACAGTTTTCGCGATAAGAACTTTAATGCCGCCATTTTTCACCATGTGGCGCAGTAAGCGGTCTAATGTAGTAGTGCATAGCCTCTTTACTGTACTTAGACAGCACGTTTATGAATATAGTTGCAGTCGTTCGGCATTTAAGAGGGTGTGAACGAACTTTAGTGGGCAACCTTTATTTTTAATTTTAAGACGTTGTTAAATAACCAAATATTTACCATTGTTTGAGTATTTTATTAGTGGTACATAAAAAAAACAGCAAAAACTAATTCAACGAAATGATTTTGTCCACCTGGATCGTCAAAACGTCCCACTGTACGCCGAAGCGCTTCATTTAAAAGGTCTGCACAGCTGGGAATTTGGAAACATAGTGGTGTAAGACTTCATAGTGGTGTCATTAGTGGTAGGCATAGTGGTGTTACGTTCGCCCGCCAGTTGGCGAGTACCAGAAGTCAACACACAAAGGATTTGTGATAATGCGGAGAGTAGACAAAGCATTGGCGGTAAAAAATAAAAAAATACACAGAGGTTAAGTTACACGCCATAGAGGTTTTAGGGTTGCTTGATAAAGAATTCTTGTGGTCAGAAGAGCAGTGAGAAAATCGCATTACTTATGCTTTTTAAAAGTACATTACAAGACTTAGGCTAAGGCTTGCATTGCAAAAAGGGCATTTCGAAGTTGTCTGAAATGAAAAACGCGTGAGATATTAGATCACCAATGCAAAATAAGTGCACACAAACTACATGAGCATTAAAGACACAGCTCTGAGCTAAAACCACAGTATACGTGTAACATGTTACGGGCTGCAAAGAAAAAATGCAATTCATCAATATTCTGTTTTTATATTAACGGAAATCATTGGCGGTTAACGACAAGTTTGAAAAAAATGATGCGCTCACTTTAATTGATGACAAATTTTAAAAGTGTTGAGGGGGAAATGAATAAGTACGGAGGAATAATAGTAAATGTAAAGTTAAATTGAACTAAAGACTTCTTTTTTTTTTGGGGGGGGGGGGGGGTGAATCATGAAAATTTCGAAATTACGAAGAATCGAAGTTAAGTGTTTCTTTCTTGAGGGGGGGGGGGGGGGGGTATAACAGAAAAAATGTTATATATGCCCACAAGGAGAAGAATTTAATTTTTGGATATTGAATGTTTGTATATTGGTCGTTGTAAGCTGCCGTTTCTTATATATATATCTTTTAATTCCCAATTTATAAAAAAAAGGTGCCAAAGCTTTATTCTTTAGTTATTTTGCCAAACAATAAAAAAGTTTCCTATTTCTCGTAGAGCAAGAACTCGAGAATAAATCTTGCATATTATGCTTAAAATTTCACCTAACAAATAAAATACAAGTAAATAACACTTGAATATTTGATTGCTTTATTGTGTTTTACACTACGCAATCCCATATTATGATAATCACTGTAATTGAACAAAATAATAATAATTACATAACATATATACTGAATGAAAACTGTTCTTAATGTAACAACTTCACTCTTTGGCAGAAAGTAAACAAAATGAAGATGTTAATAATAAAGGATTTGCGTGCATGGATCTGAATAAGTACTTCTAAGATTTACACTTTAGGAAATTATTGATTTATTGATTATTTTCGCAGTGAATGTTAGTATATAATTTTGAATTTAGAATTTAAATTCATAACGGAAACACTCTGTTAGAAGCAGCAAAATAAATAACTCCAGACTTTTAATAACACAGTTTAAGGAACATATGTTTATCGTAACTTGAGCATTAGAGTTGAATGACATAAATAAAATTTAAATCTTAGAGAATTAAAAAAAAAATAATTCTAAGCACATATGCTTTATCTCAGCGAATTTATAGACAAATTCATAATTTAAAACACCTTTTTTTCTAATTTACGACCATGAATTCCCTTACTAGATTTAATAATTTGACAATTTTCTAGATCGGTATTTCGCCATTATATTATCCTTCTGACTTTGAATAGCTCTAATCAACCAGATTCTATAATTTATTTCTTTCGATTCGAACCAGAAATTTTTCAAAAAGTAAGCTTAATGAAGGCCACAGAGATCCAAGTTAAATAAATATGTTAAATAGTTTTTAATAGAAATACACGTGTTAAATGTTTTTAATGAAGATTGAGTGACATTTGAACAAGGTAGGAAGGTTAAGTATTGGGTGACTTCAAAAATTCGTGCCCGATTTCCGATGCATCAAATTTCGATGTGCTCTCAAGTTGTTTTAAATGGTGGAACGCAGCCGAATTGGAAACATTTAGCCTCTCAGCAAGCTCTTTACTATTAATTCGTGGAACTAAATCTCATTCCCTAAATCACCGATTATGTCATTATTAATGCCAGAAGGTCTCCCAGAGCTAATTTTATCGTTTAGATTGAAACCACCATTTCGAAATGACAAAACCAGTTTTTAAATATCCTAAGAGCGGAGCACGATCCAAACAACTTGAATATTTTTTGTAGCACGTCCAACACTCACCCCTTTTTAAAACTTATATAACATAATATGACGAAAATGTAACATTTCATTTTTCATTTTGACCATTAACCTTGCACACAAATTAATCTAATTTTTTTTTAAACACTAAGATCATTCACGACGCAAGTAGATAACTGTAGGTTAATAATATGGTTATAAAAGAAACATCAGCATCGTATTTCGAAGTGTACTCAAATTGTTTTAAATGGCGAAATGCAGTCGAATTGCCAAAATTTAGTCTCTCAGCAAGCTCTTCACTATTAATCCGTGGAACTAAACCACGTTCACTAAATCACGGATTAAGTCATTATCAATGTCAGAAGGTCTCCAAGAGCGAATTTTATCGTTTAGATTGAAATCACCATTTCGAAATCAGAAAACCACTTTTTAAATGTCCTAAGAGCAGGACCATGATCCAAACGAACAACTTGAATATTTTTTGTCACCACTTTTTTAAACTCATATAACATAATATGACGAAAATGTATTTTCCATTTTGTAAATTTTCCATTTTGAATATTAACCTTACACACAAATTAATCTGATTTTTTTTAAACGTTATGTACACTAACGACGCAAGTAGGTAACTGAAGAGCTAAGTGGAAGGACATGTTAAGTAACGAAAATTACATTTGAAGAAATTTGAAGTGAAAGTTTTTGCTGTAAATTTTAATGATTTATTTTCTGTTTGATACCATGTGTTTAAAATATTAACAGGTATGGTACTAAACTCACTCAGAATAACTTATTCATATTAGATTCTCAAATATTAAAAATTATTAATGTTATTGACATTATTAAATATTAAAATATTAAATATTAATGAATAATGCCTTAAATCTTCAAGACTAAATAGATTCTTAGTATTTTATCTTCACCATGTGATAGGATACCTCATAACGCTTTCATCCAAAAGATGAATTTTGTTTTAGAAAATGTGGCATAACATGTTCATCCACATAGCTCTGCAACTGTCAGTTAGTAATATGGTTCTAAAAGCAACATCAGCTCAGTCAAAGCTGAAACTTTCTGCCATCTATGAAATAGGGCACGAAATTTTGCAATCACCCAGTAACTAAAATATTTTAAATCAAAATTCTAGATTTGTAACATACGTCCTTCTTCATTCACTTATTGTAATACAACGGTTTGTTGGGTAGAAATAACAGCTGAACTCATAGAAAAAACAAGTAAGAAAATTCATGCGTTAAGCATAGATTATGAAACACTTTCCAACACTTCCTGTATGCTTTAACAAAGCTTCGTTATTTAGGGAAATAATGTATATAAAAGAACTAAGTAAACATTTTAGAAGGTTATTTAGGATAATAATGTATATAAAAGAACTAAGTAAACATTTTAGAAGGTTATTTAGGGAAATAATGTATATAAAAGAACTAAGTAAACATTTTAGAAGGATATTTAGGGAAATAATGCATATAAAAGAACTAAGTAAACATTTTAGAAAACGCATAAAACATTTGAAAAACTGATTTCAATAGTTACCATCCATATCAAATATGTATTCCAATTCTTTTGAATAGCTCTGTATTTGATCTGTAGGTTGATATATATGCTATATAATGGGGAAATTTAGTTTAGCAAGAAAACGAATAACAGGTTGAAATTTCTCTTTCAGCAATTTATACTAATAGATGGAAACATACTTGTACACTTCTGTACAACCCTGTAGTTCACCTAGCACCTTTATTACACGCCACTATTTAGCTAAAGTTTAATTCAAATTAAAACTTTCTTAAAACCACTGGAATCACATTTTCAGAAATTATCATTTATAGACGGCCATGTATCCAATTCTTTGCGTGACGCTGTATATAATTTTATCTATGTTTTATAATTTTATCTACAAACATTTCTTAGTAAACAAAATGCAGTTAGGCGTAAAAATGCATAACGTATTTAAAAACCACCTTTAAGCAATTTATAATTATACCCAGTAACCATTACAAATTCTTTTGTGTAGCCCTGTATATGAATTACAGCATTTATACACATCATTATACAATGCACAAATATAGTGAAACATAAAAGCACATAACATACTTAAAAAAGCATTTTCAGCAATCATCGCTACCGTGCAATACTTCGGATACAATATAGTATCTGAAATCTTTTGTGTGTCCCTGTAAATGCTATGCACTTCGTATTATACATGAAATAAGTTATAGTAAACATCAGCGACGTAAATCGATTCCATTATACATGAAATAATTTAACATAATTAAAATACGCCGGAAAAAATTCCCTCCACCCGTATATCATTATGTAACGGAATTGTTTTGTGTGGCCCTGTAAATGAATAATATTTATTCTTTGCAGCGCATATTCTACGGAATGCATATTTTAGTGCCAGAGGTGCCAAGTTTGCACTAATCTTCCGTAATGCGTGGATTAATTTAACCCAGTTTACCAACGTTTCGAACCAGAAAAATTATTTGATGAATCTTTATTTATTTAATTCCAGTTTTCTACTTATTTAATTTCATCTCTGAAAAAAATTCTTGTGCGAAATGTATTAAACCAGGGTTAAATTAACTCACATATTACGGAGGATTAGTGGCAACTTGGCACCTGTGTAGTGCACTTGATAAATGCATATCACTTTTATTGTGTTTCAAAGCGTGTAATATCATTAAAAATAAGTTGAAACGATTCTTTCCCATAGGCCGTAATGTAACGGAAAACTTTTGACTGCCCCTGTAAATGAACTAAACATGCTACAAACTTCATTTGCAATAGGGTTTGTGCTATGGTAGAGATCACTAACATCCACATTTTTCAGAACGATCCTAGTATATTTACGGGAGTTAGAGCGGGGACAGACGGACAGACAAACCGAATGCATAAACACTTTTCAACTTTGTTGGAAAGTGTTAAAAACGAGCAATATTACATCTTTCTTCTTTTTTCATCATGACAACAAAAGCTCACACCTGCATTTTCAACTATCAGTTTTTTAGAGCAAGGAAAATATTCCTGATTCATTTTTAACGCTTTCGAAGAAAGTTGAAAATTGTTTATGAATTTGGTTTGTCTGTCCGCCAGTCTACGCTCTATCTCTCGTAAATATACTGGTATTTTCATGCAGTTGATATAAGTTACTGTTGTTTGCCATATAATGTTTGGTATGCAATATGGGGTGCGTAGCATTAATAGTTCGTTTAGAGGGGCACTCAAAATAATTTCGTTACATTATGGTCAATGGGGAAAAATCGTTTGCAGTGTATTTTAATGACATTGAGCTATTTCAAATGTATTAAAATTGATATTAATCCCTAAATTTCACTACAAGATAATTACTATAGTGTAGGGCGTTCATAAAATTAACCATTCATTTACAGGGACACACACAGGAATTCAGTGAAATTTTTGCATGCATATAGTTCATAGATACAAATCTATATGTCGTATACAAGACTGCTCAAAGAATTCGGATAATTTTCAGACTGTAGATGGGAAATGCTGAAATTAGATTTTCAAATGTGTTACACTGTAAAAAAAACTGTAATTCTACAGATGTAAAATAACAGAAATCTGTATGCTTACTAAGTTTTTATCTGTACACTGTACAAAAAAATATATAAATCTACAAAACTAATTTTTGTAAGGCTACAAACATCTGTATCTTTACAAAAGAATCTACTAAAATTACAGTAATCGTACTAAAATTTTATCTGTAACCCTGGTTTCAGTTACTTAAAAAGCTCAAGGCATCCCAATTTCTAAAACTTTTTTATTAACCTTACAGATATTTTGATTTACGGTGCAAGTGTATCTGTTACAGGGATTTTTGTTGTTGTTGTTACATAAAAAGTTCCAGGAATCCTAGTTTCACAGAAAAATTTTCGTAAATTACCACATTTTTTTACAGTGTAATACATTTCCAAATGGTTCAATTAGGCATCTTATTTCAACTTATTATAGGGTGAAGTTTTGTTACATTAATCCGAATGTGTTCTAAAGTCTTTCATAATCTATGCTTGACGCATGATGTTTTCTTTCTTTTTCTAATTAGCCTGTCTTTTGAGAATGCCTTTTTCTTATTCCAATTCACTGACAATAAAATACATCGACAGAGATTTAGCAGCCTAGAAGACGCAGTAAAAGCTTATAAATAGGTTACGAAGAGATGTTTGCTTCTTTGTTTATCTTCTATTTCCGAATAGTAATTTTGGATTTATTTAATCGCAGAACTAAGCAGTGAACTAATTCAAACTTTCTTATTCAGAAACAGTGGTACAAAAAATGCTTCTGAAAACTCTATATGATTAAAATGCTTGTTAAAATACAAATTTGTGAATAGTTTGCATCTATTGAAAATTGATTCATTCAAATGAAAAATATATTGAAACCAAATGTGAATAGTTTGAATAGCAACGAAACAGTATTTCTATACTGAAGTTATTTGTGAAATAATCTCTAAAAACTTAAGTACTGCCTATTTTTTTTTTTTTTTTTGGATAATATGTACATTCCGGAAAAGTTTTTTTCTAATGACAAAGCGTACACTTTCTAGATCAAATTACGTGCTGAGAATACCACTCTGAGTCTACAGGATGCACCAAAAATGATCGTTCAAATTTGGTGGGGAATTAGAAAATAGCAAAAGAAGATATCAGAAGAAAATGTCCAGACCAAGATCCAAACAAGGGGTCTCATGACTGAAACCGCCAATGCTCTACCATCTGAGCCAACCCGGATGAATATGGTGGAACTTCTTCACCCAGCTGACCTTAACAATTATAGCATTTAGTCTGAAATCTGGTTCAGCTCAACAGAATAGATTGCAGATAATGGAACCCCAGAAGTCGCTGGATACGTACATTAGATTAATTTTAACACAATTATTCTAGTTGGTAAATAAATCATATCAGCCAAGAGATCTCTGGTTTGAATCCTGCTCCGAACATTTTCCGCCAGTTGAAAATTTATTTCCGATGTGATTTATTTACCAATTAGAATAATTGTGTTAAAATTAATCTAGTAAAAGAATATAGTTTCACTAAGGAAAATATGGGCGCAAACGAACGTATGAAGTTGTAGATGGCTCTATATATCCACAATTTCTGCTCACGCGCAAAGCTCTGTAACAAGTCCAATCGGTCGCTATTCGACAAGGTGACTTTCCAGAAGTAACATGAGTCATTACAAATTAAATGAATATGTAGGCATGCATCTAACTTAAGGTGCGAAAGAGGAAAGTGGTCGGAGGGCTCCGCAAATGTATGCAGAACACTGTAAGACAGCTTCCTCGATTGGAACTCTTCGATTCGATCGGATGCTTCCTCTATCGTGACAGATACTGGTAACCGATACAGTTTCGCCTAGTTGTTGATGAACACATGCAAACATTTGATTCTGAGGTTTGGGTCAGTTGGAGTAGCAATCTGCATACATTTGCACAACTCCCCGGCTGCTGACCCCTGCCGCACCGTAAGTTAGGTGCATGCCTGCATGTTCATTTAACGTATAATGACTCGTGTTACTTCTCCAAAGCCACCTCGCCCAATGACAACCGGCTATAGAGTCCTGCACGGGTCGGGTTGTATCAGAACCGAACCCACAAATTCCATTTTAAGTCAACCCGCACCCGTAATATTTAAACTAGCAACCCGACCTACCCGAACCCGCAATGAAAGAAAAGTAAATCATGTTTTAATGCCATTATGAAAAAAATTCCACATTGTATCTCTAATACCATTTTTATATTTTTCATAGAAGAAATAAAGAATCTATATTCTATTCAAATATAGTGAAACCTCTGAATAGAGAATACCTTGGGATCGTTGAATAGAGTCAAACATCGGGTCGGGATGTTTCCCGAATTTTGTTTTTTCGGCTCGGAATGAATCTACTTTTCTTTGAGCAGGTCGGGTTCACACTAGAAATTTCTTGAGGGTCATGTATAAGATTTTTGCCACCCAGATTGTTGGGATTTTCGCAAACAGTTTCAGCACAAATATGTTTCACATGAAAGGAAATACGTATTTGAATTAGAGTCGAGCACGGGTTGGGTTGTACCCGAGCCGTGCCCCGTATACGACTCAATTAAATGAATATTACAGGTAAGATAAATTATACCCGAACTTTGATACAAGAAAACAAAGAAAGTAGGAAAATAATCATTCAATCTATATGTAACAGTATACAATTTGAAATCTGATCTTTAAAAATGCTTTAAAATTTATTGCGGATTCAAAAGTTCCACTTATAACGGTACACCTTGTATTACACAATTAACATTTTTGTCATACTTTAAAAATACAATACGCAGCAAAACGCTAAATGATTGTTACTATTTATCATACAGTAGATTTTTATCATAGCAACGTTAGGAGTATCAAGATGAAAGCATTAGAATTTTAACTATTCAGCAAAAATGCTTTAGCACTGCAGGTGACATTCGTTATAATCCTTATCGTACCATTAGTTGAAAAAGTATGCTTATATTAACTTCCAGAAACAAATTCTAAGACGAGAATCATTTTGCTTTTATGAAACTTTGATCTGCGGTGTAATAGACTTTTAACGTGAAAAAATATTTTGAACATTCTATAAAAAAAATCGGGTCAATCCGAAACCAACGCACAAGAGTCAAAAAGCCAACCCGAAACCTACCCGATCCAGAAACAATGAAAGCCAAACCGATCCGCAGCAAAAATGTTGAAGTCAACTCGACCCGACTGGATACCGCAACTGGAAAATATAGCGCCAACCGGGTCGGGTCGGGTTCGAGTAAAAGCGGGTAAGCTGACCCGAAGCAGGACTCTAACCGGTTGAGTCTATTTTTAAATGGTGTATATAAAATTTGCTGAGGGGTCCATCTACATATCTAAACTATCCCAAACTTTGCTTTTTTCAATAGCAATACCCAAGTTTGACACAATAAATGGATTCTACTCCCTTCAATTAGCCTAAAACTATTTGCATGAAATTCGTGTGATTAGTTTCCGAGAAATTAATTTTATTAAAATGAGCATATTTTAGGGGCTTTATCCAAATTGAAGTTCTATACTCGGTTGTTGAAATGCTACAGAATGACTATGTCACTTCTATTAATGTATTATTTCTTGCCAATATAAACATCTCACTCGCTTAATATGTTTCGACTATTGCCAGCCCAAATTTTTCATTAAAATGCGTAAAATATATTTCTTTGAAATTATGCTTTTCTGGACATAATAGACTTAAACCGTTATTTTGACGTTTTTACTCATAATTCGAAAACTACTTGGTAGAAAAATTTGAAATTAAGAATTTGCATAAAGCAGGACATAACAAATATAAGTCTATTAAAATAGTTGTAGGTTGCAATTCATATTTTTTTCGAAAAATGTAGTCAAATATTCGTAATTAGTCATCAATTTTTTATTATGTACAATGACATAAACCCGGGCTTCCCGGGTAACAGAATGTAGGCGAGGACCATTTCTTTAAAACTGATAACTCTAATAGATTTTTTACATTTAATATGTATATATTTTAAATGTCTACTTATAATACCGAAAATCACATTCATTTAAAAAATAGCAATATTGCGTTCAAATTTTTTTGAAATTTATTAAAAGCGGGTACTATCGTATTAGCCTCGTGCAAGGACTTAACAATCTAATGAAATTGATAAAGATTACTTTTTACAATTATGTAGTTTATGCGTGTAGTTTGGTTTCATGTCTTAAATTTGTGTTTTATTTAATACTTTACTGCTTCGTTTGTTGATTGACGAATGTTTTAATTTCGTTATGAAATATAAACTGCAAATAAATGTCGTTCTACTTTTATTAATTTAAGTGCAAACGCATTTATCTTTCGTAAATCGTAATCATCTGCATGCGATAAGGATAAATTTGAAAAAAAAATCATACTTGAAAATTATTTTAAAAACAATAAAACTTGAGTAAATAACTATACAATTTTCAACAAAATTGTGATACAGTTTTGTAACGAAATGTATTAGAAAGTACATTTTTTTCCCTATTCGGCGAAGGAAAATTTGTAAATGTGCGATATTTAAAATTTTTTTAAATTGTACTAAAAGATAAATTTAATCGTCTACTGTTGCCCCCGTCAAAATGGTTGGTTGATTTTTGACGGCCGATTATCAACACTAGGGATATAGGCCCGGGGGGAGTGCCCCCCGTGGGGGTCTTTCTAAGGGAACCTAACCCGTATTTACGCATGGAAATCCATGGCTCGAAGAAAACCACGAAAACTCCACCACGTCAAAATGACGCCAGCGTTGCGCACATACACGTTTGTACTTTATAATACTGATAGATATATAGGGTAGTCTTTATGGTGGCTCTTTTTTTTGAACTATGAATATTTCACAAGTTATTTATGACAGCTGTCATGTGTCATACATGTATGAACTGCCAAATGTATGGCATTAGTAATTATGGACTCGTTGACAACACAACAACGGTGCAACGGCATACACTGCTCGCCAAACCATCAACTTATTGAACTCGAAATTTCCGGATCGCGTAATTTTAAAGAATTCTCATGTAAATTGGCCGCCAAGATTGTGAGATTTAACCCTAATGGATTACTTTCTTTGGAGGTTTCTGAAAAGTAAAGTATACACTAATACCCCCCCGCACAAGCGAAGCCCTCAAACGTAGCATCCAAGCTGAAATTTTGGACATGGATCCGTTCATTCTGGGAAAATTCATCGAGCATTTTTATGTTCGGATGATGGCATGTAACATGTGCGATACTGTATTCCATACATAAATGGCATAGACCCACCTTCCATGTTCAATAGATAATGTGGATTTTCATTCATATTAAATGCGTTTTCTTTCATAATAAAAAAAGGACCAACAGATGGACCACCCTTTATAATAAAATGTAGGAACTTTTAGATTTAATTTTATTGTAAAATACTGGGCAGAAAAGAAATCTTTGAAATTTGAACATATATATATATAATTATCTATATATAAGGATTTGTTTGGTTTTGCTGTTGATAAATTTTTTACATTCAAAGTCTTTCAATAGTTCATCTTGTGACATTTGAATAATAAAAATACTACTAGATGGCAGCACCAAAATTTGTCTTTTGACGATAAGATATAAATTTTGTTTTTTGCAGCTCATTTTCAGTTATAATTTCCTACACCAGGTGGATTTTTTAGCTAAATTTTGACGATATTGTTAAATAATAATTAAATAATTTAATAGTGCATTTTAGTTATTTTAAATAATGAAATTACTTTCTATTTATTTTATTTTATATTATATTAATTGTATTTATCATAGTTTTTCAAAATGTATTAACTGCATCCTTTGGTATCAATTACTGTGATTTCTTAACTGTTTTATTCACTTTAATCTTTACGATATTCTGGTAGCCATGTGCATGTGAATATATTGAAAAATACTGAAATATTAATCGGTATGTTGTATATTATTTCTATTTTATATCCTATAAATATTTAAACAGGTTTTATTGATTTTTCCATTTCATATTATTTGTTTCTATTCTGTTTTCATTTTTAATCTATTCACTTGATTATAATGGTTGTTCGGGCACAGAGAAAAATAATTTTTAGCTTTAGCTTTTTTTTCTCACAGAAAACACCATATTGCTTATATCATTGAATTCTGTGCCCTGGAAAACGTAATTCAATATATAAGCTTTTCCATTATTTTTCGGTGTCCACTTTCTTCTTTTTTCTTCCATAATAATTCTTATAATAAATGATTTGGCACTTTTTTTATACTTACAGCTTTAATTCACAATATTACGGTCTTTGATGGTGGTAGGTTATGTTTAATTAATGGTTATATATATATATATATATATATATATATATATATATATGTATATATATATATCCACAAAGTAAGTTCCGTTTGGTTATATTAAAAAAAAACGTGTACCGATGCAAAAAAATATTTATTGTAGAAAAATCTACAACAGTAAAACTACTTTTCTATATAGCTTCCGAAATTTTGTAGGCACTTGTCGTAGAGTGCCACAAGGTTTTTTTATGCCTTCTTCTTAGAAGGTTGCCGCCTGTGTATGTTTCGCAAAGTTTTCAAAATTTCAGTTTTTCAGTAACAATTTCAGGAATTAGTGATCGTGAGATTTGCGGAAATTCCATAACAAGAGCACTACTTGTAAACATACGGTTTTGCTTAACCTTCTCTTCAATTGCATGAACCAGTTCATCAGTAACCAAAGATGGGCGTCCACTTCGTTCTTCATCGTGCACTTGATCACGTCCTTCATTAAACTGTCTGACCCATCTTCTAAAGATTGAATCCCTCATAGCATTTTGTCCGTAAACCTCGCAGATTGGCCGATAAATTTCACATGGTTTAACTTTCTTTGCATTGAGAAAACGAATCACAGATCTGATTTCACAAGTGGCGGCATTTTCAATTAAGGCTGACATTCAAAAAAATACTACAAATAACACGTCGGCAGCAGCGATCTGAAAATGACGTATATTTCTTCTCCTTCAGTCAGAGTAATTGCCGCACATGCTTAGAACTGCGATCGCAGCGCTGCTGCGGATCGAAACAGAAACGGAACTTACTTTGTGGATATACCTCGTATATATATATATACATATATATATATATATATATATATATATATATATATATATATATATATATATATATATATATATATATATATATATATATACATATATGTATATGTTTATATATATACGCGTAGGTTATCACATAATGCAATGTGATTATGAAATTATAAACATTTTACTTGTGAATTTGAACCTGTGAAGCTGTGTTCAGTAGTTCAATCTCAAAATTTTATTGTTGAAGAAAACCGTAAATACATAATATAATAAATAATTTTCCTATTTTCCGCTATCTAATAGAATTAGCACAAATATTTATTAATAACAAAAGAATCTCTCTATTCTAAAAAAAAGTAACTACCGCTGTCACCGCCGCCGCCGGGACAGGAGTTCTTTCAGGGAGTTTTGTGACAGGAGTTCTTTCTTCGTTAATATTAAGAAAAATATTGCGTACAAAAATATGAAAATCGGTGGTATTATAGAGAAATGTTTGATAAACACGCTGATGCAGACAGTTTTAAAATCGAAGAATTATTTTAAGATATATTCAATGCTAAAGTTGGACAAAGTCGTTCCATTAAAAAAGTTTTATAGCAGCAAAAACTATACATGGGAATGTAATCATTTTTAGATCTTTTTATGCGTTAGAATTTGCCCGTGTGCAGATTGTATTTCTTTTTTTTTAGCTAATTTTTTGAGGTTTTATTTCTATTTTAAATTCAAATTTTCAGCATTTCTAGAAAAATTTTTTACAGATTTTAGAAAGTGATATTAATTTAAACTGTTGCCAACTGTATATACAGCGGAAACAATAATGTTTGCTTCAAAAATATATATATATATTTATACGTGTAATAAATTAAAAATTTATTTACACGTGACTATTATAAACAGAAAAAAACATTGGAATTAGAATTAAATAATTATGTACAAAAAGCAGGAACTTATTAAAAATTACTTCATAAAACTATAATTACACGTGAATTTTAAGAGAGAAAGGAATTTGTAAAATAATAATTTATTAACATGCGTTAGAAGTCTTAAATAGGAGAAATTACGTCATATTTACGCACATTACAGTTATTACATAAAACGAACACAAAATAATATTGCAAAACGGTTTAAATTTAGAAATTGCGCTAGACATTTATTTGATATTTTGAGCGGATACTTTTCAACTATTTTTCTTAGGAAAGCGCAAATAATATTTCATTTCTAGCACAAGCATTTTCACGTGAATATTAAAAAGAGAAATAATAGTTTGGTTAAAATTACGTCAGATTAAAAACGATTAATTTAAAATGGCTCATTTAAAAGAACTTTCTTATCGCTTTGTTAAAAAATACCGGAAGACAAAGATTCTGTTTACTTAATTCCTTTTATATTAGCTTATTTTGAAATGTTGTTACACGTGTCTACGTCATCAAGTTATTTTTATTTCGACGTTTTATTTGTATTTTTATTAATGTTGTACTAATTTATTTGTTCTTTCGTTATTTAAAATAAAAATTATATCAATTTGTGTAATTTGGCGAGTGGTTTTGCGATTTATATAATTTGGCGAAATTAGTCGACGGGATAATCAAGTAGTACTGCAGCGGATTAGGCGTTAAAATTTCCCCAATCAAAGAGAAATGAACAGAAATCCGTTTATAGGGAGATCGCCACTGTTTTTTAAATTATAATTCAATCTTTCGAAATCTTTTTAAAGCCGATCACATTAGCGTGCATTTAGAGTCTGCGGTGTCTGGTCGGGGGTTGGCGACAGTAGCTCGTAGGGGGTCGAGCCCCCTAGTCACATATAAAATTGTAATGCAGGTTGAGCGGTAAATAAAGGTAAAGCAAAGTTTGAAAAATAGGCCCAAAACAACTTTTAAAAAATTATTCTAAGGTGTTAATTCACTAAAAGTAATAAAATACACATACTTCACGTTTATAATAAAAATGTAACATGCATATCGATAAAATTTACATACAAATGAAAGTTTAAAAGAATCATTATGAATTTTATTATAACATAAACACTAACATCGAAAATATTTCCTGTTTAATAATGTAATGCGTAGGTGTAAAAATCGTTCAAGTATGAGTTAATTGCGTAAAATCTGCCAATAAATTGTTCAATTAATTATGAAGATAAATAAGCTGCTTTATTTATAAAAATAAAATGCTATGTTATGCGTTCAGTACTTTATTTTTAATTGATGCTTAAGTATAGTATTGTAAGTTATTACAATGAAATAAAAATATTAATTTTTTTAATTGTTATTTCCTACAGACGTAATTAAGATCCCCAAATACAACAAATGTGGAGTATTTTTAAGAAATTTTATTTGTTTTTTCAAAATGTTTTAAATACTGAAGTACTTTATTACCAAATTGTTTAGTTAATTTATTGCTAGCTTTTTTTTTCATCTGTAAAAGGCAAAATTTACTTCAACCAATGTTTACCTGAAATTATTTTTCGTACAAATACATTTTACAATCTTATTAGGCGCGTTCGTAATTACATAAATACGTAGCACCTATAGTCGTCGTCTGGTTTGTCCGTCTGTTTGCAAATTTTATGAAAATCGAAATAAAACTTTAAAAGATATTAATAAAAGTTTTCTCCATTCTATAAAATCCTAGCATACTTAATTAATTCAATGATATTCCACGATAGGTAATGATTCCAGGTTACCATAGTACTTACATAATTACGTAATAATTAAGATGTAGTCCAATTATTTCCGTATTACTCAGTTTAACATACATAATCGTAATAAACTTTGTATTCATGCGTTTTTGCGTAAGAGTACGACAGCTATTGTACCAAGATCTAAATATTTATCAATTTATGTTAGGAAAAGCATGATAAGTATTATATCATGTTACTTTTACTGATAATTTAATTTACTTGGACTCCCATAAATATAATTAATATAATCCCTTAAGCTAATATTAGTTTTCGCTGCATTAAAATATCTTAATTTGTTGATTTTCTGTAAGCAAGTAAACCTTATTGGTTTCCAATGGAAGTCTATGATAATTTGGCGAAATATTAGAGATATCACTAAGTTGGCGTCACATTTGGTGACTAATTTTGGTCGCAAAATTTGGCGATATATCGAAATGTTGGCGATAAACTTGGCGGCATTTGGCGCCGGAACAGGGTCCCTCGTATGGTAACCCCCGTTATAGGTATGGCGATGCATTAATTGCTGTTCAATAGCCAATGAGATGCGTTTCATTCGGGCGTTGCCATTAAACAATTAATACATAATAGCGATTTCTGTGCCACGTACGATAGTGTAATATATCTATATAGATTATTATGAGCACATTATTTGAAGTTGATGAAGAGATTGTGAATATATTGTATGTAATAGCATGGGTAACTTGTTCGACTAACGAATCGAAACAATTTATTTATCCAATAAAAAATTACACATCTCAAAAATATGTGAAAAATAAATAAACACACAACCTTGCTTGATGGTACACAAAATACGAACTTTAATAAAATAACATTTAAATATTAGTTTATTAAAGTTCGCATTTTGTGCACCATTGAGCAAGGTTGTGTGTTTATTTATTATATTTTATGGTGCAATTATCCGATATGTGTTAAAAAATGAAAAAGTTTGCAAGAATTGAAAAATGTATAAAGCACCATTTTATGTAGACAGTACTGAATTCTGACCCTTTCTCCTGAGTGGTGTTTCTATACTTCCAGAAGAAACATTGTATAATGCTATGGCACTGAAACATTAAAACTAGACGTTGGAAGCCTCCGAAATACTTACCCATCATGGATATACATAATGTAAAATATGAAAATAAAAAATTTGATATATGCTGAGCATTTTATCATAGTACTTTTATTCATAATTTCCTTTACTTGGGCTCCCTTAAATATAATTAATATAATCCTTAAGCTAATATTACTTTTTGTTCCATTAAAATATCTCAATTTGCTGATTTTCTGTAAGCAAATATACACCATTGGTTTACAAAGGAAGTCTGTGGGAATTTAGCGAAATATTAGAGATACCGCCAATTTGGCGTCAATTTTGGCGACTAATTTTCGTCGCCAAATTTGGCGATATATCGGCAAGTTGGCGACAGAGCATGTTCTCCCCTATGATGACACCCCTTATAGGTATGGAGATGCATTAAATGCTTGACATTTACGATAAGCCATTATTGGCATTTAATCTTATAGTTTGGCGATAGTTTTTTGGTCGGCGGATAATCAAGTAGTACCGAATTGCGTAAAAGAAACATCCTTGTAACTCGAAAAATTATAATCATATTAACTAACAGTTTACTGCGTCGGATTAAGCCTCTCATTTCCAATCAAAATATATCTTTGAATTGAAATTTGAAAGAAATACAGAGTCATGAAAAATCGAAGCGTGTGAAAAATATGATTACAAATATCTCGGCAACTAATTATCCGATCGACTTCATTATTTATGCAAAATTTATGTTTTTTTTTTATTGTCTTTTATAGTCACTCCTTCAAAAAAAAAAAAAAATTTCGAAAATTTTTGTATACCTTTTATCACAACGAATATTTTGAGAGTCCGAAAAAAATAGTGTTACTAATATTTAATAGGCTTCTTCCCATTATTATTTCCTAAGTACACACCAAATTTTAAGTCTCTATCTCAATTTGTTCGGGAGATAGAGCGTATACAGACGGACGGCAATTTTTTTTTTCTAAAAATATGTTTTTCGGAATTTCCAGAGTTTGAAACGTGTAAATTCGTCAAAAAAGTTTTTTTCGATTTTCAAACCGATTACAAGACTTACCCTATACTACGTATGATGGGTAAGGGTAAGTCCACATAGGAATTTGCAAGATTTAATTTCCTAAGAATAAGTCTACACCGAGACCGAGCTGGAAACTAGTAGTATTAAAATTCATTTAAAGTTGAGCATAAAAATGCACTTATTGAGTTGTATGCTTTTTTTTACTTCTGTTCTTTAAATGAAATTATTAAGCATTGAAAGGTTTTATGCAAGTCTAAGGTATTAAATGCAATTTTAGATTTATTTATTAGTTGATAATTAAATGTCACAATAGTAACAGAAAACATATTAAAGTTTTAATTTCATAAAACCTACTTAAAATTTTTACCCAAAACTTCTAATTCTCTGATTTCGAAGTATAAGACAGATTTTACATTAAATATTTTGTTTATGCTATGCATAGAATATGCTCTGTGGAGTTGTCACAAGAGTAACAAACGTCTGTGTTACAAGAGTAACACATAACACTTTTGTCCATAGTTTGACGTAAAACTGCGTTGCAACCAAAACAAACAGAATGCTTAAAGTTTTGTTGTTTTTTTCTCTGTTATTAGAGCAGTTCTTGAAATATTTTTAGCCGTAACTAAGGTTATTTTGTAAATTTTAAGGAAGATAAATTATCTTTATTAGTGTTTTTTTAATGGATGGATTTATTTTATTCGTTTTTGTTATTACTTAAGATTATAAAAAAATCATGACAAGTAATTAAAGATATAATAAAACAACTCTACTCGTGTCATTTATGTGTGCTTTCTTTTGGTTTGAAGCACATGGTCATTGATTAGATATGTTATAGCCTTTATAAAGCTTTGTTTACTAAATTTTGCTGTATAACCTACAGAGGTTCTTTTAGCAACTCTTATGGAAAGGATTCTGATAGTATATTTTAAATGAAAGATTTTAATATTGCTTTTTATACACGCATTGTTTTAAAGAGCAGGGGAAATTCTGCTAAGTGCCAAAAATTGTAGAGAAAAAATAAGAATGAATTTGAATATATTGATGTGAGAAAGAAACAAAACAAAATATATTACGATAAGGTGAAGAAAAGTCTTAGAGCCTGCAAAAGCTTCAGCAAGAGAATGGAAATATTAAGACCAGAAAAAAGTAGAGAACTAGCTAGCCCCAGATACTGTAACGGAAAAACTCTAACTCCACAGCTTTGGAAAATTTTTATGTCGATGAAGATTTAAGAAGAGGTCATTCTTCAGCTAAATCTACATTAGTTAGGCGTGAAAAAGGTCACATAAGTAGGAATTACGAATGTCTAATTTACGAAGATAACATAGATGAATTATTTGAAACGGAAGTCCATAATACAGAACTTCTTATAAGTTATTGTGAATAGCAAAACGTTGATAACGTTTATCAACGTTTTTAAAAAGTAACAGTTAAAGAAACTATTTCTGATTGTTTACAAAATTTTCGAAAGCAACTAACTCCATTTCTGTGGCACACATTCATTGAAACTTGTACACAGGATTATTTTCATAATATCAAAAAAATAACCATTTCTCAAAGAATAGTTATACCAATGGATTTTCTGAAAACTGTACATTTTCATGCCAAGACGAAATTTTGATACGAAATACTGCATTGGTGGTCAAATCCACTATTCAGCCATTTCAGGTATTTTCAGCCATTATTTAGTACGATCCGAATAATGTAAAATCTTATGCTATTATTTTAGACAATGTAACTCATAATCATTTTTTTTTTCTAAATGCTTTCGTATGTAAAATTTCAACATAGCATCGTTAAGGGAATTTGTATTTTGCTAAAGTGCACCTGTTTTACTTTTTTATATGATGGCTGTGCTTTCCAATTTAAACAAAAATATAGCTATGCAAATATGCCTGCAATGAATCAGACTCCTTTCTCAATTAACTTAATTGGGCATATGTGTTTTTCAAATACTCCTGGTATAGATGCTGTAGATTTATTTTGTATTGTTGTATAATGATATATGTGGAATGATGTGCGTGTTAAAAAAGTAATTCTAAGATATACTGCTTATTTTGTCAAAAGAAATAAAACAATTATGTTCCATTACTTTAAGAGAAAATGCCAACAGCGAAGGGCATTCGACAAATACAATTTATTAAAACCCTGAAAAATGGTACTATCTACTACAAACCTTACACTAACATGATTCGTACAAAGAATTTGTGTTTCATTAGATAAATCATGATACAGGAGAAGTTTCAAGTGATATTATTGATAATGAAGGCAATGACTTATTCTGTTAAGTAGCAGAAATTGAAAGGTTGCTATGTTGTTATACAGATTATTAATTTTAGAATTTTTTACGTTCTTTTGTGTTATTTTAAAATCATAAAAAGTTGCTCTGTATAGAAAATAATTATATTAACTTATTTTAATTATTATGTTTAGTATTTAAACTGAATTTTTGCTAAAATTACATTATGGACAAAGCGTCACTAGAGTAACTTTACAAGAGTAACACTTAGCATTTTGCAAAATCAAATGTAACTAATTCAAGTGTTATCAAGATGAGTTCAATGATTAATTCTTTTTAAAAAGATATAATTACTCTGCTATATTCTGTAATTTTTTTTTCTATAGTCTCATATAATTCACAGAATTCTTGCGTCAAACACAATTTTTGAAAATTGCATTTTTTGTGGTCACAAGATTAACAAATTTTCATTTATTTTCTAGGCAAGTAAAATGCTTTTTTTTTACAAATTGTATATGGTTTGTCAAAGTAGAATACATGTATTTTTAAGTAGATGCATCAAATGTATCTTAAATATATTTTGTAATAAAAGAGTTGGAAATAGATATGAAAATTTGCTCTGATAGTCACAAATGTAACAGTGGACATTCCGTAAGTAAATTCATCTCTCGGGCGTAGGTAATGCGCGGGAGTTTTCGAGCTATTCTTTGAATTTAACATTATATAAAGAACAGAAAAAATCGAAATAATGGTCAAAATTTGCATTATTATAAATAGATCATTATGAACATATACTAAAATAACATTTTAATAGTTAAATGTTCTTTTATTTAAAGATATGACCTAAAATTCGCAGTTGTATAGTCCAAATCCATGCAGAATTGAAAGGATATACATTATATCAATGTTTTAAGAAATCTATTATTTGGAAAAAAACTCCTAGAATATTATATGACGTAAGCTTTTGTATTTCTTACTTGAATAAATTCTTTAAATAAAATTATTATAATAAGCGTACACCAGCAGACTTCTTTTGAAATCCCAGAAACAAAATTGTATTCCAGTACCATAATTTCTCAACATTCCTATTATTTTAAAACACTTTACTAGTGTTTTCAATTTACCCGATCTGTATACCGTCGTTTCCGAAGGTAATATTCGTTTTATGTAATAAGATTATATAAATTTTAGTATTTGAAAATAGTGGTAATCAAAAATTCCCTAAATTAGTTACGCAGTTCCACACAATTTTTTAATAATTCCTCATCGCATTATATAGCTATTCCGTAAAGATTAATTGCCATGAAGATTTATTTGTATAATATTTAAAAAAATCACATATAGTGTGGCAATTATTAAATTAGAAATCATTGAAATTAATTAATTAATTAAATTTGCTAAATCATTTTGTTATATTATAAAATTAAAGCCTCAGCTATTATATAAATCAATTTCATTAATATGATAAAAAATATAATTAAAAAGGAGTTGGAACCCGTCGAAATTTGGCAAACTAAGATATTTAGAAAAGAATTATTAGATCGAATTTAAAATAAACTTACAAAAATAATTATAATAAAAAAATCGTCTTACATTGAATGTCTAACTCATAAACTAATAATATTTTTAATCTAAAATTACCAAAATACTATTTACACAAACTTCTACTGATTAAATTATTGAAAGATTAAAGCGTATTAGAATCAAATATTAAAAGTGTATTAGTACGTAATCAATATGCGTAAATATGATGAAGTTATCGGTTGAGGCTCTTAAGTTTGGTATGACGGGATGAAAAATCATCTCTATAATAATAGCCTAAGTCATGTGACTGTCATCAATAGTCCCGGGCTGACCGCTTCGCTTTTTATATGCCAGGTGACCACTTTTTACATTTTTTATTTTTCGCGTGGTAAATTAAAACAATGCTTTGATATTAAAATTAAAAGTCATGGTTTTTGGTATTATTTATTATTTTTCTTTTCTTTTTCTTAAAAAAGCGAAAGAAAAAGTGACCGTCATGAATTTCAAATTAAAATTATGCATTTTAAATAAAATGAATGAAATTATTATATTTTAGATGAATTTAATGAAATATGAAAAATGCGATTGGAAAGACAATGTTTGATGATTTATCACTTGCGCCTGGCTAGCATATTAGTTATACCGTCACCCAATTTCGCCAAATTATATAAATCGCCAAACCACTCGCCAAATTATACAAATTGACATAATTTTTATTTTAAATAGCGAAAGAACAAATAAATTAGTATAACATTAATAAAAATACAAATAAAACTTCGAAATAAAAATAACTTGATGACGTAAACACGTGTAACTTTATTAAAAACAAGCGAATATGACATTTACGATCAGCCATTATTGATATTTAATCTTATAGTTTGGCGATATATTTTTGGTCGACGGGATAACCAAGTAGTACCCAAAAAAATACGGAGTTCTTGATTTCTGTACTAGAAACTTCTGATTTGGCGAAGTATTGAGAAAGTAAATTAAATTTTGGATAAAAGTAACATGGTACAATGCTTAGCACATATCTAACGGATACCAAACTGGTCGCCAAGGGCGACTAGTCAAAAATAATTTCACTTTGTCACATCATAAAACTTTTCTACCATAACATCTAAGTCTTGCGTCTTTTTCACATTCTCAAAATTTACATAGGCACCTCTCAAATCTTCATTCACCATTTAAAAATAGTTTAACCCGCCATCGATTACTAATGAATATATTTCTAAACTTAAAGTCACGTTTTCCCGATTCAACTTTTCATTGGAACATTCGCACACTTCACATGAGTTCTAATTTCAGTACCCGCGAATTAAAAAAAAAAAAAAAAAAAAAAAAAAAAAAACAGAAATTTGTTTTTTAGACGCATTTGTGGTCAAATATTTAGTTTTATCAAAGAAAATGATAGTTTTGTTTTAAATATGACACCATTTTCACTCACTGAATCATTTCGCCTAGCGTTTCAATCTCAGTATCAACATAATGAAAAAATAATGTTGAAATGTAAAAGATTTGTGAGTGAGATTGCGTGTTCTTTTGAAAGCTGGTGTCATTTTCTGTTCAAAAATTTTTTAAAAGTTACTTTTATTTGTAATGAGAAAATGGTGTGAATAATGATATAACCAATAAAAATAAATAAACCTGATTATTTCTCATTTCTCTGCAACAATGGGAGTAATCCAATTGCCATCATTTTGAAGAAATATCATAAAAAAATTTAACATTAAAAATAAAATATAAAAATTGAAATAAATTAAAAAATAGCTAGAATGAGCACATCTGCAAATGAACAGCTTTCATTTAAAAGCATAATTATCAAAATTGATTCAGTGGAAAGCTCGGGGCTGATTACTAAAAAAACAGCCTGGTCTTTTAAATACATAGATTTGCGTTTACTCTTTCCTTTTCGTCTATAATCTGCAAAATTTTGTAGAACTTTGGGCCTTTGAAATTTGCAAGTACATTATACATTGAATGCATTAGCATTAAATACATCAAAGACTTTGCCCTATATTATAACTAAGGATCGACGAAAACAGGTTTTTAAGATGGAGACCGAATTTCGGTAATCTTCCTATATTCGGCCGAAAACGAAATTGTCCTAAATATTCTTTTAAAGTAATTAATGCATACATAAACATACATGATTGTTAATCAATTATACGTATTAATTAAATATACATGATTATTAATAAATTATACGAGTGGCTCAAATTGACTCTCTGAGCCTTTGAACTAAACTTTTTATTTTCATATAAATTAACATCAACGGCACAGATTGATTTTCTAATTATACGAATTTCATCGAATTAAAATATCTTTTAGGTATACATACCTCGATTTATCTTTTATAATGATTTTTGTAAATGATCATCTGTAATACTAGAACATTCTGAAAGAGTATTCGAAACACTTCTCTGGTTTCAACTAAAAATTTTCTATTAGTGTTAAGTCTTCAGCTTTTCATGAGCACATGAAAAGCGTCTTCAATGTTTAGTCATATATGCATTGCTTGCTGTATAATTTTCACTCGCGTTTTGATCCAATCATGTGTGATAATTATAAACAGTGAAATTCATAGCAATAAATAAAGAGTGTGTCATTTTTGCCGATATAGCTTAAATCAATGGGTCATGTTGAACATTTCCGAAGGAAGAAACGAGATTTTTGGAATACAGATAGTTTCGGTACGGCCGAATTTTCGGAAGCACTTTTGCCGAAAACGAAAACGAAACAGAATTTACAGTTGATCTCTAATTATAAGGTTATGCAGATTTTTTAGCCACAAATAATTTAAGAATTCTTAACATTTCTTTAATATATTCGACAGCTAATTGATTCTTTGCAGGTAGATACGTTAAAAAAATAATTTCGGAAAAGAAAGTTGAAAAATTTTAAATAAGTATCCAATTCCTTCATCAAAAGTACTTTGCACTTGTGTTTATCTCTCCAACAACTTGCTACTGAATAAGAATAATTTTGGTCTTACATGTTCACGTATAAAATGAATAAAAATTAATTACGACTTGGCATTTGTATAACTTTTCAAAGAAAACATTTCTAAAGAGATTTTCAAATTATAAATAGGAAGAAAAGTTTTTCATTTTTTTAAAAATAATAAATCATTGAAATTAATTAATTAATTTTGAAAACTATTTTGCTTAATCCATAAACTTAACGTCGCATCTACACTGTCAGAAAAAAAACTGTAAATTTATGAGCCTTTGCTGTTCAATTTTCACGGGCAACAGCCTTATTTGATGAAAAACGGTCTGATCCACAAAAGAAATACGGTACGACCCCATACATTTTCCTCCGCTAGGATGTAACCCTTCGTTTTAGTCGTGTTTCGAAAAATAATGTCAGTTAACCGCGACCGTAACATATTTTTTAACCCGCCAAAAAAGCGATTCTGTGATGATCATCTAACGTGCTACATGCTACGGAACTGTAAGTAAAGCGTTATCGTGTTTTGAAATGCATTATATATTTGCGCCGTAAAATTACGGGCTACACAATGTGATGGCCATGGAATTTTTTTTTACGGGGTGTGACTGGGATCTCTGCTGCCGGCCTCTGCCCGTAATTTTACAGGGATATCTTTAGATATTTAGAAAATTAAGGGCAATCCACATATTCTTGCTGTTCTAGCCCATCTGTTATTTCAACGGTAAAATCAAAAACCATCAAATACAGTACGACCCCATACATTTTACTCCACTAGTGTGTACACGTTGACACAAAATGATGGGCACGGATTGTTTTTTTTTTTTGTTTTGTTTTGTTTTTTTACGGGGTATGACTGGAATCTCTGCTGCCGGCCTCTGCCCGTAAATATTTTTAACAGTGTATTAAAAAAATCGATTTTACTTATATGTTAAAAAAAATAATTAAAAATTTCCTTTTCGTCTAGCTTCTGCGAATTTTTTTTTATTTTGGCCTTTTGTAATATACAACTATTTTATATGTTGCATACATAAACATTAAATACATTAAAGGCTTTGCATTATAGTATAAGAGTATGCAGACTTTTAAGCCACAAATACTTTAAAAATTCTTAACGTTTCTGTCATATATTCAACAGCCGATTGATTCTTTGTTAACAATTTTGAGAAAAAAACAAACAAAAACTTAATAGCAGAAAAGGAAATTGAAAAATTTTAAATAAGTATCCAATCCCTTCATCTAAGGTACTTCGTTACTCATTTCATCCTTCCCTTTTCTTTAGCTTCTGTGAAATCTTTACATCGTGTTTATCTCTCCAACTTCTTCTTATTCAAACTTGTTACTGAATTAAAATAATTTAGGTCTGACGTCCTCACGTATAAAATGTATCAGAATTAATTACGACTTGACATTTGCATAATTTTTCAAAAGATACTTTTCTAAAAAAGATTTTCAAATTATAAATAGGAACAATATTTTAAGATTTTCTTAAATTATGAATAATTGAAATTAATTAATTTGGCTAACTATTTTGCTTAATCTATAAAATTAAAGTCACATCTTTTAAATAATTCAATTTCGATAATAAGTTAAAGGATAATAATTAAAAATTTAATTTTTCTCTTTCCTTTTTGTTTAGCTTCTGCGAAATGTTGTAGAATTTTGGCCTTTTAAATTTGCAACTACTTTATATTTTGCATGAATAAAAATTAAATTCATCAAAGGCTTTGCACATTAGTAGTTATGCAGACCTCTAAGCCACAAATAATTTAAGAATTCTTAACATTTCTTTAATATATTCGACAGCTGATTGATTCTTTGCAGACAGTTGTGCTGAAAAAAATAATTGAGAAAAAGATAATTGAAAAATTTTAAATAAGTATCCAATTCCTTCATCAAAGGTACTTTGCCATTTTTCACTCTTCTCTATTCTTTAGCTTCTATGAAATCATTACATTCTGTTTATCTCTTCAACTTATTCTTATTCAAACCTGCTGCTGAATAAGTTGCATCTTACATATTCACATATCAAATGCATAAAATTAATTACGACTTGACATTTGTATAATTTTCAAAAGATACTTTTCTAAAAAGATTTTCAAATTATAAATAGGAACAAAGATTTTAATAAGAAATCCACGCCGGCTTGGCCTACAGGCACAGGTAGATTTCGCCGCTTTGAACGAGATTTTAATTTCATTTTTATATAACAGATGGTTTTATTAGAATCATGTTATAACGGTATTAAAAAAAATAGATTTTCATGCTAAACAACTCGAAATTTTCTGTCACATTTTCAGATTCATTTTTAAAACAAAAAATATATAACTTGCTGACGTGATTTTTGAAGAGATTTATAAGCGACCTGTGGTTTTATTGTTCGTGCAATTAATTAAAACTTGATTTATAAACAATTATTCTCTAAGTAGGACAATAATTTTCGTTTCCAACACAATCGCTTCGGGAAATTCAGTTCAAAATGACCACTTTGACATCATTTTTAGGTAGATTTCGTATGAAATACTACCTATTACATTCTCTCCTATGTTGGAATCTCTGAAAACATTTTGCAAATCTAAACCGATCATGACCCCTAGAACCCAAAACCATCCTCGGTAAATCATTTATATATATAGGGGAGACTAGGGAAGGTTGACCATACGGGAGGACTGATCCACCCATCAGATTTCATATTTAAAAGAATTTCAGAGTTTTATCAATAGGTGGGAACCAAAGCTATCTGAATGCTCAAACAAGAATCTCTGTTTTATTCAGGTAATCGAAATGTGTGTGTAATAAATCAATTCTGAGGTGTTTTCAACCTAACAGCTGAGTTTTTTAGAAATATTTTGTAAGCTTTTTTCAGATAAAATGTATCACAGAAATTTAAGTAAGTAGGTTTTGAGTAATGCAGGATTATCGAGCTTTCACTCCAGGCCTAAAGATTATACAGTAAGTTAGTCTTAATATAACAATGTGCTATTCTTTAGAAAAAGGCTGTCTGGGGAGGCTTGACACAGTCAATGTGAGGGAAGGGGTGGTTGACCAGATGTTCAAGGCTACCTTAACACATTCACAACGGAAAACGAGAATTCTCGTTCCTTCTACCCTACAGAAAATGCATTTATATCATGTTGTCCATATTTTTTTAGATTGTAAGACATGTTATATTAAATTCGTTCATTGAAAAATACTTACCGATGCATAAACTTGGGAAACTTATCTAGAACACCAATTTACAAAAGACTTTCAGAACAGGAAGGAGCTTCTACTGTTTTAAAATTAAGATTTGATAAAAATTGCCCGTTGGCAATGTGTTAATTAAGGAGTTTTGGAAATATTTTTTATTATACACTCTTCATAATGAAAGACTAATGGTTATATATAAAAATGAATGTAAGTTTATTCTGCAAAGGTACAGTAAAATGGGATGATGGAAAGTAAAACGTTTTAAAACTGATTAAAGATAGATGTAAAAAAAATTGCTATTTGCACTGCACGAAAAAAATAATGAAATATAAATGCGAAAGTTGGTAGGAACTTTTTTCTATTTAAATATTTCTTAGAATAGGTAAATAGAAACAGTGAAAAAAAAATAGAAAGTACGAAATCAGCAGTCTTAACAATTTAAGGGGCAATGGTATGTTTATGAAACCACTTCATTTTATTTCCCAAATTCCACACTGCCACCAGAATTTTGATAAAATCTTTTCAATTTAATATGTATGTGAAACATAGCCTTTTTTATATTTCCAAATAAATTTGTTCATATATTCCGGTGCAGCCATTTATTTCAACATTACAGTACTGCCAGTACTTTGAATCTGAAAGCGATAAAATATGTTAATGATAAGTTATGTACTCATGCGGCTACAAAAGAACATAGTATGGATCGAAAAACTTTAGGAAGATATGTAGACAAATTTCAACATAATGAATAGAGTAAGATGAAGCCAAACTATGTGACAACTAGAGTTGTCAGATCGAATGTCACAAAAAGTAGGACAAGGAGACAAAAAAAAAAAAAAAGCGGGACAGTGGCTACTAAATCCGGGCATTATAATGCATGAAACTCTATGGAAACGGAACCTGTTTCTAGCGGAGTACTGTCTTAAATGTTAATTTATTTTTTCCCCTGTTGTACAATTATACCTGCACAGGCAAAATCCTGCTTAAAACAATTTTTTTCTCCTCTGACATGCAATTGCGCCTAAGCAGGTTTGTCGAAGCATCATACTTTCAAAAATATTTTTTATAATAATTAAAGCATGTAGCATAAAGTTATTTTGATTTTTTAAAACTCATTTTATTTCTCTTCACAAATATTTCACTATAAAACAAAGTGGGTCAAGCCTCCCATACAGTGGGTCAACCCTCCAATATGTGGGGGAGCCTTGACCCATTATTTTCTCATGATTAAAATCAATTTTTTTTTTTCAAATTTCTTATATATTACACTTATCTAGCAATTTTATTTTGATAACTGATTGTATAACGAATAAAATGATATATAAAACTTTATTCTACGTTCACTATTTAAAAAATAAAAAATTATTTTGTAAAAAGTGGGTCAACCCCCCCTAGTCTCCCCTATATATATATATATATATATATATATATATATATCACTTTTTTATGGACACGATAACTCCCGTAATTCTGCACAAATCTCTTTCAAGCTGATACATGAAATCAAGGGCATAAAATGTCGATCAAGTTCGTTAATGGGCCAAATCGGACCAAGGAGATGAAAATAGGCAGGGTTTTGTGAAAACCGAGAAAACCCCATAACATCTTAATTTTTATACAGGTGAAATCAGTTTAAAATTTTTATTACGTCTAAAAATTGAGCTAAAAAATTATGTATCACAGATTTTTGATAAAATTAAAAATGGGCTCAAGGAGCGCAAAAAATGGGGGTTTTGGGGAAAAAAATCACTTTGTCAATTCTTAAGATATCAAATCCAATTAATTTTATCTGCTTAATATTATCTACAACTCTTATATTCACAAGTTTTTGATAGGATCAATTCGTACCGAAAAAAAATAAACGAAAACGAAAACAAAAAGGGCGGGTTGAAGAAGAAAAAAATCCATAACTCCGTCAACTCAGAAAATATAAAATCCCCATGAAATTATTATATATCTTCTTAATATTGTCTACAACATTTATATAGACAACTTTTTGATAGGACCAATTCTTACAGCAAAAACAAATTAAAAATACATAGCGGTTGAAGAAAAAAATCATCTTATTAAGGGTATATTCAAATCCAAACTGATTATTTTCTAACTCATTTTTAAATTTCTTTTTGCCCTCAAACGAATCCAGTTGGTAGATTCTCTTAATCTGAAACTATATAATGTATTGTAATGAAAAGCGACTAGATAAAATTATTAAAGTAGGTTTATCTCTAATCATGATTTAGTTACTGTTGGTGAAATTTGTATACTTAACTTCGAAATCTACCTCCGCCTGTAGGCCGGGCCGGCAGGGATTTTTTGAAATATATTCTGCCTCTATCAAAAAATCGACCATTACGGTACATTATATAGTTTTTGAATAAGAGAATCTACGAATTGAATGCGTTTGAGAGCAAAAATGAATTAAAAAATCAGTCAGAAAATAAGCAGTTTGGATTTGAATATACCGTTAATACGATATTTTTTTTTTCCTTCAACCGCTATGTATATTTAATTTGTTTTTGCTGTAAGAATTGGTCCTATCAAAACTTTTCAATATAAATGTTGTAGATAATATTAAGAAAATACATAATAAATTCATGCCGTTTTTATATCTTGTGAATTGACGAAGTTATGGATTTTTTTCTTCTTCAATTCCCCCCCCCCCTTTTTAGTTTTCGATTTTAATTTTTTTTTGTGGTACGAATTGGTCCTATCAAAAACTTGTCAATGTAAAAGTTGTAGATAATATTAAGGAGATTTATAATAAATTTAATTGAATTTGATATCTTGAGAAGTGATGAAGTTATGATTTTTTTTTGAAAAATGCTACATGACAAACAAATGAACTTATTAGAAAAAAAATACTACTATAGTAAACTATAAGCATTCATCTAGTGCACCTAGTACAAGTTAAGTGATATTTTAGTAAATAAAAGTTTTAGAGATTATTGATAAGTCAATTATAAGATTTTCAACAGCTTTACTATGTGTTTGTTCAAATAACAGGCCATAATTTTCAAAATATTCATGCAATTACAATTCTTTAGTATACACACAAGACTAAAATATATAGGCAAAACTCGCAAAGTTTTATGGAAAAATGATAATAATATTTTTAGTTATAATCTTTGAAGTGGAAGTTGCGTAAAAATCAATTTTGAGATAAAGTATTTAAACGTTAAATTAGTATATTTTTGCAATAAATTGCATACTTGCCACTTTTCGACTTAATTTCCGTAAAATGTGAGTTAATTTGAACCAAGGTTAAACAGGTTTCAAACCGGAAAACATTTTAGATATATCATTAGCTATTTAATTTCCCGTTTCCACGTGGAATTAATTTGATATCATTTCTTTACAAAAAAATTTGGTTCGAAGCATGTTTAACCTAGTTTAAATTAACTCATATTTTACCGGAAGTTAAGTCGGAATTTGGCAAGTATGTAAATAATGGATTGATTTCTGATCTAAACATAGTAGGAATGAAAGTAAAGTAGCTCCAGAAACGTAAAAAGTTGTTCTTTCAAATAAAATAATCAAAACAAAATCCATAATTTTCGCGAAAGTGCTCATTTTAACGTAGGCAGATACATTAATTGCAGAAACGGAAAATTATTTTTTTTTAAAGTAAGCATCCAATTCCTTCATCAAATGTACTTTGTACTTGATATCATTCTCCTTTTTAGGTGCGTTCGTAATTATATAAATACGTAGCACCTATAATCGTCGTCTGGTCCGTTTGAAATTTAAAAGATATAATTTCAGAATTTTGTTTAGTCATTTCAAATTTTATGACAATTGAAACCAAACTTAAAAATATATTATAATAAAAATTTCCTACATTCTATTAAATCCATCATACATAATTAATTGAATGATATCCCATGATAGATAACGATTCTAGGTTGCCATGGTGATTACGGCCTATTTAAGATGGAGTCCTATTATTTCCGTATTACTGAATTTAATTTATATAATCGTAATGAATTTTGTATTCATGCATTTTTTGCATAACAGTGCAACAGCTATTGCACAAATATCCGAATATTTATAAAGCTAGTTTTACAGGGTTCGTACGGGTGCTTGAATTTCATGACTAAGAAATTCTTTGGTACCAGTATTTTCTTATGGAAAATCTCTCCTGAAATAAGGCGAAATTTCGTCCGTTTAAACTAGATTTTTTTTCGATAAAAAATTTCTGATATTGGTCCTTGAAAATAACGGTATCCGTACGAACCCTGTTTTAATACGAATTTTTGTCCTCATTTGCCGAATTTGACATACAATTCTTCACTTGTTTCTTTAGCACCTATGAAATAGTTACATTGGGTTTATCTCTCTAACTTATTCTTATTTAAACTTGCTACTCCATTACGTATACAATGCATGAAAATTAATTACGATTTGGAATTTGCATAACTTTCTAAATAGTAGTTTTCTAAAAATATTTTCAAATTATAAATAGGAACAAAGTTCTTAAAATTTTCTTTGAAATGTTCAACAGCTGATAGATTCTTTCCATAAACTAATCCCCGTGAAATATTATGCTCAATTTTAAACGATAAGACTGAAAATGGTTAAAAAGATGAAATTCCTTTAATGGATAAAAGTAAAAATTAATACTTGTATTTCCTTTCTTCTTTTGCTGTAACATCTGTGAAATTTTTACATTTTTATTTTAGCTGCTCATATCCCGGGCAAAACGGTTTCCGAGGTGATGCAAGTAGCACATGCGTAGCGACGCTTTGAAACGATACAAATAAGGCAGAAAAATAGTTCAGGAACAAAAGTTTCAATATATATGGAGACGCATCTACTTTTTCTTTAATTTCCCGTAGTTTAACGTGTATAATTTTTCAGAAACTGGAAAAAATTATCATTTTATAATGTCTATAATTAAAACATTCACTTTTTGTTTCCGAGTTTAAGCTATTGATAAAAGAAGCTTGAAAGATTATGTTTATTTAAAATTCATTAAACATATTAAATTACTTTTAGATAAATTTTGCGGAATAATTTTTATTTTAAAAACAGAATAAATTTAATAAATATTGAGTCTATTGGATTCTTAAGTATATTTTTTCATATAGAGAATCGATTATAATAATAATAATAATAATAATAATAATAATAATAATAATAATAATAATAATAATAATAATAATAATAATAATAATAAATCAATAATTTTACTGAGCACAGAATCTTACACAGAAATAAATATTAAAAAGCGACTTAAAATATTAATTTTCCTCAAATGCTTTATAATAAATAGCATAACGCGTGGATAAAGCTTTCAGGTTCCAGATACTAATTTCCGTGAAACATTATGCTCAATTTCAAAGACTGCAAACGTTAAATAGACGAAATTCCTTTAAAAGATAAAACAAAAAATTAACATTTGCATTAGCTTTCCTCTTTTGCTTTACCATCTGTGAAATTTTTACACTTTTTTTTCTTTAAACAGGTCATATTCCGTTGCCGAGATGATGCATGTAGCTAAAACAAATTATCATTTTATAAATTCTAAAATTAAAATGTTAACTTTTTTTTTTCTGTCTTTAAGTTAACGATAAAAAAAAAGCTTGAAAGGTTATGTTCATTTAAAATGCGTTAAACAGATTTAATTACTTTTAGATGAATTTAGAATAATAATTTTTATTTCGAAAAACAGAAGAAATTTAATAAATCTTGAGTCTATTTTGCAATTAAGATTTAGACAAAATCATTAAAAATTAAACGTTCTCGAATATTTATCTTTTATATATGACGATCGATTTTCATTTCAAAAAAACAAATATTTTTACTGGTCATAGAATCTATCTCCAAAATAAATATTAATAAAAAGCATTGAATGTATAACGCGTATATATTTAAGAATACTTTATATTACGCTGTATAACATGTGGATCAAGCCTGAAAAATCGTATTTAATAAAATGGAACCTCTTCCTGTATTGCATATCTTTATCTTTATTTATAAAAAATAATTTCTGGTTTTAAATAAGCTTCTTTGAGCCACGCGTTATACATCTGAATACGCGGTCTATACATCTGAATACGCGGCCTATACGTATTTCTTTGTGGGACACTTTACATTTATACTTTCAAAGCACAAAAATCTTTTTCAATTAAATATTTTAGTTTTGACGCTCATAAATAATTCATTTGCTGTTAATAGTTTAAATCTATTAAATACGTGATATAATTCATACAAGCGTTGAAAATTAAATCCGAAGATTTATAACATCCTTATTATAATATTCTAAAGGAATAACTAATATCTATTTGAAGTCAAGAAATAAATGATCACAATAAGACATTGAATGCATAAAAACTGTTATTGAATATACTGTAAAGAAAAAAAAAATCTGTTGACTTTTTACAAGAAAAAAAAATTATCAGAAGGCCAGTAAAAACGAAATCAAATTAAGAAAGAAATGATTCAATAAGAAAATTAATGCATATAAACTGTTATTGAATACACTGTTAAAGAAAAAAAAATATTAATTTTGCAGAAAAAGAACTTCAAGGCAGTACGCCAGTATACATATATATTGTACAAGCAGCGAATGATCATAATAAGAAAATGAATGCATATAAACTGTTATTGAATGCACAGCAAAAAAAAAAATAAAATAAATAAAAACTGATAATTTTATAGAAAAAACTACCAGGTAGGATGCCAGTTAAAAAAAATTATCCGTTTAAAATTAAGAAAGAAATTATCATAATAAGAAAATGAATGCACATAAACTGTTATTGAATGCACAGTAAAAAAAAAAATAAAATAAAAACTGATAATTTTATAGAAAAAACTACCAAGCAGGATGCCAGTTTAAAAAAATATCTGTTTGAAATTAAGAAAGGAATGATCATAATAAGAAAATTAATGCATATAAACTGTTATTGAATACACTGTTAAAGAAAAAAAAATAATTTTACAGAAAAAAAACTACAAGGCAGGATGCTAGTAAATATATATATATATATATGTTTGACCTCAAGTAACGAATGATCATAATAAGAAAATGAAGGCATATAAACTATTATTGAATACATCGTTAAAAAAAGAAAGAAAAACATGTTAATTTGACAGAAAAAACTAACAGAGCAGACAACAGTAATCAAAGCCAATGCCTGTTTAAAATTGAGAAAGGAATGATGATAATAAGAAAATGAATGCATATAAACTGTTATTGAATGCACATCAAAAAATAAATAAATAAAAACTGATAATTTTATAGAAAAAACTACCAGGCAGGATGCCAGTTAAAAAAAATTATCCTTTTAAAATTAAGAAAGAAATGATCATAATAAGAAAATGAATGCACATAAACTGTTATTGAATGCACAGTAAAGAAAATAAAGACTGATAATTTTATAGAAAAACTACCAGGCAGGATGCCAGTTAAAAAAAAAAAAAAATACCCGTTTAAAATTAAGAAAGGAATTATCATAATAAGAAAATGAATACATGTAAACAGTTATTGAATGCACTGTAAAAAAATAATTTTAAAGAAAAAACTACTTACGAACTTATGGACGAACTTATTACGAGCTCATGGAGAAAATCTGTTAAAATTTCAAAAATTACAGTAAATACAGATTTTCTTCTAAAAATCAACAGTTTTTTACTGTCGTCCAGACTAACAGTTTTTCTGTAAAATCAACAGCTTTTTTTTGTATAGTGTAGTAATTAAACGCTGCTGTATACTGATTCTAAAAAATATCATTCACTTTAAAAATAATAATAAATCTCGCTTATTGTCAGATTTGATTTACGTACTAAAGTGTTGGAATTAATAAATACATTTTTTCGGTTACCTTTTGTGCTGAATACGTCACACTAATATATTATCTCCATAGTTACATGCATCCTTTCTTTTACATGCACTCCATGTGTTTATATACTTATATCATACGTGCCTAAATCAATATATATATATATACATTTTTTAACACTTTCCAACAAAGTTGAAAAGGGTCTATGAATTCGATTATTCTGTCCGTCTGTCCATGCTCTAACTCGCGTATAAATATTGTCGGATTTCCATGTAATTCATATATGTTATCCAGGTTTATTATGACATGTTAGGCATTGAAAATGAAAAGTGTAGCATTAATAAATCATTTACAAGGGTACTAAAAAAATACCGTTACAACGTGGTGTATGGGAAAAAATTACTTGCAATGTATTTTGAAGATGCTGCTCTATTCCAAACATATTTAAATTGATATACATCACTGCGATGCACTATAAGATACTTCATATGGAATATGATGTGCATAGCATTTAAAGTTCATTTACAGGGACACACATAAGAATTCAGTTGCAGTACTACCATTGAACAGTAATTGCTAGAAGTGTATTTTTAATTGTGGTATGCGTTTTTAAATGTAACTAATTTTTTGCATATTATTTGATGTGTAAGTGTTTTATAGATCATATATAGAGCGGAACAAACGAATTCAATTGCATCCTCGTTTATTGACGGAAATTCCTGAAGGGGAATTTTCAACTGCGTTATGCGTTTCCTAACAAAACTAAATTTTTACTTAATATGCAGTATATATCTAAAATATATATATATATATAGAGGATGTAATGGGCTGCACAAAAAGAATCGGATATTTTTTTCCACTACAGATGGTAATTGTTGAAACCAAATTTTCAACTGTGTTAAACGGTTTTTTTTTTTTTTTTTTTTTTTTTTTTAAATTGTTTACTTAGAGTCATCATCTTGCACCTTATAAAAATGTTTTGTTTCGGTATATTGAATATGTTGAAGATTTTTCTGTCTTGTTTACTTAGACGTTATGTCTAAAATATGCGTACGACAAATTTTAACACATATAACAGATACGAATTTTCTTTCACTAAATGAAAGTAATCGTCAAAAATGAGGAATTATACTACTCCACAATAAAATAATCTCTACATTTTTTTTATATGATCGGAGTGCTTTTATCATATACTGGTAGAATTACTCGGCGTCGTCCGTGTCAATTATTAGGGGCTTTCCGGGTATAACAAATTAAAATGAAATAATACGGAAATAATAACTCATATTTGTGCATTCCCGTCCAAAAATCGTTATAAAAATAATCAGAAAACATGACGTTATAGTATCGTCCTCAGTTTTAAATATCAGAATACTCGTTTTCTTGACTGGCGTAACAGAAAAATATATGATTTTCCTGATAATACGAAGAAAAAAATCAACCAATTGGCGTAGTATTTAGTAAAATTCTCGATGTATCGCATATATAAACATTATATAATATATATATATATTAGTGAGTAACGCTGACATCATACTGATGGTATCAACGACATAACCCATAAATTGTGCCTTTACTATAATTTTTCTTAACTTCTAAACATGCACAATTTCATTTTTTTATACTGAATTTTAAAAAAAAATATTTACAAATGAAATTTATTTGAAAATTATACCTCAATTTTCACATTTAGATTGTTTCTGGTTTTAATACTGATCATTGAAAATTATAAAACTGAGATACAGTTTTCTGAATTTAATGGATTTTTAATTAATTTTAAAGCATGGATCTTTTTAAATTTGCAACCCAAAATTACGAAAGATGAACCCATTTGTTCTGAATACAATATTATAAGGAAACGCTGGCATCATATTTTTCGTGGCAATGACTTAACCCATACATTTTGCTTTTACTGCAATTTGTTTAACTTCTAAACATCACACATTCGATTTTGTCAATGTCAAATGGAAAACAAAATGTACATTCAATGCTATTTGTTTGAAAAGCGATTCTCAATTTACTAATGTTTTATGTATTTTATAGTAATTTTTAAGGAAGAATATTTTTTAAATATTCGTGCAACCCAATTACAAAAGATGAACCCGATTGCTCTTAAAACAATGTAAATAATTCACCATTTGGGAGTTTTTTCGTGCAATATTCCATAACTAAATGCGCAACCGAAATGAAAGCCCAATAAAACAAAATATAATACGAATTTAACAGATTTCAAATCGAACTATTCAAAATTATCACAGTAATGAAGGCTGCTGTAAATAGTAAAAAAAAAAAAAAAAAAAAAAAAAAAAAAAAAAAAAAAAAAAAATCACGATTGACCGCTTGTTAATACGAAAGTGCCAAAAATGCTTTTTGGTAGCTATTGTGGATTCTAAAAAATATAGTAAATGTAAAAAATCTTTTAGTATTTTAAATGAAAAACGATATATTTTTTTCTATTCTGTGAACGGCCGGTATATGGATCATCTTTAACCTGTGTGGATCGGTTGATTCTTTTTAAACTGAAACATTCATTCATAAAAACTAAATCTACAGCGAATAACCTGATAATGACATCAAATTCCAGAA
Source organism: Maratus speciosus (assembly GCA_963932465.1). NCBI lineage: Eukaryota > Metazoa > Arthropoda > Arachnida > Araneae > Salticidae > Maratus > Maratus speciosus. Next base: position 477,181,499 of record OZ010795.1, on the reverse strand, counting down.
ACTTTCAGTCCTGATACTAGTCTTGAAGCTTTCTTTAAAAAAAAAAAAAAAACCTAATTCTTAGAAAACATTTGCTATGTTTCATTTTATATTTCATATAAATCGTAGAAAAAGCATGTTTTATGTAATCGTATTTAATATAAATCGCAGAATGTTATCATTGCATTTAAGGGATTAAAACACTTGGCTAAATAGTATAATTAATGATATAGCATGCCAACAAAATAGGAAAGAAAACGTAGCAACCGTTTTTTTTTAATCAGTTTGACATCATATTTATTCACAATGACAACATATTTATAGAAAGTGACGCCATCATTAGCTAATTGTTACCTGATATTTTTTCATCAAATAAAAATGCCCATGTTATGATAAACGTTTTATCTTCAAAATATATTTAAATGAAGTTTTTACGTCTATTCAAAGCACTAATCCTTGAAGTTTTATTTTAAATATGAAAAACCTAATGGTAAAATTACATACCTAATGGTAATTTATCTTGAGAGGGATTTTTTTATTTATATATATGTATATATATATTTTATTTTGGCGAACTTCTAATTTCGCTATTGAAGAATAAACAAACAAAACAAAACAAAAAAATGCTCAACTATTTTTATCTTTGTCAGTGCAAAGGGGTTAATTTTCGATAATCAGGCTGTACGCTATTTGGCGTACTTTAACAAATGTGACTTTATGGAACCTATTGCTCACAAAAGTTTAACAACATTCATGTTTTTAGAAAATTCGTCACAGGTAACTCGATTACAGAATATTAACATGCAATAATGCTTAACCTGACGTTTATGGAAAACTTCAATTTTTTAAAGTCAATTTTAAAATTCGCTAAACTGAATTTCAGAAAAAACGTCATTTTAGTAAAGTGTTTCAGCTTTTTAAACCAGAATGCTTGTTTTCTTCAGCAAGTGTAACTGAAGTATATGATTTCCCTGGCAATACGTGGAATAAAGCAATAAATACATTCAAATGACCTAGCATTTACTGAAATTTTAAATTCCCGTATCTTAAAAATAAATCTTTCACTTTATGGGTGATAATAATAAGGATTAATTTCAGAATATCAGGAGTCTCTCTTCAGAATAAAACATCATTACAAAGTTATGTCAGTTAAACAGAAATTGACGTCATATCTGGCAAACGATTTTTTTTATTATTATCTTTTCCTAAATTGTTTTCTTGAAATTAAAACTCCTGTATTAAAATAGATTTTTAACTTGAAAAACATTCAAATGAAGATACTACGTCATTTTAACACGTGTTTAGTTGAAGTTTTTACATATACATAGGAAAAATTTTCATTTTTTGATTAGAATACGTCGATTTAAAAATGGAACAGTATAGCGCGAAAATCTGAATTTTTATTGGCTCGTAAAAACAAAATACACGTGTTATCGCTTTTTTAAAATTATTGTGCAGCTTTTTAGGGTGTGGCAACAGGAAAGAAATGATTGAATTAGAAAATTAAAAAAGGATATATTTCTATAATATTAAATTATATGAGGTGGTAGAAAAAGGGGATAAATAGTGGTCCGATAATTTTAAAAGTAGACAGCTACCTATTCTATGTTCTAAAGCGTATGTACATCAAGTTTCGTGCAAATCGGTCAAAAATTGAAGATTTGTATAAAGGACATACACTCAGAGAACAGCTTTTATACATATAGATGAGACGATTTTTGTTCTGTCGATTGAAAGCAGTAGCAAATCTATCTCTTTAATAGGAGCATGCTTTTTCTTATACTAATGATGCAGCATTAATGTCAGTGAGTTTCTTCCATTGTACGTGTCATAATTGACAGAATGACTAGATTTTTTTTTTAATTGTCCACCACTATTTTCAACTAATAATAATTTTAGCAAAAATGTATAAGATTTCTAGAAATCTAACACAAAGATTATTGTTTGGCAATAATATTAGACACAATAATAATAATGTGTCTAACAATAATAATAAACTGCCAACACTGCTGTTCACAGTGATATAAACAAAATGTAAATTCTAATATTTTCATCAGAAACATTTAGTTAAAAAAAGCCGAAAAAAATAATGCGGGATAAATTTATCAAGAAAAAGGAAATCTTAAAATACAAAATAAAACTTACAAATACAAAAACAAAGTATGACAAATTAGGAAAGTATGAAAGTATAAAACTGTACATTTATTTCTTATATTTCTAGTTCATATTATCTTTAAATAAATATATCAGGATACATTACTTGAAAAAACATACATATATGTAATCAACATATGTAAGATAAATATTATTGGACGAAACTTTTTCTTTTGTTTGCCCAAATATTTAAAAAGTTAAAATTACCGAATAAATTTTTTTATGTATTGTTATTTAGTAGAACATAATACTAAAAGGGGTTTTTCTGTTTAATATAAATATTTATCCGCTTAATATAAATTAATCTTCATATAATTAAAAATCGAAATTTTGCAGTAACTTAAACAAACTGCTATATCATTTGCAATGAATTGCACTAAAGTAAAAATGAATTTTTAAATGTTAAACGAAAATTCATTTGTTATTAAAGTTATTCTCTAGTTGAGATGAATTTTCTAATACCTTCAAATTTAAATGGTTCAATTAAATTAGCCATCTAAAAATTTATTTTGTATTAAAGTAAATGCTAATTTTATTAATCAGCAAAAGTAGTTAAAAAAAAAAGTAATGTGTTACACATTTGCCATGAGAAAAAAAATCTTAAAATACAAAAGAAACAGTTAGTGCTTATATTTGAAGATAGCGTTATCTCTAAACAAATCGTTCAGGATACGCTATTTGTAGAAAAAAATATATATAATCAACATGATTGTTAAATCATTTTCTATTATTTGTTCAAGTAACTAAAAATTTAAAATCACAGAAACACTTTTTTTTATATGTTGTTATTTAGTAGAATATAATACTAAAACTGTTTGTTTCAAATAGTGATACATCTCATTGTTAAAAATAGAAATTTTGCAGTAATTTAAACATGAATTGAACCAAGGTACAAAAGAAACTAAATGTCAAATTGAATGCTATAATTCATTTCTTTCTTAAAGTTTTTCTAAAGTTATGATGAAATTTCCTAATATCTTCAAATTTAAATGGTTAAATTAAATTATTTTTTTTTTTTTTTTTTTTATTTTATTTAGCTGTAAATTTTCAAAGTTAATTGTTTGTTAATAAGTTAAGTTAGTTAAAGTTAATACGTTAGCGTTCATTAAAGTTACATATATTCAATAGAAGAAAATAAATAAAAAGCTATTTTTTTTCTGTTTGTAATATAAATAAAATATTATAACATTCTTAAGAAAATTTTATTTTGCTAGGCAATTTCTGCATTATAAAATTTTATCTTTAACTGTTACTTATATTAAAATAATGTAAAGCACGATTATTCATTGTACTTAAAATATATATATATATCTTTAATAAATAATGAGTTTGTTAATTTATTATTGATTTACCGTAAGACGAGGTTTTGTTGTGATCTCAACGTAAAATGAATATTCTTTTCACGAAATTTTATATATTTTTGCTAAATGTTACTAAAACAAAAAATTTATAACAAATGTATTTAAAGTTTATGACTCTATTATTTGTAACTGGTAGCAATTTTAAAATTTTTCTATTAAAATTTCCTATTTTTTCATTAATATAAGTATTAAAAATTTTCCGCTAATTTCCTTATGCTAATTTGTGACAGTATAAGAAATGTTTCCAAATAACTAACTTCAAAAATAAAAATATGTACATAAAGGATGAATAAATGATAATTTTTAAAACCGAATGAAACAAACAGTTTTCAAATTAACTTTGTTTTAACAACTGTCATCAGTTGAAACTTTTAGAATAAAGATTACCTAATTTTTCGTATGCAGTATACCCCCACTTTTACGTTCAAAGAAGTCTCTTTTCTCTCAATTTCCATTTTTGCTTTAACTCCCTTGAAATATGTAAAAATAGCCAGGTTTCTGCAGGGACCAGTATCCCACAAGTATTTTAATATACAAATTTTTGCTTCATTTAAATACAGATTATTTAAAAAAGGGGTGCTACAATTAATTTTATAAAATACACGTGGAAATTTGCCTCTGCGATGTAAAAGGGGAATTCTTCTGAAATATTCTTTCTCTTGAGTTAAATTCGACATTAAAATAAATGTTTACATCTATGTTCAAAAATCTAAATAAATGCGTTAATAATAAATACATAAAACAAAAATTAAATGATGAAACAAATATTTAAAAAAATTAACAACGGAAAATTTTTGCAGAAAATTTTTCTTATTTATTTTATAATAACAAGAAAATGTAGGGAAATAAAATATCTATGACATGGGTTTATATTTGTGACATTAAAAGAAATGTTTATATCTATGTTCAAAAATCAAAATAAATGCATTAATAATAAATACATAACCCTTTTTTTTTTAAATGATGAAACAAATATTTTAAAAAATCATTAGTCGAAAATCTTTGCAAAAAGTTTCTCTTAATTCTCTTATAGTAACAAGAAAATATAGGACACTTTTCCCAAAGAAAACTACTAAATCCTACCTGATGCTACACTTTGTAATCAAAAATTTTAACACACACACACACACAAAAAAAAAATAATAATAATAATAAAAAATACAGAAATGGAAAACAGAAACGATCAAGGAGTTCACGCTCTCTCTCAATTTGCATTTTTACTTTGCGTCCCTTGAAATGTGTAAAAACGACCAAATTACTGCATTGACCAGTATTCCACCAGCATTTTAATATAGACATTTTCGCTTCATTTAAATGCGGATTTAAAACAAAAAGGGTGAAAATTCATTTTATAAAATAAAAGTGAAAATTTCCCTTGGTATAGAATCAGAGTTTTCTGAAATAACAAGGAATATGTCCTATTGTGTTAAATTCTGACATTAAAAGAAATGTTTTTAACTATGTTCAAAAATCAGAATAAATGAGTAAAGAATAAAGACATAAAAATTTTTAAAAGAATGAAACAAACATTTTTTAAAAATCAACAACCAAAAATTTTTGCAGAAAGTTTCTCTTATTTATCTTAGAATAACAAGAAAATATAAGGAAATATTCCCAAAGAAAACTACTAAATCCTACCTGATACTATACTTTGTAATCGAAAATTCCAACACTGAAAAAAAAATACAGAAATGGAATCCTACGATACTTTGTCACAAACGTGCCGATCGTAGTTGCCTAGTAACGTAAAGAACCCATCAGGGAAGCAGCTGACTGTCGTGCTGTTTGAACTAGTTCCACAGTTGGACTATTCTGTGTTCTGGGTAAAAAGCTAGGGAAATTTTCATTGCGCCTGCGTAGTAGATTTGCGCGCAACACACATAGTTTTCAGTGTCGGCTGGGCATAAAATATTTTCGCAACAAAAGGTAAGGAGATATCACTGTTTAAATCGTAGAAACTCATCAGTTGAAGCTGAGAGTAAAAGAGGCTTACCTCGAAAGGAGAATAACTTCTTGGGAGGTTTATTGAAAGGAAATGCAACTTAGATTATTCGATTAGCGCCCTGAAAATTTATTTGGGGTTTCTGGAAAAAATTGAAAGAAGTAGAGAAGTTTTGTGATTTAGTAAAAGACGTATCAGAATAAAATTAAATTTAAACGTATGAGAATGCAGTTACATTAAAAGAATGTGAAAAGAGAAATTTTAAAATCTAATTATTGATAGTAATTCGGATCATATGAACATCTTTAAAAAATAATATATTGATAGTGTAATAAAGAGTTTAAATAGTTTAAAATAGTTATTGGATTTATTCCGACAATAAATTCATTTTGGTTAAATTTCGGTGAAAGTGGATTTTTATGTTTCTAACTTGATAGAAAAGGACCAATGTCATATTAGGTATTAAAAAAATATTGATGTAATCTTTTTTTATTTTGCTTTAATTCATTTAAATTATTGCTGAAAAAAAATACTGGACATAACCTGTACTAAATATGTACATGTGTTAAAAATATTTACTGGAATAATTTAAAGGGAGGAAATCGACAGTCGTTTTTGTTTTACCTACGATAATTTCGAAGCGGTTGATATATATAGAAAACAAAAATGTGCACTTTTAAAACACTATTCTTAAAAATAAGTAAATTGTACTAATTATTGAGCACTCCCCGATCTTAAAATAGCTCCAAGTACTTAACTCTTAAATTTGAAAAACGCATGTACTCATTTTTTGAGTACATACGGAGACTCGAAAATATGTATGTATAGAAACACACATACACTATAAGGAAAAAAAAAGCGAAATTACAGAGAGCCGACATATCACCATTTTTAATTACGAAGAACTACAATTTTTGGAGTAAAGAACAACGAATTTACTATTGTAATTCTTGAAATTTTGTGTATGAGCCGCCCCGTGATTTGAACCTGAGTCCTCTAGGCGGGAGATCAGTATTGTACTGACTGTGCTATAAGAGCAGTTACCAGCTGCTTCCAAATGACACCTTTTGTGATCAGAGATGAATTTTCCCTTTCTTAAACATTCTAATTTCTAATAAAACAATTTTTAAACTAAATTTTCTTCTTTAACATTTCTAATGAAATTGTAAATAAATTTGAAAAGTGTGTATTATACATTAAAAATTATAACAAAGATAGACATATCTTTAAATAAAAACTTGGAAATTCCAACTTTCAATTTCGCATAAGAAAAGGGTTTATCAGAAAACTTATAGTTTTGAGCACATAGGATTTAAACATAAATATTAAGACTTTAAAATACAAAATATACGTATTCATTTCTGCATACATTTATAAATCAAGTATAAGTATACACAACTTCCAAATATCATGTACTCGTTTCCGAATTAATTGTACTTAAAAAAATTGAGTACAAAGAAATTTTCATTTTTAAGTAGATTAATGCTCCTTTTTGAAGCAATTGTACTTAAAAAATATGAGTACATAGAAATGCTCATTTTTAAGTAGATTATTTTTAACAATGTGAACTTTATGAAACAATTGTACTTAAAAAAATACGAGTACATGGAAGTTCTCATTTTTAATAAATTATTTTTGAGAGTGTGATTATTAAATAATGATGATTGTTAAATAATGGTGATTGTTTCGAAGATGTCTTATATAGGAAAGTCATTCAGAGATTTTTCTGTAAAATTTTAGTATTTGGAAGAGATCGGCGAAAATAGACAAAAAATTGTAATTTGAGATATTAAATACATGTGTGCCTATAGTGCAATTGTAGCTCACTTTAAATCCTAAGAATACATCAGTTAAAGCTGAGAGTAAAACAGGCTTACATCAAACGGAGAACTATCTGTAACTTGATAGAAAAGGAACTTTTTGGGAGGTTTATTGAAAGGAATTGAAAGTTAGCTTATTCGATTAGCGACCTGAAAATTTATTTGGGGTTTCTGTGATACATTGAAAGAAGTCGAGAAGTTTTGTGATTTAGAAAAAAAGTAGTAGAATGAAATTTAATTTAAACGTATGAGAATACAGTTACATTAAAAGAATGTGAAAAGAGAAATTTTAAAATATAATTATTGGTATTAATTCGGATAATATGAACATTTTAAAAAATAATATATTGATGGTGTAATAAATAGTTTAAATAGTTTAAAGTAGTTATTGAATTTAATTCCGACAACAAACTCATTTTGGTTAAATTCTGGTGAAAGTGGATTTTTATATCTGTAACTTGATAAAAAAGGACCAATACCATTTTAGGTATTAAAACAAATATTGATGTAATATTTTTTTTTTTATTTTGCTTTAATTTATTCAATTAATGCTTAAAAAAATTACTAGATATAACATGTTCTAAATATGTACAGTACATGTTTTAAAAGTATTTACTAGAATAATTTAAAGGGAGGAAATCGACACTTGTTTTTCTTTTACCTATGAAAATTTCGACGCGGTTGATAGACATAGAAAAAAAATGATTATTAAAGAATGATGGTTGTCAAATAATGGTGATTTTTACGAAGATGTTTTAAAAGAAAAACATTTAGATATTTTTCTGTAATAGTTTTTTATTATTTGGAAGCTATCGGAGAAAATAGACAAAAATTTGCAATTTGAGATATTAAATGCATGTGTGCCTATAGTGCAATTATAGCTCTCTTTAAATCGTAAGAATTCATCAATTAAAGCTGAGAGTAAAACAGGCTTACTTCGAAAGGAGAATAACTTCTTGGGAGGTTCCGCGAAAGGAATTGAAATTTAGCTTATTTTATTAGTTCTCTGAAAATTTATTTAGGGTTTCTGTGATACATTGAAAGAAGTCGAGAAGTTTTGTGATTTAGAAAAAGACATTTCAGAACAAAAATTAAATTGGACGTATGAGAATACAGTTGTATTAACAGAATGTGAAAATAATTTTTTTTTAAATCTAATTATTAGTGGGAATTCGAATCTATTAACATCTTTAAAAAATAATGTATTGATGTTGTAATAAACAGTTTAAATATAATTACTAAAATAGTTATTGAATTGAATTCCGACAATAAACTCGTTTTGGTAAAATGCTGGTAAAAGTGGATTTTTATGTCTGTAGCTTGGTAGAAGGAACAATGTCATTTTAGGTATTAACAAGAAAGAAAAAAATCATGCGTCAAGTATAGATTATGAAATACATTCAGAATAATGTAAAAAAACTGCACCGTTAAAAAAATTAAAATATTACGTTTAATTCAAACATATGGAAACGCATAACACATTTCAAAACCCAATTTCAGCTGTTCTCATCTACAATCGGAAAATGATCCGAATTTTTTCAGCAGCCCTGTATATGATATATGGATTTGTATATATTAACTACATGCATGCCAAAATTTATTTCACTTAAGAAATAGTATCTATTAGATCGCTTAAGAGATAGAATACATCGCCGATTGTGCAATGAAACGATCGTAAGTCTTAATAAAGATATTCCATCACTTTTTATAGCATTATTTAACTTAATTAGAATACTTCAGTTGAAAATTCCCCTTCAGCAATTTCCTCTAACAAGGAGAATGGTACGTGAATAGTTTTGTGCAGTCCTGCATATGGGGTATAGAATTTATATATAACGAGTATCATGCAAAAAATTAGTTAAATTTAAATGCGCATAAAATTTTTAAAACGTGCACTCCAGCAATTATTACTCAAAGACAGTACTGCAACCTATTTCTTTCTGTGTCCCTGTAAATAAATATAAAATGCTATGAATGACCTGTTCTAACGTGTTCGTAGTGAAATACGGTGATTTATATAAGTTTCAATAAATTTGAAAGAGCTTAATGTCATTAAATGTTTTGCAAACGATTACCCCCCATACGCCATAGTGTAATGGAATTCTGCCCCTGGAGTGCCCCTGTAAACGAACTATTAATCCTACATATTTCATGTACAATACCAAACATAGTTTAATAACCCTAAATAACCTTTATCAATTGCATGAAAATCCGAGTATACTTTCTAGAGTTAGAGCGTAAACAGACGGCCAGACAAACCGAATGCAAAAACGGATTTCAACTTTTTTGGAAAGCGTTAAAAAATACTGAGGTAATATTCTTTATTTTGCTTTAATTCATTTAAATTATCGCTGAAAAAAAAAACTATTATTAGATATAACATGTACTAAATATGTACATGTCTTAAAAATATTTACTAGGATAATGTAAACGCAGGAAATTGACACTTGTTTTTGGTTTACCTATGATAATATTAAAGAATGATGAAAGTTAAATAATGGTGATTATTACGAGATGTTTTAAAGGAAGATACTGTGAGATTTTTCAAGATTTTTCAGTAATTTTTTAATTATTTATTAGTGATCGTCAGAAATAGACAAAAAATTGTTATTTAACATATTAAATGCATGCATGTCTATAGTGCAATTATAGCTCTCTTTAAATCGTAAGAACTCACCAGTTAAAGCTGAGAGTAAAACAGTCTTGCTTCAAGCGTGGATAAATTCTTCAAATGTTTTCTGATAGGAAAAGGAAATCAGCTAATACGATTAACACCGCGATAATTGCTTGAGAATTTCTGTGATGCATATTAAAGAAGCAGAGAAACTTTGTGATTTGGAATGAAGTTTATCAGAATATATTTATACCGGATCAGCCAAAAGTTCGTTAAAATTTTAAAAACTCATAAAAAAGGAACACATTATGATAAAGGAGTGCGGTTTGTAAGAAAGGGCTCTCAAGGTAGTAAGATTTTTTTTTAGCAGCATAAAAACAAAAAAAAAAAAAAACAATCAAACAAACAAACAAACAAAAAAATTTGTTAAAAATAAGTAGAGGGCACTGACGACCCGAAACCCAATGAACAGGACACCAATTCGTTTGTTCTTCCAATAACAAATGTTCAACATGACCTCCAGTACATTCTACGACACTATTGTTGTTCTGTTCATTGTGTTTCGAATAGTCAGCGCCCTCTAAATGTGATTTTTTAACTTTTTTTTTTTTTTTTTTTTTTTTTTTTTTTGCTGCTAAAAAAATCCGACTACCTTGTGAGCCCTTTTTTGCAAACCGCACCCCTTTATCATAATTTCTTTCATTTTTATGAGTTTTTAAAGTTTTAACGAACTTTTCGCTCACCCGATACTTTAAATAAAAGAATACAGTTATATGAAATGCATAAGAGTACAATAATATTAAAATCTAATTATTAGTAATGATTCAAACCTGTTGGTACGTTTTGATAATAATACGTTAAATATGAAATACAAGTTTCAGATATGCATTTAAGATATAAGTTTTTAATTTAATTTTTCAGTTTATATTTCAGATGTTTTTTAGTTTAACTAAAAGAATTAAAAAGTTTGTTTGCGTTTATATGAACTCATATATATTTCTTTCGTGACAATATATATCTCATATATATTTCTTTCGTAGTTCTTTCCAACTCATATATATTTCTTTCGGTTTTGGTGACGTACTTTCTGTAAGGAATTTTTATTATATGACAAAATCGCTGGCTTTATGAATTTTTGTAAATTTCAAAACGAATTTATTTATTAATAAATTAAAAGTGCAGTCGTGGTAAAATAAAAGTGTACCCCATACCAACTCTGTCGCAAATCATTGTATAAAAATATGACTAGTACCAATCGATTAGTAATAAAGCTAATGCTATAGTAAAATTTTGCTCAGGCGGTCGTCTGCGCAAAGAAATTGTATCAAACATTAAAATTTTCAATCCTAATTCGTAAGTGTGACTTCATATTTGGGTTATTAGGAAAATTTTACTTCAGAATACGAAACAAGTCATTGGTTCAAATACACTGCCAAAGAATTAAGAATGTTTAAAGTTTGAAACTCTCAGTGTTAAATTAATTTTTAATTGTTGAAAAACAGATTACAGTGCGGGTATTTTTTTAAATATAACTCAAAATTACTTCAGAATGAGTTCTAACTACTTACCAAATTATCTGTAATTTTGTATTGATATATTTGAAGCTTATAGAAATAATTTCTGCTAAAACACGCATTTTTTAAACTTCATATTCTTTTTCGAAAATAAATTAAATATAGTAAAGTGAGGACAGACGCTGCTTTCGGACAGATGCCGCAGAGATTGTAATGGCGACACTAGCGCTCCCTAGGCCAAATTAAGAATTTCTTTGTGTGCCTAAGTGCTGTCTGTTGTGTTGTATGCGTTTCCACTGCTTAACTATTAGTATTCAAATATTTCTGCCAGCTTTTATGCTTCAAACCTGCGTGGTAAGTTGCTAAAATTATTCTAATAAAGTTTTATTACATATTTTAAGCCAAATAAAGAGATATTTATTTCCAAAACCGATTGTAACTGTAGACTATATTCTTGTAGAATACAGACATGTGCTTGCCTTTCTCTCGCGTCATTCAAATGACACAAAATGGTTGTGCGGCATCTTACCCTCCACTGTGGGACAGATGCCTCACTTAGGTTGAAGGACAGATGCCGCAAAATATATTTTTGTTTTTTGGTTCAAAAAATTCATCACTACAATTTCAGTAGAACTTACATATAAATGAATGTATATTCAGCGCATTTCTTTATTTAAGTACTATTTGTTTAACCCTTTATGTACTGAATTACAAATTCATGAAAATTTTATCTTCTAAAGCATTTTTCGTGAATTGTTTAAACTACATTAGAAGATTTAAATAATCATTTAATAAATTTTAGAAGAATTTTAGAAGAATTGAAGGATTTAGAAGGATTAATTAAATTTGAATTTAGAGGGATTTTGTGCAATATTTATAACCCTGCTCAAATTTTTATTTTAAATATTTTTTGTTTTTTTTTAATTAATTTTTTTTAAATGCTGAATCTAAATTAAAACTTATATATTCCTGTTTGTTTAAATGAAACAAAATTGAAATTCTATAAATAATATTTCGAGTTATAACAACTTTAAATTACCACACTTTTTTAACAAAATTTAAATTTTAAATTGAATATATATATATATATATATATATATATATATATATATATATGAGAAATTTTATCATGAGATTTTGTTTACAAATGATATGGTTAACCATCACAAAAAATTTCAAAATTTTAACTCAATAAATATTTTTTTTTTTTTGAAAATGTGTCCCGGACCCCCTTAAGAGCAAACTACAATGGTCGCCTGGATATAAATAAGTGGTTTATATCTTTTTTGTAATTATGCTATCTATTGTTTCCAGTCAAATGTTTTTTTTTGCCTTAAGTGTTATTTCTTGACACACTTGCACTTTTCCAATTTCGTTAAACTTTTCACAATTTAGTGATATATATAATTTTTGTAAGTTTACTGTTATTTATTTTCGTTTTAAGTAGTTTGAGAAAATAAAAATGTGATTTGCTTGAAAAAAAATAAACAGCCCATCATTTTTCTCCATGCGGCATCTGTCCCACACCCCATGCGGCATCTTATCCATCACTTAAAAAATGATGTTAAAAAAGGACCTGTGGGAAAATAATTATGACTACTTTATTAAGAAGGTTTTAACTTGCTTAACATAGAAATTAGATTCTAAAGGGTTTGATCAATGATTTCTGGTACTTAGTTTGTTATTTTTTGCTTTATTGTACATTTTAGAAGAAGAAAAGAAAAACTGCGGCATCTGTCCTCACTTTACTATATATATATATATGTGTGTGTGTATTCGAAATTAAATTTCGAAAACAAATATAATTTGTAACCAGTAATTTTTTAATTGATATCCATTTCTAGAAGTTTCTAATATGTGAATTTAAAATTATAGTTCATTATTTCCTCTAGTTTTTGAATTATGCTTAAAAAAATTACTGGGATTATAATCTGTTTTAGAAAGATTAAATATTAATCAGTCATTTGGGGTTCTAAGTTTTAAACCTTCACAATTCATAAACTATTTACTTGAATTATTTCCTGTTTGGTATCCAAAGGTATAATTAACAGATGAATCTAAATATGAGGCCAAATTTAAGTATTAGTTTTTTAACTTATAAAGTTTAGCGCAGTTTATGTATATGTAGAGGACCCCGTTAGGAAAATTTAAGTATAACAATTATCAATAGGCATTATTATCGATTGATAGAAATCACAAATTTTCATGATGAATTACAGTAGAGATGATGGTGTTGTTCTTTTTTTCTGGACCACTACCATAGTGTACAATGTGCTGCAAATATTACAATGAATTAAAATGTTTCAAGAAACAGATTAAACAAACAAAGTTTCAAATTACATATTTATTCAACATAAATATTAAAGCTTAAAATTTTTCTATTATAAATCATTATTGAAATTCAGACATAGATTCTTATCTCCGTAATAATTTTACTTGGCAACTTGCATGTTTAACACAAAATACTCTGATCAAAACTCACCCCACACAAGTTCAACTTACAAAAATATATGAATGTGTACAATATGTTTTTGCCCTCACATAGGCAGAATTGAGAGAAATTTATGAAATTGCTACATTGTATTAGTCCTTTTCTATATAGTCACCGTGCGCAGTAACACATTTCTGTAAACGGTATTTCAAAAAGAGGGCGAAGGTTGTATTCCAGGAGGCGCGATATTAGACCCAAAGGGGCTCATTTTTCAAACTTTTGCCGAACCCCACATGTGACATTTTGTTGGAAAGGTCTGTGACCACTTATTCATGCTATGCACCTCCTGAGCCCCTCCCCTAAATTTGATGCCCGTGGGGCATGAATAATGTCCGCCAAATTTAGAAAAGTGCCCACGGAGGTCAAATTTGGGAGAAGGTCTCGGGAGATGCATAGGTTAACAGCTAGTTGTAATGAAATATTGGAAAACGTGCATTAAATGAACTTTTTTTTTGAAAATTGCAAATAATAAACAGACATTATGATTAAAAATAGCAAATTAGATAAATTAAAATAAACATATTTAAGTTTTGCACAGAAAAATTAAATATTCTGATATTCAATTATTCAGAATTATTCAATTTAAAATTAAAATGATGTGTATCGCGGTATGCAAGACTCCAGTAAAAACATAATGGTATTATTTTCCCAATTTTGAGTGGATTTGTAAAACGCATGCGTAATATATGAAGCCATGTCATTCGCTTTAAACATCTTAAAACAGCCAACTTAATGGTTGTGTATAACATTGTAATGAAAAGGTCTCCCCCTAGTGCATACATATATGAACTGTATCCGTGTTTTCAAATTAAATCTTTAACAGGGTCTCACTGGTCCGTTTTTTTTCAAACAAGTAATTCCTAAGGATAATTTTCGCAGCAGGGTTTATCATCATTTGCAATAGACATAATTATCGGCGTAAGTTTTTACCAAATTTTCAAGAAAAATCTAAAAACAAGATTTTTGTCTGAAAATAAATAATTTTCCCCAAAAAGGGGACAAATGGGAGTGCTGGATATAAAATTAGTGGGTATTACCTGAAATGAGATGACTGTGGAGGCCATCTAGTGGTAAAAATGTGTTACTCTGAAAAATGAATTGATAGTGCAGCGACACTACTACTCATACGTTTTTAACATTCGTGAGCTATTAACGTTAGTGCGTTCTTAACATTTGTGCAGCGTTATCAATTGGTGACATTTTGAAAAATATTGGTAGATAGCTCTCACATTAAAACTTAACTTATCATTTAGCTATACTAAGTAAACTCTCTTAATGAATTTTATTTCGATGAATGCCTGCTAGTGATTGTAAAATCAAACATAAAGATCTAGGAAAGGTGACTTTAAGCGGAATTGCAGTATAGGTGTAGATTCACGGTCGTCCGTCGCCACGTGACGACTAATGCTTTTGCTTTGGCGACTTAATTTCGGCGTCTAAGTCGCCATGCTTCTTATAGGGATGCCCCTTTTTCGCTGAATGATTTTCGGACTATTTTTTTTTCTTATCAATCGCGGGATTATGTCTCTTCCATAACCCTGCAATATTTACCGCTTTTCTTTTTTTCTTATTGCCCATATAAAAAAAATATGATTAAACATGGACGCTACATTTCCGTGGAATCGCAAATTTATTCTTTTCTTTTAAAAAACTGCGATCTCCGCGAGAAAAAAGACGTTTGATGTGCATGTGCGCTGCGAATAATTTCAACAGCTGTGGTATACCACAGTTAGCTCGCGACGAAGAAAAGTTTGAGCCAAGAAAAGAGTATGTTTGGGCCCCACTCATTAAATTTGTAACTCTGGGATTATTTAGATATATTCTTACAGCTAGACACTAGACATCGCCATGCGATTCTTCTACGAATTATCAGAATTACTCGAATTATTATTCATTTATTTAGAAGATTTCTGAAAAATCTATTTGTCAATCGGTCATGAAAATAAATCGGGAATTTTCTCGATCTGTCATAACTTTGTAATAACCGTCATGGGAAAATCCGGCAAATTTTGTCGATCGCTAGCTAAATAAAACCACGAATTTCATCAATCGTTCACGAAATAAAGCCGCAAATTTCTTCAATATGTCGTGAAATAAACCGTGGTTTTTGTCAATTGATCGATAGAAAAAACACTATTTTCGTCAATCGGTCTTATAGGAAAAACCAAGATTTTTGTCAATCGGTCATTAAAAAAAAAAGACACGAATTTTGTCACTCGATCAAAGGAGAGGGGGGGGGGGGAGTCAAATTCAATCATTCCCGAAAACCCACGCAAATATGAACAATCGAAAGAATTGAATTTTGTCAACCGGTCGGAGGAAAAAACGGGAGTATTGACCATTTTTTTTTACGATCATTTGACGAAATTTGTAGGAACATTTTTACGATTCTTTGACAAAATTCACATTTTTTTCTGCAATCTTTTGACGAAATTCGGGTTTTTTCAGCGGTCCTTTGATGAAATTAGCGAGTTTTTTTGTGATCATTTGACGAAATTTGCGGGGTTTTTTTTCGGGATTATTTGATGAAATTGTCATTTTTTCCTGCGATCCTCTGACAAAATTCCGGTTTTTCGCGATTCTTTGACGAAATTCGAGTTTTTTTTCTCGATCCTCTGGCGAAATTGGCATATTTTCCTGCGAACGATTGACGAAATTGATTTTTTCGGTGACCATGTGTAGAAATTTGCGATATTTTTTTATGTCCGAACTTTTGGACCCGAATACTTTAAACTTTCGGAAATTTTGGAACAGTATCACCTCTCTAATAGTCTGTGATAAGATTTTTTAAAGATAATTTTTCTTGAGTTTTCTTTTGTGTTTTCTTGTCTCTCTTCTTTTATTGTTGTTCTTTCTTTCTTGTGTTTTTCTTGTGCTAAAACAAGCGTTAGAATTGTATTTTGAATTTTATAGTGCAAAATAATAATACTCACGCATTCTCAATTTTTTTATATGTACTCTTGTAGGACAAAATGAAAATAAGAAATCTCGTTTTACTAATATTCTACACTACAGTGATTGCTTATGCATATATTTTTAAATCGTATCTTGGCCAACTTTATATTCTGAACTGTAGATAGTTTAAAATTTATATTACATTTAATTTATGGCCAAATTAGAACTTTGTGATTAAATTAAATGTATACATTTGATATATTTAGTTTATGTTTTGTTGTACATGTGTATACATTAAACAAATTATTTTTCACTTTGAATTCATGAGTTTTTTCATATATAAACATTATTGCTTTTGTGCCATTTTCTCATAATGTGGCGACTGGATTTTTTGGATTTAGGAGCCACTGGCTTCTTAAAAATTTTAAGAATCTGCACCTATAGATTGCAGCCAGATGGATATGGAAATTTGATTTCGTTATTGTAACTTGTTTTTTATTTTTCCGTATGTGGTACATATATGCTCCAGACCTCCCAAACTCGGCCCTTGCTGCTTTTAACATATTTAAAATTGCTTTTAAAGTTTCCCGGTGAGATATTCTGTAATCGGGTTCGTAATACCACCTTCCTAACATTCTTTCTTTCGTGAACTTCGATTTCATCTTAGGCGCAGACTTTACGGGGGCGAAATTGACAATCAAACGTACTTCTACCCCTAATTTAAAAAATGCCCTGTTTAATAGCTGTGATTAATTAAGATAAAAATAACTTTTTAAAACTAGTGATCTTTGCCTGATTCGTCCCCATCGTCCCCTTTAAGTCAGTGCCTATGGATTTCATAACAAAATGTGCAGTCAAATCCCATATTTTACTGAGTTTAGATTTACACTAATTTAGTATATTTCTCAATTCTAATTCTATCAATTGAAGATTTTAAATTTTCTATGGCGTATATTTATAATTTCTTTATATATTTAACTTTCCTTGCAACCATATTTAGCTATTTATTTAGCTGCATATTTATCATAATACACTATACATACATTTAAAATTTTTCTTATAAATTTAATTTTCATTCATTATTACTGCATAAAATATATTGGAATTTTAAGCCAAATGTATTTCAGAGTGATCTAACGTTTCTGGGATTTGGAATTTTCCAACTTGGTGAAAAATGTCTAGTCCAGGATTCGAAGCAGGGATCTCTTGATTGAAGCCGCCAATGCTAATCTGGAGGACCTAATTCACTTAGTTGTGTGAATTAAGTTTTCCAGATTCGTCCGGGATAGCTTGTTGGCAGAGCATTGGCAGCTTCAGCCAAGAGATCCTTTGTTCGAATCCTGACCTAGATATTTTTCGCCCAGTTGGTAATTTGCAACTCATACGATTTATTTACCAATTAGGATAATTGTGTTAAAATTAATCTTGTCTAACGTTTCTATATTTTTTTTATTCACAATAGAGCTTGAAATATTTTGATTATTGTTTTAAACATGCTAATTACTCAAAGTCTAAAAATATGGCTAAACGGTTTGAGAAAATGATAAGTGATTTAAGTCTTTAAGATATTGGCAGAAAATACATTGCAATATTCCAAAATTATAATTCTAATTAACTTTTAATTTTTCAAGAGACTTACATTGTTGGAATACCAATGGAATTTTTATGTGAAATAATGCAGTAAACGGAACTGTCAGAATTTTAGCTACAACTATTTCCAAACAACAAGCTCCATAGTAGAATTTGCTAGCAAATCTTGTAGACATCTATCACAAAAATTAATTTTGGTAATAGGGATAGCAGGGACTATTTAGAGGAGGTTAGTGGGTAGCAGCCTCACTATTTGATATTTAGGAATATAACGGTCATCAGACTCATTTTTTTTTATAGAAATTACACAAAATCTAAAATTCCTTACACAAGTCGTTTCAGACTTGATTAAAATAGAAACATTAGCATTAAATAAACACTTTTACGCACAGAAATTCATAATTATAAAAGTAGGAAATCTGAGTTTGATTTCATGAAATTTTTATTCACATTACTAACAAGGCGTAAAACCAACCGAGTGGAAAAGTTTCCAAGCCAGGATTCGAACCTGCGTATTTGGCTCAGCGCAGCAACGCTCTTCCAACAAAGCCACCTGGAACGACACACTAAGAGAAACCCTTCACTCATATATTGTCGCCTCAGAGAAATACACTATATGGCCAACGGTGACCGGTCACTTGCGATTTTAGACGTTTTGTTAAATATCTAGAAAAATACATGAGGAATTAACCTGAAACTGCAGATGTGTAAACAGTATAGTATAGGTCATATATGTCCGCGAAGATCTTTTCCTGAAACCCCATAGGGGGCCGTCAACAAATTTAAAAATTTCGAATAACTTTTGGATAACCCTGTAAAAACTAATGTAGCAAAAGCGTTCAAACACGAAATTATTAATAAGTGACTTATTGTAATATACTGTGTTCATATTTATGAGGATACCATGTATACTCGTACAGAAATGACGGTTTTTATAAAAACAGCCCCAAATTTCGCCAAGTTTTTTGCTTATAATTTGCAGAGTTCTAAATATAAAAAAAAAGTTTTTTTCAGGAAATAGGACAAACAATATTGTACACAACACTTTGTAATCAGAATTACAAAATAATAAAAATTGCATGAAAAATGAGCAGGTTTACTAAAAAATGTTTCACTGCGCATGCGCGAATGCAATCAAAATATAATGTGAATAATGTATTAGCTAAGTATATAGAACAACTTTTGTCAAAGTCTCCAAATCATAGCTTGAAAATTCTGAAAATAATCGTCGATAGAATAAGCTCGAAATCCGTTGTTCCCAAAAACAAGCAAAAAGATCATGGGTTGTATCAAATATCTGTTGATTAGTGACAAGATAGCGTGCACAATATTGCGCGTACTGGGCGCGTACGTATACTATACTTGGATACAACCATTGATCTTTTTGCTTGTTTTGGGTAACAACGGATTTTGAGCTTATTCTATAAACGATTATTATCAGACTTTTCAAACTATGTTTTTGAGACTTTTAAAATAGGTGCCTTATACACTTAGCTAACACATTTTGCACATTATATTTTGATTGCATTCGCGCATGCGCAGTGAAATGTTTTTAGTAAACCTGCTCATTTTTATCCAATTTTTATTATTTTTTAATTCTGACTGCAGAGTATTGTGTACAATGTTGTTTGTCATACTTTCTGAAAAGAACTTTTTTTTTTATATTAAGAACTCTGCAAATTATAAGCAAAAAACTTGGCAAAATTTGGGGCTGTTTTTATAAAAATCTCCATTTCTCAACGAGTATACATGGTATCCTCATATAAATGAACACATTACATTATAATAAGTCACTTATTAATAATCTCGAGTTTGAGCGCTTTTGCTACATTAGTTTTTAAAGGTTATCCAAAAGATATTCGTTCTTTTTTAATTTGTTGACGGTCTCCTATGGGGTTTCGGGAAAAAATCTTCGCGGATATATATGACCTATACTATACGGTTTATACACCTGCAGTTTCAGGTTAATTCCTCATGTATTTTTCTAAATATTTAACAAAACGTCTAAAATTACAAGTGACCGGACACCTCAGGCCATATATTGTAGTAGGACATCTAGTAATAATCGAAAATGATATATCTGACTTACTGCTATGAAAAACTATGTCTGAATCTAGTGGAACAGTAGGGAATTTTTATAAAACACATCTGAGGTAAAGTATTAAACATAACTTTGTGTTTCAGAAGTTGTTCCACTAGATGCAAACACAGTTATTCATAGCAGTCAGACATCAGTAATTCAGACATCTCATTTTTTATTATTATAAGATGTCCTACGGTTGCTCTGATGCGACAATATGTTGGTAAGGCTGCAACCGCAGTACAAAATGAGATAAATACATGAACCCCACCCCTGCGTTAAAATGAGTCGAAATTAATTCAGCGCCGATGAAAACAATTTTTCACTCTGGTGGTTTTAAGCCTTGTTAGCAATATGAATAAAAAATTCAAGTAATCTAATTCAGACTTATTATTTCATGGTCATATTTCATCGTTTAAATTATTATAAAAAATATTTTCTATATCCGTGCTAATACAACATTCTCAAAGTGAGTCATATTTATCAATAATAAGTAGTTTTGTTAGTTTAAAAAATATATGTCAGACTACAACTAAAATCTTTCTGTTCACAGCTGTGTACATGATATAAAAAAAACTGTGAGTACTCTTCCACTCCATCCTAAAAATACAATGGCCTAAATAATGACTACGTTGAATCCTGCATGAGGTGTAACTGGAAACAATACTTAAAGTTTTCTATATACTTATATAAAACTACATACAAAAACCCATATCTACCCTATATATATAAAACCCTAATGAAATTAATTAATGAAACGATTTTATGAAATGACTGATTAAATGACTGATTATGTTTCATGACTATTTCTCCTAAAATATTGAATATTATGCCATGAAATTAACACCACAAATCCGTATTGATCCGAAGATATCAAAACTGCCCAGTAAAGAAAGAAATTGCTGGCCAGCAGTAAGATAGCTGCTGGCAAGGATGGAGAAGTGCTGGCAAATGATCTACCATTGCATGACCGCTGCTGGACTGCTTTAGTCAACTTTGTTGTTGGAAATTATCAGATAAAATTCTGATGGGCTTCCGTTTTATCTCTTTCGCTGGCCCACCACACCATGGAAGTGCACGAACTTTTGCAGTATTCTTGCTGGCAACTCTTACGCTAGGTGGCGTAATTCATCTAACTTAAAAAAATTCACTAATTGTAATTTTTATTCAAATATTTAAATCTGAAGTGTACAAATATTTAAACAATTACGTTTCAAGTTTAACAAATAATAATTTATTAGATTTTTAAATATTTTGTCAAGTCTATATGAAAATAATAGTTATTTTTATCACTCCGCGGCAGATTAATGAATTTGAACACAAATCTGAAATGAATATCTTAACACAATTTAAGCTGTCAAACTTTTTTTTATAAAAAAAAAAAAAAAAAAAAAAAAAAAAAAAAAAAAAAAAAAACCTGTAAATAATATATCACCACTGCCACCAACAAAATAAATAAGTAAATGAATAAATAAATGCATTCTTTATTTCAACGTACCTTTTTTTCTTCTTAAATCTGGTTTTACTAAGTTACAAAGGATTTCGGTTTTCGTTATTTACACAGTTGAGAATCAATCAATGTATAAAATATATATAGGATTTCTATTCAATACAATAATTTCTATAAAGGTTTAATGATTGGGAACGCAAATCACAAAAGAAACAAACTTGAAATAGTGTAATGAGAGATTGTAAACAACGAACGGTCGTAGAATACATTGAAAGTACTTGTTCATGCCCGATCACGAAAGCCAAACAGCGCCGAACGTGGCTAGTACTTGAGAGGGTGACCACATGGAAACAGCTGAAAGTTCAGATGTTTCTATTATAGACACTTCTATATCTGTTGGTGAAACTAGCTCATAGAAAAACGGCCGTTGTACTTTTTCTATAAGTTTTTTTTTTTATAGAATTCTATAAGAACTTTTTGAAAGGGAAAGTGCTCGGCCAGCAAAGGAATAGCAGTAGGATATATGCTAGCACTGCAGAAAAAGTGCCGCATTGGAGTAATGTGATGACATGCCAATGCTGGTCTGGTGTTGGTCATCACCGATGGTCCAGCTGCATTCCGCACGGACAATTTTGTACTGGTTTAAGTAATGACACCATTGCACTTTACCGCTGATAGCAGTACTGGCTACCATCTTTTTCTTCCAGCTGATGGCCCACTATTTTTTTCTTTGCTGGATGGTATTAGAATTTCAAAATTTGAATTAGTTTTCGATATATTAATTTTTTTCTAATTTGAATTTCATTATTTTTATGATGGCAACCAAATTACTCTATTTTTGTGGAAAAACGGGGAAATCGGATAAAGATAGGGACTATTAGATTTCTTCTTTTCGTCATTTTGAAATTAAAATTGTAATTATCTTTTATATCTATCGGTAGTGAAGACAATATTGCGATTAAATTATGTTTTTCAGGAAAATTTTAAAAAATAATTCATTAAATAATAATAATAATAATAATAATAAATAAATAATAATTTCTTATTTAGTTTAGTTAAATTTTCGTCATTTCAAGAGATATGTTTTGCATATTTTAGAAAGGTTATTATTTCAAATTATTGCCAATCTTGGAAAACGAGCGAAGAATACTATTTCCTTACGATTAAAAATTTATTTACATGTGACTATTTAAAACACAAAAAAACTTCAGTATTAAATTATTACATGTTTAAAAGCAGGAAAAGATTGAAAATTACATCATAAATATTGTATTTACTATGACCATGGCCTACTATGATATATAGATATATAGTAGATCTAGTATGACTTGACTATGACTATTAAAAGAGAAATAAACCTTTTAAAATAATAAATTCATTAATAGGTATTAAAAGCAGTAAATGCGGGGAATTACGTCATTTTTAAAATGACTAAGTAATAATTCTGCTAAACAGTTTACATTTAAAAATATATTTACGAGACTTTTATTTCATATTTCGAGATGCATTTTTTATCGTTTGTCAATTCCAAAGATATTGTTTTGTGCGTGTGTTCCCATAACAACAAGATGAATTTGATTTCAATAAAAATAATAACGAGTTTTTACAAGTTCATTGAGGCTACACATTTTAAAATTAAATAACGTATATACCCGTTAATCTTAAAAGAGAAAAAGAACTTAAAAATAAATAAATTATTGCATGACAAATGCATTTAATAAGGGAAATTACGTCATATTTTAAAAGGATACATTTAAAACAATTTTCATTCCTCAGAATTTTAATGTGATTTCAAATGATATAAGAGAAATGCGGCTGGCAAATATATTTGTATATTACATTACTTGATGCAGCATAAATACAGGTAAATGTATTCGCAATATACTTTAAATTAAAATTCGCTAAATACATATTAAAAAATTCGGATATTCTTATTAATTAATATAAACAATATGCAATGTAAAAAAAAAAATCTGCATGATGGTTTATCAAAATAGAGAGAAAAGTTAATGAATAAGCAATACCTCTTCCTCAAAATATCCAAAACTCGATCAAAACATAGAATATAAGTGCAAACAGAATGGTTTTCAATACCATAGTTCTTGAAAGCCGGTCCCAAGCAGACGGAGTATTTTAACGTCGAACCTAAAGGAAGAATATAGTCCATAGCGTCTTTATAAAAGTCAGAAAGATAGCGACATTTTTAATCGTTTTATACAAGCTGATTTTCAAATGTGTAATTGATCTTGCTTATGAACCCCACAGTCATCAGTTGTTACGACAAGGATGGATGAGGCCATGGTAACAAAAAAATGCCCCATTCAAACGGAGAAGCATGGCAACCCGATTACAGAAGATAGCCGCCGCTATGGTCATAATATCATTCAATCTTTCGTAACCAGGTAATACTTTTTAAACAGGTCACATTACCACATTTTCAGGAGCTGCGAAGTCTGAACGGGGGTTGGCGGGCGCAGCTCGCAGGAAGCTGACCCCCTCACCCACCCACCCCCACCCCCAATATATATATAAATCAAAGAATGAGATTCAGAAAAATAATAACTTTGATACTGTGATTTTTTTTTTTTTTTGTCTGCATATAATGTACCATAAGTAACGAAAATAGTTAACTTAATGATGTGTATTTTGACTGATTATTGAAGTATATCTGAAATTTCCTGTACTAGTTTATAGTTAAGAACAAAGTAACGCCACGAAAATCGTATAAAATAAACTATTAAATATTTCTATTTGGAAAATGTATATGCATAATTTTCAACTCAAATTCAACATAGTCAAGAAAAATACTAAATTTTGAATTTATCATATTAAAAAGGAGTATCTAAATTCAGACATACGTTCTTTTTCTATGTTTTACTTATTTGAAACCTGCATAATACGCCTTCTTGAAAATTTCATTACTAAACCAGAGTTTAAAAATTGCAAAAAAATATTGCATTTCGTTTCTTTATTACGATATAAAAGTAATCAAAATTGCACCAAACATCATTTCAAAATAGTCTATAATATTTCTAATTTTAACATAATCGATACTGGAGTGACAAATTTTTTATAATACTTTTAAAACCTATAGCTTGCAGAAATCTAAAAATACTGCCAACTGTCTGGACAAATTGACAAATGGTTCAAGCATTTACGACGTCAGCAGGAAATACATTCACAAGATTAGAAAAATATTGTTCTCGTTAACTGAAAATTTTCGAAAGACTTATTTTTGCACTATGAAATAATTGCATTACACAGCTGAAATGATCATAGTCTATTGTTATTACTATTATTATAACGGGATACTACAAAATTTCGCCTAAAACTTTCTTTATGGAATTATACAACTTATAAAACAAATAAAATTTGAGCTCAAATAGTGTAAAACGTGTTTTTTTTTTTTTTCCAGTTGTAAATAAGTAGGAAAAGTAAATTGAAAAATTGTTCAAAATACAGTAATAAATAGCTTTATGATAATTAAATATTCCTGCTATTAATTTTGAAAAAGTTACACAATTTAAATTTTGATAATTTTTCTCCAGAGAAAATTCACCAATTAGAAATTTTTTTGTTTTGTCGTAACAAGATCATAAAAAGGCTGCATAAGTCTATTAATTTAAAATTAGTTAGATTGTAATAAAGGAAAAATTCAGATTTACACTACTTTTTCGCACCATTTAAACTGCTATTTGGTCAGTAACAATACTGACCGTACACAAAATGATAATGGTGACATTATATCTGAAACATATGTTAACAAATGCCAAAAAATGCATCATTAACATATCTAAATAAATAATTACACTTATATACTACTGTGATCAAAACGAACGTACCAGGAATGGTGGTTAAAACAAAAGGTATCAATTTTTTGGTGAACATTTATTGAATTTTCTTCAAAGTAATCTCTTACGACTGCAATGCACTTCTGCCAACGTTTTTTTTTTCAACCATCAAAGCATGCCTTTGTTGCTTCTGTGAAACCCCTTCAGAGTTCATAGAAAATATTCTTTTATAGAATTAATTGATTCAAACAGTGACTACGAAGAGTCAGTTTCAACCGTGGAAAGAACAAAAAATCACGTGGTGTCATATCAGGTGAATAAGCAGCTTGTGGAGCCGTATTTGTTGAAGTTTTGGTTAAAAACTCACAAATAAAAATTTCCCAGTGATAAGGCGCATTATCGTGGTGAAATACCCAAGAGTTTTCTAGCCACATTTCAGGCGATTTTCGACGAATTGCTTCATACAAACGACAAAAACTATTTAAATACTAATTTTTATTGACTTTCTGGCCAGTTGGTAGGAATTCATAATGTACAACACCACGGCAATAAAAGGAAAGAGACAACATTACCTTCATTTATGAGTGACTTTGATGCGGTCTTTTCGGTCTTGCTTCATCTTTCAAGCGCCATTCGCTTGATTGTTAATCTGTTTTGTATCAAAATCATACATCTACGTTTTGTCACCAGTAATAATGCGTTTTAGAAGGAATCGGAATGATCAAGCATATCTCGGGCCACATGAGCACTTTGTTGTTTTTTGAACAAATTAAAAAAATTTAGAGCAACTTGAGAAGCGCTACCCTAAATGACCTTTTAAAATTTCTTGACAGAACCAAATGGTATAGGAGAATGTTCAGTAATGTATTTTATTGTCAAACGACGATCACCAAGTATCAGTTATCTGACCTTATCGACAATCGATCATTATTAATCTTGATCATTAATCGAAGTGGACTGTCTGCCAGACCGTGGATAATCTAGAACGCATTCTCTAAAATCTTAAAAAAATATATACCAATAAATTACTGATGCTTTTGATAAACAGTCGGCTTAAAAAGCTATTTGTAATATTTTTAATGCTTTTGTAGCACAAATTGAATTGCGGAAACAAAATTTAATGTACGTTCTTTGCACAATAACATTCGGCATTTCGGAAAATCAACGGAGTGAAAATTCTTATCTCATTATAGACAAATTTATTTACAGACGATAAAATGAAATAAATTCCTTACTATTGCCAGATGTTTATAGAAGTCGTAAAAATGTTTGATAAAAATTTTCAGACGATATCTACTTTAGATGTATTTTAAATGAAGCATTCCGCATAATTTTTTTTATCGCAGCAGTAAAACATGTAAAATTACAAATACAATTTAAAGTTCTAGAATCACGATTTAAATATTGGAATTTGCAATACAGCTATGCAACGTTTTTCTGCTACCCTTATACACAACTTATTTTTTCTGTAAGTATTTAAAGAAAGTTAAATTGCAAAGGCAGTAAAAAATCGTTTTTAAGTTCAACTTTCAAGCATTTATATTGTAATAATGCAAGTTCAAATTTGCACATAGTTTTTTTTAATAAATAAATAAATAATGAAAGCATAGGTCAATAAAAAATGCACAAGAACCCATTTGAGTCTTCGCAGAATTCGCAAAAAGTAGCGTTATGTTTTATAGTGCGTGTTTCCTATTTCTTGTAATATTTTACAAATTTAAATTTCTGCTTGGATATACGGTCTTCATTCACAATGATCAATTTTCAATTAAGCATAGTTCTTTCAATTTTAAAGACAGATGTGTGTTATTTTTTGTAACGATTTTGATGCCGATATTGGGATTTTTTTCTAATTACAAAGTTTTCTCAAACAGTGTCAGATGAAAATTTAAAACGTGTAACTTTTTCAGAATAATTAGGAAGATTTACTAACATTCAGAGGATATATTTGAGTCATACTTGAGACAGTTAGTTATAACCTTAGTTTGAACTTTGTATTTTCAATTTCTAATTTGAATATTCGTCAGTTAGAAAAATTACAGCTCGTATCAACATTTTGCGGACACCCTGTCTTTTCTAATAGCAAAGTAAAATTGTTATAATACTATTAAATTTGTCAAGAGTGTTACATACGCTCACGTCTCTATATAATTTTCCATGGGCATGACACTAACCAATCAACTACCAAAATAATACTGAGTCAATATTGTTACTATTAATTGTATCTTATTACTTTTGCAATATTTTGGAATATTATGGTCAATATTGTATACATATATTAGGTAATATTGTCATAAAATTTCTGATGTGATACTCATACGAAACATTTTTGTTTTATCTAAAGTATTTAAAATCCCAAACGTGGGCTTTAAATATTTTATACCAAACTTGGGCCTTAAATACTTTATACCAAACTTGGGCCTTAAATACTTTATACCAAACTTGGGCCAAGTGCAATTGGTATAACACCATTAAAATTGTCAAGAGAGTTACATTCACGTCTCTATATAATTTTCCATGGACATGACACAAACCAATCAACTGCCAAAATAATACTGAGACAATATTGTTACTATTAGTTACATCTTGATTACTTTTGGTTATATGTTGTAATATTATGGCCAATATTGTATGCATATATTAGATAATGTTGCCACAAAATTTCAGGTATAATTACAATCATACAAATTATCTTTGTTGTACATAAAGTATTTAAAGCCCAAGCTTTTATAGCATATAGCGTTTTGCGGAAGTAGCGATTAGTTACCTTAAGACGTAGCATAAACTTTCTCAAATAATTTTCTCGGATTGAAAAAAAGACCGTTTTTGTACGGTGCGGGTGTGACATAAAAATGACTTGGATTTTCGCTTTGTAATGCGTACTTCTAAATATCTGCGAATTATGAATCAGTAGGACATTGAATGCGTTTGTCATTAATTTAAAACATACACCAATCATTCTAAAAATGTAATTAATATTATTAAAATTATTATTACAATTATTCTGTAAATTTACCGAATAATTTCTCTGTTATTTAACAGAATCTCTGTTTTACTAATCTCTGTAATTTTACGTAACACTGTAAAAAGAAATCTGTAAAGTTACTAAAGTTTTTCTAGGAAACTAGGATTCCTAGAACTTTTTATGTAACGGCAACAACAAAAATTCCTGTAACAGCGTCTGTTACAGGAATTTTTCTTGTTGCCGTTACATAAAAAATTCTAGGAATCCCAGTTTCCTAGAAAAACTTTAGTAACTTTACAGATTTTTTTTCAGTGAAGAAGATAATGGATTACTAGTAGATTCTCTGGAATGCCACAGGAAAATTTTGACAGTATAGCCTTCTAACAATTACGTTATGAACTCATTTTCTGTGAATGCAATATATCATAAAAAATATGATTTTTTTCATATCTATACTTCTCATTAAGGTGTTAAATGAGTATATTCATTTATAATCAGACATAATTTTTTCCATGCTTTAATCTACCTGAAACAATTACATTTGCTGAAGGATACTTGCAGGGAATGAAGCTACTGTTATAAAAACGTGTCTGAGACACGGGGTAAAGATGAAAATAAGGAATTTTGCTTTGCAGCCACTGGCCGGTAGGTTGATTTTTTTTTTTTTTTTTTTTTTTTTTTTTTTTTTTTTTTTTTTTTTTTTAGTAGCCATAGTCGGTTACTGGCTAGTGAGAATAATTTATTTAGTAGTGAGTAAGTAGATTTATGTCTCTCAATATTTAATTAAAAAATATATATAATGAGTTTACAGTAAACAATTTCTGTACTACATAAAAATATTTTAATTTATATTGTTTTGAATAATTTCCAATCTATTTTAAATTTTAAAATAAATTAACAGGAAAGTTATGATAGCGTTTTCAATCCCGTTAAATAGGCGTGAGTAAGTAATGTAAATTGGGACTTACCCTTTTTCATGATATTTATCCGTTTATCGTGCAAATCCACGTTTTACTTTTAATCCAATGCGTATTAGTTGAGTATATTATTCACCTTTACCTTTGTAGAAAATTGTATTCTCTAATGCACAACTTTTATACCTCCTTTAATTAAAGAAATTGTAGACTTATGTAGATTAAATGAAGAAGCGGTAACATTATATATTTTTTAATTCACACAATATAGATTGTAAATAAGAGAGCATTTTTATATGTCTGTTTCCTGGATTAGCTACATGTTCAGAATGAAAGGAAATGTTTACATTACAAGATACATAACAATAACAATAAATCAGTTCACTGTAGTTTATGAGTCTCAATTTAGCCACTCCACAAGTCTTTATCTTTATAGAAATTTCAAGGTTAAATGCATTAGTATTATAAAGAGATTTATGGCTAAATTGAAACGATGTATTGTATATGTAACTTAAAAAATTAGCTTATTTTTAGCACAGTTATGCATCTTGATGATTTATGTCCACCAAGTTATACGCAACATGCTTGTGTCACACACAAGCATGCCACATCTTGTGTTACAACATGGTTATGTAAGCTAACGACAAAAGTCCCACTAATTATAGGTACTTGTGTAGCTAATTACATAAGTACATTTTTTTTATTAATTATTTGTCTAGAATTAAGATCTTTGGCAATAACAAAATAGGCATGTTTATCCACTGACTAGAAGATGTCAGAATGAAAAGATCTTCGATGGATCGTCGAAAAGATCATACCGGTGCAATGAGAAATCAGAAAAGACCGAGATGTTGGAAAAAAAGAAATGGAGAAAGCTCAAATCGGAAAATCATTCATTTGGCCAGTTCTTTCCATAATTTTAATAGCCAGTCTTTTAAGTTTATTCAGCGAGGGGCACTGGCGAATGCTTATTTTCATCTTTAACTGGGGGCTGCTTGATTTTCATCCTGATTTACAAATGAATAATTCTAGGTAAAATCAATTTACAAGACTTTTTTCTCATCAACAAGATTATCGTTCATTCCCTGGAAATGCTCATGTATTGTACTTCTTTGGCGTAGAATTGTTATAACATACTATTATTTAATATTTCGTGCGTGACGTTTTATCAGTGTCACACCCATACCAACCCACTTTCATTATAAGTGTACCCACAAAGTCCTGTTACCATTACAAAGCGTTATAATCCATAAAATGTAAGAGATCAATGATCGCCTTTTTTTTAAAAGCGTTTTTATTATCTAAAATTTTGTTGCATTCACAATTTTTACATTACCATGATAAAGCTAATTGTACAGAGTGTAAGGCATGCCCGTGCATAGCCAGACGTGACAACAAAAGGCGTACTCGCCTTACATTGTTCTCAGGATATTCAAGAAGATATATCACGAAGAATTGTGAGGAGATACGAGGTTATAAGGATATTCGAGAAGTATAATTAGTGATGCAATTTTAAATGTTGCTTAACAGTTTTGAGGATTTATCTTCAATATTTCATAAGTTATAAGGTTCTGTAAAGTTACAGGACATTGCAGATATCGTTTAGCATCATCTTAACATCTTAATGTCAACAACTAGTCAATTGGAATGTATATACTGAACAGTACTTAAAAAAACCCGCAAAAATTTATCTCAAATCTTTATTATTTGTAACCGGGCTTTGTGGTCACTCTGTAGGCAACACCCTCAACACAAAATAACAACATTTTAAAAATGTATCTAAAACAAATTAGTGCGAGTGACTACCATGCACTAAAATGTTTTTAGATAAAAAGTATTATCTTAAAGCCTTATCTTCAGCCATCCTCCGGTGAGAAAAATAAATATCATTTTTCTGTTGCAGGTGTGACAAAAAAATTGAATTTAAAAATGCTTACATTTCTTAATTAAATGGGGTAAAATTTTGCTGTAACTGAAATTCTCCTTCCTAATAGCAACAGAATATATATGTAAAAGTGGAATACCATAACATTAAATTTGTAGCTGTGCTAAAACAAGGAATTTCGTAGAATTGAGAGAAATGTTTTATCGTGCACAATAAATTTCCAAGTAAAAATATGAATTTTAAGAAAGCCTTTTCACTTATTTTTCATAACAATATAATACGTTCACATAAACACAGATGAAAAGTTATAAAATTATTATGTTTATTTTTTTTATGACGTAAAGCATATAGAAAATTAAATCCAAAAGCATTTAAGAATGCTCTGTAACTATAATAGTTCCAATTTCAACATAATCCACTTCAAAACTTGAAATATTTTAAATAATATTTTAAAAACATGTAGGTTACTGATCTAAAGATTGGACAGAATGAGAAATGATTAAAGAAATTTCGCTGTCAGAAGAAAATCCATTGCAAGATCTGAAAATTCTAGTTTTCTTTAACTGTAAATTTTTGCTAGACATATTTCCACAGTAGTTTCAGCTTCAATACATACCTGAAATTTACTTTTCAGAAATGTTCCAAGAATTTTTATTTAATATTAACATTAATGTGTATTTCTCGTTACAACTATATAAAAAAGAAAATTTTCGAATTTTTTTTTTTTTTTTTTTTTTTTTTTTTTTTTTTGTGATAAAAAAAAAGTATTAAATTGTGTTTTTTAATTGCATAAATATACAGGATAACCAATAAATTCGAAGTTAAAAAAATTAATTAGCCATAATTTAGTTATTTTTTCTTTTCTTTTTAGATTAAAAAGCTGGACCTTTTTATAGTTTATCTATGCAAAGACATGCCGTGAAACAGAAAGTTGGAGCGATAGAATTTAGAGGAAAAAAATATTCAGTATTCTGTAACATAAAGCCTAAATTTGGTCTACATATGAGGAAATGTATCAGCTTCGGCGTTTACTTTAAAAATGTGTAATTAAATTGAGTGTTGTAATATGTTAGAGAAAACTTTTCACACTAACTTTTCACTATGTTTCTAATATGATCTTTAAGCCGTAAATTTGAGCGAAGGGTTTGGAAATAAGTTTCTATGCATTATCCCCAAATTAAAACAAGTCCAAAATGCTACGTCGAATGGGCAAATGAGGTACGTTCGTACCATAACTAATTTTAAAAGTATCCAGATCTTGGTGCAATAACTGTTGCACTCTTATTCAAAATACAAAATTTATTACGATTATATATATTAAATTCAGTAATGCGGAAATATCATGTCTCTATCTTTAAAAGGACGAAATCACCGTGGAAATGTAGAATCATTCATTACCTATCATGTGATGGACATAAATCATTAAGATTAATAAATGTGCTAAAAATAAACTAATTTCTCCTGTTACATAAACAATATAATTTTTCAACTTAGCCATAAATCTCTTTAATTGTATTTAACCTTGAGAATCCTTCGATAAAGGTAATGAATTGTTGAATGGCTAAATTAGACTCATAATGGACAGTGAACTGTTTTATTGTTATTATTATGTTTCTTATAATATACACATTTTAATTCATTCTGAAAAATGTAGCTAGCCAAGAAAGAGCATATAAAAAAGCTCTCTCATTACAATTTAAATAGTGTTAATTAAATAACCTAAAATGTCACTGCTTCTTCATTTGACAATATGCAAATAATCTACAATTTCTTTATTTTAGGGAGGCATGATACGTTATGGAGAATAAAATAACATCTCCAAATATAAAGTGAATAATATCATCAACTAATATGTTTTGGATAAAAGTTAAAACGTGGATTTACACCATTAATGGATAAATGTCCTGAAAAAGGGTGAGTCGCAATTTTCATCTCTGACTCACGCCTATTTAATGGGATTCAGAATTCTATCAAAATTATGAGTCTGATTAAAAATAAATAAATAGCCTCCACTCAAATCTGAAATATCAGATATTTGATAAATAAAGTCAAAAAAACTTGTAAACTTTCAAAAAGAAAAGTTGACAGAACTTTTTACGGTGACACGTAAATACATAAAAGTTAAGAAAATGGCAGCTTCTAAAGACAATTTAGCAATTGAAAAACTAACAGCTACGAACTATTCAATATGAAATTTCAAATTATGTTAACTAAAGAAGATTTGTTTCATGTAATCACGGAAGATCCGCCTAATCCAATTACGGACGCATGGTTCAAAAGTGATATGAAAGCCCGTGCACTAATAAATCTAACAATTGAAGATAATCAGATTACTCATGTTCAAAATTTACAGACATCCAGACAAACCTGGCAAGCTTTGCGTGAAACTCATGAGCGACATAATTTGTCTAACAAACTGTATCTGTTAAGAAAACTTTATGGCATTAAATTAGCAGAAGGTGGCAACGTTATTAATCATAATACAAAAATAATGGAAATAGTGGATAAATTAGCGGCCATAGGAGAAGTTATAAATGATAACCACATTTCTTCACTGTTATTATGCTCCCTACTGCAGTCTTATGATACTCTTATTACTGCTCTCGAATCGAGAATAGAAAATCAGCTTACTCCGTCATTTATTAAGTCTAACCTTATTGACGAATATAACCGAAGATATGATAACGAAGAGAGACCAGAAAATCCTGCCAGAGCATTTAAAGCCCGGAAAAATTACAACAACAAAACAAGTAATAAATACTGCTCTAAATGTCGGATGAGAAAACATAACGCACATGAATGTTAAAAAACAAAGCCAAAACATGAAACACACCACAAATTCAACATATTAGTCCAAACAAAAAACATTACCCTACATAACTAGTTTTTTAAAAGAGGGAAAACAATTTTAGAAGTGAACAAATACCGGAATCGAACCGTAGGTACAGTCACTCCGAAAACGAAAACAATACATGGAGGACGAGCGAAAATAAAAATTATGCCTTTATAACGCAAGGAATAGAACACAAAATATTTATAGTAGACAGTGACAGCTCAAGCCATATTGTGTGTTCTGAAGCAATGTTTACAGAAATTAAATTACGCGAAGAAACAAATGTAACCATCGGAAAGGAAAAAAAAACTTATTGGTTACTGGTCAGGTGACGTAAAGATAAATATGCGAACATCAGACAACAAAGTTCATGAAATAAGACTTAAAGATGTATTACTAGTATATGAAATCGAAACAAATTTATTATCGGTAGGCAAAGCGACGCAAAATGGATGTGAAATTATATTCAGAAATGACAGGTGTATGTTCAAATTTAACGGAGAAATATGTTTAGAAGCGCGAAAAGTAAATAACCTATACGAAGTTCAGTTAGCATTCGAAAACTACGCAAACGTAGCACAAAGCTGCAACAACAAAAATCGCCCAGAATTATGGCACCGTAGGTTAGGACATAGAAATCTAACATCAATTAAAGAAGTTACGCAAAAGAAATTAGCTAGAGGAATCCACATAACCAACTGTAAGCATAAAATTGATTGCGAACCGTGAATTAAGGCAAAATTAACTGATGAAGCCCTATCCAAAATTTGCAGAGTATAGAGCAGCTAAAAGACTCCAGAAAATTCACTCCGACGTGTGCGGATCTTTTCAAACACCGACAATGGGGGCGAAATCCCATTTTTTTTATTTTTTATTGATGACTACTCACGATTTACGATCATATACCTATTGTCTAGAAAAAGTGAAGTTTACGAAAAACTTAAAGAATTCATCGCGTTAATTAGCATCAAATTTGGAGAAAAACCGAAAGCAATTAGAACGGATAACGGAGGGGAATTCACATCAGATGAAATAGAAAATTATCTCAGGTGTAATGGGATAAAACATCAACACACAGTCCCATATTGCGCAAGCTAGAGCGGTGTGGCAGAGAAAAAAATAGGTCATTAGTTGAAACGGCAACGACAATGTTAAGTGAATCAAATTTACCATTAAAATTCTGGGAGGAAGTAATTTGCATCGTAAATCATTTGCAAAACAGACTACCAGAAAGCAAATGAAAAAAACACCATATGAGTTATGGACAAACAGACAGTCAAACTTAAATTACGTTTAGGTATTTGGCTGGAAAACATTTGCATATATCTGTAAAACCAGAAGACAAAAATTAGATGATAAAGCTATAGAGGGAATTTTCGTCGGAAATGATAATGAATCCAAAGAATACAGAATATACGTAGTAGAAAATGATATAAAGATCGCGAGAACCGTTAAATTTCTCGAATACAAACTTAAATATAGAAACGCGAAAGTAGAAAACAAACGAAAACAAGATGAAAATGAAAAACGCGACAATGAAAACCTTGAAGAAATAGAAATTTCAAATAGCAAAGAGACATCATCCACGTCCAATCAACCAGTAGCGGAACTTAGGCGATCAGATAGAATTAATAAAGGCGTACCTCCTGATAGGTTAATATACATGGTTAAGAGCGAAAACGCTACTGAACCGAAAAATTATGAGGAAATCGAAAACATGGAAAATGTTAAGAATAAAAAAAATTGGATAGATGCAATGAAAAGTGAAATGAACTCCCTTATGAAAAATAATGCATGGCCAATTGTAGAACCTCCATCAAACAGGAGAATAATAGGTTGCAAATGGACCTACAAACTAAAACGCGACAACGCAGGAAAAATCCAAAAATATAAAGCACGTTTAGCTGCAAAAAGGATATTCACAAAATTTCTGGGAGGATTATGATGAAATTTTCGCACCAGTCGTGTCATATACAACAATAAGAGCATTATTAATAGCAGCATTGCATCAAAATTTAAATGTAAAACATATTGATAATAACACCGCGTTCTTACACGGAGAACTTGGGGAGGAGATATACATGTCACAACCAGACGGTTTCGTTGAACCAAATCAGGAAAATAAAGTATGTAGGCTAAACAAAGCCATATATGGACTTAAACAAGCCGCGAGAGCATGGCATAATATGATTTCAGAAGCACTTAAAAAGAGGAATTTCAGTCAGAGCAAATTTGACTTATGCCTTTTTACGCGAAAAAAGGGCGATAACACAACCTACATTATAACATACGTAGACGACATTTTAAATGTGGAAAAAAACGAAATATTAGGGGAAGAAATCGCGAGCTTAATTAAAGATTACGAACTAAAGAATTTAGGTGACATCAGTAACTACCTATTCATGAACTTCAAAATAGTAAATAAAAGCTACTTGATAAATCAAACTCAGAAAATAGAAGAATCAATCAATAAATTTAATTACAAGTCGCAAAATCGTGTAGCACACCCACGGAGACAAATTACACACACTTTAATGGTGAGGATAACATTTTACCAAATAACACATATTACAGACAAGCCATAGGAGCGCTTCTATATCTAGCAACTATAAGCAGACATCTTTTCTGCAGTAAACATTCTTAAGTAGAAGAAATGAATCACCAAGAATGAAAGATTGGAATGCAGTAAAAAGAGTGATATTTAATGACTACAAAAAATTATAGTCTAGTTCTGAGCGGAGAAAAGATGCCGATGCTTGAAGTTTATGCAGATAAAGACTGGGGAGGCAATGTAGATTCACGAAAATCAACGAGTGGGAACCTATATATGTTAGGAGGAAATCCCATACAATGGTCGACCAAAAAACAACCCTGCATTGCATTATCATCGGCAGAGGCCGAGTATGTGTCAGCAGCAAATGCAGCAATTGAAATAAAGTGACTAGTCAATTTACTGAATGAATTACACCTACAACAAACCTTACCAATAATCCTATATGAAGGCAACCAGTTCACAATCAAGATGATAGAATTAGAAAAACACTCTAGTAAAACCAAACATATTAAAATCAGATTTAACTTGATTAAACAACTAAAACAAGAAGTGCCTATCAACCTAAAGTACTGCACAACCAAATTGATGATAGTAGATCTGCTTACTAAACCAGTTCCCAAAGCTGTTTTTCAAACCCATAGAAGGAACTTAAATTTGTGTGACAGTGAAACTTCAGAAATTAAGGAGGAGTTAATGGACATAAATCATTAAGATGAATAAATGTGCTAAAAATAAACTAATTTCTTCAGTTACAAAAACAATATAACTTTTAAACTTAGCCATACATCTCTTTGAATGTATTTAATCTTGAAAATCCTTTGATAAAGATAATGACTTGTTGAATGGCTAAATCAGGCTCATAAAGTACAGCGAACTGTTTATTGTTATTATTATGTTTCTTATAATGTAAACATATTTATTCATTCTGAAAAATGTAGCTAATCAAGAAAGACCACATAAAAAAGCTCTCTTATTACAGTTTAAATAGTGTTAATTAAATAACGTAAAATGTCACTGCTTTTTCATTTGACAATATACAAATAATCTACACTTTCTTTACTTAAGGGAGGCATGATAAGTCATGGAGAATATAATTACATCTCCAAATATAAAGTGAAAAATATCGCCAACTAATACATTTTGTATAAAAGGTAAAACGTGGATTTACACAATTAATGGATAATTGTCCTGAAAAAGGGTGAGTCACAATTTTCATCTCTGATTCACGCCTATTTAATGGGATTCAAAATCCTATCATCATGGTATATCATTGAATTAATTGAGGGGCTCACAACCATAGTAGACCAAGTCCATTTTGAAAAATAAATGAGATAGTCCAATTAGAAGGTGCATAAAATCTGTTTTCCCCACTCCCACAGTGAACCAAGTCTGTTTTCACATACTCTATTATTATGTGTCATCTGTTTCCGGACTTGGTTTACTGTGGGAATGGACAAAACAGGTTTTATGCGTTTTCTGAATGGACTATCTCATTTTTTTTTCAAAATGGACTTGGTCGACTATGGTTGTGAGCCCGGCAATTATGTATGAAAGAATTTAATAGAATAAAAAAACTTTAGTTAATATATTTTTAAGCTGTGATTCGTTTTTCATAAACTCTGAAATGGCTCGTCAAAATTCTGTAACGATTATATATATAAATTACAAACCAGCCGGTTGGTTAGTTTTTGAGCTTTTATATGCGGACAGACATGGAGACAGACGGACGGAACAGATGACGAATATAGGTGCTATGTTTTTATATAATTGCAAAAGCCCCTAAAAGTGTTCTTTCTTCACTTTTTCGCTTTAGAAATATAGCTTTCGTTAACGGTAAATTTTTAGATATAATATTTTGAAACTACATTCTAATGCATTAATATCTAAAAGGCTTATAGATTTTTTATTTAATATAATGTGTAACCGAAAAATGTCACGTGCAGTTTTCTGTAGTAACTTATAATAACTATTAAAAATAAATAAAATTGGAACAATATGGTATTTGAAGCAAAAAAAAAAGTACCATGTTGTTGTAAAATGTTTATCTCATATGATATAATATAAGAAAAACAATCAGTGATAAGAGTAATTTGGAAGTAACTTACAAAGTACGCTTACAAAGTGTTCTAACTTCTAAGAAGAAAGTATTGGAACTGTGAATTTTTCCTCGTCAGGGTAGGATATCAAAAGCATATCTGAAGCTTTTTATTGGTTTAATCCGCATTTTATTCTTTTTCTGATTGGTCTATACAGTAAACTGTTTTTCCCTTTATTTTCAACAGAGATGGATACCACTATGTTGGATACCACATGTTGCCACTATGACAAAAAAGTAATAATAACTACAAAAAATAATAATAACACAGAAACAAATTGAGATACACACTGTTAAAAATTTGCAGCATTCTGGCAGGTCATTTGACCGTTTTTTTCCCAAAACGGTTACACAACCGTAATTTTAACACTATTCTGACCACATTATTGGCCATTTTATGGTCATAATATAGTTAAATTATGGTTATGAAACCATTTTTTCATAAAAACGGTCGAATGACCTGCCAGAATGCTGCAACATTTTTAACAGTGCAGCTTTCAAACAAATTGCATTTAAAAGTACCTTTTTTCTCTATACGACGGTGTAAAAGGTAATATTGTGGTATGTTTAGAAGTTTAAGAATGAAATTTCATTTAAAATTGGTCGTCCGATTTCTACGATGGAGAAGCCTTTTCCCGAACAGACAATGAAATGCCTGGCTAATACGTAAGTTTCAGGTGGATAATACACAAGTTTCAGGAAATCTGACGAGTCGCAGGCGATTTTTGTCACTTGCAATTTTTACGTGTAATAACACTATTAATGTTTAATTCATGGCGTACGTAATGTATAATCAACTCCGTGCGATTTTTTATGTCTTAAATTTTAGTCTTTGAAAAAAATCATTTCGAAATGGTCGTTGTAATTTGTTAAATTACATTTTTTTTCTTTTTTGTTAATTGTCATAGTCGATTTAAATCTGTTTTAATTATTCTCTATTTTGCCTTACTACTGTGGAGTATTAAGCTGCTACATTTTTCTTTTTATGTACATTAATATGAAAG
Source organism: Maratus speciosus (assembly GCA_963932465.1). Taxonomy (NCBI): domain Eukaryota; kingdom Metazoa; phylum Arthropoda; class Arachnida; order Araneae; family Salticidae; genus Maratus; species Maratus speciosus. The sequence continues at coordinate 477,141,568 of OZ010795.1, read as the reverse complement.
AAAAAGAATATAAAAATGCCATCACGTGACTATGATTCAAAATTTTTATTTAAATTCCCACAAATATTCTTAATTTCAGAGTGCATTAACACTCCATAAGATTTTATCGACGTATTTATTCAGAATTTTCTTTTTCATATTATTCAATAGGCTTATGAATAAACATTTATGATAATACCTTAAAAGGCATCGAATTTCCAATAAAAAACTTCCTATTATCTCGAATTTTTCATAGAAATTTGACTTCTCTTAAAATTTCTAAATGTTCTAGAGTTTAAGATTGAAGTAGGAAAATAAGAATTACCTGAGAAATCTAAAAAAAAGAGAAATCTTTGAAATAAAAATTAATTTAAAAAATTTTTCAAATTATTTCTTAAGCTTCGGTCTTTATTTCGAACATGAAATTACTTTTTAAAAACGTAGTTTATAAATCAGCTAATTTCATTATTATTATATGTTTTTTATTTAGGCTAAACATCTTCATATTTTTAGAAGTGCAGCTATAATTTAATTAAACGTGCCGATTTCTTTCTAATTGTACTACACATGCAAATATTATGTATATACCTGATAATTTTAATAGCAGTTCACTATTGAACATTTATTACGTGATTTATCATATTGCTAATTAAGCGTAGAACCAACAGAATGAAAAATGTCTAACCCAGGAATCGAACCCGGAACCCTTCGAATAGCGCTCCAAATGCTCTACCATTTAAGCTACGATAACGATACTCAGCTTAGAATGTCTCACTCCTATATGTTGGTAAGGCTGCAACTGCAGCACAAGATGGAACAGTTTTCATGAGCACACAGTCCTGCGGCGAAACATGAGACGTAAACAAACCCAGCATCGGTAAACGCATATATACTTTTTAATGAATTTTCAATTAATTTTCAGCTGTGAAATTACGCTCGAAATTCCAAGCGTTCCAAAGGAGCGCTATTCCAAGGGTTACGAGTTTGATTCCCGGTTTGGACATTTTTCACTCTGTTGGTTCTACGCTTAGTTATAGATGCTAAGCTGAGTATCGTCCTCGAAGCTTAAATGGTAGAGCATTTGGAGCACTATTCCAAGGGCTCCGGGTTCTGTTCCCGGCTTGGACAATTTTCACACTGTTGGTTCTATGCTTAATTGGCAATGTGATAAATCACGTAATAAATATTCAATAATTTCGAGCGTAATTTCAAAGCTGCAAATTAATTGAAAAATTAATTAAAAATTATATAGCAATTCACTATCTTTGCATAATCTGTAAAAGAATGGTTATTAAATCAGATTCCCTTGAAATGTTAAAATGATTATAACGAGCTTAAATTTTAACTTAATATATTTAGAAAGTTTTACTATTTTTTTCTTTATTTATTTAATATTTACATTGATATTGGATATGCATAAAAATATTTATCGTACATAAACGTTTCCTTTATTAATCCTTTTGCGACGAACGTCAGTATACAATTTGAAGTCTTTTCGCACAAGTATTTTTTAATGTAAATTAATTTTGTAGATGAAATTCTGTAGTTAAATAAAATAAAAGTTACAATTGGTAAATACTGGTAGGAAAAGTTAAGGATTGAATAGTACCTCATACGGCTACTATACGGGAGGGTATACGATCATCGTGTAGGGTTTTATCTTTTAATCCCTACTTCAGCACAAGAAAAGATGTCTGCCAAGTTTGGACAATCAATCGCCAATTGTAAAAACGCTGTCACTTTCTCATTAGTTTAACATTTTTATGTACATTATTTTAAAATGAACATTACATTATTATAGCAAACAAATGTTCGTTGTATTGTCGTACGTTGATTTAATATTAACAATATTGCATACATACTTAAAAATTATTAAATAATAATAATCAAATATCGGTAAATTAAGTTACGGTTTTCAAACAAACATAATTTAAACTATTTTTTTTTTCTATTTGAAGAAGTAATTGTGCTATATTTAGAAACAAAAATATTTGCAATAAAACTAATAGCACAGGTTGTGACATATAGTGTTGCTATTGACGTTACAAGATGGAAGGACACGTTTGTGTTTAGAAAATATATTAAATGTAAATAATGGTCAAGGTTTTATAGTTAGAAAATGAATTATTTTCCATATTTAATATTTTTAGCTTAAAATTAAGTTATTTTAATCGTAACAATAAACTTAACATCGATGCCTTCATTTACATTTTTCAAATAAATAAAGTATTTATATATTATATACTAGGGGGCTCTGCCCCCTACCATTTGAGTTGCCATCATTAAAGAAAAGCACCGTAATTTCCGGCGTATAATCCGCGGATCAAACAATCATTTTTCGACCCAGAAATTTCTTAAAATAAAATGTAACTTTTTAAATCGCGGTAAATATTTATCCGCAATTACAAAATAAAATTTCCGGGTGCAAACAGAATTGTTTTATCCGCGGATTATACGCCGGAAAATACGGTACTTAAAACTATTAAAAAAAAATTAATATCTCGAAAACTAAGTCGAATTTAAAAATTCTAATACCAGTTTTGAAATCTGTGGATCGATAGAGATTTTTGGTGCTAATTTCATCGCAAAGTATTTGATATTTTAGGAGAAATCGCCGTGAAACATAATCAGTTGTTTAATCAGTCGTTTCATAAATTTGTTTCATTTCAGTCGTTTCATAATATCCGTTTCATAAATTTGTTTCATTAGGATTTTATATATACTAAGGGATCGTACCCGGGGTTCCCGGGTTAAAGAATACAGGCGAAAACATTTTTTTAATTGAAAACTAATATTTTTTGTATATGCAATAAATTTTTTAGAATGCCCACTTACATTTAAAAAAAAAAACATTTTTCATATGGAAAATACGAATTATACAATCAAATAAATTTTTGAAGTTTATCAAAAGTGAAGTTTATCGATATTTTCTTATTAGCCGCATGATAAGAGTTACTTGCCAAGATTTTGCTACTTATGGCATCCTTTTATATTCTGGTAATTACAGAGCTTATACATGTCTGGTAAATTTGTGTTTTATTTATATTATTTTATTTATTTATTCATAGGGAATTTTTTTAATGGATATTAGCCGTAAGAAAATGATGAACTCTTTATTTTCTTTTAAGGGGAATGGGATTAATCTTTCGTAATCGAGCTCCGCGCGATATAGATAAATTAAAAAATATTCCATGCTTTAAAATTCTTTTTAAAACCATAGACAATCAGTAAACTGAGATGAACTTAGCAAACAAATTCCATAAAAAAAAAAAATCCTATTTGATGATCTAAAAATTTAAATTGTACGATTACAAATATGTTATATTTGTGTTTTTTTTCAATATTATTCTTTTATTTGTTTATAAAAGAAGTATTAATTTCGTTAATTTGTCTTTCACAAATATGTTAGATTGGTGGTTTTTTTAATATTATTCTTTTATTTTTGTTTATAGAGGAAGTATTAATTTCGTTATGCAAAAATAGTCAGAAACAAATGCTGAAAAATGTTTGTTGCTTTATGTGCAAAATGTTTATTATTATTATGTATTGAAACCGGCACGTGATAAGATAAACTTAGAAAAAATCATGCTTAAAAATTATTTTAGAAAATATAATACATCAGTCAATGAATGCAGTTTTTAAACAAATTGCATTTGAAAGCAATTTTTTTCCCTGTGCAACGAAAATTGAAAATGTACGATGTTCAGAAGATTAAAAAATTGCAGTAGCGAAAATTTCAAGACTCAAGATCGAAATTTGATTGTAAAGTGTTGCCATTCGCAAAATGACTTCAGCGTTACGCACAGATACGTTTGTATTTTATAATATAGATACATAATCAGTAAAATGTAATAAAGATCAGTTATTTGGATGTGGTTATCAATTGAGGCTCTTATGCTTGGATTTCCGGAATGAAAACAGCAATTTTCACCTTCTCAAGATTTGCATACGCACTTGTCATATCCATATTCATCATTTTTTTTTTGTATTTTGTTTGATCATTTAAAAATCATTTTAACTCAAAACTTGAAGTCACGATTGTCAGCAACATCTTTTATGTGAGCAGACGCACTCATTACTTGAGATTCTAATCTCAATTCCGGAGAGTAAAAATTTCCATAATTTATGTTTTTAGACGCATTTGTGTTAAAATGTTTAGTTTTATCTAAGAAAGTGATCGTTTTCTTTTAAATATGACTTCATATTCATTTAAATAAGCATTTCGCCTAGTGCCTGAAACTTAGTATCAGTACACATGCAGAAGGAAAAACAATATAGAAAATTTATGTGGAAAAATGCGTGTTTTCAAAAGCAGTATGTCATTTTCCGTTATATGCCCCTAATATAATATTCTGCTCCTAATGGGATTTTGCGCCACTAAACCCTATACAACAATTTTTATCAACAATTTTGAATATTTATCAGAAAAAGCATGAATAAAGTTAAAAATACCTCATTATTTCTCTCTTGTCTGCAATAATGAAAGCTATCTAATTTTCATCATTTTGAAGAAATTTTATAAAATGCTTTTAAAATTAAAATATAAAAGTGCGGATATAAAAAAAAACAGATAGTGCGGTCACATCTGCAAAGGAAGAGCTTTCAGTTTAAAAAAAAATATTAGTAAAATTGGTTCAGCAGAAAGATCAGGGCAGATGACTAAAAAACGCACTTATGTTTTAAATATATAGATTATATAAAATTGGGAAAAATGAAATTAAGCAAATTAGGGCATTCTACTATAATTTTATCAAAATAACATAAAGAATAGCATTGAAATTAATTATTCTAGAGAATTTTCGACAATAAACTTCAGGAACACTATATTATTTTAAACCACGAATTATTTGTTTGCTTTTCTAACTCGGCGAAGCAAATCCATCCAGGCGAGAGTCATCAATTTCTGTAATATAAATCGCTTTTATTTGCATGTCACCTCTCTTTTATAAAGACACTCTAAATTTTAGTAAAACATTGCGTTTTATCAGTGTGTAATTTCGATTACATTATTTTTAAAAGTGAAGCAATTTCACAAATGAAGAATTTCAAAGTAGCTGCACTGTGAAAATGACGCACTTCTACAAAACATAATTCAGGTTTAAGAATTAAAATACACGCACGCTTTTTTTATAAAATGGCGTCATTTGCATCCGCTAAAGCAATCCACTTTTACAATCCAGTCTCAAACTTATGACATCATTATCGAGGAATAACAGACAATATTCTCGACATATCCCACATTTTAATTTAAACTTTTTTTTTCAGGTTTTATGAGAAAATGGCAATGAAAAAATACAGTATCTCCTATTTTTGACTATTTTCCATTTACTTTCAATGACTTTCAATAGAAATGAGGTACTTTTGTTGCCACGATAAGAAAAAATGGTATTAAAAACTCCAAAAAATTAATATCTCAAAAATAAATTGAGATACAGCTTTCAAACAAAGTGCATTTAAAAGAGCATTTTTTTCCTTATACTACGGTGTAAAAATTTAAAATGTGCGATGTTTAGAAGTTTAAAAATTTGCAGTAGAGAGAATTGCAAAACCAAAATTTTATTTCAAATTTCAAAGTGTTGCCATTCGCTAAATGACGTATGCGTTACGCACAGATATGTTTGTCCTTTATAATATAGATAGGGTAGATATGTGTGTGTGTGTGTAAAATATTTAAAATTTTTAACTTATCTTAAATTTAATCTATATTCTTTATCTCATTTAATTAATTTTATTTCCTTTTAATTTATTATTTTCCATTTAAAATGCATACCTTATATTCTTTTTACATTTCCCTATTCAAAATTTGCCTTGGACGCACGCCAATATTGTTTTTTCCTACCCTGAAATCATTCGATTTCAGAATATTATTTTTCTTGATAATAAATTTTTTTCAAAGGACACTTCGATGTACTCTTGGGCTTTTTGGGGCCTTTTTTGCTTCTTTTCTCTGCACGCCAAATTGGGCACTGCTACTGGCTGAAGCCTTGAGCATTGCGGGTTTTTGTATTTCTACGCTCTAACCAATAAATTGCTTTGCGCTGGGTCAGAATAGAAGTATGTATGAATGGTTTTAGTCTGGTAAAGGAGGGCTAGACGCTTTTGCTGTAGAATATTAATATCTATCCTCTCCAGAGACTTTTGCATATGATATTTTCGACTACTAATAAACTGTTTCCTGTAAAATTAGACTCTTTATTGGAAAATCCTAATGGTTGTCATCTTCTGGATCGACTTCTTAGTCCAACGATCGCATTGTGTCTAATTTGAAGCTGATAATATAATATTTTCATATGACTAGAGCGAAATCATCATATACATATACATGTAGTATATAATATAGACATACTGAATTTGCATATATGTTTAGGTATATATATGTCAGTGCTGTTTAGAAAAACGGTTCAAGATCAGATAAAAACGTAACTCAAATCAAGAATTGACAAAATATAGGCAGTAGACGTGTTCGAGGTGATTATGCAAGGCATTCGCTCAAAAAACAATAGTTTCTCCAAGAAAATAATCAGTTGCATAAACAAGACTTTATTTAGCAAATAAATAGAAGGAATAATTATATTGAATAACTTTTCTCCAGACAGAGTCAGTCTTATAAAACTGAACATATTCTGTACGATCACACAACAGGTTACGCACATTTATGCCAGTAAGCCAACTAACGAAAAATCAGAAATTATGTTAAGCAGCTACACTACGGAATTGACATTCCACTAAAACTAGTGCCGAGGATTTTGAGACAGTTTTATAATGTTTTATACAGTTTTCATTAAGCAGTAAATTCTAACAAATAATTGAAAGCTTTGAATGTGTTCAATATCTAAAACTTATACTGAAAGAGAATTTCCTATAAATGCAACTTTTATAATGAACACATATCGAAATATTTCTAAAGAACTAGCTTTTTCAATTTAGCTGGAATAAAAAAAAGTATTGAAATTGACTCATTATTTTCCACACAGGTTATGTTTTTGACATCAATGATAAAAATGCTAAACTAAACTAAAAAACATGTAACAAGAATTTCTATAAATCTCTGGTACCAGTTCAGAATTTTGAACTATTTGAAATACCTCATTACGCCAGCCTAGAAACTGGTTTTTTAAATCGTTTTTTATGATTCTTATGAATAAAAATCCCTGGCAATATCTGGAATTGCATTGAATATCTTATACGAGAATAGATTGGTAGGAATTTTTAAATGAAAAAGGACCTTTCAAATGCTAATTTATCCGCCTCTAGGTACGTTTAAATGAAAGAAAATACATTAGATGTATGGGAATATATACTTGGCAAAATTATATCATAAAAATATTTTGTAAAGTTTTGTAAATAATGTATCATAGTGTCATTAGTATAATAATATTATTATCACACGACAAATGATTTTTTTTAAGTAGATGAATGGCTAATAAAAGAAGGTAGAAAGCAAATATTCATCATTTTAAAAATTTACTTCAGTTGTGTGGATTCGAAGTAGTAAAATATAAATTTATATAACATATATTCAATATTTATATATACAGTAAACTATGCCGAAAGAGTACCATATCAAATGTGTAAATTTCAAAATACGTTTCTGAAAATAAAACCTGAGAACTATATTATAACCAATAAAATTTGTAGAAGTAAAGTAAGTTTCGTAATAATAATTTAGCTATTTACCAACAGTTGACACTGTTAAAGAATAGTAAATTTTGAAATATACTGTAAGAGAAAATTTTCAAAATGTATGGTTTAAAGTTTCTTCCTTTTTTGGGTTCCGTACTTAAAAAGTTAAAACGGAACATTATAAGATCAATCCTGTGTCTGTCTGTCCGCCAACCACAGTCATTTTTCTCGTAAACTATGGAACGTGGAAAGTTCAAATTAGGGGAAGTAATAAAGACTATTGATCTAAATATTTATAGATTATTAAACATTCACAAATATATTTAGGAAACATATAGAGGGGCAAATTAAGTTACTTGAAAAAAAATAATCTTTTCTTTGTATATCGTGTGGTGTATCATGGGAAAGCTTTATTAAAAGCTTTCGAACTCAAAAATACATTTCTTTTAATTTTAGGTATTATATTTTCAGAGAAAATGTAGTGCAAAAATACCCCCCACACACACACACACACATCTATTTCCGAATCCACTAAAACTAAAATTATAAAAAAATTAGAGGTCGTAGAGGTTAATTTAAAACTTGCAGAAAAATCGTAACAATTAACCAAGGTCATATAGTTTTTGAGAAAAGCACATTTTTCTGTTACACACAGATTTCGATTTGCAGGCATTCAGCAAAGGTGTTGATTAGCGGTTGACGTACCCATCGCAGCAAAAGTATAAAAGCATTGTTGATAATGATTTTCGAAAAAAATCGCCTGTAATTAGCCGAGATATTAACCTTTAAATACACGGACAGTTTGGACATACATAAAGACAGGGGCGATCTACTTTTTGTACTATCGGCTTTTAAAGACCATATAACAACTTTTAATAATATATCTGTGTAATGCAATGCCCAGTAGCAGTATAAAAGCAAGAAACGTCAATTTTTTTAAAACAGAGTAATTTAATAGGTTTAATCACATAAATACTATGGGATCCGAGACTTGTTTGCATTGAGTGGATCTCTCAATACGACTCCGTGTCTTTTAAAGTTAATTAAAAACATATCTAGAAAAAGGCGGTACGGACCAAGCTGGCGTTGCAACTTTGTGACCTACTTTCGAAGCGCGCTTAGCACAATGCCAAGTTTAAAATTTGAACAAGATTTTTGTTTTAGTTACACTGTGAAAACCGAAGATTATTACTATGCTGAATTTAGTTTTATGAAATGCCAAATAAAGTTTAACCTCTTGTGCTCTATGACGTACGTAGCGTACGTCATGCTATTTTGGTCATTTCCGACTATGGCGTACGAAGCGTACGTCATGATATATTGATGATTTTTTAATTAGACATTCCGAATTATCATCAGAAAGTTTTATCTCCTATTTTTGCTTTACAAGATTATTAATTTTCCCATAAATAAAGTAAATGAAAATTGCCAATTAAATTTTAGTTGTGTGAATTCAAAATTTCTAAAAAAAAAAAAAAAAAAAAAATCTGCCAGATGCGGTAACACTGGTGGCTAGGGACATACATCCGCTAACAGCGCCAAAGCGCAAGAATTTAAATATGAACTACTTTTATTGTCAATATCGAATTAAGTTCATCATAAACAGATTGGGATAAGATAACAAAAAAGAGTTATACAGAATAGCAATATTATTGATATTACTTAGGCTTCATATGTCTTTGAACTTTTATGGTATACCCATTTATACTTTTCAAGTATATACAGCTTCACCCAACCCTACGTTGTATAGTTTTTTACAAAGTCTTATTAGTCTTTTGGCAACGATTTTTATACATTTAATAATTCATATATTTATTGTACGGAACCCTCAGAGCGCGAGTAATACTCGCGCTTGTCTGATTATTTAAATTTTTGTAAGTACATATTTCTGTAACAGAAATCTTGCAATACATTTCTATCCCCCCCCCCCTTTTTTTTTTAATTCTAGCCTGAATAAGAAAAATGATCGAAAATTTGTGATTACAATTTATAAAGAAATATTGACATCAAATCAAACAAATGTTAGCTTTAACGAAAAACATGTATTGTGAATTTCTACAAAACCATTGATAACTAATACAGAGATAATATCTCTAGTCAGTTTGGAATAACTTTTTAAAAGCTGCATAAGATTTTTGTAACACGTAATGTATAGAATTAAATATGAAATATTTTGTAAAAGTTTTCATTAGTGATCGACCGAAAATTCGGTTTCGTTTTGTTTTTTTGGCTCAAAATCTGAGTTTCGCCGAAAACATGCTGCTGAAAATTCGACCGAACCGAAACCATCTGTATTCCAAAAATCTCGTTTCTACCTTCAGAAATTTTCAACATTACTCATTGGTTGTAGCTGTATTGGCTCAAATGAGACACTTTTTATTTATTGCCATGAACTTCACTTTATAATTCTCAGTCAGGACTGACTCAAGATGTAAGTGCAGGTTATAAAGCAAGCAATGCATATAAGACTAACCTTTGAAGACGCTTTTCAAATGTTCATTAAAAGCTGCAGACAATTTTCGGCGAATAGGCTGTTGAAAATTCGGCCGGACCAAAACGCGACCTAAATTATCTGTATTCCAAAAATCTAATTTCTTCCTTAAGAAATTTTCACCATTACTCATTGATTTTAGCTGTATCAGCTCAAATGAGATACTCTTTATTTATTTCTATGAACTTCACTTTATAATTCTCAGTCATGACTGACTCAAGATGTAAGTGCACTTTATAAAGCAAGCAATGCATATAAGGCAAATCTTTAAAGACGCTTTTCAAATACTCATTACAAGCTGCAGACTTAACAGTAACAGAATATGTTTAGTTTGAAACTGCGGAAGTGTTTCGAATACTCTTTGAGAAAGTTCTAGTATAAGAGATGATCATTTACAAAAATCATTACAAAACTTAAAACGAGGTATGTATACCTAAAACATTTTTTAATTAGATGAAATTCGTATAATTAGAAAATCATGCTCTGTCGAAGATGAGTTAATTATATTTTATTTTGTATGAAAATAAAAAGTTTTGGTGAGAGGCACAGAGAGGAAACTTGGGCTACACGTATAATTAATTAATAATTACGTATAATTAATAAAGACGCATAACGAATAAGAATTATGTATATTTATGAATGTGAAACACTAAAAACTTTGGACATTTTCTTTTTTGGTTTCGTTTTCGGCCGAAAATAGAAAGTTTACCGAAATTCGGTTTCGGACTTAAAACCCTGTTTTGGGCGATCCTTAATTTTCAAATTGCTCAAAAATGACTAAAGAATCAATGATTCAAGAGAAATTCAAAAAACAAAATTGCTTCAGCATTTTTTGTTCTATATTTTGTACGTAAGTTAAAAGTAAAATAATTTTAAAGTTAAAATACACTTGCAAAAAAAAAAAAAAAAAAAAAAAAAAATTAAATTTTTTTTATATTGATGGGATTAAAAACTACGATTTTGCAAATTTTTACAATATTCAATAGTTTATAAAATCTCACATAATTTTTAAACTAATATAGATTTCCCAAATATTAGAAAAATAAACCCTTAAATCTACGCAATGTTCTGTATGTTATCATGTAATTTTTCTAAATTTATTTGTATATATTAGAAAATTTGATTGAATAAAATAAATATAGAAACTATATTTCAAGCTGAAATGACAAATTCACCTTAATAAACTAAATATCAATATGAATATTAAATTCATAATATACGTCATTACTAAATACATAAATGTTAAAGCATTTTAAAAACAATCAAGATGTTAAAACATTGGCGTTAGATGATGTTAAAATCCGAACGTTTTCGACTAAAACATTAGTCGTCATCAGGGAAAATGTAGTAGGGAAATTGTAGTCAGGGAAATTGTAGTTTTCCCTGATGACGACAAATGTTTTAGTCAAAAACGCCCAGATTTTAACATCTTGATTGTTTTTAATATGTTTTAACATTATGTATCTTAGCGCCTATTTAGTAAAGATATATATTGTGAATTTAATATTGATATTGCTTATTTGACTGAATATTTGTCATTAAGGAAATATTTAATTAGGGAAATGTTTGTCATAATATCAGTTTCTGACAAATTACATCACATGCGGAGGAACAAATAACTGTATGTATTTTTACATGTGTTATAGTTACGTCTAACTGTTCTAAAAAATAAGTCTGTTTTTTTCCTTTTCCGCTGAATAATAACTATTTACATTTTGAAAAAAATTTAAATTTAACATTTTTCGACAGTTTATAACTCAAAAGATGAGAAGTCATATTCATATAAGATGTGCAAAGAATAACTCTCTCCATGTAATCTCTACTATAAGTTGATCGTATCCTGTTATTTCACTGTTCTGTGGGATACAAAGTTTTGGAAACTAAAGCAAAGACGTGCATCCACAAAGTAAAGAACATTTTGAAAAAAAGACAAATTTTACTGAAAATATTTTCTTTGTTCATTTAGAGAAATGTTCTTTGAATCAATTGCACTTTTACGCCACGGGACTACTTCAGTCAAGCGAAATCACCTGCTCGCTAATGTTCATCCTATGGAACGTGTTTTTTTTTAAATATCTCGTTTGCATTTTAATATTTTTAACAATTTTTTGTATTGGATAGCTCAGGTCGATCTCTACAAAGACCTTTTGAACTTTTTGTTTGTTTTTTATTTTTATTTATTTATTTATTTATTTATTTATTTATTTATTTTGCAGGATTTATTTTAATGAAGATGCTTTCAGTTTCAGAAGCGGTTTCGAAAATGAAAGTTTCCTCATAAAAAATCCCACAAACAAAACCGAAAAATAAGTAAATTGTACAGACCGACTTCAGCTATGCAATAAAAAAATCAATCAACCCTTTCAGGGGAGAAACACTTTCACTGCTAAAATGTTGAAATGAATGCAGACTCAGAAATTTACTAACAAATTTATTTGGAAATAAGAAAAAGGTATATTTCAAATTCATAATAAACCGAAATATTTTTTTTTAATTCTAGTATAATTATGGAATTAAAATTAAGTGGTTTCATAAGCATACGTCCCCCCCCCCCCATCCCAAAGGGTTAAAAATATTATAATGCAAACGAGATATTTTAAATGAACTGCTCTATACGATTAACATTAGCGAGCGGAGGGTTTCGCGTGAGTGAAGTAGCTACGTTAGATATTGATTATGCATTTTCGATTTTAACCCTTTCAGGGGCAAAGAACTTCTGTCGCTAAAATGCTGAGGTGATTGAATCATACCAGCTTTTTCGAATCAATTTATTTGAAAAAAAAAGTAAAATATTTTTATTTGCGTACAATATAAAAGCAGAATTTTACTCAAAAAATTCTTGTGTCAGTGTGATATTTGGGGATTCAAATTAAGTGAGATTCTAATATCTCACAGCCATTCAAGAGGTTAAAAAGATTAAAACAGTTGAAGCTCTGCCCTCTATTGAAAATCATTCGTATTTTAGATTTCTCAAGTTTATGCATCAATAAATACGAGTATCTTACAATGTACGGATGTTAAATAACATTTTTTGGAAATCTGAATAAACATGGACAAAATTATATAAATGTATTTTCTTTGAGGTAAAATACATGCCCTTAGACGTTATATTAAGAAAGAAACGAATAATGCCATTTCCGTTTGCTAGTTTCTTAATCCTTTGTATCGCCGTGTTGCAGATCTGCAACATACCCAAAAAGTCAATGTTATTACGACAGTAAACTTCAAAAGCCGATTTTGTTTATTGTTGTTATACTATTACGCTGCTATTAATATAATTATTTCATTAAATCCGCAACAGATGGCGATACTGATATTTTTTTTGCTCCAAAAATTGTCTTATTGCTTGATCAGCTGCACGTGATTTTTGCTGAATTAGGCGCATCCCACACTAAGGCGACCCATAAGACATGTTGCTTGAATTCCCTGGAAAAACCGGTTTAAAAGAGGTTTGAAACAACTTTGTTCTTTGTTTCAACCGGTTTTTGCGCTACATGTTGCGGCTACATGTCGCTTGTCGTCCCAGTGAGGGGATGCGCCTTAACCTTTGAAATAGTGAAGTTAAAAAAGTCTCCAGGCGTCTATAAGTATATCGTATACAAAGGTAACTTAAAATTTTTTATTTAAAGACCATTTTCGAGCTTCAAAATTTATAATATGCATAAGATTTAGAGACGTGAACTTTTGTTGGTTGTAGATCTGCAACAACGCGCCATGTCTTCCCTTGTAATGTTTTTTTTTTTTTTTTTTTTTGTTTTTTTTAATATCGAAAAGGCAAAGTATAAAATTTCTTCTAATGGTTATTTAATGTAACTACCTTAGATATTCGCCAATTGTTGCAATTATTTACTATATGTATGTAGTTCATCTCCCAAGAGTGAGAAATTACTTGTCTAGTTCTATAGGTGTGCCAATTATTCAAGAATCTATGTCTGTGAATAAGTATGAACAATGACTATAATTGCTTCATTTCAATGATAATACACAAAATCTTCCTTCATCCAACCCTAATTGTGATAGACTTTACAAAATCAGACCTCTCCTAAAAGAAATAAATAAAAATCTGTAAAAAATTCTTCTTGAGAAGTATTTATGTGTAGATGAACAAATTTGTTCAACAAAATCTCGTAATTTACTGAAGCGATACATTCCGAAAAAACCACATACACAGGAAAATAAATTTCCTGTTTTGAGTGGTGCATCTGGATTTGCCTATAAAATCGAACCAGATTCAGGCAAAAAAATTTCATAAACTCAGGGGAGACAGATCTTGGTGTAACATCCAACCATGTAATGCGTTTAGGAAGAATCATCCCAAGACATAAGAACTACAGAATATACTTTGACAATTTTTTCACATCAATCCCTTTGCTTGTATATTTGACAAAGAGAGGGGGTATTCTAAACTTAGGAACAATAAGAGTTTCAATAGCCAAAAGAGTTGATAATAAATTTGATCCCAGTATTAGAATAATGAATACGCGAGGTTACCGGATTTATATACCTGTTTTAATACTATACGAGTTCGAAAAATCTTTCTTTTTGAACAATTTATTGACACAAAAATGCTTAAAGTAAATAAATAAGAAAATATCTGATCTCTTATTGTATGCACTTAGGGATATAACCATAGTAACTTCCTGTGTCCAGTGTTTTACTACAGAAATCAAATTTGCTGTCAAGAAATTCTTCTGTGACTTGAACCTTTACATATAACACAAAAGTACACTGTAAAAAAAACCACTGTAAATTTGCCACAACAAACTCGATCACAGTGAAAGTGCTGTATCTTTATTTGGTTTCCTGACTGTATTAACATGGAAAATACAGCAGTTGCGTAAAATTAACAGCACAATGTGCTGGCAATTTGGACGCCAGCAGTTTGTGCTGTAAAAAAGTGTCCAAATTGCCAGCACATTGTGCTGTTAATTTTACGCAACTACCGTATTTTCCATGTTAATATAGTCAGGAAACCAAAGAAAGATACAGCACATTCACTGTGATCGAGTTTGCGCGCGAGAAGAACAGTACTTTGTACTGTAAAAATGTCGTTTATTTTACAGTGTACTCTGTATTCCAGCATATTTATCTACATAACCCCTACCCCCCCCCTAAAAAATGAAATGTAAATTTTTATTATAGCCTTGTGTAAATGTATTTCTATTTTATTAAATCAATGAAATATGTCTTGATTCTAAATATTCTTTTTCTTCATAGTATCTTGAACATGCTTGGCCGTAGCACTGTAGCTCGGAATGAACTGCCTGGTTTTTGTAACTCACATTTCTTAGTTTTCCCTCAGCAAATACAAAACATAATACGTCAAATGGAATAATTTATTTTGATTCAGCTGTAGTATTAGTACCAAACATCCACTTACATTCATATTTCTTTCCCACTAGTTATAAATAATATATACCACTGCCTTTTAAAGTGATAACAAAAATACTTTCTGTATATTTTTATTAGTACAAATGGATAAATATAATATTAAAATTGGTACTTTTCTAATTATTGGATTTATATGATCAGTACACCGATGAACGAGTAAGGATATTACCCATATTTTTGCGAAATAATTTAACATATAAAAAGGAAAAGGAACGCCTGTATGTCAAATATCCAAAATACGCAAATTCAGGTCATCGGTACCAAACCTGGTATCAGTTTCTTTTTCTTAGTTATAAACATAAATATTACTAATATTTTTAGGTTATTTTTTTTTCTTATCTTTAGAATTTTCTAGAGTATCACTTCAAGTAATTTTTATTTTCTAGTTTAAAATCAAGAGGCGTTTATTTAAAATGAAGAAAAATTATAATATTTTTTAAACATATAATGGAAAATGAAGTAGTTGACGTTTTAAAAAATTTAGTAGAATTTTACTTAAAAACAACCGAGACCTTTTTATGCGTTTCCCTCTGTATGCAATAAATTCTTGTTACCTGAATATTTTAATTTTTTTAATACACAGTAGTTTTTTTTTTTTCAAAAGTTTGCGCGTATATGGCTAATTAAAAGCATTATGAATAAACAAACGCAAACATCGTCTTATTTTTAACTTCATATTGTTTGTTATCTTTTGAAATGTCTTGTTTATTCCGGAGTATTTATTTTTTTAATTTTCAATTTTTAAATCATCCTTAAAAATAAACAAATGGAAACTATATTTTTATTCGTATCTCTCACACTGTTTTCAAACAGAGGTAATCTACCTCGATGATTATCTGAAATAAAAAATAATGTCTTTTTTGTTTGGCAATATTGGAGTTCAAAATAATAAAAAATAGCCGCAAGTGGCAACCTACTACTTAATAGAACAATCTAAAGCGAAATTCTGTTTTAAAGTGGAAAAATAAATAAATAAATAAGGCGAACTATGCATATTTTTTTTAAAGAAAATTACACACATTTAAGTAATTCAATAAATATACACTGTAAAAAAAATCTGTGAAGTTACTAAAGTTTTTCTAGGAAACTGGGATTCCTAGAACTTTTCATGTAACGGCAACAACAAAATTTCATGTAACAAACATACATTTGCGCAGAAAATCAAAAAATCTGTAAGGTTACTAAGAATTTTTTTGGAAACTGGGATTCCGAGAACTTTTCATGTAACTGCAGCCAGGGTTACAAATAAAAGTTTAGTAAGATTACTGAAATTTTAGCGGATTCATTTGTAAAGTTACAGATTTTTGTAGCTTTACAAAAACTAGTTTTGTAGATTTGCAGCTTTTTTCGTACAGTTACAGTTGAAAGTTTAGTAAGCATGTAACTTTACATCTGTAGAACTACAGATTTTTTTCTACAGTGTACGTTTATTTTATAACTAATTGGTCCATAAAAACAGTTTAATTTGTCTGAATAAAATGTGTCGGTCTGCTCCGAATTGAGATTCAGTGCTTGCCAAATTATTATGGTAGCAGGAAAATTTATACATAAATCATGAAAATCAGCCTAGAAATTAGTTTATTGTATCACTTTTAAAATTGGTTCAATATACAGGGTGTTCATAATTAAACGACCCTACTTTAAAATTGACTAAAGAGAAAACTATTGTTCATAAGATTATGAAATTTTGTGAAAGACATAATAAAGGTATGAGAATTTGTTTAAGCAAAAAAAAAAAAAAAAAAAAAAAAAAAAAAAAAAAAAAAAAAGTTCAAAATTTTGCCACCGAGGACTATTTTTAATAAATTACACATTTTGCATTAAGATATAGTTTAGGAATTTCATTTACAGGGTGTCCATAATTAAACGACCCTATTTTAAAGTTGTCTGTAGACGAAACTATTGTTCAGAATGGTATGGAATTTTGTGGAGGATATAATAAACTTATGGGGATTTATTTCAGAGAAAAAAATTAAGAGGCTGTTTTCTAACGAATTACACATTTAGCACACATTTACGATTGTTTGACGAATCTTGTTATAACCTAACATGTTCTGCATGACGGTCATCATTTTCAGATACCATCTGGAATCGTAAGATAGCATGCTCCACAGTTGACCACAATGTGTTCTGGAAAATGCTATGAACATGACGTAAAATTAAGTATTTAGAATCACGTTAAGTTAATAAATAAAATTTCTAAACTATCGTAATACTAAATGTGAAATTTATTTAAAACCGCCCTCTGGTGGCGAAATTTTGAACTTTTTTTCGCTTAAATAAATTCCCATTCCTTTATTATGTCTTTCACAAAATTTCCCAACTTTATGAACAATAGTTTTGTCTGTAGACAACTTTAATGTAGGGTAGTTTAATTATTGACACCCTGTATATGCATTACTTACAATAAAAATAGTTATAGATGTCCTCTCATAGCGTTTAGTATTTTGTATGTCCATCTTTAGCAGCTATGATTATTTTTATACCTCTTGGCATTTTTTTTTTGAATTAGTCGTTCCATTTCATCTCTGTGATGACATACACGAATTAATCACTCAATGAATTGAACTTTGATTGTTGCTGAAATTTTGTTGACTCGAAGATCAGCGTCAATAAAATTGCAGCAACAGACAAGGTTCATCTCATTTAACTATTAATTTGTGTATATCATCAGAGTGATTGATTCAAAAGTACATCAGAGGCATGCCAAGACGTATAAAGTCTGTCATAGCTGCTAAAGGTGGCCGTATGAATTGCTAAAAGCCATGAGTCTACATCTATAAATATGTTCACTGTAAGTTATGCATATATATAAACCCAATATTAAATGTAATACAATAAACTAACTTGTAGCCTGATTTATGTGCAAATTTTTACTAACACCATAATAAATTGGCCAGTACTGTAGTTCAGTTGATAAAACATTAGCGCGTTAAGACAGAGGTCCTTGATTCGACTTTTGGACTGGACACGATTTTAGTCAGTTGTAATATTTCATATCTTATGATGTCTTCGTCAATCGGTATTTTCCCTGTTCAAAAGCGCTCTTATTTTAGATGCTGTACGGAGTTCTTTCATAGAACACACCCAAGTTCTTTCGAGAAACACATCCAAGTAATTAGATTGTAGACTTTCGACATTTTTAATATATAAATCTATTATATATATATATATATATATATTATATATTATATATATATATATATATATATATATATATATATATATATATATATATTCCTTCGATATTTGTATATTGAACAAATTCGTCCATGCTATGACTGCCTGCAATGTTTCGTTTCCTTTGTCTTCGAGCTGCATTAATGTTAAACCGTTTATTATTAAAACTAGCCACCTCTGGCGACCAGTTTGGTCGCCTTGATATTCATGCTAAGCATTGAAACATGTTTTCTTTATTTACAATTTAATATATTTGCTTAATCCTTCAACACAGCGGAAGATTCTGACAGAAAAATCAAGAATTCTTTACGATCATGGCAGCATTTTGTATCTTGTTCGTTGTTATGCATTTCATCTTTGTTGGTAAAAACTGCTTAACTCACTTAATCATTTCTATTTCATGTGCATTGGTTTCCAAAATTGATTGCCAATTGCCAATCTTGTTTATCTTTCCAATCAAGTTCAAAACAGTATTTTTATATTATTTAATACATAATACTGTTAAAAATGGTAAATAATATCAAATAAATTGATAAATTAATAAATAAATTATAATAAATGAGCTATAATAAATAAATAGAAAAAACTGCAAACTATAATAAAGAAAAACTTGTAAAAAATAAATAAACTATATTAAGTATTTTCAAATTATAGCTCTTATTTAGTATGATACGCTATAAAGTTGTCATAAAGTAAGGGTTACTGAAATTAGTATATTTGGCGTCATGCTTGGCGCACTTGTATATGACATTGCCCGAATAATACGTAAGTCGTAAGTACCTTTTTTTTTTGAACGATCTTTCTAAAAATCTAAGTTATATGAAGTTTTATTGGGAAAAACAATTTTTATTAAAAATGGTTCTTCGCATACCTGAAAAGCGAAGTGTTCGGTCAGCCCGTTGTTTATGGCAGTCACATGACTTAGACTTTTATTATTAGAGATCAAAGACGTATATTTTAAATGTATCTGATACGTAAGTATTTTAAATGAAATTAGAGATAAGTAATGTTTAAATGAAATGATGGCGATGGAACCCTATTTGGCGATTTAATCACCTGGTCCCAGCTAACATAAAAATAGCAAAATGGCATATAAAAATTGAAGCGGTCAGCCCGGAACTATTGATGACAATCACGTGGCTTAGGCTTTTATTATATAGACTAGCCGCCCTTGGCGACCAGTTTGGTCTCCCTTAAATACATGCTAAACATTGTATCACCTTAATTTTATACATAATTTAATTTACTTGCTCAATCCTTCGCCAACTCGGAAGATTCTGATACAGAAATCATGAACTCGGCATTTTTATGTTAGTCGGGCGCAGGTGATAAATCGCCAAATATTGTTCCCGTCGCATTTTTTCGTATTTCATTAATTTCATTTAAAATATAGTACTTCCACTCATTTTAATTAAAATACATAACTTTAATTTAAAACTAGAATATTTTAAATTTATAACTCTCAATTATTGCTTAAAAAAAGAAAAGAATAAAGAAAAGCAATAAATAATACCATAAACCATGGCATTTAATTTCAACATCAAAGCTTTGTTTTAATTTACCACGCGAAAAATTGTTTATGACAGTCGCATGAAATGGACTATTATAATACTGATGACATGATGGCGATGGAACAATATTTGGCGATTTATCAACTGCTCTCGGCTAACATTAAATTGCCAAATTGGCCGCATGGCATACAAATAGCGAAGCGGTCAACCCGGAACTATTGATGACAGTCACATGACTTGAGCTTTTATTATATAGATGCCAGTCAATTTAATCACCTGGTCCCAGCTAACATAAAAATAGCAAAATGGCATATAAAAATTGAAGCGGTCAGCCCGGAACTATTGATGACAATCACGTGACTTAGGCTTTTATTATATAGATTAGATCATTAACAAAGGCGCTGATACAAAAACATGCTCTTGCGAGATTAGACCACGGGCACAAAATAGCGGATTCTTTAGCTAAAGAAGTGATATTAATACCAGATACCACAAGGTGTTGCATGGCTAGAAATTTGAAGGTGGGGATGGTGGCACCGATCAGATGCTTTTAAGAGGTTCACATGTTAGAATTTTTAGTGAAATAGTTGGTCTATTATAAGAGGAAGTTTTTGTTCTAAAATAATTTAGGAAAGTCGGACTGATTTGAATAGATAAATATTACGAAAGTTTGAATAACTTTATTAAACATCGTCGAAAATGGACCACTTAAAACATTATCACCGTGTTGCATATCTGCAACTTTAGCAAAAGTCAATACTACTTATACAGTGGGCTTCAAAAGGCTATTTTATTTATTGCTTCTATCTTCCAAAACAGCAGATAACATAACATTCATTGGAGAATTCATCGAGGTTCTTGTCGAGAGTTCAAAAAATACTCAACAAACGGCGTTTTCAAATATGAAAAACACTCTTTAGTCAACATAGGTCAAAATCACAAAACACGGAAATTGCAGTTCGCAAAATAAAATTTCTATTTAATTTTATATAATGCAATTTCTTTTTTACATTCTAATAAAAAATATTCTTAGACGTATTTTCAAGAGATATTATATTCATAATAAGACAAAAATAAAGCAATTAAAAGACTTAAAATTTCAGATAGTCATTTTCCTGGCATGTCACACTGTGATGTGTGCAAAGTAAAATACGTTCTGATATCATGTACAATTGTCTTTTTCCTGTTTTTTTTATTTCTAATTAATAAATATACCTTATATTACCCATGCATGTGGAAGGTCACAAGTTCTGTGTTTTACAAATAATTTTCCAAAATTAAAATAAGAATGCCACTGAAAATGAATGTCATAGTCCTGGCCTTCTCATTTTAGTTCTTTATGAGGTATAAAGATGGCGCTACAGAGTAATTCTTCTTGTTCTTGAAATAGTTCAAGTCAGAAGTAGTAAAATCATTGCTATCAGCAAGATCTTTTAGATATTTCTTTGAAAATAATGTGTTTAAAGGCTTTGTAAAACCCGAGTAGACATTTATTATATCATTTTGCTGGCTTCTATAAATTAGAAATAAAACTGAACATTACACTGAATTTGAGGGACTATAGAGGAAACAGGTTCCTTTAAACAAAATTAAAATGTTTGATCTAAAAATAAAAGTAGTTGGATGTGCCAATTCCATATATTTCTGCTATATTATACATCTTAATATTTCAAAAAGTAGTTACACGTGTTAATACTTCAGTATTAGTAGTTCAATACTATACAAACTTTGATTTTCATCTGAAATTTCTACTTCAGTCAGTTAAACGGACTGAAACTGAGATAATCTATATCATGATACTTGTTAAAATTAATAGTTTTTTCTTATTCTGTTGTTATCAGCTGTTTGCGAATAGCCGGCTTAGCAAGAAGCGAGTTCCCCGGCCGCTGTACGAGCCACCGGTAGACAATAGAACTAAAACTAGTTGGATGCGCCAATCCCAAAACTTTATTCTATCTCATGTTAATTTTTCATTTTTAGTATTTTTATTAGAATTATGCATAACTTCATACACTTTTCAATGGTAGAATATTGAAAATTTCACAAAAATCGCTATTAGAGTGCCCCCTTCCGGCGGAATTTTTCCAAATTCAGGGAGGACCTTCTTGCTATGGCCAAAAACATACACAAAAAGTTTGGTTCAATTCTATGCATAACTTCATACACTTTTCGATGGTACAGTATTCAAAATGTCACAAAAATCACACAAAAATCGCTATTACATGCTCCCATCCGGCGGAATTTTTCCAAACTCAGGGAGGAACTTCCTGCCACGGCCAAAAATATACAGAAAAAAATTTGGTCCAATTCTATGCATAACTTCATACAGTTTTCGATGGTACAATATTCAAAATGCACAACATCGCACAAAAATCTCTATTACATGCCCCCTACCGGCGGAATTTTTCCAAACTTAGGGAGGACCTTCTTGCCATATCCAAAAATATACACAAAAAATTTGGTTCAATTCTATGCATAACTTCATACACTTTTCGATGGTACAATATTCAAAATGCACAGAAATCGCTATTACAGCACCCCCCTACAGTCGGATTTTTGAAGTGAAAACTTCTTTAAGCGCGTTGAGCTTTTTTTGAGATGGGGAAAAACCACTGATTTCGAGACACTGTAACGTAACCGACATGCTAGCATTTTGACACATAGACACTAGCGCGCCAAGCGGTGAATGACAGGAAATTTTCCCTCTTCAGCTCAATCCGCAAAAGAAGAAGGGAGCTAAAACTCACTTTTTCTCCCGGCGCATTGCTAAAACAAATTATTATTTTGTTTTTCGTAAGTTAAAATGAATTATACCGTATTCGTGACCTACCTATTTCGTGTAACTAAAAACCAATAACGCTGTATTTTATCGTGTTGATGATCTGCTCAATGACCAACAGTATTGGCGGGAATTTCGATTACGGAAGATAAAATCGGGGCACAGATATCAGATACGCACTTGGGTACCGAATTGACAGCAAAATGGCGTTACTTTATTTTACAAGGAAACCCGGCTACTGTTACTTATTTATTAATAAATTGTTCATTTACTTTTATTTTATTTTTTTAAATTGTACAATTGTTTTGTTCTATAGTTATTAATGAAATTACCGTTTATTTATTGTTGTTTACTTTTTAAAACAATAGAAAATAATTTAAAAATATATATTGTAACTGGTATTGGAAAACGGGCTTTCGCCAAATTGACGTTAAAAAATCGCGCCAAACCAGGTTCGTATATCACATGTCTACCAAATTCTCGGTTTTTTGATTTTTCGACTTTTTATCCAAATTTTCCGGATTTTTTAAATTTTCACTTTCATTGTATCCCAAACAATGCCTTCATACCAAATTTCAAGATTCTAGGGATACCGGTCGTACCTCTGAGTTTTGATGATCGGTGAATCAGTGTCGAAAAGGCGAAAGTTTAAGTTCATATATCTTCTGAAATAAAAAAGATAGAAACGTGAAATTTCAGCATTTAGTTCCATTTCCACATTACTATAATTTACGAAGTTTCAAGTTTCTGGGAATCACCAACACAAAGATATTGGGGGGTCAAAAGTACCCTGAGTTGCTTCCAGAAAAAGATGCTTACGGCTGTGCTTTCAAGACTTGGCAGGGGCACTGCCGAGTCACCAGATACTTTCATTAGTGCTGCTACACAATTCAACGCATAAAACATTTCCTGACGATTAAAAAAACACACCCGTAATTGTTGAAGTTTTCACTTCTATTGGCACTCCCGGAGTGCAACTGTTTTTTTTTTTGTTTTGTTTTGTTTTTTTTTTGTTTTTTTTTCAAATTCAGGGAGGACCTGCTTGTCATAGCTAAAACCTGAAAAAAAAATTTTTGGTTCAATTCTATGCATAACTTCATACAATTTTTGATGGCACAATGGCGACACACGAACATACGGACACGTACACTCGGACAGACAACCATTTTGTATAAACATGTTTTTTTTTTGTGATCTCTGACTTCTAAAACGTGTAAATCCGTCGAAAACCGGAAGTCGAAAATAATTTCAATTACAATACTTTCTTCTATTGAAGATAACAGAAAGTAAAAAATCAAGAAAAGTATACAACAATCGCTATTACAGAGCCCCTTTACCGCGCAATATTTCCAAATTTAAAGAGGACCTCTTGGCCAAAGCCCAAAAACAAGCACAACAAATTTGGTTCAATCGTATGCAAAATTTTATACACTTTTCGATGGTACAATAAAGAAAAGGTCACAAACATTGCTTTTACGGGGCTCCTACCGGTATATTTTTTTTGAAATTCAGGCAGGACTTGCTTGCTATAGCCTGAAACATACACAAAAAATTTGGTTCAATTCTATGCATAACTTCGTACACTTTTCGATGGTACAATAATGAAAATAGCACAGACATCGCAATTATAGTGCCCCCTTCTGGCGAAATTTTTTCAAGTTCAGGGAGGACCTACTGACCGTAGTCTTACACATACACAAAAAATTTGGTTCAGTTCTATGCATAATTGTATAAAGTTTTCAATGGAACAATAATGAAAATGGCACAGACATCGCTATTACAGCGCCCCCTTCCGACAGATTTTTTTCAAATTCAGGGAAGACTTGCTTGCCATAGCCAGAAACATACCCAAAAAATTTGGTTCTATTCTATGCATAATTTCATACACTTTTCGATGGTACAATAAAGAAAATGGTAAAAATATCGCAATTATAGCGCCCCTTTCACGCGGAATTTTTCCAATTTCAGGGAGGACCTTCGTGCTATGGCCAAAAACATACACAAAAAATTTGGTTCAATTCTATGCATAACTTCATACACTTTTCGATGGTACAATATTCAAAATGGCCCAAAAAATCGGACAAAAAACGCTATTACAGAGTCCACTACAGGCGATTTTTTTTCCAAATTAAGGAATGACCTGCTTGCCATAGCCAAAAACTTTAAAAAAATTTTGGTTCAATTCTATGCATAACTTCATACACTTTTCGATGGTACAATAATCAAAATTGCACAAAAATCGCTATTACAGCGCCCCCCCCCCCCTTCCGGCCGATTTTTTCCAAATTAAGGGAGCACCTGCTTGCTATGGCGGAAAACTTAAAAAAAAAAGTTCAATTCTATGCATAACTTCATACCCTTTTCGATGGTATGATATTCAAAATCGCACCAAAATTGCTATTACAGCGCCCCCTACCGGCAAGTTTTTTCCAAATTGAGGAAGGACCTGCTTTCCATAACCAAAAACTTAAAAATAAATTTGCTTCAATTCTATGCATAACTTGATACACTTTTGATGGTACAATGACGGCAGACACACGCACAGACAGACATTTTCTATAAATATGTTTTTGGGGATCTCTGACCCTTAAAGCGTGTAAATCCGTCGAAAACCGGAAGTCGAAAAAAATTTAGTTTACAATACTTTCTTCTATTGAAGATAGACGAAAGTAAAATACAAGAATGTGAAAAATGTTTTAGAATGAAATTGTCATTATCCTGGCATACATATGCCAAGAAAATAACATATAATTATAATTACGGGAAAATGAACTTAAGCTATTCAAACTTTAACAATTTTACATATACCGGGTGTCCTAAAAAGGACTGACTGATTTTAAAATTCGATAACTTGCAAATGGTGACAGATATTTAAAAATTTCTTGCAGGAGGGTTATGCATAAGGTCAAAAGTTTTATTACAATGATTTTCGATTTTAGTTCGAATTACAAACAGTAGATGGCACTCTAAGCAATAGTCGCTAAATATAGGCTCGATTTTTGGTCTTTTCTCTTGTTAGATGCAGAAAAAGGAGATGGAAATGTATTATGCGGGCCACGAAGTACCAAAAATCGAGCCTGAATTTAGCGTCTATTGATCGCAGCGCCATCTATTGTTTGTAATTCGAACTAAAATCGAAAATCACTGTAAAAAAAACTTTTGACCTTATGCATAACCCTCCTGCAAGAAATTTTTAAATATCTGTCACCGTTTGCAAGTTATTGAATTTTAAAATCAGTCAGTCCTTTTTAGGACACCCGGTACATTCAGCTGTTCAGCCAACATTTAATAAAAAATCAGAAGCTTTGAAACGATTTAGGTTTTCAAAATCTCACATTTTGTGATATTTACCCATATATATATATATATATATATATATTTTAATGCTCTAAATTTTTTAAATTTTTTTGCACATGCTTAAAATGACGTTTTCTAACATCCGAATAAATAATTTTCAAATCGGAATTGTTGAGTTACAAAAGGTTAATATAATGGATCCTTTCACTGTTGTACACGAACCTGTTGGGGTCGACAAATAAGTTTCTGTAGACCTCTGAGCAAGAGTGAGAAAATTGAAACCCATTGTATTTTTTATAGAAAGAAAATTTGTGTACATAAAGCCACTATTACCTAGTAACTACTCCCTTCCATTTAAATAATAGTTGGATGTAAGTTTTATATCAATTGGGTGAGTGGCTTACATATTAGTTCTGAATTCCTAAATAAAGAAGTTGAGAATGTAGGTCAGTGAAACCAAACTCGCATTATGTCGTCCAGAAACGCCAGGGACGTAACGAAGACTGTGGAGATAGTAAGGTTGGTCCGCGTCTTTCTATCATTTAATTATTAGCCATCGATTCCAATATCTAATGTCTAATAATTACCGGGCAGAATTTTCCGGTACGAATTGATTTTTCCAAACGGACACGACTTTCCGAACGACCCAATAGTTTCACATTGATGAGAAATAATTAATTGGTTCGCTTTTTACGCAATCGGGTTTTTTGATTTTTTAAATATAATTTTTACTTGTTATTGTAGTTCTTGTTATTTTTTCTACCGATAACTCTAATAGATTTTTTACTTTCAATATATTTTTTTAGAATACATGCTAATAATACCAAAAATCATATTTATAGGTAAAATAGCAATAAGGAGTTCAAATAAAATCTTGAAACATATTCAAAGCTATATTTTTATATCGACTTCGCGTTGGAAGTTAACAGCCGAAGAAATTGCCAAACTTTGCTATTTATAATAAGCCTTTTCTATTCCGTTCATGTCAGTGGTTTAAGAGCGAAATTCGATTACGTGCCTTAAATTTGTCTTAGATTTACATTTTATTTTTTTATTTATTGGTTGATGAATGTTTTAAGTTCGTTATGGAATGTAAGTTGGAGACAAATTGGAGCAGAAATTTGGAGCAAAAAACATGCAAGAATTTTTTAATTTTTTTTAATAAATCGCTATATCTCTATTAATATACGTGCTTTTCTTACACAAAAGAATACATATATTGCACAATGTCTGTTTATTTATATTCGGCAGCGGTAGATCATTTCGTGCATTTTATTTTACAGGGTGATCCCAAGTATTATTTTTTTCTTTGAATTTTTGTTGGCTCCCTAAATTCCACCCTTAACAAATCGACATTGTTAAATATGAGGTCATACCTGTTCTTTTCAATCCTGAAATTCCAGAAGAATCTGTCAAGTATATTTCTAAATATTCGACAAAATGTCTAAAATTGAATGTTGCCGGTCGTTAATGGCCGTATAGTGTACGACATATACAACATATATGCAAGAATATGAGTTTTTTTCGCTTGTTCCACTCCGATAAATGAAAACAACACATATTAAA
Organism: Maratus speciosus; assembly: GCA_963932465.1. NCBI lineage: Eukaryota > Metazoa > Arthropoda > Arachnida > Araneae > Salticidae > Maratus > Maratus speciosus. Next base: position 477,113,751 of record OZ010795.1, on the reverse strand, counting down.
AAAGAAACACATTTAGAAAAAACTGCGTAATAATGAATACATAGAAAATACAATTTAAGGACAAATTAAAATTTGGTCACCAAACTTCAGAATTTACCATGTTTTTTGTAAAAACTCTTTCATTATTTAAAAGCTCTTCAGTAACTTCGGCATAAATTTTTAACTGCCCTTCTTCACATCTTGAAATACTCACATATAGTTGTCCATGAGAAAAAACCGGTTACTTTAAATACAGCTCAACTACAGAAAATGTTTCTCCTTGTGACTTATTTATCGTCAATGGAAATGACAGTGCAACTGGAAATTTTATTGATATCAATTCTGTTAATTCATTACTCACATAATTTCAAACGAAAAAAATCCCTGCCTGCTTGGGCCTACAGGCGGAGGTAGATTTCGAAGTTAAGTGCTAAATTCAACAACAAAACTTAAATCAAGATTAGAGATAAACCCAGTTCCTTCGCTAAGAATGAGCTCTTGGGAGCTAAACATTTTGTGAAAATTCTAATATACTCGAATACACACACGTATGTATATGGAATAGGTTTAAAAATGGCTAAAGCAAATTCAGAGAACCTCACACTGTTAAAATATGTTAATATTTAGTCGGTTTTTTATCATGTTTTAATACGTTTCTCCAAACTCACATGACGTTACATATTCACCTGCTGAGGTCCATTATATTTCTAATATGACGCAATATTTTAATTTTTTTTTTCATTCGTCAAACTATTTATTTCATTTTGATTTTTCATGCCAAAATCTTGCTCTAGAAAACTTATGACGTAATATTCAATTTGTTTTCAATTCGTCAAATTGTTTATTTAATTTAATTTTCACGTGAAAATCTTTCAATAGCAAAGCAATTGTTGTGGTGAGAATTTTATTGCTTTTTTTAATTGTTGGCAACTGCTATAACGAAAAATATTTATTTTTTTCTGCCATTGTTGTGAAAGAGCTTGTTTTATCAGAATCATGCTAAGACGGTATTCAAAATTTTGAACCCTCCCCATTTCCACTCCCTTGGGTCGATTTTTCCCATTTTCAATCCCCGTCGAGATATTAGCCATATCAAAGTTGTTGGCGAGTTTGAAGACGATCCGTGCATAATTGCGACTGTTATCGTGCGGACAAAATTTAGTACATACATACATACATACACACACACACACACACACACACACACATATATATATATATAAACTTTTTAGGTGGTGGTGGTTTTGGGTTCCTGGGGTCATATAATGAAAAGTTATGAAGGAATTTTTCAAAAGTCGCACCATGGTAACGACTGCAATAGGTAGTATTTCTTACGAAATCTACCTAAAATACTATACATTATTGAAAAAAGTATTTCCTTGTTAAAAAAACATATTCTATATTGCATCTCTACTTCATTGTTATTTCCCCCACTGAAAGGACAGGAGAAACCTAAAAATAAACTGTTTAAAAAACCATTTTTTAAAGTTTGGCATAATTTAGGCTTCAGATGTGAGAGATTTGTTGCCAAATGATATAACCAGCTACGAAACAAAATGAATGAAATTTTAAGTTTATTTATATAATCTATAAGCATTTATATCTATATTACTGGTGTTTATATACAATTTACTTCTGTTTGAATGCAAAAATAGTTAAATGACTTCTTTACATTAAATAAATTGTATAAATATTAAAAAATTACCTGCGTATATGAAACAGTGAATAAGCTGCTAGAAAAAATGTTGCCAAGTTTCATTTTCTCGCCAAGGTCCCTATACTGGAAAAGTACCAAAAGCAGGTTAAAATCATGTAGTTAAGAGCTCAGACAGTACAGCGCCATCTAATGGCTGTTACGTTATTGGTAGCATCGGGATGAAGATGAAAAGACGTACATTTTCGTATATTACACTTTAAATTCTGATGCATAGATTTTGAAAAAAAAAAAAAAAACTTTAAATGCGCGGAGTTTAAATTAAATTGCAGTGAGCTCGATTATGAGAGAATAATGGTTTTAATTGGGAATTTCACGAAATTAGCCAGCTTTCGCTGTCTTCATATATGACAACTTATTTCTGTTGCTAAATTTGGTGATATTTCGTCAAATCTGGCGATATCTAGCTAAGTTGTTCAAAGTTTGGCGTTATTGTGGCAACCCAGCAATTAGCATTTTTCAACAATTGCTCATTCAAAGAAGCGATCAAACCGAAATTGTGAGGGACACACAGAGACTTGGATTTTATATAAATAGATATATCTGCCGACTTCTCCCTTTGTGTCACAGCCAATCAAAAATATCTCGAATTAGAAGTTTTTTTAATAAATGAAATGCAATATGTAACATCTAGAAACAAGACTATTTTTTTAATATTATCTTTTTTTAACATGTTGATAACAACTTGACTTAAAAAGGAAGTTCGCAGATGTTTAATATAGATAAAATGCATGTATTTAAATAGCCTTTCAACTAAAGCTGTTAAAAAAAAAAAAAAAAAAAAAAAAAGAAGAAAAAAAAAAGGAAAATGCTTTATATCAGTTGTCTTCTGAATAAAAGACAACAACGCACATGAAAACAAAGGAATTCTTTTCTGAGAAAGACTACACAATTAAAAACATGTTTCAAAATTTAGAATATAAAACTATTTACGAACAACAATAGGCCTTGATTGCAAGACAGCGTGATAAAGTTATTCAAAATTACACTGCATTCATCACATACAATTTGAATTAGTTGAATAAACTCTATTGAAAGTGCAAAAAAAAAAATAGTTATGAAGAATTCTAATAAATAGCTTGGCTTCTGCAGGATCTATTTTATAACAGAAATCACAGAAACTTTCTCAACTTCATACAGGTTTTTATTTTATTTTATTCAAAATGCTACAAAAGGCAAATTTTCTGGTTAATTTTATTCGAAAATGTATTTGACATCAATAAGAAAAATTGCTAGAATAATGCAAAATATATATGATGAGTTTCTACAAAACTTTTATTAAATATACGAAGTTTATAAATCTATAAAACATGTCATTAAGTTAACCAACAAATTCAAAGAAAATAATTTTCTATCTTATTATTTTTTTATTCTTATGGATAAAAAACTCCAAGCAGTGAATTTCTTATTAAAGAAAGCATATTGATAGGATTTTTTTCATGAAAAATGGTCTTTTCAAATGCTAATCAATTCGTCTTTACACAACTAGATATAAAGAAAAATGAATCTAGGAGTCATATAGAACAACGCATTTCACATAATTATATCAAGAAAGTTACATATGTTTTTAATTATACATATGGAATCTACAATACTATTATAGATAGTTCTTTTGTGAAAGTAACTGTTTGCATGTATAGATTAATTTTTTTCATTATTCGCAGTTTCCTCGTTTTTTGTTTTAATTTTGTAAGCAACGACTTATGAATATTGTAATTTTCTTCAAAAATTAGTCGTTTTAATCCGTTATGTAAATCATTGATGATGTCTAAATTTTCATCAAAGTCAGTTATCTTCCGTATATATATTAAAATTTGTCAGTTTGTTTATAGTTCCCTATTTCACTTAGAATATGGAAAGCAGCACGTAACCCGTCACAAGTTATCCGAATGGATCTGAGGAGGACTTAGAATTTTAATATTTGAATTATTTTCCGAGATATTATTTTTTAATGTAACTTTAAATGAAGTTTTTCTCAAGGGTAAACAAAATCTAAACAATCAAAATCTCAAAAAATAAATTTCACCGTTTTTATTTAAAAAAAACTAGTATGTTGTGGCCATCGAAAAAATTTCTTCTACATAAATCACATAAACAGCATTAATTGCTATCAAGCTATACTTGAATCTGAAGTTTGATAAAAATTTGTGCATTTGTCCTTGAGATAGAGCTATAGTGGAAATTCTGAAAAATGCAGCATAGCAGCGCCACCTGTTGAGCGATTTGCACCAAAACATAAACAGCACTACGTAAATCATATCAAAGTATATCTGAATCTGAAATTTGTTGAAAATCCAAGCATTAGTTTTTGAGATTGAACTATTGCAAAAATCGCAAAAAATGCAGCATAGCAGGGCCACCTCTTGACCGAATTACACCAAAATGCATAAAACGTGACACTAAATGAATCTGAAGCTTTAAGAAAATCCGTGCATTAGTTCTGGAGATTGAGCTAGTGCGGAAATCGTGAAAAATGTTGCATAGCAGCGCCACCTGTTGGGAGATTTACTCCAAAAAGTAATCAGCGCCAATTTCTATCAGGAAATAAATGAATATAAATTTTTATTAAATTTCGTACATTAGTTCTTGAGATAAAGAGCCCAAAAAGTTTGTGTCACATACAGACAGACAGACAGACTCACAGACAGACATTTCGTAAAAACATGTTTTTCGGAATCTCTGAACACCCTAAAAAGTGTAAATCTGTCAAAAACCGAAGATCGAAAATTTTCACGAATCCAATACTTTCTTCTCCGAAAGATAGAAGAAAGTAAAAAGGGGGAAAGGTAAAGGTAAATAACGGGACATTGCCTGCTCTCCGAAGTGATATACTAATTTTATGTTTATTTTGTTTGAATAAATCAATTTAATGATTTTAGTTTAAATCTTTTTTTTTTTTTTTTAGCCTCCGGAACGTTGTGCTATTTCTTTCTCACAGCTTATTTTGTGTCCAAAAAATAACGTTACCTTACAGAAGCTAGCCGTAAAACAAAGCATTAAGATTAAATACTCTTTAGCAATTTTTTAAACTTCTAAGCATCGTACATTTTCAATTTTTATACCGTCGTATTGGAAAAAAAAAGTTCTTTTAAATGCATTTTGTTTGAAAACTGTATCTCCATTTATTTTTTAAATATTAATTTTTTTGTAGTTTTTGAAGTCATTTGCTTAATATTGGCAACGGGAGTACTCCATTTTTGTAGAAAGTAAAGGAAAAATAGCTTTAAAATAGTAATTATATATTTTTGTTGCCATTTTCTTGTAACAACCGAAAGAAAATGTAATTAAAATACGTGCTATTTTGAAAAAAATATAAACGAACGATTTTTGTTAAAACAATGGAGCTATTATATACTATATTTAATTTTAAATATCTATGAATAATTAGATAGCCGGGTTTTTTTTTCGATTTTTTTGAATGACGGAATCTTTTTGCTGCATTTGTGCATTACTTCGCGATAGTAATCTGCTATGCATGCTTTACTGTAGATGTTTAAGAGTAGATCGTAAATGTGGAATTCTTAAGCGGATGCGAATGACGTCATTTTACATAAAATAAAACGTGTGCTTTAAGTCTTAAAATTGAAATATGTTTTGTGCTGCAGTAGAGTCCCGCTTAAGCGAGTTATTTTCTTCTGATAGACTGGTGGCTTCTATTATTATGAAACAGCCATTATAAAGGAAGTATCAGGCGAAGATGAAAGAGCAGCCGTAAAAAAAAAAAAAAAAGAAAAATACGGCCATTTTTTTTCACCTGTTCTGACCAGAAAATCACAGTTCTACCTTTTTACGGCTGCTCTTTCATCTTCACCTAACACTTCATTCATAATGGCTGTTTCATAATAATAGAAGCCATCAGTCCATCAGAAGAAAATGAAGTAATGGAAATGCCGGGGACGACACAAAATTCTGAAAAAGTAGAATTCCTGTTCTCTAGTTTTATTTATTTATTTATTTATTTTTTAATGTAAAAATATTCATATGACTTACTTCCACATTTTCTAAAATCATTATCAAAAAGCTGAAATTCTTCAACGTCCGAATCTCTTTAAAATATTTACGAATGGATCGTGATAGAACATGTTTAGAGCAAGGAGTTTGAACATAGTACAGGGCATATCCTCATATTAAAAGTTTTTCCCCCAACCATAGAACCCATAAAATATCACAATGAAATGCTCTCCAAACTTTTCATCAAAATCCTCTTAACCAATGGAATTTTACTGCCGGTATGTCGCCATTTTCTTTTAAAAGCATTGTGTTAGAAAAGCATTAGACTTTCGCACTGCAATCTTTTGAGTTTATTTTCTGAAATTTTTTAATTTATTTATAATTAACTACAAATCTTTTAATGAAACAACTTGTTTAAACGAAATATGAGTGCACTATGTCAAAAGCCTTTCGTATAATACTCCATTCATCGTTGTGAGTTTTGTATGTGTATAGAAAAAGGAATATTGACAACAGAAATAATATGTTTGATCATACTTAACTTAAAATTTCAGTATGGAATGTCAGATGTGGGTGAAAAATCCTATCCAATGATACTTCATTTATCGTCGTACGCTGCATATAAATTCAGAAAGGGATGTTGAGAACAAAAATAAAAATATATGATAACTGCATAAAAATCATGTAACTTTCAAAATGCAATATTCGTAATTTTCAATTTTTTTAACCATACGAATACTTTAAAAAGACAACCAAAGATCCTTTTGAAATTTCTCCTCAAGTTCTACTTTTATTTGTTATATATATATATACATGTACATACATACATATATATATATATATATATATATAGAACTTGTACTTGTAATATATATAGAACTGATATATATATCATCATCATCATCATAAACCGTTTTCAATCCACTGCTGGATGTTGGTCTCTTCCAGATTTTCCCAATGTTTCCTGTCTAGCTTTAGTCATCCAATTTACACCGGGTACTTTTCTGATTTCATCCCTCCAACTTACTTGAGGTCGTCTTCTTGGTCGTTTTACATCTCTGGGATACCACTGAAGGGTGTTTGTGCTCCATGTATTGTCTTGTCTTTTTCCATTGTGTTCAGCCCATTTCCATTTTAGCCGTTTAATTCTTTCAATGATGTCAAAAACTTTCGTCTGACTTCTTATCCAGGTTATTCTTTTTCTGTATCTTCTAGTTATACCTAGCATACATCTTCCATGTTTCTCTGTGTTGTTTGTAATCTTTGTACCACCCGTTTTGTTAGCGTCTATGTTTCTGCTCCATAAGTTAGCACAGGCAAAACGCATTGGTTAATTACCTTTCTTTTCAAACAAACAAGCATGTTACTCTTCAGAATAATATTGTTCTGCCCAAAAGCACTCCATCCATTTCTTATTCTTCTATTGATTTCATTCATGATACTATTATCCGATGATATTTCCTGCCCAAGGTACACATAACTTTGCACTTCTTTAATTTCAGTGTTGTTGTAGACGATTTTCTTTTTTGATGAAAATGAATTGAACATCACCTTAGACTTTTCTAAGTTTCTTTTTAATCCTCATTAATGCTAGCTTCTGCCAAATCTTTTAGCATATTTTCCAATTCTTCAGGACTGTTACTGAAGATTAAAATGTCGTCAGCGAATCGGAGATGACTTAAATATTTCCCATTTATTCTAATCCCTTGTTTTCCTAGTCCAGCTTCTTGAAAATATTTTCTAAGACTGCAGTAAAAAGCTTAGGCGAAATGGTGTCTCCTTGTCTTACCCCTCTTCCAAGCATGATCTTGGAAGAGGGGTCTTTTCCTTTTCCTTTGATCTCTTTTCCTTTGTCCAAGCGGATGGTTACTGTTGTTTTCTTGTAGATCTTCTTTATGATATTATTGTAAGGTTTGTCTGTACCAATGTCCTCCAGAGATTCTACTACTGCTGATGTGTAGGCCGAATCATAAGCTTTTTCATAATCAATAAATCAAGGCAGAGAGGTAAATTATATTCAATATATTAAAAAGCCGAAAAACCAACGTTTAAAATGCACAAATAATACATGAAAAGCAGCAAACAGCTGTTTTGAATCAACTAGCGAGATTCTTCTTTTTTGCTCAGCCTTGCTTTTTCTACACTGTTAAAACTGGATACTTAAAAATAAGCGAAATGTACTCATTTTTGAGTACTTTTCCGATTTTATAATAGCTCCGAGTACTTAACTCTTAAATTTGAGAAACGCATGTACTTATTTTTTTTTTTGAGTACATACAGGAACTCGAAAATAAGTATGTATAGAAACACACATACGCTATGAGAAAAAAAAAAACGAAATTACAGAGAACCGAGAAATCACCATTTTTAATTGCGAAGAAGTACAATTTTTGGAGCATAGAACAACGAACTTACTATTTTAATTCTTGAAATTTTGTGTATGAGCCGCCCCGTGATTTGAACCCGAGTCCTCTAGGCGGGAGATCAGTATTGATCTGACTGTGCTATAAGAGCAGTTACCAGCTGCTTCCAAATGACACCTTTTATGAATCAACGACGGAAGATCGTTAACAGCAGAGATGAATTTTCCCTTTCTTAAATATTCTAATTTCTAATAAAACAATTTTTAAACTAAATTTTCTTCTTTAACATTTCTAATGAAATTGTAAATAAATTTGAAAAGTGTGTATTATAAATTAAAAATTATAACAAAGATAGACATATCTTTAAATTAAAGCTTGGATGTCCCTACTGTCAATTCGGTATAAGAAAAGGATTTATCAGAAAACTCATATTTTTGAGCACATACGATTTAAACATGAATATTAAAACTTTAAAATACAAAATATATGTATTCATTTCTGCATATATTTATAAATCAAGTATAAGTATACACAACTTCAAAATATCATGTACTCGTTTCTGAATTAATTGTACTAAAAAAAATCGAGTACAAAGAAATTTTCATTTTTAAGTAGATTAATGCTCCTTCTTGAAGCAATTGTTCTTAAAAAATATGAGTACATAGAAATGCTCATTTTTTAGAAGATTATTTTTAACAATGTACTTCTTTTTGAAAGAATTGTACTGAAAAAAATACGAGTACATGGAAGTTCTCATTTTTAAGTAAATTATTTTTGACAGTGTAGCACGCTGTTCCTTTTTCCCTATCTTGCACTGTAGAAGAATCTCGAAAATAGATTCGAAACAGCTGTTTCCTGCTTTTCATGTATCATTTGTGCATTTTAAATGTTGGTTTTTCGGCTTTTTAATATTGTTGCACAAAAGCTTTATTTGCTAATTTTATATATTCCTTATGTTTTTCTAAGAGTTCCCTTTCCGTTTGGATATGATCCATTGTGCTTAATCCACTTCGAAATCCTGCTTGTTCTCTTGGTTGAGCTGAGTCCAGAACTGATTCAAGTGTTGTCGTTAAAAGTTTGGTGAAAATTTTATAAGTCGCTGATAGTAATATGATCGGAAGGTAGTTTTTAATGTTTTCTTTCTCTCCTTTCTTGTAAAGTAACACCATCACAGCATTATTCCGATCTTCTGGTACATCTGACTACTCGAGACATTTGGCAAACAATAAGGACATCATTTTTGCAATTTCTTCTCCTATATATATATAATCTTTCTGAATTGAAATCAAGTATGGACATTTCAATTGCATGTTGAAAAGCGAACTAAGTTAATAACAATAAGTTGTTCAATGACGCCCGCAGTAAAATTATTTTTAAATTATAAAATACGTTGCTTTGGTTATTTATAAATTTCCAAAAGACCTAATTTCTTCTTTAGTGCGTTGACTGAATTACATCCTTACACATTCGTGAATTAGCCCAGTGGTTACGGAGTTAAATTCGGAAATAATTAGGGGAAAGCTGGAAATTGTTTTAACCCCTTCACTTTAGGTCTAGAATGAATATGCTAAGTTTTCCCCCTCGTACTAGGGGAGCGTTAGGAATTATACATTGATTTATAGTCAAAAAACACGTTTTTTTTTTTTTTTTTTTTTTTTTTTTTTTTAAATACCATAACACTATCTCGAAATCACTAACTTTTTCAAAAACACTGTCAATGCAAATGTTGTAGCTTAAAATTCTGAATAAAATGAGTACCTACACTTAATACTTTTGTTGAATATTAAGGTCACAATTCTGCTTTAAAATTTTAGCACCGTGGTCAGAGGTTTGAACTCAGAATTAATTAGGGGAAAACTGGAAATCGCTTTAATCCCTTCATATTAGGTCTAAAATGAATATTCTATGTTTTCCTCCTCGTACCAAGTGAGCGTTAGGAAATATGTACATATTTACATTCGAAAAACATGTTTTCCCTTAATATTTTTAACAATATCTCAAAATAGTTTATTCTATCAAAAACATTGTCAATGCAAATGTTATAGAGCTTAAAATTCTGAATAAAATGAGCACCCACATTAGTATTTTTGTTCAAAATTAAGGTCGCAGTTTTAATTTCAAAATTTTGCCTTAATCGTTAATCAAGATTTTGAAGTCCGGAGAGACCAAGTTACCTAAGAATATCTCAAAACAGCTAAGTTTATCAAAAACATTGTCAATACAAATGTTATAGAGCATAAAATTCTGAATAAAATGAGTACCCGCATTAATATTTTTGTTCAAAATTAAGGTTGCAATACCATTTCAAAATTTTGCTTTAATCACTAATCAATAGCTTCAAGATAGGAGAGACCAGATTACCTTAACAATATCTCAAAACAGCTAACTATATCAAACAATTGCCAATACAGATGTTGTAGAGCTTAAAATTTTGAATAAAAGGAATGCTGACATTAATATTTTTGTTCAAAATTAAGGTAGAAATTTCAGATATTGTTAAAAATATTAAAGAAAAACGTGTTTTTCGAATGTAAATTTGTACACGTTTCCTAACACTCACTTGGTACGAGGGGGGAAACATAGAATATTTATTTTAGACCTAATATGAAGGAATTAAAATGATTTCCAGTTTTCCCCTAATTAATTCTGAGTTCAACCCTCTGACCACGGTGCTAAAATTTTAAAGTAGAATTGTGACCTTAATATTCAACAAAAGTATTAAGTGTAGGTACTCATTTTATTCAGAATTTTAAGCTCCACAACATTTGTACTGACAATGTTTTAGAAAGTTAGTGATTTCGAGATAGTGTTATTGTATTTTAAAAAAAGTGTTTTTTGACTATAAATCAGTGTATAATTCGTAACGCTCACGGGGGGAAAACGTAATATATTCATTCTAGACCTAAACTGGAAGGGTTAAAACAATTTCCAGCTTTCCCTTAATTATTTCCGAATTGGGCTTTTTTTTGCTCCCCTACCACTGGGCATTGCGAATTTCCAAATTTTAAACAGTAAGCATCGCTCGTAGGCATTATTCTTGTATGTTGCGTTATACAACGAAAAGTTTTTCATATTCGTGTACTAAAAATGCATATACAGGGTATCCGAGGATTATTGGGACAAACTTTAAGGGGAGGTAGGGAACATCACAAGGATTGAGAATTGCATAGAAACCCATAACCGGAAACGTCATCTTACGTCACTATGTGGTGCTGTTCACGAGAGCACTGGAGGGTAATATCTGCTTTATTACAATCGTTCGAGCAGTGGTCGCATTGAGAAGAACATGAAAACATTTTACGGACATAGTAGTGTAAGTTATTCATGCAAATTGTGATGCACATTCGAAAACATCCGGCAGTCCAGTACATCTCTCTGTGGGAACCGTTCTCCATAAAGTCCTCGAGCGGTTGGTGCATTGCCACCAGCCAATCTGGACACGAAGTGAATATCTGCCAGCTCCCTGTCCGTAAAATGTTGCATGTTCTTCTCAAGGCAACTAATGCTCGAACGACTGCGATAAAGTAGATATTTTCTCTCTAGTGTTCTCGTGAACAGCACCACCTAGTGGCGTACGATGACGTTTCCGGCCATGGGTTGCTATGCAAATCTGAATCCTAGTGATGTCCCCTACCTCCAGTTAAAGTTTGTCTCAATAATCCTGGGATACCCTGTATATAATAATGTCGCTGCTATCAATCCAAACATTTAAAAACATAATACACTGATTATAAAAATATGAATATCGTGTACATTTTTTTGAGCAATAAGGTAACATATAAAATACAAAAGTACCCTCTTTGGACGAAGTTATATGCATCCAAAGGATGCGATTTGCTGTTCCGAAAATTGTATTATCCTTTGATTGTAAACTAATTATTTTTCCTTTCAGAACAAATAAGCACTAACCACATAACATACATAAAGATGCAATACTAGGTTTCCCTGAAAAAAAGTTCGGCAGTTACATCAGTAAACATATTACATGAATATTTTCTCGGTTGCCAGTCTGTCTATAATACAAATTTAGCATAATTTAAATTACCTATATGAATCCAAATCTATAGAACATTTTTAATGTATCATCGTTTTTTAACTTCCTATAAGCATGAAATTGCTGTAAAACTAGAATCAAGGTCTCTTTTGGAATTTCTCCAAAAATTCTTCTTTTAACTTTTATATATTTGGCAGACTTCATTTTTTAAATTAAAACGCCTATGAGAATTTCCAGATATTAATATTTGCTTTACTGAGTGTCACACATTTCGTGATAAAATAAAGATTAGTCTTTTAAAATTCTGATAGATATTTTGATTAAAAAAATAATGCCATAAATTGGCAACAATGTACCGGGTGTCCCAAAAAGGACTGACTGATTTTAAAATTCAATAACTTGCAAACGGTGACAGATATTTAAAAAATTCTTGCAGGAGGGTTATGCATAAGGTCAAAAGTTTTATTACAGTGATTTTCGATTTTAGTTCGAATTACAAACAATAGATGGCGCTGTAAGCAATAGTCGCTAAATACAGGCTCGATTTCTGGTCCTTTCTCTTGTTCCATGCTGAAAAAGGAGATGGAAATGTATTATCCGGGCCACGAAGTACCAAAAATGGAGCCTGAATTCAGCGTCTATTGATCGCAGCGCCATCTATTGTTTGTAATTCGAACTAAAATTGAAAATCGCTGTAAAAAAACTTTTGACCTTATGCATAAACCTCCTGCAAGAATTTTTTAAATATCTGTCACCGTTTGCAAGTTATTGAATTTTAAAATCAGTCAGTCCTTTTTGGGACACCCGGTATGTAAGTGCAAAGTATTTGCTATATATATATATATGGCTCTTTTGGAATGTCTCCCAAAATTCTTCTTTTAACCCTTATATATTTGGCAATCTGCATTTTTTAAATTAAAATCAGTATTTCCTGATATTAATACTTGCTAATAAAATAAAGATTATTCTTTGAACACTCTGATGGTGGTTTTGATTTATAAAAAATAAAGCCATAAATTAGCAACATTGTATATGAATGCAAAATATTTTGTTACTTTTATAACAAAAAAGCACAAATAAAAATGCATTATTTTTTCCTGTGAAATAAAGTTTGGCAGCAACTTATACTTTATATATTAAGAGTAACATTAATATTCTCTCTGCTGTCAGTCTATCTGTAATATCAATTTAACCTACTTAAAATTACTCATTCGAATCGAAGTCTATAAAACATTTATACTGTGACACCATTTTTTTTAAGCATAGAAATAATAGAAAAAGAGAAATAAAGAGTTATTTGGAATGTATCCACAAGTATTTCTGTATATATTTGGCAGAATGAAATATAATCCATTATTCTTTCTGAACTGAAATAGAGCATAGAAATTTTATATGTATGTTCAAAAGGATACTAAGTGAATAGCAACAATTTTCGCAATGAAAATCGGTGAAAGAAATTTTGAAGTGACGAAAAACATTACTTTTGTTATTTATAAATTTCAATGCACTTCATTTCTCCTTTAATGCGTTGACTGAAACGCATATTGAGAAGATGTAAGATTAACACAAAAACATTTTTAAGTAAGATTGTTTAAAGAAGAAAATAACTGATGTAGAATTATAAAATGAAGCTATTGTTGAATGAAGCTTTATTTTAGTTTGGAAGAGCTTTACACAAAATTAAAAAAAAATTTCTTGAAATTATTTAACAAATAAATTAACTTAAGCATTTAATATATAGGAAATTTCACATGTATGTTCAAAAGGATACAAAGTGAATAACAACACTTTTCTCAATGTCAACCAGAGAAAAAATATTTTTAAAGTAACGAAAGGCATTACTTTTGTTATTTATAAAATTTAATGCACTTTATTTCCCCTTTAATGCAATGCCTGGAACGCATATTGAGAAGATGTTAAATTAACTTTAAAACATTTTAATGTAAGACTGGTTAAAGAAAAAAAATAATGTACACTTATACATGAAATGAAGCTATTGTATAGCTTTATTTTAGTTTGAAAAAACTTTAGACAAAAGAAAAAATGATTTCTTGAAATAATTAAAAAAAATAATTAATTTAACCATTTAATATACAGGGTGTATCTGAAATTTCATATGAATTTTTAAAAGGATACTAAGTGAATAACAACACTTTTCTCAATGTCAACCGGAGAAAAAGTATTTTTGAAGTGACGAAAGGCATTACTTTTGTTATTTATAAATTTCAATGCACTTTATTTCTCTTTTAATGTGTTGACTGAAACGCATATTGAGAAGTTGTAAAATTAAATTTAAAACATTTTTATGTAAGATTGGTTAAAGAAAAAAAAAACTGATGAATAGTTATCAAAGTTTGCTATTGAAACTATTGTATAGCTTTAGTTTAGTTTGAAAAAGCTTTACACAAAATAAAAAAATATTTTCCTGAAATTATTTAACAAATAAATTCATTTAAGCATTTAATATACAGTGTGTATCTGAATTGAATGTTAGAACTGCACTGCAAAAAGAAAAAAAAAAAAAAAAAATACTGCCAGTTTTCCGGTAGGAATAGGACAAATAGTTGCCCTTATCGTACCGGAATAATTTCCAACCCGGCGCAAATAAAATCCATAAAATACCGTTTTGCTGACTATTTCCTTATTTTTGCGGATTTTATTCCGAGCTGGGTCGGAAATTATTCCGGTACGATAAGGGCAACTATTTTTCAGATTCCTACCGGAAAACTGGCAGTTTTTTTTTTTTTTTTTTTTTACAGTGTGTAAATGGTGAGAAAACATTTCAATAAAAATAATTTTTTGTATGGGAAACCAGGATTGCAGATTATTTGGGTGGTATTAAAATAAGTTGTATTTAATGAACAATAAGGGGTACAGTCAGCTTGAAAAGAAAAATCGATATGCCGGCTATTATTCACAGAGCATGTTATTTAACGACAAAATCACACCATAGAAGAGGTTATTATGTTCGGAATATTATCTGTTTTCAGAATACGAATTCAAATAGGGATCGTCTAGATATAAAAAATTTCACCAACAATGGTTTTTAAAACGGTAATACCCTCTTTCGGTATTTCGAGTACCCCGAACAAATATTTAGTTTCTGCATTTTTTCTAAATCTTTATGGAGTTAGAAGAGGTCAAAATTTACGGTTGCCGTTATAAAAGTCACGTCAGAAACTATAATTTTTATTTTTCCAAAAAATATCCTTTTTAAAATTTTTGTTTGCTATACGATATATTTAATAGTCTCGAACATATTCTACGCATGTTTCTTTCTTTACAACATAATTTTAAATATGAAAATTATAAATAAATTCATATTTAAATAAAAACGATTATCTTAATTAGTAAATAAATCATAACAGATGTAAATTTCTGCCTGGGCAAAAAATGTCCGGACCAGGATTCGAACCAGGGATCTCTTGGCTGAAGCCGCCAATGCTCTACCATCTGAGCAATCCCGAACGAATCTAGTGAAACTTTTTCATCCAGCTAATCCAATTGATTATAGCATCTGATCTGAAAAATGATTCACCTCAACAGAATAAATCATAGGTAATAGGAACTCCAGAAAGCGCTGGACACGTAACTACACTAGATTAATTTTAACACAATTATTTTAATTGGTAAATAAGACCAGATAGGTTTTCAGACCAGATGCTATAATCAATTGGGTCAGCTGGGTGAAAAAGTTCCACTAGATTCGTTCGGGATTGCTCAGATGGTAGAGCATTGGCGGCTTCAGCCAAGAGATCCCTGGTTCAAATCCTGGTCCGGACATTTTTCGCCCAGTCATAAATTTACATTTGTTATAATGGGCATCGTCAAAAACACGGGTGTGTAAGTTTACAGTTCCTGCCGATCTTTATGTTTAGAGATATAGCGAAATTTTACTTTTCGAAGGTTTAAATATAAAGGAACCCTACTTCTATAATGGTTTAATCACATAAAACTAAATCAAACTCAACCATCAGAGATTTTAATGTGGAAAATTATATTAAACAAAACTTGAAAACTAAAAGTTTCTTATTTTTGCAGGGTTCACTTAAGTTCCCCATTTTTATGGCTCAGTTGGAAAATTTCAATTCGTACTACACGGGTGCCCAAAATGAAGGACCAATCACAAAATGCTAATTTTCAAGTACGCGAATATTCAAAAGGAAATAATATAATTCGAATAATTACTATCTCTACAGCACAGCTAGTCCATACAACATCTCATTCATGTCACACATGGCCATAAGTGTCGCAATCACTATGGTGAAGTAAAAAAATAGGAAATTCCATTCATCTTATTATGAGTCTCAAATGATCACTATATGTGTGACTCCACTGAGACGTCAATGTGACTGCTGCTTTGTGACGAGTCACCATGTGACTTTACAATGTAGTTTCGTTGTAACTCTCATGTGACTGTTATCTGCAGACTCAATTTCAAAGTCATCGTGAACGCTGCATTGTGATAAGTTGCCAAATAACGTCACGTTAAAGTCACATGATGACTTTCAGGTGACAGAGACAACTGTGAAGTCACCATTGTGCTCTTTTCTGAAAAGTCACCATGTAACAATAATGTGATATTATTTGTCGCCTTATCATAATGCAACGTTCATGATGACTTCGAAATTGAGTTTAAAAATGACAGTCACATGAAAGTCACAATGTAACTACATTGTAATGTCACCTGGTGACTCGTCACAAGCAGCAGTCATATTGACGTGTCAGTGGAATCACATATAGTGATCATTTGAGACTCATAATGAGACGTGTTGAATTTCCACATTTTCTGTTTCACCGTAGTGGCTGTGACACTTGTGACCATGTCTGACATGGATGAGATGCTATATGGACTAGCTGTGCTGTAGGGATAGTAATTATTTGAATAATATTATTTCCTTTTGAGTATTCGCTTACTTAAAAAACAGCATTTTGTGACTGGTCCTTAATTTTGGACACCAGTGTATATCTTTAGCAATCAGCAAGATTGAGTTCTAAATAATCGTGTAGCTACATATACATCGATTAAGGGTGAATTTGCTTTTTTCGGTTCAAAAAAAAGGATTTATTTATTTTTTTACATCTGAATCCTTCCCAACATAGTTGTAAAGTGTTTATGAATTCGGTTTGTCTATTCGTCTGTACGACTGTCCGACTGTCAGTCCGTATTCTAACTCGCGTAAATATAGTCCGATTACCACGAAATAGATTATTGGATATCACTATGGCATGTTCGGAATTGAAAATGAAGTGTGTAGCGTTCACGGTTCATTTACAGGGAGGCTAAAACAATTTCGTTACATTATGATCTAGGGGTAAAAATCTTTTGCGGTATATTTTAATGATATTACACTATGTTAAACATATTAAAATTGTTATTCAGCCCTGAATTGCACTGCAACGTTCTTACTATAGAGCATGGCGACCACAGAATTTATCCTTCATTTACAGGGACATTCAAAAGAATTTGGCTACAGAAGAAAATGAACAATAATTGAAATATTGAAGCTTACGAAAAATAATTGCGGTGCGACCGGAGAACTCTCTACTTCTTTGGCGCGATTTCAAAAATCGCCAAATTGGCGCGTGTTTGCGTACTATCTCCCGGAGCTGCAACATCGGGAGACAGCACGCAAAATTATTTTTTGTTTTCTCTTCTCGTATATTTTGAAACTTGAAAGGTTAAAATAAATATTCGATCGGTTATTTATACCTGTATTTTTGAGTGAAAATAAACTAATGCTTAAAATTTCAAATTGTTTCGAAATACATTATTTAAAGGACTACATTTTATCAAAAATACCAAAAAACAATTCAAATTGTTTCGAAATACATTTTCTAAAGGAATACATTTTATCAAAAATATCAAAAAACAAAATTTTCACTTACCCAAATTATTAAATAAAGAATGTTTGTTAACAGTAAGGGAAGCAAAACAATGTTGTTTTTTTTAATCAGAGGGGCCTTTTTTTTAATCAGGGTGCTCCACCCCTGAACTCCCGTTTTTTTATTCATAATTTTAACTGATACTCTAGGATGTCATTCAAAATCATCACTCAATCTATCATTATCAGTCATTCATATCTTGAAACAATCAACCTCTCTTTCATACATAATTCAATCAAAGCCCAAAAATACAGGTAAAAATAACAGAAAAATAACGGATTGAATATTTATTCTCACCTTTCAAGCATTCGTACTTGTATCAAAATATACAAGATTAGAAAACGAATAATAAAATCACTCGACTGCAACAGATAGAACTGTTCACAGTGAAATACAACCACAACGCAGCTATACTGGCCCGGCAGTAATGTATTTCTAAAAAAAGTCCTTCCGGCCAGTGCCGAGAGGAAGAGGTAGCTTTCATAATCCTTATTTAAAAAAAGCCAAATTATATCATTCAAACACACGAAGCTCAATTTAGTGGAAACCGAATATAGGAGATTCAATACTAATTTTTATCAATATAATGAATGAGAATTTCGCGAAATTAGCCATCTTTATCCAAGCTGCTTTTCTTTAAAGTAACATATATTTGGCTGCGAAATTCGGCAATTTCTTAAAGTGCCTGTCATTTTAAGAAAACATGGTGGATGAGGCTAAGCAGTGAACTTGGTCGAGACCTTAGTAATTGCTGTGCACATGCTCACTCACATCGGAATCGGTTAATATATAGGAGTGCTGTCGCATGCAAAAAATCAGATTTTTCAAAATGTCACCCACAATAGAAATTGAAACTGCTATATCTGAGCCATTTTTTAAGGTAAAGACAAACCAAAAATGCTCCTGAATCCTTATATCAAGGTTAAATACTTAAGAAAGAAACATTTTTCAATTTCTAATTTTTTTGCACCTCACTTTAAATATATATATTTTTTTTTAATTTAATGGTCACCATTTTGAAACAAGATGGCTGATGAATCTGGCCAGCGAACTTGGTCGAGCTGTTGATGTATACTATCCACATGCCTTCTTACATCGAAATAGGCGAATACGTGTGTTATCGCGTGACAAATACAAGATCGTTTCAAAACGTTAGCCATTCTAGAAATTCAAAGTGCGATAAATCAACCATTTTTTAAGATATAAACAAAAGAACAAATTTTCAGAAACAAAAACTGCTCCGGAATCTTTGTATCAAGGCCAAACACATAAAAACATCTTTTTCATTTTCCAATTGTTTAATACCTCATTTAGGTAGCTTTCTTTACAAAAAAGCTACCTATTGCAGCCGTTCGGAGGAAAGCGATTTCAAAAATTTTTGGTATATTTTCATCGATCATGACCCCCAGACCCCGAAACCACCCTCCGTTCAAAATTGATATATATATATATATATGACATATGTCACACTGTAACTCCCGTAATTATGAACCGATTTCGATGTAATTCGGTGTGTACATAGTACATACCAATGTCTCGACCGAGTTCGTTGGCCAGCTTCATCCGTCATTTTGTTTAAAAATGGCGGCCATTTAAATTTTTTTAAAAAATTTAAAACTTAAATGTGGTACCAAAAAATTAAAAATGGAAAAATATTTTTTTTATGTATTTGACCTTTATACAAAGATTCCGGAGCAGTTTTTGTTTCGTCTATATCTTAAAAAATGGCTGAGTTATAGCATTTTGAATTTCTAGCGTGGCTGACATTTTGAAACGTCTTGAATTTTGTCACGCGATAAAAGGCGTATTTATGAACCGATTTGGATGTAATTCGGTGTGTACATAGTACATACCAATCTCTCGACCGAGTTCGTTGGCCAGCTTCATCCGCCATATTGTTTCAAAATGGCGCCAATTTAATTTTTTTTTAAAAATTTAAAATTTGAAATGTGGTACCAAAAAATTAAAAATGGAAAAATATTTTTTTCTTATGTATTTGACCTTTATACAAATATTTCGGAGCAGTTTTTGTTTCGTCTATATCTTAAAAAATGGCTGAGTTATAGCATTTTGAATTTCTAGCGTGGCTGACATTTTGAAACGTCCTGAATTTTGTCACGAGATAAAAGGCGTATTTATGAAACGATTTGGATGTAACTTCGTTTATACATAGTACATACCAATGTCTCGACCGGGTTCGTTGGCCAGCTTCACCCGCCATCTTGTTTAAAAATGGCGGCCATTTAAATTTTTAAGAAAAATTTAAATTTCAAATGTGATACCAAAAATTGAAAATTGAAAAAATATTTTCTTCTTATGTGTTTGACCTTGATAAAAAGATTCGGGAGCAGTTTTTGTTTTGTCTATATCTTAAGAAATGGCTGAGTTATAGCATTTTGAATTTCTAGCGTGGCTGACATTTTGAAACGTCCTGATTTTTCTCACGTAATAACAGGCGTATTTATGAACCGACTTGGATGTACCTTGGTGTGTACACAGTACATACAAATATCTCGACCGAGTTCGTTGGCCAGCTTCATCCGCCATCTTGTTTCAAAATGGCGGCCATTTAAAAAAATTAAAAAATAAAAAAATTTTAATGAGATACCAAAAAATTGGAAAGTGAAAAAGATTTTTTTGTATGTGTTTGACCTTAATACAAAGATTCCGGAACAGTTTTTCTTTCGTCTATATCTAAAAAAAATGGCTGAGTAATAGCATTTTGAATTTCTCTTGTGGCTGACATTTTAAAACGACCTGATTTTTGTCACGCGATAACAGGCGTATTTATGAACCTATTTGGATGTAACTTGGTCTGTACATAGTACATACCAATGTCTCGACCGAGTTCGTTGGCCAGCTTCATTCGCCATCTTGTTTCAAAAGGGTTGCAATTAAAAAAAATTAAATTTAAAATTCAAAATGAGGTATTAAAAAATTGGAAAATGAGAAAGATTTTTTTTTATGTGTTTGGCCTTGATACAAAGATTCCGGAGCAGTTTTTGTTTCTGAAAATTTGTTCTTTTGTTGATATCTTAAAAAATGGTTGATTTATAGCACTTTGAATTTCTAGCATCGCTAACATTTTGAAACGATCTTGTATTTGTCACGCGATAACACACGTATTTGCCTATTTCGATGTAAGAAGGCATGTGGATAGTATACATCAACACCTCGACTAAGTTCGCTGGCCAGATTCATCAGCC
The DNA here is from genome assembly GCA_963932465.1 of Maratus speciosus. Taxonomy (NCBI): domain Eukaryota; kingdom Metazoa; phylum Arthropoda; class Arachnida; order Araneae; family Salticidae; genus Maratus; species Maratus speciosus. The sequence continues at coordinate 477,092,658 of OZ010795.1, read as the reverse complement.
ATCTTGTTTCAAAATGGCGGCCATTAAATTAAAAAATATATATATATTTAAAGTGAGGTGCAAAAAAATTAGAAATTGAAAAAGGTTTCTTTCTTAAGTATTTGATCTTGATACAAGGATTCAGGAGCATTTTTTGTTTGTCTGTACCTTAAAAAATGGCTCAGATATAGCACTTTCAATTTCTATGGTGGGTGACATTTTGAAAAATCTTATTTTTGCATGCGACAGCACTCCTATATATTAACCGATTCCGATGTGAGTGAGCATGTGCACAGCAATTACTAAGGTCTCGACCAAGTTCACTGCTTAGCCTCATCCACCATGTTGTCTTAAAATGACAGGCACTTTAAGAAATTGCCGAATTTGGCAGCCAAATATAAGTTACTTTAAAGAAAAGCAGCTTGGATAAAGCTGACTAATTTCGCGAAATTCTCATTCAATATATTGATAAAAATTAGTATTGAATCTCCTATATTCGGTTTCCACTAAATTGAGCTTCGTGTGTTTGCATGATATAAATTGGCTTTTTTTAAATAAGGATTATGAAAGCTACCTCTTCCTCCCGGCACTGGCCGGAAGGACTTTTTGAATTTTAAATTTAATTTTTCTTAAATGGCAACCCTTTTGAAACAAGATGGCGAATGAAGCTGGCCAACGAACTCGGTCGAGACATTGGTATGTACTATGTACAGACCAAGTTACATCCAAATAGGTTCATAAATACGCCTGTTATCGCGTGACAAAAATCAGGTCGTTTTAAAATGTCAGCCACAAGAGAAATTCAAAATGCTATTACTCAGCCATTTTTTTTAGATATAGACGAAAGAAAAAAACTGTTCCGGAATCTTTGTATTAAGGTCAAACACATACAAAAAAATCTTTTTCACTTTCCAATTTTTTGGTATCTCATTTAAATTTTTTTATTTTTTTATTTTTTTAAATGGCCGCCATTTTGAAACAAGATGGCGGATGAAGCCGGCCAACGAACTCGGTCGAGATATTTGTATGTACTATGTACACACCAAGGTACATCCAAGTCGGTTCATAAATACGCCTTTTATCGCGTGACAAAGTTCAGGACGTTTCAAAATGTCAGCCACGCTAGAAATTCAAAATGCTATAACTCAGCCATTTTTTAAGATATAGACGAAACAAAAACTGCTCCGAAATCTTAGTATAAAGGTCAAATACATAAGAAAAAATATTTTTCCATTTTAAATTTTTTGGTACCACATTTGAAATTTAAAATTTTTAAAAACATTTTAAATGGCCGCCATTTTGAAACAAAATGGCGGATGAAGCTGGCCAACGAACTCGGTCGAGAGATTGGTATGTACTATGTACACACTGAAATACATCCAAATCGGTTCATAAATACGCCTTTTATCGCGTGACAAAATTCAGGACGTTTCAAAATGTCAGCCACGCTAGAAATTCAAAATGCTATAACTCAGCCATTTTTTAAGATATAGACGAAACAAAAATTGCTCCGAAATCTTAGTATAAAGGTCAAATACATAAGAAAAAATATTTTTCCATTTTCAATTTTTTGGTACCACATTTCAAATTTTAAATCTTTAAAAACATTTTAAATGGCCGCCATTTTGAAACAAAATGGCGGATGAAGCTGGCCAACGAACTCGGTCGAGAGATTGGTATGTACTATGTACACACTGAAATACATCCAAATCGGTTCATAAATACGCCTTTTATCGCGTGACAAAATTCAGGACGTTTCAAAATGTCAGCCACGCTAGAAATTCAAAATGCTATAACTCAGCCATTTTTTAAGATATAGACGAAACAAAAATTGCTCCGAAATCTTAGTATAAAGGTCAAATACATAAGAAAAAATATTTTTCCATTTTCAATTTTTTGGTACCACATTTCAAATTTTAAATCTTTAAAAACATTTTAAATGGCCGCCATTTTGAAACAAAATGGCGGATGAAGCTGGCCAACGAACTCAGTCGAGAGATTGGTATGTACTACGTACACTGAATTACATCCAAATCGGTTCATAAATATGCCTTTTATCGCGTGACAAAATTCAGGACGTTTCAAAATGTCAGCCACGCTAGAAATTCAAAATGCTATAACTCAGCCATTTTTTAAGATATAGACGAAACAAAAACAGCTCCGGAATCTTTGTATAAAGGTCAAATACATAAGAAAAAAATATTTTTCCATTTTTAAATTTTTGGTACCACATTTCAAGTTTTAAATTTTTTTAAAATTTTTAAATGGCCGCCATTTTGAAACAAAACGGCGGATGAAGCTGGCCAAGGAACTCGGTCGAGACATTGGTATGTACTATGTACTCACCGAATTACATCGAAGTCGGTTCATAATTACGGGAGTTACAGTGTGACATAGGTCAGATATATATATATATATATATCATGGAAGACGGTAGTATTTCGAGTGACGCAGCCTTAAGCCTAAAATCGTATCGTATCGTATCGTTAAAATCGTATCGTATCGTATCATAGAATTCGTAGATGGCGGAACTCATATATACAGCTAACTCGACATCAAAGAAAACGCGAAAAGCCGCCTTTTAATAACTCAGCAGATATATGTCTTATTGTTCTGAATTTTCTAGAACAGTCTTATATCTGCAGTCTAATCGTATACTGAAATTTTTGCATTTCTACGTGCAGTATATTTTGAGATCTAAATAGCCATTTTTAAAGTGAAAACGTTGGTATAATATCGAGGAAGTTCCTAATTTGAAAATCTCGAAAACGGTTCTAACGATTATTTTTAAATTGATACATAATATAAATGTGATTAAGGCGAGGTGAATAACACTTTTCTTTTTCCTGGGAAAACTCTCGTTCGTTAAATAATTCGATTTTTTTTTCTCTCGAAAATGACACGGGCGATTTTTTAAAAATCAAATAAATATGTTTCAGATGAACCAAATAACAATTTACTTGTTTCCAGCAAGACTCTTGTTCGTTTTATAATGCGCATGAAAAATCGGACTATATTTCTTCGCCATTCTATGGAAATTTCACGGAAAATGCATGACACTGTATTCATACACACGCTTTCTTTTTAACCACTTTTGGGGAGAAAAATTTTGTCTTCCCACTGGCTGAGTGGCTAAGGGCCATCGTTTACTGACCTTAAGATAGGCAGTTCGATAATCACTGGTACGTGTTTTCACATGTGAATGTTTTTTTTTTTTTTTAAGTCTGCTAGTTGACCATTATTCTCAGTTCCTTTGTAATTTTTTTAATTGCTATTAAGTTAAATAAAATTACAATTATAATGACGCCAATTTGATGATGATTATTTCTTAGCAATTTTTCAACAATAAAAATATTACCATAAATTTTATAAATATATTTAATTTCAATCACTTTACAAAAAATATACATTAATAATTATTATTTGAATATAAATCACACGATCAGAAACGTAAAAAAATAATTCATTTCAGCTCTTCTTTTTATAATATCATTTTTTATTACTATGACGGTCAATCAATATATAATCACTGACATCCATAATATTATTATTATTATAATTATTATTTTCCTTGCATAAAAGCTATTGTGATGTAATAATTCTTTTATAATAAATAATTTAGTTGAAATGTTTTATTTATAAATATCAATGAAGTTTGATAACCCCGAGACAATTCTTTGCAATATTTACAGTTTACATAATAAGCATATCAGAATTCTGGTGTCGCCATCTTTTGACGCAATTGCGTAATATTATAGAGAAATGTTTGATAAAAATGTTGAAGTAGACAGTTTTTAAATCGAAGAATTATGTTAAGAGATATTTAATGTTAAATCTGGATAAAATTGTCTCATTAAAAAAGTCTCATAGGAAAAAAAAATATACATGGGAATTTAATCATTTTAATTCAATTTAATCATTCAATAGAAACTCGAAGTTTGCAGAGTGCATTTATTATTCTTAACTTGCCTAATTTTTTGACAGTTTATTTCAATTTTAAATTAAAATTTTCAGAATTTCCAGAGATATTTTTTACATATTTTAGAAAAGGTTCTTTTAAATTGTTGCCAAATGTTAAAACAGCGCAAAGAATAATATATCCTTTAAATTAAAAATTTATTCACACGTGACTATTATAAACAGAAAAAAATCCTTTTAAATTAGAATTAAATGATAACGTGTTAAAAGCAGGAAAATATTAAACATTACGTCATAAAAATTGTTTTTACACATGCTTACTTAAAATGAAAGAAAATTATAAAATAATCAATTATTTTCAAATTAGAATTAAATGATTACGCATTAAAAGAAGGAAAACATTGAAAATTACGTCATAAAAATTATATTTACAGGTGAATATTAAAAGAAAAAGAAAGTTTTTAAATAATAAATTCATTGATATGTGTTAAAAGTCGTAAATGGAGGAAATTACGTCATATTGGCCAAAGTGGCCAAAACAGTTTACAAAACACATTGCAAAACATATTGCAAAACAGTGTAAATTAAAAAATATATTTATATGAGAGATTTATTTCAAATTTCGAGATGATATTTTTAACTATAGTTGCTAATTTTAAGGTAGCGCAAATAATAATATTATCTTTCTAATAATAAAAATATTTTCAGTTGAATGTTACAAAGAGAAAGGAAAGTTTGGTGAAAATTATGTCAGATTTAAAACGTTACATTTAAAATCTCTTATTTAAAATGATTTTCTTATAGCGTTGTTAAAAAATACCATAAAGCAAAGACTCTGTTGACTTAATTCCTTTTATATTTGGTAATTTTCAAATGTTTAACTAATCTTATTTAATCAAGCAGGGAAACAGCAACTAACATCAGCTGATTCGGTTTTGAAATCCCTCAGTAAAAGGGAAACCCGTTTACAGTAAGATCGCCATTGATTTTTTAATTATACAGAGCAGCCTCGATTATCCGAGCTAATTGGGACTGTTAGTAAATCGGAATCGGAAATCTCGGTTAATAGAAACTGTGTGTAAAAACTCGCCGTGCTTGCGAATTTAACATCTCTTTTAAAAAAATATATAGAACGTTTTTTAAATAATAAAAGTAAATATATGTAAAGTTCTGTTTCACAGCTTAACAAATTTAAAAAGAAAATCAACTACCAGTAGTAAATTTTAAAATGCAAATTGAAAAATTTACGAAAGTTCACACAGCCACTGGAAACAAAGCATTGTTCGCTATTGACTTCTCAGGGTCCAATGTTTCTTTGGAGTTGAGGGCTTTTGAGGGCAGAAGGGCCTGTATAGCACGGACAGTGAGCTAAAGAGTGTGGTTATTTTTAAGGCTCATTCAAAAGGGAAAAAAAATCAGACTTTGTTATCGGCTCGGTTAACAGAAACCTCGATTAATCGAAGCTCGGTTAATCCAGGTTCTACTATAATTCAATCTTCCGTAATCTTTTTAAAGCAGATCAAATTAATGGACTTTAGCACAAAGTCACATAGCTGATAACTGCCATGCTTGTTGGCCACCTTTTTTTCAAAAAGTTTGCTTCACCTTATTCAATTAATGAGATATCTCCGATAAAATAAGTCACATTTTCCCGTTCTAAAATACTGGTATCCAAAAATCGTAGCATGTAACTGACACTACAAGTACTCATGGAACTAGACTATTTTAAGTCTGATTTTTATTATAGACTATATAAAATTATTAAAAATATATATTATGATAGGAACTAGCGGGCTTCGTCCGCTATTTACGTTACGGATATAAAAATCATGTTTTTTTTTAGGGAAAAAGAAATAAAAACCTATTTGACGATAGGTTTATAAAGACACATTTTGTATTTGTTACATTTCCGGGGATGAGGAGGGGGGGGGGCTATTTTGATTAAATATCGTAATTAGTCTACATGGCAGATATAATTATGATAGACACTAGCGGGCTTCGCCCCTCTATGGCGCCTTATGGGTCCAGCTTCCATAACTCAGAAACTACCTTTCGGACATCAATGCAACAGATTCCAAACGTTATAATTAACTTAATAATCACCCTATATAGCATTAAAGTAAATTTATGAGTACTGCATACTATTTTTTTATCGTAATTTCTGAAGAGAAAAAATTATTTCGGTTCCATTCTTAGGTACTGGTCTGAAAAATTTTGAAAAAGGGGGGAAGGAGGGGACATGAGACTGCTGTTTGTCAAACAACACAACGGGATCTGGCTTATTCAACTTGGTTTTTGATGACTTCAATTGGAAGGTGGTTTGTTTAAAAGAGTGCGTTCCCTGCCCCATGAAAATTGGAACTATTGGTGCTACATCTATGTAAGGATATAAGAATTATAAATTAACATTTTGGATTTATTAATTTAAGGATAAAGTGTTTTTAAAGGAATATCAAATGAAACCCTCTGTGCGATCTGCGATTATACTTACCCAGTTGTTTTTATATACAAACTGCTATAAAGAAAATTGTAATAAAATAGTAAAAATTAAATCTGCATTAAATTCCATAAGTATCTTTTTTTTAATCATTTTATCACTAACCTCAAAAAAGTAATGATATCAAGGCAAAAACCCTTGACGGGTTAAAAGTTTCTGACGCAGCACTTTATCTTATGCTCTAAGAATTTTAAATATAGAACTTAAAAATACTGATATCAAATTTTGAGTGACGTTATGCTATTTCTTAAAAAATATATTTGTATTTATTTCACCATTTTATTTTTGTTTTATTTATAATCGCATGTGCAAAAGTTATGTTCAACATGAAAAGCTGCATAAAATTTTATTCGCTGTTGCTTTATCATTTACATCTCTCATAAATTCAAAATATGTGTGTTAAAAGATATGATATAAAATTTAAGTGACGCCTTGATGTGACTTTAAAAGGTTTGTTTTTTTAAATTCAATTTAAATTATTTTTGACTTGGTTAAAATATTTTTTTTACATCTACACAATACTTTTAATTTTCCAATTCACTGTTAAATATATCACTTTCATTGAATCTATACTATGCATTGAAATGTATTTATTTCAATAAATTGATTTATCTTTTGTGTCACGCTATTCAAAATTGTGAGTAAGATTTATGTAAATGGTTTATTTGCGTCAAACTATCCTTTTTCATACATTTCATGTAGTTTGGACACAATGACGCAAAGAAACCATTTACATAAATCTTACTCACAATTTTGAATAGCGTGACACAAAAGATAAATCAATTTATTGAAATAAATACATTTCAATGCATAGTATAGATTCAATGAAAGTGATATATTTAACAGTGAATTGGAAAATTAAAAGTATTGTGTTGATGTAAAAAAAATATTTTAACCAAGTCAAAATAATTTAAATTGAATTTTAAAAAACAAACCTTTTAAAGTCACATCAAGGCGTCACTTAAATTTTATATCATATCTTTTAAAACACATATTTTGAATTTATGAGAGATGTAAATGATAAAGCAACAGCGAATAAAATTTTATGCAGCTTTTCATGTTGAACATAACTTTTGCACATGCGATTATAAATAAAACAAAAATAAAATGGTGAAATAAATACAAATATATTTTTTAAGAAATAGCATAACGTCACTCAAAATTTGATATCAGTATTTTTAAGTTCCATATTTAAAATTCTTAGAGCATAAGATAAAGTGCTGCGTCAGAAACTTTTAACCCGTCAAGGGTTTTTGCATTGATATATATATATATCAATTTTGAACGGAGGGTGGTTTTGGGATCTGGGGGTCATGATCGATGAAAATATACCAAAATTTTTTGAAATCGCTTTCCTCCGAACGGTTGCAATAGGTAGCTTTTTTGTAAAGAAAGCTACCTAAAAATTCAAACAGTCTATGATTCTCCTCTTTTGTCCAAAAAGAAAGCATTTTACAAAAAATAAGCGTCCAATTAGAAAGCAGTTTATAAAACAAGGAGTTTACCATCAACAACTCTCTCAAGTGAAACTTTAGGGTTTCCATAAAAAATACCAAGGTTGCCACATTGGCGCATTTATCGCCCGTCTGGGGAGAAGTAGAATGTTCTACGAATCACCCATAATTGCTGCAAGTGTGTTTTCGGTTGTGGTATGCGTTTGTAAAAATTTAATTACTTTTTAAATGTTACTTGGTGCGTATAAATTCTGTAAATCATATATAGGGGTGCACAAAAGTTTTCAACAATATCCCTTTATAGGTGGAAATTGCTGCGTGGAAATTTTCAACTGTGCTATGTTATAAAGTGAACTAACTTTTAGCATACTATGTAGTATACATACATATCAATAGATCATATACAGGGCTACAGAAAAAAAAATATATTTTCCCGGATACACAAAAAAGTATATTTTCCCGACTATTCGTGGCAATAGTTGAAATGGATATTTCAAATGCATCATGCTTTTTCCCAAATTGTTCATTTAGGCATCATCTTTCACCTTAGTAATCTATGAAGATTTGTTATAGTATTCTGAATATGTTGGAAAGTTTTTCATAATCTATGACGCACGCATGATTTTTCGTATTTTTTCTATTCTCTATAGTCTATAGATTATCCCTCTAAAATGATTTGGTGAAATTCGAAGTTCTTTTACAGTTATTTAGTACGTTAGCATAACGCGTCGGTAGGCTTACACTTTTTCGAGAACCATAAAGGCATTGTACACAAAATGACTTTTTTCCAACTGGGCGGGATCAGAGCGCTAAAACTACTAAACCAATCATTCTAATTTTTCTTTTAAATTAAAGGTAACATTATTTATCAAAGCTTGAACCACTTTCAGCTATTTTTATAAAAAAAATAAATATTTTTAAAAACACGCCAAAATGTGAAAAATGCGGTCAGAAATAGACCTTTTATTCAAATCGCTGCCATTTTGTTGATTTTCAACTTTTTGGCTTCAAACTGCTTAAAGCTCCAGACAATATTATCTACTTTCTGTTGGCAAAAAAAAAGCCGCCTCTGCTCTGCGCAGTAAGTTATGCGCGCTAATACTTAGATAAATAAATAAATATTATTTTGTTTTTGGCCATGAAAATATATTTAAATATAATAATAATATAGGTAATTTCTTACCTTTATGTTGTTGCTCAGCAATTCCTCATACTTCGGCTTCGCACGGGTGTATATCCATATCGCATAGAATCCTATATTGTATAGAAAAGTGGAAAGAAAAGTGTATGTTTAATACTTTGTCTTATTTATAAATGATTCCACTCTTGACATCTTTTCTTTGGTTTAAGAAATTATATTATTAAAACTCACTTTACATTTTCAGTTAATAATATACATATTCATTTAAATTATGCTGCCTTTTTTGCAGCAGTAAATTTTACATTACATTATTAACGGAATCTATACAATAACTAACTTAATAATAAAAAAGTTTTTCTTGAGTCATTTAGAGTTCTACTTTATGACGATGATGTTGACGTCACACAGCTGCATCATGCGTGGGTTGATTTATGAACAAGTTTCACAAACATATTTTATTTTTTTTAATATCATTATTTATTTGTAAGTGTATAACTTGAGTAGGATAATTTAGCTATAATCGGAAAGTTTGTTTATTGCAGAATGATTTATCATTACTTAATCTATTTTACGTGTTCAAATGTTTGTATTCTTGAATTGTTTCCTGTTTTGAAATCAGTTAATGATATCTGAGATGATTACGAATATTTTTTTAATATTTGAAATGTACTTCAAATGATAATAAATAACATGCTAAAAACCCGGAGCAAATATGAGGCATTCTCACAATCTTTTGACTTTCATGTCCCTGAACAATATATTTTTTATTTAATATACTTTTTTGAGTTTTTTTTTTTAAATTTCATATACTAGGGAACATCCCATTGCATGATTGCCTAACAATAATAACGAGATAACTAAGTTTTGGACGATACTGGGGGTCCAAATACCAGGAAAACTCATCTACCGTCCCGTGTCCCTGATGCTGATTTTTAAGTTTGGAGCTGTCTGGATAAAATTGTTTCAATAAAAATAATTCGATGTAATTTTTTTCTGAAACTGGAACAATTGTTTTATATAAATATGTAGCTAAAAATTAACCTGCACACATTTTTAGGGTTGTTATTATTTTTTAAACTCTGTTTCTGGGTTTTAGATTTCTTACAATCCCTCTTTTAAAATTATACAGAAAATCATTTCAGATGCAGCCACAGAATTTTTTTCAAGTTTTTTCTCATGCAGAAGTATGCTAGAGATATAATGTCTAAAATTCTTTGGCAGGAAATTTACTGTAGAATTTAAATCAGCATTTAAATATCAATTTCAAGCATCGTGGCTTTATTGGTTGTATCACCGACTCCAAGGTTTATTCCTGCATTTTTCGAGGTTAATAATAATAATAAAAAAAAATTATATAATCCAATGTTAACAACTGTTTCGAAAAATCAATGAATATTGTGGCTATCACTTAGTCTTAACATGATTTTCCTAAAAATAGGTGGTAATTTTCCTTACCGTCCCTTTTTTGACCATTTCGTCCCTTTTTTCCAATACCATCCCCTTTTTTTTACCTTACCGTCTCTTCTTTAACACCCCCTTAAGACAATGTTATACAAAAATTCTGTATTTAGAGTACTACATTGTTATTATTTCTTATTTGAATGTCCTGTGGGTACTATGTAAATTCATTATAAGTAAAAATTGAGAAGCAAATAAAAAGTTACAGTGGTAAAATGGTAAGGAAAATTAAACTCGCAAGTTTAACTTACACCTCAGTTAAATAAAAAAAATTTCGCTGCTGACCATTTTTCTTTATTTTGAATCATTAAGGCATTCGTCTATCAGATTAAAATGTTATTTTAGCAAGTTTAATTTCGTCAGATTTTTTCCCCCAAAAGTCAAAAGATTGTGAAAATGCCCCATATCTTCATTCCTATTCCAGAAAAAAAAATGCTAAAAAACACCCCTTTTTGGCCTTTTAGAGTCAAATCCCCCTTAATGAAGTTCCGTTACCTGCACGCCCTGTTAAGCTGCCTATATTGCAGAACAGTTTCTAATACTAATAAGGTTAGTTGAGCAAAATATGCCCTCCTGCTGTCCGTCAACGTAGCTCAATAGCGTAAATTGGCAGTTTAAGTAAAATGTTCTGGGTTTGAATCCCGGCTTGGGCATGTTTTCGCTCAGTAGTTAGAAAAATTCAATACGTATGTTATATTTGCCAATCAGTAAGATAGAGTTAAAAATAATCCTGCATCTACGTACCCATCGTTTAATGGAGTTCCATTACCTGCTACATGGCAGAATAGATGCTAATACCAATAAGATTAGCTGAGTGAATTATGCCCGCCTGTTTTCGTCAACGTAGCTAAATAGATAAAGCATTGGCAATTGAGGTTAAAGGTTAGGCAAGTTAAAGTTTCTGGGTTCGGATCCCGGCTTGGTCATGTGTTCACTGAGTTTGTTAAATTCAATTCGTATGATATATTTGCCAATCAGTAAAACTGATTTAAAAATAATCCTGTATGTAAGTACCCATAGTTTAATGGAGTTCCATTACCTGCTGTTCTACATGGCAGAATTAGATGCTAATACCAATAAGGATAGCTGAGAGAATTATGCCCCCCTGTTGTCGTCAACGTAGCTCTATGGGTAGAGTATTGCAAATTTAAGTTAATGGTTCTGGGTTCGGATTCTGACTTGGGCATTTTGTTCTTCAGTTGGAAAAATTCAATTCGTGTGATATCTTTTCAAATCAGTATGATTGGGATATGTAAGAGTTTCTTTTTGTTTGTCACCTTTTCCTTCTATAAATTCAGTGTAGATATTGGAATCTTTTCCTTTGAAATCTTAACTTAAATCTTTCTAAATTTATTAATTTTCCTTACTAAATCTCTTTTATAATTCTATGAAGTTTTAATAAAAAGTATGCAAGCTATACTTCTTTAAGGGCTGTCTTGATTCAAGAAACACAAATATGTTGACAAAAGCGGATGTTACCATTAAAAAATAAAAGCTGCTCAAACTTATAATATGTAAATGAGCCCTTTTTCAAAAATTGCTTTTATATTCTAAAAAAAGAAAATAGTTCCAATTTAATGACCACATTTGGTTTAATTTTATCGGAAAGATTTTACGAATAAAGGTAGGTTAGGTGTATCGATTTTTTTATACTGTCTGTACATAGCTGCGGACATTCAGATTTGTTTCAGGTATATAAATATATTTTAAACAGGAAAATTTTATTTAATAAATGATAGGAAAAAAAATGCAATATAGAATCAAGACTTATTTTTGATACTCCCTACCTTAAAAGGAAAACACGGAGCGTTATACTCACTTTGAAAATCCCGATTATGTAAAATCACGTAAGAAATCGACATAGAATTATAAATGAATCATTTTCGGATTTTTCTCTTCACAACCGGAGCACACTGTAGGTTTTGAGAATAAAATGTGTAGGGTACTTCTAGTTGACCTAGAACCTTCAAATTTGTAATGACCGACGGAAGGTCTTGTGGTACACATGAAGGAAAAAATACGAAAATCATTACTTTACAAATCTATGCTGATTTATTATGTGACATACTCCTCAATCTCGAAATTGATACTGACGCCAGATTAACGCATGTTAACGGAATTTTTGTAAACGGTAATATAACATAACGGTACGGAAAGCTAAAAAAATCGATGTTTAAATGGCATAACTGACGACTGTAATCTTATAAGATTCCAGAATTAATATCTGATCCATATTCGAAAAATCCAGGTATAGTCATTGATTGGATAAAAAACTGAAAAATTAGTCTCATCTTTTAATAATTTGTTTTTTTATAATTCTCTATGTTTTCTGACGTATCTCCGACAGTAATTCATTATTAATGCAGTAAAATCCAGAAAAACTTTAATTAGAAAAAAAAATGTCTAAAAATGAAGCACATTTATCTAAGGTTTTTGCAAATCTTTTGAAAACCAGACTCTGCTTTTTGAATTTTTAAGTGAATTTTGTAGTATACCTTAATATTTTTTTTTCTGCTTCGAAAGAAGAGAAGCTTAATTAAAGAGCATATAGAAAACAAAATATGCAGTAAACAAAGTGAAATTTGTACACTACATTTAACTAATTAAAAAAAATATATATATATGGACTAGGATGGCCATGTTACGTGAAAAATAAACAAAAACAACGGAATTTCCTGCATTTACAAAACCATGTCATTATTTCTGATTTTTTTTTTTTTTTTTTTTGCTAAAATTTTTATTTTAGTTAAAAGTAAAATCCATCTTTTGACTTTGAGTGGATACATTAATATAAAATTTTTAAAAATATTTAAATAAAATACAGTATGATATGTTTATTAAGTACGTTTCATATATATACTTTAATCAAGAAAATAAATTATTTATAGAAATATAGAACAATGCCAAAAACATTCTCCTGATATGAAAGAAACTAAAATATTTTTTATATCAGTGATATTCAAAGTATTTGGTATGAAATTAAATACTTTAAAAGTACGAAAAGTGCAAGAGCGACAGAAATGCCACTACTCAATGTACTGACGACATCGGGTCTCCCTTCAAGATCGTTGGGATGGAGGCAGGCGCGATTATGGGAGATCTCATAGGAAAAATCTGAAACCAAAATTAAATAAAGTCAACGACCAGCAGGAGGGGGACGGGTGGGACGTTTAACCTTTCGATACATATAGAGACTTACGACTATTCCTATATTTAATCGCACCACAATTTGCAAAAAAAAAAATTCTTTGTGGGAGATTTCTCTTCGACATATTCTATATAAATGTATGGCAGTGATTATTTTTCAAAATTTGCTACGAATATAATAAAAACAATATTCCACTGGGACGTATATTTGCTGACTTGTAGTCAAAGGGTTTATACATTGGAAGACAGCGACGACTCTGAGTTCATTCATTTCCATAACAGCGAAATGAATTTCCCGTGTTTCCTTAATAACATAAGAAGCATAAGTGCAAATCGAAGTGTTATTTTATATTTTTAGGGTTCCGTACCTCAAAAAGAAAAACGGAACCCCTATAGTCTCGTGGAAATCCTGATTATTTAAAATCGCGTCAGAAATCTACACATAAGTAAAAATGACAGATTTTCGATTTTTTGGTCTGCATGTGCTATAACCTTCCTTCATGCCAAATTTCAAGGCTCTGGGTCAACTGGAAGTGCCCTATAGGTAACCTTAAAAAAGTATATTTATATTGAGTAGTGCTGCTAACATAGGGGTTTATGTGAAAAAGAATATTGATTTTAAGGTCGATATATTTTTTATCTAGAAATGAATTTCATGTGTTAAATTAGCTTAATAATATAAGAAACATGAGCTCAGATCAAAGTGTTTTATTTTTTATATTTTTAAGGTTCCGAACCTGAAAAGTAAAAAACGGAACACTTATAGTCTAGTTTTCGAAATCCTGATTATGGAAAATATGTAATATATCTACATAGAATTAAAAATTAAAAATTTTCTGACTTTTCTTTTACATGTGCTATAATACCTTCCTTCGTGCCAAATTTCAAGGTTCTAGGTCATCTGAAAGTGTCCTATTAGTAATCTTTAAAATATATTTATATTGAGTAGTGCTGATAAAGTAGGACTTTATGTGAAAAAAATACTGTATTTGTGTTGTACCTTTTAAACGCGACGAAAAATAACGAAAAAATTCAAAGTTTGAATTTGTCTATCTTTAGAATCTTTTTATATATAAAAGAGAAATTTTGAAAATTTATTAAACAGGTTGTGCTTTGTAATATGCTACCATTAGAAACTGTTTAGTCTTTCACAGAATTTGTGTATTGTTGAAATTAAAATAGCTCTTTTTTTTAACTCCGTAAGTCATTGCGCGCATGATATCTTGAGAACGCATGTATTGATTATTATGAAATTTTGCATAGATACTAAGCCAATATGCCTGTTTAAAATTATCTACTTTTAATTACTTACAGTAGTAATATATTTAGTTATTGACTATCTTCATTCTTTAAAAAATGTTCATTTAATTTTTTTTTCTTAAATATATTTCTTTGACATAATTAATAAAATAATTTTGATTTAAGAGTAAATCATTTAAAAAATACATATGTGCTTATTATATATATCAATTTTTAACAATCCATACATACGTTCTCAAGACACTATGCAAAGAATGACTTACGGAGTGAAAAAAAGGCTGTTTTAATTTTAACAATACACAAATTCTGTAAAAGACTTGTCAGTTTCTAGCGCTATTATATTAAAAAGCACTGTACAATCAAAAGTCAAAATTTCATGTTTATACATAAAAAAATTATGAAGATACACTAATTCAAACTTTCAATATTTTTGTTGATTTTCGACGAGTTTAAAAGTTACAAAACCATCAAGGCCGATATATCTTTTACTATATCAGCTTTATTGTTTAGTAATTTAACGATGCATTTTAATTTTTAAAAAATTTGTCAATCGAATTCGGCAACTCTTCTAATTCTTTAAACACTATTATAATCATTTACTATTCAAATTAACTCTACATTGTTTTGGTGGATGCAATGCTTCAAAATAAATGAAGTAAAATGACACCGAATTATCGAAATGAAATATAAAATGACTTTCAGGAACCTTTTAACTATTTCCTCAACCTTTCCATTTTCAACCTTTCCTCAAGACTTTCAACCATTTTCTATTTCAATAGAATAGAACATTGAGGGCTGCAAGGATTAATTCTATTTTTAGTATTTCAAACAAAATTTACATTCAGTGCAAAAGTCCTTGGTAGTGATTCAGTTCTACCTTTTATGTGTTAGAAAATGAATAAAACTTCATTAAAACTGAAGTGAAGCTATCGAAGGATGATCTTTAGGAAAAATTATTAAATCTCAAAGCTGCTTTCAAAATGTTTTCAAAATATATATATATATATTTTTTTTTTATGTAATGAGATGGAAGTTAAAACAAGCATATAACGCTCTATTTTCTCTCGGCTTTTTAAAACAAGCTTTTGATTAAATGCAAACAAATTACTGTTGAAGTGTTTAATGTAATAGATGTGGATTTTTTTCGCTATAATGGATCTGTAAGAATGAATTACATAATTGATATCTGCTTTTGGTATTTAAAGCAAATTTTATCTTAAACGCAAGTATAAAAATCCTTAGAATGGATTAGATACATGGATTTCGGTGTATCTTTTATAAAGTGGAGAAAAAATAAAAAAACATTGTACTCTTAAAGGAATATCTAGATGAGATCGTGGTGAAATTGATTCAAATCTCAAAATTGCTTTTACTGTGACATATTTTATGATTCAGTAAGTTGAACCAGAAATACATAAAAAAATTAATTTGAGTTTTTAAAATAATAAAAGTTTGACTGAATGGAAACAAAAGAGTAATCGTAGAAAGTGATTTATCTAATAGATGTGTGCTTCTTTCCTCAACTTTGTCAAATTGATAATAAAATGAGCTTTAGATTCTTTAGAATATGAAATAATAACTATACCTTCCTTTCCCTTCTCTTTTTAAAAGTGAAATTTAAAGTCCTATTAACTGAACGCTGAAGATATGATAGATTTATGTTGAAATAATTTTCCCATTTAAAATATCAATGAAGCTACAAAACTTCCTTTAGACTGTAAGATAAAATTCGATCGTTAAAAATGTGTTTTTATTGAAAAAAGGTTAATAAAATAGGGTTTTCTGATAAAAGAAATATTGAACAAAAGCCAATATATTTATTATCATGGATTTAATTTTAAAAAATTGGTAAGTATCTTGGTAAGAAATATTTTTTTTACATAATGCACATATGGAAACTCTATTGCTAAATGTAAGAATAAACTAAAATTTAAAACGTTAAACAGTGTGGTTTCTAATTTAATTAGATAAAAGATATTTTAGTAATGTAATTTAAACAATGTTCCAGAAAAGTCTACAATATTTTCAAAGTAACATTTTTTTTTCTCGAAGGAACATTCGAAATATTCTGATACATTATCTGATATAGTGATATTGTTAATTGGCCTCTCCGATTACCCGATTTAACTCCCTTAGTCATCTTCATCTGAGGTTAATTGAAACAACAAGTTTATCAGACTGAACCGGAAAGCATGGAGGATTACAAGCATACAATGGTCTATTTTGACAATGACATTTCATACAATGACATTCGAAATATTCAGCTGCATTATCTGATATAGTGATATTGTTAATTGGCCTCCCGATTACCCTATTTAACTCACAAGATCATCTTCATCTGAGGTTAATTGAAACAACAGGCTTATCAGACCGAACCGGAAAGCATGGAGGATCTACGATAAGGAATTTTTATACAGTGTTTAATCATTACACTTTCTATGAGCTACGGAATGCCCAAAGCTAGATTTAGTTTAGTGTTCATATATGTATTGTAAACGACTGTGACTAATTTCAGAATAACAATAGAGTTATATATTCTAATTATATCGTTTGATTTCCATTTGCATACATTTTCTCACTCTATTCTTCTCTGTAACGAAATTACCTTTATAGTATCCATGAAAGTCCCGCAATTTTACATTAGCACATTTTGCTTTCGATTGAGGCTATTCATATATATGGAGCATGGGAATATGAATTAAGAGAAATTGACATATTCTCAACTGTAACCGATTCCGCACTGCCTGATTAACGCCGGCGCAAACCTTTACCAGTAAGTTAGAATCGAATAGAAATTTTCTCCTTATTTAAACGCCTTATTTATGTATATTTATCATGTTTTCGCCTTATTTTCTGTCATAATTAAAGTGAAAATTCGATTCGTTTGTATTGGTGAAAGTTTACCCCAGCTGTAGTCAGGCCCTGCGGTTCTGCCATATTGTGACTACATGGATTATCCTTTTGTCAATGTCAATGAATTTCTTCACCACCGGAGCAAACTTCTGCGAATAAATTTCACTTTATTTTCGCTTTATTTAAACAACCTTATATCATTATGAATTTCTGACACAAATATTGCAAAAAATTATGTTCTATTTTACTGGTGGCTGTTTATCCCGGCGTTAATCATGCTCATGTAAAAAAAAACCCGCTATCTTTTGTCTATATCCCTATTTAGTTTATCCGCAACCGGCAACTGGCAGACACTACGCTTTCTGTCTCCTGTTAATTAATAGCTCCTTTATATGGAGTGCCTCATTTCTTATTGAATCTATGCCTCCATATAACTCTCTAAGACTTTTTCCTCCTATCTTAAATATTTTCGAGCTTGAATCTTGAAATTGCACATTTAGCGTCTACTGTTGTTCATTCACAATAGTCTCATTATGTAGCGAATACAGAAGGGGATGAGC
This sequence comes from Maratus speciosus, assembly GCA_963932465.1. Taxonomy (NCBI): domain Eukaryota; kingdom Metazoa; phylum Arthropoda; class Arachnida; order Araneae; family Salticidae; genus Maratus; species Maratus speciosus. The sequence continues at coordinate 477,074,391 of OZ010795.1, read as the reverse complement.
TCAACACGAGCTACCCCTGGTCCCTCCCGAAACGGACTTTAGCTTGATTTTTATACCAGACATTTGACACGACACAGGCAGTTTGAGTTAAAGTCCTGCATCTGGTCGGGTTACCTGCTTTTACCCGCATCCGGCCCTACCAGACATTCGGGTCGGATTGACGCTATATTTTTTCGTTGTTGGTCGAGTTCGGGTCGGGTTGACTACCATTTTTTTACTGTGGGTCGAGTTGACTTTCAATGTTTCGGATTGGATTTTGACTCGTGCATGTTGAGTTCTATTTACCCGAATTACAAAAGAAAGTGCAAATTATTTTTTCAGGTTAAAAGTCTATATATAATAAGACATACATATTGGCTTTTTCCCGAACAGCGGCCACCTCTATTTAGCGAAATGTTTTTCAATGTCTAACATTTATGAACTTGAAAGTTTTTACCTCTGAATAGCAGGCACCCCTCAATGTACACAAAATTAACATATGTATGTGTGCATAAACTATCACAAATACGATACATGTGTTTTTGTGTGCATCAAAAACGAAATGTTGATAATATTTTTCATATTTGAAAGAAGAAAAAATGGTTCTTAAATAAAGAATAATCTATGATCACATTTCTTATATGCATTTTATTTCTCATGCAGTAAATTGAATATATACTGATTCATATTCAAATACGTATTTATTTTCAGATGAAACATAGTTGTGCTCATTCTTTTGTGAAAATCCCAACAACCTGACTTGAAAAAAACCTAAACCTGACCTGTAAGAATTCTTCTAGTAGGAACCGAATCCTCAGTAAGAAAAATTGGATACATTCCGAATCGAAAAAAGAAAATTCTGGACAGCCCTACCCGATGTTTGACTTTATTCAACGATACCGAGTTGTCTGCTGTTCAGAGGTTTTACTACATTTGAACATTAAAGAATATAGATTTCTTCATTATCCTATGTAAATATAAAAATGTCTAAAGGCACAATTTTAGATTATTTTTCATAATGGCTTTAAATTATGATTTTATTTCTGTTCATTGTAGGCTCGGGTTGGGGGATAATTATTGCGGGTTCGGGTCGGGTGCAGGTTGAAATACGTCGAGATCGGGTCGGTTTGTCCCCACAAATTATTTTTGCGGGTTCGGGTTAACTTTAAATTGAATTTTCGGATTCGAGTCGGGTACAACTCTAACCGCGCAGAACTCTAGTTTGAGTCTGATTTTCGAATTTTATCTTATTAGTCCTAAGTGGAAAAAAAAATTATGAACAAAAGGAAAAACAAAAAATCAGGTACTATTTGAAAAACAAGAACGTAGTCTAATTTTCTTAAACTGTTTTACAATCCTTTAAAAATAAGTTTGAAAAGAAATTTAATTGTCACTGACGCGATATAAAGCTAAATATTCTTTCTGATTCTGAAACTCTTCTGAAACTAGTGTTAATAGAATAAAGAATTCGCGAGATAGTACTTGTCTATTCTCTTTTTCTGTTTAACCCTTTCATTCAAACTGGCCTCATATGAGGACAGATAAATATTGCCCTAAAAAAAAAAAAAAAAAAAAAAAAAAAAAAAAAAAAAATTCAGTATTCATTTATGGAGATTCGTATGTCTGATTTGTGGACAGATAATAGCTGGCATGCAGCACAATAATAAAATTATTATATAATGGGTTCTCCTTTATTACAAAAAAGACTTTTTGTGAATAATGGAAAATAATGAAAAATAATTTATGCATGAAAGGGTTAAGTCCCTTTTCAGAATAACTGGAAAACAAAACTCATGCCTTTCTGCCACAGTTGTACGGTTGTATTTTAAAGGAATAAAAATGTGACTTTTGTATATTCCTGCCAGTGGTTCGGTATAAATAACAAATTACATATCTTAAACAGTATTTTAGGGACATGAAAATAATGAAACGATGTCGTGCGAAATCATTTATGATTAATTGCTATTCTATCTAAGAAGCGATTTTTAAATGAGAAAATTAATCTTTAAAAATCTTTAAAATCTTATTAAAAAATTTTTAGCGTGCACTCTCAGTATCGGAGACGGGCTCTTATGACGCGAAATATTTCGATATCGACCGGATTCGGATATCGAATATTCAGGCTCGGCTCCAAAAGAAAAAAAAAAAAAGAGCTTATCTCTAGCAGTGAACACACTTTCCCTGTGTAGATACCTCTTTTATAACTATAGGTATACATGCTTTAACAAACTTAACGGCTACGTAATGTATATGCTGGCCACCATGTATAAATTTGTCTAATGTACGAAAATAATTATGTACGGTTACATATACATATATAGTTTATTAAATTGATGGTTTTGGTATTTTTAAAGAAATATTTAAGATACGTTTATTTAATACGATTTTTTTTACAAAATAGAAATAGAAAAAATATAACATACCAAAATTAACATTAATCTCGCCAGTTTATTGTATATCTGGTTCATTCAAGTAATGATTTTAAAACAGGATATATATTTTTTTTTAACTTCCATTATTTAGGTGCAATTAATGTTAGCTAGTATTTTTAATCAGTATAATTATGAGTATTGTTATCGCGTAATTTTTATTTCTTCATTCAGTATAATTTTTTTTTAACTGAATCTATAGTATCGTGATTATATAAATTTTCCAAGAATCTCGGTGTATTCTTATTTCTGAATTTATTTGACTATGTAAAAGGTAGTTTGAAATAAATTAATACGTGTTCATGATATTGAAACTGTCAGAACAGACAACATAGATTATAATTCGTTTATGATATTTTAAATGTTGAAAATAAGATAAATAGCCACAAAAGAATAAATTAAAAAAATATATATAGGCTTGATTTTTGACAAAATATGAGAGATATTATAACATACATTCCAGATATCTAACAAGAATGTACAATAGAAGGGAGATCGCTTAATGTAACCTTGGTTATATATATATTACGAAAATTAAATTTCCGCGCTTTAGTAAAATTATTCCATAAAAATTTCCTTTCTAAATTACACTACAATCCTAGTTTATTAAATTATTCCCTATATTAAATAACATTCCGTTCATTTAAATTAACTCTATTTTAAAATGCATATTTAATTTCCTTTCAAAATCATCTAGGAAACATTTCCCAGTAATAATTTTTTTCAAGATTTTTTTCTTTCTCAATCTTGAATTGCTGATAGTATTCTTTTAAAGTTATCTGTTTTATACAATTTCTTTTTTCTTATTTTGCTCCAAAAGTCAATTTCGTGCCTTTTCTCGTAAACACTGCATATGTCCTAATTTCTTACGCGTCAAGTATATAGTTATTCTCTGTTTCAAGGGTATGATTGGCGGTTCCTGACATCTGCATTAGTGCAGAAGACCTACCACGTCTCACTATTTAACCTGAAACATGATCGCGGAGCTCATATTTTCGCGGCATTTATTGTTTTTTAAAACTACGTCGCTTTCTCGAAGACAGTCACCAGAGTAAATCGAACGATATTTTAACATCTTGTTACAAAATGTATTATGTGAAGAGATGACATGATTAAGTGTCTGATGTTTTAAAGATTTGTTGTGGATGCTTTTCAACTATATTATGCTAGAAGAAACCAATAAAATTTTCTTCTGTTATGAAGAATTGTTCTCCATTTTTCGGGAAAACTGCCAGTGTTTTTCGACCAAGGCCAACAAGCAAAATAAAGAAAACTGCATATGGGCTATTAAATATGACGATTTCAACAGGCAAAATAACGACGACTGCATATGATCTATTAAATATTGGGATCTCAAGAGGTAAAATAACGCCGACTGAATAGGATCTATTAAATATGGCGATCTCAACAGGCAAAATAACGACGGCTGCATATGATCTATTAAATATGGTGATCTCAACAGGTATCACAACGATGGCTGCCTAAGTACTTTAGGGTGTTATGGAGCGATCTTTGCTTTATTTACATCATCCATGACATGTTACCAAAATATCGGAACATATATATCCTGCTTAACAATACTTTGTGTCCTAAGCCACTCCATATGATTTTAGTGTTAATAAATTACACATATGCAGAAGATTTGAATTTTTTCTTTTATGAAACGTTCATTTAGGGTGTTAAAATATGCTTAGATTGAAAGAGAGATATATCTTTAAAAATTATTGAAAATTTTACGATTTTTTTAATTTAGACCTCAGTTTATTTCGGATTTTATTTTGAGACTTTCTGTTATTATATTCCACATGTTTTAGACACAATGTTTTAGACCACAGTTGTTTAGGCACAATAAAAGTGCATTTGACTGAAGTAATTATTCACATTTTGAACTATAACATTGCAATTTTTAATGTACAGTCACTCCAATATTTTATTACAAATGCATTTTTTTTTTTCAAGAAATGATATATCTTTTCACAAAGTGCTTGTTTTAAGTATTGTTTTTACAGATTCGGGCACTTTTCTTTAATACTAAAGTAATTTATCATTAATTTTATTAATTTAACCGTAATGTTGGAAAAGTGCCTACTTATCCCAGTCATACCCACACGCAAAAATAAAAAAGAGATATTTGGCCAAAGTTTTCGCGTCTGAACTTTGCAAGATCTTCTGGGCTTTTCTTGAACAAAAACGGTAATTCCGGTCACTTTTCCTCCCAAAGTTCTGCTGTAGCAATATATTCAAAATTGGTCAACGCTTAAGGCTATTCTCAATTGCTCTGCTCAGCAAGTGCAAAAAGTTTTGACACATTTACAAATTAATTTTTTAACGGAAAGATATGAAATTGGAAGGCTTGACTATGGAAGCTATCTGGAATCAAACTGTGTTTTCCATTTTTAATAAATAAATTACCAATTAAGTTATAAGCGATTGTGATCACTTGACAAAGACTTTTTCAACCTTGAGTTGTAATTATTCTTTCGCTCGAGAAATTTGGTTCAAAACGCCTGCTTTGACACTATTTTCTGAAAGATCTATTATGTTTGCAAAAAAACGGAAAAATCAATTCGATTACTCAGTTTCTGAACAACAACACCTGCTAATTTCACGTATTTCCGAACGAAAAAGAATTAAAACTTACGTCATAAAGTTACCATTTTGGATTTAAGAACAGTCTTAACCAAAAAAAAAAAAAAAAAAAAATCTGTAATCCGTAACATAAAAAAATGAGTTTTCAATTTATTAACGATGTTTGTACTTATATTATTAGTTTTTCATTATCGATTTCAGACAGAAACCAATTATACACATGAGAATCTTTTTCTCAAATTTTGTAATTATATATTTATGCAATAAACATCATTAAGAGAAATATTTTTATACAGTATAAAATTAATTAATTATTATACAGATAATAATGAATTGTTTTTTCAAGTATTTGTACATTAATGAGAAGAAATATTCAATTCGTACCAAGATTCACCTTCAGTGATTCATTGAACATCAAAATATATAATTACAATTTCTTAAATAAATAAATCAATAAGTAAAATCATTATTTTGCAGTGTTATATTTTTAAAGTAAAAATTTTCAAGAAAAGTGGTCTTTTATTAAAATTACATTCTAAAAAATGTTTATTCTTGTTTTTAGCAACAAGATTCTTAATATTAATTAAATTATACATACACGTTACAAAACTAACCAAAATATGTAAAAAATGCTAAATATACGATAAAGAATGATGTGAAAATTCTTTAATGATAATAATTAAACTAAAATACTAAAAAAAATTAAATCAGACAGGATATTTAAAATCATATAAAGTTTTAAAGATACTGAGTGTTATATAAACTAAAATTGTTTCAATCGTATTGTATTATATATTTAAACATAACTATACTATCTATACTAAAAAAGACAACGTTATGAAACATTCAATTCTTGCAACCGAAGAATGCGTTTACAAAATAACAGCTTGTACATCAAAATGAAGGAAATGTATAACATTGAAAAGAAAGTGTAAATCCTTATTGTACGTAAGGTAAAATCATAAATATATTACTGTCAGTTTCTTTATACAAAATTTCGTTCTATTTATTTTAAAATGAAAACTGTAATAAAATCTTCGGTAAAATGGGATAGTGAGGTAAATGAGAATTTTTCAAAAACATCTATTGAACATGTATTGAAAAAATAACTTTTAACTTCATATATTTTTTTCGAGCATTTGTTGGCAACATGTTTATTCCATAAGCTGATTTGCAAACTGAATCCGGCAAAATATGCAATAGTTTTCTTCTTGAGGGAATACTTCCATTTTTATTGTTCTACAAAAAAGTAATATTTTCTTTAGTTTGTGATTATTATATACTTTCTATTTGTCTACGAAAAATTATGGACTACAGTATGCAAATAAGTCGGAATTGTACAGTCGTGGGAAAAAAAAAGTAAACACTTTCAAATAACTTATCAACAAATTAGCGTAGAAGAAAGTTACTGGTACCGAACGATTGGAAATAAAGTCTACTGTTAAAGGATGTATATAAAATTTGTTTAGGGGGCCATCTACATATTAAAACGAATCCAAACTTTATTTTTTTTCAATGGCGATAACCAATTTTAACAAGATATTTCAAATCTTCGGATCAAATTGTGCCTAAATGCTAAATTTTAAATCATTTGAATGATAAGTTTTGGAATTATAAACATTCAAAATTTAGTGCTTCTAATGTTAAATTGCATTTTCATATTTTTATTAATATCTCCTGAAATTATACTCCAAATGTGCTAATTTTTTGTGTAGCAATAATACTAAAATATCCAAACATAAATACATTGAATTCGAAATTTTTATAATTTTATGATATGAATTATGAATTATGAAATTAATATTCGAAAAAAATATGAATTACAACCTACAATTTTTTTGATGGATTTAGATTTATTAAGTCCTGCTTTATTGAAATCCGAAATTTCACATTTTTCTTCCAAGTAGTTTTCAAATTACGCTTAAAAAACGGCAAAATGATGATTTAAGGGGCCGTCTATGATAGAAGTGACTAAATATTTTGAACTTTCTTCTGCTATCCTGTAATCTAACAGTCTTCAATGACTGCTTAAGATGCCTTAATTAAGAAGGAGGCTCTCTCGGTCAACAATCGAGTATCGAACTTCAATTTGGAATCTTCGTTTTAAAATAATTAATTTCTCGGAAACTTATCGTACAAATTCCATAAAAAGTTCCTTTTAGGCTAATTGAAGGGTGTAGAGTTCATTTATGCTGTTAGAATTGTATACTGCTATTGAATAAAACAAAATTATGGTTCGTTTTAATATGTAGATGGTCCCTTAAGCAAATTTTATATACATCATTTAAAAGTAGACTTTATTACCAACTGTGTGGTACCAGTAACTTTCTTCTACGATACTTTTTTGCAGAGTTAGTAAGGAGTGTTTACTTTTTTTCCGCGACTGTACGTCAAACGTATCAAATGAGGCGAGTTCGTACTATAACTAGTTTTAAAAATATTCAGATCTTGGTGCAATAGCTGTTGTATTATTATGCAAAAATGCATGAATACAAAATTTATTACGATTACATATATTAAATTCAGCAATATGGAAATAATATGACACCATTTTAAATAGGACGTAATCACCATGACAACCTGGAGTCATTACTTATCATGAAATAGTATTGAATTAATTATGTATGATAGGATTTAATAGGCAGAAGAAAACTTTTATTAATATCTTTTAAGTTTTCATTTGATTTTCACAAAATTTGAAATGACTCGAGAAATATCTGCAATGATTTTATATATTAAATTTTACATCATTCCGTTAAGTAGTTTATGTGCTGTTATTTACGGAGAGATGGGTGGACCAGACGACGACTATAAGTGCTATATATTTACTGCTGTTATATATTTACGGACGCACCTAAAAACAGGTAAGAAATATTTTCGATAAATTCATATTTAACGATCAGTTTTATGTGATGGAGAAAATGGGTGTTAGTTAGGTCTTAAAATGCATGTGAAGTTTCATAAATATAAAGAAATAATGATGTTGTTAAATATAATTTTCATGTAATTTTTTTTTAATATTTACATATTTATTTTAAATTTGGTTCCATCTCATTTACTTATTTGGAGAAAAATAATGTTATAATTTGAAGTAGATTGAAACAATAAATGTGTTAATATTATATATTAAAATTGATTTTGCCGGTATTTTAAAAGTACACCTATAACAGAGTTCTGTTATATATCACACTTTTAAATTTCCATTCCTTGATAACTTAAAAGATGACGTCATTTTGCGAATGGCAACACTTCATGATCAAATTTCGCTTTTGAAATTTTCGCTACTGCAATTTTTTAATCTCCTAATCATCGTACATTTTCAACTTTTAAACTATCGTATAGGGAAAAAAATCTACTTTCAAAGGCAATTTGTTTGAGAACTGTACCTTAATTGATAAATTTATTATGTATTTTTGAAAAAATTTCAAGCTTGAATTTTTGTAATTTGCCTGTTTTACGTGCAAGCTCCATTTCATAATAATAATAATAATAATTTTGCACATAAAGCAATAGATTGTTCAGGATTTATTTCTGCTTAATTTTCCACAACGAAATAAGAATCTCCTCTATAAATAATTAAAAGATGAATATTTTTTTTAAAAAATCACAAATCTGACATATATGTAATAGAGCAATTTAAATTTTTACACCGCCAAATAGAAAAGAAAAACTTTCAAATGAAATTTTTTTGCAAACTGTATCTCAGTTTACTGACTGTCTATGGTTTAAAAAATATTTTTCAAACAGAAAATATTAATATCGCGTTGAGTTCGATTCTGAAAGATTAATCCATTTAACATAAAAACAATGTAAAGTACTAGGTTGAGCAAAAAGTTCTGGAAAATTTGTGAAAGTTGCATTGTTTTGTGCAAATTAACAACAAAAGCAACAAGGACTCTTCTTCAAAGTAGAGACCTTCCTAGTCCACAACTTTCTGCCAACTTTCTGCCAGATTCCGGATTTACTGGAAGTATTATGGCTTGAATTGCTTAAACCATCTGCCCACAGTCGATTTTGTCGCTATACCAGCACCTTCACAATCATTAATCTCATCGATGGCTTTCAGAATCGTTAGACCTTTTCTCCAGTAATGCCGGATAAAACACGCAAATCATACTGTTCAACAGCCATTTTGGAGCCGAAACTCCTGAACTCCTATAGATATACCACTAGTACTCCTGATATACGATATAAATTCTGGTAACTATTAAAAAAATTCCCAGAACTTTTTGCTCTAACTAATATTCAGCATTTTCTTATGGCTAATATTCCATTAAAAAATAAAACTTCCTCTATAAATAAATAATTAATATAATATAAATAAAACACAAATTTCACACTCATATAATTGAACTAAAGCTTATTAATTCGCGCTTAAAGCTCTGAAATGATGAGAATGAAAAAGGCTGCTGTAAGTAGAAAAATCTTGGACTAATAACTCTTATCATGCTGCTATTACGAAAATATCACTTTTGATAAATTTCAAAACATTAAATATAATATTTTTCACATAAAAATGCTTTTTATATGTTAGTGGTAAATCTAAAAAAATGTTGCATGTAAAAAAAAATATTAGTTCTCCATTCAAAAGAATGATTTTCACCTATGCTCTGTAACCCGGGAAGCCCGGGTTAGATCCCCTAATTTATTAAAAAATTTAACAATGTGTTTGTTTTTCATGCTTTACACCCCCCCCCCCCCCCCCACACACACACACACACTCCTCGGAATGGAAATTTATAAAAGAAAATTGTGTTCAAAAAGATTTCGTGTATTATATTAAACCCCCTCCACTGCATGCAAAACTTTAATTTCTAAAGATAATTTTTCACATCTGTTTTTATCTATCATGATTAAATGTGCGTTACTTATTACTTAAGCGCTCAATCACTCTTACCTCCACTTTCAAATATTCCTTCTACCCTCCCTTGTATTTAACCACTAAAAGTCTTCTACATTGTTAGAGAATAAAAAAACAAAATAAACTGAACCATTTATTTTTGTCGATGCGTTTCGCATTTCACAATCATCTCACTAGATTTAAAGTTTAATAGCAACTTTAACATCTTCTCTCCTTTATCAGGCCACATACTTTTAAGGGGCCATACATATATAACGTTATCAGCTTTTTGGTAATTTTAGAGGCCACTGCAAGGGGAAGGAGTTCAGGTAGAACTTTTTATCAACAAAACAGGTGCACAACATTATTTCTCTTTTCTTTACTGGTAATTACAAAGATTATTTCAAACATACGTCACACCTGGTTTCTGGAAAAGCGGATTATATACACATATGACAAAAAAAATAGTAATGCTAAATGTTGAGGTATTCCATATTTTGAAATTTAAAAAAATTATAACAATTTAATGATTTGAATAATAACTTTGTATTATAATAAAAATAGATAACAGAATAAAAAAGATTGCAGACTTTTTTGATGTAAAGAATAAGTTAGAAATAAAAAGAGAAAATTTTGATGTAAAGAACAAATTACAAATAAAAAGAGAAAATTTTGGTTGGATCAAAAATGATAACGATATGATGACAGCACCCCCCTAGAGATATCTTACAATATCATGCACCAGCCCCTCGCCCCCAACTTCATAACGCTATGTATGCACAACCGCTAACGGTCATCTCATTTCTTTAATTTGTTTCTAGCCGTCACTCAGTCGCCTTTTCATTTAGACATTGTAACGTACAAATATTTTCTCGTGTCGTACCGACACTCATAAAATTACTTTAAATGGCAGCCATAGTTACCAGCTGCAGTTGTAGTTACCACGATAGTCACTCTGACACATTGATCTACTTCTTTCTACTCGAATTTTTATCTATCTATGATTATTACTGGCATGTTGTGCATGTTTATACTGCTCAATCGCCAATTTGTCCATCTCATATGAGGACTGAATACGTCATTCTTCTCTTGCCTGCCTTGCTGTGTAGACGTAAGAACTAAAACGCTTCTCTGTATTTAATTTGTTAGAGGCACCTCCTCCTTTGATTTTATCACGTCTCTTTAACTATTTTAATTTAAAAAATGTGCTTTCATCCTTAATACATATTGAAATTTTTTTTATTTCCGTGCTGTTACCTGGATTATCACTATTCGCCTGTGAAACAATTGCCGCCATCACCAACACTTCTTTCTCTACTTCTATAGCACAACGCCTTCTTCAAAGCGATAAGTTTCGAATTAAAATGTTCTATCCAAATATATATAAACAATTATAAAACCAATTAATTTTAATATTTGACACTCTTCTAACATTTGATGGAGAAGTGATGACTGAATATGATGTAGTATAACGCGTTTTACGTGAAAAAGTTGATTGCTTATTAAAAATGGAAAAATTACTTCTAATGTAGAGTGCAACAATCCTTTTAGTAAAAAGGATTCCTGGAGCAACGCAAAATAAGATAATTAACAAATAGTGCTCAATCATCAAAATCAAACATTGGTCCAACTCGTGTTCCGAATAGGAAAATAGTTGGCTTCGCCAATCCCAAAACTTTCTTCTACACTGTTAAAAATTTACAGCATTCTGGTAGGTCATATGACCGTTTTTTCCGAAAACGGTTAAAACAACCGTAATTTAACACTATTCTGACCATATTATTGGCCATTTTATGGTCAGAATATAGTTAAATTATGGTTATGAAACCTTTTTTTCAAAAAAACGGTCGAATGACCTGCCAGAATGCTGCAAAATTTTTAACAGTGTATGTCATACATCTTAATACTTCAAAAATTAGTTATAAATGTTAATATTTTTATATTATTAGTTCAATATTATACCAAATTAGATTTTCATCTTAAATATCTGCTTCAGTCAATTAATCGGAGTAAAAACTAGTTAATCTCGACCATGATCTGTATTAAAATCACTAGATTTTCGTTATTCTGCTCTACATCAGCTGTTTCCGAATAGCCGGCTTAGCAAGATGCGAAGTTCTCGTCGCTGCATGAGCCACAAATGTACATTAAAACTACGAAAAATCGAGAAAATTACAAAAAAATCGCTATTACAGCGTCCCCTTCAGGCGGCATTTTACGAAATTTAAGGAGGATCTGCTGTCCATAGCCAAAAGCACACACAAAAAAACTTGTTCAATTCTATGCATAATTTCATACATTTTTCGATGGTACAACAATGAAAATGGTACAGAGATCGCTATTACAGTGACCCCTTCCTGTGGCATTTTTCGAAATTTAAAGCGGACCTGCTGGCTGTAGCCAAAAGCATACACAAGCAAGTAAAAATTAAATTAAAAAAATCAAAAAACCCGACTGCGTAAAGAGCAAACTAATTAATTATTTCTCATCAATGTTAAACAATTTTTTATATTACTTAACTATTTTTTTTATTTAATTGTAATGATGACTTTTAAGTTGTGTTTAATTGTTAGTTCCTATCTATAAACACGGTTTTGATGAGGCCGATAGATGTCTATGATGGCTAGAGTTGCAGTAAAGTTGGCGATCCTAGCAGCACAACTTCCAGGTTGCGTAATATTTAAACGGAGCTTCTGACTGCAAAATAGTCAATGAAACATCGTCTTCATTTTGAAAGACCTATCCAATGATATGCCGCTCAATAGGGTGCGTAAAAAGCTTTTTTCGTGTCTACAGCCATTTTGTATTTTACGGCCGTCATTTTGAATTTATAAAAACAAAACTTAGCCTATAACCATCGGACGGTTAAGGCGAATCAATAGAGACCTTATTCATTAAAATCCATCCAGCCGTTCGGGTGTTTCGAGGGTATAAAGAAATCCAAATACCCAGATACGCGTGAAACACATAACCCTTCTTGGCAGTCGGGTAAAAATTGGTTCAATTCTAGGCATAACCTCATACTCTTTTCCACGGCGCAATGTCGACACACAGACAGATATTTCATATAAACATGTTTTTTGTGGTCTCTGAACCCTAAAACGTGTAAATCCGTAGAAAACAGGAAGTCAAAAAAATTCGATTACGGTACTTTATTTTATTGAAGTTAGAAGAAAGTAAAAAGGGGCAGTGTGCTAGCAACTTAGAAAATGAATCATTTTTTAAGCAGAAAGAATTTTTTGTTCAGTAGAAAATACCTTATTCAGAAGAAAAGTAATAATTAAGTTTAGTAATAATAAAAAAACCTTGTACAATATTTATATATGACATATAAAATTACATTAATTTCAAATATTTTAATGAATAATAAATAAAAATGTACACTGAATTAAGTTCTATGTTTTTATAGAGAAATCAGTACGCATCTTATTCTTGAAAGATCTTGGCCAAATGCTGAAATTTAGAATTGCTGTGACAGGGTGAAGATTTTTATGTACATCTCTGGTTTCAACTCGGAGAGTATTTCACTATTTTAAACAAGGTGGAAAATGTATGTCAAACGTGGCAAATGAGATGCGTTCGTACTATAACTAGTTTTATAAATATTCAGATCTTGATGCAATAGATGTTGCACTTTTATGCAAAAATGCATGAATACAAAATTTATTACGATTCTATATGTTAAACTCAGTAATACGGAAATAATAGAACTCCATCTTAAATAGGAAGTAATCCCCATGGCAACCTAAAATCATTTCCCATAATGGGTTATCAATGAATTTTTTACGTATGATAGGATTTACCAGAATGAAGAAAACTTTTATTAATATATTTTTAAGTTTTGATTCAACTTTCATAAAATTTGAAATGACTCGACTAAATTCTGCAACGATTATATCTATTAAATTTCAAACCATTCGGTTGGGTAGTTTTTGCCCTGTTACATGGGGCAGATGGACAGCAGACTAACGGATTACACGACGACTATAGGTGCTACAAATTTATATAATTAAGAACGTACCTAAAAGAAATGGGATGCATTTTGTCTATACTTACTTAGGGAGAACAGCACTAAACTAACCACCAGATTACAGTTAAGGAGTGCCTGAGAAATTGCGAGGCAATTAGGCCATACTCTAAACAGTAAAAATAAAATTTCTTCGAAAAGATTAAAGAGATTAATGATAAAGATTTCATTCTGAAGTTCGTTAGGAAATCACTATTTCGTAATTGTCACATATTTTGAGAAAATAACGAAGCTTGAATTGTTTTAAAATCTCAAATGTTTAAAATATTAAAGGAACTTTAACATAACCATCGTGGACGTTATTGTTTCTAGTGTAAAATATAGTTAGGTAATGTAACTAAAATTGTTTCTCGCACAAAAATAAATACATTTCCATAAAATTTGGAATATTTAAACTCAACTTTTTACCACTTCCCAATTAACCCCACCTGCTACTTCTTTTACCCCTGTGCCTTGGGTAAAATTGGTATAAAAAGCAAAGGTTTAGAAGTTTTAACATAAAACATATGTGTGGAAATACTTTTATCATGATGATAATGATCTTATTTTATAAACACATTAAATTTTTTATAAGGATTTTAATTTTTTTAGTTAAAAGTAATGCAGAATTGAAAAATAGTACTTTTCCAACACATTTTACCCCCACCTTACTCTGCAGATTTGGAAAGCTTAGTTTCTAAAACAGTTAAGATCGTCAAGGTGGGAAAACTGATATTTTTTATTAATAAATATATAAGGATCAGTCAAATGAAAACCGAAGACACACTAAAAAGTAAGCATGGAAAAGTTTTATTCAAAAACAATTCCAAGAATTGTTAAGAGATTTATCCCAATAGGAGACGAGACGTTCAATTCCAGTCTTGTAGAAAGAGTTAGGTTGCTGACGGATCCACAACCGCATCCAGTCTTGCACTTCCTTGTCCGAATGAAACTGACATCCACGAATGCCTTTCTTCAAGGGGCGAAAAGTATAAAAATCACGTGGAGAAAGATTGGGCTCTATGGAGGATGTTGACGGGATTCGCAGCCGAATCTCTGAACCTTATCCCTCACCAAATTGGTGGGGGATAAGGTTCAATATCACTTGTCTAGAAAAATACTTGAGGAATTAACCTGAAACTGCAGGTGTGTAAATAGTATAGTATAGGTCGTATATTTCCGCAAAGATTTTTTTTTCCCGAAACCCCATAGGGTACCGTCAACAAATTAAAAAAGAACGGTTATCTTTTGGAAAACACTGTAAAAACTAATGTAGCAAAATCGCTGAAACTCGAGATTATTAATAAGTGGCTTATTGTTATATACTGTGTTTATTTTTATGAAGATAGCATGTATACTTGTATTAAGGTTTTTATAAAAATAGTCTCAATTTCGCCAAGTTTTTTGCTTATAATTTACAGAGTTATTAATATAAAAAAAAGTTCTTTTCAGAAAATATGACAAGCAACATTGTACACAATACTCTGTAATCAGAATTAAAAAATAATAAAAATTGGGTGAAAAATGAGCAGGCTTACTAAAAAATATTTCACTGCGCATGCGCGACTGCAATCAAAATATAATGTGCGTAATGTATTAGCTAAGTATATAGAGCAACTTTTGTGAAAGCCTCAAAATCATAGCTTGAAAATTCTGAAAATTATCGTCGATAGAATAAGCTCAAAATTCGTTGTTCCCAAAAAGAAGCAAAAAGATGAGGGGTTGTATCCAAATATAGTATTACGTGCAATATTGTGTACGCTATCTTGGCACTAATCAACAGATATTTGATACAAACTCTCATATTAGAAGAATACCTGTGCCTCACAGGTATTTTTCTCATCCCCCTAACCAGAAATTCGCTGCTTTCAATACTTTTGTTTTTCGGGCTACTAATATTTGTTCCACTCCTCAGTTACTTAGTGCTGAACTTAATTACCTCAAAGCTATTGCTGTCGATCGTGGTTATTCCTCTAATATTATCGATTCTATTTATAAGAAATTGACGAAATCCGACCATTCTGAAAAGCATTCTAATTCCAACCCTAATACTTCAGTTGTATTACCATTTTTTCCTAAAATCAGTCAGCAAGTTGCTAAAATCCTAAGAAGGTTTGATTTTAAAGTTATTTTTTCTCCTGTTAATAAAATCCCTTTTTCAAATCTCAAACACCCCGTTGATCGCCTTGATAATTGGGGCATTTACCAGATCTCTTGTCAGTGTGGTCTTTCTTATATTGGTCAGACTAAACGTGCTCTTAGATTTCGTTTAAAAGAGCATGAAGGTTATGTTAAAAATCAGGAGCTCAAACGTTCTTCTATTGCTCAACATTCTTGGTCTTCTCAACATAGGTTCGATTTTTCCTCAGCCATCATTATCCAAAAATGTTCTTCTAACCTTGATCTTGATTTTTGGGAAGCTTACCATATCATTAAAAATTCTCACTCTTTAGTCAATGACTTATCTAGTACTCCAGATTTTCCAAGTATTTGGAAAGCGTTAATTTAATTCCCCTTTTTTGGTTTCTTTTCTCTACTTCTCCGGTAGATGTCGCTACTTGTCCACCCAGTCGTTTCCACTGCTTCTCTCTCATTGGTTGTTTCGGCGCCTTCGCCACCCGCATAGGGTATAAAAGCCAGCCCGTCTCTGTCGATGATTTTGCTCAGCCTTGCTTTTTCTAGCACGCTGTTCCTTTTGCACTGAAGAAGAATCTCGCTAGTAGATTCGAAACAGCTGTTTGCTGCTTTTCATATATTATTTGTGCATTTTAAACGTTGGTTTTTCTGCTTTTTAATATTGTTGCACAAAGGATTTATTTGCTATTTTTATGTATTTGGCGTTAACGGGCCTTTATTCTTGTGTAATTTTTTTTCCGCAATGTCTCAAATCAATAGGTTTTGTAATTTACGATTAAAAAAGTACAGGTTTTAGGAACACTTACATTTCCTACTTGATTGTAGGCGTAAGAAGGTTATTCCTAAATTCATTTCCATTCGTTATAATTTATTTTCTTCAAATAGGATTGAGAAGGTTTTATTTCGTTCTAGATTAGCTCTTTTAAGAGCTTTGATTCAAGAGACTCGCCACAAAATTGCTCATATAGAGCGCGAGTTATATTCTTTACATATCAGCCTCGCTAATTCTACTCCTGATTTTCAGTCCATTGACAGAAGGTCATGGAGCCGAGTTCTCACAGCTTCTTCTGTTCATTGTTCGGTTTTAAAGAAGAAATTTAATGCGCTTTGTGGAAGTTCTGTCGCTAATAACTGCAGTAATTTGCCTCTTGTTAACCAAAATGCTGTTGTCAATCTTTCTAGTGTTCCATTAAGTAACAATCAGCTCGATGCTCTCAAATTGAATAACAATTTTTCTGTCTCTGCTATTCCTTCTTTACCTAATCTTATTGCTCCTATTGAAAGAGCCTTTAAGCATAGCGCTCCATCTTCTTCTCAAAAAGAGTCTATTAGGCATCTCATTGCCAATACTGTTGATTTCAATTCTAATATTTATAAACCCAATCTTAAACATCCTGTTAAACAATGTCTGAAAAATTTGCGTTCTGATCCAAACTTAATTATTACTAAGGCCGACAAAGGTGGTCAGATTGTTCTTCTCGACAAATCTACGTATTTGGAAAAAAACCATAAATTAATTAATAATGGTCCGTATGTGGATATCCGCAAAGACCCTTCCACTAGTGAAATTAACTCTATTAAGTCTGCCATTAAGTCTTCTTCCATTATTCCTGCTAACTTTAAGAAGTCCCTTATTCCGTCTATTGCGCATTGTGCCAGGTTTTATGCTTTACCTAAGGTCCATAAACCTGACATTCCTTTTAGACCTATTGTCTCTAGTATCGGTACAGCTTCTTATAAGCTTGCCAAATATTTAGTTTCTGTTTTTTCCCCACTTTTGAGCAGTAACTGTTTCACTGTTAAGAATTCTTTTGATTTTGTTAAAAAACTTCATAATTTTAAGCCGCAGGGTCACATGATGGTTTCTTTTGATGTTAAATCATTATTTACAAACGTTCCGGTTGAGGGGGCTTTAGATTGCCTCAAGAAAAGGCTTTGTGAATTCCATTTCTCTTATTTTGAAATCGAGGAACTTACACTTCTCACTCGCGCTTGCTTGTCGCAAAATACTTTTGTTTTCAATGGTAATTTCTTCCGTATGATTGACGGTTTGGCTATGGGTAATCCTCTTATTCCAATTTTATGCGATATTTATATGCACTATTTTGAGGTCAAGCTTTTTGAAATCTTAAAATTTCCGTTCTATGTTCGTTATGCTGATGATGTTTATGTCCTGATTGAAATGAATTCGGATATTAATCATATTCTCTCTATTATGAATTCCATTGATCCCTGCATTCAATTTACCTCTGAAATTGAGACCAATAACTGTCTTTCTTTCCTGGATGTCCTTGTTATTCGTTGTGAAAATGGCTTTCAGACTACCGTCTTTCGTAAACCTTTTGCTGTCAGTCTCCCTCCGCACAGGTATTCTTCTCATTCCCCTAACCAGAAATTCGCTTCTTTCAATACTTTTGTTTTTCGGGCTACTAATATTTGTTCCACTCCTCAGTTACTTAGTGCTGAACTTAATTACCTCAAAGCTATTGCTGTCGATCGTGGTTATTCCTCTAATATTATCGATTCTATTTATAAGAAATTGACGAAATCCGACCATTCTGAAAAGCATTCTAATTCCAACCCTAATACTTCAGTTGTATTACCATTTTTTCCTAAAATCAGTCAGCAAGTTGCTAAAATCCTAAGAAGGTTTGATTTTAAAGTTATTTTTTCTTCTGTTAATAAAATCCCTTTTTCAAATCTCAAACACCCCGTTGATCGCCTTGATAATTGGGGCATTTACCAGATCTCTTGTTAGTGTGGTCTTTCTTATATTGGTCAGACTAAACGTGCTCTTAGATTTCGTTTAAAAGAGCATGAAAGTTATGTTAAAAATCAGGAGCTCAAACGTTCTTTTATTGCTCAACATTCTTGGTCTTCTCAACATAGGTTCGATTTTTCCTCAGCCATCATTATCCAAAAATGTTCTTCTAACCTTAATCTTGATTTTTGGGAAGCTTACCATATCATTAAAAATTCTCACTCTTTAGTCAATGACTTATCTAGTACTCCAGATTTTCCAAGTATTTGGAAAGCGTTAATTTAATTCCCCCTTTTTTGGTTTCTTTTCTCTAGTTCTCCGGTAGATGTCGCTACTTGTCCACCCAGTCGTTTCCACTGCTTCTCTCTCATTGGTTGTTTCGGCGCCTTCGCCACCCGCATAGGGTATAAAAGCCAGCGCGTCTCTGTCGATGATTTTGCTCAGCCTTGCTTTTTCTAGCACGCTGTTCCTTTTGCACTGAAGAAGAATCTCGCTAGTAGATTCGAAACAGCTATTTGCTGCTTTTCATATATTATTTGTGCATTTTAAACGTTGATTTTTCTGCTTTTTAATATATAATCGTAATAATTTTTGTATTCATGCATTTTTTCATAAGAATGCCAACAGCTATTGCACCAAGATCTGATTATTTATAAAACTAATAATACGAATGCACCTTATTTTTCACGTTTCACGTACAATTTCAGCCCTGTTTTTATATACACTGACGGAAAAAAAATCCCAGCACCAAGAAAGACTTGTGTTAGATAAACGAAATTTGGTAGGCGTGTTTATACATCTGAAAGATGACATCGATTGAAATTTCGCGCATAAGCGTGGCGCTAGTAGCAAAACTCAGAACTTGCAGGTCAGGTTTACTTTAAATGCGCGCTGTAAAGTTCGTGGACGTTATTTAGCTTCGAAATATGACGTATTGAGTTGATGTTAGCCAAGAATGCCTTTCACAAGACGAAGAAGCCACTGTCAACAGCTCACCGAGTTAGAACGAGGTCGCATATTCGGGCTACGAGAAGGTGGGTTTTCTTTCCGCGATATTTCAGAAAGACTTGGCTGGAATGTATCCACTGTGCATGAATGTTGGAAGCAGTGGTTAAGGGATGGTACTACCTCAAGAAGACCGGATTCCAGGCGACCACGTGACACTCCTGAGAGGTAAGATCGCCGTATTCGGCTTACGCCTATGGCGCATCGTACTGCGTCTGCGGAAGAAATTCGAGCTGCTGTTGGTACCACAGTGACACAACGAACTGTTAGAAATCGGTTACTTCAAGATCAGCTCCGAGCTAGGCACCCTGTAGCGTGCATTCCACTGACTCCAAGCCATTGCCGTTTGCGAAGCCATTCGTGTCAAGCCAGAGCTCATTGGTGGGCGGAGTGGAGATCTGTTGTGTTTCTTTTTCATCAGAAATCACAACAGATCTCCACTCTGTCCTCCAATGAGCTCTGGCTTGACACCAATGGCGTCGCAAAAGGCAATGGCTTGGAGTCAGTAGAATGCAAGGTGTAGGGCGCCTGGCTCAGAGCTGTCCTTGAAGTAACCGATTTCTAACAATTTGTTGTATCACTATGGTACCAACTGCAGCTCAAATTTCTGCCACAGACGCAATACGATGCGCCACAGTCGTTCGCCGAATATGGCGATCTTCTCTCTCAGAAGTGCCACGTGGCCACCTGGAACCCGGACTTCTTGAGGCAGTACCATACCTTGAACACTGCTTCCAACAATCATGCACAGTGGATACATTCCAGCCAAGTCTTTCTGCAATATCGCGGAAAGAAAATCCACCTTCTCGTAGCCCGATTATGCGACCTCGTTCCAACTCGGTGAGCTGTTGACAGTGGCTTCTTCGTCTTGTTAAAGGCGTTCTTGGCTAACATCAACTCAATACGTTACATTTCGAAGCTAAATAACGCCCACGAACTTTACAGCACGCATTTAAAGTAAACCTGATCTGCAAGTTCTGAGTGGCGCTACTAGCGCCCCACTTATGCGCGAAGCGCGAAATTTCAATCAATGTCATCTTTCAGTTGTATAAACACGCGTACCAAATTTCGTTTATTTAACACAAGTCTTTCTTGGTGTTGGGATTTTTTTTTCCCCGTCAGTGTATAAAAGCTCGAAATTTTAGAAATCACTATTAAAATACTTTAGATTAAAGCAGCATATTTAGTTTTAAGATAAATGTGTAATATTTCTTTAATGAATTGAGCTGCAGATGTGAATTGCTAAGATAAAAATGTAACTTTAATATCATGAACGATTTGTTTATTTTCTACTTCAAAAAATTGTTTAAGTTTTTAAGTGTGTTTTCTTCTACTTTCTCTAATTTATAACAGACATTACTTTTCTTTTCGCTCCTGCATTTTACAGAACGAATGAAAATATTTCTTTAATCTACAATGTACTCACTATAAAAAACAAAACAAATAAACTGTATTTTACATCAAGAGTTACTGCCACCCCGGCTGCCAACACACATGCGTAAAATTTACAAGCTGTTGCTTTTAAGAGTGTTGTAAAATTTCTCAAGTCTGGGGAAAGTCGCGTTGCTGCACTGTAAAAAATAATTCCGTTAAAATACGGAAATTGTACTGGCAGTTGAGACTCCAGTGATATTTCTGTATTTTTACGGATTTTTTTCCCGTAAATTCCAGGAAAAATTCTGTTTTTACACATAATTAACGGGAAACAATCGGGTAAAATACGGAAATAGTTCTGGTGTCTCGATTGCCAGAAAATTTCCGTATTTTAACGGATTTTTTTTGTCTTTTACAGTGCACTGGCTGTGTCGTACGCGTGAACTAAAGAATTCGATTTTTACTTCACTTATTTCTTGATTTCTCTTTCACGAAACCGGTGCTTGAATTCGATTTCATAGTATCGGTGCTTGAAAAATTACAACATAAAATGCAAAGAAAATCACTGTATTTTATAACAAAAGTTGCTGGCATCTCAGCTGCCAATACAGGTGCTGTGAAATGTAACGCTGCTGTCTTTAAAAGAGTTGAAAAGTTTTGGGAAAGTCGCGTTGCTATTGGCTGCGTGATGCTCGTGACGGAAATAATTCGAATTTTACTTCTCTTGTTGCTTAAATTCGCTTTCACAGCATCGGTACGATTTAACATAATCGATTCTTGAAAAATTACACCATAAAGTGCAGGAAAAATCACAACATTTTCTCATAATGCTATTAGATTATAATATTTAAAACAAATCCTGTTGGATGTTTTATTTGTTACATAAAATATACCACCATCATTTTAAGTTGCATCATTAATAATCGTTAAAGAGAAAATAAAATTTTAACTGCGGCAAACTATTGTGAATTCTTTGTTTTGTTTTTTTCAATAAATAAATGCTTATAGTACCTTCATTAATAATTTTCTGTCAAAACTACAAGCGAAAGAAAAACTGATTTCAAAATAAAACTCATTTCTTTGTAAACTAACGAAGAAAAAAACAAACAAACGTTAATTGTTCTGTGTTCATTAATATTCTGCGATCATTAATTTTAGTTGCTTTCTCGTTATCTTGCAACTGAAAACTACCTAAATTAATGTAGGAACATGATATGCAAAACAATTATTATTTACTGCAAAGAATGATACAATTAGGTATGAAATTCATAAAATTGACGACAAGCATTTAGATTTTTTGATTTTATTTGTTTAAGTTAAAACAAGAAAGAAAAATCATGCATCAAACATAGCTATGTAACATTTTCAAGCATTTCCATGACACTTTAATAACATTTAACTGTTTAAGATAAAGCAGATACTTAAATAAACAATTTAAAACGAGTGAAGACCTGTTTTAATAAATTATAGTCCATAGCCGGAGATTCCTAGATTCTTTCTTTCTTTATTTATATATATATATTTTGTATAACACTGTAAACGAGTTTTAAATGCTTTTCCGTCTATGTTCTACGGAAAGCATGTTTTACCCCACCTAAGAATTTCATATTAATTTAATTATGATTGTAATATCAAATTACATCGCAGACACGTTTTCTCGATAGACCCCAATGTAAAGAATTCATTTTATTGTCTGTAAAAGAACTATAAAGTGAACTACACACTTCATATTCAATAGAGTACAGATGAGTGACAAAATAATACGAACACCCATGAAAAAAGCATGGTTCATTTCAAAGAAGCAGTACGCGCAAGTCACTTTGCACTCAATTCTGCCACCTAGAGGTTATGAAAGGTAAGGTGTTAGTTACTCAACATCAGTTACAGATGTTGCATGCGCTTACCATACGCTCTGGCAGACTCAATAATGACTGACCTGTAAGAGTTCGATAAAAGGAATGATTGTTGGAATGCGGTGCCTTGGTTGCTCCGTGAAGGAAACAGCCAATTATTTGAACGTGCAAGAAGTACTGTGTCAGCTGTTATGACATCGGACACAAAATGTGATAAAGTGTCGTCTGCGAAGTACAACAGTGGACGGTTGGTTGGTTGGTTGTATTTATGACGGCTAATTTTCAGCATCAGGGATATAGGCCATAACAGGGGAGTGCCCTCCTTGCGGGTCTTTCTAAGGGAACCTATCCCGTATTTACGCTTGGAAAACCAAGGTTCGAAGAAAACCACGAAAACTCCGAACGATTAGACCGACGGGCGCAATTGGGATCGAACCTAGCACCTACCGTCTACCAGCTCCGAGAGCAGAATCTCTTGCCCACTGGTACCACAAAAACTCCGAATGATTAGACCGACGGACGCGATTAGGATCGAACCCAACACCTACCGTCTACCGGCTACAAGAGCAGAACCTCTCGCCCACTGGTGAGGCTATAACAGTGGACGGAAAAGAAAGTTTTCTGAGAGGGATAAAAGAGAGTTGACGCGCATAGCGGTGCGAAAGTTCAGGCAATCGTTATCCCAGATAACGTGAGATATAAATAGTCATCTCCAGAATCCCATTTCAGCCAGAATCGACCAAAGGAAACTTAATGCTTCGAAAATTTATGGAAAAATTGCAATTCGTAAGCCATTGATGGCATGACGTCATGAGTTTCAGCGACGCCAATGGTGTAAAACACACAAAAACTGGACTTCTCAACAGTGGTAACAAGTCAGTTTGTCATTTTGAATCAATCTTCACAATATTTCAGACACCTGGATACGTTTATGTGTGGAGAAAGCCCGCAGAAGCATTTTCTCCTGACTTCCTCTTGCCTACTGTGAAGCATGGAGTTGGTTCCCTTATGGTATGGGGTGCGATATCTTGGCGTGGCCTTGGACCGTTTGTTAATCTGTATAGGAAGGTTACATCTGCTCACTATATCGATATTTTGGGGGATACGGTGCATGCTTTTGTCCAGACTTTTTTTCCAGGAGAATGCCCAGTTTATCATGACGACAATGCTCCTAACCGCACTGCCAAAATAGTACACAAATGGTTTGAAGAGCTTGAGGAGAAAGTACGACATCTTGCTTGGCCCCTTCAGCCTCCTGACTTGAACATTATTGAACGTCTATGGATAAATTTAGAGTCAAAACTCCGTGCTTGATTTCTTCAACATTCTGCGTTTTACAATAAGAGACTGATATCCAGGAGGAATGGCATCATATTCCTTTAAATGTTCTTCATGACATCCCACGTCGCATACAATTTGCAATTAAGTCAGAGGGTGGTCCAGCCTCCTATTAATAAAGCTTTTTTCTTATTTCACAGGTGTTCGTATTATTTTGTCACCCATCTGTACATGCGATAATAAACACCAAGTATTTTTTATGAGAGTTAGACTAGAGACAGGATTGGCAACAGACGGCAGACAGCAGACAAAGAAACCGAAACCATAAAACTTTTGAACTATGGAAAGTGTTTAAATGTAATTTTTTACATTCTTAAATTACATAAGAGATAAATTAATAAGCAAGAAGCAGGAATTCTGCTTTTTCAGAATTTCTGTCGCCCCCGATCACAGAAAAAAAAAAAACTTATTATTATTACGAGGTGGAAACTGTTGAATTTCGACGAAAGAAAATGTTTAAGAACGAACTGTTTCATTAATTTATAATAAACCTACAAAATTAGTTACTATAAAAAATGCATACTATATTGGCTTGTCTAACTCTCAAACAAATATTATTTTTACATAAAGGTTACTGCTCTTCCATAAATACACTCAAAATTTTTGTAAAGATTTGAGTTTTATCAGCGTGTGATTTCAATTGCGTTATTTTCAAAAGTAAAGTCTGAAGTTCTTCACCTGTGAAGAATTTCAAAGCCGCTGGAGGGAAAATGATGCACTTCTACAAAACATATTTCAGTTTTAAGACTTAAAGTGCACGTTTTTATTTTATATAAAATGACGTTATTTGCATCCACTGAAGAATTCCACATTTACGATCCAATCTTAAACTATATCTATGAAATGCATATGACATCACTACCGCGGAATAATACACAAACCCAGCAAAAACAATGCCGTCATTCAAGATATTCGACAAAAAAATCGTCTATCTAATGATTCGTATAGGCTTTCATTTGTTTGTAAAATTAATATGGATACTTGAAAATAAATGCAGTATATTATAGCTCCATGTCTTATTTGAAATCATTTAATTACATTTTTTTAAATAGCACATATTTTAATTAACTTTTCTTTCCGTTGTTATAAGAACATGGCAACAAAAAGATATAGTAATCTACTATTTTCCCTTTTTTCTACAGAAATGGAATACTTTAGTTGCCACCATTAGAAAAATGGCATTAAAACTACAAAAAAATGAATGTCTCAAAAATAAATTAAGATGCCATTTTTACACAAATTGCAGATAAAAGTTTTTTTTTCATATACGAAGGTGTAAAAATTGAAAATGTGCGAAGCTTAGAAGTTTTAAAAATTGCAGTAGAGATTATCAGTATTTTACAGTACAATGATACATCCCCGTCATTTTACAACTAGCTTATGTAGCGTAAAGATATTTTTTAATGACGGCATTTTAATTGTTGCCCAAAAGAAATAGAATATCAGGGTCTAATAATGTATTACTTATCTTTACTTAAATGCAA
The DNA here is from genome assembly GCA_963932465.1 of Maratus speciosus. NCBI lineage: Eukaryota > Metazoa > Arthropoda > Arachnida > Araneae > Salticidae > Maratus > Maratus speciosus. The sequence continues at coordinate 477,048,597 of OZ010795.1, read as the reverse complement.
AACATTGTTAGGGGTGTATTTTTAACATAATATTGGCACAGTGGTAAAAAATCATGTATGAAAAAATCAGAAAATTTGAACTTAAATAATATTTAAAAATTTTAGATAGATAGATAGTTAGATAGATAATTTGAGATAAAAAAAGATGTCATACTACTCAAGTGTGCAAAACTTGAGCAACGAACACAAAATGTTAATTTCTAAACACGTCAGTTCTCAAAAGAAAATTCTATAAACAGCAAGTGTAAAAAATAGGTGTTATCCTAACATCACAATCAGTCTATAGGAAGTCCCCATGACTTCACAAAGAGTCACACATTGTAGTGTCACAGTCACAACTATGAACTGAAATGTGATATCTTTCATTCATCTCACTCTTAATCTCATTTGATCACTCCACCGAGAAGTCACCATGACTGCTGTTTTGTGACGTGTCACCAGATGACTTTATAATGAAACCACCTTTTGACCCCCATGCGATCGTCATTTGGTGACTCCATTGTAAAATCATCATGATAGCTGTTTTGTAACGAGTTCCTAAGTGATGGAAAATGAAATCATCTGGTGACTTTTCACAAAGGAGTACAATGATGACTTCACAGTAGAGTCTCGGTCACCGGAAAGTTACCATGTGACTTCATTGTGACATTATTTGGAGACTCAGGACAATGCAATGCTCAAAATGACTTCAAAACCGAGTCTTCAAATGACAGTCACACGAGAATCACAAGGTGACCTCGTTGCAATGTCACCTGGTACCTCATCACGAAACAACAATTACAGTGACTTCTCAGTGGAGTCACCATATGATGACCATTTTAGAGTAATAATGAGACGAATGAAAGATCCCAAATTTTGTTTTTCCGTAGTGACTGTGACACTTTTGGCCATGTGTGACGTGAAAGAGATGTCACATTAACTAGGTGTGCTGTAGATATAATACCTATTTGCTACACCTCATGTTTATATCATTTACTTTTGAGTACTCACATGTTTAAAAATTAGCATTTTATGCTTGTGGCCTAAGTTTTGCACACCAGTGTACACGAAAATGGGAAATTAGAGCATTCAGGATCATTCTCCTCGAAGCGTACAAACATATTAATAAAATATTATAATAATATAAATATTTATAAAATTATAAATATTTATAAAAATAATCTAATTCCAAGTGAGAATATTTTATAGTAGAACAGAAGTTAGGTATGTCAGTCCAATACATGTATATAATTAAATAGTAAAATATAGTAATATTTTAAAAGAATGATGAGTTCGCCTACAGAAATGGAAAAACCCTACTTGTGGGCTTTCCCAACCGCGTTTGTCCCAATTAAGACGACTATAAATGTGATTTTTTACTTCATCATAGGCTTTTTACTCTTTTTACTCTACTTTTTGTTTGTTTAGTGCGTTTTCGTACACTGTAAAAAAAAATCTGTGAAGTTACTAAAGTTTTTCTAGGAAACTTGGATTCCTAGAACTTTTCATGTAACGGCAACAACAAAATTTCATGTAACAGACACACTTTTGCGCCGAAAATCAAAAAATCTGTAAGGTTACTAAGAATTTTTTTGGAAACTGGGATTCCGAGAACTTTTCATGTAACTGCAGCCAGGGTTACAAATAAAAGTTTAGTAAGATTACTGAAATTTTAGCAGATTCATTTGTAAAGTTACAGATTTTTGTAGCTTTACAAAAACTAGTTTTGTAGATTTGCAGCTTTTTTCGTACAGTTACAGGTGAAAGTTTAGTAAGCATGTAACTTTACATCTGTAGAACTACAGATTTTTTTTTACAGTGTAATGATCTGAGATTTAATTTCATAGCGTATTTTTATTCATAGTTTTGATTAATGAGTAACAACTTTCACAAGACATTGAGACTTAACATTGGGCAAGAAAAAAATAATATCCACTAAATAACTCAACAGCAAGCACCCAATGAAAAATAAACTCTCTGTGAAAGAGAAAATTGTTAAACATTTTATTTGTAGCAATACGTTGCAAGTGATGCCTGTTAGGAATAAATTTTTATTTTTAAATGACAATAAAAAAATCATAAATGTAAAGATCAGTGGACTACCAGAGAGATACTACCAGTTTTATAAGCGAGATCAAAACAGGCAAGGATTATAAAATAGTAAAATTAAATAAAGTAACATATAATAATAATATTATTTTTTAAACTTAATACCGAATCACCATTCAAATCCATCTTATATTTAGTGTGCTACGAAGAATTCACTCAAAACTGTCAAGTCTGCAATCATAATTTTTATGGACACCATAGTTACGAACATTTACGTAATGAAACTAATCGGATGTGCGAATCTCAAAACTTTCTTCTATCTCATACATCTTACTTCGCTATCACAGTGACGAAATTAAATGTCAATCTATGCCCATCATGGGTTTCTAAAGTTATGAAATTCCGTGTATTAATTCTTGAGATATGACTACAGCTAAAATCGTCTAAATCCTGTAAAATGCAGTGTATCAGCACCACATGTTGGGTAATTTATACTAAAACCTAATTAGAAACAACTCATATCAAGGATTAACTGAATCTAAACTTTGATGAAAACCAAGATAGAGCTACTGCAAAGCTGCATACTTTTTTAGATAGAGCTACTGCAAAAATCTTGAAAAATCCAGCATAGCAGTGCCACATATTGTGTGATTTACACCAAAACCTAATCAGCAACAACTAATATCAAGGATTAACTGAATCTGAAGTTTGATGAAAATCCATGCATTAATTTTTGAGATAGAGCTACAGCAAAAATCGTGAAAAATGCTACATAGCAGCGCCTCCTGTCGGACAATTTACACCAAAACTGAGCAGTACTAATTTATATCAGGAACTGGCTGAATCTAAAGTTTGATGAAAATCCGTGCTTTAATTTTTGAGGTAGAGGTATTGCGATAATCCTGAATAATGCCACATAGCAGCGCCACCTATTAGGCGATTTACACTAAAAAAGAATCAGCGTCAATTTATATTAAGGACTACCGGAATCTGAAGTTTTATTAAATTCCGTTCATTAGTTTTTAAGATAGAGCGCCCACAAAATTTGTGTCACGTACATACAGACAGACATAGTTATAAACTGAAATACAGACATTTTGTAAAAACATGATTGCGATAATCCTGAATAATGCCACATAGCAGCGCCACCTATTAGGCGATTTACACTAAAAAAGAATCAGCGTCAATTTATATTAAGGACTACCGGAATCTGAAGTTTTATTAAATTCCGTTCATTAGTTTTTAAGATAGAGCGCCCACAAAATTTGTGTCACGTACATACAGACAGACATAGTTATAAACTGAAAGACAGACATTTTGTAAAAACATGTTTTTCGGATTCACTGACCCCTAAAACGCGTAAATACGTTAAAAACCGGAATTCGAAATCGAATCCTTTCTTCCTGTAAAGATAGAAGAAAGTAATAAAGTAAAAAAAGCAATGAAAATGTACAGTCGTCTAAAAAAAAAGTAAACAACCCTTACTAACTCAAGAAAATTTTACCGTAGAAGAAAGTTACTGATACCACATGATTGGTAATAAAGTCTACTTTTAAATGATGGATATAAAATTTTCTTAGGGGAGCATCTACATATTAAAACGATCCATAACTTTGTTTTTTCTATAGCAGTACACAATTCTGACAGCATAAATAAACACTACACCCTTCAATAAGCCTAAAAACCAAATTTTATGCAACTCGTACAATAAGTTTCCAAGAAATTATTTTAAAACGAACGTATTTTAGGGGTTGTATCCAAATTGAAGTTCGGTACTCCATTGTTCACCGAGAGAGCGCCTTTCTTGATCAAGGCATCTTAAGCGTCACCCAAGTCATAATTGAAGATTGCTAGATTACAGGATAGCATAAAGAATTTCAAAATATCAAGTCATTCATATCATAGACGGTCCCTTAAACCATCATTTTGACATTTTTTAAACATAGTTTGAAAACTACTTGGAAGACAAATGTGAAATTTTGGATTTCCATAAAGAAAGACTTAATAAATCTAAATGCATCAAAAAAATTATTGGTTGCAATTCATAATTTTTTCGAATATTAATTTCATAATTCATAATTCATATCATAAAATTATAAAAGTTACAAATTCAACGTATATGTTTGGGTATTTAAGTATTATTGCTACACAAAAAAATAGTATATAAAAAGTATAATTTCAGGCGATATTAATGAAAATATAAAAATGTTATTTAACATTAGAAGCACTAAACTTTGAATGTATAACTTATAATTAAAAAACTTATCATTCAAATGACTTGAAATTTGGTGACTAGTCATAGTTCGAACCAAAGATTTGAATTATCTTGTTTTAATTTGGTATTGCTATTGAAAAAAAAATGAAGTTTGGGTTCGTTTTAATATGTAGATGGCCCCCTAAGCAAAGTCTATAAGTATCATCTAAAAGTAGATTTAATTTTCAATCGTCCGGTACCAGTAATTTTCAACGATAATTTGTTGAGGATTTAGTATGAGGTATTTACTTATTTTTTCCATGACTGTATGTTTCTGGAAGAACAACTGTTATGTACTGCATTGATAAATTTCTACTATAAGTAGAAGCAATCAAGAACTGAAAGAAGTAGAGATCAAAATAAAATCCATTCCTTCTCATTAGAGAATATTGATGAACAGTTTGAAATCAACTCATTTTTATTCTTTCTCATTAGCTTTCAAGTTTCAATGTATTAACAAACTTTAGGTCTAAATCTTTTGTAAGCCGACGTTATCAGAATCATCTTTTAGAAAATTCCAAATACTTTAATCCTAGCTGCGCTTTGAATAAGTTGATTCTTTCACTTTATTAAAATTTCTTTTTCAAGTTCTTTCAGATCAAGACATTCTACTAAATGAAAAATAAAATTATTTTTTAGGGATCTAACTTATGCAAAAACATCCATGTTGGTGTAATCCTACTCTTTTCTTGAATTTTACATGATTTAGAATCTTTGAATTATTTTTATTTGAATTTTTTCTATTATTTTTTAGTTATATAGCATATATTTTTTCTTTCTTTCTTTTTTTTTTTTTTTTTGTCTTTTAATGTATTTTTTACTTTGATATGTGTTTATAGTAAATATTTGAAAACAGATTTTTTCTAATATTTACTATATTTCAAAAAATTATAGTCATTTTCTATATAAATTTTTAACTGATTGACACTTTTTTATTGGTATTATGTGTAGCAATACAAAATTTGTTAAGTTATTACATTCAAGTGTAAAATATAGTTATATTCAAAAGTTATAAAAATATTTAAAAGCACTAGTTAAATGTTTTTTATTAATATTATATATTAATTTAAAAATATTATTATTGTATAGCTTCCAATATTCATAGCTGTTATAAATTTAATAATTTCAAGTCAGTTTAATATTGTAACTCTAATTAAATTATGAAATGCATTTTTAAAAAGTATTCGTAGATATTATTTAATTGAAATTTGATGAAAAGGAAAAAAATCAGATAATCTTTTGAGCAGTTTTATTAGATAACAAACCATATAATTGGAAAATTTCCAATAGAGTTTAAAAGTGTCTAGACTGAGAATCAAACCATAACATTTGGCTTAAATGTGTGCCGGCAGGTTATCGTTCCAGGTCCATCGACAAGGAGAGGGCCAGCCATGGTTATCACAGATTTTGATTGATTTTATATACGTTGTAGGATCGAGGCCCCTTAATCTTAGGTTCAACGGATTTTATACAAAGCTTCTTAGTTCTCAAGAAACAGAGAAGGGGGGGGGGGGGTAATATTATATCGCAATTTAAATATTTACTTTGTAGTGCGATGAATGCGTTGGCCATAGGTCAGTTGGTACTGCGTTTGCTCATTATTCAACGGGCTCGGGTTCGTTACCGAAACGTGTTACATTTCTTTCCTCCCCTTTTTTATAAATATATTTGTAATTATAAGTTAATAATCTCAATTAAAATTTTTAGTATCGTACGTTAGTTATAATGCTAACATATTTAAATTTTCATTTAGCATTTTTGATTTTTAAACCATTATTAAACATTTCTCATAATTTAAAGGGATTAAAACAATTTAATTCTATTAATGACTAATAAAAATTCCGAAATCGTTACAAAACTGTTGTTTCGCCCTCTAGTTCAGATAAAATAAAACATTCAAATAAAATAAAAATAAATGCAGAAAGATGATAAATGGGAAAGCAAAATAATTCAAAGCGCAAGCATACGTATTGCAAACTTAAAATCTTTAATATGCAAAAGAAAAAAAAGTTGCGATTTAATTCTTATGCTAATTTTTAATAAAATTATTCTTCTTACTTTAAATACAGAGTAACATCACCATCGTATTGATGTCCCTTGTTAAGGCGATACATAAATGATGTTTCTTTAAAGTCACGAACTGACCCAGTTGTTCAATATCATTGCCTCGATAAAGAATACAGGGTGAACCAAAAGTCTTGCCCTCATTATAATAATCCATTGCAAATTAACCGTTTGTATAATAATGCAACTTGTTGTATTATTGGATAGGCCAGTTTTAGTAGTTTTAGTAGTTTTTAAACGAAGCATTTCCGGATCGGCGGATTGGATGTGACGGATCAACACCCTGGCCACACCAATTGGTGAGTCTAAGAACTGAAGACTAGGATACAAGCTGCTGTGTCTATTGCAACAGAAGACATGTTAAAGGACACCGGGCGAGAACTAGAATACCGCTTAGACATTCTCGTAGCTACCAAGGGGGCACCGTTGAAATTTATTGAGGTACGTGGTCTTATAAAAAACTTTATAACAGCACTTACAATGTATCCAAACAAACGTATGTCTAATTGTAATAGTTTGAGCACAGTAAATATTTATAATCAGGGCAAGACTTTTGGTTCACCCTATGCATAAAATAAATTTTAAAAGTGATTTTTAAAAAATTAACAGTTTTATGATGATATACAACTATTTAGTTACAAATAAAAAAATAAATAGGTTAAAATAATAATCGATATACTTATTATAATTTTTAATTTACAATGATATTATTAACTTCTAATTACAAGTATACAGGATCTTTTTAAAAGAATATCGGTGTTTTAACGCTTGGTAGAATTTATTACATAAAAATTAAAATTATAATTAATACATAAAATGAAAGAGCAACTCAAACAATTTTACCTACAAGCTTAAAAGTGCTCAATGTGAGCCCCTTTCGTCACACTGCACACATCAAGTTGATAGCTCTGTCCTTCCCAAATGTTGATTAGCAATGAAGTTCTGTTCAGACGCTCAGTAGATCTGACGCCATGAGATTTCTACCTGTGGGGGTTCATAAAGGAGCGTGTGTATGTGCCCCCACTACCAGCTGACCGTTGCAGCTGTTGCAACAATGACCCCACAAACACTAATCAACTCTTGGGAAGAACTAAGCTATCGACTTGATGTGTGCCGTGTGACGAAAGGTGCTCACATTGAACACTTGTAAGCAAAACTGTTTTAATTGATCTTTCATTTTATGAATTAATTACAATTTTAAGTTTTATGTAATAAATACTACCAAGCGTTAAAACCCCGCTATTCATTTAGAAACACCCTGTATTTATAAAACCAAAGATGAGAAAACCAAATGTAGCACGCACCGGAATTCAACCTGAGACCGCGGAACAGGGAGCTAATGCCACACCAACTGAGCTACGACCAACGTATTCAAAGGATTGCAAAGTAAGTATTTAAATTATAATATTGGACAACTCCTGTTTCTCCAGAACTAAGGAGCGTTGCATAAAATCCGTTGAACCTATGACAAAGGGGCCTCTAGCCAAAAAACCTGTGATTACCATGGTTGGCCCTCTCCTTGTAAGTTATAAGAACATTTATAATTTAAGTCAAAAGATCTGTATTAGATTCTAACCCTGGACATATTTTCACTGAGTTGGAAAATTTTCAAATATTATGATATCTATACCAATCAAAATTATTGTGCTATAATAAACTAGTCGGATGTGCAAATCCGAAAACTTTCTTCTATCTCATATATATTAATACTTCAAATTCGCTAACACAATGCCAAAAATATATATCAATCCATGCCCATCATGAGAATTCTAATGATATGAAAATCCGTGCTTTAGTTCTTAAGATGCGACTATCTCTAAAATCGCGTAAATCCTGCAAAATACAGCACAGAGAATACAGCGCCAACTGTTGGGTTATTAATACTAAAACTTAATCAGCAAAGGCTTATGTCAACGTCTTACTGAATCTAAAGTTTGATGAAAATCCATGCATTAGTTTTTGAGATAGAGCTATTGCGGTAACCGTGGAAAACGCAGCATATCAGTGCCACATGTTGGACGATTTACACCAAACAGTAATCAGTACCAAATTATATGAAGGTACAGTGGTGGCCAAAATTGTGGACATTTTTTGAAATTTCCATGTTATATAACTTTGTGTGCTTGAAGAATATAATAAATTTCACTTAAATACAAATGTTTATATGATAAATTCAAGGAAATTTAATGTAGAATTTCATAAAAAACCGTAATGAAAATATCTGCATTACAAAAATGTTACGCTTACAAAAAGTAAGATCTATATTAGATTTCATTGTATTTTAAAGTTACACTTAAACATTCAATATTTAGTAGGATAACCCTTGTTTTCTATTACAGCTTCTCGGCGTCTGTTCATTGAGAGTACTAGTGTTTGGAGTTAATTTTTTTTTTAAATCACATGATGCCAAGAATCAATTATAGCTTCAATAACTTGCGTTTTATTATATGGAAGGATATTTTTATACAAGGATTTTCAAACTTCGTCGCCAATTTTCTATAGCGCATTCACATCAGGACGGTTTCCTGGCCAGGCTAATTATCGTATGCTTTATTTTTAAACCATTCTTTACATATTTTTGCCATATGGCATGGAGCTGAATCCTGCTAAAAGATAAATGATGATTTATTGGGGACAGATCCCTGATGGAGGTATCAATTTTGGTTCCAGGACAGTTTCGATGCATTTTTTGCATTCAGAATGCTATCAATCACTTGAATGCGGCCCACTTCTGCAGACATATATGTTCAAATCGTGACATTTGTTGGGTTCTTTGTAGTTGCTTCAATACAATCAGGATGCAGCTCTTCCCCTACTTTATGTCTCACATATTTTTGCCCATCACAACCAAAGAGCAATATTTTACTCTTATCGCTCCAGATTATTTGCTTCCACTGATTTTCTGACCAATTAATGTGTTCTTTTGTCTACTGAACTCATTTATTGCGTTGCTGAAGCTTTAAAAATGTTTTTTTTCCTTGGAATGCCACCTTTCAGTCCATAACCTGCTAATCTTCTCCTTATTGTTCTTGAACTAACTGAAATACCCATTGCGTTCATTTCACATCTAACAGCATCTGATGAAATAATTCGATCTTTGAGGCACAAACTTTTTATCTTTCTATCGTCCGAAGCACTTGTGCATTTTTTCGGCCTAATCTTGCCTTATTTAATCACTGATTTAGTTTCTTTATAACATAAGCACAGCTTTCGTACGCCAGATAAAGTGACTGAATCCCCAACATGTCTTGTAATTTCAGCATAAGAGAAACCTTTTTCTCAGAATATGACAATTCTGCTCCTTTTTGTAGGTGTCCAATCAGTTCTTGTTGTTGATGACATTGTTTTAAATTATTTGCATTAAGAAAAAAAATAGAAATATTTTTTAAAAACATTATTCTTTTTAGTTATACTAGTATTCAACTTTCTGCAAAATTCATTCCAGCAAAATACCGCTTTTACAAATCAAAACATACTTCCGTTTAGTTAGTGACATTTGATTGGTTCTCAGAACAGTCATTTTGATTGACTATGAAGCTTTTATTACAATACACTTCAGCATTCATGGCTAATAGTGTTTGTATTTTAGACTAAAGTATGCGTAACTTTTTTTGTAATGCAGATATTTGAATTCTGTTTATTAAATTCTAAATTAAATCTCCTTGAATTTGATGTATAAACATTTGTATTTAAGTTAAAATTAACATATTCTATAAGCACACAAAATTATAAAACATGAACATTTCAAAAAATGTCCACAATTTCGGCCACCACTGTATAACTGAATCTGAAGTTTGATGAAAATCTATGCATTAACTTTTGAGATAGAGCTATTGCGGTAATCGTGGAAAACGCAGCATAGCAGCGCCACGTGTTGTGTGATTTACACCAAAAAGTAATCAGCACCAATTTATAATAGGACTAACTGAATCTAAAGTTTTATTAAATTCCGCGCATCAGTTCTTGAGATAGAGCGCCCACAAAATTTGTGTCATCACATACAAACAGACAGAGTCCCTGATACACAGATTCGAAATTTTCACGAATCCAATTCTTTCTTCTTGTAAAGATAGAAAAAAGTAAAAATAGATTTGTATAGATTCTTTTATAAGCATTCAATGTTCATCTTGAAAAGTACGCCTAATTTTTACTCTTTTCTATCTATAGAAGAATTGTACTATTGTATTCGTGAAAATTTTCGACTTCCGGTTTTCGATGAATTTACACGTTTTAGAAGATCCTGAATACGATTTGATGATTTTTAAAAAATGTCTGTCTGTCATTCTGCCTGTAAGTCTGTCTGTATATGACAAAAATTTTGTGGGCTCTCAAGTATTAATGCACGGAATTTCAGATAACTTTAGATTTAGTTAGGCCGTGATAGAAACTGGTGCTGATTACTTTTTAGTGTATATTATCGTCCAACAGGTGGCCCTCATTATGATCTTAGGATCTTAGGATTGATGTTCATTAGGATCTTAAAATACGATTTGAATAACTATTTTAGGTGAACGGTGTATGTATTTGATTTAACAGTTGAATTACTCGGTGGTACTTATAACAACAGCCAGTACACTGGGTGTTGAAGAAAAGACTTTTTGTTTTCTTTTCGTCTGTGTAGTTTTCCATCGTTTTTATCTACTTCCTAATGTAATTACTAAATAGTAGTGTAGTAATGATTTCCCTTGTATTTCTTTTCTGTTTCATTGTTATTTTTTATAGGAAATCGAAAAATTTGTGACATCGACTTCTTTTTGCAATCCTAGGAATGGCATTGTAAATTCATGTATTGCATATGTGGCGATGGGAGAGAACGTGTTGTCCTTGGAATGCAGGCGTTGTACAACTAAATCAAAACCTTAAAAAAAGATAGTTTTTTTTAATGTCATCAAATTTTAATTTTTGCTCATTTTTCATGTGTAAAATAAAACTATGCCAATTTAATATTTTTTTATTGTCAATTTGCGTCTTCTTGTTATTTACCATTTATAAGAGTTTAAACTTCATTTAAAATATCGTGTTGGTTTTCTGTTACAAAAATATTTTAGGCATATTGTACTAACGGTACTTTAAATTACCACTTTAATAAATTACCTTTAAATAAATAAATTTTTCGTGGCTGAGTATTTGTTTTATCTATATCCTCTAATTTTCATTGTAGCAACTAAAAAAAAAAAAAAAAAAAAAAAAAAAAAAAAAAAAAAAAAACTACGTGAAAAAAATCTGCAGTAGATCATTAGGTAAAGGGTTATACTGTTTTGGACATAACTTCTGTTGAAAGGAGAATTTTTACATCGGTGTAATTCAGATTGTTTCTAAAGAGTCAAACCTTATTATAAGCTATTAAAAAATATATTTTTTTAATATCTTCAAAATGTACCTAATCCTCAAAACAATATTACCTTTAAATTTATAGGAATAGTTATTAACGTGAAATATAAAAATTTTTACTCAGAAAAATTTCAAGTTTAATTAACTATGTAACATCTTTACTAGCTTTAAAAAAACCATTGAAGTGAAAATAGAATTATTCATGATTAATATACATTAGCTTTGCTAAATTAACTTCCTTTTTCCTCCGGCAAATAAAAAGAAATTAAACATTAGCATTCATTCAAAGACAATGACTTAAAAAGCTTTTATATATAAAAAAAACTATTTCAATTTTTTTATGGAACTACATCAATATATATACTTCATATTTACTCAAATTTTTCAATCAAAATTTAGTACAACATCATTTATTATTCAAAAATTTTCATATTAAATATTATAATAAAAATCTAAATATTTCAGTTTTAAAATAAGAAATATATTTGTATAGTTGACATAAAATTTTCAATGCGCAAATAATCAGATAAAGACAATTTAAAAAAAAAATGTAAAATGAGTAAATTCTGAAATTCAGTTTTCGGGAATATTAAAGATAATATATTTATAAAGCTTTCCTTTAATGTATGCAAACAGTATTCAGTGAAAAATTAAATAAATAAATATATATTATGTTTGTAGATATTCGTATTAAAAAAAAGCAAAATATAAAATTATTATTATGTTAAATAAATACCTAGACATATTTTGCGATACGTATATGAATATTAATTATATTATAAAAATATAGAGATACGGTTTATTTCTCATTTATGTATTACTAAATATTATTTTTTTATCTCATAGCAATATACAGTTTATTTATTTAATTTCTAGTAGCCAATATTTATAGTGTTACGTATGCTTACGAAAAAAACTCTAAGATGTAAAAGTAAGACAGTGTGAAAAAATGCTAGACTTGGAAATATATTATAAATTTTAAGTATGCTTTATGTATTTAATTTTGAAATTTTAAATTACTAATACCGTATTTCTTAATGTATGCCGTGCTCTAGCTAGATATTTAATACATGTTATTGGGAAAATTCGGATAAAAATGACAGATAAATATTTTAAACAGTTTTTATTGTATTAAGATCTAACAATCATTACTAACACAATAAGACTTTTGGGGTAAAATAAATAATTTAGCGAATAACTGCGTAATAATTTTAGGCAGAGACAAGTTATAGAGAAAATAATGCATTTTTAAAGGAAAATAACAAAAAATATTTTTTTTTAAATGTGGAAAATTGAATATTTACACAAATACATGTTTGAGGTTTTTGAGATAAGCATTTCTTGACATATTGTGATTTCCTGATTTCTAGTAGTTGATTCAAACTTGCGTAAAAAAAAGTATCAATTCACATAATCAGATCATACAGGTACATTAAGATTATGATTAAATATAAAATTTTAGTATATTGTTAACTTACTAATGCACAGATAATCTCAAATCTCGAAAGAATTTAAAAATAACACTGACTATATAATGCTCTTATGGTTTTTGTGGAATAGCTTCTTAATGTTTTTCAAGATTTTCCTTTAATGTAAAAATATGAATTGCTAAGTTTTTAATAATTTCTCGTCATTTGAAGATGTTCATTAAATCGAAAATGACCGATTTCTGAAACATTCAAGAAGGTATTTGTATCCCTAAACGCAAATAATTTACTCCAACGTTTATTCTGTCATCTGAAAATCAAACAATATCTTCTAGTTTCCTGAAAACACAGAGCGTCACTCAGAAAATTCTTTGAAAATTAGTTTTTAAAGCCGATTTTTGTAACGCGACTTTCCGCGAGTGCTCTTCGCCAGAGACCAGTCAATTATAAATCAAGATATATCCCATTTCGGAATAAAATAAAAACACCATACAATTCTAAGGCACTTATGAAGTAATCTCTTGAAATTTCAAGCATATACGCGCCTAAATGAGCTCGCGAATCCAGAATATTTCACGCTATTGAGCGGAAAAATGAAAAATTGAGAATACCTTTAACAAATAAAATGGAAATTTTCAAATTAGTGTGAATAAAAGAAAGAATTTTTTTCCATTTTTAAAATAAAATATGTTAAAATACGTTACTGTTCCTCGCAATGTGTTTAAAAATAAATCTGCATATAATTTAGCTACAAGATTTATGTTTTCTTCCTTATTTAAAAACAATTAAACTCCATTTTAAACAAATTCTGTACTCTTTTAAGTGCAATTTATGCTCGAGGGATATTATTAAATCTCTTTTTCCGGCTCTCTATGCATTTATACATTAAACGTACTTGGCATGAAATTCAAGTTATATTAAACTCAATATGGTATAAAAATAACATTCATATCTCCCGAAGCATTTCAGTTACTTATCAAGAGTTTTTCATACTGAGTAACTATGATGAAATATATCTGTTAAATAAAATTTTATTTTATTAAATTTATATTTTCATTTTTATCTTATACTGCTGTAAGATGCACGCAGATTTGCACAAATAAAATTTATCTTTTAACACGCAACACACATAAAATATATCTTTAAAAGTGATATTTGTATGTACAAATGTTTAACAGAATGCAATAATGAGTTTTTTAATTTAGGGTAATTCCGGGATTTATGTCGCATATTTCTTTTAATTTGTGTATAAAGTCCCATGGTGGTCATAAAATAAAAAAAATCATGCTGCGCTATTTAATGTTAAATATACAACGCGTGTATTGCGACAAAAAAATTTAAAACAAATTATTAATATTTTTTAACATTTTTTTTTCTAAAACATTACATTGTTCACCCGTACAAAACATCACCCGTACATTCAGGCTGAGACGCCGCACTTGTGCGTTAGTTATGCCGCGCTTGTAATAAGAACAAAATGAAATTATAAACAGAAATATTAAAAAAAATATGCATATGTGCACTATAATTAACGATGTAATAACGAAATGAAACTAAATGAGTACAATGAAACGTATTAGTAGATTCAAATTAATAATTGTTGCGTACTTTCACTATTAAAATTAAGGACTTATTTTTTTTTACATTAAATTTTAATTGTTATTTCAGCAACAACGTAACATCAATGTATTAGAAAAGAAAAAAAGTAAAATTGTGTTTATATAATTTATTTGTTAACCCTTTCGGGACCGGTGGCTTTTACACATATTTTATTCGGTTGGTACCACTTTTTTTTAAAAGAACTTACCTTTACTTAAATAAACCTGAAAATGCTCTAATTAAACAAAGCAAATATTACTTTTCTTTTTTATTGGTGCCAGAAACAAATTTTGTAAGCGCTTTATGAAGGTGCTTATATGCACCAATGGTCCCGAATGGGCCATGAGACCTGTTTTTTCGACTACAATCTACAGAAAAAGGTGGAGAAAAACTACAGTCTTTATGTAACTACATTTAAACACATGATGCAACGAAGCCAATTACATTTCCTCTTTTTTGGAGTAGTTTGCAAAGAACGTCTGCTTTACGCGTAATCCAAGTTTTCATTGTCATCATCTTGACTTGCATCTTTCTTGCTCTTGTTACTTTTTATAGTCCCCTTTTTCTCCTTTGGTTTTAGTAAACTTGATAACATGCCTAACATGTTTAGTCTGTGCAAAAAGAAAAGGAAATTTTAATAACACTTAATCATCCCGTACAAAAGAAACTGCGGCATGTATACAGGAATAGCAGTGCGGCATGTATCTCATTTTGCATGGTGCAGACGTCGACCATCACAGTTACCCGCCATCGCTAAAGAAAATGGCGTAACCATACACACAGAACTCTATACAAACGCTACACTTAGTTTTGACTTCGAAATCATGCATGCGTTCAGTAATTAGTGTATGAAAAGTATTTAAACATAACGTGTTTAAAAGTTTGGACACTGAAATCATGCATTTACGTTAAATGAAGGATTGTACTTCTACAAGTAAACATCAAAATGGGATTCATGCTATACACTGGTTAAAATAATCTCATTGCGCACCTATACTGTGCGTTTCACGACCATCTATCGATAATTATAAGAAATACAAGGGGTGCGGCATCTACCCCGTATGCGGCGACTCTCCCGGAGTTACCCTATTACAGTTTGTATCTAATGGCAGCAAAAAAAGTACTGATCTGTTAGTTAAGAACCATCTGCTTAAAAAAAAATGAGCATTTAAAAAATTACTGAACAGTTTTGCTTTTCTGGAAAATTCGTTGTTGGTACAAAATAAGGTTGTTGGATGAGAAAATAAACTTTCCCAAGAAAATTTATATTCATCATCTTGCCTCATAGAGAGTACGATGAAGAATGGAAGTGTGTAAGATAGCGAATATAAATTTTTATTAAGATACCTATGAAACATTTATTAACGCATTTTAAAATATCCGAGATAATTTATTCAAACAATGTTGTAAACTGAAAATTTTATAAGCTAATATTTCATCGCCTGTGTCTGTGCCTAGCTTTATCTGCATTCAAAATAGAGCAATCAGCATTCTCCCAATATATGCGTATGGAACTTTGGAATCAGAGTTCATCCTTGCCCGTTCACAACTGATAAGGCAGTCTTTACTGTAATAATCTTCCATATTACTGTTATCATCAGCGTCGACATAAGGGACTTCCTACGATCCTGACCTATCATCGTTATCTTGCTCTCTTCACCATATATAATGCAGTCTTTACTATAATAATCTTCCATATTATTGTCATCATCAGTGTCTACATATGGGACCTCCTCGTAATCTGACACATCTTCGTTATTTTACCCTGTTCACCTCAGATAATGCAGTCTTTACCATGACAACCTTCCATATTATTGTCATCATCAGTGTCCACATATGGGACCTCCTCGTAATCTGACTCATCCTCGTTATTTTATCCTGTTCACCTCAGATAATGCAGTCTTTACTATGACAAACTTCCATATTATTGTCATCATCAGTGTCTACATATGGGACCTCCTCGTAATCTGACTCATCTTCGTTATTTTACCCTGTTCACCTCAGATAATGCAATCTTTATTATGACAATTTTCCATATTATTGTCATCATCAGTGTCGACATATGGGACCTCCTCGTAATCTAACTCATCCTCGTTATTTTACCCTATTCACCTCAGATAATGCAGTCTTTACTGTGACAACCTTCCATATTATTGTCATCATCAGTGTCGGCATATGGTACCTCCTAGGATTCTGACTCATCATCGACATACTGCCCCAATGCTGCTATATTTATTTCAACCAAGGTTTTAAGTGCTTTCATTGTAAAAAATATGCATTTGGTACGAACTCTTACGTTTTGATTTATATTTTGAAAATATTTCAGATAGAGGGATTGAAATATCATTCCAGAGATAATTCCTCGCACTCTGTGGTAAAACAATTTTAACACACTCTAAAACAAAATTGAGTTCGAATCTACTGACGTTTATCTGAAGCGAACTGCTGATAATAAGTTACATAAGAGTCCAGAAAGGGTCTCTGGTGCGCCAGGCTATTTGCCGCTACTTATGATCGAACACAGAAAGAAAACTAGTTAATCAATTTACCTGACCTCGCCCTATCCTTTAGTCTTTGTTAATAAAATGTTTTAAAATAATTTACTTTTATTTTAATTTAGCCATAAAATAATTCTTTTCTCTTTTTCTTATTTTCTTTATAACTTTATTCACAGAAAGAAAACTGAGTTTGTCAATTTACCTGCCGTCCCACTATCTTTTAGTCTTTGTTAATAAAATGTTTTAAAATAATTTATTTTTCTTTGAATTTAGCACTAAAATTAATCAATTCTTTTTTTTCTTTTTCTTATTTTCTTTATAACTTTATTCACTCTTCATTTTATATAAAGTGAAAAAATTTATTTTACAATTAACATTTTGAGCATCATTCTAATTTAAGTGTAGTTCTGATTTAAGGTCATCATTAAATCTATTTTCTAGTTCTGTATTTTGTCAGATCAGACACGCAAATATAAGCTTCAGAAATTTGAAATTATATTGAACTAAACAGGAATCTGAAAATGACATTCATGACTTTCGAAACATTTAATCGATAGCCAATTTATTTCAGAATATTTGAATATTAAACAACTATGACAAAATATATCTTTACAATAACAAGTTTTCTAAATTTCTATTTTTTTTTGTTTATCCTTAGGCCGCTTCATGAAAAATAAAAGTTACCCAAGCATGTTATAAAAAAGTTTGGAAAACATATGATAGAAAAAAAGATATAATAAAAATGTAATTGATAAAGTTATAGCAAACATTGAAGACAAATATTTAAACAAAACAATTTTTAAAATCTGCCAAGAATTCGTTTATATTTCATGAATTACGATTTTCAAAAGCTTATTTGTGATATTTATGTTAAAAGCTGATGATTTACAAGCTTCTACTATTGAGACATATCCGTATATTGACTCTAAGATAATTTATTTTATTATGGAAAATATCTGTAAACTTCAGTGACACGATAATTAAAAAAACACTTTGAGGATTAAATTGTGTAGAACAACTGCTTGAAATATTTTATTAGGTTGAGCAAAAAGTTCTGTGAAATTTTTAATCTAATTGTTACCAGAATGTGTATCGTATATAGGAGTACTGGTAGTATATCTATCGGAGTTCAGGAATTTAGGCTCCAAAATGTCCATTGAACAACGTTATTTGGGTGTGTCGATCCGGCATTATTGGGGAAAAGGTCTTGCGATTCTGAAAGTCGTCGATGAGATTAATGAGGGTACTTTTACGGTGACAAACTTCGTACTTCTAGCACATCCGGAATCTGGCAGAACGATGGCAGAAAGTCGTGCACTATGATCGTCTCTACTTTGAAGAATAGTCCTTGTTGCTTTTGTTGTTAATTCGCGCATGACAACTCAACTTTCATAAATTTCCCAGAACTTTTTGCTGAACCTAATATTTTATAGTAAATGTCAATAGGTAAATTTCGCATAATTCTTCTTAAGTTGTAAAACATAAATTTTAAACACGCTCGATGAAAGTGAATAAATGTTTATACATTTTTTTAATACAATATATCAGAATAATTAATAAAAAAATATTATTAACATAATTTTATTGTTAAAATTGGAGGATTGAACATTGTGCCGATATAGTAAGAAATAAATGAGCAACGTGGTGCAGACAGCTGTTTTAGATCTTCTAAGGTCCGTCATCAATGCAACAGTTAAAACCACTGTTTAAAACATAGACGTATGCGAGGGACACAGTTCACAGCTTGCGGATACCGGCAAAATGGCGGTGAGTATTCAAAAACAACAGCGGTGTCAATCGTTCCTGCATACCCCAGGAGACTAATGAGAAGCGCTTAGCCATACTGGAAGAGCTTAAGCAGAAAAAAAATAAAGTTGGGAAGGAAGAGAAGAGAGTGAATTTAAAAAATTGGAACCAGACTTTAGAAAAATATTCGTACGAGATGTATAGTTCTTAGTAGAGTTTTCAGTATAGATGATAGACGGCAGATGGCAGCACTAAAATTTTAGACTGGAAATATTCATTTTTATCAAACAATTGACTGCTTTATAAATATATTGTAATTCGTATTATTTTTTATTCATTCAAAATCCTTTTGTGTTTTTTTCCTATATATATGTATACTAGTCATTATTTTTTTTCGCAATTAGATAATTTCGTATATTTTCTGCTGTACTGCCAACGTTGGAGCGGGACAGTTTTTCGAATGTTGTGTTTTTTAATTCTGAATTCCAGAAGTCTGTGAAATCTAAATCTCGATTCTATTAAATCTGAAAGGACAAGTTCATTCGTATTTATTTCGAGTTATAAATCTTTATTTTTTAAGTCTATTTAAATCCTAGTTTTTCATAATATTTACTAAGGCAGAAAAAGATTCTAATACCACGAATTATGACAAATCGATTCTGTTAAAGCGAGATCGTATTCTACAATCAAAATGAACTTACTGTAATTTTATATTTATGATGTTATATAATGAATATAAGGGTAGTTATGACGAAAACGAAAGTGGACACAGTTAGTGAATCTAAATTACTTTTCACTGCAAAATAATTTAAGCTATGTAATGCTCAAGTTGTAGAGGTAATTGAAAATAAAAATTTACGGTTAATTGAAAAATTAAAATCTGAACTGATAAATTTAGAAAATGATTTAAAGAAATCTTATTTTGGTGTAGCCAAAGCAAGCGTAAATTTACTGTTTGTTTCTATGACTGAAGCTAAAGATTATGTTGTTGAAGTCTTGATAAAATTTTAACAGGTTTTTGTTACCCAAAGCGTAAAAACGCAAGAACATAAAGATGCAGATAATAGTGGCTCGGGAATATCTGTTAAGTATAATGCATTAAAACTGCCCAAATTCAAATTCCCTATATTTTATGGTGATGTGAGTAATTGGATAACTTTTAAAGAGACTTTTTTAACTGCAATTCATAACGCTGAATCTCTTTCAGATCAGTTAAAATTTTCTTATTTAATAGCTAGGGTTAAAAATTATCCTTCCAAGATAATTTCAGGTTTTTCTATTTCGGGAGATAATTATACACAAACATGGTAAACTCTCAATAGATATGATAATCGTGAGAATTTGGCATATTTATTACTGTCAAAATTTATTAATCTAAAACTGTTGAAATCTCTTACGCAGAAAACACGTTTACAGCTATTAGATACTTGCAATGAAGATATTCAAAACTTTAAATCCCTGAAATTTGAATTTAATGAATTTGTTCATTTGATTTTGGTTTATATAGTGCAAACTAAATTTGGTGATTCTTTAGAAAGCAGTGGAAATTACCATTAACTAATGATTCTTTTCCAACTTATGAAATGCTGATGTTGTTTCTGGAAAAACAAGTTCGTAATTTACAAAGTTGTAATGCTGAATTTACTAAAGTTACTAAATCTAATCATAAGTTTGAATTTAAGTCTCAATAAAAAAAAAAAAAAAATCTGTCGCGCATGCAGTTGGGATGGACAGTGTAAATAAATTGCCAAAACTTTTGTGTCCACAATGTAATGAATCTCATGCACTTTATAAATGTCCAGAACTTCCAAGTTTACCTGTTGATCAACGTTGTCAATTGGTAAAATCCAGAAAACTATGCACCAACTGTTTACGTTCAAACCATTTTTTTGCTAATTGTCTTATTAGTGCAACTTATAAACATTGTAACTCTAAATATAATACACTCCTTCATCGTGATCAGTCTCTCCATGCACCACAGTATAATTTTAGACATCAATATCGTGTAACAACTCTAAATACTGGTAGTAATTCAAATGAATCTAGTTGTTTCACTAATCAAACTTTCAATGAAAATTCTCAAACATTATTGGCTACTACCATTATATGTATCAAATCTAAATCAGGTACATTCATTCGTTGCAGGGCCATGATCGATAGTGCTTCTCAAAGGAGTTTACTTTCTAAATATTGTTGTAAAAAGCTAGGTCCTCTATTAAGGGCTATAAAACACAAAATGTCAGGTATCAATAATTTAGTCGCAGAGGCGGCTCTTCAGGAAGTTACCTTTACATTCTCTCCGCATTTTAACAATGAAACTTTTCAGTTAGATGCTTTAGCTCTTAATCAGATTACAACAAATTTACCAAATTTTTTATTACAACTAAATATTGGCCACATATTAAGAGATTGAATGTTGTGGATCCTACTTTTCGTGTGTCCAGTCCTATTGTAATACTCAAAAGTGCAGATTTATTTGCCAATATCATAATTGGATAATCTATTCTAGGTCCTAAATCCTAAAGGATCGCCGAGTGTTGTCAATTCTGGACTGGGTTGGATATTTTCAGGAATCATTTATTCGAATGATTCAAAACGAAGTTCATCAGTTAGTTGTCATGTTACTACAAAGATAAGTTCTCAACTACAGAAAGTTCGGGAGCTCGAATAAGTTCCTTGTTCTGACCTAATTTCTCTTGTCGAAGATAATTATGCGAAAACATTATTGGCTACTAGCATCACACGTATCAAATCTAAGTCAGGTACATTCATTCCTTGGAGGGCTATGATCGATAGTGCTCAAGCTGGAAGAATAGTGATCGAATCTGGAAGATATATAGTAAATCTGCCCTTTAAATCTAAGCCTGTTCTCTAAAAATAAAAATCTCAAGCTTTAAACAGTTTCTATTTTTTGAAAAAAAACTTCAAGAAAATACTTTGCTTAAAGAGCAGTATTCATCATTCATGCTGGAGTATATCGATTTGGGGCACCTGATCATTTTTGTCTCCCGCATCACAGGGTGTTAAAAGAGGATAGTTCTACAACTTGAGTTAGGGTGGTACTTGTTGTGTCTGCAGTTGGTTCAGAAGGTCACTCCTTGAACGATTATCAGGAGATCTTTTCTTTACTGTTACTGTTCCAAAGGCATCCAATCGCCTTTATCCCTGCATTGCGAAAATATTTAGGCAAATTTTCGTTGATCAAAAGCTTGTAGACTGTCAACGCATTCTTTGGAGATTCAATTCAGACGAAAATATTAAATCACACAGACTGTTGAGAATAACCTACGGTATTGCTTGTGTGTTCTTTTTCCTTGATATTATAGAATATTTAAATACACAAACACCTAACATTAAATGCTCGGCGGCGCTTGATTGAAAAGGCAAAGAATCAATTTTGGTATAGATGGTCACGTGAATATCTTCAACACCTCCAATAGCGTCAAAATGGACTACTCCATGAGCTAATCTGCATGAAGGAGAAATGCTGATTGTTCACGATCGATTTCAACCCAGGGGGTGGAAGTTAGTCGCATTCTAAAGACTTTTCCTAGAACGGACAATTTTCTATGTCTCGTTCTAATTGAAACAACTAACGGTGACATCAAGCGTCCCATTTCAAAGGTGTCCCCTCTCCTGCCGGGGGCGGATGATGTATAGTTCTTAATAAAGTTGTTAGTAGAGATGGTAAACGGCAGATGGCAACAGTAAAGAATTTAGAGTGCAAATATTTATATTTATCGAACAATTGACTGCTTTATAAAAATATTTTAATTGATTGTAATTCGTATTATTTTTTATTAATTTTTAATTTCTAAAATGCTATTGTGTTTTTTTTTTTCGTATACTATATATATGCTAATCATTATTTTTTTCTCAGTTAGATAATTTTGTATTTTTTCTGCTGTACTGCTAGCGTTGGAGTGGGACAGTAATTCGAATGTTGAGGTTTTGATTCTGAATTCTAGATGTCTGAGAAATCTAAATCTCGATTCTCTTAAATCTGAAACGACAAGTTTGTTCGTATTGATTTTGAGTTATAAATCTTTATTATTTAAATAATTTTAAGTCTATTCAAAAATCTAGTTTTTCACAATATTTACTAAGTCAGAAGGGATTCTAATACCACGAATCATAACAAATCTATTCTGTTAAAGCGGGATTAATATTCTACAATCAAAATAAAATGAAGTTACTGCAAATTTTATTGTATGATGTTATATAACGAATCTATAGTCTCCATTTTTTAAAGCTCTACACTGGTCACATTATTTACTAAGCTGTTAGAATTCTACTATGTATTATAAGCTTCCCAAAAATCTAGATCTTAAATTGATGAGCATTTCTGAATTATTGAACACTTGGAAAAGTTAACAATGTGATTGTTAGACCAACAAAGATTAGCAATAGTGGAGCATTTAACGTCAACATTTTTTACATTTCTTTTAAGCAAATCTAAAAAGGTCGCTTGGTTTGAACACAATACATTTCATCACATTCGCAAGATATCTTGTAAATTCCCCAATGTGAAAATCTGTCTATTGAATGTTTGAGATTTATTAATTTGATTTTGTTAAATAGAGTATAAATTTCTTTAAAATGAAATTGAATAAAGATTTTAGATATTAAGGTTGTTTTTCGAAAAATATGGAAGCAAAATTAAATTCTTATCGAATAGTGTTAACGTAGGAATTGGTATGTTTAATGAGTTTATTAGAAATTGAATCGACGGTTACAACGGTTATCGACAGGCATTACATCTGCTAAACTATATTGCTCTTTATTTTATATAACGAAATTAATTTTCTTCTACAAGCGACAGTTCCTTTTAAACACATTTTTTGATCCAGTGTCATCATTAAATCTATTTTCCCAGTCTATACTTTGTCAATACAAATATGCCAAACACAACTCAAAGAAATTCAACTTAAATTAAATATAAGTATAAAATTATCACTGATGTCTTTCAAAACACTTAATCTATCTTCAATTTTTCATCAAAATGTATTAATACTGAACATCTATAACGTCATATTTCTATACAACAACTATCTTGTAATATTTATTTTTTACTTTGTTTTATTCATTTATAACTCTAATGTAAAATAAATGAATTTTCAACATAAACAAAAAAATGTTTTCGAGTTATATGACTATAAAACTATGTATATTAAAAATGTAATTCATAGTAATATAGCAAATACGCTGTTAAGAATTTTCTGGTGTGTAGAAATACCTATATCTATTAACTTATAAGTTGTTAGAATATAAACTATACATTAAAATTAACAAAAAACCCTAGATTTTCATATTAGCATAATTGTTGTACTTTGAGGATAAAATAGCATTATTAAAACAGCAGCAATATGTTGATAAGCTGTCCCAAACGTGATATGTAATGGCCTTTTTACCCTTTCAAGGGTAAGTAATAGTGTTTCTGTAATGTTGAATTCACACCAAAATATTCGAAATAATTTATTTCTAAGTAGGAAAATTTAATTTTACAACTTCTTTTCACCAAAGTCATAAAAGTAAAATTTAATTAAAATATTCTCGTGCAAATCTGGATTAAAATTAAGTGGTATATAATATATCACACCGCCTCTTAAGAGATTAATAGGATTAAAAACCTCTACATTTTAAGGCCAAGACCTAAGTAAGCTACCCTTTTTTAATAGATTTAAAATTCTCCACATTTTAAATCCTAGATCTATGTAATCTGCCAGTTTCAGGGCCATTCGATGAAAAACGGACAAAATATCCTGCACGTAACGCTTACATAAATACTTACATCTATTAACTTATAAGTTGTTAGAATATAAACTGTAGATTAAAAATAACAAAGCCCCCTAGATTTTCATATTAGTATACTTTTTTTGATTTGAGGATATAATAACATTGTTAAAACAGCAGTAATATAACAGCAGAAAAGCTGTCACACATGTCACATGTTAATGGCCTAGTAGAGATACACTAAAAAATTATTGTTGACAAAATTTTGAAAAAACTGTACTTTTTATTATTAAAATTTATTTTCTTTTCTTAAATATTGTTAATAACTGCAGTAACTGACACCATCCCTATTTTGAAAAAACTATAACTGACACGTGAGTTAAGACAAATTAGTTTTAGTTAAGTTAACAGCTAAGACAAATTAGTTACCACTAGATGACAATACTTTGCAGATTTTTACAAAAAAAAAAAAGATTATTTTATTTAGATGTTTTGCTGAAGTGTCAGTTACTGGTTAGGTGTCAATAACTGGGAGTTTCACCCCACTTATTCAGAAAATAACCAGTCAACAAGTGTCTCTTGTCGAAATACATTGCGATATTTATTGTTAACAATATTAATTTTATTTTAAAAATCTTCTGAAAACTTACGCATGCATTGCAGCAATAAACAATTTAAAAAAAACCCATAAAAAATGGTGCAAAATATTTATTTTATTTCTAATAAATAATAATAGGTGCCGATTCACATTTACTATTACTGAAATTTAAAAATGATGTGTTATGAATACTTCTTTCTACATTGTAATAAATTTTTGATTAATTCCCTCCATTTAATAGGTAAATAATGAAATTCCATATAATTCGGATTAAAATAAATAAGTACTTTAGGCTTTTTTTTAAAGAGACTTTATTAGCGTAATTAAAAATTTCAAAATATTTAAGATTTCATGTCAAAGGATTTCATTCGCCAGCTTATACCACTGATAATATATTTTTTAAAAATTGAATGAAAATTTATGTAAATAAAAATCACTAATACTTACTTAAATAAAATTAGATAAGACTATGGGAAAAGTGAGCCAAAAGGAGGAATACTGATTACAAGTAAAACTGAAAACTGACAAAAATTTTTCCAATTTTTAATGTTATTTAAAATGGGGATTCAAACGATTTTTATGGAACACTTATAAACACTTACGATAAATTCTCAATGATTGGGGATAAATTATGCTGAAGAGGGATTTTAATCATGAGCTTAGTAAAAGTCGAATGCCAGCAACAATAAAACAAATATAAAAGTACAAAAAGTTTTTTAAAAGACAATATTTTATAATAATTCAATGTTTATCTTTTAATTCATGATTTCAATTTAAACTCCTAGTAGCGAGCGAGTTTATTAAAAAATATATAATTTTTTTCTCTGTTACCTTTTTTAAGATAAGGCAAGTGTAAAGAAAAAATGAACCTTATTGATACTGTCATTTTAGTATTTCTAAATTGATTTCTCAACGTATAATCGTAAATTAATATTAAACTATTAATTGATTAAAGCGTATTTCTTTTTTTAAAATAATACACACATTATTTTTTATTTATAATTTATTTTCTACTTTTTAAGCCTTAAAATGTTTCATTGTTGCAATTTCATAGCCATTTCGTGTATTTTGGTGAGCTTTAATTGGCACATATTTCAATTCATTTTGTTTCAACTCGCATACAATTGTACGTGTTACGCAGAATATTTGGCGTTTTATCACCTTTGTCGGGTTAACGTCAAAATTTCTTAAAATCAGTCCTAAATTTGAGTCGGAGCTCACTGGAACTTAGCTTCATTATTTCTTTGATTTTAATCAATGTTTACATTTTGTTTGGAATTCACCGGAACTCATAAATACTGCGCTCCGGAAAGCAGCGGTACAATGCTTCCAAAAACCCAAAGCCTAAATTATATATTCCTTTATCTTCCATCGCCAATACTTCGCGTCCTTTCACACAAAAGGGCTTGTATATGATACGTAGCGTGTCTGACACGTTGGAGCATAATCCTATCTAGTGCTCGCAAGTGTAGATTTAAATTATTTTCTGTCTTAATGCTTTCCGAACACCTACGACGAATCACAAAATTAACTGCAACCGTGTCTGCCATTTTTACTCGTTGTCGCGTCACATGTTTACTCGCTGTTTTTTGTCCTTGTTTGTGAAATATTCTTACTGATCAACTTTTAGCTCCACACTGTAAAAAATTTTGCAGCATTCTGGCAGGTCATTCGACCGTTTTTTGAAAAAACGGTTTCATAACCATAATTTAACTATATTCTGACCATAAAATGGCCAATAATATGATCAGAATAGTGTTAAAACTACGGCTGTGCAACTGTTTTCGGAAAAAATGGTCAAATGACCTGCCAGAATGCTGCAAATTTTTAAAAGTGCATGTGGTGCTTATTTTGCGCTGAAGCTCATAAGAGAGCAGCTCCAGTATACTTCTTTATTTCCAGTGAATATTTAAATATTAGCCGGATCACTGCGCACCGAAGCCCACCTTATTAGCTATGTGTGATCTATTGTGCTAGCTGTTATAAAAATATCCTTGGCGAGTAGTATTTTGTGAAAATTTCTCACTCTCGATTTTATTTGTTTTTGCTCTGCTCATTTATTAGATTTTATTATGTGTAATTGCATACAGATAGTTTCAAAATCTTTTTTATTCAGAAGACAAAATTACTATAACTTTGAAAATAATGTATGAAATATAAATATGCACTGTAATAAAATTATGTAACGTTGCTCCATAAAATTGGTGACAACATGCAGCTTCCAATTTTATGGAGTAATTAAAGTTATACTATAGTGGGGGTAATTTAAACTTGTATAACTGGTGTAATATTACGCACTAGTGTAACGTAATACCAGTTATACTGTGTTAAATTACACCATAAATGGAAGCATCAATGCTACCACCAATTTTATGGAGTAGCATTACATTTTTTTTTTAACAGTACACTGTTAAAAATTTGCAGCATTCCGTCCAGTCATTCGACCGTTTTTTTGAAAAAACGGTCTCATAACCGTAAGTTAACTGTATTCTGACCATAAAATGGCCAATAATATGGTCAGAATAGTGTTAAATTACAGTTGTGTAACCGTTTTTGACAAAAACGGTCAAATGACTGGACAGAATGCTGCAAATTTTTAACAGTGTATGACGGTGGATTGGACGGA
The DNA here is from genome assembly GCA_963932465.1 of Maratus speciosus. NCBI lineage: Eukaryota > Metazoa > Arthropoda > Arachnida > Araneae > Salticidae > Maratus > Maratus speciosus. The sequence goes on along the minus strand of OZ010795.1, from coordinate 477,020,693 downwards.
GAGATACAGAGTTATTAATACACAAAATTAGAGATCAGGTGCTTATTTTGTTAGAATTTAAGCACTGCTTAAAATGAATGTATTCATTTATATTTAAAAGGTCTCAAGACTTTTAAAATTGAAAAAAAAAAAAAAAAAAAAAAAAGAAAAGAAAAAGAAAAAGAAAAAAAGGACCATTTTCAACATTTAATGTAATAAAATGTATACTATTTTAAAACACTTTTTTTACTGGGAATGAAATATATAAGTATGTTGTTTCAGTTCATGCATTTAAAAACATATCAAGATATAGAATTAACATTTATAGGGTGCTCCAAAGTGTCAGACATTCGGCAAGCAGAAAACTGGTATAGCTGTTTGCACGCACGATTACCAAAATAAATTTCGAAAGTAGAATGAAAATTTTGTTGCCAACTTATACTCCAGACTCCAATAATTACCTTGAACCTAAATAAATTTGTATTTAAAGCATTTTTTTTTAATACACAGTTGTATTCACATAATACAAAATTTTGAACATTTTAACAGTATAATCACCTAAAACAAATATTGTTTTGAACAATAAAAAGGAAATTTTAGGTTCAGTTTATACAAACTAACATGAAATATTTGTTTTGAAAATTTCATGAAAAAATATTCAGAAGTTTTTGAGATATCGTCCGCGTTATGCCCAAAAACGTCATTTGGAGAAAAAAGCACTTCAAAGTTTCTGAAACGCCGTTTCAGCTATTGAGCGTGTATAAGTCTAAAAGTCATAACTTCTGTTTTAACGGGAATTTCAAAGAAACAGTTATAGCAAAATGTTCAGAAAAGGTAGGGGTTTAGCATCTAAAACAATTAAAATTTCGTATACTTTGAAGCTTTAAGAGTACTGAGATCCCCTATGGTCTAAAAATAATAAGATGTTGTATTGTCATCGGAAACAAACTTCTGCACGTGTAGTTTGTAAACCTAGTATAACAGGAATTGTGTGAAAAATTTATTACAAAATTGAATCTTTACAAGTAAAAACCTTGTTGAGTTAAATACAAGAGTGTAAAAACGTACTCTATATATATTATTTATCATGTAAACATCCTATTTTCTATGCACATACAAAACGCACAACGATGAATGAGATAGTATCATACGAAAGGTTTTTGAACATGCTTTTAACTTCGTACAGTCACATTTCTTTTTGCTTGATTAAAAGCGAAATTAGCTTAACCTTAGCAGAAATTGTATCAGCAAAAAATCTCACCTATTGCAAAATGAAAGTCTGAAAGTTCGACTCGTAGAATCGAAAGTGCACTGATTAATACTTACTTTGATGTACATGGAATATAAAATAATTTATAAGAATTTCAAAGGTAATTATCCAAGATAAATTTTAATCAATCTAAAACCGTTATTAAAAATTTTATTTGCAAATTTGATTAATTTTTTTATTTTTAAATTACTTATTTCCTTAAGGATTTCATAAAAATATTGTATTAAACGATTATTTCAAACGAATCTGAATCAAAAATTGAAATTAAATCTCTTTGTAAAAATAAAGTATTGTCGTAATTTTTGTAATAATAATATTATTAAGAATTTAAAATGAAGAATAAAAAAAAAAAAAAAAAAAAAAAAAAAAACGAAAATGTATCCTTGAATATGAATATTATAAAATAAATTGAAATTATTTTAAATATTTAAAGCATGTAAATTTTATGCTCAATATTTAATCTAGCGTCTAAAGTCTCTATAAATAATATTGGTTTACAATATTATATATGCATCCCTAATCCCCACAGCATAAAAATTAATAATGTTTCTATCATTTTATTGCAAATACTTGTATAATACAATTTGAAACCCACAATAAAAGTGTTGTGTTAAATCAATGTGTTGTGTAACATTTATTTTTTAATATCTACATAAATATAATTTCTGTTTAAAAAAAAGAGGCGAGGGTTTTTTATTTTTTTTAGATCAGAAATCGGCTTTTATGCATTAAAAGGCTGAAAAATTATCTTTACATTTAGATTGTTACCGTGCATTTAGGCCTAAAAGTTCGCAAATAGATAAATGAAACTGTTTGCTTTAAGTAAAAGTATTTCAAAAAGCCTGCACGAAGACATAAAAAAGTACGGACGCGAATTACCTGAGAAAAATAATCATCCTATTAATCAGTATGTATGTCTGCTTTATCATTATTACGCGATTACGAAATATTTTTTATCATATCACTTAAAAATTCGCATTCCTTATTTAATGTAGGTTTTATATTTCATTAAATATAATTTTTAAAGACTAGAGGGCTCTGCCCCTCTATAAGCTAAGCTCCCCAACTCCCGTCTACACTCTACGTAATCTAAAAATACGCCAATTTGCTCTTTTCTTAAATTACTCTTTTAAAGTTATGAAAGATTGAATAATATTATCACGACCAGTGGCGATGTTCTTTAATAGGGTTGTCATTTATTTTATTTTGTCTGAGAGATTTTTTGATACCCAAGGCGGCATCCATCGCTTCCGGGACAGCTGAGACTGTTTTTGCGATTGAATAAGTAAGATCAATTAAACATTTCAAAATCAGCTTGTACAAAATGTTTAAGTAAAAAATGCTGCAGCCTCACGAACGTTTATAACTTCTGGAATAAAAGTTTTCTTTTAGACGCTATAAAAAAATCTTTTTAAATGTGACGCAATTTTCACTATTAAATGATTTTATCACATAACAATTTATCAGTTTTAAAGTTTCCTTTCTTTTTCAATATTCACGTTTATACAGATTTTTGAATTTAAAAGCGTTTGGATATATTATTTGGGCTCTTTAAAATCCGGCAACCGTACATAAAAGCGGATATTTCAAACTATGAATTAAATACCTATTCATATAATGGAATTATAAATAAAATAATAATATTATAATTTAAAAAAAAAATAACTGAAAGTTGCACAAAACAGTCTAGTCAGGTATTAATCTGAAAAAGATAGCTAAATCGCAAGGAATAGTTTTTGATCCAATAAAACTTATTTAACTTAAGCATCTTTACAAATAACAAAATTAAATGGAGCTTTAAATAATTCTTCAATGTTTTTATCATACATTTCTTTGTAAAACTACGAATTTTCATTTTATTATATGCAATAGTTTTTGTAGGGTAAGCCAAGAAATTAAAACTGTCACAATAAATTCAATTGCGGTAGCAGCATTAGCTTTTTTTTAGACTAGGGATATTACATAATATTGTTCTCTTAATATACCATTAAAAGAGAATAATAGAATGTTGTGTCTACATAGATTTTAATATTTTTAATTATCTTAAACTATACAATTTCTATAAATTTCTGCTCTGAGATTTGATAGAATAGTATATATTTTATTAAGCGATTTTATTTTTCAAAAATACAGCAATTTAATCTGCTTGATTTTTCCATTAACTATTAATTCCTTGACGAAATTTAATCAGCTTGATTTTTCCATTAACTATTAATTCCTTGACTAAATTTAATCCGCATGATTTTTCAATTAACTATTAATTCCCTGAATACGGCCACGTACCTGAAAGAATAAAAGTCCTTAGTCTTACGAAAAAAAAATTGTTCTTAACTACTTTAAAATACAGATATCTAACCAAACTCTTTTCAAACAGGTGAATACCTTTTCTAAAACGCAATATCCTTCAAAAAAGAAAGAAAAAAATAAGGCTGGTTAATCTGTCTGAATTTTTAAAAAACAAATCAATATTTACACAAGGGATTAATTCGTTTTTAACTATTTATTTAAATTTTTAAACAGTGTATTTTTATGAAACCCTAGAAGAATATAAAGTATTTTATTTTGTTTAAAATATGTATTAAAAATTATATTAAATTTCTTTATAAAAAGAGAACATCTTTGTATAAAGCATGCTACCAAACATACTTTTGATATGACATTTGGCTTTTTTGTTATATGGTATATGTTTGCTCAATCTTTAATTTCAGAGATTTCATATCGACTTTTTGTATAATTTTATAGGACAGTGTAATCAGGTAGCATAAGGTCTGTACTATTGTTTAACATGCTTGGATCTAATAAAACGATCTTTAATTTTAGAGATTTCGTATCGACGTTTTGTAAAATTTTATCGGTCAATGTAATCTGGCAGCTTTATACCTGAAGTATTGTTTAACATTCTTGAATCGAAGCAAACGATCTTTCATTTCAGAGATTTTATACCGACGTTTTGTAAAATTTTATCGGACAGTGTATTCAGGTAGCTTTAGACCTGTATTTTTTTTAACATCCTTTGATCGAAGCAAATGATCTTTAATTTCAGAGATTTTATACCGACGTTTTGTAAAATTTTATCGGACAGTGTATTCAGGTAGCTTTAGACCTGTATTATTTTTTAACATCCTTTGATCGAAGCAAATGATCTTTAATTTCAGAGATTTTATATCGACGTTTTGTAAAATTTTATCGGACAATGTAATCAGGTAGCTTTAGACCGGTATTATTTTTTAACATCCTTTGATCGAAGCAAACGATCTTTCATTTCAGAGATTTTATATGGACGTTTTGTAAAATTTTATCGGACAGTGTATTCAGGTAGCTTTAGACCGGTATTATTTTTTAACATCCTTTGATCGAAGCAAACGATCTTTCATTTCAGAGATTTTATATGGACGTTTTGTAAAATTTTATCAGACAGTGTAATTAGGAAGCCATAGACTTGTTTAACATCCTTGGATCGAAACAAAAATAAAGGTAATGCTCTGCTTAACACGGTTGAAAATGGGTATAAAAAGTTGGGAAACGATGAAAATTCTTTCTAAAAACACAGTTGAAGATTGGTATGAAAAGGGAAGAACAACGACATTTTAAACTCGTAAAAGAAAGGACGATGAATAACTATCATAATATCTGTGACTATTATCGTTATTCCCCCCAGACCATTCAATAATTTTATAAGTTAGGAATCTGAGAAAAGAAAAGAAACTGTTTCAGAGTCTATTTGAAATAAAAATATCGGACTTTTTTTTGTATCGCAGAAAAATTAAAATAAGAAGAAAATCTAAAAACCTTTTCTAAAATGTAAAAAAAAAGTAAAAGTCGTCAACAGGTTTTAGAACTTTATTCCAAATTAATCTCTTTTGAAAAAAAAAAAAAAATCAATGCATGAAAGCGCTTACAAAACGAACAAACAAGCTTACAAAAACGGAGATTTAATTTGGCCTGTCCTGCTTGAAATTTAATTTTTTGAAATAGCTAAATAAATCAATATTTACACAAGGGATTAATTTTTTCTGACCATTTATTAAAATTCTGAATAGGAAAACCTTGGTATAATGTAAAATAATTGATTTTATTTAAAGTTAGAATTAAGAAAAATGATTTAAATGCTTTTGAGAGATGTAAAAAGGCGACATAAAAACAATAATATAAAATACATTTGTGACTCATAATTGGAATTCTTCTTTGTGTGTTTTTTAAGCAAAAGCTCATTTTTTTTTTAAGATAATCATTTTTTATGCATAAAATAAAATCTTCAGATGCAGTTCAAAATGAAAATATTAAAATTTTATAAATATTTCAAACGTATTTAAATTAGTAGTAGCTTTCTAAAATATAACATTAAATATTGATGTCTGAGCAAAAACAAATTTATTATCAAATTCTTTTCAAACAGTTGAATATTTGATAAAGATTATAAAACGAAAAATAATCTTACAAAAACGAAATAAAATAAAATAATTTACATAGTCTCTATTTGAAATTTAATTTCATATAATACATAAGCGAATCTATATTTATGAAAAAGATTGATTCTTTTATATTTATTTATTTATTTACGGAAATATGATAGAATAATTCCCTACAATAATGTAAAATAATTCGCTTAAAAAAAGGGGGGGGGGGGGTTCAAGATTGATTAAACACACGGGAGAGAATTAAAATTGTGTTTGTATGGTGCTTTAAAATGAGTACTTCTATATCAGAATAGTAATCTTACATAATCGTGCATTAATTATTGGTAATATATTAATAACTTTATGTGATAAACTGCGGCAAAAATTGTTCGTTGGAAGTAATGTTGCTCTTAATTAAGAAACTCAAATTTCAAAGAGCTTTATAAATCAAAAAGAAAATTCATTGAAGCTCTTACATACAAAATCAATTAATTTGTAAAAAAAGTACAGACAGATTGCAGTAAGAAAATCTTTCCTGAAATAAAAAAAGAAAACGATGTATTTTATTATTTAAAAAAAAGGCAATACCTATGTAGATATAATTTTTATAGTTATGAATTAAGCCCGAAATATTATATTTTAATTGCACGAAAGTTTGGATTACTAACTAGGTGTAAGTGAAAAAGTAAGAGTGAAAAAGTGTCCATGCGGTTAGTCGAACACAGGTCATTGGTATAGCGCGCAAACTTTCTACCAACTGAACCACTCGGACGATAAACAGCCTCGCACCCCTCGCTCTTAGATGTTGGAAACGCTATATCCGCAGCACAAGATGGAATATCTTCATGAACCACAACCCTGTGACAAACAGAAGAGGAAATTAATCACAGTACGGGCTGGTAATTCTATTACTGGGATTCCCCAAGGCTGGGTATAATGTCATCTCATGATTGCCACAGGGTTGTGGCCCATGAAGATATTCCATCTTGTCTACGGATGCAGCCTTTCCAACATAAGAGTGAGGGGTGCGAGCCTGGGTATCGTCCGAGTGGTTTAGTTGATAGAACGTTGGTGCACTGTATCAATGACCAGATTTCGAGTTCCGGCTTCGACACCTCTTCCCTCAGTTGGCTTACACCTAATTAGCAATGAAAAAATCATGCAATTAAAATATTCAAGACATTACTTGTTTACGCTCTTATCAAGCAGTTGATTACATGATAAATCTTAAGGAACTAAGAAAGAATCTTAAAGAAAGAAACCTTAAATGAAAGAACTAAACTGACCTTTTCTGACTGAAATATAATTTTTAAGTTTAACTATGTGGTAGTCTGCCTGGTTGCGTTTTTGTAAGATCTTTGCGTATTCGGCGAGTAAGTTTTTATTTTGCATGCGATCGTGTTATTCTGAATCATTAATATTTGTGCGTGAATAAGAAAAATATTCCTTCGTTTATTAAGCTTTGCAAAGTGCGTATATGGAACAACGGAATTGGTTTTCACCGTTATTTTCAAAGGTATGTTAATTAAGTTACAGTGGTAATAGAAACACTCAAAAGGAGTTTAAAGCGGAATGTCATATTCACCTTGCGTCATTATACATAAAATACAGGGGTTGGACAAAATAATATGAACACTTGTGAATAAATAGCACTCGAAAGAAATCTCTCGTACAGTCCTGCCCTCTAGCGATGAAGGGTGCCACCTAACGGATTAGAAAGTACACACTTAAGTCTGCTATTAGCAGAGATAGCAGTTGGATGCGAAATGCGAAATATATTTCTGTATTAAAATTATGTTATGTCTGACCTCGATTTCGAAAGAGGCATGATTGTTGGGGCCCGTCTTGCTGCAGCGTCAGTAACGATAACGGCAACTCTTCTAGGTGTTAGGATAAGTACAGTGTCGGCTGTAATGTCAGCATAATTGAAACACGGAAAAACATCATCTAAAAAGCACAAGAGTGGTCGAACGTCGAAGCTGGATGACAGAGATAGAACGGTTTTGTATTGGTTTGAATTGTTGCAAAAAACACAAGACAACGACATCCCAGATAACATCTGAGATGAACACACATTAACTGGAAGTAGGTTCATCAAAAACTATCCGACGTGAACTGCATATGGCAAATATTCCAACGGCCTATTAATATAAAATAAAAATCTCTTTTCACAGGTGTTCACATTATTTTGTCCAATCCCTGTATTTAACAATTTATTAGAAAAATGCTTAATAATTTATTTTTTTACTGTTCCTGTGCAAAAGAATTGGGCATTCTTAAAAACACAAAACCATTATTATTAAACCATTTAATATCAATGGTTTTCAGCTTTTAAGGGCAGTTCATTTATAATGGAATAGCAAACAAACAAAAAAAGCACCTTTTTAGTAAATTGATATTTATTTTAGTTACAGTGCTTTTTCCAGCTGCTATATGTTGTGAGGTGCCAGCAAGAAACTTCAGATTTCGGTAAGAGATCATAATTCACCGATAAGGTTCTCTAGTTGAGATCAAAATGTGTCTAGGAGGTTTTTCCGATCCTGGTACTGAAGTCACCGCATGGTACGTGGAATCAGAATTACTGCAATTCTGTGTGTGTTGTAAGTAAGAAGTAGTGTTTTCCTCTAATCAGAATAATTATCATATTTAGCCTGACAAAGTCTATTTAGTTGTGCAGAATTAAGTGACGCTTCTACATTATTGTTTTAAAGATATTTAGTGTACGACTTGAATTTTAACGAATTCGGAAATAATTTGTTCGCACTGTCAGATTTGTTTCTTATTATGTTTGATTTGAGCCTTATAAATTAAAATTGTAAGTCGACTTTTCCACTATTTAAAGTGAATTAATAAACTGTTGTTTTAGTTGTTAAATTGGTACATCCTCCTCATTCGAACTATACAGCCCACAGAGGATAGTTACAAATAAAGAAATGATTTTTTATAATGAGATTTTTTAAAAATTCTAATTGATTATTTAAATTCTGAAACATTTTTTGTAAATCCTTAAGATAATCTAAAAAAAATTGGTTTCATTTAAACCTTCCTTAAAAATATAAGTCAAATACCCTTGGGGTAACTAAAATATAAGTTGAACTCTAGTGCGGTCTTCCAAGGGAATCCATTTTTCGTCCGTACTAACAGAAGACCGCATTAAACGATGTTCTTAAAATTAATTTAAATATGATGGGGGGCAAAATTAAACTGTCCGTATTAACCGGATATACGTCTTAAGCGGAGGTGCGTTTACGAGAGTCCACTGTATTGAAAAAAGATCATCTAACCAAACGTTCTCATGACTTGACGAATTGGAATTTTTCTTATCTTTTTTTTTTTTTTTTTTTTTTTTTTTTTTTTTTTTTTTTTTAATCTTTCTAGTCATATTAATGAACAACATCAAATATTAAACACTGTAAAAAATCAGAGGAGTTTTCCTGTAGGAATCGGAAAAATAGTTCCCCTTAGCGTACCGGAAAATTTTCCGACCCAACTCGGAATAAAATCCGTAAAAAAGGGAAATATTCATTAAAACGGTATTTTTTGGATTTTATTCCGATTTTACGGATTTCTGAGCTGGGTAGGAAAATTTTCCGGTACGATAAGGGCAACTATTTTTCCGATTCCTACAGGAAAGCTAGTCGGATCTTTTTTTTTTTTTTTTTTTTTTTTTTTTTTTTTTTACAGTGAAGGTAATTCTTTTTAAAAGAAAAAAATGGTATATAACGTTGTCGGAAACAAAAGCAGTTTAGCTTTTTAGACGTATCTTATACAAATTAAATTATGAAAATATTTTTTAAAACATAATATTAAAAAAAGGGATTTTAACTACTCTAAAAATAAATTTTATTAAACCCTTTTCGAAACGTTGAATGGTTAATAAAAATTTCGGAACAAAGACGCAACAATAAAACTGAAGCATTAAAAAAATTATCATCTTGTTCGGTACTTAAATTTAATTTGATAAAATACACATGATCATTATTTACACACGCATTTCTAAATATTTATTAAAATATCGAACTATGACAATCCGCATGACAATGCAGAATACTCTGGATTATTTAAAATTTGTGTTAAAAATTTAAATAGATACTCTTGAAAAAAAAAAAATTACAAAAAAACACCGTATAGAATGTACTAAATGATAATTATATTTGAATGTAGTATATGTGGGATACTTATACAAAACCTTTCATTTTAAATAATTCGTTTTGTCAGTGTTAAATAATTCGTTTCGTTTAAAGTTTCCATTAAGAAAGTTGATTAAAGGAACTTGAATGAAGAAACGAATTTTATATTTAAAATTACTCAAATATATTCCAACATACTTGTGACTAATCGTATGATCATTTTTATGTTTTACATTATTTTAATAAGACCTCAAACTTAAAAGATTATTGATTTGTAAAAGAAAATTCTGTTGCGTAAATTAAAATAACAGCATTAGATTTTTAAAAGAGCGTCAAAAAAATAATAAATAAAATTACATTTAAGATTATAAAACAAAAATAATTCATTTATTTGTTTCTAAAATTAATTTTTAATTAAATTCAATTGAAAGACTTCAATATTTAATAATGATTATGAAACGAACAAATAGGCCTACAAACACGGATAAATGAATAAAATCAGTTGCAGATGCTTTTTTCTGGAATTTAATTTTGTAAAATAAAAAATAAATCAATTTTAAAGGTATGTTACTTACTGTGAATATTTAAAATTATGTTACTCTTTTTCCAGTTTTAAAACATTTATTTAAATGTTCAAAAATTTTTAAGCATACAGTAAAATAATTGGTTTTATTTTAGGCTTGTATTATGAAAAATACATCGAATATCTTTTAGACAATTTAAAGAGATTTGTGAAAATCATGCATTGAACGTTCTTCCGACTGATTATTTGAATTCTCTTTTATGCACATATTTAAACTGTAAAAAAAAAAAAAAAATAAAAAAAATAAAAAAAAAAAAAAAAAAAAAAAATACTGCCAGTTATCCGGTAGGAATCGGAAAAATAGTTGCCCTTATCGTACCGGAATAATTTTCGACCCAGTTCGGAATAAAATCCGTAAAATTAAGGAAATAGTCAGTAAAACGGTATTTTACGGATTTTATTCCGAGCTGGGTTGTAAATTATTCCGGTACGATAAGGGCAACTATTTTTCCGATTCCTACCGGAAAGCTGGCATAATTTTTTTTACAGTGTAAGCACAACTCCACATATCACAAATAACTCTTTGATTAAGGGGGAAAAAATCTCAGATGCACTTTCAAACAAAAATACTCAAGATTTCAAGAATATTTTAAACAGATAAAAACAGGAAAGTGTTTTCTAAAATATGAAAATTAAAAAAATGCGTTTTTAGTTGCTTTAGAAACAACTTTTTAATCAAACTCTTTTCAAGAGATTGCATGCTAACGAAACGAACAAACAGTCTATGCAAATGAAGAAATGAATACAGAATTAATTTGATCTTCAGTATTTGAAGTTTAATTTATTAAAGTACATAAGCAAATAATTGTTTTCACAACATATATATGCATCTCTAGCTATTCATTAAAACATTAAAATGTATATTTAATTTTAAAGTTCTCAAGATAATTTGAGATAAATAGTTTCATTTAAAGTTTATGTAAAAAAAAAAAAAATAACTCGATACAGTTGAGAGAACTAAATTCGCCTTATAAAAGACGCTCTGTTTAAATATATGTTTGGATATTTCAATTCATTTTCATGTGCGATATTTATGCAAGACCAGGAATTTTATATATATTTAAAAAGATTTTTATAAATTAAAAAACTGACATAGTTCGAGTAAAAATATTGAATTTGTAAATATACCTCAGGCAGATAAAAAATAAAAGCTACTCTTAAATATAAAATTAAACTTCTTTAAAAATAAATTATAATTAAGAAAAACGGAGGCTTGAATGAAAGAAATTAGTTTGTTCTTTCTTCTCTGAAGTTTTTTTTTGTAAAACGAACAAATATATTTGTTTTTATACAAGCGGTTCATTCGTTTATAATTATATATTTATGTTTTCTTTTTCATTAAAGTAAAATAATTGGTTTCGTTTAAGTTCTTATTTGAAACTGAATATTCGAATTCCATTTTTTTTTTTTGCCATATATATGTACAACCTCAAATTTCAACTATAACATTTTTATAAAAGCGAATTTACTTATTTTTTTTTAATGTAGTTTGAAGAATATATTGAGATTTTAGCAATACTTTTTAACGAATAAAGAAATCTAAAGTATTCCATTAAAGAAAGAAATCTTTACCTGCTTTTAAAAAAATTAATCAAGTTCTTTTCAAAGATCTGAATACTAAAACAAACAAACAACCTTACAAAAACCAAGAACCAGATAAGAGAATTAATTTGGTATTCCCTGTCAGAAAATTAATTTTGTAAAATAGTTGAACAAATCAGTATTTACACAAGGTATGCATTCGTTTCTAATTATCTCTTTCAATGCTGTATTTTATTTTATTTATTTTTGTTTATTTTCTTAGATAAAATTAATACAATTGGTTTTGTTAAAATTCTTATTTGTGACTGGTTATTTGAATCTACTTAATTTTTAATTTTTAATTTAATCTAAAATTTCAATTTTCATTTTATAAACCAGAAAGTAAATTTCTCAAATGTATTTCGAAACAAGGATATTAAATATTTTAAACAAATTAAAATATTTTTTTCTTCTACACTATTAAAAATTTGCAGCCTTCTGTCCAGTCATCCGACCGTTTTTTGAAAAAACGGTTTCATAGCCGTAATTTAACTATATTCGGACCATAAAATGGCTAATAATACGGTCAGAATAGTGTTAAATTACGGTTGTGTAAGCGTTTTCAATAAAAACGGTCAAATGACAGGACAGAATGCTGCAAATTTTTAACAGTGTAAAATACAACATTAGAAAAAAGTGTTTATCATTGCTTTAAAAGCAATTTTCTAATCGAACTCTTCCAATTAGATGAATACTTGGTAATTTTTCAAACAGACAACGAATCTTACAAAAACGAGATGTTTAATAAAAGAATAAACTTGGTATTTCCCGTATGAAATTTAATTTTGTAAGTACCTGAAACAAATTAATGTTAGCACAAAGGGATTCATCCGTTTCTATTTATTTTATTAAAGTTTCAAACTAAATAATTGTTTTTTTAAATTATTTAGAAAAGCGATAACACTAGAGAACAGGAATTCTGCTTTTTCAGAATTTAGTATAGCCCTCGGCATTTCCATTACTTCATTTTCTTCTGATGGACTGATGATTTCTATTATTATGAAAGACCCATTATAAATGAAGCATTAGGTGAAAATGAAAGAGCAGTCGTAAAAAGTTAGAAAAAATGGCCATAATTTTTTTTTTTCAAAAATAAATTATGGGCATTTTTTCTCCTCATTCTGAGAAAAAAATCAGAGGTCTAACTTTTTAAAGCTGCTCTTTCATCTTCACCTAACACTTCATTTATAATGGCTGTTTCATAATAATAGAAGTCACCAGTCCATCAGAAGAAAATAACTGGGTAAAGCGGGACTCTACAGCAGTACGAAACGTACTTCAATTTTAAGACTTAAAGCACGCGCTTTTATTTTATGTAAAATGACGCCATTCGCATCGCTTAAGAATTCCATATTTACGATCCACTCTTAAACATCTACAGTAAAGTATGCATAGCACATCACTATCGGGAAATAATACACAAATGTAGCAAAAAGATGCCGTCATTCAAGAAAATTGACAAAAAAAAAAAAAAAAAAAAAAAAAAAAAAGGCTATCTAATGATTCATAGATACTTAAAATTAAATATATAGTTTATGATAGTTACATTGTTTTAACAGAAATCATTCGTTTATCTTTTTTTCAAAATAGCACGTATTTTAATTACATTTTCTTTCGGTTGTTAAGAGAAAATAGCAACTAAAATATATAATTAATATTTTACAACTATTTTTCCTTTACTTTCTACAGAAATGGACTTCTTCCGTTGCTAATATTAAACAAATGGCTCTAAAAACTACAAAAAATATTAATATCTAAAAAATAAATGGAGATACAGTTTTCAAAGAAATTGCATTAAAAAGTCCTTTTTTTTTTCGAATACGACGGTATGAAAATTGAAAATGTGCGATGCTTAGAAGTTAAAAAATATTGCTATAGAGTATTTAATCGTACTGCTTTGTTTTACGGCTAGCTTCTGTAAACTAACGTTATTTTTTGGAGACTACACAAAATAAGCTGGTAGAAAGAAATAGCATACCGTACCGGGGGCTAATAATTGGTGTCAAGGTGGATAAAAGTAAGTCTATATTGATACCAATTGATTGCCTACATGGATATTAATTGGTATCCATGCAGGTAAAAAAAAGGGTAAAAAAAGTTTTTTTTTTCTGATCAAGGTAGTTTTAATGGTAGCCTTATAAGTTTCCTTTTAGAAAACAAGGGGAAAAACCCGGGCATCCCGGGATGCCGAATATAGACGAAAAACATATATACGGGGTGTTTCTAAACGAATATCGGAGTTTTAACGCTTGGTACTATTTATTACATAAAATTTAAAAGTATAATTAATACGTAAAATGAAAGTGCAACTCAAACAGTTTTTCCTACAAGCTTATAAGTGTTCAATGTGAGAACATTTCGTCACATGGCACACATCAAGTCGACAGCAGTTCTTCCCAAACGTTGATTAGTAAAGACGTTCTGTTCAGTAGTTCACCCGACCTGACTCAATGTGATTTCTACCTGTGGGTGTTCATAAAGTATCGTGTGCATGTGCCTTCACTACCAGTTGACCATTCACTGTAAAAAAAAAAAATAGTAACGTTCCATGTAAAATCCAGGAACGTTTTGCCTTTTCTCAGGTTTTCAGAATAATTTAGCTCTTTCCTGTGAAATTCTGGTTTTCTTATCTGAAACGTTCCTGAACAAAAGTTGGAAATAGCAAAACGCTGCGGCCGCCATTTTTTTTTTTTTTTTTTTTTTTTTTTTTTTTGCTATAATCCGTTGCTCGCGCGCGAGTGTCGAAAACGAATTCCTTAAATGAATGTAAAAAAATCAATATGGAATGCAAATAAATCAATAGACGACATAATCCTTTACGTCTCTATTGTCAAGACAATTCAGATGAAAATACAATACCTCTGTGACATCGCTAAGAGATTATCTCTCGTACTTGTCTGTGGAATGTTTAACGAGCAGACGGTGTAAAAAAAAAAAATACACCTATTATTTGGATCTCCATTAACCAGGGGACCATCAAACATGATTCTCGCCGATTTAGATTAATTTAAAGTATGTTTTAGAGTTCTTACCTCTAATTATTCTTGTGAAAGGATTTCTTCAAATGGGCCTTACATTTTCAGAAATTAGATGCTGAGGTTTAGCATACGTTTCAAATACCCATTAGTTTGCAGCTCTCAACGTGTCTTTCGTGGTGTGGACGCAGAAAGCTCGCACGCCACCCGTACGGCCCGAGTTCGATGCTACCTCTTGACTTTTTTTTCTTTTTTAATTAATTTTATATTTTAACACTTTATTACAATTTGATTTAAATTTGATATATATTTGACACTTTGAATTGCTGCAAATTTGAATTTTTTTTTTATTTTCGGAAAAAATATACAATTACGTTTAGGTTTTTTTTTTTCATGAAAATTTATATGCATTTTATCTAACTTGTAAACTAACATAATTACTGACGAAAATCCAAAATATTTTGTCTAGATTTTTTTTCTAATTATTATTTACATTTATATATTTTTATATTTTAAGCAAAGTTCAGAAACGATATATCATATATATATTTACTTTATTGAATTTTAACTGAAAATTTATTTTTTCGTGTAAATTATAAATAATAATTTTGATGTCAATTTCAAAATATTTTTTCATTCTAACAAATAATGATAATAAAGCGAAAATTGTCAACTGGAAATGTAAAAATCGTCTGCGGATCCCGCATGCTGTGAAATGTCAGTAATATTTTGCTGTCAACAGAAATATTCCTGGTATTTTGCAGGAAACTTACTGGCATTTCTGTAGAAAGTTTTTAACATATACAGTAAAGTTCCAGTCATTTTCAAGAAATGTTTCTTGGAAATAATGGGCAACTCAGCTTCCCATTTTTTCCCAGGAACGTTGCGGAATTTTTTTTACAGTGTTGCAGCTGTTGCAACAATGACCTGACAAACACTATTCAACGTTTGGAAAAAACTGAGCTATCGACTTGATGTGTGCCGTGTGACGAAATGTGCTCATATTGAACACTTGTAACCTTGTAAGTGAAACTGTTTGAGTTGCTCTTTCATTTTATGTATTAATTATAATTTTAAGTTTTATGTAATAAATTCGACAAAGCGTTAAAACCCCGATATTCATTTAGAAATACCCCATAAAATTTCTGATATTATAACATCCTTTTTTCTCTGCACAATTTAAAAGGCACAGCAATAAATGAGGTAATTTTTAAGCGGTTCCGCAAGCGACTTTTGACGTATTCTTAAATTCATTAAAACACGTTGTTTGAAAAAAAAAATTGCAGTTAATCAAAAATTAATGAAAAACGTATCAGCAAATAATCACAAAGACTGCGGTGAAAAGGCAAGGACGGATCGACTTTTATTTTATTATGGTTTCATTCATCTGACGAAATCCTATTCAGCCCGCTCCTCTGTCTGTCTGTCTGTCTGTCCGTCACAGAGCCCGTTCTCAGAAACTATATATGTTGGAGTCTTGAAATTTTGCATACGTATAGCAGAACACTTGTGATCACACGAAAAATCATAAAATTTTCAAAAAGTCTTATATTATTTACCCACCGGGCTCTAACTTGTGTAATTTAAACAATTTTTCTAACCTCCCCCATTGCACCCAGGGGGTACTTTTCAAACTTTTCCCGACACCACTTTGACCACTCTTTCATATTATGCACATAGCCTTACATATTTCAGTTCCACTTTTTACCGCCAGGGGCCGCCTACCTATCTCGGGTGCTATAGACTCGATCCTCTCGACTAATATACCTACGGATAGGTGGTAAAACGGAGTTTCGTTCGGATAGAGGTTTGTGTAGAATAGCGTGCGCCCCCTGGTGGTGAAATGTGGAACTAACATATTTCGAAAAAAGATAAAGTGTTTTAAAAGGAATATTAAACGAAACCCTCTGTGCGGTCTGTGATCACACTTACCCACTTGTTTATGGATGAACTACTAGATTTTTTACATTTAATATAACTTTTTAGAAAGCCCACTAACAATTCCACAAATAATATTTACATTAAAAGTAGCAATAATGCGTTCAAATAAAGTTTTAAAACGTATTAAAACGCTATTTTCATACTGGATTTGCCTAAGAGTTAACAGCCGAAGAAATAGCCAAAGATCGCTATTTATAATCAGTCTTTTTGGTTCTATTACTTTCAGTGGTTTAACAGTGAAATTCGGTTAAATGTATTAAATTTGTGTTTTATTTATATTCTATTGTTTTATTTATTGATTGATGAATGTTTTAATTTCGCTACGGAATATAAACTGTAAACAAACGGTGATGTATTTATATTAATTTAAGCATAACTGATTTATAAATTGTAATCGTCTGCACGTTACAGACATCCTTTTTAAAAAATTGTGCTTGGAAATTATTTTTAAAGCAGTAAAAATAGCGTAAATTGCGATAAAGTTTTCAAACAAATTGCGGTATAGTTTTCAAGCATATTGCATTTGAAAGTACATTTTTATTACTATTCGGTGGTGTAAAAATTGAAAATGCGTGGTATTTAGAAGTATGAAAAATTGGAATAAAAATTAATAAAAGCTAAATTTAATCATCTGCTGTTGCACCGTTAAAGTGACGTTAACTTTATGCGCGGACACATTTGTCTTTTATAGTATAGATAGTACTGAAGTCTGTTTAGAGACTAAAGTGATTTTAAAGTAAACTGAACCAAATAGTGTGATGCATAAGTTTGGTCGAAATAAAAATGACTTATGAGTTTTAAGCTTACTTCTGTTTGATGATCATATTGCTAAAAATGTGGTCTTCGATTCTGTTTATACATACTTGAATAACACATAAAAAAGAATTGGGAATAACACTTAAGCGTCAAATCTGGGATTACATGAGAAAATTTGAAGGTTTTACACAATAATGATACATAACAGTAAAAACTTTTGAAAAATCATAAAATCAAAATGATTTTATTTAACAAAGGAAATTTATGCGTAAAGCATACATTACCAATTTTTGGAAATACGGTAATTAAACTGCAACGCTTAATAAGGCGAAAGGTGATGTCAAAGTAAATAATTTGGAAAACACATAACTCATTTGAATGCCTGATTTTAATAATTACCATCTATAGTCGCAAAAATATACGAATTCTTTTGTGAAGCTCTGTATGTGGTCTATAGATTCACATATATATTACATAGTATGCAGAAATTTAGTTCATTTCTGAGATGCACTACACATTTGAAAATCCTTCTTAAGTAATTTAAAAAATAAGCGGATAATGAATTAGAATTATTTTGTGCATCCCTGTATATGATCTATATAATTTATACACATCAACTAACATGCAAAAAATTAGTTAAATTTAAAAACGTATATCATAATTTAACGCGCACTTCCAGCAATTATTGTCCAAGAGGCGATTGAATCAAAATTTAGCTATCTTTTAATAAAAGTTGAGAAATTAAAAAATATTGTATAGTATATCATTCAAATCAAACGTTATAGGGCTGCCTAGTTAAAGCGGGAAGAAAGGAGCATAATCTCACATGTGAATTTCCATTGCTTACTTAGTACATTAATTAAAAGATGAAATCAGTGTGAAAACTAAGATTTTACAATTCTGTGTTAAATAGGGTTGTCTGCAAAAATCTGAGTACGACCAGTGACAACGCTTCGAAAATTAGGCCGATTTTTGTATACAGGCTTAGTTCATTAATTAAAAGGTAAAAACCAACGCGTAAAATAAAAAAAAAAACATGTTTTTTATTCAAAATTTGGTTTATGTTAGTAAATTTAAGAGGTATTGCAAATCTTTTGATGCACAACACAGGTAAGTGGTTTGATAATATATTGTTGAAAAAAAAGTGAAATATATTGAATAGATTTCGTTATAGAAGGTTTGGCATAAACGCAATGTTAAAAAGCAGAAAAACCAACGTTTAAAAATGCACAAAAAATATATGAAAAGCAGCAAACAGCTGTTTCAAATCTACTAGCGAGATTCTTCTTCAGTGCAAGATAGGGAAAAAGGAACAGCGTGATAGAAAAAGCAAGGCTGAGCAAAATGATAGACAGAGTTCATTTGTATTTATTATTGTAAATTTTGAGCCTTATATACCTGATGCGGGTAGCGAAGACGCCAAATACAACCAATGAGAGAGAAGCAGCAGAAACGACTGGGTGGACAAGTAGCGACATCTACCGGAGGAGGAGAGAAAAAGAAACCAAAAAAAAGGGGGAAATGAAATTAATGATTTCCATATCCTTGGAAAATCAGGAGAACTAAATAAGTCATTGACTAAAGAGTGCATTTTTAAACGTTGGTTTTTCAATATTGTTGCACAAAGGCTTTATTTGGTAATTTTATAAACGCAATGCTTTACTAAAATTAGAATAAATATTGCCTAAATTTGAAAAGTTAATTAAAATTCCATTAAAAATTTATTTGAATTCGTAGTTTTATTCCCTGTTTTAATTAAAAACACATGTAGTTAAGGAAAATTTCATATTTTTAAAAAATGCCCCGAAGGTAGGTTTTTAAATATCGGAAAAATATTAAAATAAGAAAATCTTAAAAATTTTCCTAAAATGAAAAAAACAAAAACGAAGTCATTAACACTTTTTGGTTCCTCACTGTAGTTCTGTAATCTTTTTAGTAATTTTATTTTCAAATTAATTACTTTTGAAAAAATTCAATACATGAAATCTCTTACAAAACGAACAAACAAGGTAACAAAAAGGTAGTAATTTGGTCGTTTGTGCTTGAAATTTATTTTTTTGAAATAGCTGAATAGACCAATATATACACAAGGGATTCATTCATTTCTGACCATTTATTAAAATCCTGAAAAAGAAAATCCTTGGGATAATGGAAAATAATTGATTTCATTTAAAGATAGAACAAAGAAAAATGCTTTAAATGCTTCTGAGAGACGTAAAAAGGTTGTATAAAAACGACAATATAAAGACACTTGTGACAGATAATTTGAATTCTTCCTTGCGTGTTTTTTACGCACAAACTCATTTTTTTTTCTTTTTTTTTAGATAATCACTTTTTAAAGTATAAAATAAATTCATCAGATACAGTTAAAATGAAAGTATTGAAATTTTACAAGTAATTTCAAATTCTTGCGAAACAGATGAAAATTTGATAAAGCTTATAAAGCGAAAAATAATCTTGCGAAAACAAAATAAAATACAATAACTTACCAAATCTTCCATATTTGAAATTTAATTTACATAAACATAATTTAATAACTTAAAAATACATAAGCAAATCTATTTTCATGGAAGAATCTATTCATTATTAAAAACACGCTAGATACTAATCAGCGCATATATATATAAATATAAATAATATTAAATTTAAAACACATATTTGATATATCAACCCAACGTTTCGAATTTTGTCTTTAAAAACATCTTCTGGGGTTTGACCTTCGTTTGGAGAGCACTGCGAATACACCAACAATTGTTATTTGAAATTGATGCGCCGTCATTGAGTTCCAATCGAAGGTCAAAACCCCTGAAGATGACTTTAAAGACAAATTTCAAAACTTTGGGTGTATTTTAAATATTTGTATTAAGACTTAATATTTATGTTCGAGAATATATATGTACGCTGATTAGCATCTAGAAGGATTTTCATATTAAATTTGACAGCTTAAGTTCAAGTTACACCAATTCAGTGCCTTCTATTCATTTATGTTTTTACTGAAACATCTTCGAATAATTCTAATATAAATAATATAATATACCGGGTGTCTCAAAAATGACCGACGAATTTAAAATTCAATAACTTGCAAATGGTTACAGATATTAAAAAAAATTCTTGCAGGAGCGATATGTATGATGTCAGGAGTTTTTTTACTGTGATTCTTGATTTTAGTTCAAATTTCAAACAATAGATGGCACTGACAGCGGTTGGCACTCAGCTGAGGCCGAAACTGACTTTACTCAGTATTGATGCGAAGGAAGGAGATTAATGCTATGGAGTAGGTCTCATTCGCCAGTATTCGCCTTGCTCATTGGCCCCGATTCTGAGTTCATTCGATATGATTTCAATGGAATGCCTTGTTGCCATGGAAACAACAAATTCTTCGATAGCGGAATACAGCGTTCAGAACTGCATTGCTTTGGTGTATTTCGATTTGGCTGTGTTCCGCATGAAATAACTTTTTTAAAATAAGATTTTTTCTTTGAAATTGAGTATTTATGGATGAAAAATAAGAATAAAGTTTCATATTTAAAATCCAAATACATCGAATTTCAGTTTTTATTTTTATGCAGTCTTTTAATGAAAAAATAATTTTTCACATGCTTCGGTAATATTTTAATATATATACTTTATTTTCTAATATTCTGCAATTAAAATATTTTAAAACAGCCATGCATCGGATTTGACATCCAATTTCAATGCTAGTCACGTGGATTGAGCATCTTGCTGAAATTGATTCACTATTTATGTCTCAAAAGAAAGAAAGTCTTGAGGTTAAAATCCAAATTCATCCATTTTTACTTTCTTCTATCTTTACAAGAAGAAAGTATTGGATTTATGAAAATTTTCGAATTCCGGTTTTTGACGGATTTGCACGTTTTAGGGGTCAGAGAACCCGAAAAAGATGTTTTTACAAAATGGCTGTCTGTGAGTCTGTCTGTCTGTCCGTCTGTCTGTCTGTCTGTGTGTCTGTGTGTCTGTGTGTGACACAAATTTTGTGGGCGCTCTATCTCAAGAACTAATGCATGGAATTTAATAAAAATTCATATTCAGTTAGTCCCTGATACAAATTGATGCTGATTAGTTTTTGGTGCAAATTGCTCAACAGGTGGCGGTGCTATGCTGCCTTTTTTACGATTTCCGCAATGGCTCTATCTCAAGAACTAATGCACGGATTTTCATGAAACTTCAGATTAAGTTAGTCCTTGACATGAATAGACATTTTATAGATTTTGGTGTAAATCGCTCAACAGGTGGCGCTGCTATTGGGCATTTTTTGCAATTTCCGCAATAGCTCTATCTCAAGAACTAATGCTTGGATTTTCAACAAACTTCAGATTCAGGTATACCATGATATGAATTAGTGCTGTTTATGTTTTGGTGCAAATCGCTCAATAGGTGGCGCTGCTATGCTGCATTTTTCAGAATTTCCGCCACAGCTGTATCTCAATAACTAATGCATGAATTTTCATCAAACTTCAGATTCAGGTATACCTTGATATCAATTAGTGCTGTTTATGTTTTGGTGTAAATCGCTCAACAGGTGGCTCTGCTATACTACATTTTTCAGAATTTCCGCTATAGCTCTATACAAGAACTAATGCACGAATTTTCACCAAACTTCAAATTCAGATATATTGTGATATGAATTGGTACTATTTAAACGATTTAATTGACGTGATTTATATAGAAGAAAGTTTTGTGATGGCCACAACATATTAGTTAGTTTATATTTTTATGCATTATTTTGATGAAAAATTAATTTTCATATGTTTGGGTAACATTGGACTATTTTAGTTTTAATTTATTATTATTTTGTAATTTATTAAAAAGAGTTCTGAAATGAGTCAAGTAACCTGATTTTTACAGCAGAATTGGAGAATGGTAGAGGAGGCATTCATTAGATTTTTCTGCAGATCTGCGATTTTCTGCTTTTTTGACATTTTGTTATCATTAAAAATTAATATATTTTAAGATTTTATTTTATTACTAATCTTACAGGATACCAACACTCGCAATAAATCAACTCGATAAATATAACTCGAAAAAAAATCAGCGATTTCAGAAATGTGCTCCGAGGCTCACACTTTCAGTCCTTCTCCATCCACTATACGAATGTCCTCATTTATGTTAAAAAAAATTTATTATAATCTAAAAGTTAAAAAGAAATAAAAGTGCACATTTTTTTCTGATATATTCCCACTTTTTTTTTACGCTTTTCTCATGGTAAATGCACAGTTAAATTTATCATGGAATTCGTTGAATCTGGTTTGTTTTTATCACAATAAGTTTTTAACTTTGTATCTGTAAAAAAAGAAAAGAGTGTGTATCTTATTAGCAATGAGATGCTATTTGGGTAAGCTGCCCCCCACTCAAATTAAGAAATTTATATTATAGAAGCCATAACATGTCAGACACCCCCCCCCCCGAAAAAAAAAATTCTTTTTTAATATTTCTTAAAGAATGAGTTTATAAATTGTATAAAAATATGTCACTATTTTTTAAAACGGAAGAAAAATGAGTGTTTTGAGGCATTCAAAGATTTTTTATCTGTAAAATATTACCTCTTTTCAAAGGTATTTGAAAAATTTAATGCTAAGTATACTAAATAATACAGGATGGGGGGGGGGGTGCAAAAAGACCGAATTTTGTTACTAAGAATTAAAAACTAGGCTTCCATATTCTAAATGGTAAAATCTGTTAAATGAAAAGAAAGTGCTAAATCGCGATGTTAGATGGATGATAAATCGATTTAAGAAATTTCTATATCGCCCAGTCGTACTGGTTACCTAAGCAGAATGCAGCAAACCGTACATTTCTATCGCCATCCGTTTTTCTTTAATTGAATTTTCAAATCGTTGGTCATTTTTTGGACACCCGGTACATTCTAAGAAATTTTAGATCTTTTAACCCTTACCGGCGCGGAGTTATTCTGTTTATAAACTGATGAAATAATGGACTGACACCGCAATTTATAAACGAATTTATTAGGAAATACAAACTTGCTTATTTTCATGTACATTATAATAGGAAAATTTTAGTTAAATATTCTTGGTGCCGTTTGTCAGTTTTGGAATTAAAATTAGGTGTCCTTTTTTAAGGACACCGCGCCTGTACGGGTTAAGGAAGTTCATCAGTAGACTTTTATCAACGTTGAAAAATAATCGTGAAAATGATTAATAGTATATTGTTGTTCAAAATAACTACCTCAAAACAGATAATAGAAGTTGCCTTGTTTAACCAGTTGTGAACGCTGTATTCTACTATCGAAGAATTTGTTGTTTCCATGGCAACAAGGCATTCCATTGAAATCATATCTGATGAGTTCAGAATCGGGTTCTAAGAGCAATATTCTACTGGCGAATGAGACCCACGCCATAGCCTTAATCTCCTTCCTTCGCATCAATGCTGAGTGACGTCAGTTTCGGCCTCGGCTGAGCGCCATCTATTGTTTGAAATTCGAACTAAAATCAAGAATCACAGTAAAAAAACTCCTGACATCATACATAACCCTCCTGCAAGAATTTTTTTAATATCTGTCACGGTTTGCATGTTATTGAATTTAAAAATCGTCGGTCATTTATGGGACACCAGTATATATATTTCAAATATAATTAATGAAATTTTTTGCATAACTGGCGCAAAATATTAAATGCAATAAAATACATTTTATCAATAAATAAAACATGCAAATATAATATAAATTTGGAAAGAAGGTGTATATCAAAAATTTTTATGACATTTAAATATGAAAACCCCAAAAATGTCAAATTTAAACTATACATGTAAAAGACTGTCAGTTCCTCCTCAGTGAGTGGACAAACAGACCTAACTCCACCCCTACTGTAAAAAAGTTGTAGGTTTCGAGAGATCCGTATATCCTGCATTCAAAACAATACAAAAACTAAATTAACTTGAAAAAATTGTCATTTAAAGATATGAATTTGAAAATTATAACTTAATATTAAAAGGCAGACAAACCAAAAGTAAACAAATATATAGCATAAAAAACAAGGTATTATTATATTACAAAAACAAAAATATTTTGAAAAAATTGCTTTTTAAGATGTGAATTTGAAAATTGTAACTTAAATATTATTAAAAGATAAACAAACTGAAATTAAACAAAAAAATATGTAGTACAAAAACATAGCACAATTGTATTTTAACGTGTATGAATGCAGAACAAAGTGTGTCAAACCAGACGTACAAGAAAATGCAAAAATATGAACAGAAATACCTGCCAAAAGTCCTTCACTTGGCATAAAAAAAACGATGAATTCTTGATCTGTATCCAAATTCAAAAACTTCCATCTTTCCAAATTTATATTATATTCCTATGTTTCATTTACTGATGAAATACACACACGCACTCATATATATATGACCATTATATAATTAGAAATCATCATCTATTCCAATTACTAAAATTAAATTAATAAATTTAGCTACAATTCATAACACTGACATTATGCAAAATAAAGATGAAACCTTTAACTAGTAATACAGAATAAAAATTAATTGATAACTAGTGAACAACAATGAATATGATAATGTTGAAATGAAGTTTAATATAGGCCATGAAAGATGACAAACATGCAGCATAAAATGGAATTTCTTAAATATAGGTATCAAGTAACTACAATAGTAGAAATCATAAGATAACACACAAATTTTTTGCGCAATTGCAGCATTAAACCCAGCGCATAAAATTAAAAAAAAAAATGTTAGCTAACGTAGCAGAAATATTTAGCTAACAAAAATTATGTATTTATAAAATATATAAAAGATACCTCTTAAAAGAATTTGCGTTTCAAAAAGAATTCTTTCAATTCTAAATGAAAATAAAATAACAAATAGTGATCATTCATAATGACTTGCGCATTAGCAGCATAGAAATTTGAATGATAATATATAACCATTTTATAATTACAAATCATCATCTATTCCAAGAGACATATTTGATCAGTTTAAGTCCGTATCAGCCAAAACTCAGTGAGATGTAATCATATAGAGGATATACATACTCTATATGGTTACATCTCGCAAGATAGACTGCGGCATTTCAACGGCAATTGGTACAAAGTGCATCCGTTTTTGGAATGTAGCACAGAACTTAATGCTAATTTTTTTGTGTGTTTCTTGTAGGACATGGGAGAGAAAAAATACAAAATGCTTCAGTTGAGAGTGGTGTAAATAAAGGACACAAAATGAAGAGCTTAAGGAAAAGAAAAGAACAGAAAGTTCGCTCATTTCTCTTCCAACTTCCACCAGATTTGCTATTTCCTATTTTGTCAGTTCATGATAACGCATAATCACTTACTCTACGAGAGATTACATATATAAATTTAAGATTTCAAGATTAATGAGAAAAGATGATTACATGTGAGAGAATTAAAGCAGGGTTTGTATGGTCTAGCAATTTTACATAATAATGCCACAATGAATCGTAATAAATTATTAATTTAATATGATAAAAAAGAGAAAAGTTTTTCGTTGGAAGTAGTTTTGACCTTATGTAAGATACTAAAATTTCAAAGAGATGTGAAAGATCTCTATAAATCAGAAGATCTATATAAATCATATTTTCAAAGAGATCTTTATAAATCAAAAAAGAATATTCACTGCAGCAGTTATAGACAAAATGAGGTAAATAGTTTTAAAAAAATCATCATAGACAAATTACAATATGAAAATCTTTCCTAAAATAAAAAAATAAAATATATTTCTTTTATTATTGAAAAAACAAAACAAAGAAAACAGTATTCGTGCACACTCGTATCAAGAAGTTGAATACGTGATAAAACTAAAGAAACAATCTTAACATTTTAGCTGCCGATCCCGCGCAGGCAGCGAAAGTGATCAGAAATTTTAAATTGATACCGGGAATTTCGAAAGAAGATATTTTACTTCATGTTATCACTGAAACTTCTGACAGTTTTTCGAGGAGCTTGGGGCCAATACCCCACAGTAATACGATGGAAGCACTAACAGGAACTGAATCATGGCAGTACTGGGGAAATAACTGAAAATTTAGTGGGAGGGAGGGGGGGCAATCAAGCAATTCCTGAGCTCAAATGAAAAATAAAATAAAAAGAAAAATGCTAAGTTTACTAAAAATTTAAAAGACAATTTAAAAGTATTTTTAAAATATTAAAAATTAAGCTGAAACAACTAGCCGAGAGGCAGTGTCCCACACGTCGATCCAACGCGGCGCCCTAAGCAACCAACGAAGGACAAAGCTACTAGACTCCATCTGACATGCGCAGATCGTGGCCTTCAAAAAGGCCCTTTGCATGCCTGGCTTCGCCTGGATTAGGGGAACTGCACTCAGCGGTAGCTGAGGGGGAAATCAAGTCAAGTCAACACTGCACTGTTAAAAATATCGTGAAAAATTACCTCTGATTTTAAAGGCTCTCTATTTTCTGACCAATGAGAACGCCACATAAACGCCTATGAATAGTTTTCATTGGTCAGAAGATAGATAGCCTTGATAAACAGAAGTAATTTTTCACGATATTTTTAACAGTGTGAGCTTGAGGAGCGCCTACGGGAAGTTAATTCTTCCCGCTAAATCTCCAACGAACTTGGAACAGAACTAAAGATTGCTTTCGAAGTTGGTATTGATGGTAGAAGTGCATAGAGAGCTATTTTCCCATTGGTCAGAGCCGTTAAGCCCCTCCTTCCGGTACGACAGCTAATGCGTGCAGTGTTGAGCGACCTTAGTCTTCCTTCCCCGCCAATTCCCGCGAACAGCTGAGTGCCGATGGCAATACCTGCAAGGGCCAATCCACATCGCAGAACACTCAACCGTGACCAGGTCCCCGGGAAGCCAAGACGTATGTCTGGACGATCAAGGGATATTAACCCTTTGGGGACGAGCGACACGTATACGTGCCGCATGAAGCGCTCAGAATCCTTGTTTTTCCTCACCAGTAAAAATTTACTGTAAAATTTATCTTATTTAATCAGCGCACTTTCTCGATTCAAGAAGACACAAATTTCTGTTTTTAAAAAACGGTGACAAAAGATTAAAAATTTCGTAAAAGGCTCCCGTCCCGAAGGGGTTAAGGAAGTTCAGGCAAAGACGAAACCTTATAAAAAAAGACCCAAATCAGTTACATATATTTTTACATTCCTTTAAGGCAAAATCATGACTTTAAATAAATTACACGGTGCTAACAATTTTGGAAAATGAATAATTTAAACACAATATTTACAATTTGATAATTTACAGTTAATTTTTTTCATCAGTTTCCTGATGTTTAGTGATTTGAATTTTTGATATGCCGTCCATAAAAGCTAAGGTTTTATGTCCTATATCTTTATGCTGCGTAAGATTTTCATATAGTTTTTCGAGTTTATTTGCCAAATTTAGAAAGGATTCTATTTTTAGCTCCGCTCTAATTTTATCAAGAATTTCCGTGATTTTTAACACGCCATTTTCCAATTCGCTCATCTGATAGAGTTGTACCGGGAAAGGCGTAGCTTCTTTAGGCTCTGCCTGCGCAATCTTCGTTTTTACAGTTTTGGATTACTCCTCTTTTTTTTTTGGTATTTTTCCTTATTTAAGTTCGCTATCTCTGCGTAGCTTTTCCTGAATTGAGGTTTCAAGGGATATTTTTTACAACCCTTAAAATTTGCCGGGTGCTCAGATACGCAGTTAATGCAGAGTGGCGGCGGTTTTACAGGTTTATTTTCAGAGTCTATACTATTATCTGGATTATTAACATTTGTTCTAGGACAATCTGGGGACCTGTGGTCATTGCCACAGCCTACACATTTGGGGTCCATGAAACACTGCGCAGATACATAGAAAAACCCCTGGCAATTCCAAAACTGCGCAGCTTTTCTGGGTGCCCTGTAATTTTCCATCTCTCCATTCTGGGTGCCATCGAACCTGATTTTGAAAAGAGATTTAAGTTTTTTAATATTTTTGGAATTTGCATTTTTTGGTAGGTGCAAAATGAATAGCGTGAGGATTCTAGAGTCCTTCCTGCTAACCATTTGCACCACCTTGATGGTATCAAAACCGTTTTTGTTTAATTCCTCTACGATATTTTCCGTTTTAATTGATTTGGGAAGGCCCCTAATCACCACTTTCATGGGTGCGTCCGTGTCAGGGACAACATAGAATTGAAATTTTTTCTCTTTAAGGTAGTTTACAAATTTATTTTTAGTTGCAAAAGTTTGAGTTATGACTTTAACCCACCTGCCCGAAATTTCAACAGAAAAGTCAGGGTCGCATTCATTTTTTAACTTGGTAGTAAATTCAACAATATCATTAATTTCCATAACCATAATAGGTTTTGGGGGCTTGACTTTAGCTTTATTTGGTTTTATTTCCTTAACTTCAGTAACCTGATTGCTATTAACAGTTTGATTTAGATTTTGATACTCGACCGTACTCATGTCGCCATCTACTGGCATTTCCTGGAGTTAATCTTGCTCCATTTCCTCCGAATCGGAGGGTAACTCTACATTTGCTGCAATTTGGAGTTCGATCTCTAAATTTGGCTCACTATTCACCGTTTTAATTCTTTTAGCATTTGGTACAAATAGAGCAGCTGAGATACTAGGATTAGTTTTATTACTATGTTTTTTCTTTTTAGTAGACGGTTTCGCGTCTAAATCTTTAGAGTTATTAGATTTAACATCTATGTCATTGCAATTATTATAATTTATGGAAATTTTCATCGCCTCAACTTTCTTAGATAAATTTCGCGTTGCACAGCAGAAAGACTATCCATTGCGCCGATCTCTTCACTACGTTCGATAAAACGAATATTTTGCTTTTCTACATCCCACACACCGTTTACGTCAAATTCGTCTAAAATTCATAGTCCGAATCATCCTCTAACAACTCACTATTCATACTAAGATAATTAGCTAAATCGGATCCCGCTGGGACAGCCAGCAAATTGTTTTTAAAAATCATGCCTGAACCCTTAGATCCCGAGCAATAAGACATACTACCTGCCGACGCCTCGCCCGACATTTCTGCCGGCAACTGCATCAAGGTTCCGTCGCAAACCAGATGGCGCTCCACTCAGTACCCAGTAGGAGTGCTGACACCATAGACTTCTAATATAACATATTCTAATATAACATGTATATTCATTCCTCCTCTAAGGCTGACACACACGCTGTTGAGGGGTAAATGACAAAACCCGCTCTGGCGCTGGGTATTTATTGATGCAGGGAGAAATGGGAGGAGCTTAGCTTACAAGGAAGAAATTTTACTGGCTGAGAGAAGTTAAACGTGGAAGCTTATGAGTTTGTTGAGCAGAATCAAGGCAAAAACTAAGAATTAAAATTACTGAAGTACTATTTAAAATTAAGGGAAAGTAAAAATTTAAAATTTAATTTAAAAGATATGCAGAGTATCTAAAATCATACCTAACCTCGGTCTTTTTTCTGTTATGGATGTCAAATATATCGTACACTGGGAGTGAGTTAAGAGCACTGTTTTTAGAGTTTTCCAGAGAGAGATGAAAGTTAATATTTAAATCTTGAATGTGAGTATTTAATCTGGGGTAATCAATTTCTTTATAAAGATGAAAATTTCGAACATAATATGGCACATCAAATATAAGTCTAATGGTAGAATTTTGTGATTGTATTAGTAGTTTGATGTGACTGTAGGCAACGTAGCTCCAAATTTGACATCCATAAGTAAGAATCGGTCTCAAAGAGGAGTTGTAAAGGAGCAATTTACTTTTAATAGACATGTCATTGTTTCGAGCTAATAAGGGATAAATTAAGTTTTTAGCTCCTCGAAATTTATTACGCGCGTAGTGGATGTGTTGTCTGAAGGTGAGATTTTTGTCAAGAATAATTCCCAAATATTTACAAGTGTTTGACCATGGCAAATCTGTACTATTAAAGTTAATTATATATTTATTAAGGTTATTTTCCGTTAATTTACAAAAGAGGTTGGCTTGTGTTTTATTAACGTTGATTTTAATTCGCCATATTTGGAACCAATTTATGTTCTAAATGCCTTTTATTAAATAAAGCGTAAGATACTATTCTTTATTTCTGGTATGAACACTAAATTTCTGGATAAAAGTGGAGGCCAAACTGGCAAATCTGTATGGTGGCTCTCAACGTGTTAAAAAACAAAAGCTTAATTCCTTGAAGGGCTGTGTGATATCTTAATTTCCGGTGGGAATTCAACATTATATAAACCCGACTTTTTGTCCCTCAAAGAGTTAAGTGAAATCTAAAATCTTTATCAACGATTTAATGAACAAATACGAACAAACACGACGCAGATATTACATACGATCGTTTCGAGGATTCCCAGATCCCCTTCCTCAGTGCGAGAAAAAAAAAAAGAATTAAAATAGGTTCGAAGGACTCCTCGGTTATAGCCTCGAGTACTGCTTAATGGGCTGATTTAAAAGGTGTAAACAAAAGTTTATATATCTTAAAGAAATTGCGTAATGGATCAGAAATAACTGAAAAAAATAAGTCAGTGCGCAGGATCCCTCCACACTAGCGAGATCGACTAAACGTTGTTAAAGATTTTAGCTTATGTATTAAAATTCTCACAAAGTTTTGATTTATGCTTATAGTTAAGTGAAAGAATTAAACTGCTCATTTATGACTGAAATATAATTTTTAAATGCAATTATGTGGCAGCGTGAATAAGAAATACATTCTTTCTTTCATTAAGTTTCGCAAAGTACGTATGGAAATACGGAATTGATTTTCACCGTATATATATATATATATGTATATATATGTATGTTAATTAAGTTACTGTAGTTTTTAGTTGCTATATGTAGTAAGAAATCAGCAAGAAACCAGATTTCGATCAGAGCCAGATCATATCTCACTGATACTGAACTCCACGTTGCGATCAAAATGTGTCTAGGAGTTTTTCCTGATCCTGTTTTTTTCGCACGGCGTGGGGAAGCAGAATTACTGCAATTTTTATCGGGTGTAATGTAAGAAGAAGTGTTTTCATCTAATTAGAATAATTATTAACATATGTAGGACAATTGCACAGGAAAATATAATAAATAAGATTTATGTGTTAAAACTCATAAACTTGCTGATTGGTGCACATAAGCAGGAACTTTTATATGATTTTGCACAAATAAACGTAACGATAAAGCATTATATCGACGTTTCGAATTGCTTCTTCAGTCATCTTCAGGATAGATATGATGTTGAAATGTTTAAAAGTCTAGAGACAAAAGCTTCTAGTCGAATCTTGAATTATATGAATGGAAAAACTGCAGAAGCAATTCGAAACGTCGACATTATGCTTTATCGTTAATTTTATTTGTACAAGTTGATATGAAAGTTCTTGCTTATGTATAGCAATTACAATATTATGTGTTTTAACATATACATCTTATTTAGAATAATTATGTAATTTAGGCTCACGGAGTCTATTTAGTTGTCAAACATTAAGTGAGGCTTGTACTTTATTGTTTTAGAAACATTGTAAATTTAGTATAAAAGTTGAATTTTAACGAATTCTGAAAGAACTTCTTCACCTTATCAGATTTTTTCCTTATTAAGCTTGTTTGGAGCCATCTAAGTTAAACTTGTTAGTCGTCTTTTCCGCTATTTAAAATGAATTAATAAACTGTTATTTTAGTTGTTAAATTGATAAACCCTTCCCATTCGAAGTAAACAGTCCTGAAAGGAAGGATAGCTACAACAAAAGCTGAGATAACCTTGGCATCAGTCGCTCAGAATTTCAATATTATTAAAATCACTCCACGCAATGAAGGATGTCCTGTTGTATACGTTACAGTTTATTAACACACAAAACACAGAGTACACTAAAACACGACACAAACTTAATTACAAATCTTATAATTAAATCTTAATCTTATAATTATTATCTCGGCGTTTTGCCGGATCATTTTAAATCATAACAATCACACATCAGCCTTAGCTGGAATCCAAATACATTCTAATGGTTTTTCCCTCGGGACGGGACGATTGTAGACCGAAATCCCCATTTGGATTATTCCTTTTTCCCCAAATGAGTTGTAACATCCTCCCGCCCCAATTAATATATTCATCAAATATGAAATTTTATTATTATATAAATCTACAAAATAATTACTAATCAGGAACACACATATACTATAAAAATCATACTAAGTTAAACTCAATTAAATATAGAATCACAATTACAGAATTCAAACAATAACACTAAATAAGTACTTATACTACGATTAAGAAATTAAATGAAGACAATAAAGTATATAAGCAAACACCAAACCTATGATTGTCCAGTTTATTCATCTAGCTCCAGCGGATAAATCACCTGGATTGCTCTTCTTATTTTACCTGTGGAATTCTTTAGAGGGACATTGCGAATGCGTTTGTCTCTGCCCTCGTGTGTTTTCAAAATTTTGGCCATCTTCCACATCTGCCTGGGCACTCGGTCTTCCCCTATTAAAACTATGTCATCTTCATTAAAAGATTTTACAGTATTTACAGATTTAGACAGATTTGCACTTTTAAGTTTAAGGAGATATTCTCCCCTCCACCTATTCCAAAACCTATTCAATTAGTTTTCTCAATATACATAACGTCTTAGAAGCAATTTCTTATTGATTTTTAAGGTTTGATCAACTTTGACAGCCGTGGGGGAGAAAGAGGTCAACCTCTTTCCTGTAAGGAAATTGGCAGGAGTGAGAGGGAAGACGGTTCACCAGGTTCATTATATACATAAGTAAGGGGCTGTGAATTAATGATTGATTCAATTTCAAGAAGAACTGTTTCGAGTTCTTCGTAACTAACGCCTGTTCCAATACTTTTCTAAGGGCACCTTTGTTATGCGAACCACTCTCTCCCTGTACCCATCCCACCAGGCTGCACGTTTCGCTATGTATTTCCAGGCTATACCCCTTTTGGCAAATTAATTTTGTACAGCTTCACTGGTCATATAGGAATAAAGAGTTTTAAGTTCACGCTCTGCATTCTTAAATGTTAAAGCATTGTCTGAATATATAGTCTGACACAGTTCTCGTGTGCAAACGAACCGTCTGAATGCTAACAGAAAATGTTCAGTACTGAGACTTGATAGAAATTCTAGATGAATGGCATTAGCTACAGTACATGTAAATAATGCAATGTATACCTTGTTTATGTCCTTAATGTATAAGGGCCCTGCGAAGTCAGTTCCTATGCTATCGAAAGCATTTTCAGAATAAAGTCTGTCCGCAAACAACGGAGCTACCACCTGATTGGCTTGTTTAACCCTGTACATATTAGACACCTATTTAGGCAACATTTCATTCTTTCTGTCAACTTAAAAATCCAGAATTTTTCACGAAGTTAAGTGAGAGGGTCCGATACACCAGCGTGGCACAAATTTTGGTGCTATCTCATTATGAGTAATTCAGTGAATTTTGAGTTCCCTGGAATAATTAATGGATGTGGGTCTGGAAATTAGAAGTTAGAATGTTGAAGACGCCCTCCCAGACTTATATGTTTGTCAAGTGTAAAAATGGGATTAAGACAATAAAGTCTCGAATCGGAACTTATCGTTAAATTTTTGAGGAGTTGAAAATACTCCTTTTCAAATTCCGTTTTTTGGACGAAGGGAATCCAGTGCTTTTCTGCATCTGCAAGTTCCTCTGCAGAGATGGGACCTGAGATTCTACTAGATTTAACTTTGCAATTTCTTGTAAAATGAAGAATATAAACAGTCACCCTTAACATTTTTTTGAGGCTGTCAAACTTATTAATATCAAATGAGGGATCGTTAGGTTCCTGCGAAATTTGAACGAAAACTTTAACGTCCTTCATTACTCTTTCTACTTCATTTATTTCGTCATCAGAGTTAAACTTAATCTGTGATTCATCAGAGGGCAATTTGGCCACTTGCAGCCAAGTTGGGTTCAAAATCCAAACTGTGTCATTTATAAGAGTGTTCGAACGCATGCCGCGAGTCAGTTTATCAGCTGGATTTTCTATGCCGCTGCAAAAAAGCCTGTTGGAATGATTAGTTTTTTCTTTAATTTGAAGCATTGGGTTCTTTACAAATTGTTTCAAATTTTTAGAAGCCCCTTTATCCAGTAGAGGCATATTTGTGGTAGTCACATCACAGATAGACGTCCTTTTTCTTAAGACTGTGGAAAATGTTCCTCAGACAAGATGCTAGTATGCCTGAGATCAAAGCACCTAAAAACTCGAGCCTGGGCAAAGTTCAATGGAGCTATACGCGATTTGGCGATAACAAATTTTGTTGAAACATTTGTAGGATATTTTATTCTGAAATATGCAACTGCACCACAGGCCTTTGGGTTTGCGTCAGAAAATAAGTGCAGTTCCAAGTTTTCAAATTTAGGATCTGTGAAATACTATCGAGGAATAATCATAGCTTGAGTTTCCATGACTTCTTCAAGCCATTCCTGGAATACAAAATGAAACGCGGGTTGAAGAGGTTCATCCCAGGAAATTCCTATTTCCCAAAGTTAAGGCATTAGAAACTTTATTCTAATAGTAAATGGAGCAAGAATGCCTAAAGGATCAAACAACATGCAACAGGCTTTTAGCACATTTCCTTTCGAAGAAATATTACCGTTTAGAGTTTTAAAATTGTCTGTCGCGATAGTAATGTTATCATTCACATTATCCCAAATGATTCCTAACACTTTAAGTGGGATTCCGGATTCCTTGGTTGCTTGTTTACAGTTAATATTCTCTCCAACCCACATATTTTGTAAAGTGGGGGAATTAGTTAGCCACTGACTTAAGTTCGTGGACGCTTGTCGTAAAATATAAATAGCATCTTTACTAATCGATGCTGCAGATTCTACGGTTTTAAAACCACTAATAAAGTCATCTACATATAGATCATTCGAGAGGTCACAAACATTTTTAAATTTCTGTCTGTATTTTGATAGATGAAGTCTAAGAGTTGCAGCTAATACAAACGGGCTGCATTTTACTCCAAAGGAGCCCGGGTGAATTGGAGAATTAAATAATATCTCTGTATCTCAAATATAAATTTTCATCTCTCTTAAATGTATTGTTTAAACTGAATAAACGTTTTCTAGCGATTTTATAATTACTATTTATCTCTGAAAAATCAATCTTCCAGAGCAATTGTGTTTCATATCTTTTATCATTATACGGTGTATTCTGACTGAATTGTTCTAAAATTTCTTCCGTTGTACATGAAGCATCATTTTTTACATTTATTCCTATTGCTTCTAATCCCACAAATCTTTAATTCTTCCGTAATCCGGTTCATCATCAGCGACCGTTAAATGGCTAACATGAATTTCCTTACAATTTGATTCCCTTTACTCACCCTGAATTACATGCCCAAAAATGTTATTTGTCGCCACCAATTTATTATTGAGTCTTATATTTGTTTCACTTAAAATTTCCCAAATATAATCTGCGCATATCAAAATATGCACTTCTGTAGTAGTACCATGTCAGCCAATTCAATTTCTCTTTCAAACGCAATATGCCTTACCCAACTCAAAGGCACCTATATTTCTCCGCATGCAATAGAATTTATAAAAACCGCATTTATTTTCTTTTTTTGTTTAGGATTAATTCTACTTTTCATTACCACTTTTACGATATCGTACATTTGTTTTACAGACTGTTTATAAAGTGGCCGAGAGGTTCTGCTCTCGAAGCTGGTAGACGGGAGGTGCTGGGTTCGATCCCAATCGCGCCCGTCGGCCTAATCGTTCGGAGTTTTCGTGGTTTTCTTCGAGCCGTGGATCTTCCATGCGTTAATACGGATTAGGTTCCCTTAGAAAGACCCCCACGGAGGGCACCCCCCCCCGGGCCTATATCCCTCGTGTAGATAATTGGCCGTCAAAAATCAATCCAACCCAACCCAGACTGTTTATTTCCAAATCGGATAAAACACATGAGATTCTCCTTTAATGACCTTCAAATCCAATAAATCAGCTATTTCATTCTTAAGGAATGTTCTGGTTGCCCCCCCCCCCCCACATAAAGTAAACATCTAATTAGCTTTCTCTCATTTGACCTAGTTTCAACCAATGCAGAAAACGTTTGCAAAAAAACTGCGTTCGAATTTTTATTTACTTTTCTCTCTTTACAGAGCAGACTATTTTGTGTTAGTGAAACATCACGCTTGTCATTAAATGAGGGAGCGGTTATGGTTTGAGACTCGCAGATTAACACATTACGAGGTAATTTACAAATTCGACACATATTGTTTTTTTTTTCAACAATTTTTAATTAAGTGCCGTAAAGCAAGACAAGAAAAACAACGCCCTTGTGTCATTAAAGCTCGTTTTCTTTCAGTAACATTTAAATGGCATTTTTTGCTCGAATGGGATTTATCTGAACAAAATAGACATTTATTTTCTGCATTTTCGAGAAAGGCAGAAGTTGTGGGGGTATATTTTTTTGGCTGATTTTAATTCCTGGGTTTATTGAAATTAGTAGGATTGTAAGGATTATTACTCGCTTGCTTTAGTTTAAAAATTTCCGAACCACTACTCTGTTGATTTGATAGCAAAAGTGATGTTTCACGACAATGAATTTCTCTTCTCAAAAATTCCATCAGATCACTTATATCAAAAAGATCTTCAGATTTCCGTTGTCGATTATATTACAAATTTATTTCATCGGGAATTTTTTTGCAGTATTACAGACAAAGTAAATTACTATACGTTCCGGCGCCTACACTTAGCGATTGTAGTGATCTAACTTGTATCCCAAAAGCGTCGTACATTTTCCTGAGGGCTTTTATATTAAAAATCGCTTTAACAGGTTCAAATAATAATAATTTGTTCATATGAGAGCTAATAATTTGATCTGAACGACCAAATTGGGTTTTGAGTAAATCTATTGATGAATCATAGTTTTTAGGTAGCTTTCATTACAAAAAGCTGCCTATTGCAGCCGTTCGGAGGAAAGCGATTTCAAAACATTTTGGTATATTTTCATCGATCATGACCCCCAGACCCCGAAAGAACCCTCCGTTCAAAATTGATATATATATATATATATATATATATATATATATATATCCATATATATATATATATATATCTGACCTATGTCACACTGAAACTCTCGTAATTATGAACCGATTTCGATGTAATTCGGTGTGTACATAGTACATACCAATGTCTCGACCGAGTTCGTTGGCCAGCTTCATACGCCGTTTTGTTTCAAAATGGCGGCCATTTAAAATTTTTTAAAAAAATTAAAATTTGAAATGTGGAACCAAAAAATTAAAAATGGAAAAATATTTTTTTTTATGTATTTGATCTTTATACAAAGATTCCGGAGCAGTTTTTGTTTCGTCGATATCTTAAAAAATGGCAGAGTTATAGCATTTTGAATTTCTAGCGTGACTGACATTTTGAAAAGTCCTGAATTTTGTCACGCGATAAAAGGCGTATTTATGAACCGATTTCGATGTAATTCGGTGTGTACATAGTACATACCAATGTCTCGACCGAGTTTGTTGGCCAGCTTCATCCGCCATTTTGTTTCAAAATGGCGGCCATTTAAAATTTAAAAAAAAAATTAATTTGAAATGTGGTACCAAAAAATTGAAAATGGAAAAATATTTTTTTCTTATGTATTTGACCTTTATACAAAGATTTAGGAGCAGTTTTTGTTTCGTCTATATCTTAAAAGATGGCTGAGTTATAGCATTTTGAATTTCTAGCGTGGCTGACATTTTGAAACGTCCTGAATTTTGCCACGCGATAAAAGCCGTATTTATGAACCGATTTGGATGTAACTTCGTTTATACATAGTACATACCAATGTCTCGACCGGGTTCGTTAGCCAGCTTCATCCGCCATCTTGTTTAAAAAAGGCGACCATTTAAATTTTTAAGAAAAATTTAAATTTGAAATGTGGTACCAAAAAATTGAAAATTGAAAAAATATTTTCTTCTTATGTGTTTGACCTTGATAAAAATATTCGGTAGCAGTTTTTGTTTCGTCTATATCGTAAGAAATGACTGAGTTATAGCATTTTGAATTTCTAGCGTGGCTGACATTTTGAAACGTCCTGATTTTTCTCACGTAATAACAGGCGTATTTATGAACCGATTTGGATGTACCTTGGTGTGTACATAGTACATACAAATATCTCGACCGAATTCGTTGGCCAGCTTCATCCGCCATCTTGTTTCAAAATGGCGGCCATTTAAAAAAAAAAAATTAAATGAGATACCAAAAAAATTGGAAAATGAAAAAGATTTTTTTTCGTATGTGTTTGACCTTAATACAAAGATTCCGGAACAGTTTTTGTTTCGTATATATCTGAAAAAATGGCTGAGTAATAGCATTTTGAATTTCTATTGTGGCTGACATTTTAAAACGACCTGATTTTTGTCACGCGATAACAGGCGTATTTATGAACCGATTTGGATGTAACTTGGTCTGTACATAGTGCATACCAATGTCTGGACCGAGTTCGTTGGCCAGCTTCATTCGCCATCTTGTTTCAAAAGGGTTGCCATTTAAAAAAAGTCCTTCCGGCCAGTGCCGGGAGGAAGAGGTAGCTTTCATAATCCTTATTTAAAAAAAGCCAACTTATATCATGCAAACACACGAAGCTCAATTTAGTGGAAACCGAATATAGGAGATTCAATACTAATTTTTATCAATATAATGAATGAGAATTTCGCGAAATTAGTCAGCTTTATCCAAGCTGCTTTTCTTTGAAGTAACTTATATTTGGCTGCCAAATTCGGCAATTTCTTAAAGTGCCTGTCATTTTAAGACAACATGGTGGATGAGGCTAAGCAGTGAACTTGGTCGAGACATTAGTAATTGCTGTGCACATGCTCACTCACATCGGAATTGGTTAATATATAGGAGTGCTGTCGCATGCAAAAAAATCAGATTTTTCAAAATGTCACCCACAATAGAAATGGAAACTGCTATATCTGAG
Organism: Maratus speciosus; assembly: GCA_963932465.1. NCBI lineage: Eukaryota > Metazoa > Arthropoda > Arachnida > Araneae > Salticidae > Maratus > Maratus speciosus. Next base: position 476,981,184 of record OZ010795.1, on the reverse strand, counting down.
CCATTTTTTAAGGTAAAGACAAACAAAAAATGCTCCTGAATCCTTATATCAAGATCAAATACTTAAGAAAGAAACCTTTTTCCATTTCTAATTTTTTTGCACCTCACTTTAAATATATATATATTTTTTAATTTAATGGCCGCCATTTTGAAACAAGATGGCTGATGAATCTGGCCAGCGAACTTGGTCGAGGTGTTGATGTATACTATCCACAGGCCTTCTTACATCGAAATAGGCGAATACGTGTGTTATCGCGTGACAAATACAAGATCGTTTCAAAATGTTAGCCATGCTAGAAATTCAAACTGCTATAAATCAACCATTTTTTAAGATATCAACAAAAGAACAAATTTTCAGAAACAAAAACTGCTCCGGAATCTTTGTATCAAGGCCAAACACATAAAAAAAATCTTTTTCATTTTCCAATTTTTTAATACCTCATTTTGAATTTTAAATTTAATTATTTTTAAATGGCAACCCTTTTGAAACAAGATGGCGAATGAAGCTGGCCAACGAACTCGGTCGAGACATTGGTATGTACTATGTACAGACCAAGTTACATCCAAATAGGTTCATAAATACGCCTGTTATCGCGTGACAAAAATCAGGTCGTTTTAAAATGTCAGCCACAAGAGAAATTCAAAATGCTATTACTCAGCCATTTTTTTTTAGATATAGACGAAAGAAAAACTGTTCCGGAATCTTTGTATTAAGGTCAAACACATACAAAAAAATCTTTTTCATTTTCCAATTTTTTGGTATCTCATTTAAATTTTTTTATTTTTTAATTTTTTTAAATGGCCGCCATTTTGAAACAAGATGGCGGATGAAGCTGGCCAACGAACTCGGTCGAGATATTTGTATGTACTATGTACACACCAAGGTACATCAAAGTCGGTTCATAAATACGCCTGTTATTACGTGAGAAAAATCAGGACGTTTCAAAATGTCAGCCACGCTAGAAATTCAAAATGCTATAACTCAGCCATTTCTTAAGATATACACGAAACAAAAACTGCTCCCGAATCTTTTTATCAAGATCAAACACATAAGAAGAAAATATTTTTTCAATTTTCAATTTTTGGTACCACATTTCAAATTTAAATTTTTCTTAAAAATTTAAATGGCCGCCATTTTTAAACAAGATGGCGGATGAAGCTGGCCAACGAACCCGGTCGAGACATTGGTATGTACTATGTATAAACGAAGTTACATCCAAATCGGTTCATAAATACGCCTTTTATGGCGTGACAAAATTCAGGACGTTTCAAAATGTCAGCCACACTAGAAATTCAAAATGCTATAACTCAGCCATTTTTTAAGATATAGACGAAACAAAAACTGCTCTGAAATCTTTGTATAAAGGTCAAATACATAAGAAAAGAATATTTTTCCATTTTCAATTTTTTGGTACCACATTTCAAATTTTAAATTTTTTTTAAAATTTTAAATGGCCGCCATTTTGAAACAAAATGGCGGATGAAGCTGGCCAACGAACTCGGTCGAGAGATTGGTATATACTATGCACACACCGAATTACATCCAAATCGGTTCATAAATACGCCTTTTATCGCGTGACAAATTTCAGGACGTTTCAAAATGTCAGCCACGCTAGAAATTCAAAATGCTATAACTCAGCCATTTTTTAAGATATAGACGAAACAAAAACTGCTCCGGGATCTTTGTATAAAGGTCAAATACATAAGAAAAATATATTTTCAATTTTCAATTTTTTGGTACCAAATTTCAAATTTTAAATTTTTAAAAAAATTTTAAATGGCCGCCATTTTGAAACAAAATGGCGGATGAAGCTGGCCAACAAACTCGGTCGAGAGATGGGTATGTACTATGTACACACCGAATTACATCCAAATCGGTTCATAAATACGCCTTTTATCGCGTGACAAATTTCAGGACGTTTCAAAATGTCAGCCACGCTAGAAATTCAAAATGCTATAACTCAGCCATTTTTTAAGATATAGACGAAACAAAAACTGCTCCGGAATCTTTGTATAAAGGTCAAATACATAAGAGAAAAACATTTTTCCATTTTTAATTTTTTGGTACCACATTTCAAGTTTTAATTTTTTTTTAAAATTTTAAATGGCCGCCATTTTGAAACAAAACGGCGGATGAAGCTGGCCAACGAACTCGGTCGAGACTTTGGTATGTACTATGTACACACCGAATTACATCGAAATCGGTTCATAATTACGGGAGTTACAGTGTGACATAGGTCAGATATATATATATATATATATATATATATATATATATATATATATATCAATTTTGAACGGAGGGTGGTTTCGGGGTCTGGGGGTCATGATCGATGAAAATATACCAAAATTTTTTGAAATCGCTTTCCTCCGAACGGCTGCAATAGGTAGCTTTTTTGTAAAGAAAGCTACCTAAAAAAAATTAAATTAAACATTTAAAATGAGGTATTAAAAAATTGGAAAATGAAAAATTTTTTTTTATGTGTTTGGCCTTCATACAAAGATTCCGGAGCAGTTTTTGTTTCTGAAAATTTGTTCTTTTGTTTATATATTAAAAAATGGCTGATTTATAGCACTTTGAATTTCTAGCATGGCTAACATTTTGAAACGATCTTGTATTTGTCACGCGATAACACACGTATTCGCCTATTTCGATGTAAGAAGGCATGTGGATAGTATACATCAATACCTCGACCAAGTTTGCTGGCCAGATTCATCAGCCATCTTGTTTCAAAATGGCGGCCATTAAATTAAAATATATATATATATTTAAAGTGAGGTGCAAAAAAAATTAGAAATTGAAAAAGGTTTCTTTCTTAAGTATTTGACCTTTATATAAGGATTCAGGAGCATTTTTTGTTTGTGTTTACCTTAAAAAATGGTTCAGATATAGCAGTTTCAATTTCTATTGTGGGTGACATTTTAAAAAATCTGATTTTTTGCATGCGACAGCACTCGTATGTATCAACCGATTCCGATGTGAGTGAGCATGTGCACAGCAATTACTAAGGTCTCGACCAAGTTCACTGCTTAGCCTCATCCACTATGTTGTCTTAAAATGGCAGGCACTTTAAGAAATTGCCGAATTTGGCAGGAAAATATAAGTTACTTTAAAGAAAAGCAGCTTGGATAAAGCTGACTAATTTCGCGAAATTCTCATTCATTATATTGATAAAAATTAGTATTGAATCTCCTATATTCGGTTTCCACTAAATTGAGCTTCATGTGTTTGAATGATATCAGTTGGCTTTTTTAAAATAAGCAATATGAAAGCTACCTCTTCCTCCCGGCATTGGCCGGAAGGACTTTTATTAGTTAAAGCGAATCACGACACCACTGACAGAGCATTTTCCTTTAAATAAGTTTCCATATATGCGAATTTCTCTATCTTACTTAGTGCTTTATCTTTATGAATTGCTACTTCAAAAGAATTTTAAAAATCCAACCACTCACTACAATCGCCATTACAAACAGATATGTTTTGTCGGGGTAAATTAAGAGTTTGGTTTTCATTACGAACAGACAGTTCTTCACCATTGCGGCTAGTTTCGGTTCGCATTTCGGAATCGCGTTCTTTCTTCAAGCATCTATCTAATTTCGTTTTAAAGTATATGCCGGTTTTTTGATAATTATCGCTGGCTGTTATTTCTTTCTTGAGATGTTTGGTTTCAATTTCGATTTCAGCCGAATTATCTAATTCTTTTAGCTCTTTAAGTTTTTCATCTAACTGGTTTTTTAAATCATAAAGTTCTTCGATTTTTTTTTTCAACTAAGTAATTTTCATCGACCGGATTTTGTTTCGTGTTTTTTTTTTTTTTTTTGTGGTTAATTTTGTAAATAACTCCCTGACTGTGGATCATTTTGCCTTTACCTTTTCTGTACCAATAATTCTAATATTTACAGTTTTTCCCAATCAAAATCAAATAATTAAAGGGACCTACCTAAATTGAGTAAACTCTGACATCAGATAATAAATACTTCTATAAGGTGCTATCATCACATTCTTGTGTCACCATATAGTAACCTTGGCATCAGTCAGTCAGAATTTCAATATTTTTAAAATCACTGGATGCAATGAAGGAAGTCCTGTTGTACACTTTACAGTTTATTAACACACAAAACACAGAGTACACTAAAACACCACACAAACTTAATTATAACTAATACACTTGGCCTTTTGCCAGATTATATTAAATCATAACAATCCCACGTCAGCCTTAACTGGAATCCAAATACGTTCTAATGGTTTTTCCCTCGGGAAGGGACGATTACAGACCGAAATCCCCCATAGGGATTATTCCTTTTTCTCGAAATGAGTTACACCAAAAGCAATAAATTCTTATAATGGGATTTTTTTTCCCAGTTCATTATTATAATGTTGAAACTTTTTCTAATTCCCAACATCAATTATCAAAGGTAATTCTTTTCTTATAGAAAAAAATTGCATATCAGGTAGTTTGAAATGGTAGGATACTTTTTGACACGTCGAAAAAGCAAAAAATATCACTGTGTTCCAAGCGTCAAAACTTGCGTAATAAGTCAAAAATAAAAATCAAATATCAAACAAATATAAAGCTCATATTTAAATTTATATTAAAAAATATATGTGTAGTTGTAAATTCATAAATAAATACTGAAATGATAAGTTTAAAAATAAATAATAATAAGAGGGGAAAAAATGTAACATGTCTTGCGCGCATGATAAAATCTGAAAATTATATTTTCAGATTCAGAGGAAATTTTCGTGAAAATAAGTACATAATAGTTACCTTTATACTAAAACCAGAATATTTGTAAACAATATTGATTAAATTAAGAAATTAAATTAATAATTAAAAATAAATAAAAATTAAAAATTTTTTTAAAAAAATTTCAAAGTACAAAAACAAAATATATTTAAAAAATTAAATAAATAAATAAAACTAAATAAAATAAAATCTTACCTTTTTCTGATTTTAAGTTGTAGGTAATACAGAACTAAATATGTGGTGAACATTTCTTTTGATTGCCATGCATAGTTTTTTAATAACACTGCGCGCAGTATCAAAATTCCTCGTTTTGAATAAACGGGACGCAAAGTTTAATTATCATATGCAGTCTTAATATTGGGTGAGTGCAAAAGATCATGCGGAGTTTGAGAGTAAAAGTCACACAGTGATTAGGCAAACAAAGTTCTTTATTCAACCAATGATATATGTTCCACCATTTTCTATAATCTGTTTCCAACGTGCTGGCAGCACACGGATGCCCCGATCATAAAAACTGCGCGGTTTGGATTCGAAGAACAAAGACACGACATTTTTAAAGGCATTCAAACAGTCAAGTTTTTTTTCCATTTAAATGATTTTGCAGGCACCGGATTAAGTGATAATCAGATGGTGCGATATCAGGAAAATACAGTGGATGAGTTAGGACATCCCATTTTAGGCTGTCGCGAAACGTGTGGTCTGGCGTTGTCGTGATGATAGACTACGTCCTTGCGATTTGACAAAATCGGAAGTTTCTGTTTGATTTCTCGATTCAGATTGGTTAATTGGTGACACTACTTGTCCGAATTAATCGTTTGGTCAGCGGGGAGAAACTCAAAATAAATTATGCCCTTGCAATCCCACCAAACACAGTGCATCACCTTCATCGGGTGCAAACTGGCCTTTGCCATTGCGTAACCATGCTCACTTTCCTGTATCCTTGTGCGTTTGCGTTGAACATTGTTGTAAAGGACACATTTCTCATCGCCCGTCACTAATCGATCCAAAAACGGCTCGATTCTGAGCCGCCCGAATAAAGAAACGGCAGCAGAAATTCACTCGATTTTGTTCCTCTCGCTCAGAAAATGGAGCACCCATATATCGAGCTTCAAATCTAATCCCATGTTTTTTAAATGCTGAAAAGTGGTTGATCGGTCAACGTTAAGTGCTGTAGCAATATCCTCTGTTGAAATTCGCGTAGTATTCTGAACTAAACTACTCACAACATCGTAATCAATGTGTGAAGGTCGACCTGGTCGTGGCTCTCTTGAAGGTTAAACACTCTGCGGCGAAATTTTGCAAACCATTTTTCCACAATTCGTTTAGCTGGTGCTTGATCTTGATAAACATTTTGAATGTTTTTTTACGGCTGCTGCAACGTTTATTCCCTTCAGAAACTCATAAAGTATAACATGCCGTAAATGCACCTTATCGACACTCATTTTGAAAGTAAAATTTCTCGGAGCAGTTTGTATCTACACAAATTATTTTGTTTGAAATGAAAGCTGCACACGTCACCTTTCCAACGGTCAGTCTTATGTAGATGGCAGTATTAATGACAACACTTTTTGCCACTTCTAACGCAATCTATTGCACCTCCGCACGAACTTTTGCACTCACCCAATAAAACTGACATAATTTGTAAACTAATGGGATTTTTTAATTTTGGTTTTTTGCATGTTGTTCAGAAATGATTACAGAATCAAAATATGTATAAAAAGGAATTAGAAAATTTTGAAGCTTTAAAGGTATCCTACGCCCGCTTTTTATAAGAAGATGATGCAAATTAAAATGTGAAAAGCTTTTTTGAAACATATAAAAAGACAAGGTTTTTGACTAAGGTACCTGTACCCTATATGGACACCCTAAGGAAAATTGATTTTTTTTACCCTTGTATACACGTTATGGGACTCCAAAAATATATGACCACTCTCCCTGGACTGTTGACTATCATTATTAAAATTAGCGACCTTGTAATTATTCTGGTTTAATTTTAATGATAAAAACAAAAATTGTTTACAAGTGTCCATATAAGGAACCACCTGTCCCTATTATGGACATGCATGTCCATATTAGGGACAGGTGGCTCCTTATTGACGTACTACACAGGGTGTATGGAAGAGCCACTCTTCCAAGGGATTTTAGAGGAGAGGGGATAAAAGAAATATATCTTAAAGTATTGCGGGGTAGGAGGGGGGCACAGTAAATATCTTCAGTACATGCACTTTAGAAGGGGGTCATTTTCGGTTGTGGATCTTGGGAATCTAAGTCGAGTGATCTGTCTATCAGAGTGGCGAGTGAAATGAGCAATACCTCATCATCCCAATATGATTCAAAAGCTTTAAAAGCAGCTTTGTCCAAGAGCTGCAATTTAGGAGTCGTGTTGCTGGGCAGGAAGAAGAGTGTTACATTGCGCTTGTCTGCCTTTGTCACGATTTCTGCGTCCAAATGGGAACTGTCTCCATCAAAAATAAGAAGAGTGGGTCCTTCAGTTTTGAACTTAGCGAAATGTTCCAACCAAGTGCAGAATACCTCAGTGGTCATGCTGGCTTTAGGGGTCGTCATAACTTCTGTTCCTGGAGGCATGTTATCCGTCCATTCTTGTTTCATCCTCTTCCTTTGAAAAACACCATGGTAGGAATGCTGTGGCCGAGGGCATTACAGCAAGAAATAATTATTAAATTTTTTGCATGTTCTGGTGCAATAAATTGCACCCTTTTTGCCCATTTTCGTGCAAGAAAATTCTGTTGATGGTGGATAGTAAGCCGGCACCCTTTTTCATCCATGTTATAAATGTGCTGCGGTTGATTTACAATATCCAATTCTTCCAAGCACGCTTGCAGTTTCTGAAAATGATCAGAAACAATTGCCCGGTTCAGCTTCTGGGCTCTCCCTGGATTGAGGTTCTGAGACTTCCTTTTAGCAACAAGTGGGTTATTTTTCAAGAAATCTGGTAACCACTTCATTCCAGTCATCTTTGTGGCTTGGCTTAAATTGTGCTTCAAACCCATCTTTTCAGCATACGTGAAAATACTCCTTCGTAGTAATCTCCCAGTAATTGGCATGACAACATATGCTCGTTTAAATATTCTTGCACAAAGTTCAGCTTGCTGCTTTTCTGTGAGCATGAATTTGCGGCCCAACTTTTGCTTTCGGATTTGATAATTCATCTGGCCAGTTTTGAAAATTCTCATGAGAGTTGCCCTTGGAATCCTTGCTGCTTTAACTGCACTGACAAATGATGTCCCACTGTGTACGGCTCGAATGGCATTCTACAATTTTTCCTGTGTCCACTTGCCTCTTTTTTCGGCCCCATAATGAGCTGATTAAAAAATCTGAAAAAACAAACAGTGAGCACATATAAAGGAAAAATTTGACAGTTTATTCACAGGTAATTTGGATGATCTGTTTTATCTTTTGAATTTAAAAAAAAATGCTTTGACACCCTCCCCCCAGGTCCCACCTCACCTTAAAAATTAAAATTTCTCGATGCAAATTTTTTACATTACTATCTCAGCATCTGATTTGAAACATTTTTGCAATTGAAAACAAATATTTTAAGTAACAGTTCAGAAGATAAAAGTCGTTCAATTAATCACTGACAAACCTCTAAAAAGGTGTACTTCCAGACATAATTAGTAATGTAATGTGCGGATACTATAATTAAGATTAAAGATAAATATAAATATTATTGTATTATGAATTAGCTAAATAAAACAACATTAAACACATGTTTTACAAATTTGTGAATCTGAAGATTCACTTGCTGTATTTCCAATCTGGACATAAGGTGTCTATATCGGGAATCGAGCATCGTTTTACTAAATCTTGTAATAAATAAATAAAGAAAACATTTTAAAGCAATATATGCAATAGCAATCGAAAATATGTTTTATCAGCTTTCTAAAACACTCCACTTTCCAACATTTAAAATAATTTTACCATATGTAATAAGAATTTAAACTTACCTGTAATTACGATCAGCACACCACGAAACAACAAGTTTACTTCCAAATGGCGAACAGTGCCCTTTTTTGCACTTTCTAGGCTTAATTATCTTTTCGACTGCTTTTCTTCACGGACATGTAGCGCCATCACTCGATCAAAATTGTTATATTTAAAGATATTAGTATTGTCAATATTGAGAGCACTGTCCATATTGAGTACAAGTACCTTATTTTAAAAATAAATTTTACTAAAAGTATTTTCAAAAAGTTAAATATTTTATAAAAATTTTGAATCAAAGAAGCAACATTACAAAACTGAATCCTTAAAAAATTCGAATTTCTTCTTCAGTATTTAAATTTAATTTTATAAAATGCAAATAGTCAGAAAACACAAAAAACATTTATGCATTTCTAAATATTTATTTAAATATCGAATCATCATTTTACATTCCGTAGGAGAAAGCAAAATAATTAGGATCAGTTAAAATTTATGTTAAAAAATAAATAAAAGTACTCTTTAAAAAACTAAAACGACATTAAATTACAAAAAAAAAAAAAAAAAAAAAAAAAAACTTATAAAATGTACTAAATGATTATAATTTGAATGCATCCTATGTGGAATACAAAACCGTTCTATCTAAATAATTCCTTTCACAATGTTAAATAATTCGTTTCATTTAAAGTTTCTACTAAAAAATATGATTAAAGAAAATTCATAGAACAAACGAATTTTACATTTAAGAAAGTACTCGAAAATATACAACCGCACATGCGACTAATCATTTTATTGTTTTTATGTGTTCTACTATTTTTGTAAGACCTCAAACTTCAAAAATTATTGTTTTGTAAGTTAGAAAAGAAAATTCTGTTGCGTAAATTAAAATAAAAACATTGAAAATTTAAAAGCACGTCAGAAAAATTAAAAATAAAATTACATTCAAGAGTATAAAACAAAAATGATGAAAGTGACGTATGAGAAAAAGGAATGTAATAAAATAAAAGGAACTGCACTTAATTAATATATAATTTCTTTATTTGAGTTCAATCCAAGGGATTCCTATTTTTATTTTTAACTCCGATAATTATTGCCCCTCACATTTTAAACGAAGTGACGTATTTCTATAAATAAATAGCAATTAGTTATTAAAATATTTTCTGATGAAGGGCTTGGTAAAGCCCGAAAGTATTAAGAAGTTTTTAAATAAAATATACACTGTAAAAAAAAAAGGACTAAAATACGGAAATACTACTGGCAATCTAGACGCCAGTACTATTTCCGTATTTTAACAGAACTTTTTCCCGGTAAATTACAGAAAATTTTCCGTTTCTTAGGAATTTAACGGAAATTTTTCTGTAATTTACCGGGAAAAAATTCCGTTAAAATGCGGAAATAGTAGTACTGACGTCTAAATTGCCAGTAGTATTTCCGTATTTTAGTCCTTTCTTTACAGTGTATATTTTTAACTTGTAACATCACTTTTATTATTTTTGTTGCCTTTTAAGAAAAACAGTTAGCTTCTTAAAGTTCATATTGAATGTTTTATGCAAAAATGATCCCTTTAATTGTTTCTAAGATTAAATTTTAATCGAAATCTATTGAAAGACTTTCATATGTCATAATGATTATGAAAAGAACAAATAGTTTTAATATTTAAAATAGAGACTCACCAGTTTTTAAATATTTATTTAAATGTTGACATTTTTCTTAAGGTTAAAGTAAAATTATTGGTTTTATTTTACACTTCTATTAAGAAAAATACAGGGTGTCCATAAAAGAATGTCCCAGTTTCAATGGTACATTATAACATAGTTTAATTTAGATTATTTACAACAAATCATACATCAAATTGAATGTAAACTAGCCTAGTTTTTCTTACAAATGTTCAATATGTGCACATTTAGTTATACGGCACACATCCACCTAATATCCAATTCTTCCTACACAAGTCCGGAGTAATGGAAGCATTAGCCTGTTCAATTCTGTGTCTCAACTCTGAAAAAATAATTAGGTAGCGGTGGAACGTAGACACCATCTTTTATAAAGCCCCAAAGGAAAAAATCGCATGGCTCTAACAGCTTTTAAATCTGCAGCCCAGAAAAAAAAAGCTTTACGCTCCGGAGTCGCCATTTTGTGTATGTGGCACTGTAAGCGAGTCAGTAACATAGCAGTAATCACGCATACGCTTATCTAAGGCTAATTCCATGAAAACTTGTCATGTCTGTCACACAGCTGAAAATCGCTATGCTTGTTGTCCACCGTTATTTTCGAAAAGTTTGCTTCGCGTTATTCAATTAATGAGATATCTCCGATAAAAAAAGTTACATTTTTCCGTTCGAAAATAGTGGTAGCCAACAAGCATAGCGATTTTCAGCTGTGTGACAGACATGACAAGTTTTCATGGAATTAGCCCTAAAACTCTTTGAGTTACTCTTTAGTTGTGACCTTCAACCAGCACTCGACCACGCTTACAATTGATACTATTAAAATTTATAACTGGAACATTTTTTTATGGACAACTTCTATATCTTTCCGATAATTTAAAGAGCTTTATGAAAACCATGCTAGTAAACGAATTTCTGACTGATTATTTGAATTCTTTTTCATGAGTCATATTTATGCACAACTTCGCATTTCACAAAATTTTATTAAGAAAATAAATTCTTGGATGCACTTTCAAAAAGAAAAAAAAAAAGAAAAAAAAATTTCAGGAATATTTCTAGATATAAATAAGAAAAGGTGTTTTAAATTGTAAAAATTAAAAAATGCGTTTCTTACTTTTTTGAAAACAAACTTTTAATCAAACACTTTCCAAAATATTGAATACTTGATAGAGTTAACCCTTAAATGCATGATTTTTCAAAAATCATTGTAATAATGTTTTTCGGCTTTGATTTTTTAAATAAATCATGGGAAAAATACTTTAAAAAATCACATTTTGTTTTAAGTATAGTTTACGGCTAAAAAACAATTTGTTACTAATCGGCAATACTGGTATTTAATTGAAAAAATAATATCCCTTGATAAAATTGTATAATATTAAACACACAAGAATTTTAGGAACTATAAAAAGAAATAAATTTTACTTGCTCACTGCAGGTCAAAATAGGGTATTTTGCAAGCTTCCAAACAAAACAAAAAGAACAAGCAGCAACAATTGAAAAAATAAATCTATCTTTATTCTTAAACAGCACAAGTGTTGCCATCTACATGTTTAAAATCGATTTTATAATATTTTCAGAATGTATTTTATCGGCAACATTAGGTATTATAGTTCAATATTATCCTAATAGTATTTTAGAGCCTAAATTGGGTATGTTTCCGAAAAGCAACACTAGGCATTTAAGGGTTAAAATAACAAACAAGCAGTCTTAAAAAAAAAAAAAAAAAAAAAAAAAAAAAAAAACGAAGTACTGAAGAAAAGAAATAATTTGGACGTTCATACGTGAAATTTAATTTATTAAAATACTTAAGCAAATTATTATTTACACAGCAGATATATCCACCTTTAATTATTCATTTAAATGTTGAAACTTTTTTTTTTACAATCCTAAAGGTAATTGAAAAGAAATAATTTCATTTAATATTTCTGTTAAAAAATAACCTTAATACAGTTGAGGGAACTAAATTCGCCTTATAAAAACCGCTCTATAAATCAATATTTAAAATTGAGACAAACCAGCTTTATTTATTTTTATTTTTATTTATTTGTTTATTTATTTTTTGTTTTTAGTTAATGGGGCATAGGACCTTTAAATTTTTCAAAAATCAGTTTTCGTTTTTTGTTTTATTCTGTATTTTTAAAAATTTCTCAACAATATGCAAAAAGCCCATTCAAAAATATGCATTATTTCTTGAGTTATAATCATTTATAGGCGGTGAGTACAATTGAAGACCCGTAGATATTAAAACTTTAAAACGTGTTTTCTCTGATTAGTAAATCTGGAGTTTGCGCGCACTGTTACTTTCAAATTATATAAGTTACAGTTTAAAAATATTGTCCAAATATGCGTTTCTTTACAGTCGTCATGCTAAAACCAAAAAAAATTCACATGTTTTGGTTATTTATTTTTTTGCACTTGAAAAACTTAGAAATCTTTTTGAAAAATTTGGATTTTTTTTTTTTTTTTTTTTTTTGTGCTAAAATTAAATTTTAAAGAAACCTTTATATTACCTTTATTATACCTTTATAACCTTACCATATTAATTTAGAAATAGGTGTGTTATGTTCCTATTTGTGCAAAAATTGTTTTATATATGCATAATGTAGAGTTTTATCATGCGTGCAGCGCTTAATGATTTGATTTCACGCATTAGTGGGATGAATTTTTAAATTTCAGTATTAAATAGTAATTTTGTATGTACAACATTTATTTTTTCAGGATAATATAGTAAAAAATATATACTTTAGTCAGAAATAAAAAGAAATATCTTTATTGCATATTATTTGTGTTTTGGTACTTTGGAAAAGACGATGTTTTAATCGTTTCGACAAACTCAAAGGCCCTGTGCCCCCTTAAACTAAAATTATTGGTTTTGTGTTAAGCTTGTATTCAGGTAAATACTTCAAATATCTTTCTGACATCTTAAAGAGATTTATAAAACCATGGTATTAAATGAACTTTTGACTTATTATTTAAATTATATTTTATGCGTCATATTTATGCACAATATCACATTTCACAAAATTTTATTAAGAAAAAAATTTCTCAGATGCAGTTTCAAACAAAAATATTCAAAATTTCAAAAATATTTCAAACATGTAAAAAGGTAAAAAGGTGTCCTAAATTGTAAAAATTAAAATATGCGTTTTTAACTGCTCTAGAAACTATTTTTTAATCAAACTCTTTTTGAAAAGATTGCATGCTAATGAAACGAACAAACAGTATTAGAAAAATGAAGGGCTGAATTAAGAATTAACTTGGTCTTCAGTATTTGAAGTTTAATACATTTGAAGTTAAAATGCATAAGCATATGTAATTGCCTACGCAACAGATCTTCTCTAGCTATTCATTTAAATATTGAAATGTATATTTATTTTTAAAGTTCTTAAGATAATTTAAAATAAATAGTTTCATTTAAAGTTTACGTAAAAAAAACAACAAAACAACAACAACAAAAAAAAAACAACAACAATATATTTGACACAAACAAAAGCGGATTATAAAAAAAAGGCTCTATTTAAATATATCTTAGGATATTTCAATTCATTTTCATTTGCGATATTTATTCAAGATCTGAAATTCTATAGATATATGTAAAAAGATTTTTATAAATTAAAAACCAAAATGCTGACATAGTTCGTGTAGAAATATTGAATTTGTAAACATAACTCAGGTAGATAAAAAATAAAAGCTACTCTGAAATTTATAAAAAAAAAGTTTTCTTTAACTGCCTTAAAAATAAATTCTAATAAAGAAAAACAGAGACTCGAAAAAAAGAAATTAATTTGTTCTTTACTTGTCTGAAGTTTATTTTTGTAAAATGAACAAATATATCTGTTTTTACACAAGCGTTTCATTCGTTTAAAATTATATATTTATGTTTTTTTATTTCCTTAAAGGAAAATAATTGGTTTCGTTTAAAGTCTCTATTTGCAACTGAATATTTGAATCCTTTTTTCTGCCATATATATGTACAACCTCAAATTTCAAGAATAATCATTTTATAAAACCGAAAAAATTGTTAAATGTAGTTCGTAAAAAATATTCAAGTTTTAACTATAATTTTTAACGGATAAAAATAATCTAAATATATAACATAAAAAAGACGTATTTAACCGCTTTTAAAGAAATTAATGAATTTCTTTTCAAAGATTTGTATAAGAAAACAAACAAATAATCTTACCAAAACGAAGCACCAAATAAAAGAATTAATGTGATTTTCCCTGTTAGAAAATTAATTTTGTAAAATAGCTTGACAAATCAATATTTACACAAGGGATTCATTCGTTTCTAATTATCTCTTTTAATGCTGATTTCTATTTTTTTTTGTTTATATTCTTAGATAAAAGTAAAACAATTGGTTTAATTTAAAGTTCTTATTTGTGACTGATTACATGACTCTGCTTTATGTTCTTTATTTACATCCAATTTCAAATTTCAATGATAATTATTTTATAAACTAGAAAGTAAATTCTCAAATGTGTTTCGAAACAAGAATGCTAAATATTTTAAACAAATAAAGATTTTTTTTTCTAAAAATATAGGTTAAATAATTATATCTATCACTGCTTTAACAGCAATTTTCTAATTGGACTCTTCCCGTGAGTTGAATAATAAATAAATATTTCAATCAGACAACCAATCTTACAAAAAGGGGGATTTAATCAAAGGATAAATTTGGTATTTTCCATATGAAATTTAATTTTGTACAGTACTTGAAACAAATGAATGTTAACACAAGGGATTCATCCGTTTCTATTTATTTTATTAAAGTTTCAAGCTAAATAATTGTTTTTTAAATTCTTCAGATAAACGGTAACATAATTGGTGTCAAGGTGGATAAAAGTTTGCCTACATTGACACCAGTTTATTAAAAGCCTTGATAATAATTTGTATCAATTTCAAAACTCAATATCAGCTGTTCCCATCTACAATAAGAAAATTAACCGAATTTTTTAGCAACCCTGTATAGGATATGTAGATTTGTATCTATTAACTATATGCACGCCAAAATTCAGTACAATTAAAATATATGTATACTTCATTTGAAAATTTCCCTTCAGGAATTTCCTCTAATAAGGTGAATGGTACGTGGCTACTATTGTGCAGACCTGTATATGAGGTATAGAATTTATATATGACGAGTAACATACAAAAAATTAATTAAAATTAAAAGCGCATACTGAATTTTAAACCGTACACCCCATCAATTATTACTCAAAGACAGTACTGTAACCGATTTCTTTTGTGTGTCCTTGTAAATGAATAAAAAATGCCACGAATGGCCTGTTCTAACGTGATCGTAGTGAAATTCAGTGATTTATATCAGTTTCAATACATTTGAAATAGCGTAATGTCATTAGAATACTCTGCAAACAATTTTTCCCTATATGCCATAATTTAATGGAATACTTTTGAGTGCCCCTGTAATTGAACTGTTAATCCTAATTACTTCATATACAATACCCAACATTATTTGGTGACCCTAAATAACCTTTATCAATTTCATGAAAATCCGAGTATATTTACGGGAGTTAGAGCGTGGACAGATGGACGAACGGGCAGACAAACAGAATGCATAAACACTTTTCAACATTGTTGGAAAGTGTTAAAAAGGATAAACCAGTGCTTCCCTGGATTCCGAATATAGGTGAAAAACGTCATATACAGGGTGATTCTAAATTGTTTTTACAAAATAAGAGAGGTGATAGTACCCAACCAGACGAGCAATAATTACCATAGAACATGGTGTCGCAGTCCACTTATTTAGTCACAAATACAGGGTGTTCTGGCAATTCTATTTCAAAAATTTTCAAATCAAGAGATTGAAGCCAGGAGAGACCAAGTTAACTTAACAATATCTCAAAATTGCGGCCTTAATACTGAACAAAAATATTAAGTGTAAGTACTTATCTTACTCAGAATTTTAGGTTCTACAACTTTTGTACTGACAATGTTTTTGATAGAGTGAGCTGTTTTGAGATATTATTAAGTTAACTTGGTCTCTCCTGGCTTCAAGCTTTTGATTAGCGATTAAGGCAAAATTTTGAAATAGAATCGCGACCTTAAAGTTGAACAAAAATATTAATGATGGTACTCATTTTATTCAGAATTTTAAGCTCTACAACATAAGTATTGGCAATGTTTTTTATAGAGTTAACTGTTTTGAGATATTGTTAAGGTAATTAAAAAAAACGTGTTTTTCGAAAATAAGTGTGTACATATTTTCTAACATTCACCAAAGTACGAGGAAGAAAACATAGTACGTTCATTTTAGACCTAAACTGAAGGGATTAAAACGATTTCCAGTTTTCCCCTAATTAATTCTGAGTTCAACTCCCTGACCACGGGTCTAAAACTTTAAAGTGGAATTGTGACCTTAATGTTTAACAAAAATATTAAGTGTAGGTACTCATTTTACTCAAAATTTTAAGCTCTACAACATTTGTATTGACAATGTTTTTGACAGAGTTAGCTGTTTTGAGATATTGTTAGAGTATCTAAAAAAACGTGTTTTTTGACTATAAATCTATACATATTTTCTAACGTTCACCTACTACGAGGGGGAAAACCTAGCCTATTCATTCTAGACCTAAATTAAACGGATTAAAACAATTTCCAGCTTTCCCCTAATTAATTCCGAATTCGGCCTTTTCTTGCTCCCCTACTACTGGGCTATATAGATTGACTTTTAAAAAGTTACTTCCTCTGTTAATCTTTTTTTCTCAATTTCCTACCATAGTTAATAATTATACAGATCTATTTTCGTTTATATTGCATTTTTTTCGTTCCGGTTGCCACGCCGTAATAAACGGTGCAGGATTTTTTTTTTTTTTTTTTTTTTTTTTTTATTCAATGAAAAACATGCGTACTTTACAAGCTTACAAGCTATTTCTAGCTTATTTACAAGCTAGAAAATTCAGACCCATTCGTTATATTTTCTCACCCGACGTTCTTGTAATTCTGAACAGGTAACGCGTACTTTACATCTGTAAAATTTGAGAAATTTAGTATAAATGCGCAAAAATGACGCAGTCCCTTCATTTAAATGTATTTGGTCTGCATAAAACAACCACTATAATATAAACATTTCAATTTCACGAAAATAATTCAGGAGAAAAAATAATTTGCTAAATATCAATAAATTTCGATGAGACGCTGTCAGTGTTACATTAAACTTACTTAAAAAAAAAAAAAAAAAAAAAAAAAAACGGTTGCTATGTTTAATTTCCTATTTTATTGGTACACTACAGCTATATAACTATTGTAATATAGATATTTTAACTTCACGAAAATAATTCAGGGAAAAAAAATAATTTACTAAATATCAATAAATTTCGATGAGACGCTTTTAGTGTTACGTTAAAATTACTTAAAAAAAAAAAGGTGGCTATGTTTAATTTCCTATTTTGTTTGTACATTAAAGCTATATAGCTACTGTAATATAGATATTTCAACTTCACGAAAATAATTCAGGAAAAATATAATTTACTAAATATCAATAAATTTCGATGAGACACTTTCAGTGTGATGTTAAATTTACTTAAAAAAATTTGGTTCCTATATTTAATTTCCTATTTTATTTGTACACTACAGATATATCTCATTGTAATACCTTATAGGTAAAATAAGTGCTTTAATACTTTGCATGCAGTGGTAATATTTTCTACGATTTATATTAAATAGGAAATGAAACATAGCTTCCCTTTTTTATAGTGAGTTATTTTGAAACGAAACTTTTTGACTGACGTCACGATTGATAGCATCTGGAAAATGATACCATTTTCATGCAATCGGAGTAGAATTAGTTTTTAAGAAAGAAACGTAAATTTACATTTTAAAATGAAGATAACGAAATAGAATTTCATTAAATGTTAAGCCATTTGGTTGAACCTTTTCTTTTATTCTCGTATTGTCACAGAGAAACGTATATTGTTCCGTTACATTCGCCAAAGAATATGGGCATTCTCATTTATGAAGCTGAGGAATTTTATTATCAGTGCGTCAATATAACGACATTTTTTTTATTGATTTTTAAAGATTTATGGGAGCGAATGTATAGAGCCCCGTTACAAGACTCCCTTATCATAATAACATAATTAATAATCCGGAGAAAAGTCTGTGGTTGAAAATTTCCTCAATAATTGCCAACTTATTAACCCTTTCATGGCCAAGGCATTTCTGCTCCAAAAAAGTTCAAATAATTAATTCGCACCGCAATTCACGAACAAATTTATTTCAAAATAATCAAAAGCTCTTTTTCACGTATATTATGAGATCGAACTTGTACTAAAAAATTACTGATGCCATTTGGGCATTAAAATGAACCGTTTGCAGACTGCAAACGGTGCCCCTGAAAAGGTTAACTGAGTTTGGCCGGAGAGTTACACCACTTGGTGTATTATACTGGTAATACTTTGTGAACAAATGCGTAGGAAAAAATGGAATCTATGTGGAATATCATGTGGAATAAAAATCATGTGGAATCATGTGGAATCAAATGAAATATGTTATTGACAAAATTTTAAAAAATATTTTTCGAAATATATTTTTTTTCCTGATTAATATTATCATTATTTATTTCTATAAAGGACTACAGCACTAAACCATTTTTGTTTAACAGTAAAATTAGTTCACCTTATTAAAATAAATGTCTAGAACATATGAAAATTTTAAAATTAACAACTCTCATTTGTGAACCACAAACATACAGGGTATCGTAAAAAAAAAATGGGAAAAGACATATGGAAAACAAATTAAAAAATACTTCTGTTACTCATGTTAGATGGCAATAGTAGCAGAACAACCCTCTGGTTTCTGACCACTTGTACGGCTGCCAAATGAAACCTAGCGATTGCCAGGCCTGTTATTATGATAAGGGAGCCTTGCTCCGCTATTGTGATCTCATCGCCGTATTTCTACTGTAAATTGCATTATTTATTTTACGGGGAAGGCCACTATGGTTAACAAGAACAAAGCTGGGTGGTTCGGCTAGTAAATAAATAAAGACTAACAAAAATCAGACAGAAAAGCTTGTAGTAGTTTTCAAACTTTTCAGTTTTTTGACAAAATATTTTCAAAATATATTTCCGTTTCGAAACTAATTATTTTGTATTAATGGAAAGGCGAAAGTATAAAAATGCTGGGTATTCATTTGTTTAAAGTTATGATTTCAAAAATAGCACTTTATCTTGATAATAAAGAAAATTGAAGGAAATAGATGTGTAAAAATTAAATATAATAAATATATTATAAAATATCTACAACGATTAAGGAATTCTTGCGTTGAAAATTACGTTTTATTCCAAGGTAGAAAAATAGTTTTTAATAACTTTCATCCGAAAATATCATTTTATTGAGAAGAAAGTAAGGAAAAATTATCGAAATATTTCTGTAAATTTTAAGAGTTGGAAAAGTTTCATGGCTATAATAAAGAAAATCAGAGAGAGAGAAAAATCAAGAAACAGAGAATGAAACCGAAAAAGAATGCCAAAGCTAAGGGGGGGTTAGAGGGGGCATGTGCCCCGGGTGCCAGAACGAAGGGGCGCCAACTGAAGGATTATACCTTTGGAATGGATCATTTTCTTCTGAGGGACTGATGGCTACTATTATTATGAAACTGCCATTATAAATGAAGTGTTAGGCGAAGATGAAAGAGCAGTCGTAAAAAGTTAGAACTCAGATTTTCTGGTCAGAATGAGAAGGAAAATAAATGGCCATATTTATTTATTTTTTTTTTTTGAAAATCAAATTATGGCTATTTTTTTCTTCCTATTCTGACCAGAAAATCACAGTTCTAACTTTTTACGGCTGCTCTTTCATCTTCACCTAACACTTCATTTATAATAGCTGTTTCATAATAATAGAAGCCATCAGCCCATCAGAAGAAAATAACTCCGTTAAAGCGGAAACTCGGTTAAGCAGGACTCGTATAATCGGGACTCTACTGTATATTTCCTTTTAAAAATGATCTTTAGAATATTTTTGTTGGTGTTCAGAGGGGTGTCATGACCCCCATGACCTCTATCTTGGATCCGCCATAGCAGATTACGTAGTTCAGTATTATATATTTAAATTTTAAAATAAGTCGGCTATTAGAAAATTAGTAAAATCCTCTTTGTAAAATACTTTGTGGAAGAGGAGGGAGGGGGCGCCAAAATACATGCTTGCCCCGGGTGCAAAAAAGGCTAGTTTCGGCCCTGTACAAAAGAAGCCGAATTGACTTTTGCAATGTATCCAAATATTGAAAATGGAATTGTATGCTAATGCCAAAAAAAGCGTGAGAAACGATGGAGATTAATTGTTTTTATGGGCATTATTCCAAAGCGCATTTCTTGACGTATTGATTTTGACAATGATTTTTAACTTATTGGGAAGTTTCGAAAATTATCTTTTTAAACTGAAGTAGAATGAATTTACCCGAACTGACCATTTAGTATGAGTTTTAATGGGTTTTTATAATAAAATTATGGACGCATTAAGTTAAAAAATGAGATCACCTCAGTAATTGACCTCTTATTAAACACCGTAGCGACAGTAATTACCCAGTAAAAATTTCCAGCTTAAAATCGAAAATGGGTCGTTCTTTTTAAAAACTATACTGTTAAACGACATGTATACCGAGTAATCCAAAATTTCAGAAATATTTAAAAAATAAATCATTAACAAACTACAGAAGCTAGAAATATATCGTTTTCATTATGGAAATGCAAATACATTGTGCCCAATAAAAAACTTTTTAATGCCCTCAAATTTTAAAGAAACGGACGGTGTACTGAGTGCGCTACTCAGTGAAAAAACGTCTGTGAATTCAAAACTAAATACTTGATTAACGGTTGTGCTTCATTTACAATCTTTTCAATGCCCACTGTTAAACCAATGTTTGAGTTTGAAATTCGCAATTTTTTCTGCTCTGTTTCATTATTTTTATTGGAAGTTTACCAATGGTATACGAAAAATTCAGCATGTGTGTTTGTGCAATATGTACTTTATTTCTTAATGAATGAGTAATGATAATACGTCATACAATACTAGGAAACTTTTGTTAAAAATCCTAAAAAAAACATTTAATTTTGAGTTATGTAGTTCATTGTTTTTTTTTCACATGTAGAGACAGGCTCTTTTGTAAGACTTGTATTATCATCCTATCTCAACAGATGGCACCAGTAAAATCTGTAATTTTTTCCTTCTGCGGGCTCATTGGCTGTTTTTCCCCGATATGTACGATTTTTTATTGGGCAAGATTTTGACATTGTTAATCCAGCATATTTCATTTACATTCCTGACGATGGCCACGGGTGTGTGGCGAAGCTGTAAAAGATTTTAATGCCGTTAACGTTTTTAACCTATATTAAATGTTTTTACACCAATATAGTGGTTTGATATGTCATACAAGTCTGCTTTTTTAGTGTAGTTGTCGTATTTACTGCCATTTTTGACGACTTAGTTTTGAAAGAATATATAAAATAGCGATCTGAATTTTCAGAGTACAGCACAACAGGTAAATGTAATATAAAACACTGAAGTTTATACCTTTTACTTTTACTTTTACTGCCCGAGAGAGACTGCTCAGACTAGGAAGTGAGTCTGTAGAGCATAGATTGTCTCTACCGGTCCCCTTTATTGAGGTCTAAAAAAAAAAAAAAAAAAGTTACAAATTTCAGCCGTGGCTGAGCCCGCCAATACGCGCGACAGAGGGCGGAGTGGTATATATAAGATATAAATAAATGTTACATTAGCAAAATTTGTGAAACAAACATAAGGACATTAAATAATGCAGTGTTATACAAAGTTAGACAATATTATACAAGTTGCTGCGACCCAACATTGGGTACTGAATAAGGGAGAATCCAAGTCCCTGTCTCAGTGATGGAGTAAAACTGAAAGGTTACATAAGAAGTTGAAGATGTTTTTAAGCTTTGAGAGCAAAATCGGGCGCGATAAAATATTTGCTAACCAACCAACTGGAAGAACAGGAGGACGGCGGATATGCCAGCGAGCTGCTAAAAGACATTTATAGAAATAATGAGAGGCAACAGCATCGTCACCGCACTCACATAGAGGAGAAAGGGCTCTTTTAAACTTGAAGAGGTATGCTCCAAAAGGACCATGACCGGTAAAGAAAGCTGTAGTGGATGGAGTGAGCAGCAGAAGATCCAAAGATACTACTGGGACAAGATCATAGGTATATCTACCCTTATCTGAGTAGTCCCAGTAATCCTGCCATTTTTTTCATAAAATGAGCGCGAATATGTCTTTTGATGTGTGAGTGCGGTACTGGAAGTGAAAAATCAACTGATGGTTTAGCAGTTGCCTCCTTTGCCAACATATCTGCCGTTTCATTTACCAGGATACCCTTATGGGCTGAAACGTGGCTTAAATAGGTTTTCCAGAGAAGATATTTGAGAAGTGATTTAATCTCAATAACCTGGGGATTTGTTGAGCCAAACGAACAGATAGCCTGCAGGCTTGAAAGACTATCGCTAAAAATTGGAATTAAAAAATTTTGGTTTTTGTTGAGAAATCCACTCTAAAGCTTTAAAGATGGCAAAGAGTTCGGCTGTATATTTAACTTAACATCTTTGTCATTATGCCCTCTGTATTGTAACAATAAGAAAAAACTTGTTTTTATCTCAAACACACATTTGCAGTCAAGTCTTACAACGGTAATCCTTCTCTGATCATTTGTGAATGACTCGCTTTAAAGGTTGAAGTGGTCGAACTGCCGCGGGGATGATGAAAAATAGGCGAATACCCTAAATTGGTAAAAATGAAATAATTTCAACAGGAAATATCATTCGAAGAGCAGGATAAAAAAAAAAATCTCCCAGGAATCTGCGCGTCATGGCTGCCAAAGCTACCCCTGCTAGAAGATATGATTCAATTCCCAATGCTTTCACTGAGCGGGGTTTTTGTGGTAGTAAAAATCGATTTTGTGGTGTCTGTCTATTATTCCACGACGACTTATGAATGAATCCTTGAGATTTCGTACCCATTAAAAAATCCATTTTTGTAAAAACATTACAACATTTTATTGATGGACTAATACACTCTAAAATTGGGAGGAGTGAAAAGTTCAATCTTTAAAAGAGTGACAGGCATTTTCACTCTTTTTGAAGGGAATTTTATAAAAATACACTCCTGAAAGAGTGGAATTTTCCACTACTTAGACAGGAGTGAGATATTTCATTCCATTGTCTCGAGTGAAATATGTCACTCCGTTGTCGAGAGTGGATTATCTCACTCCACTGCAGTGTGAAAGTCTGGCATTATACACTTTTAAAATAATTTCCGTTCAACTTCGAACCAAGATATGGAGCAAAATAATGAAAAAGCACCAAAATATGGCACTTCTTAATTTTCAAGAACTCCATTTCACAATGTAAATTTCGAAATTACGTACTCCGTTACGTACTCTCGTTCGAAAACGCACTCCTTTTCAAGAGTGACTATTCGCTCTAAGCAAGAGTGAGTGTATTGATATTAATAATCAGCCAATCAGAATAGTCTTGTCTACGATCTTTTTTTAAGATAAGAGAACGACGTCCACTATTTTAGAATAAAAGTATATGGATATTATTAAGGGAACGTTTTGTCTTCATATAAAATTAAATGTAATTAATTCATAAAGGATACAGAAGAACATTCTCAAACAGCATTCGAAAGAGTTTTGCGGTTTGAAACTTCGTTACTGTTATCTGTAGTTTTTTTTTTTCGATCGCGAAACTGTATCTTCAAAGTTCAGTCATAATGCATTGCTTGTAGTATTACTTTCACTTGAATCTCCAGCCTGTCATGACAGATATACACAGTGAAATTCAAAGTGGTAAATAAAAAGTGTCTCATTTAAGCCAATACAACTCAGATTTTGGGACGAAAAATAAACCGAATTTTCTGTGGATTTCTAATTATATGTATTCATATTACTTATCAGCTAATCTGAAAAGCAAAAGTCTACGATGTTTTTTTTAAGATAAGAGAAAGCCGTCCATCATTTTCAGGATTAAAACATATGAATATTATTGTAAAGGTAAGACTTATTTAATTTTAACCTTTTATTCCTGGTAGAATTTGTATGTTAGGATTATGAGTTAAATAGCTGTGATACACGTAATTACTGGCATTAAAAAATAAAACATGATATGTAAGCATTGAAATAAAGTGTTTTTTTTGCCGGATATGAAATTTATAGATAAAACTGCTTTAGTATGTATTTTTTAATGTTCATAGTATCACTTATATAATATGAGATTGAATATATTTGAAAGAAATAAATAACTACTTTTTACATTAAAAATCTTTTTCAAACAATAAGAACAGTTACATATGCAGTCATTTTTATTTATTTCTTTCTTTCTTTTTTCTATTTCCGAGATCAATTTTTTCCTTTGAAACATACAAAATATATTTGGCTCATATTCCCAAAATACAATATAATACGGGAATACAATTCTTTAATTAAATATGGCTTATCCCATAATTTTCATGATTAAGTTAAGGAATATGTGTTTAAAAGAAAAATATAAACATATTCCACAGAACTTAAAAATTTAGTCTCCACAATGACAGATCACAACACACAAAAAGAAATCTTACACATTCTTAATATTTATATCAAGCTTTGAACTTATTTAAAAAAAAGATGTGAGTTGATAAGCATTGTGTTTTTGGTGGAAAAATTAAAAATATTTTAGAACAATAACGTTTCTGCAAAATAGCACTAAATAGATAAGATTTTATATTCAATACAAAAATTAAAATGAAATCACACGTTGTTAATCACACAACATCCATCTATTATAAAATTATTAATAAAACTTTAAAAGTAACTAAAATGCAGTAAACAATAACGTTTGGTTAGATTTAAATTCATTAGCAATGAATTCTGAGAACTGAATATTTCAAATTTGAGTTACACATGAAAAAAAAAAAAAAGAACATAATTAACGTACATTACAGTAATAATTTTTAAATACTAAATGGGTATCTGAAAAGAAAAAAAAATAACATTAACTGATTAAAATGTTGATTAATTACTTGCCTTTATGGGCATTTTAAAATTATCATATATTTATAGGGCATGTAATGAAAGCAAACAGAAGGGATAAGATTGTAATTTTTTTTTTTTTTTTTTTTTTTTTGGCGGGGGGGGGGGGGTGTTCTGTCAGTAATCTAATTCATGTATAACTTTAACTGAAATTTTCCTTAAAAGTTCAATTAGTCTTACAAACTATGAGTTAAATAAATATTGTGAATAAAGTATTTTATTCCAATCTTTACCTCGCTTGTACCTATTTTCATTGCATGCTGTAAAATATGTGATTCTTTTAAAATGCTCATAAAAGCAAAAAATAAAAAAAGAATTGTCTCCATAAAAAATGAACATTCACTCCTATGAAAGATTGACTATTCACTCCTACCAAGAGTGAAAACACGCACTCCTTTAGCAAGAGTGAATAGCCACTCCTTCGAAAGAGTGATTATCCACCCTTGTTTAGAGTGAATATTCGCTTCCCAGGAGTTCACACCAGGAGAAGTTATTCACTCTTTCAGAAAGTCAAAAATTTCACTTTTGCTCACAGTGAATAGTCACTCTAAAGAGGTTGGGCATATTTTGACTCTGCGATAGAGTGACTATTCACTACTCCGGAATGAATAGTCCCTCCTTTTTATTTAGAGTGTAGGTTCAAGTATCGATTTCTTTATAATATTCACCGATATTTACTATCCAGTTTAATATGTATTTAGTGCTGCGATTATTAGTTTATGCAAGGTGGCCATATTTATCCCATTTGTTTCGAAAATTATTTCCTTTTTTATTGTTGATTTCTATTAATTTCTTTACCCTTTCAGGGACGGCAGTACATTTCTCAAACCACTTAACTTTAATTCCAAAATGCTACAATTGCACCAGAATTTTTGTAAAAAAAATTCTCTTTATTATGAATGTGAAATATAGCTTTTTCTTATTTTCAAAGAAATTTGTTCGTAAATTCCGGTGTCATTCATTCATTCATTCATTTGAACATTTTAGCAGTGAAAGTTCTTTGCTCGTGAAAGTGTTTTAAAGAATAATATTCACCTTATTTAATCTGGTATTTAATGACGAAAATATTTAAACAAACAAACTTGTACCAATCAAATAATTTGATTTTTTTTTTTTAAATGCCTACTCTGCTTTGCAAGAAGTTCTACCATTCGGATGATATAATTTAGAGTAAATGTGTATGGAGTTGAAATTGAAACTTCACATATTAAAAGATACCCCCAAAAATTATCAAATAACGGATATTATTGAGGCTAACAAAAAAGACAGGCTACCGAAGTGCATTCCTGATATCTTTTTTTTACAGACCGCTAGATTTACGTTATGCTCTTTCCGTACACCTCAATTGGTGTATTCGAGGACCACGTGACTCCAGCGGTCTCTAAAAAAAGATACCTGGAATGCACCGCGGTAGACTGTCTTTTTCGTTAGCCTCGTGATATTATCTACATCACAAAAATAAGCATTCTTTTAGTACTATTATTGTCGAAATGAACCTATGAAAAGGTAAGTTTATTCATTCTAAAGATTCTGTAAAAATAACAGATGTATTACCAATAAAAATAAAATGTATTTTTTCGATCTTCAAACTTTTTATTATTATTATTATTAATATTATTATTATTGCACATTAAATACTATTCAAGGAAACGCTATATGAATTATGGCATATACTCGTATTTATCACACAAGAAATTTACAAAAAAGATCTTTTGGAGAGAAATCAGGAATTTTCCTGAATATTTTAAGCGTTATCCAAAACTTTCAAAATGTCTCAACCCCACTCCATATCAGTATTTTTTATGCCAGTTTGGTTTACATATAGAAATAAAACCATGCATCGAATTTTATATATTTGAACATAAAAGTGAAAAAATATTTTCTAAATTTTAGAAAATGTTAGTATTTTTGCATC
Source organism: Maratus speciosus (assembly GCA_963932465.1). NCBI lineage: Eukaryota > Metazoa > Arthropoda > Arachnida > Araneae > Salticidae > Maratus > Maratus speciosus. The sequence continues at coordinate 476,953,867 of OZ010795.1, read as the reverse complement.
ATATTTCAACACATACCTACCTTTAACTTTTCCAATTCTATTTAGTTTCAGAAAACTATGCATAGTTTTATTTATGTAAGTAAACAAACTGGCATAAAAATTACTGGAGATTTTAATTAATATGAAGTGAGTTTGGGAATTCCTTACTTTTCTCCAATTTTTTTTTTAATTTCTTGTGTGATAAATATATGCCATAATTCATATGGTGTGCCCTTCAATATTATTTAAGGTGCAATTAAAAATAAATAAAAATATGAGGTTGAAGGTCGCTTGTTACCTTAAGAAGTAATCTATCTTTCATATACATAAATTTAAATAACATCCCAAATATATCTATATCATTCATGTATATTGAAACATGTTTAATTTTAACAAAAATATAATATGACTTTTAAAAAGCGTTAAATTTCTACACATTTGGCTAAAAGTTTGATATTTTATCTATATCTATACTCCTATTATAAAGAGGAAAAAATTGTTTATTTGTCGGAGATAAGCTCTGGAACTACCGAACCGATTCCAAAAGTAATGGTATCAAAATGATGGTGTTAGTCCAACTTAGAACATAGGCTATATCTTATGTCGGTGCCACTACCCCAAAGGGGGTGTAGGAGCAAAAAACGTTCTAAAAATGTGACTTTAGTGTTACTGAAGGGCTTAGAAATATGAAATTTTAAATATTAGTTAATTATAAGATATAAATGATGTCTAAGAACAGTTCTTAAACAATTCGAAATTTAAAAGGGTTGAAAATGCACAAAAAGTGTTCTAAAAAACGTTCTAAATGGTAGTTTCTACACAATCTCAGGAAATACCAAACCGATTTAAAAAGTATTGGTGTCAAAATGATGGTGACAACGCTTGCTCCAAGATAGGCTATGTTTTATGTCGGTGGCACTACCCCAAAGGGGGTGTAAGAGCAAAAAACGTTCTAAAAGTGCAATTTTAGCGTTACTGAAGTGCCTAGAAATATGAAATTTTGAATATTAGTTGCTTATAAGATATAAATGATATCTAACAAGGAGAGGGCCATCCTTGTTAATCACAGATTTTGATTATTTTAATATATGTTGTAGGGTAGAGGCCCCTTAGTGTCAGGTTCAACGGATTTTATCCAATGCTCCTTAGTTCTTGAGAAACCGGGGGGGGTGTCTAATATTAGTGCACAACTTAAATAATTACTTTGCTACAACAGTGATAGGTCAGTCGTAGCTCAGTTGGTATGGTGTTAACCGGCTGATTGGCGGGCCCGGGTTCGATACCTGAATGCGCTACATTTGTTTTTCTCATTTTTTTGTTTTATAAATTTACTTGTAAATATAACTTAATACTCTCACTGTCAATTAAAATTTTTAATATTGTATATCAATTATAATTTTAACCTATTTAATTTTTTATTTTTAACTGAATAGTTGTAATAAAACATCATAAAACTGTTATTTTTTTTTTCTTTTAAATCACTTTTAAAATGTATTTCATATATTCTTTATCGTTGCAATGATATTGAGCAACTGTGTCAATTCGTGATTTTAAAGAAACATCATTTACGCATTGGTTTAACAAAGGAAGTCAATGAGATAATACTATTATTCTGTTTTTAAAGTAACAAGCTTAATCATATTAAAAATTAGCATCAGAATTAAATTACAACCGATTTTTTGCATATTAAAGATTTTTAAATTTGTAATAAGTATGCTTGCGCTTTCAATTATTTTGCTTTCCCCTTTATCTTTTTTCTGCTTTTATTTTATTTGAATATTCCCTTTTTTTATCATAACTAGATGGCAAAACAACAGTATTTGTCACGATTTTGGAATTTTTATCATTCAATAATAGATCCAATTTCTTTTTAAACCTCTTTAATGGATGAGAAATGATAGCTTACAAATAAGAAATGATAAATTTAAGTTTGTTAATATTATAATTAATGTTTGGTGTTAAAATTCTTAATTGAAATTATTAAATTATAATTTTAACTATATTTATAAAATAAAAAACGAGAAAAACAAATGTAGCGCATTCGGGTATCGAACCCGGGCCCTCGGATCAGCCGGCAAACGCCATGCCAACTGAGCTACGACTAACCTGTCATTTTTGCTGCGAAGTAAGTATTTAAGATGTCTACTAATATTAGACCCCCTGGTTTTTCAAGAACTACGGGGCATTGGATAAAATCCGTTGAACCTGACACTAAGGGGTGTCTACCCTACAACATATATTGAAATAATCAAAATCTGTGATTAACAAGGTTGGCCCTCTCCTTGTAAGAACAGTTCTTAAACAATTCGAAATTTAAAAGGGGTGAAAATGCACAAAAAGCGTTCTAAAAAACGTTCTAAATGGTAGTTTCTACACAATCTCAGGAAATACCAAACCGATTAAAAAATATTGATGTCAAAATGATGGTGACAACGCTTGCTCCAAGATAGGCTATGTTTTATGTCGGTGTCACCACCCCAAAGGGGGTGCAGGAGCAAAAAACGTTCTAAAAATGCGATTTATGTGTTACTGAAGGTCCTAGAAATATGAAATTAGAAATATTAGCTACTTATTAGATATAAAGGATTTCTAAGAACAGTTCTTAAGCAATTCTAAATTTGAAAGGGGTGAAAATGCGTGAAAATCGTTATAAAAAACGTTCTAAATGGTAGTTTCTACACAATGTCAGGAAATACCAAACCGATTAAAAAAATATTGATGTCAAAAGGACGGTGACAACCCTTGCTCCAACATAGGCTATGTTTTATGTCGGTGCCACTACCCCACAGGGGGTGTAGGAGCAAAAAACGTTCTAAAAATGCGATTTTAGTGTTACTGAAGGGCTTAGAAATATGAAATTTTAACTATCAGTTACTTATAAGATATAAATGATGTCTAAGAACAGTTCTTAAACAATTCGAAATTTAAAAGGGTTGAAAATGCACAAAAAGTGTAATAAAAAACGTTCTAAATGGTAGTTTCTACACAATCTCAGGAAAAACTAAACCGATTTAAAAAGTATTCGTGTCAAAATGATGGTGACAACGATTTCTCCAAGATAGGCTATGTTTTATGTCGGTGTCACTACCCCAAAGAGGGTGCAGGAGCAAAAAACGTTCTAAAAATGCGATTTATGTGCTACTGAAGGTCCTAGAAATATGAAATTAGAAATATTAGCTACTTATTAGATATAAAGGATTTCTAAGAACAGTTCTTAAGCAATTCTAAATTTGAAAGGTGTGAAAATGCGCGAAAATCGTTCTATAGAACGTTATAAATGGTGGTTTCTACACAATCTCAGGAAATACCAAACCGATTTAAAAAATAATGGTGTCAAAATGACGGTGACAACCCTTGCTCCAACATAGGCTATGTTTTATGTCGGTGTCACTACCCCAAAGGGGGTGCAGGAGCAAAAAACGTTCTAAAAATGCGATTTTTGCGTTACCGAAGGGCCTAGAAATATGAAATTTGAAATATTAGCTACTTATTAGATATAAAGGATTTCTAAGAACAGTTCTTAAACAATTCGAAATTTAAAAGGAGTGAAAATGCGCGAAAAGCGTTCTAAAAAACGTTCTAATGGTGGTTTCTACACAATCTCAGGAAATACCAAACCGATTTAAAAAATAATGGAGTCAAAATGATGGTGAAAACCCTTGCTCCAACATAGGCGATGTTTTATGTCGGTGCCACTATCCCAAAGGGGGTGCAGGAGCAAAAAATGCTCTAAATTGCGGCTTTTGCGTTACGGAAGGCCTAGAATCGTGAAATTTGGAATGGTAGTTAGTTATAATATATCAATGATATCTAAGGACATTTCCTAAAAAAATCGAAATTTAAAAGGGGGTCAGAATGCGCAAAAAGCGTTATAAAAAACTTTCTACATTGCGATTTCTATGCAATCTCAGGAAGTACTGAACCGATTTCAAATATAATGGTGTAAAAATGAAGGTGACAGATCTTGCTCCAAGATAGACTATATTTTATATCTGTTTCCGCTACCCGAGAGGAGATGCAGGAGCAAAATACGCGAAAAGCGTTCTAAAAACGTTCTAGATGCCGATTTGTCGGCAATATCTCAGGAAGAATGAATCTGATTTCAAACGTAATGGTAGGAAATTGATGTTGACAGCCCCTGCTCTAACATAGACGCTATTTTATGTCGGTATCACTATCACCAAGACGTTGCAGGAGCAAAAAAGCGTTCTAAATTTCGATTTTTGTGATCGGAAGGGGCTAGCAACTTAAAATTAGGCAAGGTACATATTTATTGTCTATAAATGATCTTTAAGAACAGTTTCGAAAAAAATTGGAAATTTAAAAAGGGGTGAAAATGCGCGAAATGCGTCCTAAAAACGTTCTAAATTGCGATTTCTACTCAATCTAAAGAAATACCAAAGCTATTTCAAAAGTAATGGTTGCAAATCAATGGTGACAGTCCCTGCTATAACATAGGTTATATTTTGTGTTGCTGTCACTACCATCTGAGGGTTGCAAAAGCAAAACATGTTCTAATTTGCGTTTTTTGCACAACTGAGGGGTCCAACACTTTGAAGTATGGCATGGTTTTTACCTACAAGATGCAACTGCTTTCTAAGAACAGTCGAAAGAAAATTCCAAATTTAAAAAAAATGAAGCGAGTGAAAAGCGTTATAAATTACAATTTTTAAGCAAACTTATAAATTACCAAACCGATTAAAAAAATAATGATGACAAATTTTGGTGATGGAACCTGCTCAAACATAAGCTATATTTTATGTCTGTTCCACTATCACCAGAGGGTTGCAGGAGCTAAAAACTTTTTTAAATTGCGATTTCTGTGATACTGAAAAGGCTAGAAACTTTAAATATGACATGGTAGTTACTTATAAAATATAAATGCCCTCGAAGGAACGTCGAAAATAAATTCGAATTAAAAAGGGGTGAAGCGAAGTGGAGGTGTCAAAAGCATTCTAAAAAAGTTCTAAATTACGATTCTATGCAAGTTCAGGGAATATAAACCGATTATAAAAGTAATAGTTGCGAATCAGTGGTAACAGTCTCTGATCCTACACAGGCTATATTTTTGCCGGTGATTCTACCACCTGGGGTTCACAGGAACAACAAACGTTCTAAAAAAGGGTTTTAAAAGCTTTTTAAATTACGTTTCTGTGGAATATTAGGAAATAACAAACCGATTTCAAAATTAATGTTGGCAAATTAATGGTGACAGTTCCTGTTTCAACATAGCCCTTTATGTTGATAGAGGTGGTAGGACTTGGATTTCGACATGATGGTTAATTTTAAGATGTAAGAAGATGGTTTCTAAAAAATTCAAAACTTCAAATGAACACTGAAATGAGCGTATTAATTGAGCATAAAAGTTTCAAAATATTTTCTAAATTATCATTTATTTAGTTTTATTTCATTTTATTAATTTAAGTCTCCTTTCTGCCTAATACAGTGTAATAATGATGTTTAGTCAAACTGTGTTTTAAATAATAATTTTTGAATTATTCCTAAAAGTAATAAGTAACTTTTAATAAAATAAAATATTACCTTTTAATAAAATAAAAATTTAGTTAGTACCTTTTGTTAAAAATTAGACATATAAATATCACTTGGCATATTTCAAATATTACGCGAGCAAAGCCGCGGGGTTTGCTAGTCTTTTATAAAACTTACGAAAAGATAAAAATAGCTCTTAGCTATTAACCATACTTTGTTTCTTCTATATACTAAAAAAACTTAATGTATTGGTTGAGCACTTGGAATATCCAAGTCGACAGCACTTCTCAGAGACATAGGATGACTGCTCCAGTAGTTGATACCCCTCCAGTAGTTGATCAAATTTTTGAAATATTGCACCATTTCAGGCGGAAATGATTTTTACACCTGGCACTAGACATAGTATTCTTGTTTGAATGTTACAGCACCTGTTGTCACATTGTTGTCAATTGCCTGCTGTAAGAGGAGCCGTTTTATGAATTTTTTTTATTAGAAAATGTAAAAATTTAGTTTTTGATTTGTAGGAGACCATTACGCTAAGTTAAAATAATCCACTTCCATCTTGCTTATTTCAAATAATAGTTTTATATGAATTATTGTTCATCACAGCTTAAGCATGATATTTCAAACATTAATTTTTGAATTTTCGACTGATTTCTTCGATTGATCAACTACTGGGTAAATGGCAATTAAAGAAACTATTTACTTATAATTTTGTTGCTATTTAATTTCAGCAGATTTCATTTTTGCTCATTATAGGACATTCATTAAGGGTTGTAGCAATCGTGTTAGTTTACTTCTAAAATTTAAAAGGAAAGAAATATTATAAAAAACCCGTAGCAACCACCTTATTTGATCAACTACTGGTTCCGTCACCCTATTATTCTTACATTTGAGAAGCGACATGCCTGAATAAAATTCAGATTTATTATAAGGCGTAAATTTATTCGGAATGGGAGGAATATTTCCATTTCTATTTCATGTCTAAGATTTTACAGCGAAAAATATCTATCATATTTTTATCCTTTTTAAATTATTTTTTTTCAGGAAGAAAATTTAGAAATCTGTTTAGAAACTAGCTGCATGCACCCTTCCTCCCCGACATTGTCCGGGCACCTGATAATAACCTTAAATAAGGTTATTATCAGGTCTGATTGTATTAGGTCTGATATTTGTCTGAGTTTATATCTTAAACCCAATTTTGTATGAATTTTTATTTTTAAATGAAAAATTCGTCAAAAAACTATTGCTATTTAGAGGTGAAAGATGTCGCAAGAAAACTTTTTCTTGTTTTTTTCACGTAGGGTAATTTCGTAGTTTAAAAAAAAAAGTTCTTTTTGTCCGAACCCTTTAAAATTTTTATCTGTTACAAATATAATGTTTTTGCAACATGTATAGAACTTTTGGTAAAAGATTCATATCTAGCTGTCAAAAAAGTATGTTTCCTTCTGGCTATTTTTTTCACATCGAGTTCTTTAATAAAACAACAACAAAGTTCTTATCACCCCAACTCTCTGAAATTTAATTCCTTATATGATATAAGTACATCGAAGTCCTCTTTAAAATTTCATGGAAAAAAAATTCGGAAACATGAGCTGTAGCTGCTCCGAAACAGCCCACGGTTTGGCATTTTCGTCAAGAATTACTCAGGTTTTTTTTTTTTTTTAAATTCTACTACTTGTAAGAACGTTTCAAAATTTTTATGGGTGATGTAAAACTGGTGTGCTAGTAAAAGATCGTATCGAAGTACCGATGATTATATACTTTTAGTGTAGAAAAAATATCGACTTTGCGAAGCGCAAACTGACCTGCCGTCACAAATTTTTTCGAATGAGTAAAAGTCATTGTCATTTCAATATTTTTCAAAATCGATTTCACCGTCGAAGAGAAGAAGGTATCAGGTTTAAATAGGTATTTTTTTTTAACTGTTCGGGATACTGAAAAAAAGGAAGATTTATTCTTAAATTTCGCACTTTTACGTCTTAAACGGTGCAATCAGTGCGAAAAAATATTGTTGTTAATACATTGAAAAGCGCTTTTCAAACAGAGTTGTTTTCATGGTAGACTTTTTTCTCCCTGAGTGCGACGCTCCACTAGGGCGGTCTTTCAGAGGTACCGATTCACAAAAAACATCTATTTAAAGCTGATAACTTGTTCTGTTCGACGGCGCAATCGGTTTTGAAAAATAAGAAAGTTAGTTATTTGCGATTGCAGGTCACGTCGCTCCTCACGATGACGATCTTTTTTTACGATAAAAATAATTAAATATTGGTATTTAGGCAAAATCTTTTTGAAGTACATCGACAAACCATATAAAACACCGGCGGATACCTATAAAAATTTTTAAATGTTCGGACGAGTATTAAAATAATAATAACAAATTCTGAATTGAATTCAATGAAAACGCTAAAACGCGGTTTGTTTTGTTGCGGTTTCGGCATAAGTTTTCACTACTAAATAAGCATATTTTTTCACGAAATTTTAAAGAGAGCTTAATCATAGTTATAGTTATAACCGATTAAAATTTTAGCGAGTTCGAGCGATAAGAATTTTTTTTGTTGTTATGTTAAAGGGTCCGAAGAGAAAACAAAATTTTAAAAAAAGTGACAAGAAAATTTTGTAACAACTAGATATCAATATTTTTCACGAAATTTTAACACGAACTGCAAACACGTTTTATTTATAACAAAACTTCACCGTTTTATTTATTAAAAATATAAAAAAGTTCGGACGGCAAGAACTTCTTGTTCTTTAAAACTATGAAACGATCCTACATTTAAAGAACAAGAAAGTGTCTTTTCACAAGCTTTTTTAACACTAAATATCAATATGTTTTAGCAAACCTTTCAATTAAAATTGTAAGTTCATATAAAATCGTATTAAAGATATAAACATACGAATCTGAGGTTTATTTAAGGTTACTATTATGGGCCCGGGCACCGCTGGGCAGGTCAGTTAGTATACAATGTTTTTTAGAATAATATCAGCAACACATTCATTTTTTTTTTTTTTTGACGAATACTTCCAATCCAGTTAGTGGATATTCAAATCATGTCAATGAATGTGGTAGGACACACAAGAAAAAAAAATTCTACTTGTAAAAACTGTAAAAACGATGGCAATGCAAACGAAATTTATAAATTGATCAAAAAAAAAAACTTACTTGTTGAAAAGTAAATGCCATATAATATGATTTTGTAATATTTCATAGACTTTTTCAATTTTGTCTGCCATAGTATTTCCGCCTTTTTGAATTTCTGTTTTTGGATATCAGATTTGTAAACAACATATTAAAAAACCTACCATTTACTCGCTTTCGAAAAAACAAATTACCTTATTTCAATCGATTTTTTCAGGTTTTTCGATATAACACAGGAGGAAAAAATCACAAATACAGTAGACTCTCAGTTAACGGGGATCGGATTATCCGGGTTGCGGATTAACCGGGACAGTAAACATATCATCGTTTTGGATGCAATTTATTATGTTGATGCTGCATGGAAAGAGTAAAAAGCACCAAAGTTGAGAAATAATGGAGGACAATTTTATCGGATGAAGAAAATGAAATTCCTACAGAAGACGACAATAGGGTACAGATGTCATATTCGCCCCATATTGGCGCGATTTTTTTTTTCGGTTGCCAATTTGGCGAAAACATGAACAGCATAAACAACATAATCTGGGTTACCACATCAAGCAAAATAACGACACTTTGACGCAAGTTAAGTACCTGTTGCCTATATGATATTGGCGACAGAAAAATTCGCGCCAATATGGGGCGAATATGACATCTGTTCCGACGATAGTACTGATTTCTGGAGAAAAAATCTTAGAAGATTTGAGAAAGTTAAACTGTTCTGGAAATGTGGACGAAGAAGCAGGATGGAAGTTCAAAATAGAATAACGGAGATTCGAAATTAGAACGTCACGAAATTTTAAGGGGGTCTCAGGACTCTTAAAGCTCTAAAATTTTCGCAATTTTAATTTTTTTAGATGTTCAACTTCTATGTTTTCTGAACATTTTGACATAATTGTTATCTTAAAATTCCCATTAGAACAGAAGTTATGGCATTTAGAATTATACTCGCCCAATAGCTGAAGCGGTGTTTCCAAAACTTTGAAGCCATTTTTCTCCAAATGACGTTTTTGGGCATGACGCGCACGATATATCAAAAACTTCTGAATATTTTTTCATGAAATTTTCAAAACATATGTTTCATATCAGTCTATATAAACTGAACCTAAAATTTCCTTTTTATTGTAAAAAGAAAATATTTTTTAGGGGTTTATATTGTTGAAATTTTCTAAATTTTGCATTAGCTAAACACAACTTTGTATTAAAAATATAAAAATGCTTTAAATACAAATTTATTTAGGTTCAGTGTAATTATTATAATCTCAGGTATAAGTAGGCACCAAAATTTTCATTCTAATTGCAAAATTTATTTTGTAATCGTGCGCATAAGCTGTTATGCCGATTTTCTGCTCATCAAATGTCTGACAGTTTTGAGCCCCCTGTAAATGCTAATTCTGCATCTTGCAATTTTTCAAATATTTCAAATGAAAGAACATGCATCTTTCATTCCCATTTAAAATTGTGTCTTAATATCAAATACATTTTATGATATTAAATGTTGAAAATGGTCCTTTTTTTTTCATTTTTTCCAATTTTAAGAGTCCTGAGACCCCTTAAGTGACGATGATATTGTGTCGTGTGCCGCTTGTGGTTCAGAAGAAACAAGGAATTTCAAAAAATGTCCTAAATGTGATGAAGAAAATCTTATAACTCATCAAAAATCAAGTTGCGGCAAATAATTAGAACACAATGAGGAGTTACTTAATTACTTGGAGTAAAAATGTGAAAGCACACCTGCTGGAAAAAAAATGATGTTGAAAAATTTGCGAAGTAAAATTCGTCGAAGAGTAAATAAAAAAATAAAACAGATTCCTATCATTTCATTCTTCAGAAAACAGTGAGCTAAACTATATTTCTAGCTTTTTTATTATACTTATTGTAAATTTAAATAACATTAAAATTTGTGCTCATTCTCTTTCTTTTGTATTAATAAAATTATTAATATCCTATTGTATAATAACGTGACATTTTCTGTGCTTTTTCCAAAAATATTCAGTAAGATTAGTACAAATTCGATTATCCGAGATATTCGCTTATCCGGTACGAGGCATTTCCCGACTATTCCGGTTAATCGAGAGTCTATTATAGTTATTAAAAGTTTAAGCGAAAGAATGTTTCGCGTTTTCCCTGATATTTCATTTTGAATAATTAAAAGCTGTTACTGGGTATAAAAAGATTCTTTTCCTTCGTAAATACATTAATTAAATACAATGAAATCAAATCATCAAAATGCAAGCCATAAAAAAAAATTTTGATAAAATTGATTGATAGCTGAGGAAATAATAATAAATGAATATTAATTATAAAATAAAAAATATTAATTTAATTGTGCAAATTCATTTTAATTAATATTCCTTAATTCAAGCATTAGAACTGTTACATATGATCTATACAGGGGTCGCAGCGTCTCATATACAAGGTTATTCGAAATAACGTCGCTAAAATGAAAAGGGCAAAGCAGAAATACAAAAAGAATCAAAAATCACATAGGAAGATGGGGTCGCAAACGGAGTTTGCGAATTATATGTAATACAAGAAGAATAAACAAGAATCCTTCTACATCATTTTATTTATACTATATTTCCTCATATGTTGCACATTTATGACGAATACTACTACAGGAGATGTTCAAAGTTTTTGCCAGACACGTGAAGATAAGCATTACATCGACGCTGCGTGCACTGGCCCAACATCTCAAACATATCATGTCGACCCCAAGTTCGTATGTGTTTTTGATTATTTTTGTATGCCCGCTTTGTTATTTCATTTTGGCTACGTTATTTTAAATCACCCTGTATATATGTATTATATATTCAATACCAGTACATCAAAATAAAATTTTCTTTGTAGATACTTATTGTGCACGTTAACGATATCCACCACGAAGATTATAGATTGAAAATACTGGTAACAAATAGATAAAAAAATATAGGACGCTGCGACCACTGTCTATTCAAATTTGCTCCTTTTTTATGATTTTTAATTTACCAAATAATTCCCTACGTTATTCAATTTTGTGAGAAATTGATGAACTATTTTAAAATTACGGCTGTTTTCAATTTCTGAATTCAATTTGAATTATAATTTCGTACACAATTTCCAAAAATTGAATGAATAAATTTTAAACGTAAATTATCTTTTTCCGATGCAATATAGTAGAAATATGCGTAAAAGAGTTTTACTAAAACACAATTTACATGTTTTTTCCAGCATTTAATTAAAAAAATAACATTAAAAACTGTAAATTAAACTGGATGTACTATGGGGAAATAAACATTTGTAAAATTCTCTTTTCACTTACAAATATTTTTTGCGTATTTCAGGTGTTGAATAATGTTATGAAAAGTTACATTAAATCCTTTCTATCAGATTCTACTGATTTTTTTTTTTTTTGGTTATATGTAAGTCATTCAAATCCATATTACTATTTGAAAAAATTTAAAATTCATAAACCAAGTAAAAGTTCTTTAAAACCTCATGCCAAAAAAGATATCATGTGTGTGTTTAATGCATTCAAAGTATTAAATAAGTGAAAAAATAAAAATAAAACATTCTTCAAAAGTGTTCAATGTTCATCGTGAAAATCATGCCTAATTCTTTTCACTGCAATTCACATTCCCTCCCCCCCAAATATTTCTGTTACTATATATTAAAGTAATGTGGCACAGAACTGTACTATGAAAAATTCACTTTTTTTACGCTTTCTAGAAAGCGCAAGCACGTGAATTTATTAAAAAATACATAATTTTTGCTCTGTTTCTTTTCTAAGGTAGAACAAAAGGAAAGAAGAGATGAAATATTGTTTTAATTATCTCATTAAGATTTATAAATTCATTTCTCAACGTTTAATCCTAAATTAATTAATTTAAAACTATTATTTGATAAAAGAATATTTAAAAAAAAATTATTACGCTCTTCCTTTATAGATTCGTAATTATATAAATACGTAGCACCTATAGTCGTCATTCAGTCTGACTGTCTGTCCATCCGACCGCATATAACAGAGCAAAAACTACCCAACCGAATGGTCTAAAATTTTAAATATCTAATTAATGAAAAATTTTGTCGAGTTATTTTAAATTTTATGAAAACTGGATGTATAGTTTGATTATAGGGGCATTGAAAAGCATTAACATTATGGCCAATGGGAAAAAAAAATTATTTCAAGTGCATTTTAATAATGTTACACAGCCTTTCGAATAGAATGAAAGCGATATACTCTTATGAAGTGTACTAAAATGTACATTCAGTACAATATGCGGTGCAAAAACTATTTATAAAACTAGTTATAGTACGAACGCACCTCATTTGCCACGTTTGACGTGCAATTTCCAACTTATTGATTTATAATTTGGTTTCTACTTTTTAGCATTTTAATGTTTTATTCTTCACTGTTCCAGTTTCACAGCCATTTGACATATTTTAGCGAGCGTTTATTAGCCCATAATTAAATCTATTGTTCTTTCATCCCACATACAATTGTATGCGTTACTGAGAATATTTGGTGATTTATCTCCTGAGGCGGGCTAACGGAAAAATACCTTAAAATTTATACATTAATTTGTAATCAAGTTCTAAAAAATTTTTAATGTTGTACTGTCATCGTAAGCACACATGTGAACATTATTTTTATAACCGAGTATATCAGGTAGTTTGTTAAAAATCGATTTTAATATGCCATCTTTACATGCAAAAATCAAGTTCAGTTAAATAAAATAGCTTAAAAGTTGTTGGTGTTTGTTAGGCCATAAATCAGAAAATAGACCAGGATGAAGATCACGAAGTCACTGATTTAATTTTTATTAAAAATGAGCTAAGATGTTACGATGTTTCCAATTTAGTAAATAATTCCCCATGCAAGTTTTATGAAAATCCTGAAACTAATAGTATCAAAATTCTCGAAATAAATATCAAAATCATTCTAAAAAAAAGTATATATATATACATATATATACCTACAGATACTGCTTTAAATACCACCACTAAAAAAGTTTGCACATTTTGCATGGCTTCTGATAATGCAGGTCTAATTTGTTTAAAATTCAGTGAAGAACCAAAAATATAAGTTAACAAAAGAAGGCCGATGTTATAAATATTGAATATATATTGTTGCCTTTCTGCTTTTTAATTTTTCAAGAGCATCCATAATTAAATTTTAATTCAATTTCGAAAAACAACAAGAAAAATTTTTACTTTCAAAATTCAAATAGTCAAAATCCTGCAGAATATAAAAGTTATTTCTTACCTTTTATTTTCGGGTTTCGGCACCAAAACTCAAACCCTTACAAAAATGTATTGATGCAGGAGATGCCTATTTTTAAGAATATTATCCAGTTGTATCGATTTGCTTAATAAATCTGTCCTTTTGGACAAATGCTCATTACTTTTGAATCCCACCCTGTATGTCCCACATCCCCGGAAACTGAACATGTGAGGCAGATGACAAGATGCGTTTCCTTGGGCGACAGTAAAAAATGAAAAAAGGCTAAGTCTTATGTTATTGAGTTAAAAGTAAAAAATCAAATAAAAAATAAGCTTAAAAACTGACAAGTATTAGATAAATGACAGGGGAAAATTTTTGTAAGAATTAATTAAAAACTAAACTAAACAGCCATTACTTAATACCCCAAAAGAGCCCAAGCTCTACTGGGTGCGCACAGGATGGTCAGTCCGTCCTGCACGCCCTTGAAATTTTTAAAAAGACACTTTGCAACACCGTAACAGGGTCCCAACAACTGAGATGAAGTTTTTCGGCGTTTGATAAAAATAAAATCATTTAAATGAATAATATTAAAATAAATAATGGCTTAAAATGGGAAAAAATCTCAGAGATACACGTCCGCAACCTCCCGGTATATGACTATCGAATCCTTTGATCAATACACGCTTCGACAGCTGGTGAAGAAATGGCCTCAGTCGCTCCGAATCCTGCTCTTAAATAGGCTGTAGTAAGAGGAGGCGGAGCCATGGGAGGAGTCATTTGCATGACTCAGGTCTTTCTGCAAAGTAGCAGAAGTTAGCAGATTAAGAATTCGAGTTAGAAAATTAAATGAAGCTAAATAAAAATACAGGAATTACAAAATTAAGTGTAAAGAATTAAAAAAATATGGATTGCATTTAAAATCATTCCAACTTTTGGTCTATTTCTATTACTGATGTCAAATATGTCGCACATTTTAAGTGTGTTTAAAGCACTATTTTCTGAATTTTCTAAAACGACATGGAAATTTATATTTAGATCTTGCATAGAAGTGTTAAGTTTAGGGAAATCAATTTGTTTAAAAAGGTGATAATTTCGAACATAATAAGGCACATCACTTATTTGTCTAATAAGAATTTTATGATTACAGTAATAGTTTGATGTAATTTTTGGCGATGTACGGCCATATTTGGTACCCTTAAGTTAATATGGAGCGTAAATAGGAACTGCAAAGAAGGAACCTGTTTTTAATTGACATATCACAATTTCGAACTAAAAGGGGAAAAATTAATCTTTTTGCGACTCGAAATTTATTACGCTGGTAGTATGTGTGTTGTTTAAAAGTGAGTCTTTGTTCAAGGATTATACCCAGATATATACACGAGGGTAACAATTCAATATTATTAAAATAAATTTTATATTTAAGTTACTTTCCAAAAGACTGCAGAAGAGTATGGTCTGTGTCTTGGTAACATTAACAGCTATCTACCATTTTTGGAACCAAGTTGACAGACTTTCGAGATGCCTAAGTGATGGCATTGATTGCATAGCGCCTATCGTTATTAAGAGCAAAGACACAGGTATCATCTGCATATTTTGCCAAAAGGGTATGGGGGTAGGGAGAATATCATTTATAAAAAGATTAAACAGGATTCCCGAAATTCGAGAACCCTGGAGAATGCCAAAACGAACGAAGTATTTTCTTGAAAAATCACCTTTTACAATAACATGGATTTTCCGATCAAGGAGGTAATGGTAGATGAACTTGATTAAGTAGGGGGGGGGGGGGATTATAATTAATCCTCTAATGCCCGTGGTAGCAAATATGCTACCAACAGTGTTTCTAGTTTAGTGGATTTTTTAATTCGGATATTCCAAATTCACACCAGAAATTTAAAATAACAACATTTGCCTTATTTAATAACAGACATTCAATATTTAAAATTGAATTTATTATTGAAAATTTGTGGTATGAATTCAGATTCTCTGAACGACGAAATTTCTAGAACGTATGGAAACCTGGGAATTAGAGGGTAAATAAGTTTAAAAATAAGGCCAAAAATACAAACTTTGTCTTAAGCTTTTTAAATATCTAGGAAGACTGCTGGAGTGATTTTTTTGGTAATTTTACCAGTCGTGATGTGTTCGACCAACCTGTAGACCTGGTGTGGGGCTGAAAGCCCCTCTCTGTATTGAGGAAATAATGTTGTTGGTGTTGATAGTGTTGTTAAGTTGTCGAGCAATGAAAGCTTCAATTAATTTCCTTAATGAATTTAGAAGGCAAATAGGTCAACAGCTGGTGGGGTCATCGAGGTGTTTGGAATTTTTAAGGATAGCGCGATAAGTGCAGTCTTCCATTAAAATGGAAGTATGTGAACTCAAAAATCATTGTTAATTGGAAGGATTAATTTTGGAATATAGCTTATGGGAAGCTTCTTAAGCATACCATTAGTAATTTGACTGATGCCCTGGAGATTTTTATTCTTAAGATTTTTAATTTCCTTTATGAAATCAGTGTTGGTGATCGAAAAATTGGAAGAGGGGGAGGGAGTTCGTATGAAGCTGCTAACTTTTCGTTTACTTCTCTTTCTGTGTTTAAATAACTGGATTTCCTGAAAAATGCAACTCCAAACTATTGGCAATAGCATCTGCTTTTCCTTCGTCTGTGAACGCACAGTCACTTGAATTTGGAATGCGGATTGGGGGCATATTCGTGACAGAACTCCGCTATCTCTTATCTCCCTTCCGTGTGAAGGCGTCCTCTGGTGATAGAGACTGGTGGTACAAACTTCAGTTCTCCTGACGTTTTTTACAAAGATAGTTTTTAAAATCTGTAAGTTCTGTTCATGATGACTTTATCAGAAATTCTGCACGTTCGTTACCAGGTTTTCTTGGCTCGATTTTTGTTAGTTGTTAGTCTGCGGACATGAGTACCATGTTTATAAAATTCATTGTCGTAAATTTGAGTAGTAGCATTGTCAGCAGCACCTTTTCGCTGCATACACACACTTGTTTTGCTATCCTTCTGCAGTTTTCATGGAGATATTTTGTTCTGGACCCTTCTGCGGTTTATTCACAAAAGAATGAGGGGAATCAACAATGGGTCAGGAGATAACGAGCTCAACTCTACTTGACGGAAAGGTTCCTCTTTTGCAGGAGATCAGTCCCTTTCCTTTTAAAGACATTAAAGATCAAAAACACTACTTGGCCACAAGAAAAGACGCCGATACTGATAACAGTTAGAAGGATGGTCCGTTCGCAGCAAGGGTGAATCCAGCTCACCATTTAGAGGGGGGTCATGGATTTCCTTTTTTGGGGTGGGAAGGGATCACATCTCGTTATGAGAAATTTTTTATATTGAAAGCTATTCCCAAATCCAAACTAACTACTTTTCTGAAACTTTCGCGAAGTCATTTTCATTCGTATATATAGTTGGGATATATAGTTGTATTTATAAATACAAAAAATTTGCATTAATATTCGTAAAAATATAAAATTTACTGATTTTGTTCAGATACCAAGAAATTAAAGTGTTTACCATTTATTATAAAGGCAAAGATTTATTCAGAAAATGTTGGCAAAGTTAACCTTTTTAGCTAAGTTTTACGAGTTGACAGCCACAGAAATGTCGTCGGAAGGGAACAATTGGCTGTCACTTCTTTAAATTCAGTTTAAAAAGTCTAACAATTGTCAATGATTAAATATGACACAATTTTTTATCCAATTTGAGATGTAACTGAACCGTACACATTGGTAGCTATGGGATTCTATTAGTGCCATGAAAATTGCAGGTCTAACCTCTTCTTTCTGCTCAAAGTATTAAATAGTTTTTTCAATCGAACTTATACCTTTGGAAGGGATAATTTTCTTTTGATGGACCGATGGATTCCATTATTATGAAACACCATTATAAATGAAGTGTTGGGTGAAGATGAAAGAGCAGCCGTAAAAACTTAGAACTCTGATTTTCTGGTCAGAAAGAGAAAACAATGGGAAAAAATGGCCATTATTTTTCCCGTTCTGACCAGAAAATCAGAGCTCTAAGTTTTTACGACTGCTCTGTTATCGTCACCTAACACTTCATTTATAGGCTGTTTCATAATAATGGAAGCCATCAGTCCAGAAGAAAATAAATCGGTTAAAGCGGAAACTCGATTAAGCGGGACTCTACTGTATATTTCATTTTAAAAATGATCTTCGGAATATTTTCGTTGGTGTTCAGAGGGGGGGTCATGATCCCCGTGACCTCCCCCTTGGATCCGCCATTGGTTCACAGCTTTAATCTCTTTTCTGATTGTATCTGTGAGGTAATCGATGTCATTTATGCTGCTGATATGTCATAGTAGGGGGAGGGGAGAGGGCATTAATGTTGTCTTGGAATTGAGCCCAATTAATTCTATTGATAATTTTTTGCGGGGGGAGGATTTTAGTTTGGATTTTAATTTTCATAAAACATCGTCGCGTCAGTTGGATTAAGTGCTGAAAGTATATGTTTTTTTCCAGTATATTGCTTTTACATTAAATGCTGCATTGATATGTTGTCTCGTTTACTATAGTTCGAAATAATCGAAATTCTCAACAAAAAGTTTGAATAATTACACTTGCTTAAAATAATGATAGATATTTGGTGAATTATATAACAGAAAAATATTATCCAAAAATTTCTGGTATAAGGTCTTAATTTTTGAATTAAAAATTCGGCAGTTTTAACAATACTGATTACTTAATATTTCGTGATATTATAGCTTTTATGAAACAATATCAGAAATCCATGTCAGTAAAAATGAAAAAGATAAGTATTTAAAAAAAAAATCCAGAATATTATCAATGGAAGAAGGAGAAGTCCACCTGTAATGATTTGTTCATAGACTTTTTACAATGATTTGAAACTTCATGAATTTGAAATTCTTTTAGATATATATTTCATACGCAAGAGTAAAAATTCAAAACTTATAGTATAAAATGTAATTCAAAACTTATATATATATATTTTTTTCATTTACTAAAATGTTTGGGCGTGAAATTAATGTATAAATAACCTATTAGTTTTACTAAGTTTTAAATAATTGTAATTTAAATCAATTTTTGCAATTTTTTAAAGTAGTTATAAATAAAAAAAATATGTATGAGGAGCTCACAACCATAGAAGAACAAGTCCATTTTGAAAAAAAAAAATGAGATAGTCCATTCAAAAAGTGCATAACATTTGTTTTATTAACTCCCACTACGAACCAAGTCTGCTTTCACATACTTTATCATATGTGTCATATGTTTACAGACTTGGTTTACCATGGGAATGGATAAAACAGATTTTACGCACCTTCTAAATGGACTATCTTTTTTTTTATTATTTATTTATTTTTTTTTTTTTCAAAATGGACTTGGTCTACTATGGTTGTGAGCGTCTCATATGATTTTAATAAAATCAAGTGCAAATTTCATGTTTTACTTTTATTATAACAACGCAATCTAGTAGGAAATTGTTTAATAGGTTATAAATATAGAGTACAGTAATATGCTGAATATGATTAACTATATTTTGAAACCCTACATGAAAGTATCCAAGAATATGTCGATGTTATTGAAATATTTTTTCGACATGATGCACATTTCCGAAAATAATAAATTTTGAAATTTTGTAGAATTGATTACGTATTTGCGTAATTGGGCTATTGAAAAAATACTTTAAAAATCATCAGCATCCTGCATATTTTAATAGGTGAACTCCGTGTAAAACCCCACAAAAAAATTTAGAAAATATGTGGAATTATTTATAACAAGATACTTCTATCCCAAGTTTCATATTTTATTCTATTTCTATACAATATTTTTATGAGAAAAACTACTTATGGATGCTGTATAATAATTGCACATCTTTTCTATTGTGAATTTTTAATTTAATTTTCCTTTATTGTAAGTCCATAAAGTGATTTTTTTCTTTTACATTATTATTTTTTCCTACATAATAATGCATATAAATTTTACTGCATTTCAATATAGATAGTGAAAAAAAAGTACTTATTGAACATAAAATACAAATAATATGTTAAGATTTTAAAATACATATTAAAGCACTGGAAAAATAATATAACGAGTTGATATAAAATAACATAAAAGAATAAGCTCAAATAAAAACGAACAAACGGATTTCTAACGTGTTTTGAAGTACAGCGGTATATTAAAAATAGCACTTTGTAAAAGTAAAAAAATAAAGAATAAAGATATTCTGATTAATTTTCTATAACGCTTTTGAGTTTAAAGGAAAAAATCATAATTTTAATAAAGATTTAGTCAAGTAAAAATGAAAGATAAAGAAGCGAAAATAAAGATAATATATAAAAGTACAGTGATTGCTTTAACGGATTTTTATACTAGTAATAAAATTTTATTTCAATAAAGAGGGTTTGAATTTTCAATATATTTTTCGCTAAAATCTCGTGCCAGTGCCAAGAAAATGTAATAAGGAAAAAATGAAAAAGTCTCTTATTTAAATATATATTTAGAAATTGAAGTTGTTTTCTTTTAACGTTTCGAACAGGATATGAATTGTGTCGAAAAGATAAATAAAGTTAAGTGAATTGACAGTTGTAACACATCCAAGTATTGAAAATGAAATTTTATAGAAATATCAGATGGAAAATGTTAGAAATTATTTAGTAAATGGCTTAGTTCCAATGCGCATTTTTTTAAGTATACATTTCGATGGCAGTTTTCACTTATTACAAAGTATCTTCTCCATTAGATTTATTTTTTAAATATAATATACATAATGAAGTAAAATTAAATAATTGAATATAATGAGATGTACTTATATTTATATATGAGATGTATTTATATTATGTATTTTTGATGAATTCATTATAATTACTTATAATTGACGAACTTATAATTACTTATAATTACGTCTAATTACTTACAATTGTTCCGGAACTGTAAAAATGGTAATTGTATCATATTATTGTAATTAATCTATGTAAGTTTGTTTACGAATTTTTAAAAATATGTTAAGTACACTTAATGGCCGTCATACTTTATTCATTATAATTAATTTAGTTATATTAATTTTTTAGTTATGGATTTTTTTCTACCAATGCTATAATTTTTTTTAGTGTAATTCCATCTTTAAATATCTTTAAAACAAATATAGTGCTAAATAAAAATACGCCAGAAGATCAATAAAAGGAAATTCAGCTAAATATTTTTCTAAATATTTATTTAGAATATTATTCTTTGATATACTCGTATTTTGCATTATCGGATTGTCTTTTAAATTATCGTTGAAGAATAAACAAATGCGAAAAATAGAGGGCTTACTACTAAGCCTGTAACCACAAATTGTCAAAATTCATTATCTGTAAATACATTACTTTTGAGTTATGACCACCAACAACTCTCTGAAGCCACTTTAATGCCATAGGAATTTATATGAATAATTTGCTGTACTGTACTACCTCGACTTACGTCAGCAATTAGTTCCAAGACTAGCTACGTAAGTCGAGAAACATTTAGATGAGCAAAAAATGATAAGTTTTAAAAATTCTCCAAAATCTAATGAACATATTATATTGTATTTAGGAATTGTGTTACACACATTTAACATTAGCAAAAAAATGCGTTTCCGATACTAGAATTTAAAATAAATCAATAAGTTGTTAACTTACAATTTATTGGTCTTGTAGCTACCCCGTTCGCGCCTTTGAGAATGTAAAAAAATCTCTCCAACAAATTTTTCTTATTTTTTTTTCTTTCTTAGATTCTCTTTGTAACAGTAGAGTAAGATATCTAAGCTTTTCTAGAGATATTAGATGTAAATTTCCAACTGGGTGAAAAATGTCCGAACAAGGATTCGAACCAGGGATCTCCTGGCTGAAGCCGCCAGTGCTCTGCCATCTGAGCAATCCCGGACGAATCTGGTGGAACTTTTTCACCCAGCAACCTTAAAGATTATAGCATCTGGTCTGAAACCTGGTTCAGCTCAACAGAATAAATCTCAGATAATGGAACTCCAGAAAGCGCTGGATACGAAATTACACTAGATTAGTTTTAACACAATTATTCCAATTGCTAAATAAATCATATTAGATGTAAATTTCCAACTGGGCGAAAAATGACATTTTTCGCCCAGTTGGAAATTTACATCTAATATGATTTATTTACCAATTGGAATAATTGTGTTAAAACTAATCTAGTGTTTTTCTAGAGACTTTACTTATTTGTTTGTCACAACTTTCCCGCGACAGTAATGTCGCGGGAAAGTTTTCCTTCATAGAATGAAAAGTCTTCATAAAAGTTCAAAATTCGTCTTAATTAAGGAATTTTTTTTCCAGGTCAGACAACGTAAATCTGGGATGACGCAAGTCGAGAGGACGTAAGTTGGGGTACTACTGCATTTTAAATAGCTTACACATTAAATAAAAAGTGCCTTATGTGAGTCATTTGTAGGTTGGTATTCATATAACACTAAAAGGGGGAAATTACACATGTGGCTTTACACTAAGCATTCAAAATGCAAAGTTTAAGTGAAAACAATGAAAATAAACGAGAAAAAGTTATTTTCAATTCAATTTCAATTTGGATTTAAATGTTTGCAATATCAATGAATACAAATCTATAGACTATGTTTATCTAACTTTAAATGTGCAATTTGTTTTCAATTATATTTGTTGTTATTGTTTCCAATTACTGAATTTTATTGTTCGTCTCTGCGATATTTTCCTATCATTTGTATATTGAATCCTATTTTATTATATTCTAAAAGGACAATTTATGTATAGATTTTTTTTCACCAGCTTTAAATGATTTACGAATATCGTTTTAGGAACAATAATTTATATCTTTGCTAAGAAACTGCTCTCTGCTACACATAAGAAATCGAGTATCTAATTTATATGTCTTTAGTCCCGAATTTAGTAGTTCTATGAAGGAAAAAGTTTACTTTTTTTTTTTTACTTTACGTTGTGTTTCATTATTTATTGGACATTCGATGATAAAATATCAAATAGGTGAGACTGAGAAGGGTTGACCCATTTTTTACAGAAGTATTTTTTATTTTTTAAATATTGGACCTAGAATAAAGTTAGACACATTATTTTATTCGTTATGAAATCGGTTACCAAAATAAAATTGCGACATAAGTATAATATATAAGAAACTTGAAAAATGATCGATTTTAAGCATGAGAAAATAAAGGGCAAGGCTTCTCACATCTGAGAGGCTTGACCCACTATATGGAAAGCGTGGCCCACATTATTTTATATTGAAATATTTGTTAAGGAAAATAAAATCAGTTTTTAAAAAGACAGAATAACTTTATGCTACATGGTTTAATTATTATTAAAAATTATTTGGGAAAATGATGTGCAAATAAACCTATTTAGAGCGAATTGAAGTCACGGGAGAAATAATCCGTTTTAAACACCCACTTTTTATGACGCTCGATTTGGCAACGCTAGTTGCCACATAATTTGTCTTCATCTCATTATGTTCATCTTGGTGAAACTTGTCTACATATCTTCCTAAAGTGTGTTGATTAATTTTATATTCTTTTGCAGAGGCATCAACCCTTAACATTTCTTAAAGCTGCTGCTTTCATCCATTTTACTCTTCTCCATTCTTTCTATTTACCTACTGTGGGTACTATTCCAATGAAATAAAAGTTTCTTTCAACTTTCCAATTTATATTTCATTAAATACTTTCTTTATTCTATAGCAATTTTTCACATATTCCTTTAATCAATTTTAAACACTTTCCTTTGTATCACCCCATTTTACTGGAGCTTTACAGAATAAATTTACATTATTTTAGCAGTACAATCATTAACCCTTCATTATGTACAGTGTATAATAAAAAAGTTTCCAAAAAACATTTAATTAAGGGATCTTCTTTGACCATCTGGTCAACTCTCCCTCACATTGATTGGTACAAGACTCCATCCTTCACATAGAAACTTTTTAAAGTATAGCACATGATTATGTTTAGCCTAATTTACTGTAAAATGTTTATTCTTAAAATGAAAACTCAATATTTCTGCATTAATAAAAACCTACTTACGTAAATACCTATGATTTATTTTACCCGAGAAAATCTTACAAAAAGTTTCTAAAAAATACCCTTTTTAAACTGAAAACCAACTCTTCACAAGAAATTTTTCACACCTGTTTCAATGATCTGCATCAAGCAAAGACTATTGCTTGAGTATTTCATTATCTTTGTTTGCCACCAATTGGCAAAACTCTGAAATTTTTTTAAATAATAAAACTGAAGGGTGAGTCAAGTCTCTAGTATGGTCAACCCTCCCTACTCCCCTCTACATTTGATAAATATTATATACACTTTGGAAATAAAAACAGAGATTAAATCTTTATATTATTAATTCTTAATAGGTTTCAATACATAATCCGAAAGAAGTAACACTTTTTGGTGCATTTGTTACATTATGTTTCTCAATTAACATTTTTTTAAATTTAAAAATAATATATATATATATATATATATATATATATATATATATATATATATATGTGTATGTATAAGATACTAATCGTATGCTCCTATTTCTATATGGTACTGGCAAAATAAGAAAAGTCCATGAAAATCCCCCCAAATTATTATATTTGGTCTGCATAAGTATAAAAATAGATTAATATTTTTATTTTTATATATTACAGAAGAACACGGTTAATTTGAAACTAGTTAAATAAAAATAAGGGATAAATCGATCTTTTTAAAATACACTCTAAATCGCAACATATTGTGAGGGAACCAGATATAACGAAGTTTATGTTTAACGAATAATTTCCACACACCTTCAGCTTCATTATAAGCATTTTTATTTAAACTTCTTTTATCAAAGATTAAACCATTTTCGCATAAGATTAAACATATATTTAAAAGAAATATATATGTATATATATTAGATAAGGCAAAATTTATGCTGCAAAAAACAAAAGCTAAATGAGATTATGCCTTAAAAGTAATCCTGCAGAATAAAAGTACAGTTTTCCTTTAATGTGGGTGGCTTGATATCCGACACAAAGTTTGAAGATAAGACAAAATTAAGCTAGATAATATATGCCATATATATTTGATACTTTTGAAATATTTTTTTCGTAAATATAACAGTAAGAATTTCTGAATTTACATCAATTTTTTCTCCTGCCATAATTGATCGAATTTTATTGAATATAAACTTTTATTTTATGTACTACACCGATAAATTTAATCTACAGCTGATTATCCCATCATTTTATTGAATGTTTATGTTAACTTTTCACGGAATGAATATAAGTAAAGGAATCTAATGAAACTCATCCTTAAAATTTTAATGCATACATTTTATGATCATTGTTTATATAAATACTAGAAAGGTAGCCCGTCAAAAATGACGGAAATTTAGATATAAAGATATATACAACTCATGTGCAAGAATATGAGTTTTCTCGTTTGTTCCGCAGTGATGGATGAAAATAACACATTTTAAGAACGAAACACATTCATGAAAAACTGTGTACAGTAGAAGACCACTAATCTGCACAGTTTGGTTCCAAGTGTTATGCAGATTTGAGGCTCTTTGTGGTCATGTCTATTCAATCTTTGTTTACATTTTTTTTTAAATTCATATATTGGACAATTTAGATTGTTAAGCCTTAAAAATAAATAAATTACACACTTGAAGTAAGGCAAAAACTATTAAATTATCGTATACGATTTCATGAAATGGTATTATATGGCATTATATGCGTATGCTTCACGATCTTGGTTGCGACTTTGGCGAAATTGGCTGCAACTTGTCATAATTCTAATAGTGTGGGCCTCTATAACAAAAAAGTAACCAGTTTATAGTAAAATTTCTGATATAAAGTAGTTTTCAAAAACGTGTGTAAAATTGCAGGCCGTTCTCATGTTATGCCAGTCCTAGGAATAATATTTCTAACACTGAAGAGTTTCCATGTATATGTGGAATTTAGAAAAGCTTCTCCAAAAGGAAGGTCCAGAAATGACATTGTAATTCCTCTAATTTCAAATTTTAATCGGGCCCTGATGTTGTTTACTGAAATCTAATAAATACAGTTATTTTGAATATTACAACAGAATTAAACAGCTAAACTTATTTAACTTAAACTCGCTGTTACTTCCCAATGTTACTTTTTAGTATTAAGAAAGAAAATTATTTAATTTTTTCAAATCATGCACATTTACAATTTTTTTCCGTCTTGAATAACCAAATAATGAAAAAATATGCTTTGTTCTTAGCTCATAACAATAAAATAATGTAACTAAGAGGCATTATAAAATCAAATCTTTGTGATTTCAAACCATAAACAAATGGGAACAGATGTCATATTCGCCCCATATTGGCGCGATTTTTTTCTGTCGCCAATATCATATAGGCAACAGGTACTTAACTTGCGTCAAAGTGTCGTTATTTTGTTTGATGTGGTAACCCAGATTATGTTGTTTATGCTGTTGATGTTTTCGCCAAATTGGCAACCGAAAAAAATCGCGCCAATATGGGGCGAATATGACATCTGTACCAACAAATGATACCGCTACCATTTTACCTACTAAGACGTCATTAGAATATTGTCCATTGATTGTTGGAGAACTTATTTTGTGAAGGATTACCTCAAGGATTTAATATTTTTTACGGTTAGAGATGAATGAATCACTTGTGTTTGTTGAGGTTTATGGAATGAGATATTAAGCCATGAACCAAATTTCAACTAAAGTTATCCAAGGATATATGTATTTTTAAAAACAATGCTTTGATCTCGAAATAAAAAGTTTTAGTTTGTATAATTGGATATTTCTGTTAATTATTTATTTAGGTACTTTTCCATTATAGCGCATTTTTAAAAAAAGCTTGGCGTAATTCGGGCATCAGAAAGTGAGATATGTTGCCAAAATATATAAACAGCTATGAAAACAACTCTAATGAACTTTTATTTTTGTTTATATATGCACTTATATGCATAAAAAAATCGTTTCTAAGTATATATAATATCTTTTTATATACAAATTACTGCACAGATTTCAAATATGAACCGGGATACCTAACTGGCGCTAAAATGGTGTTATTTTGCCTGCTATGGTAACCCGGCAATTTTTTTTATTTATTAATAAATTGTTTATTTACTTTTATTTTCTGTTTTTAAATTATATAAGCTGTTTTGTTCTACAGTTATTATTCAAACTTTTATTTATTTATAGTTATTTCCTTTTCAAAATGATAGCAAATAATTTAAAAATATAAAAGTAACTGGTATTCGAAAGCAAGATTTCTGCCGAATTGGCGTCAGAGAAAAATCACGCAAACCCCGATGCGTATATGACATCTGTGCAAAAATTACTTCTGTTTCTGGTACAGATGTCATATTCGCCCTATATTGGCGCGATTTTTTTCGGTTGCCAATTTGGCGAAAACATCAACAGCATAAACAACATAATCCGGGTTACCACATCAAGCAAAATAACAACACTTTGGCGCCAGTTAAGTACACGTTACGTATATGACATTGGCATCAGAAAAAAATCGCGCCAATATGGGGCGAATATGACATCTGTACCCTGTTTCTTTATAAAAATGGGTAAATAGCTTTTTCTACGTTAAATAAATTGCATACATATGCAAAAAATTGCTTGTGAGTACACTCTCAGAAATAGAATTCTCACTTTTGACGATTTAGCAATCCTCAAGCTGTATTTTGTCGTTTTTGACGATCATTTCCTATCACCATCACGTGACTTTTAAGGAAAGGCAAACTCTCAGATATTTAACGAAAGTTTTTCCTCAATCACGGTCAGACTCAATGCATTTTAAGGAAACCGTTGCTGTACCTTCTCAAATCCTGCGATTTTATTTAGCAAGCAGATATTTGCTTGTTTGTATTAGTCCGGTAATAATTTATTTTTAAAACAGCACTTTTTAGTGTTTTTCAGAAAATACTGAAATATAGTAGTTATTGTTTCTTCATAAGTTATATTTTTAGCTGTTAAAATTTTTAGGAATGCTTATTATTATTATTATTATTACTTATGTTGTTGTTCGTTATGTTTTAATTCGAAAAGAATATATTTCCTGTGTTCAAAAACATCCAAAAAGAAAATTTAATCAATAAAATTTGAAAGATCCGGGATATCTTTTTTAAAAATTTATTTAAGAAGTATATTCTGTTTTCAATCAGATTAAAAATAAACATAATTGATCCCTCTCACTTTTATAAACAGTAAAGTGTTAAAATCTTATCCATCTATTCAACGTGATGAAATCTCACGCAAATATGCACTTCACAGTTCGTTATTTGTGTGCAACAAATTAACCAGACCATATTCTAACCATTCATTGAGCAAAGAAAATTTCACTAATAAATGATTTAATCAAGCCATATTATAATTATTCATTGACCACGAGAAAAACATAATAATAAATTAGCCTTCCTTAAAACTTTCAGCACCGATAAAATTACAATCTATCTTATAAAAATATATCACGCGGCAGCTTTCATTAGACCAGTCTAAAAGCACATTCATATAAGTCCCCAATAGTCTGATCGGTAGAGCAAGTGTCTCCCACCCCAAAGCCCGCGGGTTCAAATCACGCCGAGGAAAACGAGAAATGATATTTTTCTTCCCTTGGTTGAGGAGCTTCCAAACTGTTCAATAGATGGCGCCACCAGCCCTTTTTTGACGAAACTTTTGAGGAAATTTATATCGTCAAACAAGTGAAGAAAGTAATTTCATCAATTTGACGAAATATTCGCTCGGAGCATATTCCAGGAAACCGTTTCGTCAAAAACAAAGAAAATTTCGTGAAATCTGAGTATTCATTTCTGAGTGTGTATGAAACAGTAAATAGGTTGTCAGAAAATACGTTGGCAAACTTCTTTCTCGCCAAGAAACTTTTCTCCAAAGTATTGTACATAAGAAATGATTGCTAGAAATGCATTTTTAATTATGATATGCGCTTTTATGTTTCACTACATTTATGCATACTATACCATGTGTATAAATGCTACAGTTCATATGCAGGGCTACACAAAAGAATTCGTAAGGGTTATGAGTATGAGAATAAATTTCTTAAGGTTTTTAAAGGAATTATGCAGTTTTACGCTGAACTGCATTTAGTTTACTAAGAAACAAATGTTTGTAGAATATAGATAAAATGATATGCAGGGTCACGCAAAGAATTGGATACATAACAGTCTATGGATGATAATATCTGGAAATGTGATTTCAGTAGCTTTAAGAGTAGTTTAAATTAAATTTTAGCTAAATAGTGGCATGTAATAACGGTACTATTGGCTATGGACGGTAACTGCTGAAATCAATTTTTTAAATTTTTCATAATTTTTTAAAAGGTTTTCTTAGTTAAAAGGTTTAGTTAGTTCTAAACGGAAAGAAGGTTTTCTAAAAGGTTTACTTAGTTATCTTATTTACCTTATTTCCCTAAATAACGAAGTTTTGTTAAAGCATTCAGGACGTGTTGGAAAGTGTTTCATATTCTATGCTTAACGCATGATTTTTCTTTCTTCTTTAGCCTTATTTTACATTTATTTTATTCTTAATTTTTTAGTCTTATACTGCTTTATAGAAAATTTGGCACAGTTGTCATATATACCCCATATTTTCCGACGCCAATTTGGCGAAAACATCAACAGCATAAACAACAACATCCGGGTTACCTTATCAAGCAAAATAACGACACTTTGGCGACAGTTAAGTACCCGTTGTGTATATGACATTGGCGTCAGAAAAAAAAACCGCGCCAACATGGGGCATATATGACATCTGTTCCGAAACTTTAATATTTAATGTTTAAACTCTTCGCTCCACTCACCTTGCATATAGTATAAACTATAACACAGATAGCGCAAAATAATAGACAGTTTGATACTTTCCCACTGTAGGGGCTTTGGCGTTTTAAAAAAAAAGCTTGGTGTAATTTGGGCATCAGAAAGTGAGATTTGGGTACTTTTCCGTTATATGGATACCATTGTTGCCAAGTGTAATAGTTGGCGAAAAATAAAAATCACATGAATTGAGGCATTTGAAAAATAAAAGAAAAAATATTGTCGATACTAAAGTGAGCATTTAAAAAATATAACATTTGAAAATTCCAGACTTTTACGAACTATTTCACAAATCACAAATATATACTTAAAATAATTGAACAAATAACTGTTATAAAATAAAGCAATAAAATAAAACTCATATTAAACTGCTGGCATAAAATTACAAATATCTTTTAGCATTTTGAAATAATTGGCGCATTAGCATACATTTTGGCATGGTGTCCGTATAACGAAAAAATATTGAGATTTGTTGTGAAGTCATATAAACAGCTATGAAAACAAACTTGATGAGTGTTTTTTTTTTTTTATGTGTTTATTTTATATGTATATTATTCATGTTTTTATGTACAAATTACATCTGTTTCTGTATAAAATTAGAGAAACGGATTTTATGTCAAATAAATCGTATAAATATCGGAAAAAAAATGCATGTGCATATAAAATGAAACAGTGGATAGGTTCCCGGAAAATATGTTATCAAATTTCCTTTTTCGCCAAGGCACCTATACTGGAAAAGTACCTAAAGCACATTAAAATCGCGCAGTTAGGAGTTCATAAGTACAGCGACGTCTATTGGCGGTTATATTTTTAGTATTATCGGGAGGAAGATGTAAAAATGTACTTTAAATTCTCACCCATAGATTTTGAAAAAATATCTTAAAAGAGCGGAGTTTAAATTAAATTTTGGTGACCTCCTTTATGAAAGATTGATGGTTTTAAATAGGAATTTCGCCAAATCAGCCAGCTATCGCCAAGTTGGCCAACATTTGGCGCTACTGTGGTAACCCTGCATTAATATTTTTCAACAATTACTCATTTCAATGAGGTGGTCCTACCGGAATCGTGAGGGACACACAGAAACTTGGATTTTATATAAATAGACAAGTTGGCCAACATTTGGCGCTACTGTGGTAACCCTGCATTAATATTTTTCAAGAATTACTCATTTCAATGAGGTGGTCCTACCGGAATCGTGAGGGACACACAGAGACTTGGATTTTATATAAATAGATATTTATGATATACCCATCAAATGGAATTTTCTTAACAAAACACAAAGAACGCATTTTGCAGAAAAATGTACGCGCAAATTAATTGGAACACTATGGGAATTTTTGTAACAGTGCGTTGGCAACACCGCAGCTGTTACTCCTAGTGTTTTTGTTACACATAATCTCGATTAAAGTTAGTGCACTTGTGAGATCTGTATATTGTTTGCTGCGTTTTAGTCAGTTTTTTTCGTCTAACATACCGTATTATAGTGTAATAAATGTTTTTCGCTGTGTTATTCTTTTTGGGAACGGGATGGATTCAACACCTTCAAAATCTAGTAGAATTATCACTTTGTCTCAACATAAAATCATGTCTCAGAGAATGATTGCTAAAGAATGTAACCATAATGAATGGTTCGGTTACTGCAAATAGAATTTTAAAACAATTTAGAAACAACAGGTTATGTTTCTCCCAAAAGAGAGGGAAAATGTGTTAGTAAAAGGAAAATCACTTTTCAGAAACGCCATTTATTCACTATAAAATATGCAAAATGATTCCTAGGTTACCTGCTGTTGAATCAACAGAGAAATGAGAATAACTGGTGTTGATATACATCCGAATACTATTCAACGACAACTCGGGTTTGATCGGAGAGCATACCGACCAATTAAAAATTAACTGACTACTACAATACTGCTTTAAGAAGCTACAATTGGCTAAAAACCACAAAGGTTATCGAGAAGAACAATAGAAATAAATTCTCTCTTCTGATGAATCGAATTTTCAAGTCCAGAGATATAAAGTAATTCTAGATTAATTTTGACATATTTATTCTAATTGGTAAATAAATTAAATGAGATGTAAATTTCCAACTGGGTGAAAAATGTCCGGCCCAGGATTCGAACCAGGGATCTCAAATTACGACCAATTGAAAATTTACATCTCATTTGATTTATTTAGCAATTGGAATAATTGTATTAAAATTAATCCAGTGTAGTTACGTATCTATCGTTTTCTGGAGTTCCATTACCTGCGATTTGTTCTGTTGAGTTGATTCAGATATCAGATCAGATGCTATAATCAATTACACTCCGAGTGCTACACGACCAAAATAAGATGAAAACTGCAAATCGTGAT
Organism: Maratus speciosus; assembly: GCA_963932465.1. Classification (NCBI taxonomy): domain Eukaryota; kingdom Metazoa; phylum Arthropoda; class Arachnida; order Araneae; family Salticidae; genus Maratus; species Maratus speciosus. The sequence goes on along the minus strand of OZ010795.1, from coordinate 476,921,861 downwards.
AAGATTATACGGATTGGTCAGCATCTACTTTATATTAATACAATGCATTTCAGAGGCGGAGGCATCGCGTAAAGTCGTGGGAATTCAAGATGGCGGCTGTTATTCAAAATGCCGTCATTTTCTGAATTTTCGTACTATCCATCATATAAATGTGTGTTTCAGGTCGATTTCCATGTTTTTAAAGTCAAAAATTTCGTTTTTAATACTATCCGTCATAGTTGAATGAGTTTATGAATTCAGTTTGTCTGTTTGTTTGTCTGTCTGTCTGCTTGCCATTCCACGCTCTGACTCGCTTAAATATCGGTACTAGCTTAAATTCATTCGGATTGTCATGTAATTTATATATGTTATTGAAGTTTACAATAACATGGTCCGAATAAAAATTGAAGTTCATAGCTTTTATAGTCCGTTTACAGGACCCACAAAAGAATTCCATTACGTTATTGTCTATGGGGGGCAATCGTTTGCAATGTGTTTTAATCCTAATATACACTCTGAACATATTCAAATTGACATACATCACGGAGATGCATTACAAGATACTTACTATAGCATAAGGTGTGCATAGTATGTATCGTTTATTTACAGTGACACACCAAAAAAAAGAATACGTGCGTTTGTAACTCGTACATAAATTCTTTAAAGATCATCAGCTAAATCAATTATTATTAGTGGATCTGCTAGGTATGAAAAAAAAACTGCATTTTGTGATAAAGATATCCCGAATGGTCACTATCTACTTCATAATAATACAATGCATATAAGAAGTTGAGGCATTGTGAAAATTCATAGGAATTCAGGATGGTGGTTGTTAGGCAAAATCGTTTGTATTTTTATTCCTATGCATCATATAAAAGTGTCCACGATGTCAATTTCGATATTTTTTAACTGAAAAATTCCCTGTTTGATATCAGAAATACCGCTTAAAATGAAAATGGGACAATTATTAAAGTATTTCTGTATTTTATAGTAAAGAAAATGAAAGTAATATATAAATAACAAAAATGCACTTTTATACAAGATATTCAATTACGATATTTAATTATACAATATATTCAAAAAATTGCATGTTACTTTTAAAATTAGAAAATATAAAAGTTTCACTTTGTATCATGATATTTCTCACATTCGTTTTTGCAGTTGCACAATAATATGCAAGAAAGTCCAACCTCTCTACGGCCACACTTATTTTTAGAAATTTTGCACACATATTTTACTGACTCTTCACAAGAAAATTGCAATCTCTGGGAACTCCGACCATTTTATTTTGCATGATAAATTATCGAACCACCATCCCGATTTTTTTGGAGTGGCTGGACATATTTCACGCTGATCTGCATATCCCCAAATGTGTCCAGCTTGGAAAGCACTGCGTAAAACATGCTGTTGTAAAGGATCCTTGGTTGGTGGAAGATGTTCAAGAGAACGACTTTTTGTCATAAACAATTCTTGTCTTGCATCATTGATATTTATGCTGTTGCTTATTGAACAGTACAATAATACTACGAATTTAGCTGATGATCTTTATAGAATTTATATACGAGTTACAAATTCACGTATACTTTTTTGGTGTGTCTCTCTAAATAAAAGATAAACACATGTACATCTAATTCAATAGTAAGTGTCTTGTAGTGCACCTCAGGGATGTATGTCAATTTGATTATGTTTCAGCGAGTATAACATGATTAAAACACATTGCAAACTATTTCCCCACATAGACAATAACGTATTGGAATTCTTTTGAGGGTCCTGCAAATGGACTATAAAAGCTGTTCACTTCAATTTTTTTTTCGAACATGTTAAACTTCAATAACATACATAAATTACATGGCAATCTGAATTAATTTAAGCAAGTAGCAATATTTAAGTGAGTTAGAGCATAGAATGGCAAGCAGACAGACAGACAAACAAACAGACAAATTGAATTCATAAACTCATTTAACTATGAAGAGGAAATTTTTGACATTAAAAACATCGAAATCGACCTGAAACACGCATATATATGATGGATTGTAAGAAAATTCAGAAAATGGCGCCATTTTGAATAACAGCCGCCATCTTGAATTCACACGACTTTACGCGATGTCTCCCCCTCTTATATGGATTGTATCAATATAAAGTAGATACTCACCAATCAGTACTTTCCTCTTACAATTTGCAGTTTTCTCAACCGTAGCACCCGGACTAATAGACAATAACGTAATGAAATTCTTTTGAGGGCCCTGTAAACGGACTATAACCCTTTAAGACCTAACCCGCATGATCGCGCGGTTTAGAGATTCATGTAAATGTTTGCTTCTGAGTCGTATGTAATAAAAACTTGGATCGAAAGATCGTTCTGGTTTGCAGGTAGAGTAAAGTATCATTTTTTATCAACAGGTAGCGGTTGCAGTTCATGTCTTACTTTCTACAGGCATGACTAGCTTTGTTTACAAATACATCGGGTCTTAAAGGGTTATAAGCTATACACTTCCATTTTTATTCGGAACATGTTATTGTAAACTTTAATAACATATATAAATTACATGACAATGACTGAATTTAAGCGACTTAGAGCATGGAATGGTAAACAGACAGACAGACAAACTGAATTCATAAACTCATTCAACTATGACGGAAAGTCTTAAAAACAAAATTTTTGACGTTAAAAACATAGAAATCAACCTGAAACACTCATATGATGGATAGTAAGAAAATTCAGAAAATGACACCATTTTAAATAACAGCCGCCATCTTGAATTCCTACGACTTTACACGATGCCTCCCCATCTTATATGGATTGTATCAAAATACAGTAGATACTCACCAATCAGTACTTTCTTCTTACAATTTCCAGTTTTCTCAACCGTAGCACCCGGACTAATAGACAATAACGTAATGGAATTCTTTTGAGGGCCCCTTTAAACGGGCAATAAAAGCTATACACTTACATTTTTATTCGGAACATGTTATTGTAAATCTTAATAACATATATAAATTACATGATAATTTGACTGAATTTAAGCGAGTAGCGATATTTAAACGAGTTAGAGCATGGAATGGTCAGCAGACAGACAGACAAACTGAATTCATAAACTCATTCAACTATGACGGAAAGTGTTAAAAACGAGATTTTTGACGTTAAAAACATCGAAATCGATCTGAAACACACATATGATGGATAGTAAGAAAATTTAGAAAATGACGCCATTTTATATAACAGCCACCATCTTGAATTCCCACGACATTACGCGATGCCTCCCCTCTGAAATGCATTGTATTAATATAAAGTAGATACTCATCGATTTGTATATTCTTATCCCGATTTACAGTTTTCTCAACCGTAGCACCCGGACTATTAGGTTAGCTGGGTGAATTAGATCCACCAGAGTCTTAAAGGATAGCTCAGATTGTGCAGCATTGGCGGCTTCAGCCAAGAGAACCCTGGTTCGAATCCTGGACTGTACATTTTTCGCCCAGTTGGAAATTTACAACTCATAGTGGTTATCACTTTTGTTGTTTGAAAGTTTCTGTTTAAACAAAATAAAAAAGTTCCAAAATTTGACCATGAATGACACTGTATCGCAAAAGCTAGAAAATAGCGTCAGTAACCTAAGATAACTTTCTTCCTTCTTTCAGCACTACTGCCAATTTTTGTTTTACATATCTCACTCGACTCAGGGAAGTAAAAGTTATGTTCAAATTTCTATTCTCATCAAAATGAATTACAATTTTTTAATTGTCTATAGATATACACTGCTCAAAAAAATTAGGGGAGCACATGGTTTTAACAAAATTACGCAAATATTTACACCGATAAGTATCGTAAAATAAATAATCCATAATTTAAAGCGTAGTAGAAAACAGAATTGGAAAACTTCACATGCAAATCAAAGTTTATGACGTCAAAAATTAGAAAAAGGATATAAGTGCTGAAATCGGGATTTTGCAGAAACGTTTGTTTCACTGTCTCAGTTGTAAAATTTAATTTTCCAGCTTGTGTTTTGAGAAAAGGTGACTTGCAAGTGTCACAACAATGTGATTTACCAGAATCCATGGCTTGGCGTATTGCCAGAACAGTTGAATTTGGGAAAACACGACGAAGTGTAGCAAACGCTGTTGGAGTCGCAAGAAGTTTCAATGCAAGGTTGTGGAATCGATTCCAAGACAAATGGAATGTTAGTCATCGACAAGGGCAAGGTCAGCCATGTGCTATCACAGTAACTGATGACCGATATATCCTGTTAACAGCTCGTTTAGACGGAACGGGGAATGCTATTCAGCTGCAAACACAGTTGTTCTTGGCCACAGGACGTAGGATGTCCAGCCAAACGGTCCGGAATAGGCTTTATCAAGCTGGTCTCTATGCACGTAAGCCAATGGTCTGTATTCCGTTGATCTCAAGCAACTGTGCGGCCCAAAGAAGATAGGCAACTGAACATCGAGTTTGGAGGAAACGTTGATGGGGTCAAATTGTGTCTACAGACGAGTCTCTATTAAGTCTGGATGTGACATCCAATGCGTTTTGGCATGGAGAAAAAAGGGCACTCATAATAATCCCACATTCGTTCGTGAAAGATCACATTACAGACGTGGTGGGTTGATGCTATTGGTTGGAATCAGGAAAGGTGTACGTACGGGCCTGCATATCATTCGGAATGGTACTTTTACGGTCCAAAGTTATACAGACGAGATACTGAGACCTCATGTCGTATTTTATGTTGCAGGAATTAGTGATTTCTTTTTCGCCATGCATGATAATGCCAGACCTCATACAGTTCGTCTTATGGAAAATATGCTTGAAGCTAAAACAATACAGCGTATGGAATGACCAGTATGCTCTTCTGACCTAAATCTGATCGAGCATGTTTCAGACATACTCAATCGACGCATTGCTGTGAGACCAAGGCCTCCTTTCACTGTTCGGGACTTCGAGATTGCAATTCTTGAGCAGTGGAACAGTATTCCCCAAAGTCTTATCGATAACATCATCGCATTCATGGAAAAAAGGTATGCAGCAGTCCTAGCTGTTAGAGGAGACCACACGTCATATTAAAAATCTTGCATCATTTCTAAACAATACTTTTTTTTACCATTTACACGAAACCAAATTGTTGCCCTAAACCATCTTTTCACGTACTTTCCATTTTTCAAAGAATAAATGCTCCCTTACAAATTTTTTTGCGTCTTTTTTTCTGTATTGCGCATTGATGCATGTGTACTATCCATTTTATGCCCATACATGGCTGTCTTGCGCTGTTCTCTTCACTTTTTTGCATGCTCCCCTCATTTTTTTGAGCAGTGTATTTCGTGTCAACGTAACACTTGTGAATGGTCGGTGGAAAGCCAAAAACCCCTAGAAAATGTTTTTTAAAGCACCTTTCCGAGTAACAAATTCTCTCGTTTTTAAATGCTTGTAAATGATGTGCTCACTGCTTTTATTATAACGAATAAACTCAAGTTCTGTACCATTGGAAACCGATGAAAACCCATTTTTAGATGCAGACAATTTTTTTCTTCTACAATTTATTGCCAAATTTCTTGTGGGGTGAAATTTAGTAACGTTTCCATGTGACCCTAAGGTACATAACCTGAAATTTAGTAGTTTATATTTTAAAATAAATCCTCTATGGCAACTTATTTTGATATTTTACGTTTTTCTGAAGATTTTCTGGTATATTGCCATCTATGAAATAAATGGCATTAAAAAAAATATTCAATTAAACTTTCTAGCATGAGAAGCATTTTCGTCCAAACTCGCTCCTTAAAATGTGTCAAGTACTTTTGGAAAACCTTGTATATTTAATCTTAGTCATTAATATTTTGGCATAAATAACGCTTGAACGACTGGTAAAGGTTATGCATAAAATTTTGAAATATATTGCATATTAATATTTCCCAGTTAATTCTTTCGCATGACAGCAAATTTTTACATTTTTAATACCTATTAAAAATAGAAGATTGTAAACAGTTTAGCAGCTGCTTGCATGAATATTGTCTGATTAAAAACCATAAAGAAGATTTCATAAACTACCTTAGAGTTTGTGCATAAAACATTTTCGAATTAAACTTTATGTAAAACAAATTTTCAATTATTAATTATTAATAAATAAATGTACTTATTTGGTTATTGTAGCTAGATAATTTTATTTTAAGCAGTATCAAATCAACAAAAGAGATAATTTTCATTAAGAGAGACTTTAGTAATATATTTTCGGTATATTCATTAACTAAAATACAACCAAGTAATAGTAAATTAATGACGTCTTTTTTCTAAAGAAAATAAAAAATAATTGTTCTGAGAATGAAATTAACTCATGTGATTTAGCAAAAACTTAATAATGATTGCTTAATAAATTACCAGAGGAAATTAACAACTAATGATGTGGCATATTAGGATCTATTATATTAAAATCTGATTTTCTCCTTGTTTTTTACTCTTCCTCCTTCTAGAATATGGAACGCAGGGAAAGGAAATTTAAACCGATGATTCACATGGATCCGAGGATCCATATAAGCTTTCAAAATTCTAATATTTGAATTAGTTTCCGAGGTATTAATTTTTTTGTAGGTGTTTGTCTAAAAAAGACAACTAAATTAACCTATTTTTATGAAACAAACAAAGAAAAATATAAATAATGGGATTCCATCTGCTGGTGACTAAATGGTGGCAAAATAACTTTTTGTTTTGTTTGAATAAATCGATTTAACGACTTTTCCTTTACATTATATTTGTTTAATGTACTGTAAAAAATAGTCATATGATTTGCTTCCACTTATACTAAAACTGTTTTCAAAAAAGTGAACAATCTTAATACTGTTGAACCGTATGAAATAATATTTTCTGAATTTATTTAAAATGTAAATGCATGGGCTTGAACGTGAACTTTTGAGCATGGAGTCTGAACATACGTAACATATGTTCAGATTAAACGTTTTTATCAAAAACTGTTGCAAACCACACTTACAGAATTTGTTGATATTCACCAAGACGAATTTACTTGGACGAGTTGGACAAGTAAACAAACATTAGCTTGGTAATAATAGCACGATCCGAAATTTTATTCAAAATCCTTTTGACCAAAGAAATTTTATAGCCCATTTTCTTATTAAGACATTTTACTATAATTGTATCAAAATCACGCAATTTGCAAAATGTAATTTTCGTAATTTTCATTTCAATTACATTGTAAACATGATTTCTTGCCTAAAATAAGAAAGTTATTACAAAAAAAAAATATGTATACAAATATTTTCTAACTCTAGAATTAAATTAGATTTCTTTTCTTCCCCTAAAACAGAAAGCAATGGAAATAAAACACATCGGGTGGTTACACCAGCTAGTATATAATAGTGTACTGATCCGGATGAACTCCGGGAGTAAAAAACACTGAACTGAATAATACTTTTTCATTAAAAAGGGAAAACCGCTTATAACGAGGAGGAAGGGGACGTGAAACTTATCTATTTTAGAGAGTGTGATTGATTGCAGCCGCTGGGATACGAACCAGCGATCTCATGATCAGGAGGCGAGAACATTAGCGTCGAGCAAAAGACAAAGCCAATTACCCTAAGCTAGTGACTGGCTTTATATTGATCATGTGAGATGAGATCGGTACACACTCCATCCCCAGAGAGAAAGACATCTTGTTGACGTCTGAAGAGCGATATGCACTCGCGAGTGATGCTGTCGTACGCATTTGTGATGCTCAGTATGACAGACGTATGTGCTGTGTGTGTTTCACAGGATTTGCTTGCTGGAGATGATTTATTTGGTGCTGCCATCTGTTGGTTATGAGAAGAGATGATTGTTGTTGTTTGCGTGGTTTTTCGGGAACTCCACTTTAGAGAGTGTGGTTGGCTGGCGACGCTGGGATACGAACCAGGGATCTCATGATCAGGAGGCGAAAACGTTAGTGTCGACCAAAAGGCCAAGCCAGTTACTCGCTTTATACTGATCATGTGAGATAAAATGATCGGTACAGTAATGATCTTTCTATTAAATCAAAGGAATTTTTTTTTAAAATGTTTGATTTAAATCAGTTTTATTTTTAACATTGATATTTACAGGTTAAATAAGAATCAAAATCATCATTTATGTTATAAGAAAAGTGATCCTTCATTTCAGATTAAAAATTACCGCATAATAACATTAAATAAAACTTTTATAAGTTCAAAATACTATTATTTTATAAAAGTAAATGCTATTGTATTAAAAATATTATCAGTCCATACTGCATTCTTCAAAAATATTGATAAATGCTCTCTCATTTTTAAATTGTTTTCTTTTTTACATGATCAGTTCATTTTTGCAAGTTAAATGCTTAAGCTATAGTTAGTACCTTATTCATGGGTCTGTCCAGGATTTGTGTCCTGTTTTTTTTTAATTTTTTTTTAATTGGAAAATCTAATCACAATTTTGTTAATTAAAAAAATTATTATACATAAGTTCTTGTTTATGTTTTAACAAGATAGTTTATTTATATTTTTAAAAAATGAGTATGTAGTAGGTACAGTCGTGGAAAAAAAAAAAAAAGTAAACACCCCGTACTAACTCCTCAACAAATTATCGTAGAAGAAAGTTACTGGTACCGAACGATTGGAAATAAAGTCTACTTGTAAATGATGTATATAAAAATTGCTCAGGGGGCCATCTACATATTAAAACGAACCATAACTTTGTTTTTTTCAATAGCAGTACCCAATTCTGACAGCATAAATGAACTCTATACCCTTCAATTAGCCTAAAAACGAATTTTTATGCAATTCGTACCATAAGTTTCCGAGAAATTAATTATTTTAAAATGAGCGTATTTTAAGGGCTGTATCCAAATTGAAGTTCCGTACTGGATTGTTAACCGAGGGAGCCCCTTCCTTGATCAAGGCACCTTAAGCGCCACTCAAGGAGTCAATGAAGCGTGTTAGATTTCAGTACAGCAGAATAAATTTCAAAATGTCTACTCACTTCCATTATAGACGGCCCCTTAAACCATCATTTTGCCGTTTTTTAAGCATAATTTGAAAACTACTTGGAAGAAATATGTGAAATTTTTGAATTTCCATAAAGCAGGACTTAATAAATCTAAATCCATCAAAAAAATTGTAGGTTGCAATTCATAATTTTTTCGAATATCAATTTCATAATTCATAATTCATATAATAAAATTATAAAAATTGTAAATTCAGCTTATTTATGTTTGGGTATATTAGTATTATTACTACAAGACAAAAATAGCACATTAGGAGCATAATTTCGGGAGATGTTTATAATTCAAAAACTTATCATTCAATTTTTGAAATTTGGTGTCCAGGCATAGTTTAAACCGAAGATTTAAAATATCTCGTTAAAATTGGGTATTGCTATTGAAAAAAATGAAGTTTGGATTCGTTTTAATATGTAGATGACCCCCTAAGAAAATTTTATATACATCATTTAAAAGTAGACTTTATTTCCAATTGTTCCGTACCAGTAACTTTCTTCTACGATGATTTGTTGAGGAGTTAGTAGGGGGTGTTTACTTTTTTTTTTTTCCACGACTGTACTTTGTTGACTTCAACTGTTTTGTGACAGGTTAAATTATATTTTAAAATAATTAATTTGTGAAAGTTTAAGTCTGGCGACAGAAAAGTTTAGGGAAAGGTCTATTTTGAAGAGAAAGAATTTTGTGAAGTGCCCTGTTTTAAGATGAAAATTTGCTTGAAGGGTCCTGTCTAAATATTGAAAAATTGTGAAAGGCCTTTTAAATGACCCAAATTTTTCCTAAACAAATTCCTGTTATTTCTAAGCTAAGCAGCGATTCCTACTGTCCAGTAAGCATGATTGATTGTTGAAATTGTCAACGGCTGAGCAGATAACACTGACAATTGATAGTTTTAGGCTTTCAGTTATGTGATTATTTTTCATCTGGTAATTATTTGTCAATCATTAGATTAGTATACTAAAATGTGAATCAAAAGTTGAAATAATAATGTTATTTACTAATACAAGGTGTGGTTACAGAAAGCTTTTGGATTCTTTGATACATAAGAAAACTGATTCACAGAAAAAAAGATCCAATATGGCTTTATTTTACAGAAGAAAATACTATTTTTGGAAAAGGTGTAATAGAAATCTGCAAATAGCGTAGTGATAAAATGATGGGGATTATGGTAAGAATGTAAAACACGAAGAAACTTGCAACCCATGTGATAAAGATAATATTCCTGAATCTGAATCTGCGATGGAATACACATATACATTTAAAATTCTTTGTTACATTTATTATGTGTTTATATATTATATATGTTATTGGAGTAACATGTTAATGAAAAATAAATAGCTTTAAATTAACTCGAAATTTATACACAGAACATGCATAGGTTTATGTATAAAAAATTAAATTTAATAGTAGAATAATAAAAGTTTAAGTTTTGAGTGAATCTTTTAAATTTGTTTGCAACAATTTTTAATTTTCATTTAAAATATCTTGAATTCTTATTTAGGAAATGTAATGAAATTAATAGAAATATGTAAATCTATGCATAAAAAATAAATAAATACATGCACGTACATAAATAAGTACACAAATAATATTGACAAAAGGAAAACCTGATTTAAATCCAAGAAATCCGATTTAAATCAAATAAATCGGATTTTTATAATTATTTTTTTAATCGTGATTTTTAATAACCCTGCTACACTATAATACAGGGACATTATCAGAATTAAATTCCTTACCATTTAGTTATTTTATTTAAAAATGCAGTATAGCTTAATGATGCGCTAGGTGTATGTGCATAGCATGATAGAATAATGTGTAAGGTCCAAAGCCATTATTGTTGATTTAGAATTATACGAGACAATGATTTCCCTTAATAATCAGGTTCCAAATATATATGCAAAATTACTAAACATTTCATGCGGATAATTTTTTTTTTTACGTCATTATTTGAAAAGAATACTTTTGCGAGGTAGTGTATATGGGTATGCTAAACAGCGGGCAATGAGTGACAATAACAGACTAAAAAGCACTAACGAAGTGACAAGTCTTACGATCATTAGTCTTACGATCATTAGTCTTACGATCATTAGTCTTACGATCATAGCCTTAAGTGATCATTCTTATTGTAGAAATTACATTCAAGCTAACATACATTTTCATTTCAATCTGCTGATTGTGTAAAGGTGATAGAGGTAATGTCGTTCCACAGCCGATATATATTTCGTAAAATATTCCGTAGAAAAAACCTCTTTTAGGTAGATTTCCTAAGAAGCACTATATATATATATATATATATATATATAAATCTTTTATGAACGTGATAACCTCCATAATTCTGCACAAATCTCTTCCAAACTGATATATAAAATCAAGGAGTAGAAAATCTCGGTCAAGTTCGTTAATGGGCCGAATCGGACCAAGGATGTGTAAATGGGGAAGATTTTGTGAAAAAAAAAACCCATTATGATACATATCGAATCAGTTTAAAGTTATTATTAATTCTAGAAATGGGGAAATAAATTTGTGTATGACAGATTTTTGATATCATTAAAAATGTCTTCAAGGGGTGAAAAAAATAGAGTTTTAAGAAGAAAAAATTCATAACTTTGTGAATTCACAAGCTATCAAATCCACTTTTTTTATACATTTTCTTAATATTATCTATAACTTTTATATTCACTAGTTTTTGATTGGAATAACTATTACAAAAAAGGTGTTGTGTGAAGAAGAAAAGAATTCATAACTTCGTGAACTCGCAAGATATCAAATCCGGTTAAATGTATTATAAATATTCTTAATATTATCTGCAACCTTTTTTATTGACAAGTTTTTGATAAGACCAACTTTTTCAGCATAGGAAAAGAAAAAAAGAAAAGGGGGGGGGGGTAGAAGAAAAACTGAAGAAAAACTTCGAAATCTACCTGTGTCTGTAAGCCAAGCCGGCAGGGATTTTTTTAATTGTAACAAATATTTTGAATATCATATCTAAAAAATCTTTGCTTGGATAATAAATGCTTCATTTTTTTTCGAAAATATTCAGTACACACAAATATGGTTACACTTTTAACAACCTTCTTTAAAAAGTATAGCGAAAATATACATACAAATTGCTGTTAGCTAATTAAGAATTTCATTTTATCTCTGGATTTTGAAGCTGAATGAAAAAGACTAATTCCGGAATATTAGAACTCGATAGTATATTTCTCTTTGAATTCAATAACCTTCATGTCTGAATAAATCACACTTCTAAATTCGTGAAGCATAAATTTATACAGAATAGTAGAAATATTTCCATATATATAGCATATAGATGACTGAAATTTTTCAGTTCTCTCATATCTGTCATATTTCTTACCTTTTACTTGAAAATTATCCATGAAGAAAATTTATGATCCTCTCCATAAACAGCAAAGTTATAAAAATTATATTAAATAATCGCCAGGATCCTTTATATTTCTTCAAGCTGAGTAATTTATCATAAAATATGAGTTTTATTATTAGAATATCAAATTTATTAGAATATCAAAACACAAAAGATTTCTCAGAGGGACGACGTTTGTTTATGCTAAAACGTAACAATATTTCGAAATTTAAAGGACAGGAAGAACATGACCACTTTAAAATGTTATTCTTCATATTTTTATATTGTAATAAAAATTGTCGGCACTTTTATGTTAGCCGGGCGCAAATCTCGCAAATTGCATTTTTTTTAACGAAGATAATAGCTTTTATATTTCGAGAATGCAAATAACAAATAATTCTTTGATATTGAAATAAAATAATAAAATGTCTTTGTTTGTGATATTATTTCGTATAATTTTTTTTTTTTTGTATTTTAAATGAAATGAGTGAAAGGCATGTATTTTAAACGTACGATTTAGAAGTATTTTAAATGCATGTGCTCTTAATAAAGTTTTGTATTTTAAATAAATTGAGTGAAATACTTATATTTTAAATGAAGTGAATGCAATACAAATTATTTGCGATGGGAACAATTTTTGGCAATGTATCACCTGCGGCCGCCTAACATAAAAGTACCGTTTATATTTTAAATGAAACTAATATAATACAAATGATGGCAATGAGAACAATATTCGGTGATTTATCACTTGCTTCCGGCTAAAGTATCAAATGGTCTATGATTAAAAATTTTATGGGAAATTTTATTAAAATTAGCATATTTATTAATATCAAGATTTTTCATATCTCTTCTGTTTTTAATTCAAGTATTTATCAAATACGTATATTGATTTTTACTATTTTTCAGGAGTTAAAAATTCTGTACTTATTTCACGAAGAACTTAATTTTGATTGTGTACCAAACGGTATACACTCTAAAAAATATATGTGTAAATGACTCACTTTTACATACGTATATGTACACTGTAAAAAAAAACCCGACCAGTTTACCTGTAGGAATCGGAAAAATAGTTTCCCTTATCGTACCGGAAAATTTTCCAACCCAGATCGGAATAAAATCCGTAAAAAAAAGGAAATAGTCAATAAAACGGTAATTTACGGATTTTTTCCGATTGTACGAATTTTATTCCAAGCTGGGTAGGAAAATTTTCCGGTACGATAAGGGCAACTATTTTCTCGATTCTTACAGGAAAACTGGTCGGATTTTTTTACAGTGTGTAAATTTCTAAAATTATATCTTTGTCATAAATTTTACAATCTTATCGTTTAAATTTACTTGTATTTATGTATGTTTGTTGGCTATTAAGAAAAGTGTGTAATTTGTTATTTCTCCAAAAACTCAAACAAGAGTGTAAATGGTACACTGTAAAAAAAAAAAAAAAAAAAAAAAAAAAAAAAAGGACCAGATTTCCTGTAGGAATCGGAAAAATAGTTGCCCTTATCGTACCGGAAAAATTTACGATCCAGCTCGGAATAAAATCAGTAAAATCGGAATAAAATCCGTAAAATTGGAATAAAATCCATAAAGTACAGTTTTAATGAATGTTTCCTTTTTTTTTACGGATTTTATTCAGAGCTGGGTCGGAAAATTTTCCGGTACGATAAGGGCAACTATTTTTCCGATTCCTACAGGAATAATGTTCGGATTTTTTTACAGTGTAGAAAATTTTATGGATTTACCCATTTTGATGTGTTAATGTAATATACAAATTTTACATATCACACAAATATCTGTGTATTTTGTATATTGCACCGAAATATGTCTAAGAATATTACATATATGTGTAAAAACAAAATAATACACAAATGTCTGTGTACGAATTTTACACAGATATATGTAAGAACAGAATATCACACAGGATTATATGTAGCAAATTATCAGAAATATGTATATGAACAGACTATTACATAGAAATATGCTTACTTATGTGAATGCAATAAATAACGATATTTGAAAACATGGCATGTGTAATAGTAACTGAATGGTCATGTTAATGGATTATAAAGCCAAAGTTCGTGAGTTCATATCCCGTTTCGGTAAGAATTACTTGTTTGCGTAGATTGAATAAAATAACGAATTTCTCTTCTTGATGTGGATGTATCTTTCAGAACTTGTGACTAAAATTAATAGAATAAAATTCGGAAAAATTATCGGAGTCACGATTTCCGTATTTTTCAAAATTTCATTTTATAGCATATTTATTCAGATTGTACAGATTCTATTCATACATTCTGACTATACTTTTTTAGAAATTCAAAACATCTCTAACAGACAATAGTATGCAGTAAATACATTTTCAGACGATCCCATAAAAAAAAAAAAAAAAAAAAAAAAAAATCAGCTGAAAAAAGAACTAACACACCAAGCACACGTGTTTGTTCTTCATGCAAATTTGCTTTGCGACCATAAACATTTTTATTTCAAATTTTACATCCTAAAGTATAAGGTTATGTACTATTTACACAAAATCCATTGTTTTTGTATATTACACTGATGCACCTGCACTCATGCGCAATTTACACGTTAAACTCTGCATTTCTGAGTTATCTCATAATATTTCACACACTTAAGCCGCTTAATGGGCTATTAAAATACACAGGAAAATGTGTATCTTCAAACTGACATAGCAAGGCGTGTATTTGGTAATTTCCACGTTTTTACATACATATAGACAAATCGTTTTTCTATCATCATTATATCTGTTTTTCTGTGTAAATTTAGAGTTTGTTTTTTAGAGTGTAAGTTTGTATTCAACTTTTATTTTTCTATCCTCCAGGCCATAGTCCGATTTAAACTAGTCGGATGTACCAATCGCAAAACTTTCTTCTATCTGATACATGTTAATACTTCAAAATTCGCTAGCACACTGACAAAATTAAATGGCAATCTATGTCCCTCATGAGGATTTTAAAGATAAGAATTATGTGCATTAGTTCTTGAGATGTGACTATAGCTGAAATCATGTAAATCCAGCAAAATGCAGCCTAACAGCGCCATCTATTGGGTGATTTATACCAAAACCTAATCAGCAACATCTTCTGTCAACGTCTTACTGAATCTCATGTTTGCAGAAAATCCGTGCATTAGTTTTTGAGATAGAGCTATTGCGAAAATCGGGAAGATTACGGCATAGCAGCGCCACCTATTGAATGATTAATACCTAAACTTAATCAGCAACAACTTTTGTCAACGTCTAACTAAGTCTAAAGTTTGACGAAAATTCGTGCATTAGTTCTTGAGATACAGCTATTGCGGGAATCGTGAAAAAGGCAGAGCAGCATCGTCACCTGTTGGGCGATTTACACCAACAGGTGATCAGCACCAATTCATATCAAGGACTAACTCGATCTGAAGTTTGATGAAAATATGTGCAGTAGTCCTTGAGATAGAGCTATTGCGGAAATCGTGTAAATCCTGCAAAATGCAGTATAGCAGCGCCACCTGTTGAGCGATTTACACCAAAATGTATAAAACTTCAATTCATGTCGAAGATTAACTGAATCTGGATTTTGGTGAAAATCCGTGCTTTGGTTCTGGAGATTGAGCTATTGCGGAATCGTAGAAAATGCTGCATAGCAGCGCCACCTTTTAAGCGATTTACACCAAAAACTAACCAACACCAATTTATATCAGTGACTAACTGAATATAATTTTTTTATTAAATTCCGTGCATTAGTTCTTGAGATAGAGCGCCCACAAAATTTGTGTCACATGCAGACAGACAGACTCACAGACTCACAGATACACAAACTCACAGACAGACAATTTTTTAAAGCATGTTTTTTGGAATCTCTGACCCCTGAAACTTGTAAATCCGTCAAAAAGCAGTCTTAAATTTTCACGAATCCAATACTTTCTTCTTGTACAGATAGAAGAAAGTAAAAACATATGTACGACAGTGTTGAATAAACGGACAATGACACTGATAGACTACGAGACACTGACAAAGTGACAAATTATCATTTTGATTGTGGAAGTGAAATTCATTTTTAAAAACATTTTTTTTTAGTGTGGATAGTGTGAAGATGACAGATGAAATACCACTCACAATAGAACTATGTCGCTTCCGATTTCAAAGAATAAGTCTGCTTTTCCTTTTCTTAATATGAACTTTGAATATAACATCTAAAAAAAAATTCATAGATATTGAAATATCATTTATGTATACAAAACATTTTTTTTCACAAATATTCACTATATACAAATATGCCAACAATTTTAATAGCTTTCTTTTAATATGTATAGTGAAAAAAATTCTTAAACATTTTTGTTAGCTATTTATGGAGTTTTTTTTTTTTTTTTTCTCGGGGTTGAAAAACTGAATATGAAAGCCCAACCCTGGAATATTAGAACTTGATAGTATATATTTTCTTGCAGTTAAATAGTTCATCTGTGAATGAAATACACTTCTAGATTCATAATTCATAAATTTATTAAAAATATCAGAAATATTTCCATATATATTGTAAATAGATAACTGAAATATTTACACTTCTGCCATATCTGTCATATTCCTAACCTTTTCACTGCAAAGTTATCCATTAAGAAAATGCATGATCCTCTACATAAATAGCAAAGTTTTTACTTTTACTGCCCGAGAGAGACTGCTCAGACTAGGAAGTGAGTCTGTAGAGCATAGATTGTCCCTCCCGATCCCCTTTATTGAGGTCTAAAAAAAAAAAAAAAAAAAAAAAAAGGTTACAAATTTCAGCCGAGGCTGAGCCCGCCAATACGCGCGACAGAGGGCGGAGTGGTATATATAAGATTTAAAAAAAAAAAAATGTTACATTAGCAAGCTTTGTGAAACAAACATAAGGACATTAAATAATGCAGTGTTATACAAAGTTAGACAATATTATACAAGTTGCTGCGAAACAACATTGGGTACTGAATAAGGGAGAATCAAAGTCTCTGTCTCAGTGATGGAGTAAAACTGAAAGGTTACATAAGAAGTTGAAGATGTTTTTAAGCTTTGAGAGCAAAATCGGGCGCGATAAAATATTTGCTAACCAACCAACTGGAAGAACAGGAGGACGGCGGATATGCCAGCGAGCTGTTAAAGGACAATTATAGAAATAATGAGAGGCAACAGCATCATCACCGCACTCACATAGAGGAGAAAGGGCTCTTTTGAACTTGAAGAGGTATGCTCCAAAAGGACCATGACCGGTAAGGAAAGCTGTGGTGGATGGAGTGAGCAGCAGAAGATCCAAAGTTACCACTGGGACAAGATCATAGGTATATCTACCCTTATCTGAGTAGTCCCAGTAATCCTGCCATTTTTTCATAAAATGAGCGCGTAGATGTCTTTTGATGTGTGAGTGCGGTACTGGAAGTGAAAAATCAACTGATGGTTTAGCAGTTGCCTCCTTTGCCAACATATCTGCCGTTTCATTTATAAAATCTATACTAAATACTTCCCAAGCTGTGAACATTTATATTTCTCTAAGCTGAGTAGTCTAAGCTTGATAGTGAAAGATGAGCATAAGGAATATTAAGGCTAAAACGATTTCTCAGAGAACGTTTATTTATGCTGAATTGAGACAATATTTACACATTTATTACATGAACACTTTAAAACGTTATTTTTCATAATGCTATATTTTAGTACAAAACTGTCGCTGAATAAAACTTCGAAGGGATATTTCGTTAAAATTAACAGATTTATGAATACCGAGATTTATCAAACCTATTCTGATTTTAATCTAAGTGTAAATGGTTTTTACTAATTTCCAAGAGTTAAAAAATCTGTGCGCCTTTTGTAAAAAAACCTAGTTTTGATTATCATACAGCACGATCGTGCTGTATAGTAGAGCTCAGCCGCATCTTTTACGTTTTGAAACATGATGAAAAGACAACAACTCAATTACAATCCAAACCAGAAAACATTCAGTGGTGAATAATGGCTTTTCGGAAAGGTCTTAATTTAACGATGTGCCTTTCGAAGGTCGGGTCAAAAAATATCCAATATTAAGGGAATGGCACCCATTTAAACTTTACATAGCGTTCCATAATTTAACAATATAGAAATATCTCCTTCAATCTTTCTTTACTGTTGCCACATCCTAGAAAGCGGCACAATAATTTAAAAAACGTTATAACACGCGTATTTTGTTTTAAATAAAAATCAGATTGTCTCGCTATATTTTTGCATGTTTCAAATCGACGTCATTCTAATCAAAAAATGAAAAATTTTCCTATATATATGTAAAAACTTTAACTGAACACGTGTTAAAATGACGCAGTATCTTCATTTAAATGAATTTAATGTTTAAAAATCTATTTTAATACAGGAGTTTTAATTAAAAAAAAAACAATTTAGGAAAAGATAATAAAAAAAATCGTTTGCTAGGTATGACGTCAATTTCTGTTTAACTGACGTAACTTTGAATTGATGTTTTATTCTGAAAAGAGACTCCTGATATTCTGAAATTAATCCTTATTATTACCAACCATAAAATGAAAGATTTATTTTTAAGTCATACGAAAGAAATTTTCGGTAAATGCTAGTTCATTTGGTTCTATTTATTGCATTTTCCTGCGTATTGTAAAGGAAATCGTATCCTATTGCACGCGCCAAAGAAAACATGCATTTTAATTTTAAAATCTGAAACACTTTACTATAATTACGTCATTATAACGCCAAATGAAATTTAATTTCGCGAGTTTAAAAAAAATTAATATTGTTGGACCGAAAGTAATAATATGAGATAGGGACGGCGAACCTATGGCACGCGTGCCATAAGTGGCACGCTGCAGATTATTTTTGGCACGGCATAGATTTAAGTTTTACATCAAAATATAGTAAAATTTCACAAAATGCATTAATTAATATAGATGTTGTCTGTGTTACTTGAATCCGATTACTTCGGTTGGTTGTGATTGTCACACAGATTGAAGAAATTGAAATATAACTTAATTTACCCGAATCTAGCTCAATATTGGCTCAGAAAATTTTGAGAATTAGATGATTATTGCTTAACAAAAATTAAAAGTGTGATAAGCAAAAATGCTGATTGGAAAATTATAACAACTTGGAATTCAATTCCAGACACTAAAAGCTGTAGTTTCTGGCGCTTGCTATTTTGACAATTTTTTCTGCAAAACATTTTTTTCGTAAAAATAAAAAAAGGATGAAAAATTCAATTAAAAACGTCTTGTCAAGTGAGTGCAATTAAACTTGCATTCTATCGAAAATAACTATACGAAGCGGATATAAATTATTTGGCATTTAAGATGAGACAACAGAAATAATATTTTGTAAATAAATTTCTACAGTATAACATCAAATATTACCTGCATTTTTTTAATTCTAAAAACGAAATTTTAAGTAGTTTTGATTCATTATTATTTGATCCATTAAATTTTTTTATTGTTGGCACGTCATGATCGCGTAAAGTATATTTTTTGGGGAAATCTGGCACTTGGACGCGAAAAGATTCGCCATCCCTGGTCTAAGAGCTAGCAATGTTTTCGTCACTTGATTTTAGCAAGGCTCATTTTTCTATATGCTCTTCCGTTTTATGGTGTAGTATGTATGCGAACGGTCTGGCTGGCGGCAGACGTTACGTTTACCTGCGGGAGAAGGGGTTATGTAGGTGAAAAAAATTCAAAATTACGTCATTTTAGCAAGGCTCATGTTTCTATATGCTCTTCCATTTTATAGTGTAGTACGTATGCGGACGGTCTGGCTTTCGGGAGACGTTGCGTTTACCTGCGGGAGAATGGGTTATGCAGGTGAAAAAACTTCAAAATTACGTCATGAAACACTTCTGAAATTCCGTGTATCTTTCAAGGCCAAGGTTGAGAAAGGTTGTATGAAAGAATGTCTTTAGTTTGTTGGCTAGAAAAGTAGAAATATGGCTTTTGGGATTAAATAATCCCGCGCGTGTACAAACGTTACATTTCGATATGTTCATTCGTTACGGGATAACACACACTAAAATAATTTTACTGAAAGAGTGAAATAAAAGCTACCTGCATATGTTGATGAAAGTGTATGAAATGTAATTACTGTAAATTTTATAAAATAATTCATGTTTTAAGAGGTAAAACAAATCGTTGCATATTTTCTAATGAAAATAAATCGCCATTTTTTACAGAAACTGTTATAAAATCGGAAAATAAATATGAAACACTTGATTTTTCCCTAAAAAGAAGTAGTACTGATGCATTTTACAATATAGAGTAGTAGACTTTTTAAAAAACGCATTTAGCCAAAAACATAATGGGAGACAAAATGAGGTGAGATTTACCCCCACGCGTGTATTAACGTTACAAAAATAGGTGCGTGCGCTTACGGTTCAGTTAATTATGCCCTAAACGACGCCCGGTAACATGCGCCAATTGTCTGTAGGCTCAATTATATAATTTATCCGTACCAAATACGCCAATTGTCAATAGACTCGTTTACTTAAATTTAAACTATGTGTAAAACTGCTTAAAAGATGACAATATTTAAAAGATGTTAAATTACATTAATACCTTAGTACTTTCAACTATAAAAAGCATAGTCTTCGTCAGAGGAATATAAGAAATACTATTGTTATTAACGTCTAATTTTCAAAATCCTCGTTTACGTAATTTATCTCCTTAATTAATGCATACTTTACAAAGGACACCTACTTTCCAATTTTCCTGATTTTTTGATCAATGGTTACAGATAGATGTAAATATGTTAGTCATTATCGTGATATTTTAGTCTGACCTCAGAAATATTATTATAAATATCCAATATTAGTAATATTTCTGATATTATTTACTGGTGTATTGTATAATATTTTCAATCACTTTTGACCATTTTTCTGCATTCAGTCGTTTTCAGATTTTTTTTTAAATTTTAAATTTTCATTAAGTTCCAAAGACAGCAATTTTCCCTTTTTATAGTTTTATCGCAGTTTTAATTCATTTCTTATGACTGTTTCTTACCCTAGCTTTTTATGTGTTTGAGGGGTTGGCCTAGGATACTGTATAGTCCCTTAAACCAGAGGAGCGTAGGTACATAGCAGAAAAATTGAAGAGATCACACTATGTATAAAACTTAGTCTAAGGACTAGTCTGGCGGTCAGTCCTGAGTAAAGTATTGGCCAATATCCCAATATGGGGTTTAGAAATAAGTATGGGGTCATCAGAGCTCTTGAAATACACTAGTGAACCAATGTTTCTGTTAATTTTTGATTGGGACAATTGGTTGGGCAAGTTAATTGGGATCATTGGTTGGTTAATTCGGGCGGTTTTTTGGTTAGTTGAGGTTGGCTGATTAAGTTCCTGAAAGGATCTGAAAAAGATGTGAAATGATATAAAAAACTGGTGGAACAAGAGAGAAAAGTAAAACTCGATCTAAAAAAGTTACAGTAAAAAATTGTCAAATAGTTTCAGTTTAAAAAAGTAAGTAGTGCGTAGAAAAGTGATGGAATCAGATTATCTGTAAAGCTCCTGAAATTACCCAAATTTTTGTTGATAGCTGAAAATGTGGACTGAGCTTTACTGGTGCCTTATATTCAAACTCACATTATCCCCTCAAAATGAGTACTGGGTATAGTAAACAGAATGTGTAGTTATGTGCAAAAAATTTTCTGTCAAGCCCAGAATTGTGCACATGATTGCATCAAGTCAAGCTAAATTCCACAAAGCTGAAAGAGTGTAAACCATGAAGTAATATTTTAAGTATAACATTAATATAGTCAAGTTGTTGAGGAATTGTAGTTATTAACATTTCTGACATACCACATGTAGCGTAATAATTTTTATTTCATGTAATAACTGTGAAAAGGGAGAATTATGTCAATGGACTTAAGCCAGACAAGTAGTTAGCATATGGTTGAATCGTACATGCTTAGGGTTTTGGGCTTATTTTGGACTTTGATCTTCCAGGCTTATCAGTGACCCCTGGAATGGAATTTGGTCCATACTTCGTACTGAATGATTTCACATGTTCTCAATACCTCTATGGTTTCGCTCATTTCCAAATGAACCTCTAACATATTCTTATGAACCCAAATTTAAAAACTGGTTATGAATGATTGGAATTCAGAATGACTTAAAAATGCCTTTACTTCCCTGATTGATTTTAAGGCACCAGTAAAGCTCAGTCCACATTTTCAGCTATCAACAAAAATTTGGGTAATTTTATGAGCTTTACAGATAATCTGATTGCATTACTTTTCTACGCACTACTTACTTTTTTTAAACTGATACTATTTGACAATTTTTTACTGTAACTTTTTTAGATCGAGCTTTACTTTTCTCTCTGGTTCCACCAGTTTTTTATATCATTTAGGAAACGGGATAAGAGTGATTGTCACTTCCATTTTCTTAGCCTTCATGTTATAGTTCGATTAAAAAAAAATATATATGATAGTGTTATGAATAAGCGGACAATGACTGACAGAGTACAAGACATTGATAAAGTGACAACTTATCATTCAGATTGTGGAAATGAAATTTATGTTAAAATAAATTTTCTATTCATTCTGCGTATTGTGTGAAGATGATAGATGAAATGGCACACACAGTAAAATTATGTCGCTTCCGATTCCCAAAAATGTCTGTTTTTCTTTTTCTTAAAACGAAATATGAAAATGACATCTAAAAGAATCACATTTTCATAGATATTGAAATATGTTTTATGTATACAAAATATTTCTTTTCGCAAATATTCAGTATATATACAAATATGCCAACAATGCTAATAGTTTTTTTTTAAATAAGTAAAAATATATAAAAATTGTTGTTAGCTATTTATGAAATTCTTTTGATTTTCTGGGATGAAAAACTGAATATGAAAGCATAAGTCTGGAATAGTAGGACTTGACAGTATATATTTTCTTGCAGTTAAGTAGCCTGTATGTCTGAATGAAACATACTTCTAGATTCATAAATCATAAATTTATGCAGAATAGTAGAAATATTTCCATATGCATAGCAAATAGAGAAGTAAGATTTTTACACTTTAGTCATATCTGTTAAATTCCTAACCTTTCAACTAGAATGTTACCCATGAAGAAAATTTATGATTATCTCCATAAATAACAAAGCTATGAAATCTATATTAAATACTTGCCATGTTGAGAACCTTTATATTTCTCTAAGCTGAGCAATTGATCATGAAAGATAAGTATTAGGAATATCAAAACTCAAAAGATTTCTCAGAGGGGCGTTTATTTATGCTGAATGGTAACATTATTTACACATTTTAAACATGAACACTTTAAAATGTTATTTTTCATAATGCTATATTTCAGTACAAAACACTGTCTCTGAAAAAAACTTTGAAGGGATATTAAAAAGCATAAGGCTTTATTTGCTATTTTTATATATTTGCTATTTTTGAAGAGATATTTTGTTAAAAGTAACAGATTTATGAATATCGAGACTTTTTGACCTATTTTGTGTTTAATCTATGTGTAAGTGATTTTTATTAATTTATAAGAAATGAAAAAACTGTGCGTCTTTTATGAAGAACGTAATTTTGATTATGGAGAATAAGTGGTAAGAGTAATATTAAGCTTTTATTTTCTTAACCTTTAGGTTATAGTCCGATTTAAAAAATATATGATAGTGTTATGAATAAGCGGACAATGACTGACAGAGTATAAGACATTGATAAAGTTATCATTCTGATTGTGGAAATGAAGTTAAAATGCATTTTTTTTTTCAATCTTTTGATAGAGTGAAGATGGTAGATGAAATACCGCTCACGACAGAACTATGTCTTTTGAAATTTCACAGAGTAGATCTGTTTTTATTTTTCTTAACATCCACTTTGCATATGACATCAAAAAATATAATATTTTCATATATATTGAAATTTCTTTTATGTATACAAATAATGTTTTATTTAATAATTCAAAAATAGACATACAAGCTGATTCTAACTGATCTTTTAAACATTAAGGGTTGAAAAAGCAGCAAAAAATTTAGTAAATGTTGCTATTGGTAAGGAAAATAGCAATATTAGGGGAGGTTTTTTGCCAGATAGTAGTACTTTTATTTTAAGTATGACTTCATTTAATTTTATAATGATGTATTTTTAAACGTAACGGAAATTCGATAATGGTTACAACTATGAAATAAGATTTCCGAGTAACAACGTTTACTAAAACATAAACTTGCTGTGAAAACGATTGCGCAAAAATCCATTATTTTTAATATGCTACCTTGTTTCAAAATTAGCCCCTATCCTTATCTATGCTGCGGAATTTATCGTAAAAATGAGTATAAGGAATATCAGTGATCAATTGATTTCACGGAAGGACATTTTTCATGCAGTTGAAAACAATAAGTTTGAATAAGACGTACTTGTAGACACATATGAGAAAATTTTATGTGGAATGGCAACGAAGTTTTCATATTTAAAGTAAGGAAAAAAGTGAATATTTTGCACCTTAAAGTAAGAAGGGGATCCCAATAGGGTTACGTGGATATAGAATGCAATTAACGATGTACAGAAAATTAAAAAAAAATGTTTTTTATTAAAATCACCAAGAGATTTTTTTACATGTAATATATATATTTTTTTATATCTCCGAAAAGGCTTTTTCTTAGAAAGCTATCAATTATGTAATCAAATATATTTTTTTTTAACTTTTGTTAAAAATTTACAGGTTTCAAGAGCAGCCGGTGTCCATAACTCGGTTATCACAAATTTTTATAAAAATTTTCAAAACATTATTCCAATTTTTTTTACATTTTACGAAATAGTATACTTTTTTAAATTTTGTCTACCTTTACAAAAAGAAAGTATTGGATTCGTGAAAAATTTCGACGTCCAGTTTTCGACGTATTTATACGTTTTTGAAAGTTTTGAATACAATTTGACGGTTTTTAAAAAATATCTGTCCGTGAGCCTGTGTGTCTGTCTACAAGTGTCACAAATTTTGCAGGTTCTGTATCTCAAGAACAAATGCACGGAATTTAAAAGAGTTCAGGTTCGGTTAAAGCTTGACATAAATCAAGGCTGATTGATTTTTGGTTTAAATCACTCGACAGGTGGCATGGTTATGCTGCAATTTGCACGATTTCTACAGTAGTTATATATGAACAATTGACGATTAAGATTTGATCAAAATTCATATTCTATTAGACCTTGACACAAATAGCCGCTTATTTATATTTGGTGTAAATTACCCAACAGGTGTCGCTGCTATGATTCATTTTTATGAATTCAGAGATATTTCAAGAACTAATGTACGAAGTTTCACTAAACTTCATATTTTGTTGCACCTTGACAAGAATATATCCTTCTTATGTTTGGGTGAATACCGCTCAACTGGCTTCGTTTCCATGCTCTGTTTCCCACGATTTCTGCGATGGTTCTATTTCAAGAACAAATAAATGGACATTTAAGTTTATTTGTTAACGATTTGATTCATAGAAGAAAATTTTGCGATGGCCACAACAAACTAGTTTGATTATGCTAGGAACTTGTCACTTTCACTAAGTGTGAGTAGTCCATTGGCAATTGTGATGGTACTGTTACTTTCTTAGTTTTGAATATTTATTTATATTACTAAGCATGTGTTATCGTACATTACCGTAAAACAGATATCTTTATTACTGAGATAGATTTCAAAATTTTCATGCTTGAAAATAACTTAGCAAAAAAAAAGTTACAGTTTTCAAAGAAACCTTTTTAGAAATTATACATTTTTTATTCAATAGTGTTAAAATTGAAAATCTGTGATATTTAGAAAATTCTGTGATATTTAGATATTTAGCTTTTTAATTATAATTAATTTATATAAACTTATTTCCGGTTCGTCAAACCTAGTCATACCTAGCTCATAGTGTTCGTATGACTTTTTACTACAGATTTACAGAAAAAATTTTCAATTCTGCGATGACGGGGCTTTCGATGTCACCGGCTCTCAGACTATTTGTTACAGG